>CM058238.1:12886637-15345728 GCA_030180135.1 Orychophragmus violaceus | reverse complement strand
AAAATACAACATGGTTATGGTAGGTTGTGAACACTAACTAGGCTGTGAGATTAAACTAGCCTAACAACCGCCAATAGTACAACAAGGAATAAAAATTGATTGTTGTGAGCACATACACTAGTGCCTTATATACCAAAAATATTTAATTGAGTGAACATAACGAGCGTTTGAAGAAGGACCCACTACAAGAAATCTGGGTTTTAATAGCAGACGAACATAGTGTTTTGCGATTGTGCTATTGTTGACATACACCTCAGTTTTAGATAGCGCTTGTATATGGGTAAACGCTATGATAGATTGTCGACTTAAAAAAAATTAGAGACACACGTCTCGTAACCCCCCCCCCCCCTTTTATAGCAAAACCACAATGAAAACGATATGGAAGTCTTAGGCCGAAAAAAACAAAAATTAAACCCACAACACTTAGAAATTTTTAGGCTCCAAATATTTCATTCCCAAATTTTCAGCCCTAATTTTCGTGTTCTTCCCTCTCCTCCATCTCTTCTCTCTTTGGCTCCAAATTTGCTCGAATCTCACAGTCGACACAATTCCCACTCTCTCCGACCAAATTTCTTTCCCCATTTAGCTCCAATTTCTCACCCTTCGAACCCTAATCCTCTCATTTGCTCTCTTCTCTCTTCTCCTTTCTCTCGCTAATAGGCTTCGAAAAACCCATTTTCCGGTGCTCAGAAAACCCAGTATCCGGTGACACTCCTATTCAGCTTCGGCGGCTCCGGCAATCCCATTTTACGGAGCTCGATCTTGCTATGGAAACTGTGTTTTTGCTCTAGGCCAGTCTCGTTTGAGCTGGAAACAGTTTTTATTTCTCGGTATGTTATAATCTGAATGTAAGAACCCTAAATTACTTTTAGTTTCATCTCACTAGGGAAGGAATCGAAGCTCCAGAGAGTTCGAAGATGACTTAACACGAACATAAGGAAGATAATCAATCAGCTTCACCATTTTCAGGTTATCTCCAACCTTTATTCTCGATTTCTGGATTATATGTGCATGAATGTTGTTTTTACGAATTATAAATCCCCATAATCGTGTTATTGCTTTGCAGGTCTAGCTTGTTGCAACACTAGGACTCAGAAAACCAATCCGCATAACCTTATCCAGATTAGTCTCCTTAAACTTTACGAATTGTGATTGGGAAAAATGTACTTGATTGTTGTTGTGATTCTGTGAGATTTACAGTTTGTTTAGTAGTTTGATTGGTTTAACATCCTTAAAAGACTTAATTGGTTTTCAAAATCTAGTATCTGGTAGTTTTCATCCTAGTTTTCATCCTAATTTTCATCCTTAAAATACTTAATTGGTTTTCATCCTTGTGTTTGAAGCTCTAGTCTATGATAGTTTTCAAACTTATTTGGTTTTCAATAAGATACATCTAAATTTTCTAACTGTTCTATATGAAACAGAAAACTAAAGACAGAACATAAATTAAAACACAAACTAACATACATAACTAAAGATCATAAACAAGAAAATAACAGAGATAAGTTCAACAATACATCATGTTTCAACTTAAAGAGATAGAGAAGAACATAGGGCATATAAAACCCAGGTCTTAAAGAGGCACAATAGCACCGTGTCTGGCAATATATGGGTCACTATTTGCTAGCCCTCTCCTGAAAGTATCAACCTCTTCCATCCGGGGGTTGAAACTGAAATCAGATAAGCCTCTATGGGTTTCCAGCCATGGCTCATCATCACCGATTAAGTGCTTATGGATCCTCCACATCTTTAACACCACAATCACCACTCCAGGACCCCTAGTGTTTGACCACTCATCCCTGAATGCATAAGCAGTGTCCCCATTTGCTACACATTTAACGTGATGGTCTCTGTCATGCAAAAAAACCTTATGTCAAGAACCGTAATGTGAATATAGTAAACTTGTGATTATAGTTTCTCTTGACTTACATGTTGTCCCTTATGTATAACACAAGCCGTGTCCTTTTACGGTCTTCAGAACAGACTCCAAGGGGTTCCACGTTGAAGACCACGCCCATTATATCTACAAGATAAGTTTCTCAAAACTGGTTACTTAGATTTATTCATGATTTAGGATTATATATTGGTTAGTGTTAAGCAATCATACCTATAGGAGTGTCGATGTCGATGTGAGGGATCTGCCCCATCGATTTGAGATCCATGTAGTGATAGTTGTTCAGAGGGTCAATGCGTTTGATGCGAGTCCCGTCAATGACAGTAAGTCTGAAGGGAGAGTTTACAGGCTTGAAACCTGCAAACGCTTTCTCAACTTGAACCCTGAAAATCTCGACCCACTTGCCCTCTTGTTCCTCAAGTCCTTCAAATATGCTTGCTTCTGACGGATAAATTATCATCTCAGTCTTAGTTCCCTGCAAATTTAGTAATGGTCAGATGTGTTAGTTGCATGTATGATGATGAACAGTCTAAGATTTAAAGTTTAAACTTACAACCTCGTCTGCCAATATGTAACTCCAAAACGGTCCATCTTGGAAAATTTGATATGAGTGGATCCTGATTATCTTCACTCTAAAACGCCAAGCTCTGAGTTTGTCATTAACTTCCAAATCCGAAAGCTTGTTGCACCACAACATGATGTTATTGAATGGTTTGTGATTTTTTTTTGGTGGATTTGCAGAGAAAAATAGATGAGAAAGAAGAAACCTAACTCCCTCTATTTATAGGGAAATAACAGTGAGAAACCAAACAAACTCTATTGTTTTTTTATTATTTTACTAATTAAATTGATTTGAAATGACTTGCCGAAAAAATTCAAAGAGATGGTGTAATGATGGTTTTCTCTAAAGAGATGCAACTCTTCAAGACTTCCATCTAATCATAGCTTCTCAGCTTTAATTCTCATTCATTGCATTTGGTTAAGAGCTTTTTCATCTGCTTCATTGCATTTGGTTTAACTTCTCATCATTCATTGCATTTGGTAAGAGCTTGTCATCTGCTACATCATTAATTTCATTTGTTGTTTGTGAACAAGTTCTCATTGATTGAGAATCGCTGAACAAGGAGCTCTAATTGTTCAACGCTTTTGTGTATCTCTGAACAGTCCTAGATTTTTGTTTACAAGCTTTTTTTTGTTTTGTTCCATAGTGCTAATTCTACCATTCTTATCTTTCTGTGCCATTTATGATCTTTGTTTGCCTTTTGGAGCAGAACTAAAAGGAGGACACGATGGAAACGAAAAAAAAGATCATTTGCGGACTAGCAGCATCTGGAATCGAAGGAGGCATCCAAAACAAGAAGGAAAGTCTTCACGAGGCAAGACTCCTCGTCGAGAGAAGACATGCTATTGTATTGAGCTCTTTGATCATCTATGAACTTTGAATTAGTGGAAGTTTTAGTTAGAACTTTTAATGACAACATATTGTCATTTAGGTGTTTGTAATCTTTTGTAAACTTACATTGAATGTTTAATGTTAATTTCTTAGTTTCTATGATTAAATTGTATTTTAAACTAATTGGATTCGTAAGAACAAATAAAAATGAAATGTCAAAATCAATTCCACAAACATTTACACTAATAACAGTACTGGGACTGTTGTAGTATAATTACTGTAAATAATAACAAAAATAAAACGCTATTATACAATATTTAATTGCAGTTAAAAACGTTATAGTATACGATAATACGACAGCAGTGAAAAAGTGATATCTAAAGCGCTTGATCTATTATGACGGGCGATGCCACAACGCTTATTAAAACGCTATGGTATCATTAGATAGCGTTTTTTGGACGCTAAGAAATGCCTTTTTCCTGTAATGAAGACAGCTCGCATCAACAAAGTATTGTTTTAGTCAAGACGGTGGTCCTTCATCAACATAAGATTGAGAAAAAATTGCATTGTTTTACACTAAGCAATGACTGATGTCCTTCTATTTGAAGCTCTGTTTCCCAAAATCAGTTTCCATCCCAAAAGAAAGTTAGTCTAGACCGAATTTCATGAGCTTGTTTTAGGAAAGAAAGAAGGCTAAGCATTCAGTCTATTGATCTTGAATTTATTGATCAGCGACACAGTACTCATCTCAAAACCAGTTTAATCTTGAATTTATTAGGATATCACTATTGATAATAATTATTAAGCCGTAAAAATAACAACGTATAGAAGTAATGTACTAAATTAGCATGACAATGAAGCTCCGACTTGTGGTGTAATGTCCTAATATATAGAAACAATAGCCATTATAGTAGTGTACTAATGGTAATAATGTTTCTCTTATTGGTGTTAGTGTTCTGATTCGTCGATGGTCATCGAAGCGGTGGAATTTGGGTTTGTGGTGTTTGCGGCTATTCAGCGGTGATTAGCCTATTAGAGGAAACTAGTTCAATGATTGATTGTCAATCATACATCAATCGTATGTCATTAGTATGTGTATATTCTAGTTTCCTAAACTCATCATACAATCTTGTATATATGTATACTCTTATTCATCAATAGAAATCATCTTTCACAATATTATATGGTATCTAAGCTTTTGATCAAAACCTAAATTTTTTCTTTACGCCACTCTGCCTGCTCCTATCTCTCTCGTTCCTCTTTTTCACCATGTCTGCCTCAAACACTTCTTCTCCTCACACCATTGAGGGTACAAAATCTGTTGAGACCTTAACCACAACTCAAGGATCTATCCTTATTAGAGGAAACTAGTTCAATAATTGATTCCTCTAATAGTGTCTTGGTCATGACTAGAGTTTTTTTTTTTTAAGTTTTGGGCCTCATAGTCGTTTGTAAAAAGAGTGAATTGGGCAAATAATCTAAAATGGAAGCAAAACTCGGTGACCAACTTGGATGTGACATAAGACTTTGTCAGAGTTGTAAAATTGACAACTCTGCCCTTCTTGTATGACGCGAATACACATTATTCTTTTTTTTTTTTTTTGTTTTGTCTTCTTCTTTCTCTAAATAGCAAATAAAAAAAATAAAAAACACATTTCATAAAAAATTCAGATCAAATGGTAAATAAATTTATTCTTTATCGTACAATCAATTTAATGGATTAAATATATGTTAACATAACTATGTTGTATGTTAACGTAATTATTAACTAGTTAACTTATAATATGTATTCCGATTATTATATCATATAAAATATATAAGGTCATTGTTAATGTGTTAACACAATTACATTGTGTGTTAACTTTATTGTTAACTAGTTAAGTTTTATAATGTATGCTTAAGCTATTATTTATCCTACAAAATATATAAATTTATCGATCGTTATTTGGTTAAAGTGCTAACAAAATTATTATATGTTGTTTTTTTTTTGCAAATATTTCTGAAACATTAGTCATATTCATTCAATAAATTATTTAGATACATATTTTATAATACACGTTAACTTAATTATTAACACAGTTATTGATCTTATTAGATAGTTAATTTTCAGTAGCGAGTTTACTTGTTGGTAACAGTCGGAGCAAGGCTTGCACTCGGGTCCAGTTCACGCCGGAGATTGGACTCCGTTCTTTGGGTTGGTATCAGGTTTGGTCGTTGTAAACGGGTGGGATGCGGATTCGAATTCGGGTATGGTGGTGGTGAGTGAGGAACGAGTCGGGTCGATTGAGAGGATGTGTTGGGTTTGCTAGAGAGATGAAACAACGCCGGAGATCGGACTCCGTTCCTCGGGTTTCGTCGTTGTAAACAGGTTTGAGATCGGATCTATCGTTACCCTCGACGGCGAATCTGATTTTGGCGGTGATTCCGGCGACTCGGGATGACTCTCGCTCGAATCAACTCAGTACTCGGGATGAGTCTCGCTTGAGTCGATTTGTAGTCCTGGAGAGATGAAACATCAAGGATCCATCATGGAATCCACCAGAATAAGAACCCATGGATCCAGAGTTCGTTAAAATCGAATAAAGGTGGAGACTTTATATTCCTGATCACCATAACCAGAGCAGTGGAGATCAGAGAAGGAGAGAATAAATAAACAAAGCGAATGGAGATTTAAGAGAGAAACTCAACAGCATTCCTCTTTGTGGGTAAGATGCGTGGACTCTGCAACAAGATGACATGGAAGAACCTTGAGTCGAAGGGAAAATGTTAGATTAGTGTTGGTCGAGAGAGAGAGAGAGAGAGAGAGAGAGAGAGAGAGAGAGAGAGAGAGAGAGAGAGAGAGAGAGAGAGAGAGAGAGAGAGAGAGAGAGAGAGAGAGAGAGAAGAAGCTAATTAATTGATTTTTTTAGTGAAAAAGACATCATAAAGTATTAAGAGGAAGAAGATAATAGAGTATAGTAGGGACATACCTGGTATTAAAATAAATATTACAATATTGTCCATTTGTTTAAATACAAGGGAAGTCTGTATATACCGTGCAATTACTAGTTGTAAAAATTAGAACATATTTTTGTTGTTGGATTTAGGTTCAAAATTAGATTCGTTAGTGATATGTTGGTTTTGCGCATAAACCAAAAAACATAAAAATTTATTTTAATACAAAATATAGTTAAAAATTAATATATCACTGTTTATTTAAGAAATTTAAAAAAGTACGAAACAATAAATAAAAACGTTTAAAAATTCCAAATGATGTTTTAAGTTACTGAGTATATTTCATCAGTTCATTTTTAGAAGTTAAAGCTGAGAATCCTAATTTTTACTCTTTTTTAATTATTCCTTAAGTTACAATTATAAATTTTAGAAACTATATTTTATTTGTGGAAAGAAAATTGTAGTTAAATTGTTAGCAAAACAAGAGAATCACAAATAACTTAACAAATGGAACACTTAAGTATAGAATGGTAAATTCGTTTGAATGGATTAGTTCGTGAATGGTAATTATCACTTTTGTTTATCACTAATAGTAGAAAAAAGTAAAATAAAAGAATTTTGCAATACATAACAAATACTTACCATTTTAGTGAACAAATAAATGACTTAATTATCACTTAAATTAGTCCACTACTATTATATAAAGCCTAAATATAACTGTACATCAGGTGATAATGATAAAACTAATAACATTTTCTAATTGATTGTAACTTGACTTAAACTTCCATTATTTTAGTGAAATTTAATTAATATGAAAGAAATCACTATGTTTTTTTTTTTTTTTTTTTCGGCTGAATTAGTACTTATATTAATGAACAGATAAGTCTTGTACAAAGTCTGAATACAATAAGTGATTAAGATGTAAATGAAACATATGAGAATGAACATTTTGGCCATGTGCCGAAGCTAACAAATGAGCCACGCTGTTTCCTTCTCGTTTGGTGAAATTAAAGCTGATAGATGAAAACTCCAATGCGACCGCCTGAATATCCATACATATATTATTGATAGACCACAGAGGTGTTTGTCGCGCTACCGAAGAAATGAGTGTTTGGCAGTCTCCTTCAAACACCATTGAATGAGGTTGAAACTGATGACATTGAGAAACAGCATGAAGAAAAAAATCACTATGTTTTAGGGGGGAAAAATTGATACTGAAAAAGAAGAAATTAAGTGGAGATTCAATGTAGAATTATGAATCATGAATCCGTACCACGGGATCTAACAATGTATGTTAAAAAGCACTTCGGTTTTGAAATATTCCAAACTTGAGGGAGACAAAAACAAGAAGTAAAATTTTTGTTTTCAGACAAAAACAAATAAATAATAATAAAAGGAACAGAACAGAAGTTGCTCTTTTGTCCAAAGCTTCTTCTTTTCTCTTTCTCCAACATTTCTTGTCTCTGCAAGTAAAAATAAACCAAAAATAAACAAAAAAGATTTGCAATAAACCCTCGAAGACAAAATTTGCTTTTTTGTTTTTATTTTGTATTAATTGTCTTTTTTTTTAATATATTTTCTGTCCTTTCCTCGTAAAACCCATGACCCCTTTGTTCCTCTTTGCTTTAATCTTCAAGAAAAATGCCTTCTTTTGCTTTTGGATCTCATCACCATTTGGCGAATCCTAGTGACTCTCCGTACACCGTCGAAATTAGCATCGACGGCAACTCCTCCGACTTGGATTCATTGTCGGAAGTAGATTTAGAGAGTGGTGGTGTGACGCCGCCTGCTATAAAGCTACATTCCGGTGGTAGGAAGAAGAGGAGGAGGAGGAGAAAGAAGAAGAAAAAAGAAGGTAGAGATTGTAGGATCTGTCATCTGCCATTAGAGACTAACAAAGAAGATGAAGAAGACGATGGTTCTGATGAACAAGAAGAAGATGAAGCAAGAGAAGATGGTGAAGACGAGTATTATGGTTTGCCTTTGCAATTGGGTTGCTTTTGTAAAGGTGATTTGGGTGTAGCTCACAGTAAGTGTGCTGAAACTTGGTTCAAGATCAAAGGAAACATGTAAGCATCCTCAATTATTATCAAATCTTTTCTATATATATGTATTATTATGCATACATTTTTTTGTTGAAAAAAATCTACAGGATATTATGAATCTGTGAAAAATAGTGAAAGTGTGAAACTTTATGAGGAAACAAAATTATTAGTTTTATGTACTTTGAGTTTTTTTCTTGTCTGATTTCTAGAGATCTATATAATTACTTCTCAGAAAGATTGTCTCTATAGAAGCTGGAATCTACAGTTTTTGTGACCAACAATTACTTAGCTTTTGTTACCATGTGTTGTCAACTTGTGTCTCATGGTTCTTATTTTCCTGCACATTTTAACTGATTCTTTGTTGTCTCAATTAAAACCGGTTTCTGTGATTTGCTTCAAAACATTCAGTTTTAATGTCTTGATTTTGCAGCTGCATTAAGAATCTTGCACACCCTTTTGTTGAGACAGTTTGATTCACTTACCAATCGTCTGTCTGGCTTCTGTCGTCTTTGCATAATTGCATTGTGTAGGCTGTAGAAACCGGTTAGAGTTAGAACTTTTTCTTGTGTGTTTAGAAGTTGAACAGAATTTGTAAAGGCCTTACTAAGCATTTATCGTTTTGTTTCTATGAATCTGAGCAGGACATGTGAGATATGTGGCGCAATGGCTATAAACGTTGCTGGCGAACAGTCAAATCCAGAGAGCACTGCCTCTACCCATTCGCAAGCGGCTACAGGACAAACTCAGAGTCAGACAGAGCCACGGGGAATCTGGCATGGTCGCCGTGTTATGAATTTCTTACTTGCCGCTATGGTCTTCGCATTCATTGTTTCTTGGCTATTTCACTTCAAAATCCTCAAGTGAAACAAATTCCATCTCACTCTCTTTTTTGCCCTCCTCTCTCTCCTCCTGTTCTTGAGCCGCCTGCAATCGCTAAATTAATCCCTCTTGTTGCTTGATTGTTTCACACGTTTTGTAGCTGTAAAAACTTGTTAGCTTTTAGATTGTTGTCACTTGTGAGCTTTACATCTTGTATAATATTCATCTCTATTCCGGCTTGGTCAAAACTTCTGTTCAACCAAGAGGGTCTTGGCTCTTTTGGTTTCAGACACAAGCATCTTTGTCTTTGAAGACTGGTAATAGAATAGATAGATGTGTTGATTTTGGTCTTATTACCACTTTTTAAGTTAGAAGAAATCAGTAACAGGTAAAAGGATCTTAGACAGATGAGAAAGATCCTTCTTTTCTTGATTCGATTCACATTTGAATTTTGAATCATCTCTTCAAATTGGAAACCACAAATATAGCATGAGCGGAGCACAAATGCTTAAAAATACAAAAGACAATGAGGCGTTTTCAGAATCCAATCAGAAAACGAAGATAGAATGCTGTTGTTAGTTCTTGTTGTTATGTTTCTTGGCTTCCAAGGAAGTTCCATCCTTTAGGGTTTCACAAGCGTCTTTATCCATTCCAAGGCTGAAGAGAGCAGCAGCCTGAAGATAGAATGCTGTTGGCCACTCAGGAGACACTACTTGCGCCTGCATTGCATCACCAAGAGCCTCTTGAGGCATGTTGCTCATCAGATAACACAAACACCTCCTTGCAAAAACCGTTGGCGATACCATTGTGCCATCTTCGATGAACTGCAGATACAATCAGATAACGCAGAAACACTGATTGAGTTGAGTTTTCTGGGTTTCAAGAAAGCAACCAACTTTTTATTCCTTACCTGCGTGTAACATTCGATGGTGGTGACAAAGTCTTTGCCTTTGAACGCAGCATCTCCTTGTTTCTTGGAGTTTAGAGTCTCCTGAATCTGGTCGTTCCACACTTGGAATGAGAGCTGTGTTGCAAATGAAACAATGATCATCTCGTTAAGTTCATCAGACAATTAAGGATGATGATATCAATGGAAGACTACACAAGATTTTGTTTTCTGCAACAAAGTTCTAAGGTCATCGACCACGTAGAAGATGAAGAAGCTTCACGTTCATGTAACATACCTCATTTGCTATGCCCTCATCATCTTTGTATCCAATCTTTTCGAGAATTTCATGAATCGCGGTGAGATCAAGTCTTGAACAAGCGTCGCCAAGAGGGCTCAGCGAAGTCGTTTCCTTTGGAGAAGCAGCTCCATGTGGAATCCCCATTAAGACATAAGACGGAACCTGAAGGAAACAACAGAGATCATAAGACGTGAATGGTTGATACATAAAACGGAAGTTGATTTAGTGAGGGCATACATCAGTTTCCTTCTGAAGAGGAGCGAGTGAGGTCACAAGAGATTTCACGTTTGGCCTTTCACGAGCTTCATACTGGAAACAACGGGAAGCTAAGCGAACCAAATCGGTTCCATCATCGTTTGAGAAATGACCGTCGAGAGCCGAGTCCATTAGCATCAGGAAGTTCTTCCCACGAATCAGATCAAGCGCCTGCAGAACAATGACAGATCATATAAAATCTTCTTCCCAAGAAAAGTTGAGCCATGTTTAGGTGCTTATAAATGTGCACTTACATGGCTTGGTGGTATGTGTTTGCCACTAAGAAGATCTAGCAACAGCGTTCCGAAGCTGTACACCACGCTCTCCGGAATCACTCTTCCTGTAAGAGATAAATAAACACACATCGATTCACCAGATCAATCTAATAAACACATAACTTGCCGCCATTGCATCTCATATCAGTAACTGACCTGTTCTTAGATACTCCGGAGGTGTGAAAGCCAGATTTGTACTGTAACTCTTCCCATCCCTACTATTTTTCATAAGACCGAAGCAAGATAACCTCGGGTTACCATCCTGTAGTTATAGAACATTTATCAGAATCCCTAAAACGGCAACTCATATGATCGCAATAAGAGAGATATCAAAGATGATGGTCAGCTCGAGAGTAGACCTGGTCAAACAAGACCCTGTAAGCGTTGAGATCATGGTACAAGGCGCGACCTTTGCTGCTGCAATACTCGAGTGCTTGTGCAAGATACAAAGCCACTCTCAGTCTCATCGCCCACTTCATTGGCTGGCTATCCCCTGCATACCAATATGAAATATGAGCATTTAACAGATCTTTCAATCTTCTACCAATAAAGACAGAACCAAAAACAGAAATTTCAATTAAACATCCTAAACAAACAAGTAGACTGTTGCTCATCTTTTAAAAATGATCAAAGGTCTTACAGTGGAAGAGATGCTTAGAGAGAGTTTCAAAAGGCATAAACTCAGCAACGAGCAATCTCTCATCTCCTTCACAACAGAACCCAATCAAGTTCGCTAACCTCTCACTCCTCAGCTGCCCCACAGCCTTTGCTTCCTCCTAAAGATCAATCAAATGGAACAGTACCAAATGCAGAGTTACTAAATTAGATTTCGAGAGGTACATGATAGACCCATCAATGGAAATGAGGAAAGGAACCAAATTTACGAGAGTTCGTACAAGAAATTGACGAGTATCAGGCCAAGCGGATCTGTTGAAGCGTTTGACAGCGATCCATCGGTCATCTTCGAGTCTGCCTTTATACACGACATTAGGAGCTTTAACGCCGTGTTCGGAGACGATGCTGTCCGTCGAGAAACCAGAAGTAGCAGCTCGTAGTTGGTCGAAAGTGAACTCAGTAAACGACGGCAAATCGTCTGTTCCGTTTTCTGTCGGAAAAAAAAAGACAAAAACCTCAACTTGTTTAGCAGAGAGAGTGAAAATGCCGGAAAGTTAAAAGACTTTAGGAGTTTCTACCTAGATCAGAAGCGTCGTTGAGAGTTGATTTCGAATGTGTTGGCCACCAACAGAGAGATAGCTTAGAGCAACGAGGTCCCATTTGGGTTTCAAAAAGCTTCGATCAAAGATTTAAGGAAGAAGATGAAAGCTTTCTTCGCTAAACCCAGAAGCAAAAACCCTCTTTCCTAAGTCTGAGTCTGAGTCACTTCCTCAGAAGCTGAAAGAGAAAAAAAAGAGTTTTTGTTTTTGCGGTTTTCTCGAGGAGAAAGGAATCTGCGAAGGAAATTTATATAAGCGCACGTAGTGGAGAAGACACTGGTGCAAAAAAGGCAGGATATTATTAAGCCTTTCGTTAAATTCCAAACTTCAAAAATAATGTTAAGTGTTTTATTTGTGGATCCAATGTTTTTTTCTCCCTCTCTTGTCCCCTTTTTACTTTTAGTTTTTTCAGAAAATATCTAACAATTTTTTGAGAATAAATATCTAACATTTTCTCTTTTCTATTTGTTTTTTTCTTCTTTCAAAATTTTTATTATTATGGATCTGATTTATGCCAAAGTAGATTTGAATTGAAAACTACATTCTGATATCGCTAAAAGCCTAAAACCTTATTTTTAGTTGGTTTTATATATTACTCATATTTATATATATCCTCTCACTTTTCAAAACAGATTTTAAGAAGGTTTATAAAATGTATATATAAATTATTTTGTATTTTTGAAAATAATTAGTTTTGTTTAAATAAAAATTGTTGTTGTCGTCGTAGTAGATGTTAAGCAACTCTGAAACGCCCAGTTTATATAATGCCTTATATAATTGTAATTTGCAGAAGACTACATTAATAAGAACTTTATTTGAAATATATAATAATAGTGTTAAAAACTTATAATAACAATGCTAGTCACTAAATCAAGGACAAATTCGTAAACTGAATGGTCAAAGTCAAATATATGTGTGCATGCGTATGTGTGTGTCAATCTATTATTAGGGCAATTTTGTAACAAAAAAGTATAGAAAATAAGAATAATGTTAAACAAAAGTTACAAAACAAAAAGAATGAACTTAATTGAACTGTCCAACTTTATTCTATAAACGGCTGAGACGAATTTTGAAGTTACGAAATTCTATTAAAAATTATATGTGCAAAACAATATTTTGCCTAAAATTCAAGGAATTGAAAAAGTGAAGGAACTTCGCAAGTGAACTCACTTCCTTGATAACATTCCAAGAAAACAATGTTTGTCCTTATCAACTTTAAAACTGCATCAAAAAACCCTGGGGTGTCATGGTTTGTTCCGATCGTGGTTTGTCTCTTGGCCTTTGATCTTAATAAGTCCAGATGTTTTTATGGCTGATTTAACTACCGAATCATCGGATTTCTCTGGGTTTGTTCCAATGTTCTTCGCATGCGAGGATTTTGATCTTGTCTCCTTTTTCTCTCTCTTCACGTTGTCCCCTCCTGATTTATTGTGCGGAGCTCAGCTTTAGCTCATCCGATTGCTGGGATTAATATTGTGGCCGTGCCACTGCTTTAAGGACAAGCATCAAGTGGATCCTGTCGGATTTCGATCCTGACGGTGGCGACGTCTCCTTGGTAACGGTGGTCTTCTGTCGAGTTTCCTCATCTGGTTTCTTTGGTTGCAGGGGTTAAGACTGTGGCTTCAGGACGCATAGATCGGCAAGCGGTTCGGGCAGTTTCAGTGAGTTGGTCTGGTGAGCGTCGACTCGTTTTCCTCGACGAAGGTTTGAAGCTCTCTGGCGGTTCTTCCGACGAGTGTCGCGGCTAGTGCATGCCGGTGTTGCTCTGGCGTCGACGCGTGGCATGCTCCCGTGTCATCCTTATCCTTCCGCGTTGTACGTTTTTTTACTGTACTGGACCTAAACCTGCTTGTATTTTGAATTTGGTCCATGAATATATCTGTTGACAAAAAAAAAAAACTCTGGTAGTGTTTCCAAAAAACTTTTCACTTAGGAAAAAAAAACATTAAAATGAAACCATCAAACTTATCCTCCCAGAGCCGGTTCTAAAGGCTCGGAATCCATGCCAAAAGTTCTTAAAAAATTAAGGAGTTTAACGACAAAATTTATGCCCACAAAAAATATATTTGCATATAACTATATAAAAAGTTGATTTAGAGTTGGGTTTTAGTCAGGTGATTAGTTAATCTTTGGAGTAGCCTAAACATTAATCTAGAATAAAAACTTATGCAGTATACAATATAAATATTTGGCGTCGGAGTTATTTACATATCTAAGTCAATTTTTCACTTTCATATTACATAAAAGATCATATGGTTGTATATGACTAAGAGTAACTAAACGTTAACTCCTCTTTAGGCTCATTTACTCTTTACCTTTTTACATTTTACTATAACCCATTTGATACCAAATTTTTTTAAAAAGTGTGTTGCCTCTCTCTTTTTCTTTTTGGCTAACGCATCAGTCGACTAGATTTAGAGTTTCTTCTTGTTGCCTTCTCTCTCCATTATTTTCTTCTCATCTTGTTCGATCTAATTAGAGAGAGAGAATCAATCGCCTCATAAATCCAATTTGTTTGTGACCCGAAATTCAAGGAAGCTCCTTTCTCCTTTTAGCTTTTTTTTCACCGGTGGAATCTCACTTCTCTTTTCTCAGTAATGATTACAGCTCGACCCCTTCAGGTTCCTTGTTTTGTTTTCGTTTAACTTTCAGATTGTCGAAACCCTAGTCTCAAACTTTAGAATCACGGATTTGGTTTCATTTTCTGTATTTGTTCTCAGATCTCTCTCCATCATCGTCGTATCTTCTACTCTCTGCATCTTTTTGGTTGTCTTGTCACCGTCAATATTGGCAAGATTTGTGTTGGGCTCGCTCACGTCGATGTTCTCCTCTCCACCAACTGAAAATCAAGTTTATGGACATGTTAAATTGATTTTTGTGGACAATTTTTTGTATATCCATCCTCGTGGACATGTTAAAATGGGCATATGTTTTTAATGTGCATATATCTTAACTTTAAGAGGTCCATGGAGAATTATGCTACACAAAGTAGTTGTTTTTCATTTTCCATCTCGTGAACAAGTATTTTATGGACATGATATCGTTTTCATATTTGTTAATTCGGTCTCGTTGACAAGTTTTAATGGACATACTATATCCATGTGCATCTTTGAATGGACATATGATATTATTATATGTTATATAGACAATATTTGATGGACATTATACATAGGACACATTACATATTCTAGTTAAAATTTGTTATTTTTATTTTTAGTGGTGTATGAACAGTAATTGGTGGACATCTATGGTGGATAAACAATAGATGACAATGGTATTTGAGAATTTGAGAATTTATGGTGGATAAACAACATATGACGAGAGTCCCAATTTGGTCATGATTGTGTGTCCATGAACCTATGTGCAAATATTAATGTTGGGTATATACCCATATAATGTTGTCCACGATGGATGGCTAATCTAGTAAATCCCAAAAAAAAAGAATTTTGAGTTTGTGGAATGTGTGTACATGAAACATGTCGACAACAAAGTAGAAATGCTGTCCACGATGAAGTAAGTATAATGTGAATATTAGTTGTCACAGTCATAGACAACATGATGTGGACGACAGAAGTGGCATTGGTAAGCATATTGTGTAGACATAATTTGTATATTCACAATACTCCACTTTAAATCATATTGTGTGGACAACTGAAAGTGATAATGTGGATATTAATTTAAATATTCTACCATAATTCTTGGTTATTTCATTCATGTGGAGCACTCTAACTTAACATGTGGACTTACTGATATATCATGGTTTTTCTAGGTTTTCAACCATGATATAGTTGTATATATTGAGTCTTTAACCTGGTTTTTAGAGTCTATTGAGTCTTCTACAGGTAGGCTTGCGTTTGGAGCAAAGAGCAGGATTATAGGACGTTTTTGGTGATTTTGCAACGAGCTGAAGTTGGTGTCTCGACCACGATTGAGTGTCGACCGACACTGACTTTGATGTCGGTCGACATTGAGCGCGACAGAACAATACCCGAGAGTTGAATACAAGTTTTGAAGATTTGAAGAAATGCCCAGAAGTTTTCTCTAATTCTAAACTGACCCCAAAACGTGTTTCGAGAGTTTAATTAGGTTTTCAGACTCATTCAACTTTTTATCTTGATCTTACTATGTTCTTGCTTTAGAGATTGAGAGATTTTGAGTGGGAGCTGATTCTTGCTACTTGTAACCCTTGAGAGAAGAATTTTGAACCCCTTTACTTTTATCTATTCAGTTTCTGATTTTCTATTCATGATGTGTTGTTATTGTGATAATATGTCTGAGTAGTAACCTAGTTAGATTTAGGAAATCTCACAAAGGTTTTATGCTTGTTTGATAACTGGTTGATTAGGATTCACTATATGTTTGTTCATCACCTAAGTTGAGCTTAATACTGAATTCTGGACTGATCACCTAGGGTTTAGATCTGATAGAACCTGTTCTTAATGCTTGTTTAGAACTCTAGGATTACAAAGAGATTTGGATCGCTAGGTTGCTAGATATATAAATAATCTCAGCGAGAGTTAGATTATTTAGCATTGTGTTTCTAGTTCTTGAACCTATGTTTAATCTGAATCCGGTTAGTTAAGTTTCTTACATTGCATAATTCCTGAGAACTTCCTAAGTCTGACGCCTTTCTCTTATCGAAAACACCTTCTTGTTTAATTGCTTTTGTTTTCTGCTTTCTCTGATTTTGATTTAGCTTAACTTGACAACATACAATCTATCGTGTGACCGTGAGTACTTGTGGATTCGATACCCTGAAATACTACAATAGCATAACTGTGCACTTGCAGTAGAATATGGATAATTCTTGACCTATCAAGTTTTTGGCGCCGTTACCGGGGACTCTTTGAGTTCGTCGATAGATTTTTTACTAGAATTTAGTCTAAGTGTTTCATTTTCTTTGTTACTAATCTCTTTTTTCGCGTTTTTCTTGTTTCTGCAGGGAAACAACGACCAAGAGAACTTAGTGTCGATCTACACCAACCTAGTGTCAGTCGACACCTTTCGCGGAAACAGCCAAGAAGGCTAAGAGATCTGTAAGGATGATGTATCCGAATTTTGTTTTCAAGTCAGAGATTGACAGCTCGCAGATAGCTGGGCTAAAGAACAAAAGTGACTCTTTGCATAATCTTCTACTTGGAAGGAAGAGTGTCCAATTTGCTCAGGATTTTGAAGTATTGGATGTTGGAAAGTATGCGCAAGAAGCTGTCAACTACGTTGGAGGGAATGGATTCTACAGTCAGAAATCTGCTTTTCAGAAGCCCTTCCAGCAACAGAGTAACTCCTTCTCTAGGAACTATGGGGCTTCCTCTTACCAGACACCTCCTGCACCTACATGTGAGAGCATATTGGAAGCCATGATGAAGCAGTTTCTTGAAGGACAACAACAAACCACTGTGTCCTTCAACTCAAAGCTGGATGCCGTGTACACTGAATTGAATGGGAAGTTTGAGTCCTTCAACACTCATATGAGGCAGCTGGATACACAAGTGGGTCATATTTCAAGCTCAATCAAGGGGAAGTATACTCAGAATGCCCACGTCAATGCTATCTCAGTTCAAGTTGAAGATAGGCTGGATCAGGAAGAAGGATCTGGAGTTAAGACTGTGAAAATTGTGGATAACAGTCGAGAATCCATAGCTGCAAACTCAGCGTCGCCCGACTCTCCACCTCAGTGTCGGTCGACACCCCTTGAAAGCCCAGAGTTCGAGAGTTTCGACGGACCAAAATCGACCGAGATCGACATTGATATTTTGACTATAGCTCCCGGTGTCAATCGACACCCACTTAGTGTCGGTCGACACAAAGTTCTGACGGCAATTTGGAGTTCTCATGACGAACGGAAATCGACCATGCTCGACACTGTCGGTCGACACCAATTCAGTGTCGGTCGACACTACTATCTGGCAGAACCAGTTTCGCCCAAATCTGATTTTTTGCTAAGGAAAAGGTCTACAAACCTCCTATACCGATCCCAAGAGTTACTATAAGGTCTAAACATGAGCAGAATATGGCAAAATTCATGAGGGAGATGGACAAGAAGTTGATTCAGATTTCAGAGAAGCTTCCAGACCCATGAGTCTTTGTGCTAGAATGTTCCATCTTTAAGGACAAATTCGAGCATTCTCTTTGTGATTTAGGTTCTGGAGTAAATGTCATGTCATACTCTGTGGCTAAGAGACTAGGACTATTAGATTTTCAGCCTACTAGGATCTCTCTTATACTAGTTGATCGATCAAAGAGGTATCCAGAAGGAGTTCTTGAGGACATCCCTATCAGAGTTGGAAACTACTTGATTCCAACAGACTTCGTGGTGCTGAAATATGATATGGAACCGGATGATCCTTTGCTACTTGGCAGACCCTTCTTAGCTACAGCTGGAGCAGTGATTGATGTAAGGCATGGTCTTATTGATCTCCACCTGGGAGATTAGCCTCTACACTTCAAGATGGATAAGCTGCGAAAATCCACAATTGATGGTCAAGCTTTCAGTGTTCAGCTAGAACAAGAAGCTCAGATTTGTGAGACTACATTGTCTGATAGTGGAGAAAAGAAGATGGTGGTTCCTCATGAATCTACTCTAACATCTTCAGAGCATGCAACTGCTCATAAGCAGAAAGCTCCAAACATCAGACACCCACCAAAGCAAAGGTATGCATCCTCTCACCTTAATCCTGCTAACCGCATTGATGTGAATGCAGAGAAACGCTCTATCCCACCTAAGCTACGCTCCC
Organism: Orychophragmus violaceus; assembly: GCA_030180135.1. Taxonomy (NCBI): domain Eukaryota; kingdom Viridiplantae; phylum Streptophyta; class Magnoliopsida; order Brassicales; family Brassicaceae; genus Orychophragmus; species Orychophragmus violaceus. The sequence goes on along the minus strand of CM058238.1, from coordinate 15,326,978 downwards.
GCCCTGACTCTATTCCCTCGTTCCTTGGACGGTCTCATGCTGCAACCGCTTACACACCACCATGGATGATAAGACTTTCAAAGAGGCACTCACAACCTCTGTTGAAACCCCCATGAGTCTGATCTCCTACCCATAGTCAAGCTAATGACTAAAAACAAGCGCTGAGTGGGAGGCAACCCACTGTAGGTTAGTTTTCTTTTATTTTTGGTCTTTGTTCTTATGTCTTTTGATTTTCCTGGTTTTTGTGTGTTAGAATCGTGAAGAACATGTTTGCAAACAGCAGTGTCGGTTGACACCCCGTAGTGTCGGTCGACACCAAACTCGAAACACGAACATAAATCGATCACGCTCGATTAGGAGCAAGTCGATGTCGACCAAAGCCTAATGTCGTTCGACACTGGTTGTGTCTCGGTCGACATCGATTGCGACCACCTATAAGGTTTTTGTCTCTCCAAGTCTCGGTTATCTTATACCCTGTTCTCCCGAACCCGTACTGCGATTGCACTGGGAACAGTGCAGTTTAAGTGTGGGGGAGGTGGTTACTGACATTGTGTTCTCTTTTCTTAGTGTCAGTCCTTGTTTTCACTTGGTTTTCAAACTTGTTTTATTGAGTTAAAATGTGTATGAAACTATGATTTTTCGAGGAAATTTTTCGCTGGAACAATAACTAATGACCATTGGACAGACTTGCAGAAGCTCTATGACTATTAGAAAACACCACACAGATCAACTTACCAAGGACACCCATATCTAACCAGGTATTCAGAGGATCCACCACTAGTCTCACTTCTAATCTTGACTTAAATTTCTCACTTAAGGTCTTGGTAATCTTTGGGTCGGATTCCTCTAATGTGTTTGGCACAGCCTGTGATCCTGTCTAAAGTATGGTTTCTGATTTTCTCCTCCCTTGAAAGTAAAAAAAAAAGAGATAAGAAACCGAGGATAAGCTAGTAGCTTCGAAGTGGTCACAAGAGTGGTAGAGACCCCTATTACCTCATGTGTATCTATGGAAAGATCCAAAGTTAAACCCCAATAAAAAGGGAAGAGCATTGATAGAAAAAATAAAATGATACCCAGTGGGGAAAAATCAGTGCTAAGTGAGAAAGGGAAAAGAAAGAAACCAGAAACCGACAGTTTGGTGGTCAAATACTGAATAGGTTGAGTCCATGTGTCCTTTGATTTGATACTCCCTCTGTGAGACCGCACTTAATTATATACAGAGGCTAATGTGGTGAACTTGAATGTCCTAATCTATATTGTGGAGTTTACTTGGGACAATTGCTAAGTGTGGGGGAAGTACATTGTGGTCTTGAGATCTGCAGGAAAGTTTTCAGTGGTTTACTAAGTTAATGTGAATTCGAAAGTTCCTAAGACGAAATGAGTTTCTATGTTTTCAACCCTCTTTTCTTATGCTTTAGTTCTTTACTTGCTTGAGGGCAAGCAAGAGCTAAGTGTGGGGGAGTTGATATATCATGTTTTTTCTAGGTTTTCAACCATGATATAGTTGTATATATTGAGTCTTTAGCCTGGTTTCTAGAGTCTATTGAGTCTTCTACAGGTAGGCTTGCGTTTGGAGCAAAAAGTAGGATTATAGGACGTTTCTGGTGATTTGTGCAACGAGCTGAAGTTGGTGTCTCGACCATGATTGAGTGTCGACCGACACTGGCTTTATGTCAGTCGACATTGAGCGCGACAAAACAATACCCGAGAGTTGAAGACAAGTTTTGAAGATTTACAAAAATGCCCAGAAGTTTTCCCTAATTCTAAACTGACCCCAAAACGTGTTTCGAGAGTTTAATTTGGCTTTCAGACTCATTCAACTTTTTATATTGTTCTTACTCTGTTCTTGCTTTGGAGATTGAGAAATTTTGAGTGGGGGCTGATTCTTGCTACTTGTAACCCTTGAGAGAAGAATTTTGAACCCCTTTACTTTTATCTATTCAGTTTCTGATTTTCTATTCATGATGTGTTGTTATTGTGATAATATGTCTGAGTAGTAACCTAGTTAGATTTAGGAATTCTCACAAAGGTTTTATGCTTGTTTGATAACTGATTGATTAAGATTCACTATATGTTTGTTCATCACCTAAGTTGAGCTTAATACTGAATTCTGGACTGATCACCTAGGGTTTAGATCTGAGATAATTAACAATAGCACGAGAGTGTGAGTTATAATATGAAATAACTTAGTGTGAGCAATTTGACTAGAGACAAAGAGATTTGGTTTAGGAGAATTGTGAACCGATAGAACCTGTTCTTAATGCTTGTTTAGAACTCTAGGATTACAAAGAGATTTGGATCGCTAGGTTGCTAGATATAGAAATAATCTTAGCGAGAGTTGGATTATTTAGCATTGTGTTTCTTGTTCTTGAACTTGTGTTTAATCTGAATTCGGTTAGTTAAGTTTCTTTCATTGCATAATTCCTAAGAATTTCCTAAGTCTGACGCCTTTCTCTTATCGAAAACACCTTCTTGTTTAATTGTTTTTGTTTACTGCTTTCTCTGATTTTGATTTAGCTTTACTTGACAACATACAATCTATCGTGTGACCGTGAGTCCTTGTGGATTCGATACCCTGAAATACTACAATAGCATAACTGTGCACTTGCAGTAAAATAGGGATAATTCTTGACCTATCACTTACTAACCTTCATTCATCACAAGAAGTTTTCAAATCAATGGACCACGTTTCAGATCAATGTATAAATATAATGAACAATGTAAAGTGGACATCGATTTCCATTTAGTTCCATATGTTGATTACTTCATACTAGACAATGTAAATTAGACGTTTATTTTCAATATGTTTCTTCATTTTGATTATGTATGTATGGACACGTTTAAATAGACATCCAACTGCATATATTATCCTATTGATTACTTATGTGTGGTTAAGTTTAAATGGACATCAATTTCTATATAGTTTATTATATTGATTATTTCTGTGTGAACAAGTTTTTGTAATTTTTTTTTGTTATAATACGCTTTTCCATGGACACATTTTGAGAAACTTCATAAGTTATTAGAACTTTGCAGTACCAAGTTCTCGTAATAGTACATAAGGTCTCATGGACACTGTAAGATGAACATATGTTTACATATGGTTTTACCCTTGCGTTTACCTTTGTGTGGACATGTTTTAATGGACACCCATTTATTTTCCTATACGCATTTTGTGTACACGACATTTTAGGAAAATCATTTTTGTTATACATTTCATGGACATTATAAGTTGGACATATAATTTTAATATGATCTTTTTCAATTATGTTTGCGTTGACATGTTTCAGTGGATACCAATTACTATACATGAAGACAAAACACATCCACCAAACGTTGTCCACATTTTCGCAAACTCAAATATTGTGAGAAAATTAATCAAAAGGTTGTCCACAACTGCGTCTACAAAAACAATCCACATAAATTAAGGAAAAACAAAGTATGGTGTCCATTAGAATGTTGTTCATCATAATGATATCCACCAAAACGCAAATTTTGATGTACACCATAATTGATGCTCACAAAATGAATAAATAGACCAACTTTAATGGAAAAACGAATCAAACCTTACAAGAAAAAAAAATCAGACCTTGAGTCAAATCGAAAATTATCAAACTTTTAGATCTAAGAACAAAAATATTAGGGTTAAAGTTGAGATTTCGAGATGTGACCGAGCCGAGTGCAGATCTGGCGATGAGGGAGAGATGCATAGAGACAGTGGTGAGTGCGACAAAGAAATGTAGAGAGACAATGGTGAGCGCGATTCTGTGGCGAGCGATATGCGGTGGAGACGAGATGGATGGATTAAGGTTGAAGGAGAAGAAGATTGAGATAGAGGAGAGATGGTTAGACGAAGAAAATATGTGGATTAAGGTTGAAGGAGATGAAGAATGAACAATTATTCAACAGAGATAGAGATAAAGGAAGATGGAAATGGTGAAGAGAGAAGAGAAATTTGATTTAGGTTAAGAAATTGAGATTTTATGCTTACTAACTAAACTACTAATCAAACTAGTTTAAACCATAATCAAACTATAACAAATTTAAAAGGGAACTTGGCAATTTATAAAAATGAAGAGATTATTACATTGAAGAGCACTTTAAAACTCATCAATTACACAAAAGAGCACTTTGTGCTTCTAAGGTTCTTTATGGTGTAAAAAAGACAAAATTACCATTTAATCTTTCATTCTCTCATTTATTTCTCCTCTTTCACTCTTTCTCCCAATTTTACTTGGCCTCTCTCTTTTCATTTTTCTCCTTTTCTTTTTCTCATCTTTCATCTCTCTCAATTTATAATATTTAAGATGAACACCAACTAAATTAACATTTTCACTTCCTTAATTAGATGAACACTAATTAGATGGACATCTACTAAATGAATACTTGTAAGAGCTTGCGGGTGTAGATCCTAATTCCACGATTTTTGTTCACTTTCTTTATTCACTGTTTGATGTCCAGGTTTACGTGTCCACAAGATCGAGATAAGTTGTAAAATGGTGTCACATCAATTGTAACTGAGCCGATATGATATATTTTCTAATTTATATGCAATTGTATTTCAATTGGGTTTCGGTTCAGTTCTATCAGTTCTGGATCAGTTTGGGTCTAAATTTTTAGAATCGATAGAAACCCAAAAAAATTGTGTGCGTGGATATATGTTAGCTCGGATTATTCTGTTTTATTCTTATTGTTGTGTCTTCTGTATGCATTGACATATTTTCATATACATTGATATATGTACATCTATATTTCTAGTTTTTATACTATCTTCGTAGTATGTCACAAATGAGTCTGTTTTATGTCTTTATTTGTTTATATTGTTTGTGATGGACATGTTTTCGTGTCCAATGATCTATGGATACAAATAAATTTTAATTGTATGCATGAATATATGTTATCTTGGATTACTTTGTCTTATGTTTATATTCGTGTATACTGATCTACAAACATCTAATTGTTGTATCTTCTGTATACATGGACATAATTGTTCATGATATGTTTCTTTTTTCAGACACTCCGGCTTCATGAAAGAGACTTTTTACAATGGACATATATACAAGAAAGAGGTTGAATGTCTAATCCAAACCGAATTTACTCACTTTCATTTACCACACACGTTTACTCACTTTCATTTACCACACACTCCAAGGTGCCAAATGTCTCACATCAAAAAAGCTTATCTACGAAATGTTGTCTAATCTGCTTATCACCAAAAATAAATACAACTTATTGAAATCTTTTGGTGGACATCTCCTCCGATTTGGTGTCAAAGAGTTTGGTGAAATATAAAAGATGTCCATAATTATCCATCCACGTAATTTCTCCAAACTCTTTGATATCGGATCAGAGGAGATGGCTACCAAAAGATTTCCATAATTAAGGATTACTTTCATATTTCATATGGTTTTGTTTATGATATTTTCTTGTCCACAATTCATTGTCTACTATATATTACTTTGTGGAATTAACATTCATTGTAACGTGTACAAAGTATTATGGACACGTTTGAGAGTATAATTTTATGTCTACAAGATTTGATCTAAATTTTTTTAAAATATATCAAAATGGATGTTATATTATAGAAAAAATAATTATATTATAGTATTAAAATTATGTATTTTATATTTTTTAAAAGCTTAAAATTTAATAAAAATGAGTAAGGAGAGAGAAAAATGATAAATAAATTATAAGAAATAACAAAGAATAAGAGATCTTCTCCACTTAATTATTGCATCTTGTGGAAGATGGAACCGGTTAAAGTTTTGGTTCATGCTACGGTTTTTTGGATTAGGATTGTTGGGTTTTGTATGGATCTCATTTCCCCTACTATAATTAGTTAATCGATGAGTCTAAATTTTGGTTATAGCTTTTGAGTTTGCGTAGGTTTGGCCGTGGGCTGCTTCGGTAACTCTCGCTCAGGATTCTTCGCAAGGATTTAGACTCACAAGCTTATTTTGTTATTTCTGGATTTGGGTTTCATCGATTGCGCTTGATTAGTTGTAGGTTCTAAGTTGCCTGTTGGATAGGCTTTAGCTACCCGTTGTTTGGGTTTTTGCTGCCCGTTGTTTGGGTTTTAGCTGTCCGTTGTTTGGGCTTTGTTTCCTATGTTTTGGATCTTGTATTAAACTTTCTCCGTTCTATAAATATAATCACATCAGATGAAAAAAAACAAAGAATAAGATAGTATAAGAGAAAGGAGGGGGGGGAGTGAGAGAGGGCAATGTTGGATTTAAGAAAAAAATGAACAGGGATTAAAATGTCTAAGGAGTTATAAATGCTTTTTTGTTATTTAAGTTGTGAAAGTGCTCTTTTATGTTAACATCTCTTTATAAAACTGCATAATGCCAAAAACCCTTCCAAGCGAGAATGTGATTTATTATGTAACTTTTTGAAGACAAAGTGTCTTATTTTGTTAATGACTTTTGGCGTAACCTTAAACTACATATTATACTTCAAATTTTTGTTTGACTTAATATATTGTAATCTATTAACTATAGACCTGTGCTACGCAGCAGAGTTTTTTTGTTAAAAAATAATTATGTTTTTTTTGATAAAAGTATGTAAAAGTTGTAATGCAGTAATCTAAAATTTGCTTGTAAAACAAAATTAGTTTAATAGGAATAGAAAGAGATAGAAGGAATTTTGGAAACCTTGGTTTTTGCTTATTTGAAAAACAAGAAGCAAGTTGAATTCAAATGTATGAATATGGATATATTCGGTTGTTATATTTTTCTTTCTTTCTTATGCTCCACTTCTATCCTTTAGTCATTTGTCGGCTTCCATCTGCCTCTTGTTTCCTACAACTTTTGTCTAATTATTTTTTGAATCTCACAATATGTGTTTTATAGAAAAACTATCTAGTCGTACTTGGTTTTATAACTTGTAGATTGTTGAATATCTGTTTGCAGACAACATTTTTTTATTGTTGGCGTTGCTTGTTTTCTTGATGATTCACTCCAAATATGGAATCCTTTTTTGAGGTGCCTCTGGATAGAGCAACATATAGTTGTCCATGACTGAAGACTGGTTTGGTAGATAGATCCCCATATTCTGCAAGATTTGTCCTTGCCTTTTATTTATTGTCATAGCATAGCAAACTCTAAGAGGAAAATGCCTCCTTCTCATCTTGTATGGACAATTTATATCTGCAGTTGTCAAATATATCCTTGGTATAAGGATTCTCTTGCCAACATTTTTCCCAACCAAAATCTATGCTTCGAGAACTTTATCTCGCAATCGAGTAACCATGAGTCTAGTACTATTGCATAAACCCCTTTTTTGGTTTATGTTTCTTAAAAGTATAACCGGTGCGTGCTTTTTACATTGAATCTTGTGATTTGGTAACCATGAACACTTGAATTCATTTAAGTACTCAGTTGTGTACAAAAGATTTACTCCATCTAGATCAATTGTGTTTGCGCTAAGATATTTACTCATTTCGCCGCCGATTTTTTTGAGGAAAAACTCATTGATCTCATCTACTGTTTCGTTCCTCGGGGTAAGGATGGCACACACTTTAAGATACTCCGGTCCTGATATGAAGTTCTTAGATTTGGGAAAGTAGTTGTAGGATTTATACTAAAGGGCTTTCTATTCCGGGCATAAGCAGTGAATCATCGATTTCTATACTTTCGTCATCCAAACTATCTTCTGCTTGAGAGGAATTTTTTTAGCTTTACCATTGCCAACTTCCAATATCCATTTAGCAAACTCTTTCTCATCTTGATGCACTCGCATGTTTTTTTTGATAAGATGCTTATGTTGCAGTTTTCCCATACATAAGATCTATTCAATGATGCTATAATTGTATATTGTCTCGTTCCTTGTGGGATGATTGGCAAGACTTGATGAAAATATCCCCCTAGCAAGATTGTTTCCCTCCAAAGGGCTTACTCGTAGCAGTTTGATCAACATAACTCATGACATCTTTGAGTGTTCTATCCAATGCTTCAAATGTGTTTTGATGTGCCATTGGTACCTCATCCCATATGATTAGAGTTGTTTCTTGGATAACTTCTGCAAGCAATGTGTTTGCTCTGATGTCACACATTGACTCGTCATGATGTCTAAAGGAATTTTAAACCGTGAATCTGTTGTTCTACCACCCGGTAAAAATATTGCAGTTATACCTGATGTTGCAATTGGAAGGACTATTCGTTTCTGTGAGTAGAGCTTGGAGATTAGCGTATTATAAACATAAGTCTTTCTAGTTCCTCATGGTTCATAAAGAAAGAAAAATTTCCCTTTTCCATTATCGAATGAATCCATGACTTCTTCATAAATGTATAACTGATCTGAATTGACTTTTGAGAACAACTCCAAATGTATCGCTTTCTCATCTTCAACGTTGTAGTTCTTCTCCTCTAATATCATCGAGTTTTTGACACTGTCAGGGATATTTTTCTCTGGTAACGGCCTGTCATGATAGTCTAATAATGACTTGTCACTTTCATTGAGAAGCTTTTGAAGTTAAATTAGAACATATTGTTGTATTTGTTAATCCTCTAGTTGCAGATCTGGAAAGTCAAGTCATCTGTGTTGCATGTGAAGGATATCATCGCTCAGACTCCTCCAGCAATGTTTCCATAACTTCAGTGGATCCACAACTTCTCCGTATATTAACACATCCTCAAACAACTCTCGTAGTTGCCATGAGGAAGCCCATTGTGAAGATTCATCCATTGTTTCATGTCATTCTTTATCTCCATCTAAGAGTCCCATTGCATGATAACTCTCTTTGTAACTCTTGTATGTGACATCCCCAAACTGTTCGGATTCCATCAAAGTTCCTACATCCTCTAATATGGTTTAACAGCATCTGTAGGTAATATTTTTCCTCAACTGATGGATTGAGTTTAACTATGCTTCAAATGCTTGCTGCTCTTTGACGTCTAGTCCAGTATTTTTTTGGGTGTCCTACACATAATATCTTGGAAATTGAATAAACGTAAGGGTTCGTGCGAACGGATCACGTTCATTAATTTCAAAACACCTAGTTAACATTGTATGTTGTGAAGTTATTCTCGCCACAACATCTTCCAAGTCTTCATTCTCATCAATGATCACGCTTTGTTCTCCTTTCAGGTGGAACATCATCTTTTGTACTGCTGATTTTTGTGGTGTATATCAAAAGCAAATATTCTTCATGCTGCTTCTCAAGCTGATAAATAACGACACTCTTGGTAATTCTGAATCTCGTTAATTTCAATAGGATCCGATGATGCATTTTCTTGTCCGCTTCTGGTGTGTTGGAAGACAATGGTTGCTTTGTCAACTCCTTTGGTGATATACTTGAAAATATACTTGATAACTTTTGAAATTTTACACCACTCGACATTGCTATGCGCTTTATACTTTTTAAGCAAAGACATATTATGAGGGATTACGTAGTGGTTGTCTAATCTTGTTTCATTTTTCAAAACAAGCTTTCCCACATCATCACACCGTCTGTAAATAATACACCCTTCTTTATCAACCGATGTATTATGAACAAATGGCCTTGGTATTTTTTTGGTGCATACCCCTTTCTCCATGCATGGGTTATTTGGCCGGTTCACTCCACAAGGACCATGCATCATATGCTTCTTAACCAAGTCATATCTTTCTGGATCATCTCTCTCATCAGGTATCTCAGCTCTAATGATCTGATCAACATCAACAATGGATGGATCCGGATTGCATCATCTTGCCATATGAGTATGCGCACATGCGGTAGGCTCCTTTTTCGAAACTCAATGGTGTAGACAACTGTTAAAATTAAGAATGATTAGTGATTAGTTTTAAATAATGTTTCAAATATAATATTTAATAGTTAAAGTCAAGGGAATATACTTGCAATTAACGGGCCGAAAAATGTCCCTTCCTTCAAATCTAAGACCATCTCTTCGAGCTTCATTTTGAAGAAATGATAGCTTATATTCGGCCTTTCATTGGCTGATTCACGTCCATAGGTTTGCAAGTGTTCCTTGATTTCTTCCCAACCTGAATTTGTTTTTATAGTAATAAACAAATAAGGGTTTCCATATGTTCGACAGATTTCCATTGCGTCACGATAATTTTCCACCATGTATCGTGGTCCTCCTGTGAACGATGACGCTAGAATTATTCTTCTTCCTAATGACTTAGGATAAATATCCTCTCTCACAACAGCATCACATACATTATTGTTGAGGTCAGCTCGGGGTTTTTTTGGTTTAGCCTGTGAAACTTTAATCGTTCTTCTTCAATACAAGTATACGCGTCAATGATAAACTGATGAAACAAGCGGCCTCCTTTGATGATTGTTTTCCCTTCGTGCAATCTTGTTTGGATTTCATATGCATAGTACTCTCGTATCGTGACAAATTCCCGTATGATCTTTGTCCCAGTTTCAGAAACATATGGAATACATAGGTGGAATCCACTTTCTCCATAAGAGAACAACAATGGGTCGGTCATTGGTGGTAAATTCAGACAATGACTTGGCTGCCGCAATCGCTTCATAATGATCGGACGTCCCGCCTTTGCAACTCTTGTTTGGCCCATGGTGCTAGTCCATCGATGAAGTAGAACACCGAGTCATCATCGGTCATTTTTGGGATCCTTAACAGAAGTGCGGTAAATTCAGTGACATAATCGCGGATCGTACCTCGTTGTTGAAGCTCCCTTAGCCTCTTTCTCGCCTGATATATGACATTCTCTGGGTAGAATTGCCTCTTCAAATCTTGCTTGAAGTCTCCCCATGTCTCAATCTGAACAATACCTCGTTCGATCTCCGGAAATCGCCTTCTCCACCAAAGCATGACCATTTCCGCTAAGTATGATGTTGCGGTCTTGATCTTTTCTGGCTCCTCCGTAAGACCAAGATTCATAAAGTATTTCTCCATCTCCCATATGAACTTCTCAACTTTTTGAGCGTCCCTCATGCCATTGAATCGCGACCGCCGTGGATACTCTATCCTAGCCGAGCTTATACCAGTAATAATGGGTCCGGTGGCGGTAACCCTCTTGCACAAATCAACGTATTGCTCCATCACCTCAAGTCGTGGGCGCATCCCTTCGATGTCGTCCCGCAAAGCTTGGATGGCTCCCATCACTTTCTCCTCACGTTGTGCGAACCGAATGTCGGTTTCAATCGTGTTATCCTTGATTCTATCGAATTCTGCTAACACGAGCTTCTCCAACTCAGTCGCATTGTGCTCGACCCTCTCGAGCCCTGATCCAATCTCCACCACGACGTTGTCTAACCCCTTCCGAGAAACACTTTTATCTCACCTAGTCGCCACATGGACTGGCGCAGATTCTCTCCCGCGTTCTTCAATAACCTCGGAGTTGCTGGTGTCGGATGGTTTGCTTCCTCTATCCATTCTCTAGGACAGTCTTCTCTCTTACCTCGGTCGAACTTGGCTCTGATACCACTTGTCACGGACTAATTCTTCGGAATTGGTATGTGCGACCTTAGCATCTTTTCACCCTTGTGATTGCTAAGTCAGCCTTACTCAAACTCGAATATTTAGAACTTAGAAAGATAAATAAGAAAACTCCTAGAGAGAGAAAACTTAGAGATATGTTTATATTGAGAAATGTTGGATGATTACAAATGAGAAACTCACCCTTATTTATACAAATTACCAACCCAAATGAACGGTCGAGATTAAAACGATCTAACGGTGGAGATTAAATCTTACCTACTCAACTATCCCACTATCTCCACTATCACACTCCACTATCCCAACATAATTATTACGCACTCCACACAATAATCCACTATCTCACTCCACTATCTAAAAGCTTCTAGAAACCTTTTAGATATTTACATTTACTTAAGTAAAAATACTAAGTAATTATTTTAACTTTGTGGGGTCTGGTTCGGTCACTCGATTTAACCGTTGATCGTCTCTGACTAAAAATTTAAACTGTGACACTTTGCTTTCTTAGTGCCTCAAGTTGCTTGGTGTCCTTGTGGTGGTTTGGTTTCTGGTTTTTATTCTCGTTTGGCTTTGGTTCATGATTAAGTTAAAGTGGTTCTTGGTTGGGTTCGTGCATGTTATTCATAACCGAAGCTCTGCGACTCATGTCTTTCTTCCCCCTATTGATGTTAAATGCTTTTCTCGATTTGGTTGTGGAGTTGTTCGAATTATGATTCTGGATGCGATATTTAGTTCTTGTAGTATCTACTATTTATGTATTTTGATACTGTATCCGGTCTTGGTGATTGAATAAAAATCTTCTAGTGAAAAAGAAAAGTGCATACCACAAGCGAAAAACTTTCCAGCTAAAATGCCGCAGACCAGTGACCTAACAAAACGAAAGAGGTTTATAAGCATTTTAAATGCAAATCAAAAGTTTTTGTAATGACATATCATCATATTACACCGCGAAGCCCAAGTTTCTTATAATTTTAATTTTGCCAAGTTTACTGTTACATATATTGGAATCAACTTTTCTTTCAAATAAATAAATACTCCCTCCGTTTTAAAATGTAAGGGGTTTTAAGGATTTTTCTTTGTTTCAAAATATAAGGGGTTTACATTTTTTTTAGACAACTTTAACTTTATTGAAAACTGTGTGACCAATTATATTTTACAGCTTTATTTGTTATTGGCCGAATTGTTTCTAATTTATTTATTTAATAGATATTTTATGTAGAAAAGTAAATTTCTTAATATTTGTACTTCACGCGTGTGCCAAGGTGATGTTTGTTGTCCTTTGGGGGACACATTTTAGCCTAATTTAAGATGCTCTATGGGAGGAGGACCACTGTAAGGGAAGATAATAGAGTGTTATCTATTTCGGATAGTTGAATAATTTTCTTAAGAAAGTATCGGTTCGACTCTTGGCTCAAGAAAATATAGATGCCAATGACAAAATAATGTTGTGGCACCTATTATTAGTTATCTGTACAGAAAAGATATTAGACAAAAAGAAAGGAAAATCAAATGTTTACAATTACATATCAGTCCACTCAGTCTCCAGTCTTAAGGGAACACATTACTTGTTTGTTCTTAACTATTCAAACTAGCCGCATTGTAAACATGCAGCCATGTAGATGTGGAGTATAGTGTGATTACAATACTCCAATGGTCTTGTTATGAACTAAAGAATAAAATAGAACAAGACGACTGGAGTATTGTAATCAAGCGTGGGCACTCTCACATATTCCATCTGCTCCTCTTCTATTCTTGTCTTCATCGGTGTTTTCTAACTTGGATTTTCTCTTTTGGAGAGCGAAAGAACTGATGAATAATGAGGAGATCATTGGCTTCTTTCCATGGCTTATGTGGTTTATTTGGAAGGCTCGCAACAGAAAAATATTCGAGAATTTTGACGAAGATCCTAGATCAACTCTAGAGAAAGCTAGGCTCGAAGAAGAAGCTTTGAAGAGAGCGAACGAGGAGGATGATGAGAACCATTCCATGGTTTCCTCTCAAAGTTGTACCCCATCTTTTTCAGTTTCACCAGTAAGTCTCTCGTGCTTCATCGACAAATCATGGGTAAAGTCGGAGTCGGTAAGCGGGCATTGATGGGTTGTCCAATAAGGAAATGAGATTGTGCACATGGGCTTTAAGGGTTCCAGAAGGAGTCTCTCCCCCCTTCATGCTGAGTTCGATTCCCTCCTTTGGGCTATGAAGTGTCTTCAGAGACTACAGCTGACCAGCGCTTCTTCTCGGATTGTTTGGAATTAACTAGTATGCTTAGGGATCCAACATAGTGGTCTTCATTCTCGTTGGAATTGGAAGACTTTTATGCTTTTAAAAATTTCTTCTCTAGTTTTTGTATTAAGTATGTTAGTAAAAAATTAATATCAGTGCGGATTGTCTTGCTAAGAAAGCTCGAACACATGGTCTTTTATTTTTCCATGTAAGCTCATCGGTTTCTTATTGGCTCTCCTTTAAAAAAAGCTGAACACCAATTTCTTAACAAAATAAAGTTTTGATGTCAAAAAAAGAAAGATTTGTATAAGCACAAAACGCATATATGATGGAGTTTGAAAAACAAATCTCTGTAAAAAGAATCCAAAAGATGTTAGTAAAAAGCTGGCAGTAAAAAACTCGACACAATAATTTTGGTACAGAATAAATAATACATAACACCATCAGAACAAAATTATCAAAAGTTCAGAACCATTATTTTAACAAATATTGATAATCATTTCTAGTGTAAAATACTTTACTTTTTTCCCCGAAAACTTGTTTATATTTTTTTCAGATCATTAACATAACATTTTGTACAATAGTAGACCCAAATACATTTACGTAGAAGTATATGTTAACACATGTTAACTTTGATTTTATTCAATATACATCAATAATCAAATAATTAAATTTATACTATTGCAGAATTGAAAATTAAGAAAAAAACAAAACAAAAATATTATACCACAATAGTTTTTTTCTAATTAATTACATATTTGTTATTACCACTACCCAAATCAATAATTACTATTTATCACCTTGCTATCAGTATTACCAGATAATTTTAACATGTTAACAATGGTATCATATATTTCTAATATGCTAATAAGAATATCAAATAATTATACTATAACACTTGTATCATGCTAAAATAACATCATGTCTTTGTAAAATTTAAAGTTTTAATGCATATACTAGTATAACATTCATTAAAAACAAATTATATGGAAGATAATTGTTATTTCTTACAATTTATATGTAATACAAAATGTAAAATAATAATTACTCAAAAATTATAAAATACAAAATAGATATTATTTTGATCTTGATAACATTCAAAAGAAAGAAAGTAAGGATTATAAATATTCATTATTTTATTTTTCAAAGATCAAGTAATATTATTTTAGTGAATTTATAAATATATTAAAAGTTAAAAGAAAAATTAAAAGTTAAAAAGTTTTCTTAAAAAAGGATTAGGCAATTGCCTAGGAAGTGAGACGACTAATAATGTGGACGATTTTGGAAAAATTCGGTTAACTATTTTTTTTATGTCCGATTCGATTTTAATCGCGGCGGTAGTTACCCGACTATACGGCTAAACAACTGTGTTTTAGAACAAGATTAACAATTAATCAAACCGAAAGAAATGTGTGAAAAAGTGAAGAAAAAATAACTCAATGAACAGAGAACATATTGAAAAAAGAAAAATGAAGGATATAATGTAATTTTCTTTGCTACAGTAAAATTAAAAATTTGTCAGAAATTGACAATTAATTTTTTCAATATTGATGGATACATATTGCAATTTCTCATATTATTTTATTCAAAATGAACATCCAAATAATCATTTAGACAAAGAAAATATATTTGTGAAATTTCGGATAATCTTCTAAAGTATGTGAATCATAGTTTTCTTTTTTGCATATGGCAAAAATTTGATATGATGGGTCTACCATGTTGCTTGTTGTGTGTTCAAAGTGCACAAAGCTATAAAATCCACTCTGTTTCTCACTGTCTTTGTGACAACAAAAACAACTTCACGTGAACGATGGGAACATTTTTATTGTTTTCTTATAAATAAGAAACTTTTTGACTTTAAAAAGATGAACTAATCAAATCTTCTCAAATTTATGAAAAAACTAAGGCTTATCTATTTGTATATATAAATTTTACGTGGACCATTTTAAAAATAATCGAACCTGTCTGACCAAATGGGTCAGGTTCAAAAACATGGATCTTGTAGATCCAATTCCGATTCAGCTGCCTCAAAAGAAAGAGACTCCTCATGAACAATGAATCACATGGCATCATAGAAAGAAAGGCCCTTTAAATATTCAGATTCAGGCTTTTGAAGGTCCAGAGATCAAAGATTTTCACAGCTTGAAAGTAGACCAACATTAGACATTTATGGATAAGATATAAAATATTCACACTTAAGAGTTGGGAAGATCATTTATGTTCTGGATACACCATTAAACTAGCTACTTTAAAGAGATCCTGCTGCTTTCTTATTTTCTGCAACTGTCTTAGACCAAGAACAATGGGGTTTTTAAGCCTTGGGGTTCTTAAAAAAATTATAAAATATTATGTGGGCCCCACAGCACAGTTAAGATACAGGTCCTTAAAATCCTTAGAGCATTATTATCGATATATCTAAGCAGTATCTAAGAGCAAATATTGTTGGAACAGTAACAATATTGGTATCCAAAATATGCTTGGGAGGATACTCATTTCGTTGAGTATCACGACGTGTCACACTACGATTGGAGGCTTTTTTTTTTTTTTTTTTACTTCTGAAGATATTCACCTCCATATCACGGATAATGATGCTCTTATATAAGGACCGATCCTTACACGCCACACGTGGCGTGTAACGATTGGTCCTTATTTTTTTAATAAGTTTTTTTTTTTTTTTTAGGATCTGGAAAAAAATAAAATAAAAAAATATTAATCCATTGGGGATGCTCTTACCCCTAGACTTAACACTAACCTTTTTCACATACCTGTAAGTAAAAATTGGGGTTTGAAGTAATAATACAAACTTCAGACCCGCCCAACAGGGCCAAACACGGTTTCCGCTCTAGCTTTATGTTGTTCATCACAAGAGCTTTTGTGCTCAAGGGTGATCTCTGACATTTTCCTACTCTCTGCAAGTGCCATACATATGGAGAAAGCTTGTAGTTGTGAAAGGGATGAATCATAGACAACTGAATATAACCCTTCCTTTATTGGTTTATAGCTAAAAAATGGATGTTCTTCTGCTTCTTCTCCCTGAAAAAAGGTAAAAATTTGATGACGAAACCTTTTGGTTTTGACGTGTAAGAGAGAAAGACGATTGGATTTGGGACTAAGTAGAGAATCTGTACCAGAAAGTAAAGCTCGAATCGGTTTGAAGAGGGTGGTGAGCTTGATGTTGTTGGATTCTTGTAGGATAAGTTATGCTGATTTGTAAGAATTCTGAGATTGCACCCCATATCCCAACCTCCACAATCGCAAGATCCACCTGTTCTCCATCGCTGGATCAAAGACGAAGGGCCTCCTTTATGAGGCATACTATGAACACCGCTTTGAAGTATGACCGTAGCACTAATGTCTTGGTCAAAAAACTTGTCTTTGATTGGATCTCCGAACTCTTTATTGAGTGCAGTGTGATCCTGAACCGTGTTTAGTGATGCCCTCCTATTAAACCATCTTGGCATCTTCACGATGATCGCAGCTAGCTCGTTTTTCAACTGCAGATCAGACTTTTCCGTGCTCTCTTGATCAAGTTCTACAGAGAAGAGAACAAACTCTCTGATGGAACCAGATGGCAAAGAGCTTGAGACCCGCATCTGAGCAACAACATTGGAAATGAGACCATGTGTTTGGCCTCTGCTTCGTTGGTTTAACCATGTACTATTTCTCTTATGGTCTTTGATAGAGAAAAAGGTATAAACACTAGTACATTCACCCTCATCCGAACTTCCCATTTTCTTTTGGGTGGCCGCAATGATGTCGGTTTCTTTGTTCACTGCAAATGTAAAGAGTGGCTGATTGTTCTTAACTGTTACCCTCAGAACAGCTCGAACCATTGATGATCCTACCTTCTTCTCGTGAGCTGAATCATTGACATTTATTGTTCCGCAACCGGTGATACCCAATTTCATTCTTTGAACACCTTGACATCTAGGACCCTCCGCAGAATTGCCAGAGTGAGCTGCTCTAGGCTTCAGTAGAGGTTCTAGAAACCTTCTCAAATGGCTTGTCGTGGTTGTATCTTTTTCGCTGGGTTTTTTGCAATCTAAGCCGTCACAGCCAGAAGAAAGAGCCAAGTTTTGTGAAACGGTCTTTGCGGAGTTAGCCATTGAGTCTGGCTTGGTAGTGGAACCAGCAACTTCTTCACTGTTAGTTTTGCTGGTCTTACCCATACTGAAGCTAAGCCGCTGAAAAGGAGATATACTTCTCCCCTTTTCAGATACCACTTTATGTAACTTTGAATCTTGTCTCTGGACAGGCTCATCGATACAATGCTTCACAGATAACAAAGATGATGCTCTGTCTTCTGAAATTTTACCTCTGGAAGATGCATTACTTGCTTTTGTTGTGAGTGGCACACACTGAGATATTTTAACTGAGATCTTGTTCGGGTCCGCATCAGCGTAGCCAATTTTACTCTTTGCCGAGCAGCCATCAGCTTTACATGGTAAGGGGCAAGAATGTTGAGTACAGTAATCTACTTTAACATCATGAACTACACTGACTTTTTTAGTCGAACTCCTCTTGCAGGTCTTACCCTCCTCTCGAGCTAGCTTTTTAGTTGAGTGATAGAGCTTAGTTTCCCCCTGCTGGTTTCGACCAAGTTCTCCATCATGATCATTTCGGTTTCTTTCACGTGACTTCTTTTCACTCTTCTTACGTCTACTACCATCAGCCTTAGAGTTTACCTCCATGTTCACGCCAGCCTCTGGATTCAATCCATTTGACAAAGTTCCAGTCTTCAGGCCAAACTTACCTTTCAGATCCTTCTTCTCACATCCATCTTGTGCATCAATGTTTGGATCAAGCTGCTCATATGGTACGCTGAGACATCTATGGTCCTTAGGTTTCTTTTTCCGTGTACCTTTGATTTCTCGATACTCCCTTACAGTTTCTTCACCAGGATTTGTCATCAGATTAGACTGCCGTGAGCTACGATGTTTCCTTGGACAAGCCGAAGTACGGTTATGCACATTGCTCGGACCAGCGGATGACTCATCTCTAGGCGGAAACAATGAAACGTCTGTTTGGTAAACCTTAGGGAATCTACTCTTCCCTGGAAGCCGATTATGACTATGCTGCCACTTCTCCAAGCGGCTCCAGTCAAGAACACCAACACTCAAGAGCTTCTCCTGAGGGGTTTCAGCTCTCTCCAAGAAAACCGGTAGCTTCGACATATATTTGACAAGCTCAGGCTCATTACTAGCCCGAGTATCCAGTCTTTGTTTCACTGGAGTAAGCAAAGGTTTAGTCTCCATTAGATATTAACTGGATTCACAGACGCCTTGAATCAATCCCACTTAAGAACCAACATACCTCCTGGATCATGAAAAATTGAACAAAAAAACCAAAAATCAATCACATCAAATCATTAAAATCTGTCGCTGCTACCAACCGAGTGCTCACGGCATCAGAAAGATTAAAGAAAAAAAATTAGAAAGAAAAGGCACAGAAAATTACAAGAAAAGTGGTCCTCCATGACGCAGAAAAAAATGCAGGATGATAATGATTTTAATCAAGACCTTGAGATAATGCTAAAAATAACACATCTAACGATGGACCCATTTCCCCGAAGAAACAGCTGAATGATGCGCTCTTTGCATTTATGATGAACTATCACAAACACTAAGAAACGACAAAAATCAAAATATTCAGATTCGTTTCAAAATTTGGCGGATCCAGAGTGTTGGGGGAAAAAAAAAATTAAAATTCTAATAAACAAAAATCGTAAGCTCGGAGAAGAATAACAAGACATTACCATACACTAATTGCTAAGAAATAGTACTCCAAGTCAACAATTCAGAAACGATCAAGGTCTGATCTGAATCGAAATCGAAACAGAAAATTTTCCTAGGGTTAACAATTCGCTTAACTAGAAAAGGATATTACCTCAAACAGCGAAAGAGAGAAAAATGCAGAACCGACGCAAGTCGTCGGTGAAGTAGAAGACGAATGAATATTCAGAGAGAGAGTAAAAGAAATCACTTGAAGAAGAGTGATGATGAATCAGCAAAGTGAAGATCCGAAAAGACATAAAAGCTGGAGAGAGAAAAAGAGAGAGCGTGACTGGGAAAGAAGATGATCCGACGGTGTATAATGAATGAAGGGTAAATCATGCGGTCTAGATTCTATCGCGATCAATGAAGGCGCGGGAATGGTTTATGTCAGGTGGTCCCCACATGTGTATAATGCACATGTTTACGTGTGCCTATTAGCAAAAGATTACCAAAAACTGACAAAACTCAAAAAATGTAATGACTTTTGTTAATTGATAAATACAGCATATAATCTAATGTTTTTAATGCACAAGTTAAAAAATAATATATAGTTGTCTCTTTTGTAATCTTTATACACTTAGGAAATTAATGAAATTATAATTGTAATGCATGATTGTATCACATGATTCACATCACAAAAAATCACATGATTCATATCACATTTATTTTATTTTAGTTTTTTAAATGATATATACGATCAAGACGGATTAGTTCGCAAACGATCAAAACTGTTTTTGTATTATTTATATTTTGACACATTAAATATATAGTGAAATTTTATTTTCTAGTGAATTATAAATTTTTACAAATTTTGAAGACTATAGAAGTGAAATCCCATTCAAATATTTTATAACATTGTGTTCAGGACAGGTTCTCCAACAATTGAAAAACACTCATAAGATTTTACACATAATAACTTTATTATCGAGACTGTTTGTGTTATATAATATGTTAGATCAATTAACTTATTAATTATATCCGGTACAGTAGTGCCGCACGACATAATTGTATCCTCTTAATTTTTTGTTTTATTTAAAAGATACTTGCATACTATTTAGTGGATTCGTTATTGAAACTAGCCACATAATTATCTAATCTATTAAAACATGAAGGTTTGCCATGGTACATAAATGTTGTTTCCGGAATTTGCCTTTGATATTATTAGGATTTGTAACATTCATTAAGGGTAAAACTGTAAAACAATGTATATTAATGATTTAATTAAATTTCATTAAGAATAATTAGGGAATATAACATTTTCTCTACAATCCATGTTTCCAAACAAGACAATTATTAAACATGTAGCCAAACAAACAAATTCTAATGGGTCACACTTTCCTAATTAATTAAAATCAAAACAAATTAATTGATAAATATAATTAATAATTTATACATCAACTATTATATATAAATTAAGATTCTCTAATTTATGATTTAATTCAAAATATATTTATAATATATTTTAATATCTTTTTTCAAATATATATATATATATATATATATATATATATACATATTACGATTGATGTTTTTACGATTGTACTTTTTAGCAAGTTTTTCCATCAAACTGAAAAATATTTAACTAATTAAACGGGTTGAAAAATTAATTAGCCAATCTAGATTATAAATTTTCTATAAAAAAATTCGCATATAGTAAATAATTTCAGTTGATATATTTTAAACTTAATAAAAATAATAAAATGATTTCATACTTATATTATTCAAATATTTGAAGCGTCAAATTATGCTTTATGTTTGAATGAAGTTTTTAACGAATAGTTCCATCAAATTTGCAAATTATATATACGACTACAACATGTATTTTATAAAATAATATTTTAGATAAATATAATAACAATTAAACATATACCACATAACTTTTACAATAGTTGTTTTCACATATATATATATATTTTCCAAACTATGATCTTACGATACAACACATATTAAAATATATAATGCGAAATCGTTATTTTAATCTCTTAATCCTTACGATATAAATCCTCCAAATAACACATAATTCATTTAAAAAAAAAACTAAATTGATAACTCACTGTTTATAATGTTGGTTAAACAATTATAATCAAAATTAGATTACATAATTAAAAATCTAAATTACTATTAACAAAATGAATAAAAAGTAAAATTTGTAAAGAAAATTAAACCCGCACTTTCTAAGTGCGGGTCAAAATCTAGTTATTTACTTAAAACAAAACTAAACTATGGCTATCAAGTGTTTATCTGGTTCTAGATATATCTTATACACGACCTGCACCAAAATAAATGCAATCGTGTGTTGTCAATTTTCTTTTACCCTAATGTTGCTTGGTAAGAAAAACTATATGATATTAGTGTGTGTATAGATTAATATAAAGTCCTCTGTTGGTGGGACGATCGTGGGATTAAAATGGGTCCACTGCCGCAGGTCAAGATCAGAGACTGTAGTTTCCAAGACAGCTTATAATGATCATTTTTGTAATGTAATGAAGTCGTATTAATTTGGATATAAAAGTTTCTACCGTATATTCTAACCACATTACGTGTTAATTACGATATGAAAACATGTCTTTTAGTTGCCCATTTTTAATCAAATATTCGATATGGATCCGTTATATTTGGATAGACATAAACCATTTCTTCCGGGTGGAAAATTCGTATCCAGGAAGAATCATCATTCAAGTCCTTATGAATAAGATGAAATCACAATTCGTGGGGACACCATAAAGGAAGAAGAAAGTCCTTTGTTATTAGTGGATATTCAATTATTCATCACAAGCAAACCAAAGCAACTTGCAAAAGATGAATGAAAGTAAGGAGATAAAAAAAAAATAGAGATTAAAGGACAGAAGAGGAACCACTTTTTCTTTACGTGCTCTGCTCGATTGAGATTGAAGTTAATATTTGGGGGTAATTGATCCATCGATCGACAGGGGATGTCATATCTATATATAAGGAGTTGATATTAGCACCTTTGGACATTTGAATATCTAAATTTTATGAGTTTTGAAACTGGTACTTGAAGGGTAATCTCTAGGAAGGTTAATTTGACAATTGGAAATGATGATGTGGTGGTGTGGTATTTGAAGACACTTGCTGAAGTGAAAAATTGGGAAACATCATCATGGAGATGATGTAGTTTAATCAAATGACGAGATCGGGATACAAAAATTAAATGAAATTGGATACAAAACGTAAACAAGACTGGGATGGTAAATAAATTTCAGATTAAATAGAAAGTTTGAAGTTTTTTTTTCCCCATGGAATCTCTCCCTTTCTTCTTTTTTTTTGAATTCAACATATTAGTATTTTTTTTTTTGGTCTAACTAAAATTTTCATTGAAAACGTGAAGCTAATACAAGATAGAGACTTGGAAATCGAATTGCCTTTGAACTGCCTTAGCAATTTCATCAGCTTTTCTATTCACTAGTCTTGGCACATGAGCAAAGATACACATATGAAAAAGTTTTGACATGTTTATAATGTCGTTCATGATTCCGAAACATTCCTTATGCTTGATGTTGTCATTGATAGCTTTGATCAAGGTAGAGCAGTCTGGTACAATCTTTAGTTTTCAAGTTCCTCTTCTCTTTGCTTCTTTGATCGCTTCAAGAGTGGCACTCGTCTTTGCCATTAGGGGTGATACTACGAATTTTTTGATCGATGATCCTTGCTTGAAGCATTCATCTCTTTTTGTTGAGAAATACCATCCTAATCCGGCTCTTTTACTGTCTGAGTTCCAGGCTGCATCAACATTGCAGAGCGTTTCATCTTCATCCAGGAGTAAGGCGTCCGGTTCCGCTGTTGTGAAATTTGAGTCTCATGCGTCTTTTAGTTGAGCTTCCGTCCATTCTCAGGCTCTTGAGCATGCCGTTGTTACACTACAAGAAAAATCAACATTCATAGCACACGATACAAGCTATGGTATGTAATAGATAGCGTTTCCACAAACGCTCTGACAGCGGCAGCTATAATAGACCTCCCCTACCATAGCATTTATTTCGTGCTATTATATCGTTTACCTATGATAGCGATATTTTCTTCTTGCTATTACTAAGCGTACTATAGCACATTATATGTATCATAATATATTTTATTATAGCTTCATATCTGTGCTATGTATTTTTAAGTACTATTATTCAATTGTTTTGAATCATATTTTTACACATTATTAAAAGATTATAAATTTAACTTTATATTTGATTAAAAACATATTTTATAAATTATTAAAAATTACATAAATGTAGTATTACATTGCAAATACCAAAAACAAATCTACAAATTCCTAACATATTCATAACATTGTTCCATTGTTTCTTCAACACTTAGAGTTGCTTCCCACTTGGTCTTTTCCATCCTCAATATTCTGATCCTCTTGCACCAGTCCAACCTTATGCACCAATAGCCATCAGCAGTATATACGAATTCAGATCACATTGGAATTAACTGCAATCTTGAGTTCACACTGATATTCAAGTTAATACCTAATTCTTGATCGTAGAAGCAGAATCAGGAACATGCTCTGTTCCACCCTCAACTATAGCTTCTGTCCCGAGCTTGACTATTTTGTCCACAACTGCAGATCTTGACATGAGTTGTGTTTGCGAGTTGTAGAACAACGCCTGTTAAAGTCATATCAAAGAAACAATATGTAATGATCATAAACAAATTTACAAAACCAGACAAAGGCGTCATTCAACATGGTGCATACACAAACATTCATTTCAAGAGCGAAATGAATACATAAACATCCATTTCAAGAATTAAAAACAGAACCACCAAAATGCATATTCTTTGTTTCGTACCAGCAAAGTTTGGCTTTTAACTACACTATTCGAACATGGGGCTTGAAGATCCCTGGAGTGTATAGGGTTCGTAAACAAATCAGGGACTTACCATCTATTTTGAGCCATGAAACCAAAAGAAGTTGCCAAGTAAAAAATGGTTAGAGACAGCAAGAGAGATGAAAGCCAAACCTCGGACTGGTCGTGGCTGTAACGCACCAAAAACCTACAACAACCTCTGACATCGTGTCTCCTTCTTTGTGCATCAAGAACAATGGCGTCAAAGTAGAGAGCTTGGTCTTTTCCTTCCTGAAGATGTTATAACAAAGGTCCAGTCAGAGATGAACTCACATGACATGACACCATCGCTGAATGATTATAAAATGTAGTTCTAAACCTGGAAGCAAAGTACGAGATCTCCGGCAAGAACTGCAACACATTCTGATGCTTCACATGGGAGTGACCGTTGCCTTACGTGCTTCTTGACGTTTATCCATTCATCTTCTACAACTTCAAAACCTGCAAATCGAACCTGCACTTCCTCAAAATACCCAACAGGAAAAATATGTTATAAGCAAAAAGAAGAAGGGGAACAAAGTAGCCAACTGGAAACCGGTTGGGAATTATTGGATCACCAATCTCCAAGTTTCTATGAGCTAGGAAAGCTTGTACATCATACTTGTAAGTAAATAAAAGAGATACATATTAGAGAAAACAATGAAATGTAATGAGAATGAAGAAAAGTATCATAAGTCAGCCAAAAAAACTGAAGATCCAATGCAAGGGAATCACCATGCACCATCCCTGGCAGATTTGGCTTCAAATTCCAAGTAAGAATTGTCTGAACCACTCCTCATGACACCAGGAACTAAGAAAATAAGTAGTACACGATTAAAAAAGTCGCATCTATGCAGTATACCCCATACTGATCTAGACTTATGGATAAGAAACGAAAACTGAAAAATCAAGTGAAACTTATTCAATCAAATGAATAAGCTTCTCAACCTATTTGATTGCGAGTAGAAAATATAAGGCACCTAATATACCAGAAGGGACAGGCGTCATGACGGGAATATTTCCAGTCATATGTGTGATTTTAGGACTAGCTGATGGATGAAGCACATTTCTCATCGGATTTGTTGGATCCACACTGCGCGGCATGGAAGATACATTTAGCTTCCCAGGAGATTTATTTCCCCTTGCTCTTAGAGCATATCGCCTATTTTGGAACCAATTCCATATCTGTGATGAATATAAACAACATGCCATTAAAAGGCATGTCCAATGAATCCTCTCTAGAAAAAACTTATGAATCGTGAAAATAAAGAAGCAGTACTTGTTTAAATTGCACAACAAATTTCCCCTTCCGCTCCACAGTTTCACTGAGAAGGCGCACAAATAACCACTTTTTAGATGATAAACACACACATACATCTTTTAAGACAAATGAATAAAGTGACAATGAAGGAGTATATACCTAAACTTATCAGCAAGAGCTTCAAGAATTTGTCGACTTGGCATTGCTGTATTATGCTGTAGCAAAATTGCTTCCATCTCCGTTACCTTATAAACATTGAAGATTAGCCAAAGCAAACAAGATACAAAGAACTTACAAAACCAGATAACAATCTCATGAGTACAAATTTTCCCCAACAAAGGAACTACAACACAATAGATAGAAATACTTATGAATCTAACCTCGTACGCGGTTCTTTTAACAAGTAGAACCAATACAAAGCAAGCAAAACCAAAACAAAAACTTGCTTTCCAATTAGAAACCAAAAGGCACATACTGGTAGAAATTAGAAAATTAGAAAATTAGAACTCAGGATCTAAAACCCCTATTATGAACCCCAAAAAATGAGACCCAAACCTAAGAAGAACCAACAAACATTCCCCCAGAAATTAGTTTCAGCTTGGGAAGCTCGAAATCCTTCATGCAACACCAAACACATAATATTACAAAGAGAATATCATCAAAGACTCAATCACCTCAGACGGGTTAAATCGGAACGCTGGACCGCCATTATTGGGAGGCCGACCCATCGTAGGTTTGTCACCTTCGTCTCACGAACACAAGCACGATAGTAAGAATGAAAAAGACGGCTTTAGCCCCATAAAGTGAAACCAATCGGAGTTTCTCTCACTAATTTCCGGTGAATCACGCAAGGCCGGTGACTCAAAGGGACAACGATCTTGAAGATCCCTGGAGTGTATAGGGTTCGTGTTGAGCCACCGCAGAGGAAGAGATGACGCCCTAGCCTCGCCGATCTGGGTGTAGAACGGAGGAGGATGAGAGGTAATCGATGGAGATCGTCGTAGCAAGAGGGGAAGAAGCCCTAGCCTTGCCGCCGCTCATGTTTTCTCCACCAACGAGAGGTAATCGGAGCTGGACGGGGTGTCGATTAGGTCGAAAAAGAAAAATGAATTGACGAGAGAAGATAGAATTTGCTGGTCCTTTTTTCCAAAAATTTCACTATGGCGCTTCTGAGATTTTCAGGAATTTTTTGCCGCTTTTGCCTAAGTGTCGGCGGGATAAGTAATTTTAGTCTCCCGCTTACTGAATTTTTATCATAGCATTTAGAAAACGCTATTATTCAGTTATCAAAATTACAAAATTATCTTTGATAACACTTCTGAAAACCGTGCTATCGTGGAATGCTATCAATGCCCCTTTTTTTGTAGTGTTAGAGTTTCTTGAGCTGTGCTTTCCCTGTTTTCAAATACATTCATGTTCCTAGCACACCATATCTCCCAGCATATCCAAGGGAATAAAGGGGTTGCATCTAGACCTGTTAGTGGTAGACTGATTAGGCTCTTTGCTCTGCTTAAGATTTCTTTGAAACTGTCTTCATCTCTAACTTATAGCCTCCTGTTTGTTGGGGACATGTTCCAAACTTCCTTTGCGTATTCACACTTGAATAACAAGTGTTATGTAGTTTCCTCCTCGTTGCATCTGCTACAGATTCCTATCGGTATTATATTTCTTTTTACCAGATTGGCTCCCACAGGTAAAGCATCTCTGGCTGCTTTCCATAAGAAGAGTTTCATTATCGGTGAGGTTTTCTTGTTTCATACTTCACTGATCCAGTTAAACTCTGTGTTGGGAAATTTTCTTGACGGTTGTTCTGTATTTTCCATCGCCGAATGGTAGCCTGATTTGGTTGTGTATCTGCCATCTTTTGTACCAGTCCAAATATACTCATCTTGTGCTCCCATTCTCGCTGGTACAATACTCATATCAGTGGGAATGTTTCTTGCACTAGTCTCTTGTTCCAGTTAGACGAGTTCCTCTCCATCAGGTCAACAACTTTCCAATTTGATGTTTCTCTAGTTGCAGGTCCTATGATCACGCTCTGATCATTGTCAAAGAGCCAACTCTCTCCATAAATAAGTTTGTTTTCCATCTCCTATTGCCTTTCCTAGTTTTGTCTTGAGGATATCTCTCCCTGCAATCACACTCCTCCAACCATGTGATGCGTCCTCGGAGCTTTGGACGTCTAGGAAGTTCTGATCAGTGCAGTATTTTCCCATGAGTGTTCTTGCAATCAGAGTTGAAGGGGTTTTTAGTATCCTCCAGCTAGTTTTAGCAACAAGTGCCTCATTGAATTGTACTATCTCTCTGAAACCTATTCCACCTTTTGGCTTTGCAAGCTCAGTCCAAGAAACCCATCATAGTTTTCTTTTCTCATTGTTTGAGTCCCACCAGAATCTTGTCAAAGCTGATTGTATGCGTTTGCATAGATTAACTGGTAATTTGAAACATGTCATTGAGTAGGTAGGGATAGCATCTAGTATTGATTTGAGCATGATCATTTTTCCAGCACTGGACAACCTTACAGTAGACCAATTGGCTGCTTTCGGTTTGATCTTGTCTACTATGGAAGAGAACATGTCTCTTTTCTTCCTTCCAAAGAGCTTTGGAAGTCCTAGGTACTTACCTTTACCCCCTCCTTGTTGATCCCTAGTTGGGATTTAACTCTGATTTTTGTTTCCTCAGTTGTCTTGGAAGAGAATGTTATTAAAGATTTCTCCTTACTGATTCTCTAGCCAGAAACTCTGCCATATTCTTCAATGATTTGTATAAGCTTGTCACAGCTTTTCTCTTCTGTTTTTATTAAAAAAACATTGTGTCATCTGCAAAAAGCATGTGGTTGATTCTTGGGCTGTTCTTTGCAATTTTTACACATACTAGATGTCCCTCTTTCTCTGCTTTGTTACATAGGCTGCTCAGAACCTCACTGCATATGATGAATAAGAAAGGAGAGAGTGGGTCTCCCTGTCTGACTCCCCTACTTGGTATGACTAGTCCTCTTGATTCTCATCAGGAAAGAATAAGTGACTGTAGGAACACATTGCATTATCCATTTTGCCAGCTTTTCATGAAAACCCATCTTCAAAAGGATTACCTCAATAAAACCCCATTCTAGTCTATCATAAGCCTTTGTCATATCTGTTTTTACTGCCATTGTGCTTCTTTTTGTTGCTTTGGATTTCTTCATGAAGTGTAGCATTTCATGGGTGAGCAAGACGTTGTCGGTGATTATTCTTGTTGGGATAAACGCAGACTGACTTTCTGATATTAGGACTGTGAACCTTAGGTATTAATCGTACATGTGTGTGATTGATGGATTGAGGGAGAACATCAGACTTGAAAAAACCATGTATCTCCTTAATCATTGCTTCTTTTATGTGGTTCTAGTTTGATTGGTAGAAGCAAGCTGAAAACCCATCAGGATCTGGTGCTTTGTCCTTGTGTATTGAGAAAAGTGCCGACTTGATTTCGGTTGCAGTAGGTATGGCAATCAAGCTTCTGTTTGTTTCCTCAGAGACTGTTCTTTGAATTTCTTTATTAACAGTCTCTTTTGGATCCTCTGCCTCGGATGTGAAAAGTTCTTCGAAATATTTTGTGATCACCCTTGCTATTTGGTCATCTTCAAAGACCTCTGTGCCTTCCTCATCTTTTATGACTGATATGCGATTTCGTGCTCTTCTTAGCTTGAGTTTTTGTCACCAAGTGCCAGCCATAGCTGCCTGCTCCTTTGTCTCCAATAAATTTCTTCAGCTTTATGAGCTTCTGTAAGGAGTGCATTCAGATTTTGCAGCATACCTTCCACAGTTCTCGGATTTGTTATCTTCTCTGACAGTTTGTCAATTAGTGTCCTGTTGTTTTTGTGTTTCTCCTTGTTCCAGACCACTATAGCACTTCTGCATATGTCTGTTCTCTCTTTTATGGTTCCTCTTCCTTCCCCTGTCCAAGCCTTTCTGATCAGATTTGTCACTTTTTGTTGTTTTTGAGGTTTCTGTCATATCTGAAAATTCTTGCTTTCTTCTTCTTCTCAGCAGCGAGGAATGTTACTAGTGGTCTGTAGTCAGAGCCTGTGAAATTTAGATACTCACTTCTCGCTCTTGGGAAGGCATCTGACCATGCACTATTAGCTAGTGCTCTATCTAGTCTGCAATAGATCATCTGATCACCCCTCTTACCTCTCCAGGATAAGAAGTTTCCTGAATGGTTTAGATCAAAAAGATCACATCCTGCCAGCAGTTCTCTGAAGTCAGCGAAGGAACTCTATGGTCGCACTCTCCCTCTTTCTTTCTTTGCTCCATTCAGGATCTCATTAAAGTCTCCTATCAAATACCATGGGCCTTCTCTAGTTGCAGCTAAGTTCATCAGGTTGTCCCAAACTTGTTTTCTCTGTTCTCTTGCGGGTGCCTCATAGACAAAAGTGGCGTAGAACTTGTCCCTCTTGAACTTTATTTGAGTATCAATAAAGTTTGTGTTCTGGTCCAGAATTACCAGTTCAATATCCTCAGTCCAAGCTAATTTTAGGCCTCCACTTGCGTTTTCTTGAGGGCTTTGCAGTCTGATGTTGTTGTACTTTAGCTCTTGTAGTTTTCTGGTGACAAATGAATCCTGGTTCCTTGTTTCACTTAGGAAGACGATGTCTGGTTCCTTCTTTTTCTTCAAATCCTTTAGCCTTTGGAACGTGTCTGGGTTTCCCAAGCCGCAACAGTTCCAGACTAATATGGCTAAGGACCGCACTCTTCCGGTCTGTGAAAATCCAGCCTGTTACCCTTTCTGCATAAGTTAGCATTGGTAGTATCTGCATTCTGTCCTGCACTATTTCCTGAGGGCTGTCTATTCTCATGAGTTTGTGTTTGCACCGGCTGGCTTTTTGTTCTTTCGCTTATCCTTAGTAGGGTACTCCTCTTCCGGGCTAACCTTTGGTGATTTATGATTCTTTGTTTTTTCATGCAAAATCCTTTAGCATTCAGAGGGCTAGTGAGGAAGTTTCTTCTTAATGGTGCTTTGGTTGTCTTTCTTCGAAGGGAAGCCAGGGATGTTCCTGAAGGTGGTAGTGGTCTATCCCTTCTTCTTAGCATTCCACTTGTTCCACCCAGAATCAATGTCTCTTTCTATAAAGTGTTCTCCTGTCCTGTTGCAGGTTCCAGAGGGAAAAATGGTTTAAAGGGAGAAGGGATGAAGTGCTGGTCATTGTGGTTCATGCTTTCTCGTTCAAAACTCTGATTATTGTTTCGTCCA
This sequence comes from Orychophragmus violaceus, assembly GCA_030180135.1. Lineage (NCBI taxonomy): Eukaryota > Viridiplantae > Streptophyta > Magnoliopsida > Brassicales > Brassicaceae > Orychophragmus > Orychophragmus violaceus. The sequence goes on along the minus strand of CM058238.1, from coordinate 15,296,242 downwards.
CTGTCCCATTTAGCTAACTTTCCAGAACTCTTTTCTGCCGTGCCTCTTTCTCCTTAGGATCACTGCAGTTGAGATATTGGGCTGTCATTTCATTTATTTTCGCAGTGATAGTATCCCTTGCTTGGTTAAGGATGTTTACAAGGGGTTCCGTTGTGCCTAATGCTTGGTCCACCTCCATTTGATTTCCATGATCTCTAGTTTCTTCCTGCAGAACCCTTAACCTTCTAGCTGCTCTTTCTTGGGGGTCAGGGTGATTCATGTATCTGTGAGTAGCCTCTAGCAAATCTTCTCTTGATTTCTCGCTTCCATAGGTAGACTATTTTGGGAAATCTATTAAGGCGAGATTCCTTTCTATCGGTGGAGGAGGTGTTTTCTACTTGAGGCTTCCGATATGTTTTCAAGATCTGGTCCCCTTTTCTTCTTACATCTTGTGTCTAGTGGGGTCCTGAAGAAGCTCTCCATGTTCCTCTGAGGATATTTTTGGTAGTCTCCCGCTTCAATGGTCCTAGATGACGTTCTTTTGTTGTGATGTTCAACAGTTTGCTGGGCGTTTGGGTCTCCTGAGTGGTTTCTTTCTGCAGCCTAGGTTATGGGCCACTGATGGAGCTTTCTTTTCTTGAGAAGCCACGGTAATCTCTGTTTGTTACTCTGTCTTTATAGCTTTTGCCATGTCTATCTTGTCTGTGGTGGAAGGATTTGTTAGGTAGGGGCTTCTCATTTCTGCGAGTATCATAAGCAGATTGTTTGTGGTTTCCGGTGATATTCCTTGCCGCTGAAGGTGGTCTTGCTCTTTTTTCTTCAGTTGCAAGTAAGTCCGGGCAGTCTCTTCTCTCGTGAGATAGTCTATTGCATGAGTTGCAGTGTTTTTCCAATCGCTCGTGTTTGAAGTGGAGAGTGATTTCTTGTCCATTTGAGAAGTCTAGGATTGTCTCCTTGATTAAGGGTTTTATTCCGTTAATGAACACTCTTACTTTTGCTGCAGTCTTTGAGATATCACAAGTGTCTACGCTGTGCCCAGAGCTTTTCCAATCTCCCTTACAACCTTCTCTTGCCAGTAGTGGAGTGGTAGTCCTTGGATTTGGATCCAGAATGGGATTAGAGCTGGGAAAGTGTTGGATATGACAGGTTCCCTTTGTTGAAGGATGACCATCCAGAAGCCAACCTGATACGGTCTGTTTTGTAGTACCTTCTTCATATCTCTCTCTTCTTGGAACCTTATTTGGAAACAGGAGATGCCTAAGTCAGATCCGATTGCCCTGCCTTGGACATTCCATCTCTGGATTAGTGTGGTCATTAGCTCTCCCACTCTTTGGAATCGAGGGTTTGTCAGTCTTCCCACCAGCGTGAGAGAGTTCTCTCTTACCAGATCTGAGGTATCAATGTCTGGGACTGATATTCTCAATCTTGTGTCACTCCTCTGTGAAGTTTCTTTTGCTTTCCCTTTCTCCGCATACGTGAAACACCTTTCCATTCTTGCGAGTTGTTTTAGCTCCAGTGTACTTTGGATGTGATTTGAGTATCTTTCTCTTCTTTCTTTCGTTGTTTCAGAGGTTTGTGTTCTTCTTCTTCTCCGAGTGTAGATCTTCAGTTGTGATGTAAGCTTGTCGTGCAGGTGGTGCAGGTTTGGGCGGGCGTTGAGAGCGGAGCCTTTGTCTTTTCCTAAATCAAGTATGTCTTCTTCTGATCAATGTCAAGTTTGTCCCTTAGCTAAACAAAAACGATTACCGTTTGTTTCTCATAATCACTTGTCAGAGTCACCATTTGATCATATTCATCTAGATACTTGGGGTCTTTTTAGCATTGAGTCTGTAGAAGGTTACAAGCATTTCTTTACCTTGGTAGATGATTGTACGCGTATATGATGAAGAATAAAAGTTCTGTTTCTCGACTTTTTCCAGCTTTTATTCAACATGTGAAAACTCAATACAATGCTAATATCAAATCGATTCGCAGTGATAATGCTCCTGAGCTTGCATTCTCTGATATTGTACAGAAACTTGGCATCTTGCATCAATTTTCCTGTGCATACACTCCACAGTAGAACTCTGTTATGGAGCGCAAGCATCAACATCTCTTGAATGTGGCTTGGGCTTTGTTATTTCAGTCTAATGTTCCTGCTGTGTATTGGAGTGATTGCATTTGTACAACTGTGTTTCTCATAAATCGAACCCCATCTATGATTTTAGGTAAACAATCACCATACGAACGTCTGAATCATAAGCAACCTGATTATTCTTTTCTTAAATCCTTTGGATGTTTATGTTACATGTCTACATTGACTAAGGATAAACATAAATTCTCACCACGAGCTGAAGCATGTGTTTTCCTAGGATACTCATCTGGATACAAGGGTTATAAGGTTCTGCATTTAGATACAAATGTTATCTCTGTGTCTCGCAATGTGATTTTCCATGAAACTGTTTTCTCATTCAAGAATGGTATTACTCCTACACATATCATAGATCCTTTTCCTTCTGTCATATTTCCATTACCAATTCCGATTGCATTAGACTCATCCATTCATACTTCTCATGATTCACTACCTGTTTCATCACCATCTAATACACATGCATCTGCACCACACTCTAACACCACACCTTTATCAAGAGAGGCTGTTACACGAAGTACGGGTCAAGTCCAGCTTCCCAATGCTCGGGCAAAACGTACGCATAAGGCTCCAGGTTAATTATCTGACTTCCATTGCTCTCTTACTCAAATTTCTTCCACTGTATCATCTACCCCTTACCCACTATCATCCGTTCTTTCTTATTCTAACCTGAAACCACTCTATCAGTCCTATGTGCTTTCATATTCTCTTGAAACAGAACCAACCTCTTTTAAACAAGCCATATTATCACCTCATTTCACCAAAGCTATGAATGAGGAACTACAGGCTATGGAAACCAATCAAACATGGACTGTTGAGTCATTTCCTCCCGTGAAGAACGTTGTAGGATACAAATGGGTTTACACTATTAAGTATAATGTTGATGGTAGTATCGAACGATACAAAGCACATTTAGTTGCAAAGGGTTTCACTCAGCAAGAGGGTGTTGACTTTACTGATACGTTCTCACCTGTTGCCATGTTGTCCAGTGTCATGTTACTTCTCAGTCTTGCTGCAATCAAAGGCTGGACTTTATCCCAGATGGATGTCTCGAACGATTTTCTGCATAGTGATCTTGATGAAGAGATATTCATGACCATGCCCCAAGGATATACACCAACTGCAGGTACTTTACCACCAAATCCGGTCTGCAGGCTACATAAGTCCTTGTATGGCTTAAAACAAGCATCAAGGCAATGGTATCACTGCCTTTCTGTTGTTCTATTGTCTGCTGGTTATACTCAATCTCCGGCTGATAATACACTTTTTATTAAGAAGAATGGCTCTCGGTTTACTGCTATCTTGGTATATGTTGATGATATAATGATTGCAAGCAATAGTGAAACTGAGGTTCTTGATCTTAAGAATGTTTTACATTCCAAGTTCAAGATCAAGGATTTGGGAAGCTTGCGTTTCTTCTTAGGTCTTAAAATCGCCAGGAACTCAGCTGGTATTTCTGTATGTCAGCGAAAGTATGCCCTCAATACCTTGGCTGATACAAGTTTGTTAGGATGCAAACCCAGTAATGTTCCTATGGATCCTACTCTCAAGCTTTCCAAGACCACATGGACGTTCCTATCTGATCCCACACCCTACCGAGCTCTCATTGGAAGACTATTATACTTGACCATAACCCGGCCAGATATCACCTTTGTCGTCCATAGCTTAAGTTAGTTTCTGCAGAATCCGACTGATATACACCTCCAGGCTGCTCATAAGGTGGTCTGTTACATCAAAAATAATGATGGCCAAGGCTTATTCTACTCAGCATCATCAGAATTATGCCTCAACGCTTTTGCTGATGCTGGCTGGGCAACTTGCTCGGACACCAGACGATCTATAATTGGCTATTGCGTGTATCTCGGTAGCTCTTTAGTAACTTGGAAATCAAAGAAACAAGATGTTGTGAGCCGTAGCAGTACTGAAGCAGAATATCGCAGTATGGCTCGTGCTACTTGTGAGCTCTTATGGCTCCAACAGTTGCTCACGGATTTGCAGATACCGGTACAGACAAAGGCCAAGCTCTTCTGTGACAATAAATATGCGATGCACATTGCCAATAATCCAGTTTTCCACGAGCGAACGAAACATGTGGAGATTGATTGTCACACGGTTAGAGATCAAGTCAAGAATGGATTTCTGAATTTGATGCATATCTCTAGCGCCAATCAGCATGCTGATATATTGACTAAACCTCTACATCCTGGTCCATTCAACACACTGCTCAACCGTATGTCCATTTTAAGCCTATTCATTCCACCAGATGATTCCTCTTCATAGGCTTGAGGGGATTGTATTACCTTACATACTGTATACGTGTAAATAGTAGAGTAGAAGCTACTTGTATATAAACTCATGTACAATCAACATTCTAAATTAATGAGAATACAAAATTTATTTTGTCTGGTTTAATAGACTCATTTAGTTTACGAAAAACGCCATTACGTTATCTCGTTAAATCGTGGTTGGAGTAGGTCGGTAATATGTCACTATGACACCGTTCTTACTGTTAAACGCTATTATGTAGGCATGTGTCACTTTTCATAGGTCTCAATTGGTATGAACGATATCTTGGAATTCGTTTGTTAATAGACTGTGATGGACTTTGCAATTTTTTTAGATCGAACTAATGGAGGTGCTCAACCCACCAGATACACTTTTCATTTATCGACTTCGTGTATAAGCCACACATGTGGAGAAATTTTTGTTTGCTAGCTCCCTATAACATGTACTATTAAGGTCTGCATGGAAGGAGTTCAATCGGCGTAGTGATGTTTCTAAGACTTCATTTTTTGGAGGTGCGTTTGTGACATCTTATCACTACATAGATAACACACATGTGTTTATGCATGCACATGAAAATGTGCTGCTCTTATTTGGAGTTATATATGATTCGTTTGATAGTTGACGTATGCGTCTTCTTCTATAGTTGATGCAAGAGATCCATTCTTCTATGAATCAGTTTTATTACATTATATCTTGGTTTAATTCTGGTTAGCATAGATTGATTGGTTTAAATGTTTCCTTTCACATTAAACCAATGTGTATAAATATTGTATGATTACATTCATTTCATAATAAGATGAAATACATTATGTTATACTCTCACTCTTAATATGGTATCAGAGCAACTCTCGTTCTTCCGCCATTGATTCATCTTCGAGCTTTCTTCGCATCTACCGAATCTTCTCGAGTTCATCATGAGTGTCTCTCTTACTCAATTGAGCTTCGATTTCATGATTCGATTGATCCTTGCAGTGATTGAGCTCATTTCGCTTGCCTGCTTGATTTCTTTGTTTCCGATTTTTGCTTTCTTTCTTTGACCTAAAATCTTAGCCGATTCTTCTTTTTCTTTGCATTTCTGGCTAGATTCTTCTCTGATTTTACGAATTTCTTGATAAGTCATGGGATCGATGAATCAACATACGATACAAGATTCTCGTCAATCTCTTGATCTATACGAGAATCCGTATTACTTGCACTCGACTGATCATGCTGGCCTTATCTTAGTATCCGATCGTCTCTGTTCTGGCTCCGACTTTCATTCGTGGCGTCGCTCCATTCGAATGGCTCTCAATGTTCGGAACAAGCTAGGCTTCATCGACGGTACTATTCCTAAACCATCTAGTGATCATAGAGATGTGTCATGGTCTAGATGTAACGACATGGTAGCTACTTGGTTGATGAACTCTGTTTCCAAGAAAATAGGTGGTAGTCTTTTGTTCATGTCAACAGCTGAAGCTATCTGGAAAAATTTGATTACGCGATTTAGGCAGAATGATGCTCCTCGTGTTTATTAGATTGAACAAATACTAAGTTCTATTCAGCAAGGCTCCATGGATGTCAGTACCTACTATAAAGAACTTGTCACTCTTTGGGAAGAGTACAAGAATTATGTAGAGCTGACTTTATGTACTTGTGGTCAGTGTAATTGCAATGCTGCTGCCTTATGGGAGAAACTTCAAGAACGTAGTCGTGTTACCAAATTCTTGATGGGATTAAACGAGGTTTATGAACCAACCAGACGTCATATCCTCGTCCTGAAGCCTATTGCTTCAATTGAAGATGTCTTTAACATGGTTTCTCAAGATGAGCGTCAACGTGCTCTTAAGCAATCTGTTAAAGCTGATAACATGGCTTTCTAGAGTACTTTCCAGAACAATGGTCATGTTCATGGTGGTTATCAACCTTCACCTTAAGATGGTTATTACACTGGTCCTTTTGAGAATGATGCTTATGCCACAGCTTATAACAATTCCCATTCTAAACCAAAACCAGTTTGCACCCATTGTGGACGTACTGGACACACAGTTCAAAAGTGTTACAAGCTTAATGGATACCCACCTGGTCATAAGATGCATCAGAAGAATTCACAGCCACAAGGGCAGATGCAGACAAGTGCTCGACCTTACTCTCAGATGCCTAATGCAGTGGCAAATGCTGTCACGGAATTTGTACCACAGACACCATCTGTCATGACTAGTTCTAACAATCTTGACTTAAGTCAATTCAGCATGGATCAAGTCAGGGCGCTCATTTCTCAACTGAGTACACATATTCAGCGTCCAGAGCAACAGTCTCCTTCCTCAGCTGGCTTAATCACAGAAACTGGTCATATGGCTTCTACTTCTACCCCTGGTAACGTTTCCTTAGCTTTCCCATCCACCAATCTTCGTTTCACTGATCAAATTTTGACATTCCAACACCATTGTTTAACCTCTTTACATTCTATTCTTCCCAATGGTACTTGGATTATTGACAGTGGAGCAACAACTCATGTCTGTTCTGACTTAGCAATGTTTAGTGAAACTTTTCCTGTCACAGGTGTAACAGTCTCATTTCCTGATGGCACTAGAGTACCTATTACACATACAGGAACAATGCATATTTCTGATTCATTGGTTTTGCATAATGTTCTTTATGTCTCTGCATTCCGGTTTAACCTCATAAGTGTTAGTTCCCTATTGCATTATAACAAATGTTCAGCTCATTTCTATCCCGATTCTTGCTTTATTCAGGACCATATTCGGGGCTTGACGATTGGTAAGGGGATTAATATGCACAATCTTTACATTTTGGAGCCTACTGTCAATGCATCACAGTTCTGTGGATCCTTGGTGGATGGCTATCTCTGGCATCAACGCCTAGGACATCCGTCTTCTACCAAGTTACAACATATACCAAGTATTTCTTTTCCTTCTAGAGATAATCAAAAACATTGTGAAGTCTGTCCTTTAGCTAAACAAAGAGCCTTACCTTTAGTTTCACAGAATAAATTGTCTTCTGCTCCGTTTGATCTAGTTCATTTAGACATATGGGGTCCTTTTTCTGTTGAATCCATTGAAGGTTATAGGTATTTCTTCACTATTGTCGATGATTGTACTCGTGTTACTTGGTTATACATGTTAAGAAATAAAAGTGATGTTTTGACAATTTTTCCAAAGTTCTTACAACATGTAGCAACTCAGTTTAACAGTGTTATTAAAGTCATTCGTAGTGATAATGCACCTGAGTTAGCCTTCACCAAATTAGTCAGTGATCATGGCATGATACATCAATTTTCTTGTGCCTATACTCCACAGCAAAACTCTGTTGTGGAGAGAAAGCATCAACATCTATTAAATGTTGCTAGAGCCTTAATATTTCAATCAAATGTTCCATTGATCTATTGGAGTGAATGTGTGCTTACGGCTGTTTTTCTCATTAATCGTACTCCTTCTCTGTTATTGAACAAGCTGTCTCCATATGAGTTACTCTTTCATAAAGCACCAGATTATCACTTCTTAAGATCATTTGGGTGTTTGTGTTACGTTTCCACTCTTGTTAAAGATAGACATAAGTTTAATCCTAGAGCAGATCCATGTGTGTTTTTAGGATACTCATTTGGTTATAAGGGATATAAGGTTTTGCATTTAGAAACTAATCTCATCACAATCTCTCGTAATGTCATTTTTCATGAGACCACTTTTCCATTCAAAAAGGAAGGTCCTATTACATCTGTAGATGATCTATTTTGCAAAACTATTTTACCTTTGTCCACACCTACTGCATTAGATGACATGAATACTATACATTCTTCTGCTGCTCATGCATCTGATAACCCTGTTCCTGTATCGTCTACATCTACTGCTCCGGCTCCCTCTAGTGTCATCATCACATCTCCAGAGACTGTTGCAGCTGAGACATGACAAAGGACAACTCAGATTGCTAGGCCAAAACGACAAGGTAAAGCTCCCCGTTATCTTTCTGATTATCATTGTTCCTTCACACATGTTTCAGAAACTTCTAATTCTTCTGTTCTATATCCTCTTTCTTCAGTCCTTGATTACTCCAAACTTAAACCCTTCTATCAATCTTATATCCTTTCTATTACCACTGAGACAGAACCTAAGAACTTTAAAGAAGCCATATCATCTACTTCTTGTAGTAAAGCCATGAATGTGGAGATTGTTGCTCTTGAAGGCTTGAAAACATGGTCTGTTGAGTCATTGCCTCCTGGTAAGCATGTGGTAGGGTGTAAGTGGGTCTATACTATTAAGTATAATCCTGATGGTTCCATAGAACGATATAAGGCCCGTTTGGTTGCCAAAGGATATACTCAACAAGAGGGTATAGACTATATTGAGACTTTTCCCCCTGTAGCTAAAGCTAGCTAGTGTTAAACTTGTGCTTGGTTTAGCTTCTATTTGTGGTTGGAAACTGACTCAGATGGACGTTACTAATGCTTTTCTCCATGGCGACCTTGATGAGGAAATCTACATGAGTTTACCACATGGTTATACTCCATCTGACGGATCATTACCACCTAATCCAGTATGTAGGCTACATAAGTCCTTATATGGCCTCAAGCAAGCTTCTAGACAGTGGTATCACTGTTTCTCAACTGTGGTTCTTCAAGCTGGTTTTCAACAGTCTCCTGGTGATAATACCTTGTTTGTTAAAGCTGCTGGTTCATCCTTTATTGCTTTGTTAGTATATGTTGGTGATATCATGATTGCTTCCAATGATGATCATCAACTACAAATTCTCAAAGGGATTCTGCACAAGGCTTTCAAGATCAAGGATTTGGGAGCTCCTAAATTCTTCTTAGGACTTGAGATAGCACGTACATCCAGTGGTATTTCAGTTTGTCAACGTAAATATACCCTGGATATTCTTGCTTCTACAGGAATGTTGGCCTGCAAGCCTTGCTCAGTGCCTATGGATCCTCTGGTCAAGTTAAGTAAAGAGTCCGGCACCCCTTTAGAGAATGCAACTTCATATCGGGAGTTAGTTGGCCGCCTCCTTTACTTAACAATCACAAGGCCTGATATCACTTATGCAGTGCATAATCTGAGCCAATTTCTTTCTTGTCCAACGGATGTGCATCTCCAAGCAGCACACCGTATCATGCGCTATCTCAAACAAGCTCCTGGCCAGGGTTTATACTATGCTGCAGATTCAGAACTATGTTTGAATGCTTTTACTGATGCAGATTTGGCCACTTGTCCAGACTCTCGACGCTCAATCACTGGCTTTTGCATCTATCTAGGAAGATCATTGATCAACTGGAAATCAAAGAAGCAACAAACAGTCAGTAGGAGTAGCACTGAAGCAGAGTATAGGAGCATGTCACTAGCCACTTGTGAGCTTTTATGGTTGCATCAGCTACTGATGGACTTAAAGATACAAGTCAAGTCTCCAGCAAAACTGTTTTGTGACAACAAATCCGAAATGCACATTGCTTCCAATCCAGTTTTCCACGATAGAACGAAGCACATCGAGATAGACTGTCACACTGTCCGAGATCGGGTCAAGAATGGATTCATGAAGCTTTTTCATGTTCCTAGTTCCAATCAACATGCAGACATTCTCACCAAGCCTTTACACCCGGGTCCCTTCCATCACCTTCTTCAACGAATGTCCATATCAAGTCTCTTCACTCCTGGTTCTGCTATTTATCCATCAGAAGCTTCATCATTTACCGCCACACCAGTTCTGCTTTCAGAGACTTGAGGGAGGTGTATTACATTATATCTTGGTTTAATTCTAGTTAGCATAGATTGATTGGTTTAAATGTTTCCTTTCGCATTAAACCAATGTGTATAAATACTGTATGATTACATTCATTTCATAATAAGATGAAATACATTCTGTTATACTCTCACTCTTAATAAGTTTTCCACTTCTTTTCCAATTACTGCATCATTCCTAATAATTGAAAGTTATCTACACAACAAAATAGAAGGGGTAATAAGTTAACTTTGTTAATTGCATATGTGCATAAAGGTAACAAAGTGTTCATCATAATTAAAATAGTAGCAGAATCCATTACTAAATCTAAAGTAGGAACCAAAACAAAAGAATTCAATGAAAATCATCATCTCTCTTTTGATAAAGTTTTACAAAGGAAATTGCAGGAACAAAGTAGATAAATAAATTAAAATGTTTACAAGCAGAGATCTCATTAAACTCAACTCATCAGCCAAAGAAAAAGATGATAAATGCTTCTTCTTCTTTTTTTACAAGGGAATGGAGATATATATTCTCATCCTACAGAACTTCACATAATATCTAAGATTGTGTATAATTCTGTATAAAAACATGAACGTGTTGAGTCTATATATATATATATATATATATATATATATATATATATATATTTATTCAGCAATTAATTCATATTGCGAACTACCAAGTGCCAACGTTTAATTAGAAAGAAATGAACACCAACTTAAGCTAGGAAAGGAATGTCACGTGTGTTCACTAGGTATGCAGGTTCAGTTACTATAAATTCTTTTTTGGTTCGGTTAATTCTGATTTTTGATTATTTTAGAATAAAATAGTTTTAGCGAATTGAACCGAATTAAACTTTGGTTCCGTTCAGTTATTTTGATTCAAAATTCAGGCATTAAACTTTTTTTTTTTGAACTTCATTAAACTTAAGTATATAGCATTTTATAGATATCCAACTTTGAAATACATGCATAAGTAAATTGAAATTTTCTTTTCATATTATGTAGTTTATGCTCCTTTTTCCTCCCACTCAACATCTAAAGTTAGATGAGTGAAAAAGCTCGTTGAAAAGAAAAAGATACCATATCTTCAATGTTCGAAGGTCACTTAAGTTTGTCGCAGAATGTCCATTCGGCAAATATCAATACCAATCTTTTGAGAAAAAAAAGAGTAACCGTTTGCATGGTTAGTTTTAATAATTATAATAGTTAAAAGTAATGAATATAATTTATATTTTATCTGACACACAAGGTGATCTCACCTTTTATAGAGAACATGAACAAGAAAAAACTAAATTCTTGTAGAAAAGTAAGGCAGCATAAAGCAAAGAGAAAAACACGCACCAGCAAGCAGATATCTCTCATGTCTATATATATACACGCCCATGTAAGATCTGCCTATGTGAACCCATTTAAATAGGTATTCGTTAAGGCTTGTTTAGGTTGAAGTCTGCTGGGTATATGAAATAATAAGGCATGTTTATTTAAATAAAAAAAATTTGTGTTTTACAAAGAAAAAAATGAAAAATATTATCTATTTCAATTACTTTTGGTATTCAGATCACCGATTTATACGGAAATGGACAGACTCATTTAAATTATAAAAAATCTTTGTGACAAGGATATTTTCAGTATTATATTCGAAACTAACTGCGTAAACTTCCCAAAAATGGTTAGAAATCTGATGGATTAGTCATGTTTTATTTCAGATTTGAATATCATTGTCACTATTAAAGAAATTTTTTTAGTCTCGTTTATATTGACCATAAAAATAATATAGTTGTCGATACTTTTGTTAAAAAACTAAAACATATGATTGAAAGTTTTCGTTTGTATATTATAATATGTCAGATTTCAGAATTAAAAAAAAAACAAAATACCCGACATATTTTAATTTAGATTATAAAACGTAGATGTAGATGACAAAATAAATGAGTTCGTCCAGTGCTAGAATTAGTTTAGTAATATTAAAATAAATCATTCTTAAATCAATTTATATATCTCGTTAGATAAAAAATGAATTATAGTTTACGATTGTTGTTATTTGCTTTAATTAAAGATGTGTATTACACTAATAAAATAGACATATATTTTACACTAATAAAATAGACATATATTAGGCTTAAAATATAATGCATAAATTAAGTTCAAAACATAATGCAAAACACATCATATTTTTAAGTTTAGGAACCTAATAAAACATTAGTCGCAAGATTAAGAGCATCTCCAATGATTATACCATTTTTTACTCTAAAATAGTGTAACTCCAAAATGGGGTTTGAATTTTTCTCTAATGTATTACATCATTTTCTACACCAAAAGAATATTTTAAGTATATGTTTACTTTTTTTATCTATTTTAATTGCTATTAATACACTTAACTTATAAAATTTACAAATTGATCTATTAATTTACTTTAAAAAACTTTCATAAATTATGACATTAATTAAATTTAACTAATACAATATAAAAATACACATTACACCATATTAAAATAATAAAACAAAGTAGATTTAGAGAAAAAATAATCCAAATCTTCGTACATATGTTCGGAGTAAACAAACACGAATTTACCAAAAAGAGCCGAATAACAATAATATCAACAAGATCCGTCTCAATCTGCTTTATTTGGACAATATTTTAATGATTTCGGTGGATATGGAATCGATTTACCAATCATTAGTCGTTGTTGTCTATGTTATAATTTCAGTTTTTATCTATTTTCAAATATATTATCAGCTTATGTCATTTTTAATTAAAAGTTATTTTAAGATTTTCAAATTTGTTTGTTAAATAGATTATTATAATTTTTAAAATCAAATCATTTAAAATTTGAAAGACTATTTTATAAATAAAAAATTCAACTCCAAAATGGTGTAGAAAAATTGCATTACACCAAATTTGGTAGAAAAATAGATTTACACAATTTTGATGTTGATAATGGATTGGGATTAGAGATAATTGTACACCAAAATGGTGTTTGGTGTATAATTTGATGTTGGAGATGCTCTAGAGATAACATAAATGGGTACTATTACTAATGTTTCATGTGTACATATTTCAAAAGATTTTTTTTTATCAAACATTTGGGTCTCAAAAGATTTCTTCATGACCAAAATGAAAAATTGTTAAATTAAACTAAAATTTTGGATATATGAAAAAACTAACATAAAAATACAATTGTTCTCACTGCATGATTGAATCTCATGGTCTTAAATCTTCTATTCCCAAATTTGCTTGTTGTTTTCTGACATCTTCAGAGCCATTATCATCAATAATATCTTCTATGGTACCTGTAATTTAAAATGTGAATTAGTTCAAAACCCATTAGCGTTGTTAAAGACTCAAGAAGTACAACACTTTTTCTTTAGGATGGATGCACAATTGAAGTTGCACCTAAACACTTAAAACTGGAAATGGTTCAAAACAGGATTAATCATAGATATACTTAATTCAAAACAGTTACATCATCTCTGAGCAAGTCAAAGAACTTAAATTACATGCAACTAGCATTTTCTTGGAATATAAGAACTTACTTGTTCAAACAATTATCCTAATGCTGATAATAAGATATATGTGCACGTATGTAGGATAACAAAGTTTCAAACTAGAATATCCAAACTTGAAGCATATGACTCTGACTCGTTAAAACCTCATTTAACAACGCTTTTTTCATATGAAAGTCAGAATGATAAAACTAATAAAGTAACTAACCCACAAAAATGTAAGAAACATCTAAATGATGACAATCTAAATGATGACATAGTCAGAATGATATATTACTAATTCAAGAGGGAATGGACTTTTTTTGCTGTTCTTTGATAGTGTCTTCCATGTAAAGGTCAACTCTGAGTTTTCTGCGGTTAGATCATGGAAAAGGAAGTGCACAAGAATATCTGATATTCACAAAGCTAAGGTGGGAGAGAAGATCATTGCTGTTCCAGATGACTGGAGTTCTAGGATCAATGTGTTTCTGGATGATAATTAGTGTCCATGTAACATTTTTGGTGTTAGCTCAAGACGGGGATCAATTTGTGCACTATGACTTCAGGGGAGCAAACCTTCATCTTGATGGAATGGCAAATACCAATGATGGTCCATTGCATCTTACAAATAATAGAGCAACGACAACCGGTCACGCTTTCCACAAAAGTCCCTTGAATTTCACAGCGTCGTCCCCAAGTTCATTCTCATTTTCAACGGAATTTGTGTTTGCAATGTTTCCATTGCAAGGAGATGGTCAAGGAATGGCTTTTGTGGTATCTCCTACCAAAGACCTCAGGTTTGCAGGCTCTCCAACTTCAGATTTAGGGGTTTTCAATAGAACAAATGATAACAAAACTGAAAACCATATCCTGGCTGTAGAGCTTGACACTAATCTCAGCCCTGAAGCATTTGACCAAAGCGGTAACCATGTGGGGATTGATATTAATAGTATAGTGTCGGTTGAATATGCCAATGCTAGTTATTTTGATGATACAGAGGGGAAGAACATAACCCTGACGCTTGCTAGTGGAAAAAGTATTCTGATCTGGATAGATTATGATGGAACAGAGAAGCTACTAAATGTAACGTTAGCTCCAGTTCCAACTCCAAAGCCAGTTTCTCCTCTCTTGTCAAGTTCCATCAAACCAAGTGTGCCTCTCTTGTCAAGATCCATCAATAATATTTCAGAAATCTTCAATGAGACAATGTTTGTAGGTTTCTCTGGTTCCACAGGCTCAACCACAAGTAACCAATATGTCCTTGGATGGAGTTTTAAGAAAGGTGGAAAAGCAGAAAGCCTCAACATTTCAAAGATCTTGGATCCCCCTAGTCGACCTCCACCACCACCCTCTCCGCCAGCTGGAGGGTCTAACCACTCAAACAAGAAACTAATTCTAGTTGCTACTATACCGTCAATTGCTTTTCTGCTGATGCTTGGAGGAACTTTGTATCTTTACCAGAGAAGGAAGTACGCAGAGTTGCTCGAACAATGGGAACAGGAATATATCCCCCAAAGGTATTCCTTCAAGAACCTTTACAAAGCAACCAAAGGTTTCAGAGAGAATCAGCTACTTGGAGCCGGAGGTTTTGGAAAAGTTTATAAGGGTATACTTCCTACTGGTGTTCAGATTGCTGTTAAGAGAGTCTATCATGATGCAGAGCAAGGAATGAAACAGTATGTTGCAGAGATAGCTAGTATGGGAAGGCTAAGGCACAAGAACTTGGTTCATCTCCTTGGTTACTGCAGAAGGAAAGGTGAATTGCTTTTGGTCTATGATTACATGTCAAATGGAAGCCTTGATGACTACTTATTCAACAAAAACAAGATAAAAGACCTCACTTGGTCTCAAAGGCTAAATGTAATCAAGGGAGTTGCATCTGCCCTTCTGTATCTCCATGAAGAGTGGGAACAAGTTGTCCTACATAGAGATATCAAAGCTAGCAACATTCTTTTAGACGCTGAACTAAATGGAAGGCTGGGAGATTTTGGGCTTGCAAGATTCCATGATCGTGGGGAGAATCTTGAAGCCACACGTGTGGTAGGAACCATTGGATACATGGCACCAGAGCTTACTGCAATGGGAGTGGCTACAACGAAAACCGATGTCTATGCATTTGGATCTTTCATCCTCGAGGTGGTTTGTGGGAGGAGGCCAGTAGACCCCGAGAGACCAACTGAGCAGATGATATTACTTAAGTGGGTTGCTAGTTGCGGAAGCAGAGATAATCTAATGGTTACTGTTGACAGTAAACTAGAAGGAAACTATAAAGCTGAAGAGGTCAAGATGCTTTTGAAGATAGGCATGCTCTGTTCTCAGAGCAATCCAGAAAATAGACCTAGTATGAGACATATAGTACAATACCTGGAAGGAAATGTGACTGTTCCGAGCATATCATTTGATACAGCAGGATTTGGTATGCCCAATATAGGCAGTGCAACGGTAACACAACTGGCAACGACCTCCACTTCAGCTAATTTCTCGTTTGAAGATGTTACTATCCTATTTGGCGGTCGTTGAAGCCTGTATCACAGGCTGTTAAGTTTACAACTAAACTTTTCTTTTGCTACAATGTTGTGTCTTTCAAGTTAATGATTGTATTGGAAAGCTTTTTTTAGTTTTGCCACAATGTTCATCCTTTTTATGTAAATGTTGTAATTTGATGTGTTGTTTTGTTGTTTGCGAACTGTGGAACATGCTGAAATTATCCAACTTACTGCTCAAACGAGCATGACATGGCTCCGATCCGACACCATGCATGAGCCAGCTGATTGGTCCGAATGATATCTGGTTCGTAATAGAGAAAATAATTGAGGAAAACAAGACTATTATTAAGTGAAGTAAGCTGAGACTGTTGTTTAGTTAAGTTTCCACTTTTCATAAATTACCTTCGATTCTTTGTTCCTAACGGCTTCTAATTCAAAAAAACATTAATGACTCAATAATAAAGATTTATTTCATGGTTACAAACTCATCAAAACTATAATATATGAGATATGCATGAATATATACGTAAATAGTTTGTAAATAGATTGTTGAACAAATGTTTTCAAAATCAACATAAATTTCGACATTATCAATAAATTTATTTTAATTTTGTAATTTTAAAAATAAATTTTGATTTTATTGTAATAAAAAGTTAATTTGTATTTATTATTTTTCTTCAAGTACAACCATTTTATTTTATTTTTTAAATATAATAAAAAAATTCTTTCTTTATTTCCTTTCAATTAATTTCACAAATTAACTAGAGATGGTTTCACAATTAACAAGAGATGATTTCACAAGTGACCCACAATTTATAGTCAAATGCAAAAGTTACCCTCCAAATGTGGTCTCTCAACTTTCCCCATTTCTTGCGATAATGACCTCCATTGTTTCACTTATTTACGAAGAAATTTCTTCGAAAAGTCAACTCTAAATTTTTGTAATGTCAAATGATCTAATCAATCTTTTTTTTTACTTTGTATTTACAAAAATGTTATCATCATCAATTCTTTAAATCACCATGGACATTCGAGTTTGGAGTTGCAAATGCTTCAACCACCTAAAATTAACCTCCTAAAAGACATTATTTGTTTCAAAATTTTCATATTCCCCTCTATCCTCTCCATTTTCATCCCAAAAACTCTTTAATTTAGTTTTAAAATTTTTGATCTCTTGGGTGTTTCGGCGTTTCTTACATTTGCAAAAGTTTCTTTATTTGTGGATCAACTTGAAATTATGGGCGGTTGAAGAAGGTAAAAATTTCATTCATGTAGTTTTCTTTCGATTTTCCGATTTGTGTCGCGATAGTAGACTTCGTTGAGAAGTTTACATTGTAGTAGACTTCTCTGGAAGTCTGTTGGCCAACATTTGGGTTAGTTTTGCAATTGGCTTTTTGAAAAAATTCGGCAATAGACTTCTCAGGAAGTTTCGGGAAGTCTACAACATCTGTTTGAAAACAAGAAGTAGAGTGGACTTCTCCTTGAAGTCTTTTTTAACTTTTGACTTAGTCAAAGCATTTTTTGTGAAGTTTGCGCCATAAATCTACTTAAATCTACTGGAAGAAATTTGTCATTTTTTAATTGATCAATGTTTGACTTTGGAGGTAGACTTCCTCATGAAGTATACTTTATGTTAGTTTTGGAATGACCGACATGTCGAGAGTGGATCAGTGTAGTAGACTTCGGGAGAAGTGTACAATTAATTTTGATGCTTTTGGTCAACCTCAAAACTAACCCAAAGTAAACTTTTGTCGGAAGTCTAGCCGGGTAGACTCTACATAGAAGTCTACTTTATGATTTTTAATTGGAAAAGTGACCCTTTTTGAAGTAAACTTCCTAGGTAGACTACAAATAGAAATCTACACCTGGTAATAGACTGCCCACGAAGTCTACTACTTAAAAGCCAAAGTTTGGTCAATTGAAAATCTAACCCTTTCACTTTTGTAAACTTCTCAACGAAGTCAACTACTTGATTTTAATTGTAAAATTAACCTAATTTAAGACTTCGTGAATAATTCTACCAAAGTAGATATGTACAAGAAGTCTACTGCTTGTAGTAGATTTATCGACGAAGTATACTCTCGACACATCATGCTGACATCATTTCACATCATGAATTTATAAAAAGGTTTTTGTATACAATATATAATGAATTTGGAAATTGTTTTTTGCAGGTTTGGTTTAGGTAATTTACTTGCTTTTGAATGCATTTGATATGTTTATTCCATATACAAATGCATGAATCATTTTTCTAGTGAAATTGTGAAATTGACTCATTTTTTTTTGAACGAATTGGCTCATTAAAAGTAGACTTCTTGAAGAAGTCTACTATTTCTTTTAATTTTTTAACAATATATTTTGGTACTTATTTATGATGCTTTTTTTAGATTTCCTATTTTTGACATGTGTGCTAGATATAGTTGGTATTTATGTATAAGTTTCAAAAGATTATTTATTAAAGTTTAGCTTTAATTGATTTTATGATTTATCATTTATTTGTAGACTTCAGTCGGACGTAAACCAAGGTAGATATGTTCGAGAAGTCTACTGTTGTTAGTATACTTCTTGAAGAAGTTTACTGTCATTAGTATACTTCTCGAAGAAGTCTACTATCGACATGTCATGATGACATTATTTTCACTACATGAATTTATAAAATAACTTTTGTATATAACATATAATGAATTTTGAAGTTATTTTTCTGTAGGTTTGGTTTAGTTAATATACTTGCTTGTGATGAGTTTGGCTTGTTTATTCTATATACATATGCATGACTAATTTTCTAGTTTATTTGTGAAGTAACTTATAAATAATAGACTTCATGACAAAGTGTACTGTCGACACGTCATGCTGATATCATTTTAATGTCATGAATTTATAAAAAGACTTTTGTATACAATATATAGCGAATTTTGAATTTTTTGTATGTTTGGTTTAGATAAATTTTTTTTTTGTGGTTGATTTTGTCATGTTTATTCCATATACATTTGGATGAATTATTTTCTAGTTTAATTGTGAAATTAGCTTATTAATAGTAGACTTCATAACGAAGTCTAGTCTAATGTGTTTGGTCTTGTTTTGTTTTACAAGAAATGGTTAAGTTGCTGGTTGTGTATTAAAAATGGATGTTGAAAAACTTATCACGACATTTTGAGGTGGATAATCACAAAGAAGGTAAAATGTGCTTCTCGAGAGATAGTTTTCTCTGCTATATGAGATTATCATGTTTATATATAGAATCAAATTTCTTAAGTTAATAGACTTTTGTCTCATATAAATTAGACTTTAAAAAGAAGTCTCACAAACTTCATTCGTCTTACATTGTGTATGAGGAAATCACTTGTTTTCTCTTATTTTAGCCAAGATAATTTAATTTAGGGTGAATTGGTTCACGATAGGCTAATGAGAGTATTTGGTAGCGAGTGAATATGTAGCATTCCTCACATCCGAATTCAGGGTGCTTTAAAGCACATCTTGGGAGATCAGAGAGCACATGAGGGAAATAGACGAGATCAGGAATCTGTAACTCTGTTATGGTGTCATAGATCTGTTCAAAAATATCTTGCAAGTACCACATACACAAACTCCAGGACGGGATATTGTCCATTATCTCGACGCCCTTGTCGTGTTGACCATAAGAAATGACAATCATAGTTACCATAAAAGTGGCTTCGTCAAAACCTGCTTTCGATGCTTTATTTAGAATGGGTTGAGAAAGTTCAAGATCGCTTGTATGAACCATCTTCCTAAGACCATAGATGTATAAAGCCTTAGTGTTATCCACCTCAAACGCAGAGTGGAAGAAAGCTGGACATCGATCTATAAGCTTTAGTCAGAGAAAAATGCAGAAAGATCAAGATTACAAAGAACTATGGCCTCATGAAATGCTCGGTTCAGAAGCTTTGAAACGTATCCTAGTCAACAAGCGTCCTTAGCATCGTGGGTAGCAACCCGAAGAAGAAATTTTTGGATAAGATCGCTAATCTTTTGTAAATCCGTGTATGTCATATCCCTGCTAAATAAATAATAATAAGTGAATATACGTAGCTGACTATATCTATATGTAGTTGACTACAAGTAGCTTGGGCTTTAAATTCCCCCAATGAACAATAAAAAACGAAAAATGGACGACAGTTAAATACTTTATACAACGTAAGTTGATATTTGACAAAGCCAGAACTATAAATATATAGATCGGAAAAAACTAAAACAAAGGAGTTAGAAATTGTCGATTAAAATTCTGGCGAGAAAAAATGTAAAGAAAAAGCAACACTGGTGAAACAAAATCGAACAAAGTTTATCAGATACCGCTTTTGGAAAAGAAAACGGCGACGATTAGGTTATATAACTAGTGAGATTTTGCTTTTGAAATCTTTTTTCTAAAGAAAAAAGTTTAACAGGGATTGAGGAAGGATTTGAAAACGACGAATTTGACCGGATTCTGGAAAATGGAGACGGCGACGATTAGGATTTCTTAACTGCAAAGACAAGAAGAAAATGTAGAGGTGTAACCAAAATCGAACTAATTTTATGAGATAAAGCTTTTGCAATCTAAAAATAGAAGAATAAAAGAACTTGTGTGACATAGATTTTAGCCGGAATCAGGAAAGGGAAATAGAGAGCCTATGATGTCCTATTTTTTTGGGAGGAAATATATATAAGAATAAAAACTTAATATTAACTTTTTAATACCTAAATTTCGGAAATTTAAATCTTAGAGTGGGGCATCAATCTGAAGCAATTTCAGATATATCAGATTTGGCAAAAATGTGAAAATGTTATGGATACATTTGGAAATGGAGTGAATGGTATTTTTACTTGCCTAAAAAACTTAGTTTTTATGGATTTAAGTCGGTGACCCAAAAGTGGTATGGCTTATAATTTCTGTTCTTTTTGGGTCAAAACTTAGTGTCAACCAATTACACCCCGAACTGTTCATTTCAAACTTAGCAGGAGAAGCTTGTTGGGGGAGGGGAAGGAGATGGAGAAGAAGAGAGAGAATCATCTCAACCTGGTGAAACTAAAAGACGCCATTAATCTAGTTAACCAAGAAGTTAATCTCCTTGGTATCGTTGTTGAACGAAGAGAACCCAAGCAATGCCGCAATAATGGTAACCCAAATTCTCGTTTCTTCTTCTTCGCGAATTTAGTCCCAGTTTTATTACTTACTGAAAATTGGGACTATTGTCGTCTTAAAGGTTGGAATTTCTGACTTGTGTCAGATTGGATCTATACGCTTCGTGTGATTGATGATTCGTACCAAAGTCCTGGGCTTACGGTTAATGTATTTAGTAACAAGCTTGAAGAACTTCCTATTATCAAGAACCATAATGACATTATTCTGTTTAAACGCATCAAGGTACATTGATTCTGTTGTGCTCTGAATCTGTTGTCTTAAAGATATAACTCCAATTTGGTTTTTCTGCAGATGAAATCTTTTGATGGTGGAAAAAGAGTAAATGCTGCCTGTAACAAAAGGGTTTCTTCCTTTGCGTTGTACCAAAAAAGAACCGGGCAAGGTTTTGTATGCTATCAATGCACTTCGAATTTTCGTGACGCAGAGCTATACATGAGTTCTGTTGATGAACTAGGCAAATTGTTTGCTAGTAGTAGTAGCAGGGATTATCAAGGTAACATCATGTGAGCTTATTTATCTTTCATCTTATTTTCAATGGCTTTAGATAGGTAGCTATGAAGGAGAAACCAGAAACAAAACATTGTAGAAACGTATAAGTTGATAGTTTATGAGGAATGTTAAAATTCCAACTATCAAAACCTTGCATCATGAATGTATGTGAATGATTCAAGCTTCTGATTTTCCACTTGTGACATCGTAGCTTTGCATCACACTCAAGAAAACTTTTCATTTTTGAGACAGATCAAGGAAGGAAAACCCCTTGATTTGCTGTGCAAGGTAATAATTACCTTGCGTCAATGATCTCTTAGTGAGAAAAACAAAAACAAAAAGGGCTGTATAACTCTTAACTCTTACTTTGTTTTCTACTGTTTCTTGTAATGTAGGTTCTCCATGTCGATGAAGATACGGGCACCATTTTCGTTTGGGATGGAACTGACGCACCCCCAGCATCTATGTTCGTACTGTAACAATTTTGATCTTAAACTTTAACTTCTTTAAGCTTTCCATATTCTATGCTTACTCTTCTTCTTATATTTGGTTTACAATGGTTAACAGTGGGGTTGAAGACAATGCATTTACAAGTCTCTCGATTCAAACTCTTCTCTCAAGAGATATATTGCTCAGCTTTCCCACTGTTGGAACCATCTTGAGAGTTTCTCTAAGTAATCATCGGTTTCATGGTGTTAAACCTGCTGATTGGGTGAAAATATACCAGTTACTCTGTGTATTTCATAAGGGATCTTGGATAGGTAAAGTTACGGACTATACAACGGTTAGTCTCGCACAAGATGATCCTTTAGTTGAAAAGATTATGAGGTTAGTAACTTTTTGAGTCTATTGAGATAACTCGTGAACTCTCTGCCTACCACGATAATCTCTTAGCTTCTTTTTAATGTTATTTTGACAAAACTAGGATTTATGATAAGAGAATATCATCAAAGCTGGGACGCATTCCGCATTCGTGTTTCCCATCTCGTCCTGGATTAACAGGTTGATATGCTTGATTCATCAATCTTATACATAGAAATTTTACATCTTTTCCGTAATGATAAGGATTTAAATCTCAACAACATCTTGTTTTGCTGCAGAGACAGATGACGATCATGTCCCATTTGTTACACTTATGGACATTATAACATTTCGTAAGGTAACGTACCAATTTGTTTTATTTTAACATTATTGTATTTCAAATTAAAGTAAATCATTGTTACTTGGATTTCCATTACAGGTTACATACAAATATAGATGCTTTGTACGAGTTGTGGCTGCATTTCCTCGGCAAATAGAGGATTTTTCTTTAGATGAGAATCATCGTTACCGAGTTTTGTTGACCCTGGAGGATCCAACAGCAACTTTAGAGGCGTTCTTATGCGATAATGATGCAGTATAAAACCTTATTTTTCGTTTATGCATCTAAAACGGTAAACAGAGATTAATCACCTTTCATAATTTCTTAAACTAGAGTTTATTTTATTGGCAGGATTATTTTTGGGGTTCTGGGTTTCAAAACACAGAGATGTTCAGAACGAAATGGAATCGGTTGCTTGGAATAAAAAAGGAAAGCTCAGTTTCTTTGGCTACAAGAAGTCCACCATGGATTGAGTGTTGCATCTTCTCTTACTATACCGATAAAGCTGACCCTTGGAAAACAAGATTATACAGAATCTTTGGTACTCGTCTTCTTGATTAGGAAGCTTTTTAGTTGTCAAATAGAAAGTTCGGTAGTTAGATCATGTTTATAAATGTAGGATGTGGTTCGACTAAGATGCCGTTGAGATTTTTGTTAGAACAATTTTTGATAAAGACATAATATAGATATGGGGTTTATCCAAAATGTATATGTCTGAAAAGAAATGAGTTAAGTATATAAAGAATGAAATGTTTTTATTGACTATAACTTTTTGCGGGAAGAATAAGTTGGAGGACCACACACACGTGCGGTCGTCGTCATCGTGGCTTGAGGCTCATTGCTCGTTGCTCGTTTGCTTTATTTGCTTTTTAATTGACTCTTAGGACTCTTGAGCTCTATTAGAGTGGTTGGATTGTTGGGCGTGATTATTTCTCTTAACCGAGATTTATTTTTTAGTTTAATTACGCCAACAAACCTTGAAGTCCAAGTTTGGCTGTGGCCCAGGTTAATAAATGACTTCTACGGTAATGAATGTGATAAGTACATACACATCAAAGTTACTCCTCATGGATACATTTTGCTTTGTTTATACGTCGATGACATGCTCATCATGGGAAGCAGAAATGATATAATCCAACAAACTAAGAATATGCTTAGTGGGAAGTTTGATATGAAAAACATGGGATTAGCATAAGTAATTCTAGGAATTAAGATCACTCGAAATTCCAAAGGAATAATCATGTCGCAAGATCATTATGCTGACAAATATCATCATATACGAAGACGACAAAATACCATTAGACATTTGATCTCAATTGGTGTACTCACGATAGATTACATCAAGTCGGCTGATAATTTAGCGGATTTGTTCACAAAAATCTTTCCGTGAGATCAAATTCTGAAATCATCAAAAGGGATGGGTTTAAAGCTTATGTAAAAAGATGATGTTTGATGGACACTTGATATGCTCAGATTTTAATCCCTAGAGTTACACTGCAAGTGCACAAAACGTGATTGTAGTATATAGGAGTCGAATCCACATAGACTCTAGATTCTTGCGATAGATTATAAAGTGTAGAATTAAGCTAAGCAAAACAGTGAATCAGGAATCACAGAAGGAAATTAAATTAAATTAAATTGAATTGAACGGTTGTAAGTAGGCAAGCAAAACGTCAGGTCAAGGGAGTTCTCAGGAAATCAAGAATACAAGCTAATCAAATAAGCATGATCAAATAAGAACGGTTCTAGAACTAGAATCACAGAAGTATAATAGACCAACTTTCATTGCGAATCTTACCTATGTCCAGCAACCTAGAAAACCAACTTTCGTTGCGAGTTCTAGAGATCCTAAACATGCATTAATCTCAGGTTCATTCGTTCACAATTTCCCTAAACCAAATTTTTTTTTGCGAATAGACAAATTGCTCATCTAGGTTCTTTTCTAGCAGATGAACCAACTTTCGTTGCACCAATCAACCTAACAATAATAATCTAGATGAAGAACTAGAAGTTTTGAATCACAATTAATCAATTAACCTAATATTCCATGAAATCCCTAATGAGAATCCCTAAACCTAACTGGTAAACTACTCAGACATGGCAATCATAACAATAGACATGATGAATAGAAAACTCAATATCATAAAAGAAATAAAGAAACATGGATTCGAAATCTTCTCTATGTCGAGTATCGGATCAACCCCTCAAATCTCTCTAAAATCTCTATCAATTTAAAATAAAGTGTAGCCTAAACAATGGCTTAAAAATCCTAATATAAAGTTAATACACGATTTGGTTTTTTTGTAAATCTAGAAAACTTCTGGGCAAAAGCTGTAATTCTCCAAAAGTACATACAGAATTCTGGAACAGGGGATGCATCGACCATTGCACATATGCATCGACCGATGCACTATACATACGCAACCAGTGAACTCTGTGAAATCTCTATTTAGTGCAGAATTTCTCCAAATGCTGCCAAAACGTCCAATTAAGCTCCAAATGTACTAAAACTTGTAAAACACTTGAAAAGACTCCAAAACACATAGAAGGACTCAATAACAAAGACCTATATCATGGCTAAAACCCCTAAAATTCATGATATATCAACTCTCCCACATTTAGCATTTGCTTGCCCTCAAACAAACAGAAAACCAAGATCATGAGAAGAAGTTTGAAAACTTCAGAAACTCATTTCATCGTTGGAGCACCACACTCAAATTCCCCTTAGTAATCCACATGAAAAATAAACCTGCAGACATCAATACCAACATGTACTACTCCCACACTTAGCAATTATCCTAAGTAGACTCCACAATCAGATTCAGAGCATTCAAATTCACCATACTGATTTATATAATCTATTAAGTGTGGTTTCACCTAGGAGTATCGATAAAAGAACACATGGACTCTTACTATGTTAGTACATGATTACAAGACTGTCAGCTTATGGTTCCTTTCTTCTCCCTTTTTCACTTCAGCAGCTGATTTTTCCCCTTTGGGTATCATTTTTATTTTATCATTTGATCTTCCCTCATTGGGGTATTACTTTGGATACATTACATGAAGCACAAGAGGTAATAGGGGTCTCTACTACTCTCGTGATCACTTCAAAGCTACTAGCTTATCCTCAGTTTATTTATTATTATTTTTTTTATACTTTGCTTGAATGGAAGGGAGAAGGGAACCATACTCAGACATATTTACAAGACTTTCAAGACTTCTAGAGGAATCTGATCCAAAGTATACAAAGCCCTTAGGTGAGAAAAAGTAAGTCAAGTTAAGTGTGAAATCAGTATTGGATCCTCTGAATACCTGAAGTGATATGGGTGTCCTTGGTAGGTTGATCAGTTAGTGGTTTTCTAATAGTCAGAGATCTCTTGCAGACTCATCCAATGGTCACTTAAGTTCATGCAAATGTAGTAATCTCCTCAAAAAGTCCTAGTTTCTTACTCAAGTTTGATTCAATAAAACAGACTCTAAGAAAATAGAAAATGGTACGTCAGTAACTACTTCCCCCACACTTAAAGAACACTGTCCCTAGTGTTATAGAAGCTTGGACTCGGGAGAACAAATAAACAGATCGAACAAATTGAAAAATTCAGAACACTTACCTGTTGTGGACATGCATCGACCGATGCACAGGACCGCATCGGTCGACGCAGTTCATGTTCAACTATCTAGCGGTTGTGTTTTAACCGTTGCACGAACCGCGATCCAGATGGTAGAAAATCTTCAATCACCTGTGGTTGTGTTGTAACCGTTGCACAAACCGCTGGAGATTCCGACCCCTACATCGACCGAGGCACATGACCGCGTTGATCGATGCTGCTCATACTGACATGTTCTCACTCCCTTAACACACCAAAACAAGAAAAATCAAAGCAACCAAAAAATAAAACAAAAAATAAAGTAAAAACAGAGTCACCAGTGGGTTGCCTCTCACTCAACGCTTGTTTTTAGTCATTAGCTTGACTCTGGGAAGGAGATCAGACTCATGGTGGATTCAACAGAGGAAATGAGTACCTATGTGAATGTATCATCATCCAAGGTAGTGTATACGCAGTAGAATTATGAAATTTCTCAAGGAATGAAGGAATAGAACCAGGGTGGGAGCAAAGCGTGGGTGGGATACTGCGTTTTCTTGCATTCAAAGCAATGTAGTTAGGATGTTTAAGTCTAGAGGAATCATACATTTGCTTTGGTGGAGGTGAGAAGTCTGGAGCTTTCTTCTTATGAGCAGTTACAGGCTCTGAAGATGTTAGAGCAGGCTCAGATGAACCGCCATCTTCTCTTCTCCAATATGAATCTCTGGCTCTACCTCAACACTGAAGCTCTGTCCATCAATGGTGGCTTTCTGCACCTTATCCATCTTGAACTGGAAAGGCTTATCTCCCAAATGGAGATCAATCAGACCATTCCTCACATCAATCACTACTCCAGCTGTAGCTAAGAAGGATCTACCAAGTAGCAGAGGATCATAAGGTTCAATTTCATACGTCAGCACTACAAAGTTTGTTGGAATCAAGTAGTTCCAACTCTGATAGTAATGTCCTCTAGAACTCCTTTTGAAATCCTCTTCGATCGATCAGCTAGGATAAGAGAGATCCTAGTAGGCTGGAAATCCATCAGTCATAAGCTTACAACCACATAGTATGGCATGAGATTTACATCAGATCATAAATCACATCGAGAACGCTTGAAGCTGTCCTTAAAGATGGAATAGTATAGCACAAAGACTCTTGGGTCTGGAAGCTTTTCTGGAATCTGATTTTGTAGCACTGCACTGACATGCTTAGAAAGCATCAACACCTCTTCTTTCAAATCTCCATCTGTAGAGAACATCTTCTTCGCATATCTCTGCAGAGAAGGGTGTTTCTTCAAAGCTTCAACCAGAGAGATCTTAATCAGCTTCTTATCCATCACTGTCATGCATCTAGCTTCATCTAGCTCCTATTTGGACCTTTTAGGAGCCTTAAGATAGGTCAAGGGAGGCTTATAGACTCACTATAGTATTGTTGCGGATTCTTGAACTCGTTTGTGATATGCGTCGACCGATGCAAAATGAGTGTCGGTCGATGCTCGCTTCTCAAAAGCAAATTTATCATTCGGGACAGACGTGTATCTACCGACACTGGGAGTGTGTCGATCGATGCTCAGCTGCATCGAGCTTGCTGCGTTGACCACGACCGTGATTCCATACTCTGAAACTCCATCAAAACTCGAAAAATCGCATTCCTCCACCTGCGTCGACCGACACTGATGATGTGTGTCGATAGATGCAGTGTTTGCATCGTTAAAGTTCTCTGCAATTTCAAGATCAGCAGCTCTGATGCTTCCATGCTCCTGTACCAACTCAAATTTCCTCTCCTACAAGATAGCATTGACGTATTGCTTCTGATTCTGCTCAGTCCTTCCAGATCCATTTTGCCTTTGCACTGCTCCATCAGTCGGTTGAACCTGAACATCTAGCTTCTTCACATGGGTACTCAGAGATTCGATTTTTCCATTCAAATCCAGGTACAAAGCCTCTATTTTTTCATTGAATTCCAATGTACTCTTCTGCTGGCCTTTCAAAAGTTGTTCCAACAGACCCGTCATCTTATCAAACTGCTCATTTGTGGAGGAGGAGTCTGATATGAAGAAGAACCATAGTCTCTGGAAAATGAGTTGTTCTGCTGAAAAGGTCTATGAAATGTAGGCTTTGGTGTGTAACTAGAAGTCTGTCCTTACTGATTTCCATATCTCTGACCTTGATATCCAGTTCCAGCTATGTAATTGACATTCTCAAACTCATCAACTCGTCCAAAAGTCTCCATATCTGCAACAAAATGAACTTGCTTCTTCCCAACTAGAATGTTGTGGACATTATCAATCTTATTCTTCATCTCTGCAATCTGAGTTCTATCCACATTTCCACCCGATTTCTTCCTCTCCAAATTAGCATTCTTAGTGATATTGTTATACACCAAGTTTTCAATCATCTCCTTAGCTTGCTTTGGAGATTTTTTATTGAAGTTTACATTGCTAGCAGCATTCAATGCCATCTGTTAACACAAATCTACACCTCTGAAGAAAATGTCCAACAGTTGAACCTCAGGGAAACCATGATGAGGACAGTCTCTTTGGTACATTTTGAATCTGATCCAGGCGACTTTGAGGGCCTCTGTAGGTCCCTATTTGAAGCGTAGGATGTCCTCTCTCAACTGATCAGATCTAGCATCATCATAGAAGTGTCTAAGGAACTTCCTCTTAACGGCATCTCAAGTAGTCAAAGTCCCACGTGAAATCTGCTTCAGCCAATTTGCAGCTTCTCCACCAAGAGAGTGCAAGAAGTCATAGCTCACTCCATTATGCTTCATCCATGTGACCAATGACTCAAATTTCTCAATATGGTCCATAGGGTGCTCATGTGGGAATCCATGAAAGAGATGATGTCCCACAAGAGTGTAGGAGGAAGTCTTCATCTCAAAGTCAATCCTCTGAATGGGAGGAGGTATAATCGCAGACCTATTAGCATAGAAATCATTAGGTCTGTTGTAATTAGTAAGAGTCTTCCCAGCTGGCGTATTAGCTTGCGCATTAGATTGTGCATTTTCACCTCATGCACCTCCACCTTACCTTGCGCCCGCATCGACAAGTGGTTGAACAATGGGATTTTCATCCCTATCAAGTCTCTAACCATGATTGTTGTAAGAATTACCATCAAGGTCTCTTAAAACACCATGTTCATCTCGAGTCAATATCACATCATTGGGATCCAACATCTTCACTGGTTTATGTGCCTTCCTGTTCGTCCTCTCAAGCCTTGGAAGCTACTGATTCTGAAGAAAAACGAGTTCTTTGTCCGGATTTCTCCTTAGTGCCGATCAGGCATGAACTATCTGATATGCGAGAAGTGTGTCAACCGACGCTAAGCAAAGCATTGATCGATGCTGAGTCGTGGATGTGTCGATCGATGCAAAAGAATGTCGATCGATGCACGTGTTCTTCGTCGAACCTGAGACGCAAAGAGCGAGAGAAAACAAAAGAAAAGTTAATAAAATAGAAAAACGAAAAGCCTAGTCTAAATTCTAAACTCAAATCTATCAAAGACTCAAAAGTATCCCCGACAACGGCGCTAAAAACTTGATATGCTCAGAGTTTAATCCCTAGAGTTACACTGCAAGTGCACAAAAGGTGATTGTAATATATAGGGGTCGAATCCACAGAGACTCTAGATTCTTGCGATGGATTATAAAGTGTCCAATTAAGCTAAGCAAACAGTGGGTAAGCAGTAAAGAAAGCAGGAAATTAAACTGAACGGTTGTAAGCAGGCAAGCAAAACGTTAAGTCAAAGGAGTTCTTAGGAAATCAGGAATACATGCTAATCAATTAATCGTGATCAAATTAAGAACGGTTCTATAAGTAGAATCACAGAATTATAATAGACCAACTTTCGTTGCGAATCTTAACTATGTCCAGCAACCTAGCAAACCAACTTTCGTTGCGAGTTCTAGAGGTCCTAAACATGCATTAATCTCAGGTTCGTTCGTTCACAATTTACCTAAGCCAAATTTCTTTGCAAATAGACAAATTGTTCATATAGGTTTTTTTCTAGCACATTAACCAACTTTTATTGCACCAATCAACCTAACAACAAGAATCTAAGTGGCCAGTTCAGGTTAAGCTTTAAGATCAACCCGGATGAAGAACTAGAAGTTATGAATCTCAATTAATTAATTAACCTAATATTCCATGAAATCCCTAATGAGAATCCCTAAACCTAACTGGTAATTACTCATACATAGCAATCATACAATAGAAATGATGAATAGAAAACTCAATATCATACAAGAAATATATTAAAAAAAAAACATGGGTTCGAAATCTTCTCTCTGTCGAATATCGGATCAACCCCTCAAATCTCTCTAATATCTCTATCAATTTAAAATAAAGTGTAGCCTAAACAATGGCTTAAAAACATAATATAAAGTTAAAACACGATTTGAGTTTTTTGTAAATCTAGGAAACTTCTAGGCAAAAGTTGTAATTCTCCAAAAGTGCAGTTCTTTACTGCAGAATTCTAGAACATGAGGTGCATCGACCATTGCACATATGCATCGACGGATGCACTATGCAGACGCAGTCAGTGAACTCAGTGAAATCTCTATGTAGTGTATAATTGCTACAAAAACTTCCAAAACGTCCAAAGAACCAAATGTACTTAATAACAAAGACTTATATCATGATTAAAACTCATGATATATCTTCAGGTACGCGCACTGATAAAGATGAAGATTTGAACCAAGAGCTTGATGAACTTCCTCTCTACTCACGAGAATAAGAGGGTAGAAGAGTGGAGCTCGTGTGTGATATTTGTAAACATGAGCCATCTGCAATGACCACATCATCACTTCCATTGTAAGCTTGTTGATGAAGCGAGAGATTGTTCAGATCAGATGTTATGTGGTGGGTCGCACCACTGTCCATGAGCCAATTGTTGGCTGTTTAAGGTGTCGTCACTGCCATGTTCGCTCGCGTCTGCCACGGCCTGAAGGGATTTTGGAATTGATTTGCTGCAGATTTAATTTGAGGACACCTCTGTGCATTGTGTCCTTGGATATGGCAGAGCTGACACTTCCCCAAGTAAGGTTTAGAGACTCGTGTTCCATACCTGCTTGAGCTGGAGGATTGGCTCCAATTGTTGTTGCCACTGTTGTTGTTTTATCTCTGTTTCTAATGTTGGAAACGATTGTTGCTGTGATTATTGTTCGTGTTGTTGCGGTTTTGAGCCACATTCGCAGAGACTGGAAAAGAGGATGAAGGAGCAGGAGCCATCACTTGAAGCTTGGATTTATAGTTGAGAAGACGCTCGTGAACTTCTGGCGTGGAGTCTTTGCCTTCTATCTGATCAATCACGGTCTTATACTCCTCAGGAAGATCAACTAGAACATAATCAACTTGGTCTTCGTGATCAAGTTCTTTCCCAAGAATGGCCAGTTGATCCATACGCGTCGTAAGTCCCTGTAGATAGTCATCAATAGATTTATCACCTTTCTTCCACTGTTTGAGTTGTTTCTCTCAACTGCTTGATATGTGCTCTGCTAGGTTTCGCATACGTAGATGCAAGAGTTTTCCAGATCTCCATCGATGTCATGGATCTGGACACAAGTGGCTGAACAGATTGAGAGATCGCACCAAGGCGTTGTACACAAGCTTTCCCTGTCGTTTCCACACTGTAAACGCAGGATTTGGTGTAACAACATTGTTTGTTGTTGTAGTTGCAGGCCGTATAAAAGTACTCCCATCCATATAGCCAGCAAGGTCATAACCATCGAGCAGTGCGTGTATCTGAAGATTCCACATGAGATAGTTTGTGGAGGTTAGTTTGGAGATTTTTGAGGTGTTGACATGAAAAAGAGTTCGGTTGTTGACCAAAATTGTTTCACTGGCGGCTGATGAGGTGTGAGTGGCCATGGTGGCTAAAAGATTTTGAAAAGAAAAAGTTTTAGGTTATCGAGGCTCTGATACTATATAGTGTTAATGTTATGTCTTATTAAGAGAGTAATGTACAATATATATATATATATATAGAGATAGAGATAGAGAGAGAGAGAGAGAGAGAGAGAGAGAGAGAGAGAGAGAGAGAGAGAGAGAGAGAGAGAGAGAGAGAGAGAGAGAGAGAGAGAGAGAGAGAGAGCAACTAACTTAACTATGAGAGACATTACGTTCTATACTTTTAACTTTCATGGAGAAACACAAGAAGCGTGAGCACTTTTTGAAGATCTTCTTAATCCTTCTCAATATCATGACTTTATCTAAGGCTTTTGCTTAAAACGGTTTCCAATTATGTGCTCAAATATTTCATCAAATAAAGATAATTGAATTCTTCTTATAACAAGGCCTGAGTTTTGTTATAGGATTTGTGAAAATTCGGGTTATAAGTTACAGACAATACAACTTCAGGATTTACTAATAGGGCTAATACCGTCTCTTCCTTGTTGGTATATGTGACTTGAACAGGAGGCTAATGTGTTCAAAGCCAGAAATGGTTTACTAAATTTCAAATTATTGTTAGTGCTATTCCGCATCTGTTATATTATGTGACATCGAAAATATTGAAACTGAATTCATGATGGCAGTTAGGGGTGGGCGTTCGAATATCCATTCGGGTTCGGTTCGAATTTTTCGGGTTTTCGGATTTTCGGATTTAGAGATATGAAATCCAATTAGGTATTTTATAATTTTGGTTTGGGTTCGGTTAGGTTCCATTCGGGTTTGGATCGGATTCGGATACCCAACAATGTAAAAAATAAATAAATATATAGTTAAATTTAAACATATTTTAGTTAAAACTTGATAATTATAATTAAATATTTTATTATATTTAAGTTATTTTGGATATTTTGATTATTTTAGTCTTCAAATAACTGTTAATTTTGGATTTATAATTGTAATCTTGAATGTTTTAGTTATTTTAAGTGTAAATATAACTAATATTTTTAGATATATAATTATATTTCGGGTATCTATTCGGTTCTCGGTTCGGTTCGGGTTCGGTTCTTCGGATATAAGAGTCTAAGACTCATTCGGATATTTTGTCGGTTTCGGGTTCGGTTCGATACCAATTTTTCGGGTTGGATTCGATTCGGATCTTCGGGTTCGGGTATTTTGGCCACCCCTAATGGCAGTAATAAGACTATCTTAGTATTTGCCTGTAAAACAAGAAACAGTTTGGTGGTCTGGTCCTGAAAAAAAGTAGTCTAAAACTCAAATGCCCACAACACAAACAGAGTTTTAATTAGTCATAACAATGATGGTTTAGGAAACAGAGTAAGAAAATTTAGACCAAGCTACCAAAGGGAGTTACTTGGAACAGAAGCTAACAGTGCAGTCTAGATAGGAAAACTATCAAGTTAAAGGCGCAGCTCTTAGGATAATGCATACAAATAGGTGAATTCCTCCTGGTCTGAGATTAGATTTTAACACTTCTTGAAGGTTTTAACATGGTGGAGCCACAAAGAATGGTGGAGCCATAAATTAAATGGAGTAATAGGGAAAGTGATAAATTTTTTCCCGGTGACAAGTTTTCCACGAAGCTTCCTCTCTTGCAAAAATCAACGTTCTCGGTCAATATAGATGGAGTCAACGATCTCTCTATTATTGCTCCTCATATCACTCTAGTTTCATTATTGCTCCTCCTATCTCTCTATCATACAAAATGGACTCTTCTTTTTTCCTTCCCACTCTTGCTGCTGCATTTGGCTTCTTCACTATTTTTAGAAAATTCAGGTTCCATAAAAAGATCGCTTATTCGTCTTTATCTTCTACATCAACTCCATCTTCTTTGTCTCACAATTGGACACACCAAGTCTTTCCAAGCTTCCGGGGGGAGGATGTCCGTAAAGAGTTCTTCAGTCACATTCAAAAGGAATTTCAAAGAAAAGGAATCACCCCGTTCATCGATAATGAGATCAAGAGAGGAGAATCCATTGGTCCCGAACTCATACGGGCGATTAGAGGATCTAAGATAGCGATCGTCTTGATCTCTAGGAACTATGCTTCTTCAAAATGGTGTCTGGACGAGTTGGTGGAGATTATGAAGTGCAAGGAAGAGTTGAGTCAAACTGTGATGGCCATTTTCTATAAAGTAGATCCATCTGATGTAAAGAACCTCACAGGAGATTTTGGAAAGGTTTTTAGAAAAACTTGTGCCGGAAAAACTAAGGAGGCTACTGAGGGATGGAGACAAGCTTTGGCGAAAGTGGCCACGATCGCTGGTTACCATTCAAGCAACTGGTTCATCTTTTTTATTAATTTTTTACTTCATTTTGGTCTGTCAATTTATAACATAAAGGAGAAATACTAAATTTTTTGATAATTTAGGAAAATATTAAAAATATCATAAATCTAATTTTAGCAAGGAATGGTTTACATTTGGAGGGAGGGAGGGGGGAATACTACATCTTTTAAGAACCTACAATATGTGATATTTTGGGGGAATTTAGGATTTGGTTGTGTATAAGAATTTAGAAAACAAAACATTAAATGTGGTGTTTTGACAGATATACATATATGTGTAGATTTTATACAATAAACTCAAGCGGACATTTAAAGCCAAACCGACAGGTTTTACTTCTCTCTCTACCAAGTTTTCTCTCTTCCTTCTCACTACTCGACCCCGATCTCGATTAACCGTTTCCGGCCGTCGGCTTGCCGGCGGCCGGGTTACTTTTGTTTCTTATGTTATAAATCTTCCGACTTTTGTCGGATCTTTTGTTGTGTAATAAGTTTCGGGTTCTGTGCCCGATTTTGTTTTTCCGGTGGTCTGCCGGATCTGTGTTCGGTCTGTCCGGATTTGCTTTTGTTCACCTTCATCCAGTTGCAGATCGATTCTATTCCGGTAAGCATCTCGGTGAATAACTTGTATCGTCGTTCCTTGATCCCCCTTCCAAGACGGAGTAATTTCTTCATCGATTTGCCGGCGAGTTAGTTTCGGCGGTCCCTATGGTGGCCCAGATGGAGCTTTCGCTTGTGGAGGAGTTTTCAAGCTGAGGAATCGTTATTCCTGGATTTTATCTTAGCGGCAGCAACGATCTTCGCTCTGCATGCTCCGGTTGTCCCTGGATTGAAGGTTTCCGGTGAAAACCTCATGAAGCCCGGCGGTGAGGCGGTGGCGACTCGTGGAGTGTCCTGCTTCAACGTGGCAACCGATCCAGTCTCTTACGTATTGATCGAGACACGTGGCCATTTAGATGCGTTATCCGGTCAATAGATTGGGCCGTTTATACGAGTTTTAATTTTATGATTTGTGCAAATGGGTCTGGATTTGGGCTTTATGTAATTTCATCTCTTTGCCTGCGGGCTTTAATAAAATTATTGTCGACAAAAAAAAAAAAAAAAAAAAAAAAATACAATAAACTCTTAATTCGAATGTGTATGTGAATATTTCACGGCTGTTTAACGGATGTGCTCATCTTTAATTTCCTTGTTAGGGATAATGAAGCTTCAATGGTCGAAAAAATAGCCACTGATGTTTCAAATGAGCTAATCAGTTCCACTGCATCAAGTGATTTTGATAGTTTAGTTGGGATGAGAACTCATGTAGAAAATGTGGAACCGCTTTTACACCTAGACTCCGATGAAGTGAAGATGGTAGGGATTTGGGGTCCATCTGGAATTGGTAAGAGCACCATTGCCAGAGTTTTATTCAGCAAATACTCTCATCGGTTCCAACTTAGTGTTTTCATGGAGAATATCAGAATACGATATCCAAGACCTTGTTACGACGAGTACAGTGCAAAACTGCAATTACAAAAGGAATTCTTGTCTCAAATAATCAACCAAGAGGATATCAAACTTCATCATTTAGGAGCTGCGCAAGACAGGTTAAAAGACAAGAAAGTGTTAGTTGTTCTTGATGATGTGGATCAGTCGGCGCAACTAGATGCAATGGCCAAAGAAACTACGTGGTTCGGTCCTGGAAGTCGGATTATCATCACCACACAAGATAAAAAGATTTTGAATGCACACGGGATTAACCAGATTTACGTGGTGGATTTTCCACCTACCGATGAGGCTCTTCAAATCTTTTGTATGTATGCTTTTGGTCAAAAGTCCCCACAGGATAGCTTTGAGAAGCTTGCTAGGGAAGTTACAGAGCTTTCCGGTAAACTCCCTTTGGGACTAAGGGTTATGGGATCTTACTTCAAAGGAATGTCCGAGGAGGAGTGGACAAAGGTAGTACCAAGGTTAAAGACTAACCTTAACGGAGAAATTGAAAGCATTTTAAAGTTTAGTTATGATGCTTTATGCTATGAAGATAAAGATCTATTCCTACATATAGCATGCTTTTTCAACAATGAATGGATTGAGAAAGTGGAAGAGCATCTTGCAGAGAGTTTCTTTGATGTGAGACAAGGTCTTCGCGTCTTAGCTGAGAAATCTCTTATATCTGTCAGCTCGGGATATATAAGGATGCATAATTTGCTAGCACATTTGGGTAGAGAAATCGTCCGTAACCAATCTATTCATGATCCTGGGCAACGTCAGTTTTTAGTTGATACAAGAGATATATTCCAAGTACTGAATAATGATACACTAGTACGTTTTTTCACCCCTTGCAAATTTTGATAAATTAATTGTTAAGTTTTATTGAATTCCAACTTAAAATTAGTTGATGACTCGAGTGGCAATTACAGATGTAGGACATTATATCATAATATTATTCATCTTTACTTATATGTCTTAATTTGGGTTCTTTTTCAGGCTAGTAGAAGTGTTATCGGCATAGATTTCAAGTACTCGGAGATCAAGGACGATGAGTTATATAGAAGTGACAGAGCCTTTGAAAGAATGTCTAGTCTTCAATTCTTAAGACTCGACGGTAACTATATTCAACCCATATCGTACTTATCACAAAGTATGAACTATCTACCCAGAAAAGTTAGATTACTGCATTGGGAACGTTTTCCTATGAAGTGTTTGCCTTCTAATTTTAGCCCAGTGTTCCTCGTTGAACTAAACATGCCTGACAGCGAGCTTGAGATATTGTGGGAAGGGATTCACGTAAGTAATTTATGATATGATAAATGCTTTTTCCATTTGGAATTCTCTAATTATTTGCACTTGATCACCCGTAGACAGTTTTAGTAGCAATAAAACTCATATTTCTACGAGAGATTAGTGTTTGTTTCTAGAAAGCTTTTGAAATCTCCAGAGTATAAAAAAAATATATATATATATATATGATAAATGCTTTTGGCTACAAAATGAAAATGATTTTACCATATGGTTTGTCTTTGATGTGTTCACTAATAAGCCTCCTTGTGTGCTTACTTTGTTTTTCTTTTCTATAGACGATTAGAAACCTCAAGTGGATGGATTTGAGTTTTTCCTTAAATTTGAAAGAGCTTCCTGATCTCTCAACTGCCACTAGTCTAAAGAAACTGAAGATTCCTGGTTGCTCAAATCTGCTCGAACTCCCTTCTTCTATTGGGAATGCAACTAATCTCGAGGAACTGGATCTCAATGGGTGTCTAGATCTTGTTGAACTCCCCTCCACTATTGGTAATGTGAAAAAACTCAGAGAATTGGATCTTACCAATTGCTCAACTCTTTTGAAGCTGCCTTCTTCTATGGGGAGTGTCACAAGTCTGGAGAAATTAAACCTCAATGGATGTTTACATCTAGTTGAGCTCCCGTCCTCTATTGGTAATGCAACTAATCTCAGAAAATTGGATCTTGAGAATTGCTCGAGTTTGGTGGAACTTCCTTTTTCTATTAAAAATGCTGTGAATCTCAAGCATTTTAATTTTAGTGGTTGCTCAAGTCTTGTGGAGCTCCCTGCTTTTTGTGGGAATGCTACTGATATCAAAGAATTTAATCTCAGAGGATGCTCAAGTTTAGTGGAACTCCCCTTTTCTATTGGGAACATCACTAGTCTCAAGAACTTGGATCTGAGTGGGTGTTTGAGTCTTGTGGAGCTGCCTTCTTCTATTGGAAATATCACTAATCTTAAGAATTTGTATCTCGCTGAATGCTCAAGTCTAGTGGAGCTCCCCTCCTCTATTGGATATATCACTAACCTTGAGAATTTGTATCTCGATGAATGCTCAAGTCTGATGAAACTTCCTTCCTCTATTGGGAATATCACTAATCTTGAGAGTTTAGATCTCAATGAGTGTTCAAGTCTTGTTGAGCTACCCTCCTCTATTGGGAATATCACAAATCTCAAGAAAATGTATCTCAGTAAATGCTCAAGTCTTGTGGGGTTACCTTCTTCTATTGGAAATCTTCATAATTTGTTGACCTTGCGTTTGCAAGGTTGCTCAAAACTAGAGGCCCTTCCGATCAACATCAACATGAAATCTCTCAATGAACTTGATCTCACTGACTGCTCATTGTTGAGAAGCTTTCCTGAGATTTCGACGAATATTAAGTATCTCAGGCTCGGTGGAACCGCAATAGAAGAAGTGCCTTCATCAATCAAGTCATGGTCTCGTCTTGATGACTTGCATATGACATACTGTGAAAACCTTGGGGAATCCCCGCATGTTTTTGACTGCATCACAGAGTTGCACTTAAGTGATACAAGAATACATGAAATTGCTCCATGGATTAAAGAGATATCTCGTCTACATAAACTTGTAATCAAGGGATGCACAAAGCTCGTTTCGCTCCCACAGCTCCCGGACTCCTTAGCATTCCTTGATGCAGAAAACTGTGAGTCCCTAGAGAGACTAGATTGCTCTTTTCACAATACAAAGTTCATTGATCTCAACTTTGTTAAATGCTTCAAACTGAATCAAGAAGCAAGAGACCTTATCATCAAGACATCAACTTGTAGATTTGCGCTCTTACCCGGAGAAAAAGTGCCTGCAGACTTCACCTACCGAGCCACTGGGAGTTCACTGTCAATGAAATTGAATGGAACTGATACGTCCTTGAGATTCAAGGCTTGCGTTTTGCTGGTTAACAAGGATAACGTTGAGGCTGGTCAATGGAACGTGATGGAAGTATTTTGTCGCATCAAGGACGAACAGAATGGTGCCAATGTTGTGTGTAGACCAAGAAACTACCACCTCCTACCTACACTTTTGCGGTACATATTCTCTCCAGGTTTAAATGAACATCTATACATATTCGAATTTGATAGTAAGGTGAGTTCGAGCGAATTAGTGTTTGAGTTCGAAGTCCACAATGACAAATGGGAGATTGGAGAATGTGGGCTACTTGCTCCAACACTTTGGGTCGCTCGTGTTGATGGAAGCTGAAAATAAACATCAAAGGTATCTACAGGCTCTCATCGATTGGTGCTTGGAAGGTAAGCATTAACTACTGATTATACATATCCAAACTGTAGCTCATCCTCATAGGACACTTGTGATTGTTGCAATATTGCTGCTAAATAACAATAAAACATCTCCCATTTTTGGTCGTCAGGCCCATATAGGAGTCTTCTTAATCACTCGGCTGTCAGGGAGCCCCGAGTGCCAGAGCGCAAGACCAGGCTGTTCCCTTTACATCTAACTTTTCGGTTATTATATTACTCATCTTCAAGATTTCAACCAAACAAAGAAAAGTCATTAGATCACAATCCATTAAGTAAATTAAAACATTTGGAAATGTACTTAAAGGTCAAAACCCTGTCTTGTCGTCTTCTTGTCAAATTTTAATGACTAAAAACAATGTGAAGACGTTTCTTCTGCTTTCAAGTCAAGATATCTTATCCGATGTGTACGCCGACCAGAATAGGTTAGAGCAACTACAGTGGCACCTGCATGAGAGAGTTCTTCAGAGTAACAGTTCCGTCATCATTGCGAAAGTCAAAGAACTTGAACTACATGCACTAAATATCCTTTGTAAGAACTTATTCAAACCACTATCCTAATGCTGACAATAAGATATATGCACACGTATGTAGGATAACCAAGTTTCACATTGAATTATCCAAACTGAAAACATACGACTTTTACTTATTAAAACATCATTTAATCACGCTTGTCACAAACATGGTAAATCATTCCGGTCAGAACATATGAGATTACATCTGAAACTTTCTGTCTCGTGTAAGATAAGAAACATCTAAATGATGACATAGTCGTGTAAGAGATATGCACACGTATGTATGTGAGGATTTTAACTTGGCTAGAATATGTTCTTCACAATGTAGGATAACCAAGTTTCACATTGAATATCCAAGCTAAAGACATACGACCTTTTACTGATTAAAACCTAATATAACCACGCTTGTCACAAACATGGTCAATCGTTCAGGTCAAAACAAATGAGATTACAGCTGAAACCTTCTGTCTCGTGTATAATTCATCGGCTAGATAACAACAAGCAAATATGCAGAGCAATAAAATCATAGAGCATTATGTTATATCCATCCATAACTTGTCTTGAGGATAAAACTAATAAAGTAATTAACCCACACAAATGTAAGAAACATCTAAATGATGACATAGTCAGTATGATATACTACTAATTTAAAAGCAAAGAACTTCTCTTTGATAGTGTCATATAATGTAAAGGTCAACTCTGATTTTTCTGCAATTATAGAACACAATTCTCATGGAAAAGAAAGTGCGGAAGAATCTAATATTCACGAGTTAAGGTGAAAGAGAAGATCGTTGCTGTTCCAGATGACTGGAGTTCTAGGATCACTGAGTTTCTGGATAATATTTAGTATCCATGTAACATTTTTGGTGTTAGCTCAAGACGGGGATCAATTTATCCACTATGACTTCAGGGAAGCAGACCTGCATCTTGATGGAATGGCAAGTACCAACGGTGGTCCACTGCAGATTACAAATAAGACATTAAAGAGCACGGGTCATGCTTTCCACAAACATCCCTTGAATTTCACAGCATCGTCTTCTTCCAGTTCACTTTCCTTCTCAACAGAATTTGTCTTTGCAATCATTCCACTGCAACCCCCTCCTTCCTACGGTCAAGGTATGGCTTTTGTGGTAGCTCCTAAGATAGACCCCATAGCTAATGGCACTGCAACGTCAGGTTTAGGGATTTTCAATTCAGAAAATAATAACAAAACAGACACCCATATCCTGGCTATAGAGCTTGACACTAATGACAGCTCTGAAGCACATGATGAAAACCCAAACCATGTAGGGATTGATATTAATAGTATATTCTCGGTCCAATATGCCACTGCTAGTTACTTTGATGATTCAGAAGGAAAGAATAAACCCCTGCTGCTTGCT
The DNA here is from genome assembly GCA_030180135.1 of Orychophragmus violaceus. Classification (NCBI taxonomy): domain Eukaryota; kingdom Viridiplantae; phylum Streptophyta; class Magnoliopsida; order Brassicales; family Brassicaceae; genus Orychophragmus; species Orychophragmus violaceus. The sequence goes on along the minus strand of CM058238.1, from coordinate 15,254,696 downwards.
AGTGGAGATCGTATTCTGATCTGGATAGAGTATGATGGAACAAAGAAGCTACTAAACGTAACGTTAGCTCCAGTACCAAAATCAAAGCAAGGTTCACCTCTCTTGTCAAGTTCCATCAAACCAAGTGTGCCTCTCTTGTCAAGATCCATCAATAATATTTCAGAAATCTTCAATGAGACAATGTTTGTAGGTTTCTCTGGTTCCACAGGCTCAACCACAAGTAACCAATATGTCCTTGGATGGAGTTTCAAGAAAGGTGGAAAAGCAGAAAGCCTTGACCTTTCAAAGATTTTGGAAGCCCCTAAACAAAAGTCAGGGTCTAATCATACTTTAATTCTATTCACTACAATACCAACAGTTTCTTTTTTAATCATATTGGGAGGAATTGTGTATCTTCTTTACAAGAAAAAGAAGTATGCGGAGGTTCTTGAACAATGGGAAAAGGAGTATAGTCCCCAAAGGTACTCTTTTAGGAACCTCTACAAAGCTACCAAGGGTTTCAGGGAGAGTCAACTTCTTGGAGCAGGAGGTTTTGGAAAAGTTTACAAGGGTATACTTCCCTCTGGTACCGAAATCGCCGTTAAGAGAGTCTACCATGATGCAGAACAAGGAATGAAACAGTATGTTGCAGAGATTGCTAGTATGGGAAGGCTAAGGCACAAGAACTTGGTTCAGCTCCTTGGTTACTGCAGAAGAAAAGGTGAACTGCTTTTGGTTTATGACTACATGCCAAATGGAAGCCTTGATGACTACTTGTTCAACAAAAACAAGCTGAAAGACCTCACTTGGTCTCAAAGGCTGAATGTAATCAAGGGAATTGCATCTGCCCTTCTGTATCTCCATGAAGAATGGGAACAAGTTGTACTACATAGAGATATCAAAGCTAGCAACATTCTTTTAGATGCTGAACTAAATGGAAGGTTGGGAGATTTTGGGCTTGCAAGATTCCATGATCGTGGGGAGAATCTTGAAGCCACACGTGTGGTAGGAACCATTGGATACATGGCACCAGAACTCACTGCAATGGGAGTGGCTACAACGAAAACCGATGTCTATGCATTTGGAGCTTTCATTCTCGAGGTGGTCTGCGGGAGGAGGCCTGTAGACCCTGAGAGACCACTGGAGCAAATGATTTTACTTAAGTGGGTTGCTAGTTGCGGAAGCAGAGATAATCTAATGGTTACTGTTGACAGTAAACTAGAAGGAAACTATAAAGCTGAAGAGGTCAAGATGCTTTTGAAGATAGGGATGCTATGTTCTCAGAGCAATCCAGAGAATAGACCTAGTATGAGACATATAGTACAATATCTGGAAGGAAATGTCACTGTTCCGAGCATATCATTTGATACAGCAGGATTTGGTATGCCCAATATAGGCAGTGCAACGGTAACACAACTGGCAACGACCTCCACTTCAGCTAATTTCTCCTTTGAAGATGTTACTATCCTATTTGGCGGTCGTTGAAGCCTGCATCACAGGCTGCTAAATTTACAACTAAACTTTTCTTTTGCTACAGTGTTGTGTCTTTCAAGTTAATGATTGTATGGAAGTTTCATCCTTTTGATGTAAATGATTGTATTCTGATGTGTTGTTGTTTGCAAACTGTGGAACATGAACTTATCCAACTCACTGCTCAAACGAGCATGACAAGGATTTTTATCCATAGAATTTAAAAGATAATTATGTTACATAGAGAAAGAGTATAGCTTATAGCATAAACGTTTACCTCAGCAGAATTTACAATAACAAACATCTTTTTTCAACGTTTCACTTCAAGATTTTTGATTCAATCTCTTCCAAGCTGAGACCCTTGGTCTCTGGAACTACTAGAACTACAAACAACAGTGATACCAATGCTATGGCTCCAAAGAGAAGGAAAAGATTCTCTGCTCCAAGATATTCCTGCAGCAAATGCATGTGCTGATGTGAGTTACTAATTAACTTCAAGGGAGATTTAAGAAGGGGGAACAGAAAAGATACCTTTAATGGTGAAAACGCAAAGGTCACAATAGCATTGGAGCCAAAGTTTGTAAGAACTGCAAGACTGATCCCTCTCCCTCTTGTGCGTAGCGGGAAAATCTCTGACACCATGAGCCAGCTGATTGGTCCGAATGAGATCTGGTTCGCAAGAAAGAACAGTAAGTTGAAGAAAATAAGACTATTGAGTGAAGTAAGCTGAGACTTCTCTCAAAAGTGCTACTTCAATTCCTTTGTTCTAAACAATCTACACCAAACTACGTAGCCACGGCTACCTAGAATACAAACCTGGTAGCAACCAACATAGAGAAGCAGTGCACCAACTGCGACAAGAGGAAATCCTCCGAGAAACTTGTAGTACGCTGATAGCAGAAATAACGACAAAGCCTAGAATTTGGAAGAAAAAAAAGAAATTTAAATGAAAGGCAAAAGAGTAACAGAATATATTGATATGAAACTCTAGGCACAAAAAGAGTTACTCATACGATGCCACTGACGCCTCCAATCAGTAAGGGTCGTCTACCAAGATCATCAACTTTTGCAACAGCTACCCATGTCATCAGTAACTGTGAGGACGTTATCAACAGAAGAGGTCCGTAGTAAGTAAGTGGAAGCATTTTGTAAAGATATTTACACAACATACAAAAAGAAATGAGCACCTTGAAAACACCAATAATAACAGAGACTCGGGTTGCATCAGCAGCAGCAGAGAATCCAGCAGTCTTTGAATAGATAGGCGAGCAATAAGTCTCATGAAATATCCAACTAAAGCAACACTAGGTAATCTCATTCATTTCAAGGTTTAAGGCAAGCATACCTGGATTCTCAGCAGCAGCAGAGAATCCAGCAGTCTTTGAATAGATAAGTGAGCAATAAGTCTCATGAAATATCACCGAGTAATATCATTCATCTCAAGGTTTAAGGTAAGCATACCTGAAGAATCGAACCCGCATAATAAAGAACACTTGGCTGTCCAGTTATCTGTCACGATGACGCAATGTTTAAGTTAGAGTTAACAAAAAAAAAGGTAACTCTGACATTCATCCAAAGGCCAACAACGAAGAAGAATAACCTGCTGGAAAAGGACTAAACCTCCACCAATCGTCAAAGCTTTCAAATTAGGCCCTTGGAACACTTCCAGGAAGTTTCCCCCAGATTTCTCATCTTCATAAGCCGTTTTCACAGACAAAAACGCATCATCCACTAACTTCTCCGACATTTTATCACCCGGAGGTCTGCCACGTAATTTGCTGAGGGCAAGCATGGCCTTCTCTTTATATTCTTGTAAAGCGCCTTTACCTTGAACAGCTCTAAGAAGCAACCAGCGAGGAGATGGAGGGAGGCTCCACATGCCTAGTCCCATCAGCAAAGCAACAGGCGTACCAAATCCATACATGTATCGCCACCCTCCAACTACATCAATTTGGAAGCTTCCAACAGAAAAACCTAACTGCACAAGAAAGAAATCGAGATTATTACTCGATAAATGAACTACATAGAAATCATAGAGGGAAGAGGGAGAGTTACCAGGATTCCCAATACGATGAAGAGTTCCTTCAGAGATATTAGAGTTCCACGGATTTGAGATGGGCATGTCTCAGCAATATAGAGGGGAGCCCCATGCATTGCCTATCAAGCAAAACCACCGTAGATTAAACAACAATAAAAAAAACGAAAGTGATAAAGAAACCAGACAAGATTCAAGGGTTCCAGAGCTCACCAAACCAATACCCAAGCCATAGAGAAGCCTTCCAACTAAGAGAACATTAAGATCAGGGGCACAGCCAGTAGTCAGAGACCCGAGGAGATAGAGAACGGCAGCTATAATAAGTTCCCGCCTTCTTCCTTCAAAAAAAATGGGAAGAAACCCAGAATGAGAGACTTGAAAGTTACAACCAGTTAAGAAGAAAGAGAAATAAACAAACAAACAAGAGTTACCAAGGAAATCAGCAATGCCATAGACAAGAGTTGAACCAAGAAGGGCTCCATATAAGGATCCGCTAACCTACACAATAAGATGCAGTAAAGACTATATCTTTCTGCTAACTCCATGGCTTAAATATGGAGAAGCATCTCTAGATAGCATACCACAAGTCCTAGCTGAACAGGTGACAAGTTATACCATGTAGTTCCGCTGAGTGCAGCTGACTGTTCAACACCATTATACGATGTTAGGCTTTGGAGATAGCAGCTAACTTATAATAGCAGAGAAATTAAGTAGAACCTGAAGTGAGAGAGTAGCACCGGAAGTTGCCCCAATATCATACCCGAACAATAGCCCTCCCAAGGCCGGGAAGACAAACCTTAGATTCAAGCAAAATGACTGTTAAGCGTGATGCAAAGGTCAATCTAGCAAAATACTTCAACATTTGATGATACATACGGCATTGCTCACAGATTATTAGCTCAGGAATTGGAAAAAAAACTAGAAACAGTTAATTTTCTAAATTGAGGCAACAAGACGGATCATTTACGCACGGGAGTATGACAGAAGACCAAGTAAATGATTCCGGTGCATCAGAAGCAAGCGAATCAGTTACTTCTCCACTGTCGGCGAACTCTCCTCCCGTCTTAACTCCGACCTACCCATGAACCAGAACCGGAAAATCAAATCAAACATTCTGAAAAATCGCCAGCAATCAAAACCCAAAAAAACTTGTTCCACACCTGGAACTTTTGTCTGTGTCTAGGGACTAAACCCGATTTAGGAACCAATGAAGTTAGTTCCTTGGAACGGAGGTAAGATGAGTCGGGCCTGGATTTGAAACACGAGCAGAAGAAGGTACGAGGACTAGAGTTCTTAAATTGGTTTCGTTGTAAAGGTTTGATGGCGAAATGTGACTGCGCCGAGAGAGCGAAAGCCATGATCGGAGTAAGAGAACAGTGGATTCTCCCGCTAATTTTGGTCGCTCATCACTCTCATCCAGCCTGAATCTGATTCTTCGAAATATTTTATTTAAGAATAATAATAATAAAATTATTGTGTGGTTTGTATTATCCCGGATACATAGTAAGGACAAAACTGTAATTTAGAGTTTTAATATATAACTTTTTATCTTCTCCGCCATTCTTAAACCTCTGAAAGCTTGTGGAACACAAGACGGAGGTAATATATAACTTTTTGTCTTCATAAACGGTTCTGACTGATTGGTGTCTGTAATCTCCTGAAGGAGAGGCCGTATCCGCTGAAGCAGTCACGTTCAAAGGAAGCCGGAGAAGCATCAACAAGACCGAGCACTTGACTCGCACCTTGAAGAACAGTTTAGCAATGGAAGTTTGCTTGCATGTATCGCTTCAAAACCTGGACAATGTGGTCGTGCTAATGGGTAAAAAACAAACAAATTTTGTATTGATAATGTATCATCTAATCTTAATCAGTTGTTTTCTTAGGTTTGAGGCTCATCTTTATTTTGGTGTTATTTTGAAACTTCATAACAGCTCGAGTTCTACATGAATAAACTTCAAAAGAAGGGTAAAGAGTGTTGGTGCTGCATAAGAACCAACTTTGGATTCAGATCATGAAATCTGAAAAACTTTTTATACGGGCCTCTATGCAAAGGGTAAAACAAAGATGCCAAGAATGCAAATCCATATACAGACTCCCTTGCAAAGAGGTCTATGAACAAAAGACACTATATGTTCTGTACATTAAGAGTTCACATTTTGTAGAATGTTTAGTGAGAGAGAGAGCCTTTCACGCCTTCATATAACCTTCCCTTAGAAGATGAAATCTCCTTTGGCCTGAAGAAAATAAGTGAGTCAAAGTGAAATGTCAAATATTCATTGCACAAATAGCATTTACCCCAACCTCTGAGAAAAGAATGCTTTTTCCGTTGATTTGCATAACCCCAGCTTTGAGTTTGCACTCCCACTTGCTCTTACGCCTCTTCACCTGACAGAGTTACCAAATAATAAGTTCAAAAAGTCCCAATATTGTTCATAATATGTAGCAATGAAAGAAAAAGAAAAAGAAAAAGTCAAATTTACATTATCAAACTGAGACATGATCAAATGCTGAATTGTATCCTCATTGATAACTTCTTCTTCCCCAACATCATCCTCATCATTCAAAATCTCATCATCCTCATCTACATGATCATCATCATCCCTCACAACAAGTGATTGAATCGAGAAACCAGAATATATATCAAGTAAAACGGTAACAGTTTCTACAAACCATAAGGGTTTGGCTTTGTGACAATATCTTGCTGAGGAACATCATATCCATCACTAGGTCCATCTTTCTGAGGAATGTACAACCCGCCACTCTCGTTCTTTCTGTCACTCTCGTTCTTTATGGACATCACAATGTCCTGAAAACAACTTTCAAGATCAGTAATTTATCCTGTGAATCAAAACTGAGCCATCTAACAACAAGGCTCTCAGAGACTCTTATGGACAAAAAGAGAACCTTACCGTGGATGGAGGCTGAACATTAATGTCAATTCCAGTTTCATCATTTCCAGTTATAGGATAGGGATCATGAGGCTGAGCATTAATGTCAATTCCAGTTTCAACATTTCCAGGTAAAGGATATGGATCATGAGTCTGAAGAGGCGCCTGCATTTTCAGAACCATAGAAAGATTTTGATTCTTTATCTTGTGAAATTAAGGGAGGCAAAAGGAGATAATGAGTGAATTAGTTTTGTAAAAGATCAAGAACTCACAATCACAGGTGTGGTGGGAATCGAAGCAGATAATGTTTCTATCGTTCCGCTTATGACTCCACCTTGTATCATCTTCCTTCTCCAAGTCTATAGACATGAGTTTATATAATTAGCTTCGAAATCCTCTTAAAACTGGCTAAAATCGAAACGGCAGATAGGTCTCGAAAATCCCTTAGATCCTCCTAAACCTCTAATTCAGGGTTCAAAAACGATCGATGAGTAGGAAAAAAAAAAGTTGGAAGCGAAATCACAATCGGATTGGAGATCAATCAATTGACCTAAAAGGAAAAATGAAAAACAATAGAGTTTGTCGACTAACCGCATGAAGCTCGCTAAGAACACTTTCGTCGAGTTCTCCACTGAAGACGAGCATGCTTCGAGACTTGCTGATAACATCGTCGCTGATATTTCTGAAGTGGATGCTAGTCTTGCTTGCGTCCATTCCGAGATCGTCTACTCTGAATGTTTCGTTTAGAGAACTCTCTGTGGAGGAAGATGAAGAAAAGAGAGGAAAGCAAAACGATTGAAATTTTGGGATATATATAGATTTTGGCATCGCACCCATATTTATAGTCATGGTAGTAAGCTGTAAAGTCGGTTAATCATGGGCCGATTAGTGAAAGCCCATTTTCACTCAATCAGTAGCCTTTACAGAAACTTTTATTTGGTCACACAGTCAAATTTTGTTCTCTTTTTTTTTTTTAATCGACAACGGGATTTTCATTAAAGCCCAACATGGCAAGAGTACAAGTCCAAACAAGTGCAGAATTACAACTTAAGATTCGGCAAGGCCTAAAAGGCCCAAAAAAACACAGATCGGAAAAATAGGTGGCAAAAAAAAAGACTTGGTCAAGCCTGAGTCAGAGCCACACGTCACGCAATCAGACAGTGCATGCATGCCCTTCACCGACGAAGTTTTCTGGGAGTTGTTCGGTTGCCGTCTTCGCTGCACAAGCTTCGCCTGCCAATCAAACTCCACCCAAACCTGAACCACAAAACCGCATATGAGATCACTTTTTTATCTAATTCTTCAGAGTCACTGTAGATTTCCGCTGCAGTGGGGCATCCAAAAGGAGAAGCCACCGTAAGGAGGAAGAACATGATGGGCCCGTACAACTTGTTTGAACGCTAGATCTGACGTCGGGTGAGCGCACGATAACTGAAAGAGTGAATAAGAAGGTCACAGCGTGGAGATGGTAGAGCTCCGGAGAGTAGATCGTAACGATTCCATACTAGATCGGAAAGCCGACGATATCAAAATCAGGAGTTTATTAGCGGACACACCGCAAAATAAAACCAAAAAATATAAACAGCTGAACCAAACCGACGTGACTGTAAAAATTCACGCCGGTGGCCGGAGAAAAAACGACGATCGTCTGGTTGTTCTTTAGAGAGAAGGAGGAGGAGAAGGGGACTCTGCGAGAACTCAGAAGTCCAAGCAATTTGTTTAATCATATAAAGTCAAATTTTGTTAACTCTTTACGGTAGCTGTAGGATTTTTGTCTTTTTCTAACACCACAATAATAAGCTAATAAAACAAAAAAAAACTCCTACTGTAGTCTTTTTGCAAAACTTTTGTTAAACAATGTGTATATGTTGTTTTTGTATACATTAGTTTTTGAAAGAAAAAAATATGTTATACTTAGGGTTCGACTGATTCACCCACAGTGGCTCACCGGCTCTGGTTATGGTTAAAGATATTTATAGAAACAAACGGTTACGATTTCTAACGTTAATGGGCATTTTGCACGACTGGTATAATGGTTATAAATAAATGTATTTACAGAACATTTTTAACTGGTTTACAAGCGGTTGTTGTTAGGATAAGTTTTTAAAATATTAAACTAGAGATAAATTTTAGTTAAAAACATCAAAACCATATTATTTATAAAATGTATATCACCAGTTCAACATTACTAATTAAATAGATATTTTTAAGAAATTTAAAACAATTTTTATATGTAATAAATTTAATTATACATAAAATATAATTAATATATACATATATATTATTCATATCAAATTAAAAATGAAATATACCTTTTTAGGAGGTTTGAAACATTTTTCATTTACTATATAAATATATATATAAATATATATATATATATATATATATATTTTTTTTTTAGTTAACACACTATATATTGAGAATAAAAATTGAATATAAATATTTGATAGAAGAAAATATATTGAATTTTCATTTTTTATAATTTTTAAGATAGTTTTTTATTTTTGAGAAAAAACTAATCTCCCGAAACCACCTGCCATTTTCTGCTACCGCAAATGCTTGCGAAAAACAGATTTTGAGTTTAAGCGATATTATTGGTAAAAGTTAGCAACTACTATCATCCACAACACACATCTTTTGCGAGAATTAGCGGGTGAATCAATCAAACCTTTTAGGAGAGTTGTTAAGTTTGTAATTGTGTGTAACTGTTAACCGTAATTGTTTCGTTTACCTTTATCTATTGTTTTTTTGATAAAGGATTTTCTTATATTAATTAATATATATATAGTAATACAAAGCAAGCAAAAAACTAAAAAGAAGAAGTCCATTATTTGTCCAAATGGGCGTGACAAGCTAAAAGTCTAAAGAGTTTGTTTTCTGCAAAATATTCGGCCCAAAAGTTACAAAAATCCTAGCCTCAACACGATTGCCGCCAATCCTGAAAACCGATCGTTTCCACCACCAAGGTAGGAGAAACCATCATGCCTGATGTCGGAGCTAGTAAACCGATGTGAATGTCGCCACCATCCGACACATGAAACTAAGAACCGCTTTAAAGTACTACGTCTAAATACATGTCATTGAACCACCGAGGAGCGCCCTTCCACCGCAAAGGATTGCAGACCGGATCCGAAAACTTGCCACCACAAAACCACATGTTTGAACTCTTTGACGCCGTCCTCTATGCTTATTAGAGCTCGACATAGGTTCATGTAACCCTAAACACCTTCCGCGACGCTCCTCCGCACAACAACCTCTAGACCTCGCTACATGAAACCGGAATAGAGCCGGAAGAGGGAAATGTCAAAAACCAAAACTGGACAGCCCCAGAGAAAACCGCATCGGATCCTGTTCTCTAAGACCCAATATATTAGGAGCTGCCAGGATCGACTTCCGGCAAACCTTGTGATGCCACCAAGCCTAACGACTCGCCATGAAAACCGGACCTAGACATAGCAAATCACGGATGAAGCATGATACAAGGAAAAGAGAAGAGAAGCCCTCTCCATTTATCTATGAAAACACCTGCGAACCGAGAAGTGGAGGATCTGGAAAATTTAGAGAGAGGTTGAATCTTTTTCTTCTATTGATTTAAGTTATTTTAGAATGGACTATAAACTATATCGGAAACCATTATAATAAATGGTTCCATACATATTTATATTTTAATATTTAACTAGATTTTCACCCGTCATACAAAATCCCGAATATAGTTTTCTTTACAAAAATAATTTTTGAACTAACTTATTTTGTTTGAATAAGTTTTTTTTTTTGAATAAGTTTTTTTGAAAATATTTTGAAAATATTTTTTAATAAAACAATTATTATAAAAATGATGTGATATAAGTATAATATGTATTTTGTTGATTTAAAATATTTTATAAATATAATATGCTCATATATATATAATTTAGTTATGATTTTAATATTTGAATGATTAAATTATAATTATAATTATAATTTTATATAAATATATTTACGAAAGTTGAATCATAATAATGTACATTTCAACTCATCTTATAGTAATTTAAATATTTGAAAAAATTGAAAAAACAACCTTTTAAAATTATCATATGTAACCTAACTCATTAATATAAATATTGAATAGTTTTAATATTCTATCAGAATATATCAATTAAAATTAGTTAATACATCTTTTAATCCATTTTCAAATAGAAAAATGTTTTCTAATAATGTAGATGATTTAAAATATTCATCTATTTTTCAACCCATTTTATAATGATATAAATACAATAATTTTTATTTTATTTTATATATCAAATGTCACTAAAATATGGTATTTTTCTTTAACATTTTTTGGACAGGTTTAAGTTTATTTTAATTTTTTATATTTTAAATTGGTTAATTCATATTTTTAATAAATCTTATTAGATATTTTAATAATAAAAATTAAATTATATTCCAACTCATCTTATACTAATCTAAGTATTTTGAAAATAATAGAAAAATTATTTGATAGTTGTGTTCGTAAAAACATCAACTATAATCTAAATCATCTTATATTTGATTATATATTAATATTAATTTTTATATTTTATAAAATTAAGAATATAGCAATTAAAATTAGTTAATACGTCTTTTTAACTCGTTTTTCAGTAGATAAATTTATTTTAAATAATAATTGAAATTGATTAATCTATCTTTCAACTCGTTTTATGATGGTCTAAATATAAATATTTTGTGTTTATTATATAAATTAAAATTTAATTGAAAATATTTTCCAATGAATAATAATATTAAATATAAAATTAGTTATTTTTCTTATGAAATCAAGAAACTAACAATATTTTTGTAAAATTTTGTTATAATATAAAATATATATATATTGGAAACAAAAAAATATTAAAAGATACTATGAATATAAAAAAATCGTAAATTAATGAATATTTATATTAAAATGTAATTAAAATTATTTTTAATAAATTTTATTAAAATATAAAATAAATAATCATTTTCTTAAAAATGAAAAATATTATTTATAATTAATAATAAAAAATATTTTAATATTTTAATATATTTTAAAATAAAATCATTAATAAATAATATTTAATTTAGCACACATATAATCTAGTTTTATTAAATCCAACAATGATCCTAGTGAATAATTTAAATACACACTAATTCTAATGGCATACATCGTAATAAAACGTCAACTTAAATTAGTTTTATAAAAAATTCTTGTTTTAATAGTATAGAAATTTTGAAGTTTATAGCTTTAATTACTACCAATCAAAACTATCTATATTTAAGTTATATTCACAAGTTTTATCATTAATTAGGAGAGAATCTGCGTAATTACGCGGATTTAATTTAAGTTTATATATTTTTTATTTAAAATTAGTACGTTTTAAGTTATTTTATAAAATTATCTTTTTATCTTAATAATCACATGAGAGAAAATGAACTAATGTGAATATTTTATTTTGATTTATGGTTTAAATAATATGATTTTGTATTTTTGATTTATTATCAATCATTTTGCATCTTTTATAAATTTTTATTTTGTATGATTTTTGTGTGTATCATCTTTCTAATATTTTTACACATCAATTTATAAATATTTTCTTGTATTATCATAATATTTTATGCTTATCATTTTGTATATTTATTTCATTTCGTTTTTTTTTTCTATATTTTATCATATTTTATTTTTGCTAATTACAAATTCAATTATTTATTGAATATATATTTAATAGTTTTTAGTTATAAATTTTTTTTCAATCTTTCTAAACTGTTTTAATATAATATTCTAGTTTTGATCTTATAATTTATTTTTATTTTTTATATTTAAATTTAATTATTTTTGTTATTTGTGAGATGATTAAATTATAGAACAATTATAAAATAATTAATTTAAATCTATATCATATAAATTTATATGTTTAAAATATTTTAAAATTAAATTTCGTTTTTTGTTTTATAATTATATTTTAATAGTTTTTAGTAATTAAATAAAATTAAATAGTTTTAAATGAAATAGTTAATGATGATGTGGATATTTTTATTTAAAATAGACTTAAATAGAGCTAGGATTTTATCTACCTATGCTAATCATTTTTTTTAATCTGTAATATATAACTCATCATCCAGTAAACTCTTATTAGATCACCTCCATATATATACTAACAAGAAGAAGAAGTAGAGAATCCGTACAATGGCGGAACCTCCGAATCTCATGTTGAAGGCGAGAGAAATTCTGGCGACTCCAAGCCACGAAGGGTTAGAGAGTTTTTTCCATCAAATCTCACTGCCTCGAGAAAGCACCAAATTTCAAACGGCCCATGCTCTGTTCAACTTGTGCGTCCATAATTTCGCGAATTGCTTAACCCTAAAGATTCTAGAGTTGTATCGATCTTCTTCCAATGGCGTCCTCAGATTACAATCGATCTCTTTCCTTTCTGAAACCCTAGCCGAGTTAAAAAGGCGCAGGTTCGAACTCTCTCTCGTCGCTCTCAACGAAATCAAGCCTCTTTTGATTTCGTGCTTGATGATGCAAGAAATCAAAGAATCCGAAATCAAAATACTCAGACGAGTCGTGTCTTTTGTCGCTTTTGATGTTGTGGCGTTGGATAATGACGGATGGGACGAGCTCAGCGATTGTATCGTCGAGCTCGCCAATATCGAACCTCTAAAGGCTGTCCACGTCTTCGTCGATTTGCCTCCACTAAACTGGAATTGTGGGGGCATAGTTGTAGATAAAACAGAGAAGCTGTTGTTTAGTCCTGATGAAGTCCAAGATTGGAGTTTGGGTTTACAAGCTGTTATTAAATGTGGGATTCAGCTTATGGATTCTGCTATGATAAAGAATCTTATTTCTCTTCTTGTAAAGGCAGCGACTGATCTAGTGGAGAAGGGAATGGAACAGTTTCTGATAGGAGGGCTTGGAGATCTCGAGATGTTCTTGTTACGAGAGAAGAGCTTGTATCATTACATTAAGCAACAATGCGATTTTGTGTCCGCTTTCTTGTACAAGATCAGAGACCTCGGAACACACACCAAAGAGGCTACAGATAAGATCCATAAGTCTCTCGCACCAGCAGGTTCTGAACGTGAATGGTTAGATCGTTTGAACAACTTATCGCCAGTTGAGATCTTAATTAGCTTTGCATCTACTGATCTTGAAGAGAGGTATGGCAATCAGACGGCTCAACCTTTTACTCTCTAATCTGGCTTCAAGAAAAGACTACATTCCAATGATGAGAGAACTTCAGCCATTGCTCATATCTTGCCTTTCAAACAAGGAAGGAGTCTCAGAGAGCATGTTCAAAGTTCTTGGTGAGGTGGTGTACCACGTTGCATATGAGGCGATGAACTTCCAAGTCGAGATATGGAACGGTCTAAGCGACTATATTGCATCCAACTGCAAAACAGAGTTTCAGAGAGCGGCTTATATCTTCCAGTGCTTAACAATGTGGCTGGAAGATGACTTTATGTTTCCTGTGATGGAAAGTCTTCTCCCAGAGATAAGGTCAAGGCTAAAGCAGCCACCAAGAGAGTGCCTGGTTTTGGCGTTTGTGGGTGGCTTCTGTGCCATCATTCACTTGAAAGGAGGAGACAGTGTGAAGGAGATGACAGACGAGATGGTAGATTCAGTTAGAGAGCTTGTGGAAAGAGGAATGGAAGTTGGGCTTGTGAGGAGAGCTTTCAGAGATGTGGAAAGCGTTGTGAAGAAGCAAAAGGGTGGTTGGTTCGGTAAGGACGAGTACATATTGATCAAGTCTCTGCTTGAGAGACTCTATGTAATCAAAGGCATGAAAATGGAAAGCAAGATAGTGTTATGGAGGATCAACGTGTTTGTGGACACAAAGTTGACCGATCTGGCTAGACAGGGAGATTGATATGATAATTGTATAGAAAGACTTTATTGTCTCGAGTTCCAATCATTCTTTCATTCTTATCCTTTGATCTCTTGGTAACTGTAGTCATAAATAAGTAATTGGAACTCTGAACCCTATATCAAATGAAAGGGAAGATCGCTTCACCTTGAAGGTCACAAGATCATTTTCTTCCTCTTCCTAAACTGATTGTTACTTCTCTCTCAAAGTTTGAAAATGAGTTCTCTCAAGGTACTTTTGCATGAAGATTTGAATTCCTTTCTGTTAAGAATTTTTTGTTTTCTTAATTACTATTGTATATATGTGTGTAGATTGACTCATACCCTACTACATGTGCAAAGTGTTTAAAATGGAGATATTTTGACACTCTAGAAGAGTATGAGGCCGTTAGAAGCAAGTCGTTGAATAACTGTTTTGAATGCATCGACTGTGAAGACCCTGAAATTGTCGATTCAACTAACTGGTCTTGTGTGTGGTTCTCGTCCTATTATTTTGATACGGTAATTATTCCTAATTTGACGTTTCATATACATTCAATTTTGATCCATGAAAATTTTGATATATCATTGTTAAACATTGACAGGGACATCATATCCACAAACGATGGTGATGCAACTACACACGTCCCCGAAACACATAGATAACATAGATAACTTAGTTTGTTGATGGCCCAACATTGAAGTAGACTGGGCTGTGTTCACAATATTAAGTCTGCAAAAATTATTAAGTCTAGAAGGTAAATGTTACGATCAACTTTCGGTTCATAAGACAAGCTTATGCGGAAAAATGTTTGAATCAAATTTGGGGGAAGCTCCACTACGATTTCGCTTAGGTAAAATATTTCATAAATACCATATAATTAATCTGCATTGACTTTTTTTTTTTTGTCACAAATCTTGCTTCATTTAATTAAAAATACGGATTACATAAAGAGGGAATTATCCATCCTCTTCCAACATTAAGAAAATACAGAACAACGAAGTACAGATAGATTGACAGCGAATTTAAAACACAGTTTAAATGCGTCAAAGGAACTTTCACAGCAAAGCCGGACTGTTCATGGGTGGTCACTTTAAGATGTGACTTTGAAAACCAACTTCCATCTACGGAAATCGTTAGAACGATTCCAATTGCATCTACACAAGATGGCAAACAGATGAATAAGTTGAAAGAAAATCCCGATTTTAAGATCGAGTTAGAACACTCTTTCAAAGAAAGAGGAGCTGATGAGAGGGTTCTCTCCTTGAAAAAGGAGGAAAATGGAAAGGATCTCTCCCTATCAAGGGAGGAAGGTGGAATAGATCTCTCCCTGTCAAAGGAGGAAAGTGAGGTAGATCTCTCCCTAAGAAAGGAGGAAGTTGATAAACTACACATCTTCAAATTATAAGTCCAAAGACCTGTTGAAAACTCAAAAGATTTGTTTGAATCACTGTCGGCTGAGAGGTTGCTGATCTCAGTAATGGGCCAGGCCCACAAGCTAAAGAAACCAACTGAATTCACGTACAGAATGGGCCAGGCCCACAAAAACAATCCGCCGGGAGCATAGAGACTACCAGAAGTTGCAGAATGCTTGAGACTCTCACCGGCGGAGCTCATCAGTCCGGCGAGATATGCGGCGGATACAGAGCGGAGGTTGAAGCTTTCTTGGAAACTCGCCAGAGACATGGTTGAAAGTTGAGGTTCGTTGATGTTGGCGTTGAGAGCTGAGGCGAGAGGTACCAGAGCAGCGACAAAGTCGCCATGGAGGAGCTTTAATGACGGGAAACCTGAAACCAGAGGCGGAGCAGCAGCAGAGAAACTCCGTGGAGAGGATGAGGTGGGAGGTGACTGAGGGTGGGAGGTTCGAGCTGTCGTCGATGGCTGTGGGCGGGAGGTTAGAGACGACGGATATGGGGATTGAAGGGCCGGATCTGGTGGATCTGGTGGTTCAGGAGGTTTGCAAAGGTTCAGTATTGACAGAAGGGACTCCCATCGCCGGTAAGAGAAGAGCTTGAGCGCAGCTGGCGGCTTTGTCGGCGCGGAAGGTGGAGGCGTAAGCGGGAGGACAAACATCGCAGCGGCTCAAGAGGATGGGTACACCGATCTGGTCGGAGAAGAGATCTCGCCGGTGGAGTGGCCAAACACGATCAGCTTTTGGTTTAACATTCTACCATATATTAAATACTCCCTCCGTTCCTAAATGATTGATGTTTTAGATTTTATTTTTGTTTCATAAAGATTGATGTTTTAGATTTTCTATGCAGTCATTGATGATGAATTGTAAACTTCAAGAAAAGTAATTAGATTTATTCAATTGTTATTGGTTTAAAATTATAGGAAATTGTTCATAACAAAAAACGATGCATTTATAGACATGTTTTAATATGTCTTCTTAATATGTGTGAAAATCCTAAAACATCAATCATTTAGGAACGGAGGGAGTATAATAATGTTGCTTGCAGGTGGAGAAAAGGTCATAAAAGGTCTTAGCATTGGTGTTGAAGGTAGGGGTGGGCGTTTGGGTATCCAAATGGGTTCGGTTCGGGTTATTCGGGTTTTTGGATTTAGGATCATTAGCTCCATTCGGATATATAGCATAAACGGGTTGGGTTCGGTTCGGTTCTAGCCGGGTTCGGGTCGGTTCGGGTTAATACTGGAAACCTATAATCCGATCGGTTTTGAACGGGTTCGGGTAATAACCGTACTATTATCTATTATGCATAAATGTTCAACGACCAAATTTTGAACTTCAAAATGTATAATATACGGTTGATGGGGTGAGGGTTCTGTCGAGATTCTAACATGTACTCACCTTGTTGGACAGTGGACAATGAACAAGCCATGTTTGCAAAGTTCTTGTACTTTGACATTAATGGACAATGGACAGTAAAGCAAACGATATTCTAACATGTACTCACCTTGATGTACAATGAACAAACCATAATCTACCGTAACTCACCTTAGAAATGGACAATGGACATCAAAGCAACGAGATTCTAACCTAGACTTATCTTGCTGCTGTATATCTCTACATGATGTGTATTGTGTAACAAAGTTATTTGAAAACCAAGTTCTTCAATCAGACATTTCTTATGCATACTTTCCATCATCTCTGCAAAACAAAACATCAATAACAATTGAGTAGGACAAATTAAATGTAATAGTTCAAATAATGTTTGTAAAACTGTACAATATAACATCTTAAGCAAAATCATAAAGCTACCTCACGTACAATATAACATGAACTTATAAAACAATTTTTGGAATTAGTTCCTAAAACTAGCTCAGACCACTAACTCATATAAGCGAAAGATGAGAAACGATTATAACAGCAACATGAACAAGCTCAGATGTACACTATAACAAGAACACGAATTAGGGGTGATTTGAAATCAAATCTTCTCTAGTTACCTTCTCTCTTGAAAAGTTAGCAAAAATTAAGAGATTTTGTAACCAAATCAGGATATTTGGGATTGGATTCACTTGTTACCTTATTTTTTGAAGAGTATTTTTTCCTATGAATATTGGATATGTATATAAATTCGGTTTATAACCTATGAATACTAAAAACATTTATTTATAAAAATCATTATAATCTTAAAAAGAAAATAAGAAAATACAAATTCATAAATTAAAAATATATAAAATATTGATATTTAAAATAAATATTAAATATATTAAATATTTTTATATTTAAGTAAAATCCACGCATTTGTGCGGTTCTCTCCTAGTTTAAATAAAAACTCAGAAACAATTGATTCAAGAACAACCCGCACGAATTCAAAGCAACACACATTTGATAGGCTCTTTAACTGAATAATGCCGAGGGTATTATGTGTAAATGATAATAAACCCCAGAAAAAAAAAGGAAAATAAAACAGAATAAGCTTTTCCATCGAGACAAGTAGATGACTAGGAGAGATTCAAAATCTCATCTGTCTTTGACTGCCTCCACTTCATAGACTAGCCACGCATTCTTAGGCACAAGTTCCTTCAGTCCCTCTTCAGAGTATCTGTGTGTTTTATCACATCATCCAGAGCAAAAGAAACAGTGTTAAGCAGCTTTGCATAAAACTATGGTAATGTGCATGAGATTAATCATCTGGACATGCTCAACTGAAAAACCATTATAACATACCCGAGAGATGGTGGAATTAATGAGTATTTTTAATAAATTTTATTTCTTTCAAATTTTTTATCATCCTTTTTATTTATAAAATATTTATACATTTTCATTCATCAAACTCTTAATTTTTTTAAGTTTTCATTCATAATATTTTAATATTTTAGTTATCATTTTAAATTTTGTTTATTATATATATATATATATATATATATATATTTTAATATTTTTATTTTTTCTTACGTTTTTATATTTTATATAATTTATTTTTTGTTATTATTTCATTTCATTATGTAATAGTTTCTTTCGATTCTTATTAATAATTATTTATATTTATATATATATATACATTAATATTTTTAGTGATCGTTTTAGTTTTCTTTAATTTTATATACATTTCAATGATTTTATTTTATTTTTAAGTTCTTATATTTTGTATATTTTTATTTTTATTGTCACTTTATCTCATTTTTATAATATTTTATTTATATTCTTATTTATATTTTTTGTTCTATGGTTCTTTACTTTCTAGTTTTCAATTATTGAAAACTTTTTAATAATGTTATCTTTACTTTAATTCTTGTAATTTGATATTTCATAGATTTATTTATTGCATAAAAATATAAAAAATGTATTTATAATTTATAATATATAGTATTTGTATATTTATGATATTTTAAATTAAATTTTAATTTAGAATTTATGTTTCAATAATTTTAACTAATTACATTTAAATTAAATGATACTATTACATTAAATATTATATTGAATCTAGTTTAAATGATGATATGGAAAAATTTTGAATTGACTAATCAAGATGGGTTGATGTGGCAGCTTGAGAGAGCCCTCTTCATCTATTATATATAGGATATTTACAGTCAAAAGCCTTCACTAAAAGTCTGCTGTTACCAAACAGCTTTGAGCATCTTTTTTTTTTGTCAACCAGTTCGATTTATAGGCCAAGGCCTTAAAAACATTACAAATGGCCAGAACCCAACAAAGAACATAAACCAACGAGGCCCAACAAAGCCCACTTGAACCAAAAGATAAGATTCAACGTGGCAAGCACCGTGAGAAGAGAAACATGCAGGGACACGCGTCAGCAGGGGAAGCACCGCCGGGACACAGCTCACAAACGTGGAGGAGAACGTCGGGATGCCGCACCGGACCAATTCTTCGCAAGCAACATGAACCATTTGCCGATCGATCGCACCCAGAAACCACCATGAAATCAGCTGCATCAAGAAAACGGAAACTGCACCGCCGCCGGAGACGGCCGAACCCAAGAAGACGCCTTCGCATATGGGATTAAGAAACTCATCAAAATCCGCCATATGCTTGTCCTCAAAAGCGACGAAACGGAGATGATATTAATCATGGTGAATCGGAGGGCCGGAAGCGAAACAGAACCAACTCAGAAATTTAACGGCGAACAGAGAAAGCGGGAGCGAGATCGAGGGTGTAGAGCCGAGAGCGACCGGAAAACCGATAAGATCCGTTAACGGAAGAGAACAGCCAGCCATAAATCGACGCCGGAGATTATTGGGACTAAAGGTCCGAGAGAAAATATCCAAAAAGAAACAGAGCAAATCCACCGGAAAAACCGGGAAAGATCGAGAGATAAACCCAAAATCCGATCAAAGATCGGATAAGATATTTACCAAAACAGGGAAAGGAGCTATGGAAATCCTCGCGAGCTTTCTCTGTGAAAGATTGTGATCGGGAACGAAGAGAGGGCGAGAGAGAAATCTCTCTCTAAAACAAGAGAGAGAGAAAGCCCAAGATACTTTCTCAAAAGATGTTGTTTTGTCAACAGCCTTGAGCATTTTGATTAACTAAATGTAACCGTTTGATCGTACGTTACCAATCATGTCTTTTATCTTTTGAATCGACTCAAAATGAATGGGCGTGTGGAATAACTAAACTATCATTGAAGCATTTGGGCCTGAGAGAAATAATGAATGGCCAGTAAAATGCCATTGAGACAAGAGTTGGCTTTCGACCAATATTGAAATATTTGTGTTAAAATGTCAGTAAGAGGTGACAACAAAATGAAACGCAATTAACAAGGTTGTTCTTAAGTTCCCCCACCCAGCCATTTTACTGGTCTACTGACCACCCTCGCATGAGAGTTCGAACCAGTAAAGCTGGTTGTGAGATAACGAGGATAATCAACTTTAAGTCTGACAAGTTGCCGTACAACTAATTAAGGTCGTCATTTTAGAATATGTTAGGCTGATGGGTTAGCATTTGCCTACCTAATTGATATGGAACATATTACCGGTTGAGTATACTAGCAATCTTACCTCGAAAAAACATATATATCATATTTATCAGCAGTTAATTTTTTATATTAGCATTTAACTAGTCTAAAAATCTTATTGAGGTGATGAAGATTCACTACAAAAAAAACAGGGTAGGAATTAACGGATTTTCTGACATTAAATAACCCGCCGGAAATTCCGACAGGTTTCCGACGGAGAATCGACGCTGACTAAGTCATCAGATTTTCGTCGTTAAATTCCGACGATTAACAAATCCGTCGGAACCCCGTTGGTTCGATGTTACCGTTAACATAGCCGTTAAAGTTACCGTTGGACCGACAAACAAACCGACGGATTATCGGCGCTAACAGTCATATCCGTCGGTTTGCCGTCGGTTAATTTTCAATATATACCAATCTCTCTTCCCCTCCACACCAATCTCTATCTCTTTCTCTCTCTGTAGAGGGAATGGGGACGGGAGTGGGAACGTGAACGGGATCCGATGTGGATCCTAATTTTATATAATTTTAATAAATGCTTTTAATAAATTTAATAATAAATTTATAAAATATTTTGTATAAAAATTATTTTAATATTTTCTATTAAATCATTTATTATATAGATTTCAAAAAAATAAAAAATTACGAACCGTCGGTTAGTAACCATCGGTTAGCAACCGTCGGTACGCTGTCGGAAACTAATTGTCGGTAAACCGTCGGTTACTACCGTCGGTTAAGTCGTCAAACTTTATCTATCGGTAAACCGTCGGTTTCTTGACCGTCGATAAACCGTCGATAACCCATCGGAAAATGGTGTGTCGGAAATCCGTCAGAAAATACCGACAATTTTCCGATGGATAGTTTTCCGACAAAATAGAACCGAAGGATTGCTCCTGCCTGAATTCCATCGGGAACCACCGTTTCTGACGGTTTGCCGACAGTTTGGTCCGTCGGTAAACATGTGTTTTCCTATAGTGATTACAGTCGGTAAATTTAATCTTTTCCCATCACATAATTTTTTGAGAACTTAAGGTTGTAATCCTTGTAGGATAGTGTCATTCTTTTTCATATCGTGAGAGAGAGAGTTTAAAAAAAAAAGATAAATTATTATACATACATCCTACCATGATAAAAAAAAATGTATTTTTGAAGAAAAACCGGCTAACAGACCTTTGTAAGTCTATATATATTACAAACATGACCTAGCCACCCATAACGTACATTTGTTTTACTTTTGTATACAAATAAAATTCCATACGAGATTACGTTCCAAAACTGATCACACTAAATTCCTAACAGGCCAAGATCACTATACCAACTGCCTATATCAAGACACGAATACTTTTGTGCTCTTAAGCATATAAGAATTAAGAAAAAATGTTGTTGTTCAATCATTTGATAATGGTGTAGCGGAAGGATATAATCTGTTGTCGTTGATTAGGAAATGCCGACAATGGATCGTACTCTCGAAAACAATAGCAGTAAGCCAGAGATCGAAAGAGAAATGCTTTCAAAGCTTTTGATAAAATTCAACGTGAAATGAAAATGTCTTACAGAAGACGAATTTATTCAAAACGAGAACTAGAAAATAGGAGCTAATAAGTTATGCTCCTCAAAACAGGGAAAACAAGTAAAACGGTTGATGAAGTCGTGCTACATCAGGTCCCCGGGGGTATGAGGAGATTCGCCTCTGAATCTGAATGGTCTTCACTGCCCAGGTATGGGATGAGATGCTTAACATTGAAGACATTAGCAGTCTTGATATGTGCCGGTAAGTCCACCCGATACGCATTTGGATTGATCCTTGCAAGTATTTTCACTGGCCCAATCTTCCTGCAACGAAGTTTGTTGTACTCATGAGCTGGCATTCTCTCTTTAGTAAGAACCACCCATACCAAGTCTCCCTCATCGAACAAAACTTCACGACGATGCTTGTCTACTGAACGTTTGTAACCTTCTGTCGCCTTCTCCAAATTTTTAATGGCCTGCGAATGGACTTCTTGAACTGCAGTTACAAAATCTATAGCCGTACCGTGCATTCGCGATTTGTCTGGCAACGTTGAAAGATCCAGTGGCCCTCGTGGAATAAGACCATAGACGACCTGAAACGGACAGAAACCCAAGCTCCGGTTGTTTGCGTGGTTATGAGCAAACTCTGCTTGTGGTAGTTTTGTCTCCCATTGTCTGATATTGTCGCCTACTAAGCTCCTTAGCATATTCCCCAGTGAGCGATTAGTAACCTCCGTTTGACCATCTGTCTGTGGATGGTATGTTGTGCTCATATCCAAGCTAGTACCCATCAATTTCCACAATGAGCGCCAGAAGTGACTAAGAAACCGTGTGTCGCGGTCAGACACGATCGAGGTCGGTAGCCCACGAAGGAGGTACACATCTCTGAAAAACAATTGTGCTACTGCCACTGCATCAGTAGTTTTCTTACAAGCGATGAAATGCGCCATCTTGGAGAATCGATCCACCACAACAAAGATTGAGTCATTGCCTTTTTGAGTTCGAGGCAAACCCAAAACGAATTCCATACTCACATCTGTCCATGGTTGAGTTGGAATGGGCAGAGGTAAATACAGTCCTGCGTTTGTAGCTCTACCCTTGGCCAAATGACACGATCGGCAACGCTCGACATACCTCTCCACATC
The DNA here is from genome assembly GCA_030180135.1 of Orychophragmus violaceus. Taxonomy (NCBI): domain Eukaryota; kingdom Viridiplantae; phylum Streptophyta; class Magnoliopsida; order Brassicales; family Brassicaceae; genus Orychophragmus; species Orychophragmus violaceus. The sequence goes on along the minus strand of CM058238.1, from coordinate 15,231,449 downwards.
TCTGCGCATTGACGGCCAGAAATACGTCTGTGACACAAGCTGCAACGTTCGGTCTCTGCCCACATGACCCTCTCCATGAAGTTCTTTGATAATACGCAGGCGCAAACTGCTCTCCGGTACGCAAATCCGATTCCCTTTGAAGAGGAAGTCGTCTTGTAACAGAAATTCCGACAGCAACCCACACTTAACATCGCGATAGATGGCTGCGAAGTAGGGGTCAGACTCATATAAGTCCGCAAATGAAGCGAATCCGGGGACAGAGTTATGAAGTGTTGTTACCAACGCATGTCTCCTGCTCAACGCGTCTGCAACTCGATTCAGCTTTCCCGCCTGATGTTTGATAATGAAAGTGAATTGTTGCAGGAATGCAATCCACGTTGCGTGTCTTGATGAGACCTTAACCTGACTGTCCAAATGCTTTAGCGCGTCATGGTCCGTATACAAGACAAATTCACGGTGAAATAGGTAATGCCTCCAGTGCTTGATGGCTTGAATGATTGCGTAGAATTCCAGATCGTACGTGCTGTATCTACTTCTTGCACCCGACAGCTTTTCACTATAAAAAGCTACTGGTTTCGTTTGCTGACTGAGAACTGCTTCAATCCCGAGCTTCGATGCGTCGCACTGCAGCTCAAAAGCCAATGAGAAATCCGGCAATACCAATATGGGTGCTGAAGTGAGCTTGAGCTTAATAATATTAAATGCTTCTGCAGCCTGAGCAGTCCAAGTGAAGGTGCCTTCTTTCATACAATCTGTGATAGGCGACATTATTGTACTGAAATTGGGAACAAACCTTCTGTAGAAAGACGCTAACCCATGGAAGCTTCTTGCCTCTGTAATCGTAGTTGGTACCGGCCAAGAGCAGATGGATTCGACCTTGCTCATGTCCATAGATAAATCAGCCGATGAAACAACGTAGCCTAAGAACAGCACACTATCCACCGCAAACACGCATTTCTGCCTAGCCACGTACAACTGCTCCTTGCGCAAAACCAGTAATACATGGCGCATGTGATCAATGTGACTCTCCAAGCTTGAGCTGAAGATGAGGATGTCATCGAAGTAAACCACAAAAAAGAGTCTGATGTATGGTCGCAGAGCTTGGTTCATTACACGCATGAAAGTACTTGGCGCATTCGACAGTCCAAATGGCATGACCATCCATTCAAACAATCCCTCACGCGTCTTGAATGCTGTTTTCCACTCATCCCCTGGTCGAATTCTGATTTGGTGATACCCACTCTTCAAATCCAATTTCGAGAAAACAGACGCTTTTCCAACCTGGTCCAAAAGATCATCAAGACGAGGTATTGGGAAACGATATCTTACATTTATCTTGTTGATCGCCCTGCTGTCCACGCACATACGCCACGAGCCATCCTTTTTTGGGATGAGAAGCGCTGGAACTGCACATGGGCTCAAGCTCTCTCGAACGTGACCACGACTGACCAGTTCCTCCACCTTCCTCCTCAATTCCTCGTGTTCTTGAGGACTCATACGGTAATGAGGACGATTTGGAAACACTGCTCCTGGAACAAGTTCGATTTGGTGTTGTATGTCTCTTAAAGGTGGTAATTCGTTAGGCAATTCAGCTGGAAAAACATCCTCAAACGACTCCAAAAGCTTGCCGATCAGTGGAGGCAGCTTAGGCTGTTGCGACTCCCCAACCTGACCGCTAGGTACCAACATCCAGGCTTGTCCTGTTTCCTTCAATTCATGTTCGAACTCTGTCCGAGAACACAACAACAACGGGGATTGTCCAGTCTTCGGGAGCGTATCCACCGTAGCGCGAGGCGTCGACGGGAAGAACACAATGCGCCTGCCCTCGAAGACAAAACTGTGCGTGTTTCTTCTGCCATCATGTAGAACACTTCTGTCATATTGCCAAGGCCTACCCAACAAGATATGGCACACATCCATAGGCGCGATATCACAATAGAATTTGTCCTTGTAGTAGACTCCAACCGAAAGAGAAACCAAGCAGCGATGAGAAACCCGAATTTCGTTGCCAGTTTTCAATCACGTCAGCTTATACGGTGTCGGGTGCTCCTCTCTGGTCAGACCCAATTTGGTACATGCCTCATCCGAAATCACATTACGTGAGATGCCTGAATCGATAACGAATCTGCACACTTTGCCTTTGACCGTACAAGTCGACTGAAAGATATGTGACCGCAGCCACGGCTCTTCGATCGACACTGGTGATAGCCCCACAATGCGCATCATGAGCATTTGACCTTGGTCTCCATGATTATGGTCATCGGGAAGGTTCATTCCATGATCGGTGTTATCATGCTCGTATAATTCATTGTCGTCCCAGTGGACGTCGTCCGTTAACAAACCACGGCGAGTCTGGTGTGGACAAGCCGTCTGGCGATGACCCGCCTCTCCACATGCATAATAGCGCAACACGTTCGGTCTTGTAGAACGTCGCAGGTTCTTGTCGTCTGCGCGTTGTCCATTGGTTTTAGCCGGTACTGTGGGTTCAGCTATGTCCTTCCCATTCGCCACCACTGACGGAGTTTCTGTACCCAACGATGCTTGAAGTCTGTTCCGCGCACCACCAGAATTCCAACCCGAAGCGTTAGGTCGAAACTGGTTCTCAAATGCGACGGCACGCCTGTGGGCTTCAGCCACTGTTGCTGGGTCAAACTGCGACAACGCTTTGTTCTGAATTCGGAGGAGTCAAGTAAAGCACGCATAGGAATAAAGAGAGAAGTCCCCGTTTACTATAATAGGAATGTGCCCACGGGAGAGAGCGGAGTTCGTTGCTTTGAAGTACTTGGTAGGCCAACAGTCCAGTGGGCACTCGACGAAAGGGGGGCACACGGAGCAAGTACGAGAAATTTGCCCCGCTCCGCTTTATAAAAAGCAAGGACCACTACGGGAGGTCAAACCCAGGACCTATGGAAGTCGGGGCTCCTGTACGCATTTTTTTTTTTTTTTGAGAACTCGATCTTGTAATCGAGAAAACTCGTCCGAGAGGTACTTTTGTCACGTGGTCGAGTTTGTGTTCACAACCTCTCCTTTTCAGTCGAGTAACTGGGGTTCCTCTCGCAACGAGTGCTCGAGTATGTTAGTGTTCAGTATATCATGTTAGTGTTCAGTATAGCCGGGATTGTAGTTCAATCGGTCAGAGCACCGCCCTGTCAAGGCGGAAGCTGCGGGTTCGAGCCCCGTCATAATTAAGCCGCGTGGCAATACCCGCCAAAAAGGACTCTTTGATTTTTAGGGGCGAGGCCTTTATCCAGGGGATAATTATTCAGCGTACTTAATTATTCAGCGTACTAAATTGAAGGTTGTTCCATCTTTTTTTCCGGGAATCGTGTTACGTAAGAACTTTTTGATCATTTTGTTTGATAGAAGGGGATAGAAAAAATGGACAAAACTGACTCGCATTTCTCATCGAACAAATACGAAAAAGAATCATATTGGAAACGCGAGACCAGCTGCATCTCGCTGTCAAAGATCTCATTACGAGTGAGCAATAATGAGAATTCCTCGGCGTAGTCATCCACTGAGCGTGTTCCCTGACGCAAATTCTGAAGGCGGTTAAACATCGTGCGATCAAAATTATACGGAAATAAACTGTTACGCAACAATCTCTGCAACTTTTCCCACGAGCGGATCTTCTCCTTCCCTGCCCGAGCTCGAGTTGCTTTCACTTGGAGCCACCATGAAGCTGCCTTGCCTCGGAATTTTGTGGCGACCAAAGCGACGCGTCTGTCATCAGGAACCTGTTTGAAATCCATGGTTTCTTCGACAACTACCAGCCAATCAAGGAGCTCCTCTCCTCGCACTCCTCCGTGAAATTCAGGTAACTCCACCTTGATGCCTGACTCCCACCTGCGATCATCCCGCTCACGATTCGCACCTCTATCACCACGCCGTGATCTGTCATCGGCAAATGGGTTCTCTTCTGCCTCCGATTCCGAGTCAGAACTCCGGTGTGATCTCTGCGACCGTGGTGGACGGCGCACCAAAACCTCAGCCAGCTCCATGATTGAGTCATGGATTGTGGTCTGAATATTCTCCTGCATAGCCAATAAGGTTTGTCTTAATTCCCGCCAATCATTCACTGATTCGCGATCACGCTCTCTTCGGGGTGGCATGGTGCTTTGTGAAAAAAAAATTCAGGAAATTTGGCTCTGATACCAAACTGGTATAGCGGAATGATATAATCCGTTGTCGTTGATTAGGAAATGCCGACAATGGACCGTACTCTCGAAAACAATAGCAGTAAGCCAGAGATCGAAAGAAAAATGCTTTCAAAGCTTTTGATAAAATTTAACGTGAAATGAAAATGTCTTACAGAAGATGAACTTATTCAAAACGAGAACTAGAAAATATGAGCTAATAAGTTATGCTCCTCAAAACAGGGAAAACAAGTAAAACGGTTGATGAAGTCGTGCTGCACCAGATAATCATACAGAAATAGTCATTCTTTGATATTTTCATATTTAAATAAAAACACGTCTATTAAAAATTTACATTTTTTAAAAAATATTATTGAATAAATATAACTCAATTAATGATAGAAAAAAACTAAAAAAAAAATAGAAAAATCTAATTGACTAACATTTGATTCAATAAATAAAAGTTGTATAAAAATTTAAGAAAAATTTATATTTTGAAACAAGAAAAAACTATCAAAACTATTTATAATAGTATGAAAGAGAGGGAGTAACATTATGAATCAGATTTAATTGGATTGGTTCGACGATCGACAAGTGTCATTTGTGTCGTGAAGGAAAGCATGAGCATTTAAGCATTTTTCGTGGAGAATTGGACTTTCTGGTTTGGTCTTATATGTCCATTTATTTACTTTTCTTTTCTTCCCCAGGACAGTCGTCGATTCAAATTATATTGTTTTTAAAATAGTTTTTGCAAAATGTCGGGTTTGTCCAACACGTGGTGATATGGAAAGACAGCATCTCCAAACATTGATTGTGGACAGTTCATATCTTTGATTAAAGTAATTATGGGGAGACCTCATTTATACTTATATATTAGCGGATTCGATCAGATGAACAACCACCACCAAACGCAACGGTCAATTTTCACATGCTATACTTCTGAAATTATTTTCCAAATATTATTTTTTTAGATGTACGTACGAGGTTAATATAAAATCATGGAGTATATCTCAACCACTTTTGTTATGTCGTTTTTAAAAATATTTTTTTTTCTTTTTTTGTCAACAGATAATCAAATAATCAATGGCTCAGAATCTACATAAATATAAGTTAGTATTGGTTAATTAAGAGTCTTAAGACAAACCAGTGTATAATTTATTTTTCAAAAAAACATGTAAGTGTCTAATGAAATAAGGACTCTTATGTCATTAGTAATTTACGTAAAGCATATCTAAATTTTTGGATGTATAATGGAAATCAATAAAGAAACTATCATGAAAAACTCAAAAATAACTGCTTGTAATTTGTAATATATTAGTTCGTATTAGTGTTAATTACCATTTTGCTATAATCCTAATTCATGTCCCGTATTCAGTAATCTGGATTGCAAATGACTAAAAACCAAATACTAACTCAAGCTAGAATTCGAGTACATCAAAGTCAAATATAAACTACAATTATTTCATTTGAATCCAAAAACTGGAATTTATGAGCTTCATTTCATATATTTTCCAAACTTGAGTTATACAAATTTTGCACACAAAAAAGTGAGTTATACCAAAAAAAAAAAAAAGTTATAAAACGTAAAAAGTTTGGTGCAGTATTGACAAGTGTCAAGTAGGTTACATAAATAAAAATCACAGTACGCAATTTGCCCACCATGCAGATTCATGGCAAAAAAGTGCCCTTAAGATACATGTGTCAAACCTAAATTCTGCCAGAGTAATTGTGAAACTTCTCCATAGGTAACTGCGAGAAAGAAGAACCAACAACATTAACTGCAACGTGTGATATGCGTGCAACATTTGTCTCTTTAGTGCACAAAACTTGATTTTTATACCCAAACCCTAATTTATTATTTAGAGACACGTGTTTAGTTCATCGTTATTGCCAAAACTTTTGTTTCAAACAATTTACGTGTTTGAAACTGAAACACTTAACCTTTTTATATATAGCTAGTGATTTTCAATGTGAATCTGGATCTCGGTTTGAATTTTAATCCTTTTCTTTTAGTTTAAAACACACATAATTTCATTTGTACATGTTCAGCTCGCGCTTTATATGTAGAAGGTGATTTATTTTTGTTGATGAACAGCTCAAATATGAAATCTTAGAGAACATATATAATTCAGTTGAATTGAACATGTATCAGATCGGGCATTAACCATTAAAAAGTTGTATTTTTCTCAAACCATGATAATATGTGATGTGGACATTCCAACGAGAAAATGGTAAGCTTTCATTTTCTTAAGTTACAAAACAAAGATGGGATAATTAATCAAACCAGCTTTGCTAGAACCATTGTATCCTTGAAGAAAGCTCTCCAACTACCTACTATGTTTCAGTTACTCTTTCTCTTATTATCGTCAATGATATAGTTACCAACAGAGAACATTATACATATTGGTGTTATTACCCCCAAGAAAAAAAACACAATAAACTCTATTTCTTAACTAACAGTCAAACATATACATATTAAATTTTTAGGATTTGTTTTATAAAATTACTAGATTTTGACCCGCGCTAATGAAGCGCGGGTTATGTTTTCTATAACGTATTCTAGTAGACAGGTTTTGTTTTTAATAGTATAGATAATTAAATTTTAGTTCATCTATTTTTTGACCCGTTTAATAATGGTCTAAATATAAAGATTTTTATGTTTATTTTATAAATCAAAATGTAACTAATATATAATAACCCGTTCATTTAACATTTTGGATCGATTAAGTTCATTTTGATGTGTTTTATAATTAAGATAAAACCAATGACACAAAAAGTAATATCCCCGTAAGACCAAAGGTAGTTTCAAAAAAGGTCACATGTTTTAATAATATAGATAATATTACTATATCGAATTTATATAAAGTTATAGTTAAATTATAATATATATATATATGTAGATATAGAAAAAAATATTAACAATACATAGTTACATTTATTGTAATAAAATAAATAAAATATAATAGATTATGTTAAATATATCGATTATCAATATTATTATTGAGTTTAAACTATTATTTCAATATTATATTCTATTTTCTTATTTTAATAATAATTTATTAATTTTAATGATTATATAATTTATAAAATAATTATATATTAAATTATATAATTATATGTACCAATTGATTTAGTAATTTAATTATGCTTGATTTTATTTTTTAAGTTAAATTTTAGTTAAGAATAATTTATAATATTTATTTTAATATTAATTTCGAAATTAATTATTATTTTATTAAATTTTTGAAAAGGATTTTTGTTAGATATGATTAGGATAGAAAAAGGAAAACAAAAGATATTATAAGATATTATGAATAAATCAAATATAAATTGTTTTACAGTTTTACCCTTAATGAAGGTTACAAATCCTAATAATATCAAAGACAAATTCCGGGAACAACATTTATGTAACATGGCAAACCTTGCTGTTTTAATAGATTAGATTATAATTTGAATTTTGGTATCTGACAAGATTTGAAAGTGATGGTTGGTATAAAGCTGAACAATCGAAGTAAAATGATTGCTAAACACAAAGTAATTAGTATGATTTTTTTTATTTGTGCCATATTATAATACTAAATTCATATTGATAGTAAGAAGCCTTTCACGTGGCGCATTATATTTGCCTAATGTCAATTTCAAGTACCTGGCAACTGTTATCCAGCTTTAACAGACACCTGGCTTCTGTAACACATGCGCTTCATTTTTCAAATTAATTAATTATTTATTTTGTTTTGTAAAAATGAGACCTATTAAAATATCAGCTCACATGTCATCCTATTGTTTGCCGCCACATCCTTTACAATTTCCGCAAAAGATGAGCTTCTCTTATTTTAGTCCTTCAATTTATTTTTGATAACTAATGTATTGATTTTGGAAGAGCAACAATTGAACAAATTTTGGTTTCGTTTAGTTTATTATACTTCCTCCTTTTATAATATAAGTAGTTTTGTTTTTTTCTCTTATTTCACATATATATTCTTATATTCTATGTCACTTTTATCTATTTAATAATGCGTAGTCAATTAAACACTTTTAACTTTTTAAAAATTTTGATTGGTTGATTATATTTATTTAATAATGTTTTTTAAAAAAATTTTTTTTTTAATATCTGTGTTTTTATCTAAAACTACTTATAATATGAAATAGAGGAAGTAACAAATAAGTTGAGATTTTTAGTCTTTCGACTGATTGTCTTCGACAAAGTGAGTTTAATAGTTTGTTTTCATATTTGAATGGCTTTGATATATGTCTTTGCATCCAATTAATTTATATTTGAATTAAATAGGCTGAATATTATAATACATTTTATATGTATGTACGATGTGTCTATATATACAGAGAGATATAAAGAGATATGCAAACTTATAGGTTTTAATTAATCCGCAACTTAGGTTTTCATTGAGCTAATATTGTTTTTTTGTATGTACAACTATAGTTTAACTAGCTCAAACAACTCCCTATCGGCCGTACAGACCAACAAGTACAGAGTTTCGTTTCGACAGGACTTTCTATATATATGATTCGTCGAAATTCAAATCAACGCATCATTTTATTTTAATAATTTTTTTTTCGAGTGTGATATGAGTAACTAAAATAACAAACTATATGCTGTATGCAAGTATTAATATCCATTTGAATACATATCAAATACATATATTTTGAAACATGCTTATTTCTACGGTAGTTATTATTGTAAATCATATGAACATAATCATCTCGATAAAGGCCTAGGACATCAAAGCAGGAGAAGCATTGGACTATTATGCAAGCGTCAAGCTTATGTCTCACCAGCCAAACAGAACAACGGTCAGGTAAAAAAGCAGAGTCGCAAAAGGAAAAGCAAAGGACTATACGGATTCATTCGTGGATGAGATTAAGGTTAAAAACAGATTTGCTATGCTTGAGGATAAGGATGATTGAGCTATAAAATGTAATCATTAGCTGATCGTTAGAGTTTTTACAGTATTCTAGGTTTTTCAGTATCAGCATATAAAAGCAAACCGTGTGTAAACATTTTTTTTTGTTTGATAAAAGATTTTCTATTTAAAGCAGAGAAATAAGAGTTTACAGGGCTGAGCCCATTAGCCAAATAGCCATTACATATTGCCTAAACCAAACATGATTAGAAGCCCAATATAGCAGAATTTTCAATTGTTATGTCACGTTCACAGACTTAGATTGTCGATGAACGATGATAACAAAGAGTGGAGACGACAAAACAAACCCGATCAGAGCCGATATTGATGGGAGCAGAGGGAGATTCAGCTCGCAAGCCACAATTGCATTAAGGAAGAAGAGGTGGATGGTCTATCTTGTCGCAGGCTGGAGATTCTGTTCTTTACTATCAGTTGAATTGCGGTAGTAACCGATGAGGTAGATGAGAAGTGTTGGTTATGCAGTCGGGCATTGCGTTCCTTCCAGATGAAATACAGAGTAGCCTGCCAAGCAATAAGCAGTAGAGACTTGTGACATCGTGAACCAGAGAAGGATCGGAGTTGGGTCAACAGACTATCCCAATTCCTTGGCGAGGCGAATTGACAACGATCCGCAATGGGTTCCCAGATTGACCAAGTGATCGGGCAATCAAAGAAGTGATGGGTTATGGATTCATCAACTGAGTTACACAGCAGACACGATGCATCTGTTTGCAGTCCCCATGACAAGAGCCGATCCTTTGTAGGACACCGATTCAAAATCATAAGCCAGGTAAGGAATTTGTGTCTTGGAATGCCACATGAAAACCAAACCTCCTTGTGCCAAAGAACACTTTCACTTGAATCTCTGATAATGTTATAGATTTCACCAGTAGAATAAATAGACCTTTTGATATTGTTAGGCCACCATTCCAAGCAATCTTCATTTAGCGCAATGGATAGAGTTGAGATGAAAGAGATTACCTGAACCTCTCTATCTGATCTTGCAGGAGGAAGAACCCAGTTTCCATTTTCACTAAGCTCCGCTATAGTAGATTCCATTGGTATTGGTAGTCTTCGTGATGGATGAATGTCGAGATATTTGCATAAGTCACCATACGGCGACCAATTATCCTTCCAAAAGTAAGTGCGTTCACCATTGCCAACAATCCTCTTGATCCAAGGAAAAGCTATATTCCTCAACTCTAGCAGATTCTTGACCATTACTGAGAATTTCTGTTTTGTGTTAATAACCCAAAACTGACTTATGCTTCCTTCTAAAATCTCAGTGATGAACCAGTTCGACCAGATAGAATCCGGGTTAAAGAACAGCATCCAAATTAACTTCAGTGCACAAGCTGTATTCCAAGCTACCAGGTTACGAAGTCCCAGCCCACCTTCTTTTTTACTCTTACAACAAGCAGACCAAGCAACTCTCGCTGAGTTAGGAGCTTCGATATTGCCACGCCATAAGAATCTGCTGCAGAGAGAGTCTATCTCTTTTAACACTATTTTTGGCCGGATAAAAGAGCTCGTCCAGAAGTTAGTGATCCCGTTGATTACCGAGGTGATAAGTTGCAGTCTACCAGCATAAGATAGGGATTTAGTAGTCCAGGAATGCAACTTACTTTTAATAGACTGGATTAAGGGAGAACATTGGTCAATCGTTAATCTACTAGAGCACAGCGGAACCCCAAGGTACCTTATAGGTAGGACACCCGTAGTTAGTCCAGTTCCGTCCTCAATGTCCTTGATTTCTTGTTCTGAAAGTCCAGCAGTGAAGAAACATGTTTTATCAATGCTAACAGATAGGCATGATCTCTCCTCAAAGTCTTTTAATATGGCGAGAACATTCTTTACTGAGTCTATATGCCCATCTAGAAAGATAAGAAGGTCATCAGCAAACGCGAGGTGAGTTAACTTTGTTTTAGCACATCTGAAGTGGTAACTGAAATTTTCCCAATTGGCTGCCTTGTTGAGTGCTAGGGATAGACAATTCATGGTGAGGACAAAAAGATAAGGCGACAGAGGATCTCCCTGTCTGAGGCCACGCCTTCCCTTGAAGTAACCATAGGTGGAGCCATTGAAGCCAACCGAGAAGGATGGGGTACAAACACACGCCTCTAACCATCTCAAGTAAGTGATAGGTAGATTCAGACTTTGAAGACATTGAAAAAGGAATTCCCATCTTACGGTATCGAAAGCTTTCGCAATGTCCACTTTAATCGTGATCCTTTTAACCCCTCCTTTTCTTCCATAACCTTGTACAATCTCTGAAGCGAGAAGTGTGTTCTCAATCAACAGTCTTCCTTTGACAAAAGCTGTTTGATTTGGCAAGATAACATAGGGCAGAATAGGTTTTAATCTTTTAACCATTAGTCTTGAGATTGTTTTGTAGGTGGTGTTGCAGCAGGAGATGGGACGAAAATCAGTGATCCGAGTTGCTCCTGGTCTCTTAGGGATGAGAGAGAGAATGGTGGCATTGGTAGATCTAGGGAGAAAAGCTGTCTCAAAGAATTTACCAATTGATTTAAGAAGTTCAGAACCAACAACTGACCAAGCTGACTTGAAGAAGCCTGAGGTAAACCCATCTGGCCCTGGAGCTTTATTAGGATTCAGTTTCTTTAACACATTCGCAATCTCAGCAGGTAAGGGAGGAGTTTCCATAAGTCTAGCATGGTGAGTAGTGCATTGAAGGTCGTGAAGATCCCTGAGCCAGCCAAGAGAGGGAGAGATAGGAGCCAATGTCTGCGGTGCAAGGATTGACTGAAAATGAGAGATGGCAAGTGCACTCATCTGTACTGCATCCGAGAGTATCTCCCCAGTAGGACTTTCCAAGGTACGGATTGAGTTATTTGATGTTCTTGCAGCTGCAACTCGTTGGTAGTAGGGTGTGTTCTGATCACCAAGTCTTAAGAAATTAATCCTTGACTTTTGTTGATAGAATGCTTCTTCAATGCCTCTTAGAAAGTTGTACTTTTGTTGAACTTCCTTTTCTCTTGTAAATGATTGGGTAGTTGGTGAATTCATAGCTTGTACCTGCACAATTTTTAACAAACTGTTAGTTTCACTCACTCTCTTCTGAATGTCTGAAAAACTCTCTTTGTTTAGTGATTTTAAAGGACGTTTCATCTCCTTAAGTTTATAACCGAATGTAGCAAGATCCTCTGCTTGGCTTCCCAATTGGTTCCATGCATTCTCAACCGTAGAAGGAAAGAGAGGGTGAGAAGTTAGGAAGTTGAAGAATTTAAAGGGTTTAGTGCCTGCTGAGGTAAGGGAAGAAGCTAAATTGATGAGGCAAGGAGAATGATCAGAGAATTGATGAGGAAGGAAGGTGGCAACACTGTCGGGGAAACTTCTAATCCATTTATTGTTCACTAACGCTCTATCAAGTTTCTTGGTGATAGGGTCTTCAGGTCTCTTATTAGTCCAGGTATGAGAGGAACCTTGGAATCTAAGATCCTCCACACCCAAGTCAAGCATGAAGTTTCTCAATTCCACCATATCTTGGGTCAGATGATTTACTGCTAAGGAGGAGTGCTCAGCAAAATGAATAATCTGGTTTAGATCACCTCCGATAAGCCAATTATGGTTCTCCAGGAAAAGGGTTGTTTGAACTTCCAATAACTCATTCCAAAGAGCAAGACGTTCTTGGCGGGAGTTTGAAGCGTAAACTGCGGAGTAGTAGAAAATCTCTCCAGTCACCAACTGAACTTTACAGGTAAGAGTTTTCCAAGACTGATGCATTACTTCCACTTTGGTAGGGTCCTTCCAAATAAAAACTATTCTCCCATTTGCATCTGTATCATGGTTTGAAGTATACTTCCACCCGGGGCAAATATTTTGCATAATCTGATTCATGTTTGTAGCTTTAATATGAGTTTCAAGTAGGACACCAACAGTAGGCTGAGTAGAAAAAAACCACTGTGCAAAAGGCCGATGCTTGTCCGGTTCATTAATACCGCGGACATTCCAAAAAATAGGTTTATACACATTAGGAAGAAGGGGGAGGCACTCCTTGAGAAAGGAGAGAGCCAACAAAAAGGGCAGAGTTTTCTGTTTTAGATAGGTTATTTAGTGACTGAGAGTTAGAGGAAGAAGAGTTGGATAGGTTTGAAGGACCCAAAAAGGATTTGAGGGGTGGGTTAGAGAGGATCTCAAAGGGGTTGGAGGACTTATGGGTTAAGGGGTCAAAAGAGTGTTTAGGGGAGGGTTTAAGGATAGTGATATAGGATGGTTTTGGAGGCTGTTTTACAAAATGTTTGGCTTTTCTTTTAGGTGATTCCCACTACTCAGACTCAATAGGGAGCAGCAATCCTTTATCCGAGGAGACATGGAAAGCATAGCTGTCTTTGAGCAGAATGGAGTTTGGGTTAAACACTGATGCTTTGGCATCACAGTGGCTTGAAGGGCAAGCACATATTTCTGCTTGGAGTGCTCTGGAGATAAGTCAGGGGAAGAGGGTAAGGGACTGGTGATATCAATGATCATATCAGAAACTGAGGAGAGAGGACTCATAGGAGAACCCGGAGGAACATGGGAAATCTGATTTAGAACTTGAGAATCAGTCTGAACAGCTACACTGGCCACCGCAAACATATGCTCGATGGGGGCAGATTGTTGACAAAGAGCAATGACCTCTGGAATGAGGGATGATGTTTGCTGCTACTCCACAGTTTTCTCCACTACTGAGACAGCCGGAACATCCGAGGTCAGAGGGTTTTGATTGTCTTGAGGTGCTAATGAGACAGGGTGATCAGAGGGATCCGATGCAGCCACATCATTCATGTACGGTTGAGGTTTTTTAACCGGAACCCACTTCCGAGTTACTTTGATACAATCTTTAATTAGATGACCAATTTCTTTACATTGTGAGCAGGAAGGTGGCAGCCAAGGATATTCAACATCAACACTGAAGACAGCTCCACTTTGCCTCATGAACTCCAAGGTAGTCGGAAAAGGTTTTGTAGCGTTCACCTCAACCTTAACATGGGCTATAGATATACTTGTAAGACTTTTAGTCCAGTCATCCATCTCTTTTGGCTCGCCTAACGTACTAGCTATCCATCTTAGGCCCTCATTGGTCATAAGGTCGAAAGGAACACCTTTTAAGTGAGCCCATATGGGAACACATTCAAGAGAAGAAGTATCCGCAACCTGACCATCAGACCACTGAGCTACATGGAACATAGCGGTATCAACGTACCAGATACGCTTTTCAATAACCTTCTCGCGGATGAACTGATTGGGGATACGGACAATGACTGATCTGGTTGATTGAATGAGATGGATTTCTAACTTGGTACCTTTTCCCCACAGGTAGTTGAGGACATTTTGGATAGTTTTGAAGGGAGGAAGTTTGCCAAAGAACCGACCAATTATGAACTCCTTGTGTAAGGTTGCACCTCTTTCAAATACCTCATCCGGAATGACTACACGAGGTACACCATTTTCAGCAACAGTAGGAGTATTCATTTTCTTTAGAGATTTATCTGCAAGAACTCTTGCTCTTTCTGCCCAGGAACCAGTGACAGGAGGAGAGACATTAGTCTTTGAAGTAACACCCTGACCGGAAATAGTGTGACCAGGAAGAGCAATAGGTAGGGGCAATGGCACAGAGGCAGAGTTAGAAGTTGAAGGAAAGGGAGGAAGAGATTTGTTTTGAACAGTGGAATGTACTGTTGAATTTGGGGATCTAGGGATTTGGCTAGGAATTTTCGGGGGAAGAGTATGAAAAACTGCTAATAGCTGAGAAGCAGATACCTGAGGTGGTATAGCAGCAGTAGTAGAAGAGGATTTGACCTTAAGTGCAGCCGAAGTAGGAGGCTGCAACTTTGGACCAGTAAAGGAAGAGTGAGGACGAGAAGTAGAAGAAGATGGAGCAGGGAAGGGAGGAAAGGAAGAGAGGTCAGGAGGATCAGGAGGTGAAGGTGGGGGACGGTTGAGAATACCATCCGAAGACGGAGGAGCCAGGAGGGAAGACCGCAGGGAGAATGAGACATTTTTATTTGTAAACATTTTCATTAATTAATAAGAGAGTATGGTTAGAACTCTCCCTTAGATCGCTAATCATATATCTGGATGTAGTGTAAGGGAAATTTTGAATATTGTAACTTATTTTATTCATTCAAATTAACAAAAATAAAATTTACTCTAAACTGTTATACTAGTTCCAATTTGAAAAATTAATTAAGCGTTTTTATCATCAGAGTTGCATAATATGTTATCTCCTTGTCATTTTCATAGCAAACTTAATATTTTTCTTTCATCATAAATCTCATAAAGTTTGTAGCAAAACTTTGTTAATTCAATCGAAAATGTTGTTACCCTAACCCGGAGGCTAGATAGGGCTAGACCGTGAACGTGAACCGGAAGTATACTCGAATTGGATTAATCATAAAGTTTAATATAGCTGGATCGATTTAAAAACTGATTAGATCATCAAAAATCGTAAACCGACGACCCATTAAACCATATCAAACTGAATTTTGTAAAAATCTTATTTTATATTTTGTTAATTAATTTTTATTTCCTAAACAATCAAATCTAGTTATATTTATTTAAAATATTTATTTAAAAATAAAATTAAATGTGTTATTATATATGATCTTTTTGTTTATTTAATATTTAAACTTCTGAAGTTTTTTTAAATAAGTGTTACATATAATTCCAAAAATTATGATTATTGAAATATTTTATTTAATAGTTTGAAATTAATAATATATTACATATATAATATATATTATTTTTAATTATTATCAAACACAATCAAATCCGGTCGTATCATATTAAGCCATGATCTAAAAAAATTATCGGTTCGGTCACCGATCCGATTTTTAGAACATTGACAATCAGTTGTCTTTATACACATATTTTACTCTAATTCACATTGAATACATACCAACTAAGAAAGTTATGATATGTCAAACATTGAACAGTGATAATATTCATGTTTTCTTTACAACATTAGGCTGGACCTTGAAATGTCTCATAAAATAACACGTTTACTTAGTGACAAAAAAATAACACGTTTACAAATCATCCCAAAAAAAATGGACACTCGTCAAAAAACCATAAACCATGAATAAGTATTTAAATTCATTATCATCACGTCAATTGTCAAACTAGGTAACAAATCCTTAAAAATCGTTGAATATTAACTCAAAAGTCTCAAACCATATGTAATGCCTAGAAGGATATTTATTTTGAAGCTTCTAATTTAGAAGAAAACTGATGAAAATAAAGGAACAAATGTAGAACAAATACAAAAGACGAGACGAGCAAAACAAACAAAACATAACAAACGTTAAAGACTTCAAAATGAATTTAAATGTTTTTTTTACTAACATTTTTTTTAACTCACGTAGAAAACGAATACCTTCCTGAAAAGAATGTGTTATAATTAGGTGAATATCATTTTTTTTAAGGGTCTTCGTATTGAATTTTTTTTGGTTTTTCCGAAATATACAGACATCTGAAAAAAGAAAGCAAAAAATAAAAAAACAAAAAACCAAAATAAAAGAAAACAAAAGCTCGAACAAAACTCAAATCCAAAATAGATTTGGAAAGCCCAACTCTAAATCAGATTGGGTAAAACAGATCCAACCCGACACTGAAACCCTAGAGAGACTGCACACGCCGCCGTCGCCAAAAGCTGAAGGTCGAGGATGAATCAGAGATCGGCCACCCGAAGCAAAGCCGCCACCACGCAGCGCGGAAGCACCAAACCACCTATAAGCACCAAGAACAAACAGAGCAGCTATAAGCCATGCCTAGAACTAGGAAGAGAGGATCCACCCACTCCGCCGCTATTGTCGGTCCACCACACCCACGGTGATGCCTAAGCTAAGCGGGAGCGACGGATCCAAACCGCCATAGTCATCGCCGGTCCACGAACTCCGCCGCGAAGCCTCCCTCCCCTTCCGCCGCCGTCCTCTAGCGGGCAAGAGAGGAAGAGAGAGCAACCCAACGCAGCATGCATCCGCCAAACCAGTCTCGCCACCAACCCGAAGCGCGAACCCGACCACTGCCAAGACCTTGATCCGGAAGGGAGAAGAGCCAACAACCACCTGGAGAGCTCGGATGGAAAGCCAAGAGAGCGCGCCGAGGACACAAAATCGCCGGATCTGGTCCTCACAGATCCGGGACTGCGGAAGCGACACCGCCAAAAACTCATCACCGAACCGCCGCGACCAAAGCCTAGAGAAACCACCTCACCAGCAACACATACCCGAAAGAAACCAACCGCAAGAGGAGCACAAGGCTTGAGAAGAGAAGAAAAAAGATGGTTAAAGCACTCTCACGGCACCGACTAGGTGAGTCGGACACCGGAGAGGCAAGCGGCGGAGAAAAAACGGTGTCGCCAAAAGATAGAGAGAAGGAGGAGAAAACTCTAGAAGGAGATCGATAAACTTTCTCGTATTGATGGACTGTCAAAATGGGATGTCGATAGCACTTATTCAATTCATTATGCGCTGGTTATAAACAAACATACATTGTTGACAAAAAACACACACACACACACATTTAAAATGAATTAAAATAGTCTAAATCTAATATTGTTTATTGATAAAACACATGGATATTAGTAAATTTGGTCAGTCTATTTCAATTCAAAATACAAAAAATGTTTTTTCAATATTATTTTTTGTTTATTTAACTAATACTTTTTATATTAATTGGAAAGTGATTTGACTTCATATTCATTCTCAAAATGATTAATTATTAATTAACCATTAATAAAACTAGGTTAATTATTATATTAATTTTAATTTATATTGATAATTTTTATTATGTTTTTAATTTTTCAATAGAGATACATAAATTTTGATAAAAAAATAAGATGATAAATATGAAACATTTATATGATATTTATGAAAATTTTTAAAATTTTATTTTGGAGATATACATAACTTTGAATAAAAAATAAAAAATAAAAGATGAGAGGATAAATATGAAAATATTTATAAAGATCTTTAATTTTATTTTAGAGATATACATAAAATTCAGTAAAAATAAAAATAAGATGATAAATATTAAAACGTTTAAAATATATTTTTAAACATTTTTAAATATTATTTTTGAATTTTATATAGTAAATTCATATTATTTAAATAATTTTTGAATACATATATAAATGATAAAATATTTTAAATAAGATATTTTATATTATTTTTTTACATAATTATATATTTACAATTTATTTTATTATTATTAATTTTATTTATATAAATTATAAAATGCGTTATTAAATATAATAATATATGTATGTTTATTATAAATAGTATTATATATATTTTATAATATTATTATTGTTAAGTTAAATTAATATTTTTTAAATAAATTTTTTATGTTTAATCATACTAGCTAGTTATATTTTAAAAATTAATTTATTTGAAAATATGTGGTATTTGATATTTTATTTAAATATTATCAATATTTGATAATATATGCAATCATTTTTATTAACAGTTTAAATAATGAATATTAAATATATTTATATGGACGTAAATAACCCATTTAACAACTATATCATTATGTATGTATTTGTTTAAAACATTATTTTTGTAACAACATATTCTACTATTTATCAAGGTGTTGATAGTCTAGTAGTAATATAAGGGGATTGGTTTTTTTTTCAGATTCAAAACCACTCATGATACGAAAAGTTATTCTTTCAAATTTTAAATAAAATTTTCAAAAGTTGTCTTCGAGATTATGAGCTTAAGGCTCAGAATTTCCGTTTCCAAAAAAACATATTCTACTAATTACACCTTCTATTTTTTATTTTTACCACATGGTGAATTGTTTTTTTTTTTTTTGAACAAGACATGGTGAATTGTTTTTTTTCTCACATGGTCAATTGTTTCTAGATGACATATCGCATCACATCATCACAACACCAAGTAATAAATAAATCACTGCCACCTGTTTTAATGAATTATTGGTTGATTCCCATATCTAATAAAGTTACTAAGTTGTAATTTATTGTAAAAATAATTAATATTGGATATGTTTATATCCATTTGACAGCTATATCATTATCTATGCGCATAAACATTATATTTGTAGCAAAATATTCTACTAATTTTACCTTCTATTTTCTTATTTTTCCCACATGGTCAATTTTTTTTTTCACACATGGTCAATTGTTTATACATGACATATCTCACCACGTTATCACAACACCAAAGAAAGAAATAAATGTCTGCCACCTATTTTATTGAATTAATGGTTGATTGATTGATTCCCATATCTAATAAAGTTATTAACTTGTAGTTTATAGTAAAATAAATGGAATTGGTATGTAAATTTTCCATAAGAAAATTTGGTAAAAATCCTACAAAAAGAGATACACAAAATAGCATGCGTGTCAACAAAGGTTCTTTTCACTTTAGGTCTGAGTGGTGTTAAAATCTGATTGGCGCACGTAAGTCTTTCGTATTGCTATTCAGGAGAAGTACGTTTACACGTGGTTGGAATCAACGGTTAAGATTTCTTCGTCCAGAGAGGAGTGATACGTCACGCCATTCAACAAGTCAGTCTTCTTTCTTCTTCATTTGAGTTTTTGATCTGCCCGTTAAAGTCTCGGGCAGCTACCCGTAAATAAAGAGAACATTTTATTTATCTTCTCAATTATAAAAGCTTCCATGGCCAACCTTGTTTAAGGTTCTCTCCTTCTCTCTCATGTGTCTCTCTCTTTTACTAGCTTCTGTTTTTTGTATAGGAGAGTGATGGAGTTTGAATGTTGAGCAATTTGAACGATCGCATGGCTGAGATTTGTTACGAGAGCGAGTCAGTGATGGTGAAAACGACGTCCATGGTGGTTAAGAAGAGGACAGCTACGACTAATAGGCGAGAAAGAAGCTCCTCTCAAGCAGCAAGAAGGCGGAGAATGGAGCTCAGACGTTATAAGTTTGTCTCCGGCGAAAAAGATGCCGTCTTTGTCGATGGAGATTTACAAAGGCGGAGGAGACAAGAATCTACAGAGTTAGCCAAGACTGAAACGGCTAAAGAAGTTGTTGTTTTATGCCAGTCTCTGAGTTCTACTGCAATGGCATTGACTGGTCCAGAGGCTTATCCTAAATATGGCGTGGCTTCGGTCCGTGGAAGAAGGCTAGAAATGGAAGACACAGTCGTTGTACATCCGTTCTTTTCCCGTCAACAAACAGAATATTCCTCCTCCGGATTTCACTACTACGGCGTTTACGATGGCCATGGCTGCTCCCATGTACGTCACCGTTTAAAAAAAAAGTTTAGCTTAACGACTGTTATGACGTCCGTCGTTTTCATGTTGGGTTTGTTTTAAATCTGTTTAGGTAGCGATGAGATGTAGAGAAAGGTTACACGAGCTAGTGCGAGAGGAGCTCGAGGCTGATGCTGACTGGGAAAGGTCAATGGCGCGTAGCTTCACGCGCATGGACATTGAGGCTGTGGCGTTGAACGCCGGTGGTGTGGCGAATTGCCGGTGCGAGCTACAGAGGCCGGACTGTGACGCGGTGGGGTCTACCGCGGTTGTGTCCGTCCTCACGCCAGAGAAAATCGTCGTGGCAAACTGCGGAGATTCCCGTGCCGTTCTATGCCGTAACGGGAAACCCATTCCTCTATCCTCCGATCATAAGGTTATCATCGTTGATCTCTTCGTTAGATGTTTTAATTTTGAAGTGCAATTGTGTAACGGGTAAATGTTCATGTCACAGTCAAACTTTTATCTTAGATCTACGGTTATGGTTCACTGTAAAATAGAAACGAGAATTTCGTTACGTGTCGCGTTTTAAAACTTAGCTATCAATTTCTCGTTGTTTAATGCACCTTTAAATAAATGTTATCTTATAATTTTAATTATTTTGGTAAAAATTCAATTTTGTTTAATGGGCATGCAACATCTGGACGGTGGTGAAGAGTGTAAATGACTTTTTAGATGTGAAGATCTGTTAAAGTTTCTGAGTTCTAGGTTCTTTTCATCCGTCGTGTCACTGTTTTCAATGCCTTTTGTTAACATATGTCGTTAAAAAAAAGATTGTTAGTAACATATATATCTCTCTTGTTTTATCAGCCGGACCGTCCGGACGAGCTAGACCGGATTCAAGCAGCGGGTGGTCGGGTTATCTACTGGGATGGCCCACGTGTACTAGGAGTACTTGCAATGTCACGAGCCATAGGTCAGTAAAATTGATTACACTTGACGAAACACTGTCCATGTCCTAATGTCTGTACAAAAAGTTTCCGTACTTTCTTTCAATAATCAAAATTCGTTTCGCCGCGAAATTTACTTTTATATTACTTTATTTTCAGGCGATAATTACCTGAAGCCCTATGTTATCAGCAAACCGGAAGTAACCGTAACGGACCGGGTCAACGAAGACGATTTCCTAATACTAGCAAGCGATGGTCTTTGGGACGTTGTCTCAAACGAAACTGCATGTAACGTCGTTCGAATGTGTTTAAAAGGAAAAGTCAACAACAGTCAGCTATCGTCTTCACCGGAAAGGGAAGTTTCCGGCGCCGGAAATCTGGTGGTCGGAGAAGGGGATAGATCGGATAAAGCGTGTGAGGAAGCGTCGATTTTGCTGACGAGGCTTGCATTGGCTAGACGAAGTTCTGACAACGTAAGCGTTGTGGTGGTTGATCTCAGAAGAGACACGTAGTTGTTTCTTGTCTCTGTTTCTCTCGTAATGCTTGTTTTTTTTTGCCCTGAGTCATCATTGACCTTTGGGCTTTCTTTAACTTTTTTTGCTCTTCGGTGTAAGACGGAAGGGTTTTTAATTTTAGCTTGGCTTTCCTGTGGGTATGTCACTGTGCAAGTCAATAGCGGTTTAGATCTTCACCTGTAGTGAACTGCGGTAAAAGAGCCGTGAAAGTTTGGTACATTTGTGTTAAACGAAGTTCGGTTTCAGAGTCTTTTTCCCTGGTAATGCTTTAAAGAATATTATTTTTTGTCAAAAAAAAAAAAACAATTAACACAAAAGACCAATCCCTTATGTTATATTAGACCATCGCACATTTGGCATCAAAGTGATATTTACTACTCCCTCTATTTCTCTGTTTGTAATAGTTAACGTTTTAGAGATTTATTCATTTCAAGTTAGTTGATGTTTTTAAATTTCAATACAAAATTTATTGATTTTTTATGTTTCGTAACTATTTATATTTTAAAACTAATTTTATTATTGGTTGGATTATGTTTAGGTATATAGTTAATGATGTTTTGTATAAAAAATATAAAATAATTAATATTTTTTTAATATGTGTTTCTAAACCTATCAAATAAAAAAAATGGGAATAGATATTAAATTATATAATATCGGAATTAGACAAATAAAAATCAAAACATGATATTTAGGCTGCGATGGTTTTCAAAACTGTAAAGACTTTTTTTCTAACAGTTCTCACAGTTATTTATTTTCCAATCAGGTTTTAAGCTCTTTTTTTTTTTTCTCTACAACCACTAGGCCTGATCATTCGGGTATTCGATTCGGTTCCGGGTAGCAATCATTCTGTTTCGGGTATTTTGGTTCTATAAATTTAGGATCCAATGGATACTTTACAATTTTCGGTTCGGTTCCGATTCGGTTTCTGTCGGTTCCGGTTCGGTTCGGTTCCATCATTTTAGGAACCGTAAAATATCCAAAATTTTCGGTTCTTAAACGGTTCCGGATATTTTGGAACCGAAATAATATTTTTTTTACCCGAAATCAACAAAAATACCCGTAATCAACAAAAAATATCTGAAATCAACAAAAAAACCCGAAAATTTATGTTAATTCAACAAATCATTAACCAAAAAAGAAAAGAAAAAGGTCTATGATTTAATGTGCATTACATAACATAAATATAAATTTCATAAATCTAACAATATTTTCATACGATTCTTTATGTGGATGTTGAAACTATGAGTAATATTTTACTAAACCTTATATAAGTTCGGTTCTTCGGTTTCGTGTTTCGATTTTCGGTTCGGTTCCGGTTCCTACCCGATACCCATGGTTCCTCAACTCATGATCCAATGAATATTTTAGGTGGAACCAAATAAAAAGTTTCGGTTCCGATTATCGGTTCTTCGGTTCCGATTCTTCGGTTCCGGTTTATATGCCCATGCCTAAGAACCACTACAGTCAATTTTTCTATTATTTTATCTCTCTACAGCCGCTACAATGTTTTTAAAGTCTTCAACGTGACACTTTTATGGCTGTGAAACTTTTTTTTTGTTCCCAATAATTTTGAAATAAAAAACTCTAAAAATACTAATTGTTCAAATAAATTATTAGTTTGAAGATGGATTTAAGAGGTATAAAAAGGCTTCTTCTAACAATTAGAAACAAATCAACAGTTATTGTACGTATGCTTTTATTTTTGATTTTTTTATTTAACCCAAATCAATGTAAAAATATGAAAAATCAATAATTATATTATTATTATTATTAAAAAAACTACTACTATTTTTAATAATTAATAAATTAAATTTCTAATTTAAATTATTTTAGATATTCTTTGTTTTTTGCTGCAAAAATAACATCTAACTGAAATAATAAATTATGATAACATTTTTTTATTTTATTTAGTCAAATAAATACTAATTCATTTTAGTTTTAGACAAAAACAATTGAATGTTAAAGGCCAGAGTTGTTCAATAAAATATTTAAAACACTCACATTATAATTAGAAGATAGCTGAAAAAGTTATAAGTTGTATTATAATAATAATATATAAATTTTATTAAAATATTGATACATATATTTAAGTTTGGTTTAATTTATATTTTTTTGGTAAAAAAAAATATTATTTAAAATACAGTCACAATTTATACAGTTTTTGTTAACGATAAGATTTTCAAATTTTTTTAATGTAACAGTTACAATTTTTACAACTAAAATCTCTATAGCCAAAAACTTACAGTCATAGCTTACCGTCACGGTCCGTACCAATCACAACTTTAACCAGTTGACTAAATTAATTTTGTTAATTTTTTTTTTTTATGACATGTTACATGTTTAAATGATTTTCTTACTAACATTTTAACTCAAAATTTGTTGCCATCTTTAAGGGAACGCCATTTTAACATATGGCAATCTCCAAGGGTGCCATATCACCAAATTTGTGGCAAAGTGAGCTCCAACCGGACAACAATTAAGACAATGTGTTTTTTACGTGTGGCATTGTTCATAAAATATTAAAAGTTAATATTATTTTATTTTTATTTTTTATTAAACAATAAAGTTTTAAATTGATCATACATGTTAAAGATCAATTAAAATATTTAAAACATAAAATTATAATTAAAAACCAAACACACATAAAAATTACATAATTAAAACCAAATACATATAAAATTACATATTTAAAACCAAACACACATAAAATTACATAATTTAAACCAAACACACATAAAAATTACATAATTAAAACCAAACACACAATAATTTAATTATACATGGAAAAGCATTTCCGCTTTCGCTAAGCAAATCATAGTACTGCCTAAAATTTTGTTGCTCAGTTGGTGATATTGGATCTCTATCATGAGGTTGTTGCCTTTCAACTTGATTTCCTTGAGCTGGATTTTCTTTAGTTTGATCTTCTTAGTAACGAAATGTGATATTGAGATCCATGATACTGGCTTTGAGAATTTTCTTCGCGTTCTTCATATTGGTTTGTAGGTGCTCCTCGACTTAAAATCTCCGCTCTTTCACGTTCAATATACGTACGTCTTGTTGGATCAATTATAGTACTCAAATCCATGAGTAACATTTATGCTTATGTTTCTTTCTTTGTACCTCGAGTTTATGTCTTTTAATTTTGTTTCTTTCATAAGTACCTTTAACGATAGTTTTGAGAAATTTATCATTTTGCTCCATTATTTGTTTAAATTGCGCATCGGAATGTTTTATTTTCTTCACTTTTTTCACACCCATAAGTCTATTTGATAAATTACCAACGGATTCTTCACTATTTATATTTAGATCGAATAAATTCATACTAGGGAATGGTGATGACTCACCTTGGATTGATGAAGATGACATTACATTAGGACTTTCTTCTGGGAATGCATTGGCTCTATTATTGTGGTTATTTGCAAATTTCTTAATATCCTTAAAGATATGCGAGAGATGATCAAATTTGAATCCTTTCTTGTATTTGAGATTTTGTGTTAATAACATCTCCGATTGGTTTAACTGATTTAGTAATAACAAAGACAAAAGTGTAAAACAAGTAAGAAAATGAAAAAAATTGTTTTTGGTTATTTATAATTTACGAGTTGTAATTTATGTTATAACGGATTGTAATCTTAAATTTTAAATATAATTTATCACTTAATAATTAATATTTCTGTTATTTTAAATTTATGCATCAAATTTTCTTTATTTATCTTAACCGATTGTAATTTTAAATTTTATTTTTAATTAATCAGTAACAACACGATGAATATTATTAAAACTATTAAAAATATAATCTAAAATTTAATATTAAAATATTAAAATATTACTTTTAGTGTGAGATTTGGTGTTGTGGTTGGAGATAGAAAAAAACATTAAAACATCAAATTGGTATTTTGGTTACACCAAATTTGGTGTTTGGATTGGAGTAGTCTTAATAACCTAGAAAAAGAAAAAGTGGAGATTAACATTTTTTCTAACAGTCTGACCCAATAAACATCCAAATAACAGATTGACCCATCAATGCAAAGTTCAACGAAAAGAAACACCGCCTACAACAACGAATTCCAAATTTTGGGAGAAAAAGCCGCCAAACCCCAATGAAAAAGGAACTAATATTAGGCTTTGAATGGTAACTGCGGTCAAGGCGAATTAGTACGCGAATGGACTAAACCGTTTTTATTTATCATTCGTAGTTTTTAGTCTGCATCGGTCTGAAAAGAGAAAATTAAGAAGATCCGATGCGGATCAAGTACGGTCCAGTTTTATGAACAAAAAAAATATTAGTCCGTAGCGGATTGTGTCCGCCCCAAAAACAAAATGGTTTGGTCCGCAGTGGATTTAATCCGTTGTGACCGTTGTTAACATTCAAAGCCTTAATCATCAAAAAAAAAGAATGAGATATAGACGTATATTTTTTAAAAAAATTCAAAAAAATCCAAATTTAATTTTATCTAAATCATCAAATAATTAGATCTTCTCATATAAATATGTTTCTTAAACCTTAACTTATACTTCATGCATTACATAGAAGATATTTTGACCAGTCAACAATCGCTAAGTTAAATAGAATGAGCATGTTTTCTAATTATTTGTTTATTTCTAAATTATTCTTATTCTCATCAAATACCCAAAATCAAAATTTAATTAATTATCCAATTAATATATGTGGAGATTCACCATTCTTTTTTTCGGCAACAAGATTTTATAGATTTAGATCCAATGGACATTTATATGGGAATACAAGATGAAAAATGCAAATTAAAACAAAGCGATGGGCTTTAGTAGCCCAATAACGTAAACCGAAATAAGATCAGATTAACACGTCGAGAAGCACGTCTAACCCTAATGTCATGCATCAGCTGAGCGAGATATCACGACATGCAGAACGTTGGGTAGATCTCCGGTCACCAGAAACCGCTTCAACGACTTCATCCGCTTCGGCCTGCCGATTGAATCCACTAAAGCTTCCAGAGAACCACCGCATCAAATTAAAAGCTTTTCTTTCAACAGAACTAACTCCGATTTGCGTGCTTCATGGTTGTAGAATCCGCCGTAGACTTCTCCAGCGAAGAGAAGTACCGTCGGGACCGTTCATCTCGATCGGGCTTTGAACTCACCGACTATAAGCGCTCGGCCACTTAGCTTGAAGAGAGACATAGATCTTCGGTGATTGGGTGAAAGCGGCTCAGAGTGGATCCAAATCGAGACGGTCCTAAAACGGATCGAAACTCCAAATAAAAATCGATTAAAGATAAGTATAGAACAAACCGATTCATATTTTGAGAAAGTCCGGCAAGAACCAGGAAAAAATTTGAAAGTCGTGTCCGGCAACATACCGGAAAGAAAAAAGTAACCCACCACCGGTGCCGCTGAAGCGAACACTGCAGTAGAAACGAAATCACGATAAGCTTTTTCTAAAGAGAATTCAGAATGAGATTCACCGTTCTAGTTTAAGGAATATCAATATATTGTCAAAAAAAAGTTTAAGGAAGAGCAATATGTTATGTTTTTTTTTTGCCATTAAACCACCACACATTTAATATTATAGTGGTCGTGTCGGAATTAGACAAGTGAAAATCAAAACATGATATCACAAAGAGTCAATTAGCTAATAAAACACATTTGAAGAATTAACTCGTTGGCTAGGCATCGGTTTATCAAAACCAAAAACGTGATGGCGAAAAGACCATAACACCCTTGAAAGTTTGAATCTCCCACTTGCGTCGCCAACGTCAGCAGCATCACCCTACGAAAAATGTAGCTGCCACTTGCTTCGTAGGTTCACGAGAACCACATATTCCTTTTCCCGCTAGAGGCATAACATTTAATGCTCAATATTGCGAAGATATTGTCGGAAATATACACAACGATTGTATATATCGACAAGAAGAAATCTGATACATCCCTTCCTCTATAAAACATATGTCTTTCAACCTTTTAGGGCAAACTTCACATATTACCCAGAAAACAATCGGTGTAGCCGTAATCAAAAGTTGGATCGATTTGGAGAAAATTGATAGAGTTAACATTTGGTCGGTGCTGTGCTGTCCCACACTCGAGGAATTACGGTAAGTTTATGACTTTTTTGCATCTGAATATTTATGAAGTCCATAAGTGGTCCCCATGTACCAACTTTATTCTCTTCTGTCTCGCCATTAATGGACTCCTAGATGGAAACAAAAACAGTGTCGAATCAAGCAGACAACCTTAAGATATTGAAGATAAATCCAAACATAAGACCAAAGTCCCACTAATTACAAGCAAGAGAATTTGATGTGAACGCCGTAGGAAAATACCCTGCTAACTTATAAAGAAGCTGGCGAAAATCTATATTAACGACCCATCAACAATAAGAACATAAAACGAGATAGATCTGGAAATATATGGTTGAACATTAATTTAAGATTTGTCTCTTGTATCTATAGCTAATACGTGTCAGAACTTGTTTTGTATATCTCTTTTGTATATCCAGCAGTTATGATGGGGCGATTAGTTCGGATGGTGAGAGGAGAATGGGAGATGTCTTTGTTAGGCGAGTGGGAGTTCAAGATCGACCCGTCTAAAACAAGTTATGGGATAATGGTGCAAGAAACAGAGAAGTTAAATACGTTGGTGGAGATGGTGAAAACAAGATACAAGATCAACGACGTAATCTGTCTAACCTACCAGTTTCCACTCTGCATGCTGGAGCCTCAAGGTAAAAGAACTCTGCCCATTGATATGAACGAAGATGGAGATGTTGAGTTGTTCATGGCGGTCCGGGTTCAACACATATGATTGCCTCTTTACGTAACAGTGGGTATACCAGCCCTAGAGAGGTATCGCTTTAACCGTCGTTCAACTATAGATATGAGTGGTCTACCACACATATTTGGGGAATCAAGTTTGTCGCTAGGGCTCCATCAAGGAAGAATCCAGCCGAATCAACAACGTCCCGGTAATGTTGAACTCAGAATTGGACGTAATCGCGGTATAACAGACCCGGGCCCATATTATTGGAATTCTCTGATTGCAACAGGAACAATACCGTTATCACTTGCAGCGTTAGATGATATACTGAACAACCAGGAAAGAGTTCCACCTATGGACGTAGAGGAGAGGACAGGGCCATTACTGAAAGCTGATGAAGATGATAGATCGTCTACCGGTTCATCCGAAGAACCAATCTTGGGATCTCCATTCACGCCTGAAAGATGCGGGTCATCTATCCATAAGTGGGTAGAAGAGGATTCCTTGTTGGGGACGACGATAGCTAATCTTAGCCTTATGCCAGCTACCATAGGTATTGGATGATAGCTCACATTATGTATGTATAAAGTAAACTATTTGGACGCTAACCATATACTTTGGCAGGCCTGACACCCAATAGTCAGCCACACGAGTTTCAACTACAAAGGTAAAAAAACTTGAACTTTAGTTACAGAAGCATATACGCTAAGCTCATCCAATACATCTTGTCTACAGTACGGAAGCAATAATCCATGGTCGCGTAGACAAAGGGAAGGCCATTCTGACTTCAGAGTATATAGCAGGGGAATCATCAACACAACTCACATTGGGAAGGAATGAAACCACAAACAATGATTTTGGTTTTGATTATAATCTGTACACACAGTTACATCAGAGAGATTACCGAGGTGGGATTATAGTTTGGTACACTTACAAAAAATTGACTAACTAACTACAAACCTGATTTCCCAGGTTTGGAAAATGTAGGTTTCATCCCAGGTGGAGGGCACAACTCATCGCCGATTTTTGATGATACTCAAATACCGGAATCAGTTGGAGGGATAATACGTTTGGGGGATAATGAAGATATAAATATGGCGGATGCAGCATTAAAAGGAGGTAAAGTACGGCTACAAGTGTTTTTTGGCTGTAAATTAAAACATTACATTGCTAAGTTGATTGTTGGTTGTTTAAAACTTGTGGTAGACCCACCAACTAGAGGCATTCAGGAAGAAAGTGGGAAAACCACAAAAGACCCACCTCCTCAGCAACCCTTTGGTAGACCTGTGCAAAAGAACTTGGACAATGACTTTGACATGGTTGCAGATCAGTTTGATGAACGAGGTAACAATATATGATTTACCACTCATTGATATATGTCTACCTTAATAGCACCCTATATTTAACGAACATTTAATACTTAACAGAGTTGAGGAAGCTTGGGTTCTTCCCAGCAAGCTTGGAAGTACTGAAGGAAATTTTCACGGATGAACAAATTGATATGCTAAAGAAAAAAGAAGCTGATGCAACTGATAAGCTTAGGGCAGAAAAGAGTGGAAATGAAGGAGAACAGATGCATGCTGAGAAACCAGTAACAATGGCAACTATACATGAAAATGTAGAAATTGGTTTGGAAAAGGATGCCAGCCCTTCTGATGCTGCTGCAGCTGAAATATCAACAACCTCTATGGATGATAGCGAGGATAATAACATATATACTTAACTAAAACTAATATTAGACAGATAACTTATTGTTTAGTGATTACGCCTAAATTCAGGTATTGTCGAGATTCAGGCGAGAAGTGAACCAGTGTATGAATCTGAAACTCCTCTTCCAAAGAAGGTTAACAACGCTATTAACGTTCTATATGGCATTGTAAACTGGTGTTGAAGCTGTTGGACACCAAAAGAAATGGAATGTGGTGAATCCAGTGGAGCAATGACTGAGCCTGCTGATGCCTGCTATGGGGGGCCTTTAAAAATGGAGGGTGATGATTCTGAGAGTGAGGAAGAGACCTATAATGGTGTGTAATGGTTAACCCTTTTAGCTAATAAGAGTATTAGTTTTGTATATTAAATGATTCAACTAATTTGAACACTTTGCGATGTTAAAAAAATTGTTTTGGCGTGGAGGTCCAGTAAAGAATAATCCCCAAGAGATATACGTTGGTATGATGTTCATAAACAGGGATGCATTTAAACAGCATATGGCGCTCTACGCTCTGGCCAACAAATTTCGATTCCACAACAAGAAATCAAACCCAAGACAAATGGTCCTTGAGTGTGTTGGAAGAGCGTGTCCATGGCGAGTTTACGCATCAAAATGAGCGACTCAGATTGGTACCAAGTAAGGCGTCTTAGGGAAAATCACATGTGTACGGTGAACGAGCGAGTCAACTTTCAAAGACACGCAACCACATATGTTATTGGAGACATGATGAGAACCAGGTTGAGCGGGCAAACTTCAGGACCACACCCCAGGGCTGTGCGTGAGATAATGCGAGATAGTCACAACGTTCCCATCTCTTACTACAAGGCATGGCGAGCAAGAGAAGTTGCTATGGATAATGCTAAAGGATCAACTGGCGAGAGTTTCAAAAGGTTGCCTAAGTATCTGCATACGCTTGTTCTCGCAAATCCTGGTTCAGTTGCCCATGTTGATACTGAATACATTGAAAATGTTGGCTCAAGATTCAAATACTTGTTCCTCGCATTTGGAGCATCGATTTCCGGGTTTCAATTCATGCGAAAAGTCGTAATCATCGACGGGACATTCTTGAAGAGCAAGTATGCTGGTTGTTTACTGACAGCAAGCGGGCAGGACGGTAACTATCAAATCTATCCATTGGCATTTGCAGTTGTCGACAGTGAGAACGAGAGGTCCTACGTATGGTTCTTCCAGAAGCTACAAGAAATTGTGCCTGATAGTGCAAATATGGTTTTCATATCTGACACGCACAATGCTATCCTCGCATCACTAAGCAAGGTGAATCTAAAATACAAAAATATAAATTATACATTATCATTCTTTTACATAACATGGTAGAGACGTGCGTATACTGGGGTAAGGGTTGAATTAGTATGCTAAGATGTTTAGTACCGTATGAATTTAAATGATTATCAGATGTAATACTATTTAAAACGATGTCCATATTGGCTTTGCTATACCTTTTGATGGTACATATACTCGTAATTGTTAAGTACCGTATTAGCATTGCTAGTGTGATGCAAGCATTGTATATTGGTTGCGTTTATGCTAACACTTGCTTGTATACTTTGCAGGTATACCCAAAAGCCAACCACTGTTCTTGCATAGTTCATCTGCAGCGCAACGTGGTGTCGATCTTCAAAAAAAAAACACCTATCCTACTTGGTTTCACGTGCTGGGCGGGCATATCGCCTACATGATTTCGTTGAGCACTTCAACGAGATAATAAGCATTGATCCAGACTGTGCACGCTACCTACAAAACGTAGGTCTCCAAAACTGGACACGATCACATTCATTTGGAAACAGGTACAACCTGATGACAAGTAACATCGCCGAATCGCTAAATGCGGCACTGTCCGAGGCAAGAGACTATCCAATAATCCCGCTTATTGAGTTCATAAGAGCAACAATGATGGGCTGGTTCCATGTTCGACGAGCTGCTTCAAAACAAACCACTGATGGTTTGACTCCTAGGATCCACAAAATAGTGGCAAAGAAGTTTGAGATGTGCACAGGCTTTGATGTCAAGAATATAAACTGCAGTGAATACGAAGTGCGAACATAAGAAGGAGTAGGCTTTCAAGTTGACTTGCAAATGAAAACGTGTAGCTGCAGTGAGTTTCAGATGTTGTCAATACCATGCACACATGATATAGCCGCGGCAATTAAGGCGAGCGTTGCGATAGACTCACTAGTTGCAAAAGAGTTTGGTACTGAATATTGGCGTAGGAGTTATGAAGGAAGCATATACCCGGTTCAATAAAACAATGAAGAAAACCTACCATGAGCAGATATGGCAAGTGTAGAACTACTTCCTCCATTGACTA
This sequence comes from Orychophragmus violaceus, assembly GCA_030180135.1. Taxonomy (NCBI): domain Eukaryota; kingdom Viridiplantae; phylum Streptophyta; class Magnoliopsida; order Brassicales; family Brassicaceae; genus Orychophragmus; species Orychophragmus violaceus. Next base: position 15,198,978 of record CM058238.1, on the reverse strand, counting down.
GGCGTCCACCAGGAAGACCACGTAAGAGAAGGTTTTTATCGCGAGGCGGAATAAAGGTATGGACATGTAGATAACAATTAGTCTCTAAAAATTAACACATTGGTTATATTAACTTATATATTTATACTCATAAGTAATTGTTATGTTTATGCATGGGGAATTTCAAAGGAAGCTTAAGGTGTGTAGCCGTTGCAGAGGGGTTGGACACAACCGTGCAACGTGTAAGGTGCCAATATAGTTCACAAGGAAGTATCAAGGGGGCAGCGTGTGTGTGCTTGTGGTTTTTTTTTTGATATAGGTCGGAATTGGGGTCGACCAATTTTAACCAACTATGTATAATATTATCAACGGAAACCCCCAATGTACGAGGTCATGATAAACTAAATGTGGCTTCTGTTTTGAATAAGACTGCCCTTTGTGTGTAATAAAAAATGTTGTGTGCTATGTATAAAGTTAACGGTCTTTTTTCATATATTAGCAACGAAACTAGGAGTTGTAACTGCCATAACCAACAATTACATCTGTTCACAACAGAGGAAACTCCAGCCATAAAAAGGGGATTATGATATCTTTGCAGGATAATTCCACAACAATGTTGCGTCTCCCAAACAATGTCTTAGGCGACATACTACACAAGGCTCTGGAAAGAGGATTGGCAGAGTACACCCGGGCGAAATCAACATGCACATCTTTGCGTGATCTGGCCGAACATCCAGATTTCTATAGAAGCATAGATTTCTTCAACCACATGATAAATTTGTCTCCGAGAGGACCAGCAGGAGCACTTGTGAATTCTTGTCTAATACATGGAAATCTTTCTGCCCTGATCCATAAAGGAATGTCTAACTACATTTACGAAGACAAACTCTTTGAAGGGGAAACAATGATCAAAAGAGCAGCATGTTCTAATTGGGAAACATGGTTGTATTTTTACGCAATGCTTGTAAGGGTATTATATGGTAAGGATGAACTTAAGAAGCGAAGAATTACTCTAACAAGAGAGATGGCAACACTCCGCATGGAGATACAAAAATTGGAGATACGCCCTTGGCCAGAGAATCCTCGAGCACTAATTCTGGAAAAAGAGACGAAATAGATATCAACAAAACCATTAGATGTAAGTGTGCTCCAATAAACATGTGGCTTCAGTGGTGGGAAGACGGATGGAAGCAACAAGGAATGTGCGATGAGTGTTACTGGGAAATTGAATCTCTTTGTTTCTGCAAACTCGCTATAGAAGCTTTTGGGACTTGGCCGATAGTAGAAAACTAAATCAATTATTAGTCTCTGTTTTTCATCTTAGATGGATAATGTTTATTGTATCGGTATAATATTTACATAATGTCTTGCTACTCTTTATGTTGGAACAATTGTTTATTATGCTAAAAGCATTGTTGTGTATTGGTTAAATTTCGAAGTCGTTGTTGCTTGTTAATGGATGAGTTAACGTGATAAATTGCATGTTACAGAGATAATCTATAACAAACAGGAAGTTTGCAAAAGAAACATATTGTTGTGCGTAGTGATTTTTAAAAAAAAACATGACATGCAGAAAGTACTTAGATGAGATTAGAGAGTCAACAACAAATAGCAACACACACAACAAGATTGAAAGAGTCAAGGACAAACAGAAAAGACAATTAACAAGTAAAATAACACCATGATAGTATGAAGGATCATAAACTCAAATGGACCCACCAAATTCTTCATAGAAGACAACAACAAATCTCCTAGCCTCTGAAGGTAATGCCTCAGGTGTGATACATTTGACACCTTCAAAACCCACCATAGAATGAGCCACAATCATGAGAATGGTTGTAATTGCAGAATCAGCTGGAACAGGATTGTGAGGTACCCCTCTCGCACGGTCTAGTGAGAATGTTCCTTCACAAGAAAACATAGGATCTGTCGTCACAGCTTTAATGAGGAAAGGCAACATGGAAGCAATCGGAGTAAGATCCCTCTTCATCAAGTTGTCACTGCGGAGAGGAGTGTTGCAATCCAAGACTTGGATAGACCTCACACGTATGTCCACACAAACACCAACCCAGTGACATTTGTCCACAAAAAAAGGGAAGTATATCCTGTCAGGGATAGGAAGAACAGTGAACACATGTCTGGCAATCTGCAAAACCTGATCTTGAAAAACAAATCGTCCCCTGTCTTTCGCTGCAACTCTGGAGAACTTTGTGTAGTGCTTCATGAAACTAGCAACAAACTTCGTATCAAAAAACGGGTCTTGTAGGATTCTGGTCCAGGAACAGCTCGCATAACAAGTATCCACGAGAAGTAAATGAGAGCATCAACAACCTACAATACAAAATAACAAGACATAAGATAATAGAAACTTTTATGGGTCGTGCAAATTAACGGAATGAGATATAGTGGATACCTTTGGCGACAACACCTTTCCTCTCTCACCAATTCCAAGAACATCTTTGCTGGAGATTTGGGAGCCATTGCTAACATTGACCATTCTGCGTTATAGCATATACGTTAGGGCTAACAAATGAGTTAGCAAGTAATGTACCAAGTCTAAAATATAGAACAACTAACCTGTTTGACTTCAATATCTGAACCAAACGCCCATATTTCACCTCATAGTCCACGTCCGGAAGCATACACTGAAGCACAGGCTGAGCCGCTGCACGAGAGCTTACTAGTGTCGAGCATTGAAATCCTTCTAGATGGTTTGGCTGAGAACGCAAATGTTTGCTTTTACGCCTCTGATCTTCAGCATCATCAACGTCATCACAGACTCCTTCAGCAGGAGGGTCCTAATGGAACAAAACAAATACATTAGCCTTATCTCAACACTAGGCTTACTAAGACCTTATGAACAGTTTCTAGACAAATTATTTAGAAATTAAGTTGGTTACTAACCTGATTATCTCCTGATTCAGACGATCCTTCAGCATTGTTAAGAGATTGGCCATCAGGTGCATTCTGGACAAGAGTACAATCATATGATATAAACAAGCTAGAGAGATGTGAACAGATAAAAGGTTTGATGTTGTCAGCTAACATCGGAAGTAACAAGTACATAGTATATTAACAGACACTTACATCAGCAAGCGATTTGTTAACATCGCCAAGGACTTTGTTAACAATCTCTTGGGGGTTCTGGTTAGTGATCTCAACATGCCTCGCCAAGCTCCTCTGCTGCGACACCTCCGCACTACGCCTTTGCAAGGAAAGAACATTGCCTGATCCAACATGCACATTAGCATCAGGAGGCAAAGATGGAGACAATGCCTTTAGGACAGCAGCAATAACGGCTTCTTTTATACTCTCGATGGCACCTTCAATAGAAATATCCCAAGACCTGTCTATATCTATAAAAGATTGGGAAACTTGTTTGACCTCGGACATACATTGTGTAACCCTCGACTCAACTTCCATTACTCGTGTCAAACATGATGACATCTTCAGATCAACATCATCAATAGAAGGCTTGAGCTTCCCAACAACATTATCAAGTTGCAGTCAATAGTAGCAACAACTTCGGTGTTCTGACACCCTTTCTCCTTGTCTTTATTTTCCCTGGCCTCTTTACGGTCCTTCCTCATCCGTTCCATTTCTGCCGCAGTAGCACCACCTTTGAACATTGTTTTTGAAAACTGGTAACCCTCGCCAATAAGTCTAACCATATTGTTAACCTTTCCATCCTCTTCATCACCGGACCACGAAAACAATGACTCGTCCAGATCCATCCTAGGGTCAGGAGGAATAATGCAATTTACAGGGACCTGCATCATTACAAAACAGACCGCAATAAAATATCTTGCTTTGCATAATCCTGACATTAACGGGTAATATTAAGAGTTAACATCTACTAAATACATTGATATACTACGGACAACATACAATGCAACAAAACAGATTAGCCAGTCATAGAGAAAAGATAACTTACACCGCATTTCTCATCTATGTCTCTAGCATGAGAGGGGCTCAATGATACTTTCAGTGTCGGAGGCTTTGAAGTAGAACCTATATCATCATCTCTACAGCCATTTGCATCGTCCTCCATGTTCTCGGCCAGAGAATTAGCTTCTCCCAAAGAATCAACCAACTGATTTCTAGCTTCATCCTCTAGATCACTCTCTGACTCAGATTCGGATGAAGATTGACCCACTTCAACAACTTCCAAAAGCGCAGGCACAACTTTGACCATCACTAGTTGAAACGCATGGAAAAAAACTTGAACAGCGATTGATTTTTGAGCAAGTCCAACAACATCCCTAGCTTTGATACTTGCAACGACCATATCAAATGAAACTCTACCCCAAGGATAAGCGAGAAACTGGTCAAGATCTCGGATGATGGCTACTTGGGCACAAAACAGCGGCAGTGAGGGCCAAATATGCGTACTTGATCCTGCGGGGGCTATCGCGGACAATTCTCTTCTTCAGAAGTTTGACCACAGAATCAACTGTTAGTGATTCAAACTTCCCAAACAGTTCTCCCCAATACTTCTTCTCTGTCACTAATACCCGCTTTTTCTTCTTGTTTATCTTCGGGAATTTCCCACAAGGCAGTCCAGTTACTATCGCAAACTCCTTAAGCGAAACCCTAATCGGAAATCCAGCAAACAGGAACCAAATCTCATGTTTACTCCTAACATATAACATCCTCGTAATAATATACTGCCCAAAAGCACCGGAAAAGGGCGGTTCCTCAGCTGTCGCGATGAGTTTTCCGAAGGTAGATTCTCGGAGGGTCTTCACCTTAGATGGCGAGAGAGCGTTCAAAATAGATGAAATACGGTTTGGTTTGAGGTACGAGTTCACCCTTTGGCCATGGGGTTCTTCACCAGAAGCGAAAATGTGCAGAGGAAGATCCACGATTTCATCGGTGTTGAGATTCGCCTAACAGATACATGCAGCACATAACTTACTTAGAAACAAGAACACACATAGATCTACAAAAAAAATTGGGTAATAAAAACTTACCATAGTTCTTCTCTGGAGATCGGAACAAGAATGAAGCTCACCGGAATAGAACAACTGCTCTGGAGATGTCGGAGATAATGCGATATAGAGAAGAGAGAAAGCTTGCTAGCTCATTAAGTCAGTTCAGTCTTCAATAAAAAATAATAATTAATTAGATGTTCTCTCTCATGTTATGTCTGAGCGGGAAGGAAAGAAAATATCACGAGGGACAGCATAATCGTTAGGCTAGTAGGGGTATTTTGGGAATGAAAATATGACTGAGCAGTGTTTTTCCATTCTTCGAAATAGAGAGAAATCTGTGAATATGCTATGCAATTTCTCTATCACAAATCAGTTGAGTGAATCAATTTTGTTAATATTTTTTTTATGACATGATACATGTTTATAAAAGTAGTCGTTTATGCAGCTATACAAGTACTCTTACTGTATCATTATCCAAGTTCGACAAAAGTTAGTAATTTGTGATAGCATTGCACCATAATGCATACTATATTGCTATTGATAATTCTTTTTTTCTTTTTCTTGAATGTTTAAAACTAATGTTAACAGAAAAGTTTGAAGTTTGTTAGATGTTATATTCTCCTCTGAATATGACTGTAAACTCTTAAAATAAGAAAACTACTATAGTGAAAAAGAAGTCGATTCCTATGATAAGACCCATTTTATAAAAGTTTTTAGAATTATTTGTATTTTAGGTTTTATTTGGTCACCAAATTTTTGTACTCTTATATAAATGAGTTTTCATTCATTGGAATAAACACATCAATTCTTTTTTCTTTTATTCATATCTTAATAGTTTTTTGTTTTATTTTTTACACCGAAAATGTGAGATTTAATTTATATTTAGTTTATGTCTTATTCCGAGATGATAAGTAATGTCTTCTCTGAATAATCGTTATGATAGATTATGCCTTCACGATTATAATCATAAGGTAAACTTTATCTCCTTAGATCTTATTATAAAAGAGATGATTATCGATACTTATTTAGAATAATATTATTAATATTTGTTATGATTAATCATATGTTTGAACCATATTTATTATCAATGTTTCATACTAATGAATTCACATCTATATTATATTTTATTATTTACCAATTGATGTATGTTCAATACATATATTTATGTTGCTGTTGCTTTATGTTTGCTATTGCTTTATGTTAGATTTTAATGTTTAATCATTCTAGTAGAAATTATTATGGGTTTTGTAGAAATTATTATGGGTTTTGTCGTATAATATTTTTGCTTTAATATGAAACGAAATTGTGATCTTTTACTTTCCTGATTAATAATTATTTTTTAAAATAAAGAAAATTTTCTAATGATTTCTATTTTATACATATTTAATTTTTTGTCAACAAATCTCTATATATTAAATCAATGTTGCTCGGATCGGATTATCACTCCAAAAATAAACTAATCCGATTCATCATGATTTACATGAGAAAAGATATTACCTCTTGATCTCGCCCCTTTTGCAAGGGAATAAGTACAAACATTTTCTTTGGACGAAAAATACAATTTAAGGGACGTGAAGAAATCCAACTCTGTCTTAGCCCGACCATTTTTGTGGATCATCTATCATAGCTAATAGGTCCGAGCAGCCCGTATTGATATTTATTTAAATATTTACTTATGGTTTAGTTTCTATTTTTTGAATATTGATATGTATTTAAATGGCTTACGTATATGTAATTTTTTTTATTTTGGGTAATTCATGGCTTATTTTTAATGACTTATTTTTAAATGTTTCCAAAAATTAAAATTTGCTCAAATATATGCACAACTTCTCACGTGTGTTGATGCATAATTAAGAGCTTTATTTTAAGAAAATTCCTTATAAACTTTTCATACTTTTATGGATACGTGTATGCATACTAAGCAAACTCATATGTTAATATAGCATTGAAATGATTCAATATACGTAAGAAAATAAATTTATTAAAACTTGATCTATTTAAAAAAAAAATATTTTCAGTAAATTATGTCGAAACTTACGAGTCTTGAATTTGGAGTTTTTGATATAAGTGGAAACAATTATTTGGCATGGACACTAGATGCTGAAATTCATCTAGATTCAAAAGATTTCCTTGAAACCATCAAAGAAAGAAATCAAATTCAAAGCAAAGATAAATCAAAGGCTATGATATTCCTTCTCCATCACCTCCATGAATACCTCAAGAATGAGTACTTGAGTGTGAAAGATCTACAAATCATGTGGAATGATCTAAAAGAAAGGTATGATCATCAGAAAACTGTGATGTTACTTAAAGCTCGTTATGATTGGACTAATGTGAGACTACAAGACTTTAAGTCTGTAAGTAAGTACAATTCAGCCTTATTTAAGATTACTTCCAAATTGGAGTTTTGTGGAGATAAAATGACATATGCAGATAAGTTAGAGAAGACATTCTCTACTTTTCATGCTAATAACATTGTCATGCAGATACAATATCGTGAAAAGGGATTCGTGAAGTATTCCCAGCTTATTTCTTGTCTCCTTGTGGCTGAGAAATACAACAGGTCATCCCGGAAAAATAATGATCCGGAAGATTATTTCTAATTCACGTGGACATTCACTAAAGAACCAGAAGATTCTTCCTAATGATTTTTCATGTGCTGCTTGTTCGCAAGACAAGTTGATTATACGGCCATCACCAGTAAAAGTCAATTGAGAATTAATAAATTTTCTGGAACACATACAAGGAGATATTTGTGGGCCGATTCACCCATCATGTGGAACCTTTAGGTATTTTATGGTGTTAATTGACGCATCCAGTAGATGTTCACATGTATCCTTGTTATCAACTTGAAACTTGGCGTTTTCGAGATTACTCACTCAGTTGATTAGATTACGAGCACATTTTTTCAGATTTTATTTTAAAACAATTCGCCTTGATAATGCTGGTGAATTCACGTCTCAAGCTTTTAATGACTATTGCATGTCTATTGGGATAAGTGTTGAACATCATGTATCACATGTTCACACAAAAAAATGTTTAGAAGAATCACTAATCAAGCGTTTTCAGTAGATTGCTAGGCCATTACTAATGAAATCAAAACTCACAATACCTGCTTGGGGACATGCTATACTACATGCAGCAACATTGATTCGCATCAGACGAACAAGTAATCAAAATTTCTTCCCATCACAACTGGTCAGGAACCAAATATTTCTCATCTGAAAGTTTTTGGGTGTGCTGTATATGTTACAATTGCTCCACCACAAAGATCTAAGATGAGTCTTTAATGGAGGTTGGTAATATATGTTGGATATGATTCTCCATCAATAATTAAATATCTCGAGTCATCTACAGGGGATTTATTCAAGGCTCGATTCGTAGACTGTCATTTTAATGAGTCTGTTTTTCCAACTCTAGGAGGAAAAATAAACAGCTGAGAAAATATATGTATTGGAATGAATTATCAATGTCTTATCTTGATCCTCGGACTAAAGAATGTGAATTAGAAGTCCAAAAGATAATTCATTTACAAAGCTTAGTCAATCAGTTGCCAGACGCGTTTACTGACCCAAAAAATGTGATCAAATCAGATATAGCAGCTGTAAATGCTCCGATAGGAATAAATATTCCCGAAGGACAAAGTCAAACTGATAATGAGTCTATGGCACATTTAAAACGTGGTAGACCTATTGGTTCCAAAGATGAAAAATCTTCGAAAACGAAAATGAGCAGAAATTGACAATGGTGAAACCGAGGAAACAATTATGAATGAAAGATCTCTAGAAGAGACTTTATACATGACAAATAATGAAATTCAAGTACCTGATAATGAAGAGATCTCAATTAATTATGTCAAGTCTCGAATAAAATGGAACTGAAAGCAATCAATGTCGATAATATTTTTGCATGCAATGTAGCAGTTGATGTTATGATGAGGATAATGAACCAACATCTATTAACGAGTTTACCCAAAGAAGTGATTGGACAAAATGAAAAGAAGCAATAAAAGCAGAATTAAAATCTTTTGCTAAAAGAGAAGTATTTGGACTAGTAGTCCGTACACCTAAAGGTGTAAAACCATTGAGACATAAATGGGTCTTTGTAAGAAAGAGGAATGAAAATGATGAAATTGGGAGGTATAATGCACATTTAGTCGCACAAGGATTCTCACAAAGACCTTGAATTGATTATGAAGAGACATACTCTCCTGTGGTGGATGCAACTACTTTCAGGTTTCTTATTAGTCTGGGATAAAAGAAGGACTTGATTTACGGTTAATGGATGTAGTGACAACCTACTTATATGGACCATTGGAAAATGACATTTATATGAAAGTTCCAGCAGGATTTAAACTAGTTGAAGCAGTAAATTCTAATTCCCGAGAACAATACTGCATAAAACTAAAACTGATCTCTTTATGGATTAAAACAGTCAGGGCGTATGTGGTATAATCGCCTTAGAGAGTACTTGTTAAGAGAAGGCTACAAGAATGATCGTATTAGTCCATGCATCTTTATAAAAGAGATTTGAGAAAAGATTTGTTATAATTGCAGTATATGTTGATGATTTGAATATTATTGGAACTCATGTAGAGATTTTCTACACAGTAGAATATTTGAAGAAAGAATTTGAGATGAAAGATTTTGGGAAAACAAAATTTTGTATGAGACTACAAAATGAACATGTAAAGAATGAAATTCTAGTACATCAAGAGACATACATAGAAAATGTGCTCAAAAAGTTCTATATGGATGAAGCGCACCTTTTGAGCAGTCCAATGGTTGTAAGATCACTTGATGTGTCTAAGGATCTATTTCACCCTCGGAAAAACAATGAAGAAATTTTTGGTCCTGAAGTACCATATTTAAGTGCAATAAGAGCATTAACGTACCTGTGAGTCACACAAGACCAGATATATCATTTTCAGTGAATTTGTTAGCAAAGTTTAGCTCATGCCCAACTTAAAGGCATTGAAATGGGATTAAGCATATACTTCGTTACCTCCAAGGTACAAAAGATATGGGCTTATTATTTTCTAACTTATCCAAGGAATGCTTAATTGGTTTTGCAGACGCGTGATACTTGTCCGATCCCCATACTGCTAGATCGCAAACATGATATGTGTTTACTTGCGGAGGTACTGCCATTTCTTGGTGGTCTATGAAGCAAACTCTTACCATCAATTCTTCTAACCATGCATAGATTTTAGCTATTCATGAAGCTAGTCGCGAGTGTGTATGGTTAAGATCTGTAGTTCATCATATACATGAAGATTGTGGTCTTTTTGTAAGGAAATAAGCTCCAACAATTATGTATGAATACAATGCGGCATTCATCGCATAACTCAAAGACGGATACATTAAAGGTGATAGAACAAAGCACATTCTACCAAAATTCTTCTTCACACACGATTTACAAAAGAACGGCGATATACATGTTCTACAGATTCGTTAAAGCGATAATTTGGCTGACTTATTTACCAAGACGCTACCTACTTCTACTTTCAAGAAGTTAGTTCATCATATTAGATTACGCCGTCTCAAAGATCTCGACATGTATACTCATGAGGGGAGGAATTGTTTGTTGCATTCTTTTTCCCTTAACCATAGTTTTTCCCATTGGATTTTCCTGGTAAGGTTTTTAATAAGACAACATCTTAAACACATTACGAATCATTCCATTATAATACACATTCAAAGAAGAGTGTTATAAATAATAAGTAGATGTCCATTATAAAGCTCATCTTATAAAAGTTTTTTGAATTACTTGTACCATATATTTTACTTGGTCACCAAACTTTTGTAATCCTATATAAGAAAGTTTTTATTCATTGCAATAAATACATATTCTTCTATCTTCCTTCTATTCGCAACATAAAGTTGTTTGATTTGATGAAATCTAAAGTTCTCTTCTTTACTTTTTCTGCTTTTTATTTATTATATTTATAGAAACATCAGCAAGTAAGTATGGCTTCGTGAATTATGATCAATAATGAGGCCAATACAATGATAGAAACGCGTGTGCTTCACACATGCTCATGTGACATGTGGAAGAGTCCTACTCTGTAGAGTGTACACTACAAGAAAACAGAGCGTTTACTGACGGAATTACCGACGGAAAAAAATCCGTCAGAAATTACCGACGATAAACAGACGAATTTTCGACGGGACATTTTCCGACGGAATACCGTCGAAAATTTCCGACGGTTTCTCATTCCGTCGGAAAAACTCGACGATAAACCGATGGTTTAATTTTCCGTCGTTTTTTCGTCGTATTTCGGTCGGTTTAGCGTCGAACCTCGCATGGTGCAAATTTTTTTTTTGTTTTTAAAAATATTTCTGACGGAAATCCGTCGATATTTATATTTCCGACGGATATCTGTCGATATTTATTATTTCGACGGAAATCTGTCGATAATTACCGACAAATTTTCGACGGATTTTCACATCTTATCTAATTCAATTAGTCAATTTTAAATGGATATCAAATACTAATTCTTTATAGTATAGACTTGATTAAAAAAAATATTAAAAATTATATTCTTATAAATTTATATCTTTTAGATTTTATATGGAATATTCTTTTAATACATCCAACATTATTATGATACATTGAATAGTAAAAAATATTAGGGTGAATTTATGTAAACTAATTAAATCAACGATCACTTTAATTTATAATGATGAAAGGTTAATCTACATGAAAATCACTAATGAGTGTAGGTATATGTCAACTCAAGATTCAAATCATTAAATGTATTTGCATAACTATAAATAATTTTGTTTGTTATTATACATATCTTTAGAAAATATAATATAACGATTTCCTAACTTATTATTTGTCATAAGTATTACAAAAACATTTAAATTGCGTAAGTACAGTTTTAAAAAAACTATAAACCAAAACACAATATAATGAAATAGGTTTTATGAAAAATATAAACTAATAAAACAAACAATCCTACAAAATCTCAGAGATTTTTTGAACCAAAACACAATATAATGTGACCGTGTTCGAACCTCGCATGGTGCAAAATTTGTTTTTGTTTTAAAAAATATTTCTGAATGGGAAACAGAAAATCGTAAAGCCTCTCAGTAGTTAATGTAATGATTGTTTGTACTATTAGTTTTCAATATCTTATCCAAATGACATGGTTTATATGATTAGAAAAACTAATTGTATCAAAATTACATTGTACTACTTAGCTTAATTGGTCATTAAACCCCACCACCCCTCAAGGCGTCCCATGTTCGAACCTCGCATGGTTCGAAATTTTTTTTTGTTTTTAAAAATATTTCTGACGGAAATCCGTCGATATTTATATTTCCGACGGAAATCCGTCGATATTTATTATTCCGACGAAAATCCGTCGATAATTACCGACGGATTTTCGACGGATTAGGGTTTAGGGTTTCAGAATGGGAAACATGTAATCGTAAAGCCTCTCAGTAGTTAATGTAATGATAGTTTGTATTATTAGTTTTCAATATCTGATCCAAATGACATGGTTTATATGATTAGAAAAAATTACAACACGTCGGACCGAAACACTTCGTAGTATATAATAACGGTTAAGACGTAGTTAGTGCCTAACCTTATCTAACTTTTCATTTTTATAATTTTCTTTAAACTGAGGTGTATAATCAAAAACTTTAATGTTATTATTGCATATAAATGTGAACATTATAAAATGCCAAAGTCAAAACCCTAATTAAAACCCTAAACCCTCGGAATTCCGTCGGAAATTTTTGAGGGAATTTCGTCGATATTTATATTTTCGACGGAAATCCGTCGATAATTACCGACGGATTTTTGACGGATTAGGGTTTAGGGTTTCAGAATGGGAAACAGGTAATCGTAAAGCCTCTCAGTAGTTAATGTAGTTTGTATTATTAGTTTTCAATATCTGATCCAAATGACATGGTTTATATGATTAGAAAAAATTACAACACGTAGGACCGAAACACTTCGTAGTATATAATAACGGTTAAGATGTAGTTAGTGCCTAACCTTATCTAACTTTTCATTTTTTATAATTCTCTTTAAACTGAGGTGTATAATCAAAAACTTCAATGTTATTGTTGCATACAAATGTGAACATTATAAAATGCCAAAGTCAAAACCCTAATTGAAACCCTAAACCCTAAACCCTCGGAATTCCGTCGGAAATTTTTGACGGAATTCCTTCGGTTTTCCCTCAGTTTTTCGTCGGTTTTCCGTCATAAATTATGGCGCATTTTTCAGGAAAATTTTTCGCGAAACCGCCAAAATTTGGCGAAATCAATTGGACCGCCAAAATTTCCGACGGAAAACCGACGGTAAATGATTTTCCGTCGAAAATCGTTTTTATTTGTCTCTACCAAACTTCTTCTTCTCCATTTCTCTGAAACGTCTCTCTCTCATCTCTCGTCATCTCCGTTCTTCTCTCTAGAAATTCGCCGGTTTCTCACCGTGAAACACCAAATCCGACCGCCAAATTCATCATGAACATGTAAGTGATCCTTTCAACAGATTGATTTTCTTTTAAATCTCTTGTTTAGGTTGTAGGATTCTAGGAAATGGTTGCATGTTTAGATTGAAAGGTAGTTTAGGTTGAGAATGATGGATTGAACATTAGTTATTAAGATTTTGGATTGTTTGGGTATGAATATTTTGATTTCTTAATTTTGTTTTTGTTAAAACCGATTTAAACGTTTTGGAAAACGTTTTTAAACGTTTTAAAACATGTAAAACTCTTGAAATATTTTAATGAACATTAAATATATTTTTGGATTTTTTTTTGGAAATTGTTTTGAATTGTAAAACGTTTTTATCTTATAAAAACCATTTTCTAAAAACGTTTTTAACATTTTATATTTAATAAATATTTTAAATGTTATTTAATATTTTAGAAACTTTTCAGAAAATTTTAAAAGATTTTTAAGAATTTTTAAAACATTTTGAAATGTTCATGAAATATATTTAGTAAATTTTAATAAATTTCTGTTTTATTATATTTCTAAATAATAATAATAATAATTAATTTTCGAAATATATATATATTTATTTATTTTTACTTATCCGTCGGAATTCCGTCGATAATATTCCGTCAGAATTTCGTCGGTAATATTACCGACGGAATTCCGTCGGTAATATTCTTTCGGTATACCGTCAGAAATTCGTCGGTATTATGTCGGTCGAAATCCTGTCGATAATCTGTCGGTTTTGTTTCCGACGGTAATCCGTCGGTTTTTACTGACGAAAAACCGACGGATAATTTTTTCCGACGAAATAGAAATGACGGAATTTTTTGGTCGGAAATGACCATTTCTGACGGATATCCGTCGGTTTTTTCCCTTAGTAATGGCGTGTTTTCTTGTAGTGGTAGACTGTAGTTTGAGTTTTTGTTACAGGTACGTGGAAACCAAAACAACATATCTGTAGTAACACTAACACAGAACGCTGATTTCTAGTTTAAAAAAAAAAAAAATCTTGATATAACTAGGATAATCAGACACATTCTCCAAACAAACATAGTTATTAGTTAGCATTGCAAGTTTTCAACAACTGCTAACTAAAAACAAACATAGTTATTACTAATAACTTATTAGTTAGCATTGCAAGTTTTCAACAACTGCTAACTAAAATATTAAAATGATCCTTGAAAAATGGCGATTTGCCAGTATATATATATATCTATCGTGTTTTTAGCATCATTAGCCATCATGCGCTTAGAAGGACAAGTCACCACTCACCATTCATCTTTTAGCATCTAAAGAATAACTCATGATCTAGAACTATCAAGCACCGGAAGAAGAGATAAATTTCTTGAAACCAATAACTAGTGAGCCTGATTACTCGAGCGAGCGACAAAAGAGAATAATAGCTACTGAGATAATTGCAGATGATATAGCTAGAAGCTAGTTAGATTGTCATGTGTTTAGCAACAAACAATAAAGTTAGAATGGCATGTACTCATACACACATTTTCTGGAAAATTTGGGGCTGTTGTTAGTCCCCAAAAAGATAAAACAGCACTTATTTTAACTTTATAGTAAGATAATAATACTGCCCCCAAAAGGGATATGGGCCCAAAAACCATAGACCATTTAATGAAGAGGTCATGAAATGCCTAGAATTTTGGCTCGATTAGAATCGCCCTTGTTAATTCTCAGGTTTACACACAAGTAGTTTAAAGTAATGGCTCTGTGCTCAAATGTAGCAATACGAAGGACTGTTTAACAAACGTGACTGGAGGGGAAGTTCATACCCGGTTACCCCCCGAACCAAATGGTTATCTACATAGTGGACATGCCAAGGTAAAAATATACATGATATCATATGAGGTTTTGATGCAGCCGATCATAGACTA
Organism: Orychophragmus violaceus; assembly: GCA_030180135.1. Taxonomy (NCBI): domain Eukaryota; kingdom Viridiplantae; phylum Streptophyta; class Magnoliopsida; order Brassicales; family Brassicaceae; genus Orychophragmus; species Orychophragmus violaceus. The sequence continues at coordinate 15,183,711 of CM058238.1, read as the reverse complement.
ATAAGAGCATATTTATCCATAGATCTTAAGGAGATCTTAAGGGTATCTTAACATTAAAAAAATATATATTTTTTAAGAGCCAGTTCTTAAAACTCTCAAATAAGATACCCTGGAGGCACAGTATCTTAGGTTCTGTCGCACATGGCAGAACCTGATTGGTCACTTTATTTTATTTTTTTTTTTTTATACTTTTGAAAAAAATAAAATAATAAACTAATAATCTAAGATATTTTGGCCAGTATCAGCTGAGTATCAGCGCTGGTGATGCTCTAAGGTATTGGTGTTGGTGTTTATTACAAGCATACCGTTTAGTCCACGTCAGCTTGTTATTTCCTTTATTTAGTTGGTGTTAATCGTTAAGGATATATATATGAATCCTAGACGAGATATTATTTAGATCTTATAGTTAGGTTTATGAGTCTTATATAAGGCTTCATCTTTTGTAAACAAAGACTCACGTTATATTTGATTAAGCTATTGTATTCAGAGCTTTTAAAGCACCTCGAGGAGTACTCGCCCTAGTGTTTCAACGAATTCTCTCAGATAAACACAACTCATAATTATCACCTCTCTCACGAGTCCGGTGTTGATTCAACTCTGCTTCCACTACTCTATCAGTTGGTATCAAACAAAGGTGCGTTCCGGGAATTCTTCAGCCACGATGCCGCCGAGGAAACCATCAGGATCAAACGCTACTCAAGGTGAACCAATCATGGCAGATTGGTCGGAAATTCACAACACACTCCTGTCGATGCAGGAGAACATGCAACAATCATTCCATGCGTCTATCATGGAGATGGGAGACGTTTTGGCCCGGAGATTGGTAAGGCAAAATCCTTTGTTTGAGGATGATGCAGGTGACGTTGTTGATAATCCATTCACGGATGGAGGTGGCAGACGCGACGGTCCACGACAGGCACAACAGCGCAACAACGATGGCGATCGTCAAGCTCACAACATGAAGTCGTGGGAATCTGGCTCCAAAGTCGACATTCCCGAGTTTCATGGGGGTGCTCGTGGGGAGGCCGTGTTGGATTGGATCGTCTTTGTTGACGATATTTTGGCTTTCAAACAAGTGCTGGAAAATCGTTGTGTCCCGCTCGTAGCCATGAAATTCCGTGGGCACGCAGCTTCCTGGTGGAAGCAAGTGAAGGCTACACGCCGTCGTAACGACAAGAACCCAATTATCTCTTGGGAAAAGCTCAAAAAATGCGACGTTCTTACCCCATAATTTCGATCGTCTTATGTATACGAGACTGCAAAATCTCAAGCAAGGTTCCAAATCTGTTGATGATTATGCGGAAGAGTTTTTGCTTTTGTTGACTAGAACATAGATTTTTGACAGAAACTCTCAGCTTGTTTCGCGATTCATCGGTGGTCTCCGTCAACCTCTTCAAGTGGCGATGACTCAATTTGATCCAACTACCATCGCTGAGGGTCATCGTCGCGCGGCTTCGTTTGAACAGCATCAACATTCGTCGTCCTGGAGCAATCAAGCAAACCGCACGCGGCTAACTGATCATAATCAGGCTCCGTCTTCAAAGGACAGGGACAGTGATGCGTTTGCTCAGCCAACTCGTACTACAGTACCTGTTGAGGACCAGTCGAGCCGTCGACCACTGCGTACCAATGCTCTGCGTTGTTATTCGTGTGGCGAACCTGGCCATCGCCAAACAGCCTGCCCACATCAGTCTCGTCGTGGGTTGTTGTTAGATGGTTCATCGGGTGATAAAGCAGTGATTTATGATTCCTGTGAAGAAGAAGAGGAGACCGAGGGTGTGCGCTTTCAAGAAACACCAGGTGACACTGGTCATCTTCTGGTTCTTACTCGATCTTGTATGGTGCCAAGAAAACAGGATGCACAATGGTTAAGGACAAATATCTTCCGTTCAACATGCACTATCAAGGGCCGTGTCTGCACTTTTATAATCGACTCGTGAAGCTGCCGTAATGTCATCTCTTCCGACGCTGTGGACAAGTTGGGTCTTGAACGGGAACCGCATCCTGCTCCTTACTCGTTGGGCTGGTTACAAGAGGATGTTAATCTTTGCATTTCTCAGCGAGCACAGGTCCCATTTTCCATTGGTCCTTATTACAAAGACCGTACGTATTGTGATATCGCACCTATGGATATCAGCCACTTGTTGTTGGGACGTCCGTGGGAATTTGATCGAAGGATTATTCATGATGGTTTCCAGAACACTTATAGTTTTATCTGGGAAACTCATCAAATTTTACTCACGCCATCGAAGGACAATGCTTTAGCATCTCCGCCTTCCACTACCGAGTAACCAAACCCTTCTCGGCCTCACCCTTTGCGACGTGATCATACTCTGCTTTGTTCGTATTCATCGTTCCTTTCTGAGCTGAAATTAGAAGGTCGGGTTTTTGCGTTGGTACCATCTCTTCCGACCACGCCAAGGTTGTCTTCTTCGGCTCCACAGCTCATGAACTTGTTGCAGGAATTCACGAATGTCTTTCCCACAGACTTACCCGAAGGACTTCCTCCTTTGCGTGGATTACAACATCAAATTGATCTGGTTCCTGGTGCTACGCTTCCTAATCGCCCTCATTACCGCATGAGTCCGGTTGAGCATGAAGAGTTGCGTAGGCAGGTAGAAGACTTGCTGCGTAAAGGGCATATCCGCGAAAGTTTGAGCCCTTGTGCTGTCCCAGCATTGTTGATTCCTAAGAAGGATGGAACATGGCGTATGTGTGTGGATAGCCGTGCGATTAATAAGATCATGGTACGTTATCGGTTTCCTATTCCACGATTGGATGACCGGTTATATCAGATTGGAACTGCTGCTATTTTCTCCAAGATCGACTTAAAAAGTGGTTACCACCAGATTCGAATTCGACCAGGTGATGAGTGGAAGACAGCGTTTAAAACGCGAGAGGGGTTATTCGAATGGATGGTGATGCCCTTTGGGTTATATAATGCTCCAAGTACCTTCATGCAGATTATGAATCAGGCACTTCGACCGTTCATTGAGCGTTTCGTAGTCGTTTATTTTTGACGACATTTTGATCTTCAGCTCTTCATTGTCAGATCATGTCGATCACTTGCGGAAAGTCCTCGTGGTGTTGCGCCAATAGCATCTCTTTGCCGCCAAGCAGAAGTGCGAGATAGGCGTCCGTGAGGTTCGTTTCTTGGGCTACATAGTCTCGGATAAGGGACTCTTGGTTGATCTCTCGAAGATAGAGGCTATTAAGTCTTGGCCGACGGCTATTAAGTCTTGGCCGACGCCAACCTCTATTACTGACGTCCGCAGTTTTCACGGCCTGGCCTCGTTCTATCGCCGTTTTTCAGCCATTTTAGTACTATAATGGCGCCCATTACAAGCTGGTTACGTGATGGCAAGTTCGAATGGACCTCGGAGGCTGCTGCAACCTTTGAACTCATCAAGACCAAGCTGACTTCAGCGTCTATTTTGATATTGCCGGAATTTACGGAGACATTTGAGCTTCACTGTGACGCATCGAAGCTAGGCTTCAGTGCTGTGCTCAGCCAAAAAGGTAGACCCGTTGCATTTTATAGTGAAAAGTTGGCAGGAGCTCGCGGTCGATACAGTACTTACGATGTGAAATTCTATGCGATTGTGCAAGCTATTAAGCATTGGAGACACTACCTGGTACATCGTGAGTTCGTTTTATACACGGACCATGATGCCTTGCGCCATTTAGACAATCAGTCTAAGGTCTCAGATCGTCATGCAGGCTGGATATCTTACCTGCAATAGTTCACATTTTCAATTCGACATCAAGCTGGAAAAATGAATCGAGTGGCAGATGCACTTAGTCGTCGTCATACCCTCATCACCACGATGCATACCTCTGTTTCTGGTTTTGTTCGTTTGCAGACTTGTACAAGGAGGACTCTTTCTTTGCTCGAATATTTACAGATGCTGCAGTCGGGTTGTCGCGTGATTACACGGTTCAGGATGGTTTCTTGTTCCGGGGACTGTGTTTGTGCGTTCCAGCGAGCAGTCTGCGTCACCAGATCATTGTTGAGCTGCATAACGAGGGGCATGTGGGCAGAGACCGTACGTTTCAACTCGTTTCGACGTCATACTTCTGGCCTACGATGCGCAGAGATGTCTCGCGATTTGTGGAACGTTGTCGTGTGTGACAACAAGGCAAAGGAAAAGCATCTAACGCAGGCCTATATCTTCCTCTCCCGGTTCTGACTCAGCCATGGACCGATATCAGTATGGACTTCGTGTTGGGATTACCAAGAACTCAGCGAGGTAACGATTCGATCTTCGTCGTAGTTGATTGTTTTTCTAAGATGTCGCACTTCATTGCGTGTAAGAAGACGACCGATGCTGTCAGTGTGGCTATGCTTTTCTTCCGTGAGGTCTACCGCCTCCACGGCCTGCCCTCTTCCATAGTTTCCGATCGAGACACACGTTTCCTGAGTCATTTCTGGCGGTCGCTGTGGAAAATTTTGGGCACTTCTCTTGATATGAGCTCGGCATATCACCCACAGTCCGATGGCCAGACAGAGGTTATAAACCGTTCTATAGGGAACTTGCTCCGATGTTTAGTCGGCGATAATATCAAGTCTTGGGACGCAGAGTTGCCACATGCCGAATTTGCTCATAATCACGCCCTCAATCGAAGCTTGGGATACTGTCCTTTTCGTGTTGTCTATGGCATGATACCTCGATGTCCTCTGGATTTATCTACTGCACCGGATTTGACTCGTCATCAAGGCGAGGCCGTCGATTGCGTCGCGTATATACAGACAGTGCATCGCCAAGCTCAACTCAACTTAGAGACAGCAAGTGCAAAGTATAAGTCTGCAGCCGATGTGAAGCGTCGGGAGGTGTTATTTGCACCGGGAGATCTGGTCTGGGTCTTCCTCACAAAGGATCGGTTACCGGTACGTGAGTACAACAAGTTAAAATCCAAGAAGATTGGACCGGTTGAAGTCATCGAATGCATTAACCCAAATGCTTATCGTGTGCGCCTTCCATCTCATCTTCGTACCTCCGATGTCTTCAATGTGAAGCATCTCACACGTTTTCATGGGGATAACGAGACGCCAGATTCGTGGACGAATCTTTCTTCTCCAGGGGCGACCTGATGCAGCCGATCATAGACTAATAAGGTGTTGGTATTGGTGTTTATTACAAGCTTACTGTTTAGTCCACGTCAGCTTGTTATTTCCTTTATTTAGTTGGTGTTAATCGTTAAGGATATATATGAATCCTAGACGAGATATTATTTAGATCTTATAGTTAGGTTTATGAGTCTTATATAAGGCTTCATCTCTTGTAAACAAAGACTCACGTTATATTTGATTAAGTTATTGCATTCAGAGCTTTTAAAGCACTTCGAGGAGTACTCGAACCCTAGTGTTTCAACGAATTCTCTCGGATAAACACAACTCCGAATCATCACCTCTCTCACGAGTCCGGTGTTGATTCAACTCTGCTTCCACTACTTTATCAGGTTTTGAGATACTTTGAATGATATGGTCTATAATAACTGCTTGTACTTTCAGGTTGTTTGTTGGTCCTGGTTTAGCAAAAAAGCGAGGGGTATCCTGTTCATAGATCTTTGCTCTCTATACCAAGATTTGTGTTTTCCACAAAGACATTGTTTAGAATTCTGTGAAAATCTGATCTTTAGACCATGTACATTAATGGTTGCTTAGTGTGTTTTAGGCTCAGTTTCATAGGGGAATTGTATTAAAAATAAATGAGAAAGTGTAATATTGCTTAGGATCGATCCTTATTTAAGGATCTTAAGCAACTGTTTCTTAAACACGGTACACCCATTCGTCTTTTTTTTTTAATTTTCAGTTTCAAACCCTCTGTCCGAACCAAAAGGTTCTCCTTCCGTTTTCATTCTTCTGTGTTTTCGCGATTTCAGATACGAAAATTTCTCTTGGTTTTTGAGAGGGCGATTGAGAGGGCGATATTAGGGTTCTTCGACAAATCGGGTATAGTAGGTTCTTGAAGACGTGATTTATGTGTTTCGATAGAGTATTTGCTTTTTAGGGGTTCGATTTAGAGTTATTCATCGATTTAGGAAGCGATTTAGGGTTAATGGTTAGGGTTTGAATTTGGGGTTCGATTAAGGGTTTTCTTAAGAGATTTTAGGAATCGATCTAGGGTTTCCCTTTTGGGTTTGGATTGGGGTTTGATTTAGCGTTCTTAAAGGTATCAAGAGTTATTAAACGATTTAGGGTTTCATTTTCGGTTCGATTTAGGTTTCCATTTACGGTTCCTTATATGGTTGTTAATCGATTAATGGTTTCATAACTGATATAGGGTTCGTTATAGGGTTCTTAATCGATATAGGGTTGTTAACCGATATAGTGTTCTTAAACATTTTTTGGGTCTTGTGATTCTTTGTTGATAAAAGTTTATTGTGATTCTTTGTTCATAACTGTTTAATTTGATTCTTTATTGATTACTGTTAACTGCGATTCTTTGTTGATAACTCTTACTGGAGATAGGGTTGTTAACCGATATAGTGTTCTTAAACGTTTTTTGGGTCTTGTGATTCTTTGTTGATAAAAGTTTATTGTGATTCTTTGTTCATAACTGTTTAATGTGATTCTTTGTTCATAACTGTTTAATGTGATTCTTTATTGATTATTGTTAACTGCGATTCTTTGTTGATAACTCTTAATGGAGATAGGGTTTTTAACCAACATAGTGTTCTTAAATGTTTTTTGGTCTTGTGATTCTTTGTTGATAAATGTATACTGTGATTCTTTGTTGATAAAAGTTTATTTTGAACATTAGCTTGTAGTCTATATGTCTACTTAGTCTGGTGATGTTTATATTGCCTAATAGTTTTGCCTAGTGTAAGAGTAATATTGTTGATTAACGTTATTATACTGACGTAGGCTTGATGACGGACCCGTACCAAGAGAGGAGAGACATGAAGAGGCTCCAGGAATACATCGACATGAGAGGATACGTAGCAGATGCCGAGTATGGGATTCCCACAAGGTGCCCATGTGGGGGAAGTATCGTGCCCGAGTTAGCTGCAGAAGAAGCTCATGACAATCTTCCTAGCAAGCGATATTTCACCTGCAAAGAGTACAAGGTAATTAGCATGGTTGTTTTTGTTTAACTTGTTGTTTAACTGATCTCTATTTTCATGTGTAGGACGATGGGTTGCATTTCCGGCAACCCTGGGTTTGTGGTGTGGTGGAAGAGATTCAGAAGCTTTGTACAGAAACTCATAAACCGAAGGTAACTTCATTTCTAACATTATCTAGTATTTCTGTTATTTAAAAAAGACTGACTCTCTAATTTTTAACTGTCCAGGAAGAGGTAGAGAAGCTAACTAGGCGTGTGGCTGAGCTTGAAAAGATTACTTAAGGTGAGTTTGTAACAGAAACGTAACTAAAACTTTTTAGTTGAAATTGAACAAAACTAAAACTTTTTAAAATGACACAGAACTTTAATTTTTCTCCCAATTGTTATGAATTGATGGGTCTTAAATGATTGTAAAACAAAATGAATTTGGATTTGATGTGTTTTAATTGCTTGGTGGTTAAGAGTATGTTAAGTAGTTGTTTTCATTGATTGCTAAAACACTTAGTACATTACCTAAGTGGCTTCTACAAACACATTGAACACAGACCCATCTCAAAATTTAGAAGCTACTAAGAATGGATTATTCGAATTCATATCCCTTAGATTCCCCAGGGTTTGTTAGCCTCCTTGCAAGTCAAACAGTAGACCTTGATTCATCAGAACTTTCTCGGTTTAGCAGTCAATGTTCTGATGAATCTAGTGTTAAGGAGAGGAGGAAATGGTCGCCCAAAGAGGATGTAATCCTCATTGGTGCTTGGCTAAACACTAGCAAAGACCTAATAGTGAGCAATGAGCAGAAGGCTGGTGCTTTCTGGAGGATAATTCAGGAGTATTACAACTCCAGTCCTCTGCTGGTTGGGACACAGCCTAGGGAGCTTGGTCAGTGCAAGCAAAGGTGGCAAAGGCTGAATGATCAAGTTTTCAAGTTTGTTGGATGCTATGATGCTGCTTTGAAGGAGAAATCAAGCGGCCAGAGTGACAACGGCGTGATGAAAGCAGCCCTAGACATCTTCTACAGCGATTACCACTGCAAGTTTACCCTTGAACATGCGTGGAGGGAGCTTAGGCATGACCAGAAATGGTGCTCCACGCTTTTGGCCAAAGATGGTGGAAAGGAGAAGCGTAAAGACGTTCCGGAGGTTGATGTGGAAGAGGATGTTAGACCTCCTGGTGTTAATGCTGCAAAAGCGGCTAAGCGAAAAAAGGTGAAAAAGAAGAAGCCTTGGAACAGTTACAGAACATGTTGGAATTGAAAGAGAAGTTAAACAAGCAACAATTGCTTGACCGTTTACTAGCAAAGACATAAGCACTTTCTGAGATTGAAACTACTCTTAAAAACAAGTTAATTACTGACATGTTAGGAGCTAACTAGGTAGTAAGTATAGTGTAGTTAAGTGTTTGGTTGCTAGTTGTGAAATTTCTTTGTTGTGTTGCTAAGTAATTTGTTCTTTTGTGTTTCAGGGAAAATCCAAGGACATGTGATCAAGAAGAAGGATCCCAGCTAGTGTTGTACTATTTTGTTGTATTGTGCTACTCTGTTGTGTTTTAAGTCACGAGTCTTCAACTCTTTTGTTGTCTTGTATTATGATCTTTTTAAGTCACGAGTCTTGAACTATTATGTTGTATTGTGCTACTCTGATCTATTTAATCTATGCTTCTGTTTAGAAACAAGGAACTCAAGTTGTATTTCTTTGCTTCGTCTTCATCATCTTCCTCTCTAAAACAACATATAGTTACTTTTGCAATATTTACCAAAACTCTATATCTTCATTTCTTGTTTTAAACAATTGGCAAACATGTCTGGTTCTTCGATAAATAATCTTGCTAATCACTTAAATGAAGCTTTCCAAGAGATCTTTGAGCAACAATTCGACGATACGTTCAACGTCATCCTAGAGGGTCAAACATCAAAATCCGAAGAAACGTGCATATTTTGAAAGAAAACACGAAGAAGGCCACAACCGCTTATGGGAAGACTATTTCAGTGAAAATCCTACATATCTCGCATATTCAGACGCCGTTTCCGAATAAACAAATCATTGTTTATGCGTATTGTTGATCGCCTCTCAGATGAAGTTTCATACTTTCAACATAGAAGAGATGCAGCGGGAAGGTTCGGGCTATATCGACTACAAAAGTGTACAACATCAATTCGTATGCTGGCTTATGGTACTGCGGGTGACGCGACTGACGAATATCTTCGACTAGGTGCAATTACTGCACGTTTATGTTTGGAAATTTTTTACTGAAGGAATAATACAGTTGTTTGGAGATGAGTATCTAAGAAGACCCACACCAGAAGATCTTCAACGACTACTCGATATTGGAGAGATACGCGAATTTCCTGGGATAATAGGAAGCATCAATTGTATGCATTGGGTGTGGAAAAACTGCCCAACCGCTTGGAAATGGCAGTATTTACGTGGTTCAGGAAAGCCGACAATCGTCTTAGAGGTTATTGCATCACAAGATTTATGGATATGGCACGCATTTTTTTGACCTCCAGGTACCTTAAACGATATTAATGTTCTTGACCGGTCACCTGTTTTTGATGACATATTACAAGGCCGAGCTCCAAAACTGAATTACATGGTCAACAGACACAAGTATGATATGGCGTACTACCTCACATACGGTATTTATCCAAAATGGGCAACCTTTATCCAGTCTATCCCAATTCCTCAAGGCCATAAAGCAGAGTTATTTGCTAAACGACAAGAAGCCGCCCGCAAAGATGTCGAGCGTGCTTTTGGAGTATTGCAAGCTAGATTTGCAATTGTTAAAAACCGGCTCTTATTTGGGACAAGGAAAAAATATGAAAGATTATGAGATCGTGTATCATACTGTACAATATGATAGTAGAAGACGAACGAGAAGGATACACTCTGTATGATATATCTGACTTTTTATAAGGAGATCAAGCAGATGTTCACAGGTAGATTTCTCGTATTCTACAGACATGCCTTAAAATCTCGGTAATATGCTTGGCATTCGGAATCAAGTTCGTGATCAACGGATACATCATCGTTTGAAAGCTGATTTGGTCGAGAATATATGACAAAAATTTAATCATCTTGATTGATAATTATTGTATGTTTAAAATTTAAATTAAAATAAATAAAAACTTCAAATAAAATGTTTGACAATATATATTTTTATTTTTTAGAACCCCAACTTCGGATTTATCAATAGAAGAATAAAACAAACACAAGTTTTTAACTATTCATAAGTAACAAAAATATTGATAAAATATTGATAAGAACTCTAAAATGGGGTTCGTTTTTGCTCTTAGGTTTAGGTTTGATGATATAAATCGCTGAGGCCGAAAAGAAAGAGCTTATTGATCACATAGAATATATTGTCAACATATGAAACCATGGCAAACTAATATAGTGTATAGTTCCAATATAAATGAATTTACTTTTGTATAGTTTGCCGAATACGTTTATGAATGGTACTTTTTTTTTTTTGTGAAAACTAGCATTTAATTTATTTATTTTATCTTGTGTATATAGTTCTTTTATGTTTATATGGAGAACTAGCATTAATTTTTAAAATTGCGTTGTTACATATTTTCTTAGGGATCCCTATTTTCTTATTTAATAGTTAATACATTGATTTGAAAAAAAAATTGATATAAAGACAAATTTATCATTATTCAGGACATATTGATGGTCTCGCATTCAGGGTCAGAGATTTATATGTCCGTTGGCCCATGACACTCTCTAATAAGCCCAATTTAGACGTTCCATTTTGTCGCCGGCGACTATTTTCACCGTTATATCGACGTTGGAATTTCCGAGGAGAGGTTAGGCGGTAGTAAATCATCGGTGCGGACGTTGTTGGAAACTCACCATGGACTCGCACCACGCGTCTCTAGGACGCCGGACTGTAAGGATTTCCGTCGTCGCCGTTTTCATCTTCATTTTCGTCTGACGGTGTTTTACATCCGTGTTTTTATATATTTATGTGATCTTGTAGTTGGAGGAGATTCGTCAAAAGAGAGCGGCTCAAAGGCTTAGCAAAGCTTCTTCAGGGCCAGATCTTAGCGAGATTCCGAATCCCGCCGGTAATTTCATCTCTATATTCATTGTTTGAGGATTTTAATTGGGTAGCTCCTTCAATTTTAATCCGTTGCAGATTTCCCAGGGATCAGAAAATCTGAGAGCGGAAATCGACTTTCTGAGGTAACATTTCGTTTCTGGATTGTTTATCAATCTATAAATCGAGGCTGATCTAATTGGAGAATTGAGATGGTTGTGATAATGATAATGCCTGAATTTGATTTTGCATTCAACTCTTCTGAGTATATAATTGACCATTGAGAGTTTTGTATTGGTTTTATTGATATCACGTCTTGCTGATTATGGTTGTTCTGAATTACTTCCACAGACAGATGTTGGTGCTTTATATTCCCAACTCAAGGAGCTGCAGAAGAAGAATGCGGAAATGGAGGAGCGCAACAAGATGTTGTCTTCAAAGGTACTTTGCCTTCAACCGGTTACCTCCTTTCCCAGTAGGAAATCAGATCCCATGTTTCTTTTGGGATAAAATGTATTGATGATGTTTTTTGTCCATGAACTTCAGCTTCAGACAGCGGAAGTCGAGAATGAATCACTTGAGACTCGGTTGAATGTGCTAGTGAGTTACAATTAAGTTTTTTTGTTGTGATCTTTATCCACTCCTGGTTCAGTTTGTTAGTTTGTGTCCCAAATGTTTTCTGATGTGGTGATATGTGCTCTTGTGGATGGATAACAGGAACAAAGCACAGTGCCATCTCTGAGAAAAGCTCTTAAGGAAATTGCAATGGAGAAAGATGCTGCTGTTGTTTTACGAGTAGGGCTTTCTCCTGTTTTTTAGCCAAAATGGTTTCAAATATAGTCTACCCGTGATTGCATTTTGATTGTTATACCTATTGCTTATAGGAGGATCTCTCAGCACAAGTTAGGACTCTGAAGAAACGTGTTAAAGAGGCAGAGGAGGAACAATATCGAGTATGCAGATAGCCTTTGTCTTCCGACTATGAAGTTTCCCTTTCCTTGTTTTCTGAACTTACTATTACTTGTTGCTGATAGGCTGAGGAAGACGCCGCATCTCTCAGAGCAGAGCTTAATTCGATACAACAACAAACAATGGGTACTTCATTTGTTGGAGTTTCCCCTGACCAAATATTAGAGAAGGAGATGGCCAACCTAAAATTAGAATTACAGGTTCGAGTGCGTTTGAGATAGATTCTTACCCGTCAGAGTCTTCGTTTCGACGATAATAATGGTCTTAACATACACAGAAAGAAGCAATGTTGAGGCAACAAGAACAACAGCGTTTAGCTGAAGAACAAACCCGAGTTGCTTCTTTAATGTCTGAAAAGCAGGAACTGGAACAGAAAATTTCAGTTTTATCCAGCGGTCACTCAGGTAATACGTGACAGAATGCAAGTTTCTTTGTTTCAAAACTAGTCCTTATTCAGCTGTAACAATCATCTGGTGTTTGGATGCATTAGCTGATGTGTAAATGCTTTTCTGAGTCATTCGGAAATCGTTTTACTGAATGTGCATTTTTGGATGCGTATCAATAACTCTGTTCTCGTGCTATTTGTTCTGCAGAAAAATCAGAATTAAGTCAAAAAGTATTTTCAGTGGTAAGAAAATGTTACTAACCCATTATTGCCAGTTGCCAGCTTATATGCCTTCTTCAAAGTTTTATGGAATCCCTTAGTTTTAAGTTTGATGGTTTTCATGTAGGAAGATAAAGAAATACTCGAGAAGCAGTTGCATGATATGGCCGTTGCACTTGAAAGATTGGAGAGTAGTAGGCAAAAGCTTCTCATGGAGGTATTGTCTTAGCCTTCCTGCTAGTGTATATACAATAGTCAAATGGGCATGAGTGGAGAAAATCAATTTCCATGCATAATATTTTTCAGATTGACAACCAATCATCTGAAATAGAGAAGCTTTTTGAGGAGAACTCAAACCTCTCGGCTTCTTATCAAGAATCAATCAACATATCAAAGCAGTGGGAGAATCAAGTAAGCCTCTCACAGTTACTTTTGCATGAGAAACATTTTCTTTGACTTTATGTTGATTTGTAGCAAACCCTATAGGTGAAAGAATGTCTAAAGCAAAATGTAGAACTCCGCGAAGCTCTGGACAAGTTAAGAACAGAACAGGCTGGTACTCTATCACGAGTGCCTTCAGAAGTTCAGGCAAATGGGTCACATGGAACCGAAACTCTTTCCCTTAAGGTTTTGGTCTTCAGCAGCTCCTAAGTATTGTAATAGAACTAAACTTGTCTGACTAAAATTCCGCATTGCCTTTTTTCTAGGGTGAACTCGCTAAAGAACAGAGCAGAGCGGAGTCGTTATCTGCGCAAGTTCTCCAACTCTCAGCTCAACTTCAGCAAGCGACACAAGCATACAATGGGCTTATGCGCGTGTAAGCTTCATTCACATGAGATCTTCAACCTTTTTTGAGATTCTATTGTTTTGTTGATTTTTCATTTGCGATACAGCTATAAACCCGTGCTTAGAAACATTGAGAGCAGCTTAATCAAGCTGAAGCAAGATGGATCAGTTACGGTGGCGCAGTGAATCATGGGCACATTTCTGAGTATTGAATAGTCTTGTATACAACACACGCCTATTTGGAACTAAGGGGACCGTGAAACTAACACATTAAATCCTTTTTTTTCCATACTAAACAAATATGATTTGAGTCAAGCATCGCTCGAGTGACTCTCTCTTTTGGGTCGATATGGTTTGGTTTCTTCGAGTTTCGGTTTGGTGAAGAGTTGGTCTGGAGTAGAATTAAGTTCGGTTTGTTAGGTTTATTGAAAGTTCCTTTCCCATAAGTCCTTGGCCTTAAGGTTCGAAAGAGAATGATCCGACAAGTTTGGTTTGGCATCTAAAATGTCATCAGAATTACAATATAGCTAAACAAATATTTTAGTTAAAAATTCCCACCTTGCTAAGAACAATGCATTGTTGTTAAATATAAGCATAGTTAGCTATTGAATGCTAACAATATTCTTAGAATATTGTTAAACTTTATTGAATGATCACATAAAGAAGTAAATAACTGAGACAGAAATAAAGAATACATGATGGTGACAAAAAAATATAAGAAGATTAGAAGAATAAGTAAAACTTATTCAAAGAACATAGGGAAGATGTTGATTTGAAATAGGAGAAACAATTACCAAATCCAGCATCTGTTTAAACGGAACTACTTAGTAATGTGTACTAAACTTGGAACATAAGAAGAGCACACAAGTGGGACACAATAAGGAGGGTGAAGAGTCCCAAATTGGTTTTATATATATACGATTCTACAAGTGTAATGGTTTTTTTTAATTTCTACGGGCCCATTTAACTTGGGTTGGGCTAATTATAATTATGTGACGGTTTAGAATCTTCATTTTGAGCGGGAAATGATTTCTTCCCTAGCGGCAACCGGAAGGCCATCAGCTTTCCGGCGTGATCTCGATTCAAACACTCTCAGGCTATCACGCAGGAAGACATTCATTTCTCTACTACGAAACTGCAAGAACATCGCTCAAGTTCCATCTATACACGCCAAGATAATCCGGAGCTTCCATGGACAAGATGCTTTCGTTGTTTTTGAACTTATCCGTATCTGCTCCACTCTCGATTCTGTTGACTACGCTTACGACGTGTTCCTCTACGTATCCAATCCTAATGTCTATCTTTACACCGCCATGATCGATGGTTTCGTCTCGTCTGGTCGTTCCGCTGATGGAGTTTCGTTGTATCGTTGGATGATTCACGATTCGGTTCTGCCCGATAACTACGTAATCACCTCAGTTCTGAAAGGTTGTGATTTTGAGGAATGCAGAGAGATTCATGCTCAGGTTTTGAAACTTGGGTTTGCCTCTAGCAGATCGGTGGGGCTAAAACTGATGGAAGTCTACGGGAAATTTGGAGAGTTGGTTGATGCTAAGAAGGTGTTCGATGAAATGCCTGAGAAAGATCAGGTAGCAGCAACAGTCCTAATAAACTGTTATTCTGAGTGTGGTTCAATTAAGGAGGCCTTAGAGATGTTCAAAGATGTGAGAGTTAAAGATACGGTTTGTTGGACTGCGATGATTGATGGGTTGGTTAGAAACAATGAGATGAACAAAGCATTGGAGCTTTTCAGGGAAATGCAGATGGAGAATGTTATTCCTAACGAATTCACAGCTGTCTGTGTTCTATCTGCTTGCTCGGATTTAGGTGCGTTGGAGCTGGGGCGCTGGGTACATTCGTTTGTTGAGAACCAAAACATCAAGCTTAGTAATTTCGTAGGCAATGCTCTGATCAATATGTACTCAAGGTGTGGTGATATCAATGAAGCAAAGCGGATTTTTAAAGGGATGAGAGACAAAGATGTTGTTTCATATAACACGATGATCTCTGGACTAGCAATGCACGGGGAAAGCATTGAAGCCATCAAGGAGTTTCGGGATATGGTGAACAGAGGATTTAGGCCGAATCAGGTGACTTTGGTTGCTCTTTTAAACGCATGTAGCCATGGAGGTTTGTTGGATATAGGTCTTGAGGTGTTTAACTCTATGCGTAGAGTTTTCAGTGTTGAACCGCAGATTGAGCATTACGGATGTATAGTCGATCTTCTTGGTCGCGTTGGACGGCTAGAGGAAGCGTACAGATTCATTGAAAACATGCCGATAGAACCGGATCATATCATGTTAGGAGCTCTTTTGAGTGCTTGTAAGATCCATGGAAACATGGATCTCGGTGAGAAAATTGCCAAGAGACTGATCGAATCTGAGGATTCAGATTCTGGGACGTATGTTCTCTTATCGAATATATATGCTTCATCAGGAAAATGGAAAGAATCTGCTGATATCAGAGGAAGTATGAGAGAGTCAGGCATTGACAAGGAACCAGGTTGCAGTACCATCGAAGTGGACAACCAGATCCATCAGTTCCTTGTGGGAGATACATCACACCCTGAGAAAGAAGCAATTTATCAGAGATTACAAGAACTCGGTCGAATTCTTAGATTCGAAGATATTATACTGGATGTTAATGATATGTAGTAACATAAACATATTGGTCTCAGGCAAGTATTCTTAGTTCCTCAAAAAATTCTCTCTGTTTTTGATGAATGCTTTGAAGAAACTAAAAGAAAAATGGAAATTCAGCCAAAAGGGTTGATTGAGTAAGCCACGATTGGACTTCTGACACTGTAACTCCCATCAGACCAAACCAAAGACGAACTTACAACACTACCATCCTTCAGTCATTTACCAGATATGGTCACAACAAACGTTTTCTTCTCCTTGAGGGGACCAAATCTCAGAACTTCTGGCTCAACACTGATCTGAATCTCGGGTCGAAGAGGAACCACACTTGCTTTGAACGTAGAGTTGGGGAGTCCAACGTTAGTAACGGTTCGTGTAAACGTGATATTGAACGGTCAAAGAGCATAGGAAAATTCACTCATTGTTGGGTAATTCAGATCCAGTGCCGTTCCGTCCATTTTAGTGGCTTAAAGCAATTGAAAAAAATGTGGCCCTTAATAAAATGCTACAAAAACAGTAAAGTTGTTCAGTATTTAAAATCACAAAAAGTCTAACAATGCAACAAGCAAATTCTATTTATGAAAAATAATTCTTCTAGTTTTTCTCCGAGCAAATTCATTCATAATCTTCGCATAGTGAAGTTTATCGATCATATCTTTTTCAATAGATATCATTGATAATCCATTCAATCTCTCATGTGACAGTGGATCGAAGATAGTTTTTTATCAGCTTCAACTTTGAAAAGCTTCTCTCTGCAGTGGCAACTGAAACTGGAATTGTTAACAATATCCGATAAGCAATCCATGTATTCGGATAACAATACTTTTCCATTTACATTCGAATGCTCACCATGCCTCAAAAAATCTTCAAGCTTAACACAAGATTCCATTAACTCATCCTCCCTAGCTGATTTAAGCTTCTTTAAATCGAACAAAAATCAAAAAGTTTTATCATAACTTTGGCGTTCAAATCTTGTTTCAGTAGAAACGATGGCTTGATCCATGATGTTTATGAGTAATCCACCCTAAATCCCTCCTCCCCGAGTAATTCCACACTTGCATCATCATTTTCTCCATCTTCATCAAAATGTATTTTCCTTTTTTTTGATACGCTTTGGCTTCACATAAAATTGAGGTGCAATCCCCATCTCAATTGCAATTTTTGTAGCTTTAGCTTTTGCTCGCTCAAAACCTGTTTCTCTGTATTCTTTCAAAAATAACACAAGTCCTTTTAAATGAAAAATAGCAGCATCAATATCCATGTTTTGTGACTGTAACAAAAGGAAGCAGAGAACCAACTTGACCTTTAAAAAATGTTTCTTCATCCTTTTTCTTCTTTCTTTTAACTAAACCAGGAACATGCTTTCTAGTGCTTACTGGAGGCATTTCACTACAAACAAAAGAATTGCAGAGACTTTAACAACAGAGGAACTAGAAACTAATTAACCATATATCTAAGAAGAGAACAACACAAAAATGAATTATACAAGAATAAAAAGTGACAAAAAGTCATGACTACCAGTCTACAATTTTTCTTATGCAATAATGATAATCAATTCATCATCATCTCTATCATTGATTATCAGAATTATACAAAATAAAAGTGAAAAGTGATGCCTGCAATTTTGTCTCTTGTTGTGTTGGGAATCCTATATCAGAACAAGTTAGAGACGCAAAATACATTATAATAAACATCATGAGCTAAGTCACGACTACAATATTCCTTATGGAATAGTGATAATCAATTCATCATCATCTCTATCATTGATTATCAACAAATCAAGTATAAAAAGTGACAAAAAGTAACGCCTGCAATTCTGAGATTCACATAATCACATCTGATATCTATCATTGTTTCATCTCATCAGTTCATCATACCTAATTAATTCCCTATCCAGAACTATCACTATCATTGATTCACCATTATCAATTAATCCAAGTTATCCAATTTCTCAAAATTCAAAAGTCAAAACCCAATTCAACATCAACTTATCCAAATTGCAGCCAAAAATCAAAAGAATTAGACCAAAGGAGGCGATGCTAATTGTTAAAGATTAGTCCAAGGAGGATTTCGTTTTTTTTATGAAGTCAAACGACGTTTCGTTTCTAAACTCAGGGTCGTAAAAAAAAATCAGGTTTCCCTATCTCACCGGTTCGAACTCATGACATGGTGGAAGTATAGACTATATGCTGGCCATATTTACTACATCAAACTTTGTACTTGTGGCCCAATTTTTTTTACTATAAAATGTGGCCTAAATCTTATGCTTCCCTTGCCTTAAGGCAAGGACGGCACTGTTCAGATCATTGACTTCTATTCTGTCTGAACAAGTGACGTCCTGTCCTGAGATTTTTGTAAGCAACTGTGAATCAAAACCCTTTGCACACAACTTTTTGAGGTAATCTTCTGTCTCTAAGTCATACACAAGTCCCGGGTCGCTGGCGTTGGTCGGGTTCATTTGGCCTGATCCATATGCAAATTCCTGCTCAGGGTTTTTCATAAGGTTCATGGGCGTAGCTGCAAATATACCATGATAATTCCTAGTATTTGTATCCCTCCAAAAAAAAATTATAAAGACCGGTTGTCATGATAGCGGATTTGATTGCCGAGGAAGACTGTTAAGAACCAAACTGTAACTCTTCTTATTAAAATGAAGCAACACCATCTTCTCGTATATCAGTTTTACATTTAGGTTTTAACATATTTTATTTAAGTTGCTTTTATAAATTATTTATGTTTTTTTTTGGAGACCGAGAGTAGAGCGATCCCGACGTTAATTGAACTGATCAGGGACGGCTACACCAACAAGAGTAAATGCATCATTAAATATCTGACTGCTCGGCGGGAGGTCTAGGCTTCTCATAAGAGAGCATCGGACGATTTCCTATCCCAGCAGTTTTAAGAAGGGTTAACTTTCGTAACTTCTCTACCGAATGAACATATCAACGAAATGTAATTTTTTTCTTTTAAATTTCTATTATTTCTAATTAAAATAATTTTGTAGAGATTCGATGGCGATTTTTTGGGAGATTTTCCTCCGATTTCATCGCCTTTTCTTTACAACCATGACGACGGTTACCCACGGTTTCAATTCCGATCAAATACATCCAGATCATGATCCCCACTCGTTGGAAGTTATCTCCGCTAATGTCTCCCTGACGGTTAGCGATGCTCACATGCCCTCCCTTTCGGAGGATGATCCAATTAACCCTAGATATGTAGAGATCTACTATGGAGTTCACCAATCTTCTACCAGGCAGTCAATATCTTACTATCCTCTTCAATACTACCATATTCTGAGAAAAATGGCAGACAATCTCCGGCGAGTACTACAGGACCTGGATCTGGGTGATGATGAAGCCCCGATTGCCCTTCCAATTGCTGTTGTGACGCAGGCAGCGAATGAAAATCGATTCATCCTCTGGGGTCGGCCCACAATTCCGCGCCGACAAAATCTTCGCTCCATTATTGCAAATCTCCCAAGGACCTGGGGTTATGACGGGCAGGTCCATGGACGCATTATTGCAGGGCGCCGCTTCCAGTTCGTGTTTCCCTCGGAGGAGATGATGGAGAATGTACTCCGTCGTGGACCATGGGCTTTTGCTGATAGAATGGTCATCCTGCAACGTTGGTCGCCTTATATGGATCCAGATATTCTCAATTTCATTCCTTTCTGGGTCCAAATTCGAGGTATCCCAATGCAGTATATGAATCAGGATGTTGTTGCCCACATAGGCCGGGCTATGGGTATGCTGATGGATGTGGATTACAATGTGGAAACAGTGGCTCGTGTTGAATATGCACGGGTACGATTGCACTTGGATATTCGCCAACCTCTGCGTTTTCAACGCCAATTTCAATTCATCTCTGGAACCAACACCCTACTTCGGTTCCGTTATGAGAGATTGTGCGGGTTCTGTGAAGTGTGTGGTATGATTACACACGACTCTGGTGGTTGTCTGATCCAAAACGGAGGAGACGAGTCTGATGGTGATGATAATGATGGGGGTGGAGGACCTCCAAACGGATATACCACCAACTCGGGTGTGAGAATCCGTGAGATTGATGATGACGAGGCTGCAGCTTTAAGAGCAGAATGGGGTAACTGCATTGAAGAGAACAATGGCATGGGACAAGTTGAGGCAGTGGAAAGTGAAGATGAAGAAGACAATGGAGATCAACCACAAGAAGTCACTAAAGCAGAACTTGAAGAGAGCGCCGCTTTTCTTGATGGAGAGGTTTACTACAACATGTACCAGGGTGAATTGGAAGAGAGTGAGTTATTCAATCCGGTTCCCATCTTCTCCAATGCTATGGGTGATGTTCCAGGTCCTCTTGAGAATGCAAAATTGAAGGAGCAGAATCAGGAAGTGAGCCTTGAAAATGATACTGCATTGATCCGGAATGATGCGATTATGAATGAAGATTGCAACAAGAGAAAGAGAGTTGAAGAACCAGACAGTGATACTGAGAAGGCTTCTAAGATGAGTCGAGAGACTGGTGAAGGCAGTAATGCTGAAAGGGATGATCATCCCGAAGCTCCATTGAGTGGTGAGGTGGGCCCTAAACCACCAATGCCACCATGAGGACAACCTGCTGGAACTGTCGAGGTCTGGGCAAAGACTCGACAGTTCGACGCCTTAAGGAGATACATCGGAAATATCTCCTGGACATAATCTTCCTATCCGAAACTAAACAACCAGATGATGTGATCCGTGACTTAGCTTGTGAATTAGAACTTAGGTATGTAACAGTTCCTCCTAGAGGTCTTAGTGGCGGACTTGCAGTCCTTTGGAAGCCATATGATCAGTCTTTCTGTTTTATTTAAGTCTCCCCACCTTGTAGATTGTCATGTTGAATGCAATGGTTTCAGTTTCTACTTTTCCTTTGTGTATGGCAATCCAGTTTCAAGCTTACGTAACTACTTGTGGGAACAACTTGAAAGACTTTCAGTTAACAGAACAGAACCTTGGCTTATAATGGGAGACTTCAATGAGCTACTCCACGATGGAGAAAAACTTGGTGGTCGAAGAAGGCCAGAAGCTTCTTTCCAAGACTTTCATAGAATGGTGAGGACATGTAACTTCACAGACTTGAAAAAAGTTGGCAACAAATTCTCTTGGGTTGGAAAACGTGGACAACATTTAGTTCAATGCTGCTTGGACCGGACAATGGCAACAGACAGATGGCATGAACAATACCCCAACTCGGAAACCCACTTTTTGGAACTTGATGAATCTGACCACAGACATCTGATCACATATATTGCCCACACACCAGTACAACGACCGAGAAGATTTGTTTTTGATGATAGATTGGTTCATAAGGAAGGTTTTGATACGGCTGTGGTTCACGGATGGGAGCATACCTCACCACAGATACAAACACCTTCGTTATTCCAAAGACTTGTTCATTGCAGACAATCGATCTCACGATGGAAGCGATGTAGCTACGTCAACCCCCGAGAACAGATCACACTAAAACGCTATCAGCTAGATGCATCACTAACTTCAGACACCTCATCTGCTCTTGATCAACAGAGACTGAAAATGGAACTAAACCAGGCATATGCTGAAGAAGAAACTTTCTGGAAAAGAAAAAGCATAAATCAGTGGCTTCGGGAAGGAGAAAAAAATACGAGATACTATCATATGATCACTAAGTCAAAACAAGCGAGAAGCCGACTAAATGCTATCATGGATGCGAATGGTGTCATACAACGAGGAGATACAGAGATTGGTAAAGTAGCAGAAGAATATTTCACTACACTTTTTAGAACACAAGGAACTTCTGTCTCTGAGATAGAGGAAGTTTTCTCTGGATTCCAACAGCGTGTTACTCAAGAAACAAATGAGGATCTCACGAGGGCAGTAACTACAGATGAGATTCATGATGCAGTCTTTTCTATTGGAGCTCATAAAGCACCTGGACCTGATGGTTTTTCAGGGGATTTCTACCATAAGTATTGGAATGCAATTAGCCCAGCATTGGAAAGAGAGGTACGATTGTTTTTTGAACAAAATATTTTGGATCAAAGGCACAATCACACAAATATATGCCTCATACCGAAGCAGCCAATGCCAGAGACAATGGCTGATTTCAGGCCTATATCCCTTTGTAGTGTAAGCTACAAAATCATCTCTAAGATTTTGGTCAACAGATTGAAGAAGCATCTCAATGGACTGATATCAGAGAACCAAGTAGCATTTATACCTGGGAGAATGATCACGGATAATGTGATAATTGCACATGAACTATATCATTCTCTTAAAGCAAGAAAGCGGCAGTCAAAGTCATATATGGCACTCAAAACAGACATCACCAAAGCATATGACAGGCTTGAGTGGTCTTTCCTTCAAGAGATTATGAGCAGAATGGGTTTTGATACTAAATGGATAACATGGATAATGACTTGTGTTACCACAGTCAGTTTTTCAGTTCAGATCAATGGAGTAGCCAAAGGATTCATTCAACCAGAAAGGGGAATACGACAGGGGGACCCATTTTTGCCATACCTATTCATTATGTGTGCAGAAGCTCTCTCTCATATGATGAATCAAGCTGCAACATCACGGATTCTCAAGGGAATGCAGATCAGCACCCCTGGTCCAAGTATAAATCATTTGCTATTTGCAGATGATTCTTTATTCTTCACCTTAGCTAACACCAAATCATGCCATGCTATCAAGAAAATTCTGCAACTATATGAGGCAACCTCTGGACAAGCAGTGAACCTCAGAAAATCTGCAATCACATTTGGCAGCAGGGTGCAAGAAAGAACAAAGACTCTCATGAGAAACATCCTAGGCATTCACAATGAAGGAGGGAATGGAAAATATCTAGGCATGCCTGAACAGTTTGGAAGGAAAAAGTCAGATATGTTTAGGTATATTATTGAAAAAGTCAAGGAAAAAACCACTGGATGGAGCAAGAAATACTTATCACATGGGGGCAAAGAGGTTTTATTGAAAGCAGTGGCACTTGCTATGCCTATATATTCCATGAATACCTTTAAGCTTCCTAAATCCATCTGTGATGAGAGAACTCAACTACTGGCACAGTTTTGGTGGAGTTCAACTGGAGATACAAGAGGTATGCATTGGCATGCTTGGAGTCGAATGTGTATTCCAAAGCGAGAAGGTGGCCTTGGGTTTAAGGATTTGGAGAAGTTCAACATTGCTTTACTGAGCAAACAAATATGGCGTATACTCCACAATCCAGAATGTCTAATGGCCAGGGTCCTAAAATGCAGATATTTCCGAGACAGGAACATCTTAAATGCGGGCTCATCATCTAAACAATCATACATATGGAGGTCTCTCTTAGAAGGAAAGGATTTACTTGTTGATGGCATGCGATTTAATGTTGGTAATGGCCAGCATATTAGTGCTTGGCTGGATCCATGGCTGCCAACCCATCCCCCCAGAGCCCCAAAACCGATCAATATAGAACAAGAACATTGTATGGTTAGTAATTGGATCTTACCTAGAGGAGGATGGAACAAAGAAGTAGTAAGAGCAAAAGTTGCAGCTGAAGATGTTGACCATATACTCAATATCCACCTTAGTACAGAGAGAACTGTGGATCAACTTGGATGGCACTACAATAAGGATGGAATCTTCACAGTGAAGTCTGCTTACTGGCTTGCTACACATCTCCCTGATAACAACCAAATTCAGCCTCTACCAGGATCTACTGCTCTGAAACAAACAATATGGAAAATACACACTGCACCAAAAATCAGGCATTTTCTATGGCGGACCATCTCTCGAGCATTATCAACTGGAGACAACCTGAAAAGGCGACATATACCTGCAATGGAACACTGTGCACAATGTCTCACTGAGATTGAAACTACAAAACATCTGTTGTTTGATTGTCCTTTTGCACAATCAGTATGGCGAGCATCTGGTTTTCCGAATCCTGTGATTCACAACATCCACGCAACCTTTGATGATCAACTTAAGGCTATATTTGAGAACCCCCCCCCCCAGATGTCTGCAACAACCCACCAGACGGCACTTTGGATCTTATGGAGGCTATGGCGAAGACGTAATATGCTCATTTTTCAACGGAAAGATACCAACTGGCAAACAACTCTTCGACAAGCTCGAGAAGATGCAGCAGAATGGCTTGAGCACCAACAATATATTCATGGTATCTACACCAACCCATCAACTACACACACCATTAGGAGGGACGATTCACATGCTTGGAAACGACCACCCGATGGCTTCGCCAAGTGCAATTTTGATGGCTCTTATACTCATAACCGAGATGCAACTGCTGGATGGGTAATCAGAGACTCAGATGGTATATTCATCGGGGCCGGACAAGGGAAAAGTAACAAAACGAAATCCCCAATACAAGCAGAAGGTCAAGCTCTTCTAATGGCTATGCAACATTGCTGGTGTAAAGGAATTAAAAAGGTGATTTTGAACGAGATTGTCAAGAGTTAATTCACCTAATCAACAAGCAACGAATCAGATTTGACACAATCAATTGGCTCAATGATATTTGGCTTTGGAGTAGAAGATTTGATGCTATCACATTTACTTGGTGTCCACGCTTAACAAATGAAGCAGCTGACAAGCTTTCTCGTGCACAAATACCATATAACAGCTCCTTTGTATCTCATTTCTTTATTCATGTATCTATATCCAATACTCTCAACAGAGATTATTTCAATTAATAAAGTCAAGTTTGTGAAAAAAAAAATTTTGTTTTCTAACTTGTATTTTTAAATATTTTTTCAGAAAACATGAAAGAGTAAGGACCGTTTCTTCGGTTTAAAAAACATGGTCCTTAATCTGAAGCCCTCGACGCCGCTTTCCTGCTTCACTACCGATACAGACTTGTTCACAGTAGCACTAAAGGAGAAAGATGCAGAAATCGCCAGTTTAAAGGCGACCAAGGATGTCCTGTTCGCTAAAACCGCATGGACCGACAATGTATTAGCGGCTATGGAAGCTCGGCTGAACAACCTCGTGGCTCAAGGTTCGGGATCGAGATCCCAATAGTTTGTAATAAGAAAAAACTTTGTTTTATCTTACATTTTTACGAATATTTTGAATAATTTTAATTTCTATTTAATTTTTGTTTTATTAATTTATATTTTAATTTTTCATAATTAATAATTTTAATATAATATTTTCTAAATATAATTCATTATGTTTTTAAAAGTACAAACGTAAAAACTACAATCGTAATATAAACTATCATATATTTGAATAATATAAAATATTGACTAATTATAATATTTTAGCGAAGTAAAAATATGTCAATCAAATTTTTATTATTCAAGATTCTTTAAAAACAATTTTTTATAAATTAAATTTTAATTTATAGTAATTTACTTATTTTATAATATTCCAATTTTAAAATTTAATTTATAGTAAATACATGAATTTTAATTTATAATTGTCCAAATATAATTATTTTGTGTTTATTTTAAATCAAAATGCAAATAAATTATTTTTAATAAATTTTAATAACAATACGAATTTATTAATGATTTTTGTTAAGAAAAAAAAAGTAAAAATATTTTTGTAAGATTTTTTTATAATATGAAATATATATATATATATATATATATTTATTAATATTAATATTTCACAAAAAGAAGATATTAAATGATATTATGAATATATCTGAATAAAATCATAAATTACAAATATTTAGATTAAAATATAAGTAAATTGTTTTATAATTTATTTTAATAAACAATGCGAAATTAGTAATTATTTTTATTATGAAAAAATATCATAAAGATTTGTTATAATATAAAAATATATATTTTTTAAAAAAGATATTAAAAATATTATGAATATATTTTGGAATAAAATAATTAATTAGATAGTATTTATTGGGGTCCGACTAACTAGTATGATTTGCTTGCACCATGTACGAACGCAACTATTAATAAATAACTTTTTATAAAAATAATCATCAATTTAATATTAATTATAATTAAAAATAATATAAATATTATTTTATTTAATTTTTTATTAAAAAGATGTTATAGTTTATATATAAATTTAAAATTGATAACAAAAATAAAATATTATCTAAAATTATATATATAAATATCTAAATTTACTCTGTAAACATATATTATATTAATTATAACGAATTAAAGTTATGTATATATATGTATAAACATTAATATACATATTAATTATTTTTTTTATTTATCAAAATTCAATATTTATATAAATAATACAAGTTTATATATAAAATATTATTATTTACAACAGTCATATTTATCGATAACTTAATCTACAACTCAAAAGTATTTTCGTATTTATCTTCTTATTTTTTATTAGATTGTACTTATCTCTAAAAAAAAAATTTAATACATAAATATCTTATCATTATTTCTAAATAAATAATATTGATATAATACGAATTATTTTTATATAAAATCCAAAATAATATTTATTAATATTTAAAAATATTCATAAACTTTTTCATATTTATCTTCTTATTTTTATTTTTTATTGGACGTTATGTATATCTCTAAAATAAAACTAAAAATGTTTATAATTTTTTCATATTTCTCATCTCATCTTAATTTTTATTTTTACTTAAGATATGTTTATCTCTAAAATAAATTTGAAAAACTTTCAAATATTTTATATTTATCATCTCATTTTTATCTAAATTATTTATATCAAAAATAATTTTTTAAACATAACATAATTAAATTATTAATATAAATTAAGGTTAACACAATAATGTAGTCTAATTTCATTAATGTCAATTTAGTAATCAACAATTTTGAGAGTGAATTTAAGCTTAAAACATTTCCCAATTAATATAAAGATTTTTTTAATTACCAAATTATTTTTAATGATTATTAAAAATACTAATTAATTCCAATGACATATTTCATAATATACACGTCAAATAAATATTAATCTACAATATATATATATATATATATATATATATATATTTTTTTTTTTTTTTTTAATAGCATTGATAGAAAAAGTGTTAAACAACTTTTCCCCCTAATTATCCCTCAAATTCCTCTTTTTCTTTTTTGGATAGTAAAGGCTTTCCACTTATTTGGTGGGTTAGTAAAATTTAAGTGAATGTAAATTCTTTAGAAGAAACAATTTTTGATTAAAATATTACTCATGTATACATACATATAACGTTCCCAACAAAATTATTTAACGCTAGATACTTAATCCTATTTTCATTTTTTATATCAAACATGCATCTTTTATATGTAATTCATTTATAATTTATCAAAAAAAATTGTTAAAAATTAAATATTTTTTTGGAATATTTCGTTTCTTTTCCTACAAAAATAAATTTGAAGGAAAAAAGGAGAACTGCTAACTCATTTTAGCTTGAAAATCACTTATGTAAATGTGATTTTTATCCAAAACAAAACTCCTAGGTGAAAATGCAGCATTTTACACTATTATTTGCTTGGTAATATTCGCAAGTACTTCCAGTTTTGCAATGCAGAATACTTCTGGTATAGTGTGCGATTGTGTTGTCTATGTTAGATAGTAATACGAGCCTTGAGATTGGATGTAACAAAGCAAGTCCGTAATCATTGTTAAATATATATATTACAATAAATTACTAAATAAATTAATATATATACCCAAAAAATCGAGATGGACATTCAAATAAAGTTAAAATTTTATCTTTTTAATTATAGTATTGATAGAATAAAAACATATCTACTAAAAATAAGTAAAAAGTAAAAATAAAAGTAAGACAGACTGAAGTAATCCAATATATATGGAAAGTAATTTACAGAAATTTAATTGTAAAAAGTATTTTCAGATTAATAAGCGTTAAACATTGAAACAATTAATCCAAATTTTATGAAGATGAGTGATTGAAATATATTCTTGTTTGATATAATTCTAAAAAATTAATAACATGTTTAAAAGTAGAATCAAAATTTTACAAGAAACATATAATAAATTAAATCCAACATATAGATTCTTGTCTTGTTTTTCAATCAATTCACAATATATTGTCCAAAAATATGATATATCCCAGTTATAGGGAAATCAAATATTGATCAAAACAATAACAAAAATTTAGTAACACAAGATTTTCTTTAGATATCTGATAGTACCTTTTATGTTTTTTTTCCATTGATAATACAACTCCTACAATTTGGAAATCCAAATACAAAGAAAGGTGGAGTACAACTCCTACAAACTTGGAATCATCCTATATATAATAGGAGAAGGGGGCTCTCTCAAGCTGCCACATCAGCCCCCCTTTGATTGATCAATTTTGATCAAAAGTTTCCACATCATCATTAAACTAAAAAATATACTATTTAATGTAATGTTATTTAATTTAAATATAATTAGTTAACATTATTGAAACATAAATTCTAAATTTGAATTTAATTTATAACCTCATAAATATATAAATATTATATATTATAAATTTTAAATATGTATTTCATATTTTTATGTAATAAATAAACAAAAATAAATAAATCTCAATAAAAATAAGATATCAAATTATAAGATTAAAATAAAGATAATATTATCAAAAAATTTACAATAATGGGAAATTAGAAATAAAGAACCATAGGACAAAAAAATAAATAATAAAAATATTAATTATTATGAATAGAAAGAAAATATTATAAAAATCAGATACAATGACAATAAAAAAATTCTACAAAATATTGGAACATAAGAAATAAAATAAAATCAATGAAAGATATATAAAAATTAAAGAAATATAAAATAATATAAAAATATTAAAATATAGAAATCATTACTATTAAGAAGAGAAAAAAAATGTTCCAAAATGAGATAAAATGATAATAAAATGAAATTATATAAAATATAAGAATATAGGAAAGAAAATCAAATCAAATCAAATCAGTGAATTATATATAAAATTAACAAAATTTAAAATTATAACTAAAAATATTAAATTATTATAAATGAAAACTAAAAATTTTAAGAGTTTGATGAATGGAAATGTATAAATAATAAGTATATATATTTACATAGTTTATAAAAAATAAAAGGTTGATAAAAATGTTGAAGGAAATATAAATTTATAAAAAGTTCATTAAATATTGATAACTAAAAATATTTATAAATAAAATAAATAATTAATAATCGTAAGTTAGCGCATATTCTCTCATAAAAATATTATAATCATCAAAAAAGAAAAAAAACGCAAAATTGTAAATTAAAAACATATAAAAATAATGATACTTAAAATAAATATCATAATATATAAAATATCTAAAAATTTAAACAAAATCCGCGCATTTGCGTGGGTTCTCTCCTAGTCACAAATAAAATAGAAATGTGGATAAATCCAATCGCTTATTTGCAGGAATTGAAATAGAGATGAAGACTTCGTCAATTGACAATTTATTGATATTTCGGATGGGCCTACGAATGTATTTGGGCCTTTTCTTATTATCCTTAATAAAATTTTAATTTGTAATGATATATTTTGTAAATAACATGTTACATTAATGAACCCTAACTGTTGAGACCCTTTCTTCTCCTCCGGTGGTTGGCTCCGTCAGCGGCCGCCGGAGGAGGCTCTGGTTTGTTTTAGATCTTAACCGGCGCTTCCCCAGGTGCTAATCGAGTTTCGTGGTGGTCTCATGCTTCCTTTTCCGGCGCTTGTGACTGTTCTGAAGGATTATGGTGTTTCTTCAAGGTTTAATTCCCAAATTACAACCTAACACATAATCTTAAACAGATCTAGGTTCTTGCAAAACGAATCATAAACCAAACCTGATCATTACCTTTCAGATTGCAGCGGATGATGGATGGTAATGATGAGATCAGCTAGAACAGATGGTAACACCTATTCCTCCTTGAGTATCCACACTCTTACAAGCAAGGGACGGCTGCTAGACCAAAGAGATGGATCAGATCAGAGAGAGAGACTCGCGGCTACGCTTGGAAAAACGCAAGAAGCATGCTCTTCCTTAGGGTTTCTGATTCTTTTATCTCTCATTAATGGGCCCAAGTCATTAGACTAATGGCTCATTAATCTTTTGGGCCCAAGACACAAATCAGACAAAAACCTGTATTTTGTCTGGCCCAATTCTCTGATCTAATACAGTAAATGCCATTGCATCTTCCCGTATTAATTCCATTTAACTTTCCCGTTAGCTATGGTGTGTGACCCTTCGGGATCATACAATACTGGTAATAAGTCCTAAACTTATAGATCATGAGCGGACTCTAGCAAGCCATCATGATCACCCAGTATTTATGACTTATGTCTGATCTCGACACTTATCCTACTTTCTAGAGATAGTACGGTAGATTTCAGGACATTCCCAACAATCTCCCACTTGTACTGGAATTCTACACAGGACATTCCCAACAATCTTCCGATTGTACTGGAATCCTACATTCCCTAGTCCTTTTGTCTTAATATCTCGATCTGGCATAAGGCAAGATGCGTGTCATCCTTATATAGCCAGACCATGTTTATCGGACCAGATTTGATACTGACAATGCAAACGACTTGGGAAAGTCCGTTTGGGAATGGCCATTCTCTTACCAGCTATCAAATCTCCGATTGGCCTAGAGATATTACCTCCGTTAAACGGCAGGGACAAATCCCATCTTGTTCCATCACTATGAACTACACACTTCATAATACACCCAACCAAGGTCCTTATAGCTCCCAGTTACGAAACAGCGTTAGACAATGATCAAAGCGCATTACTCCATGTGTAGCCACATGTATGCGAACTCAGGTCTAAGGACTATACTCTATAGTCGTATATGAGAACTTCTTATGACACAGATATTAATATCTTGCAGAGTTCTCATCAGCGGGCCATGTCCGGTCATATGCTCCCCTACATATACCTATGTGTCGACTTTGATGCCGCGCATCTATGACCCCTCGAAACCTGGTCATAAGTCTTAACACAATCTAGTCTCAACAGGTTGTTGGTGTTCCAATTTCAACAACCTTCGACTATGGACACTATGATTTATGTCACTTCGTTAAATATGGGGTTTCAGGATCAAGTCTACTCATGTACTTCGATGGCCCATATATAGTGACATGAATCATTTTGGAACGATTATTTATATCACAGTTAAAATAATCCAGAAATCATTAGATTTCATAAACATAAAATATTATGTTTACATGAACCTTTCAAAACAACTAAGTAAAGCCCTTTACAAACTCCCACTGAAATTAAGACTACATCTTAATTTCACTCATCCTACAGCTACAGTCCGCGACTCGTGCTTAGGCATAAGGAGTGGCTTCGTTAATAGATTAGCAACGTTCTCATTCGATGAAACTTGCTTATCTACTTAACACCTCTGTCATTTATCTCACGGAATAGGTTATACCTACCCTCAAGGTGTTTGGACCTCTGATGTGCAGCTAGGCTCATCTATGCTGTGAATCACATCAAGTTCAGTGATGAACTCTTCTATCCAAACATCCTCTTTCGCCGCTTCTCAAGCTGTGAAATGTTCAGCTTAAGTCATGGAGTCAGCAACAGTGCCTTGCACCGCCAGTTAGACACAAGATATAGCCGGACTGTGACCAGGAATTATCTTTGTCTATTGGAAACTTGCCTTTCAGACTCTATCGACTTGTAGCACCTCACTTTCTCCGTAAATCAAGAACTTATCCTTAGTATTTCTCAAATACTTTAGGATATTCTGTACGGCAATCCAGTGATTCTTTGCTGGATTTGACTGGTCTTTACTTGTCTTGCTTAACATTAAAGCAACATCAAAACAAGTACGTGTCATGGCATACATGATAGATCCAATTGCCGTCGCATATGGAATCCTATCCATGCATTCAAGCTCAGCAGATATCGCAGGACACTGTATCTTGCTTAATGAATTGCCATGTGACATTGGCATAAAACCCTTCTTGGATTGCTGATTACGTGTAGGACTTTGTCAATTTAAGAATCCTGACTTTGTCCTACCAGCTCTTTTGGATCTTTATCTTTAGATCCAAAATCCAAGAACTACGTGGCTTTACCCATGTCAATCATAAAACCAACTCCCAAGCCAGTCCTTTACCGACTGCAGCATTGGAACGTTATTTTTTCGAGAATCAGTATGTCATCGACATACACTATGAGAAATGCAATATTGCTCCCACTTATCTTTTAGTAAACGCACAGTTCCACTTCGTTCCTGTTCAAGTCAAAACATTGACTACTTTAACAGAACGAAGATTCCAACTCCGATATGTTTGCTTCCATCCATGAATGGATCGATGAAGCCAACTTACACAAAATGTAATTTTTCGGAGTCCGGGCTCACTTTCGCTTCTTTGAATTTCGCAGATTCGTCGCTTTCAATGATCATCAGATCATGCGAACTTTTAATGATCATCAGGTTCAACTAATGACGAGAAATCACTCTCGGATTAGTGACTGATTCATTCATATCTGCGAACTTCAGGCTCTACAGGTGTAGATTCTACAGAAATCTGTAAATCCATCCGTTGCTCTCCTTTAACAGGTTGAGCAGCCTCCTGTATTTCTCGAATTTCTTCGAGTTGTACTTTTACTCCCACTATTCTTCTTGGAAAGTAACTTCCCTTCTTAGAAAACAGAATGGACGTAAAAGTAACAAGCCTTGGTTTCCCTAGGACAACCAGCGAAGTAGCACAACTACAAATACTTAGTAAAGACGAATTTGGATCGATTCCAATCCACATTTACGTGGTGTCTTTCTACTGATATTGGTAGAACTATTTCAGCGTAAACTTAGATATTTTTAGAGCGTTATTCTTAAAGAATATCATGGAAGATTCGTGTGACTCATCTTTAATCATTTCTAATAAGACCTGATTCTTTCTCACAGAAATACCTTAAGGTTTTTCAGGAGAATTGAGCTGTGAAACGACTTCACACTCATTCAGATGATCACACCATTAATGACTCAAGTATTCTCACTCGTGATCTAATCCAGAGTCTTAATACTTCTGTCACTCAGATTCTATACCTCATTCTGGAACTCTTTCGACCATGTCAAAGAATTCCGACTTGTGTCTCATCAAATGAACACAGTCTTACTCACTGAAGTAATCAGTAGAGACAATGAAGTACAGGAAATTTTCTCTGGCATTACTGCTCATCGGACCACATACATGAGTATGTTCAATCTCCAATAAGCCTTTGGGCCGTTCTCTAGCTCGGCTAAGATGGGCCCTTTGTCTTTTGGTCCAGTAAGCAGAATTCAAGTCTCATAAGATATCCATTCAAATGAGCCCAAAATTCCATAACTATGGGGTTTCTGAATCCGACTTACTCTTTGACCAAAACATTTATGCCAAGAAAAATCAGGTTTAATTCATCAGATTTAAACCAATTCGGTATTTATGTTACATTTAGGCACTCTTTGGTTTAATATATAAAACCCATTCCTTGAATAGGGTGCTACAATTAACATCTCATTAAGATCAAAAGAACAAAACTTGTCTTTATCAAAATGAAAACATTCAAATTCTTCACAAGAAAATGAAAAACAACTCTGCTTAAAGCAGGTACATTGTAGCAATTACTTAATTCAAAACCAAGCATCAAAGGCATCTACAAGTGAAAACCCTACGGCTGAGGCAGCATCCCAAGCTCCTTCCAGACTCGCAGTTCCACTTGCCCTTCCTTCAACGTTCTACTGTTGTTCAGGCTCTGCATATTATAACAAATATCAGTGCCACAATCAGTATCCAATACCTACAAGGTATAACTTGAAGTAATAACATGAATACCTGAGGAAGTAGTCTCATACATCAACTTTAACTCCTCATAATCTTCCATGAATTTAATGCAATCTCTTTTACAATGCCCAGTCTCTTTACAGTAGCAGCACTTACCAACGTAAGAGGTATCTGACTCGGGCTCAGAAGACACACGCTTGCCATGATTCAAAATCTGGACAACTTTGTCTTCACCCTTGTCAGCATTAGGTTTAGTAAACCTACCCTTCTCATTCATGAGATTGTACAGGGTACTCTTCACGTTTGGCTCAACTGTCTTGAGCATATCATACAGTTCAGTCAACGTCTTCGTTAAGCCTTTCTTGATATAGTTCCTTACGAACTTATCATAGCTTGACGGCAGTGACTGCAGAATGATCTCAGTTGCCAATTCCTGGCTAACTGGATAATCCAGTTTCCTCAGGTTATCAATGTAACCCATCATTTTACTGACATGAGGACTTACTGGATGATCATTTGGTAGCTTGCAGCTAGTGAGAGATTTAACCAACTGGTATCTCTCCACTCTTACCTGCTCCTGAAATTTCAATTTCAGGCTGCTGATCATCTCTATTGGCGACTCCATGTTCTCATATTGCTTCCGCAAATCTGAGTCCATGGTAGCCAATATCAGACCACGCACATCTACCGCATCATTATAATGCTTATTCCAAGCATTATATACTGCATGAGAGGCATTGGACCCGATCCTCACGGGGAGAGCTCTTTCAAGGACATAGTCCTTTCTCTCCTGCCTGAGAACTAGTCTCAGGTTCCGCGACCAAGTCAAGAAATTTGATCCGTTCAGTTTGTCCATCTCAAGGACATACCGGATCGAGAAAGTGTTTTGATTGTTTGTGCTCGTCATAGCTGAAATTTAGAGATAAATAGAGTTTTAGTTATTTAGTTCATAAAAGAGTAATCTTAATAACTTATAAGAAAACTCGCATTGCATTCAAAATTTCTTTGTTTAACCTCATAAGAATGCAATGATTCCGAGACCCATGTTCAGCTAATTCCAAAGTGGGCCACTGGCCGTCACCCAGAATTAACTTTACTTGGTAAGCATACACACAGCTAGTTATAACCATATAACTCTCGGTTGTGGATTGGGCCCAAGGCCCAATTCACCAGATGTCTCAAGGCCCGGGACTCCCGATGGCCCAGTCAAGGAAACCAATCTCTTACAGCCAAATAATCACTAAAATCTGGGACTCCCAATGAAATTAGTGACTATATACTACTTTACTTACGCGAAAACAGACACCTCACACTGTAAGCCATATCTGTAATCGAATAAGCGTTAAGTAGCTGACAAGATTGGAAAGACATCCAAGCTTGATATTGTTTTTGAGGATTTTAAGTTTTATTTCCAAAATAGAAGATTACTATTTTGGGAAACTTTTTTATTTTAGAAACTTTCTAAAATTAGTAACTTACTAAAAATAGAAATTTCTAATTTAATATTTTATTAAATATTTTGGGTTGGGTCACAAATTATAGGCCCAATTCTTGGCCCAAGACCATAGAATTCCAGCTGGCCCAATAATTTGACATAACCGATCCGGTTTATTAATTCTGGTCCAAGACCAAATTAACTATCAAAACCATCGGTTATTTACTAAACCAGACCAGCTCTAAATTATTTGGTCCAACCAAATCAAACTTAGACCAGCCTTCGGTTTAGGTTAAAATTCAATTTTATGAATTTAAATCCGGTTTAACCAGAAATAAAATTATTTCCAGCAAACCGCGATTTGGGTTAACCGCTTGAACCACCAATTAAATTGGATCGGTTCAGTTAAATCCAAAACCGGGAAGAAACACCTAGTGTTTTAGCCAATTTGATTTAACTTGCGGTTTTAGGCTTTAAACACACAATTAACCGCCAATTTAATGGACCGGTTTAATCGGTGTGGTTTTGGGCAACGAACCGCGAAGCTCGGTTTAACCGATTGACTATTCGCGGGACGTAAAATTTTAACGGGCCAAACAATCGGATCCAAGATCCAACTCGGCCCATTAACGCAATTGTGGGCCCATGATCATCCGAGGCCCATGATCCAACTTTGCGCAACTCGCGCATGCTCACGATCGCAAGATCGATCATCGCATTGATCATGCTCGGCTCGGTTACACGGCACACGATCGCTTGTCAACCGCTCACGCATGATCACACTTTGCCTCACGATCGTAAGATCGATCTCGGCAAATATCACGCGGCTCATGCTACTCAGCCTTACGGCTCAAGCAATATCGGTTAGGGTTTCAATAATAGAATGGCACATTCTATTATCGACAAGAACATTCGGCCAATAACAAAACTTTTCAATCAGCCGATTATTGTTTAACAAATCACATTCGATTAGCAATTAGGGTTTAATGTTTTTCTTTAATCAATTTTCTTTCAAAATCAATTCTAAACATCAAACATTCATATGATCCAATTTCACAAGAAACCTACAACCTGGCTCTGATACCACTGAAGGATTATGGTGTTTCTTCAAGGTTTAATTCCCAAATTACAACCTAACACATAATCTTAAACAGATCTAGGTTCTTGCAAAACGAATCATAAACCAAACCTGATCATTACCTTTCAGATTGCAGCGGATGATGGATGGTAATGATGAGATCAGCTAGAACAGATGGTAACACCTATTCCTCCTTGAGTATCCACACTCTTACAAGCAAGGGACGGCTGCTAGACCAAAGAGATTGATCAGATCAGAGAGAGAGAGAGAGTTTTGGAGAGAGAGACTCGCGGCTACGCTTGGAAAAACGCAAGAAGCATGCTCTTCCTTAGGGTTTCTGATTCTTTTATCTCTCATTAATGGGCCCAAGTCATTAGACTAATGACTCATTAATCTTTTGGGCCCAAGACACAAATCAGACAAAAACCTGTATTTTGTCTGGCCCAATTCTCTGATCTAATACAGTAAATGCCATTGCATCTTCCCGTATTAATTCCATTTAACTTTCCCGTTAGCTATCGTGTGTGACCCTTCGGGATCATACAATACTGGTAATAAGTCCTAAACTTATAGATCATGAGCGGACTCTAGCAAGCCATCATGATCACCCAGTATTTATGACTTATGTCTGATCTCGACACTTATCATACTTTCTAGAGATAGTACGGTAGATTTCAGGACATTCCCAACATGTTCGACATCCTCCGTGGGCTATATGGCTTCGTTTCTCTGCGTTTCCGGTGGTGATGGTTGTTGGATCCCTGCGGATCTAGGGTTTGATATATTGAAAATTGAACCAACCTCGTTCTTACCTTTTGGCAGCGGAATTGAGATGGTGAACGAGATCAGTTTGAGCAACGCAAACGCCTTGCCTCTACCAGATACACACGCACGCTCGCTGGAAACGGGATGCTAGTGCCGGATCAAATGGGGATCGAATCTCTCTGGTGTGTCTACTGTTTCTCTCAAGAAAAGTGGACGACTCACTGTTTAGGTCGAAATCTTAGAGTATTATTCGACCTAAACGTGCTTAACGGGCCAGACTTAATTAAGCCTAAACTCGAAAAGCCTGTTCGGAAAATCCGAACTGTGTCGATCGACACACAAGCTGTGTCGATCGACACAACACCATTTTGTCGATATTAATGTGTATCCAATACACATTAGTATGATCATTACCATAATGATCATTCCCATGTCGTAGCTTCCAGTTCGCTTAGGTGTGTGACCCTATAGGATCATATAGTACTGGTAGTAAGTCTACAACTTACAGATTACAAGAGGCTTCTAGCAAAGCATTGCAACCGCCCAGTACTATACGAATGTCTGATCTCGACACACAACTATCTTCAGGAGTGAGTACAAGTGTGATTTCAGGACACTATCCCAACAATCTCCCACTTGTACTGGAATCACCAATTCCTATAATTCTTTTGTCTCTATATCTCGATTTGGCATAAGGCAAGATTTGTGTCATCCTTATTAAGCCAACATCGTGTTTATCGAACTCCTGATTTCATACTGAACATTACAAACAACTGAACTACAGTTCGTTTGAGTGCGGCCACACATTATCTCAGTAATCAATCTTCGATAGGCCCTGAGATATTTATCTCCCGTTATACAGGAGGGACAAATTCCTTCTTGTTCCATCCCTGTTTCAACGCACACTTCATGATATACCCGAACAGTGCCGTTATAGCCGCCAGTTACGGATCGACGTTTGACAAAGTCAAAGTGTACCAATTCATATGCAAGAAAGCATGATGAACTCAGGTCTAGGGACTATACTCTATAGTCGTAATGAGAACCTCTTATGACACAGATATAACTATCTTGTAGACTTCTCATTTGCGGGTCATGTCCGATCATATGTTCACTAACATACATCTATGTGACTGACTGCGATAATCATATCATTGGCTCCATGAAACTTAGCCAACAGTCACCTCACAATCTAGTCTCCATCGGTTGTCAGTGTCCCAATTCTACAACCTCGACTAGGGACAAAATAATTTATTAACTTATAGGGTTTCATGATCAAGTCCTCAACTTGACGACCTATAATATGTCATAAACTTATTTTGGGACCATTATTTAGATCACAATAAATAATGCTGAAATCAAATTTCATTAAAACACTTCTGAAAGAATGTTTACATGAGCATCTTATTATAACTAGAATGAAACTAAAACTCCCACTAAAATCTAGATTACATCTTTAGATCTCTAATGCCTACAGCAGTCGAATGACTCTCATGCTTAGGTCTTGGGAGTGACTTAGTCAGAGGATCAGCGACATTCTCGTCTGTCGGAACTCGGCTGATCTTCACATCACCTCTATTGACGATATCTCGAATTAAGTGATATCTCCTCTCCACGTGTTTGGACTTCTGGTGTGACCTTGGTTCTTTTGCTTGAGCAATGGCTCCGTTGTTATCGCAAAACAAAGCCACAGGCTCCAAGATACTAGGAACCACACCAAGTTCAGTCATGAACTTCTTGATCCAAACAGCTTCCTTTGCCGCTTCTGAAGCAGCAACATATTCAGCTTCCGTTGTGGAATCAGCTACGGTATTCTGCTTAGAGCTTTTCCAGCTCACCGCACCGCCATTTAGACAGAAGACATATCCAGATTGTGATCGGAAATCGTCTCTGTCTGTCAGAAAACTCGCATCGGTGAATCCATTCACCACAAGTTCTTCACTTCCTCCATACACAAGGATTTTATCCTTGGTATGTCTCAAATACTTGAGAATATTCTTGACAGCTGTCCAGTGAACTTCTCCTGGATCAGATTGGTATCTACTCGTCATGCTTAACGCGTAAGCTACATCTGGACGAGTGCAGAGCATGGCATACATGATAGATCCTATAGCAGAAGCATAAGGAATCCTATTCATGCGTTCTCGCTCAACAGGTGTTGCCGGACACTGCTTCTTGCTGAGACTCATGCCATGAGACATCGGTATGAAGCCCTTCTTGGAATCTTGCATTCTGAATCTGTGCAACACTTTATCAATATAAGTGTCCTGGCACAATCCAATCAGCCTATTCAATCTATCTCTGTAGATTCTGATTCCAAGAATGTACGCGGCTTCTCCCATGTCTTTCATGGAAAAACAACTTCCAAGCCAAGTCTTGACAGACTGAAGCAATGGAACGTCATTACCGAGGAGGAGTATGTCATCGACATACAGTACAAGAAACGCAATATTGCTCCCACCAGTCTTCTTGTAAACACATGGTTCCTCTTCGTTCTTGATAAATCCAAATTTCTTTACTGCTTCATCAAAACGAAGATTCCAACTCCAAGATGCTTGCTTCAATCCATAAATGGATTTATGAAGTTTGCATACTTTCCTAGCGTTCTTTGGATCGACAAAACCTTCAGGCTGTGTCATATACACATCCTCTTCCAGAATACCATTCAGGAATGCGGTTTTGACATCCATTTGCCAAATCTCATTATCATAATGAGCGGCAATCGCTAGAAGAATCCGAATTGATTTAAGCATAGCGACTGGAGAATATGTTTCATCATAGTCAATACCATGAATTTGCTTGAAACCTTTAGCCACCAACCTCGCTTTT
Source organism: Orychophragmus violaceus (assembly GCA_030180135.1). Taxonomy (NCBI): domain Eukaryota; kingdom Viridiplantae; phylum Streptophyta; class Magnoliopsida; order Brassicales; family Brassicaceae; genus Orychophragmus; species Orychophragmus violaceus. The sequence goes on along the minus strand of CM058238.1, from coordinate 15,143,801 downwards.
TAAATCTGTACATTGCCATCCACGTCAATCTTCTTTTTGAAGATCCATTTACACTCAATGGCTTTTGCACCATTAGGTAAATCGACCAAGGACCATACTTGGTTTTCTGACATGGATCCCATTTCGGACTTAGAGGCTCCAAGCCATTTTTCGGAGTCCGGGCCCATCATTGCTTCCGCGAAGGTCGCTGGTTCGTCACTATCAATGATCATCAGATCATTTGAATCGGTTACGAGAAATCCATAGTATCTCTCGGGTTCGTGACGGATCCTTCCGGATCTGCGAACTTCAGGCTCCACAGACGCCGGTTCCACAGAACTTTGTGAATCCAACTGCTGCTCTTCCTCAGTAGGTTGAGCAGTATCCTGTGCATCTAGAATTTCTTCAAGATGTACCTTACTCCCAGTGTTTTTCTTAGAGAGAAACTCCCTTTCAAGAAAAGAACAGTCCCGAGCAACAAATACTTTGTTCTCAGATTGGTTGTAAAAGTAGTATGCCTTGGTTTCCCTAGGATAACCAACGAAGTAGCATTTATCTGATTTGGGTGCAAGTTTGTCAGAGATTAAACGTTTTACATAAGCTTCACAACCCCAAATCCTCAGGAAAGACAGACTAGGAACATTCCCAGTCCACATTTCATGTGGTGTCTTTTCCACTGATTTAGATGGTACCCTATTTAGTGTAAACGCAGACGTTTCTAGAGCGTATCCCCAAAAGGATAATGGAAGATTAGAATGACTCATCATAGACCGAACCATGTCCAACAAGGTTCGATTCCTCCTCTCTGACACTCCATTCCATTGGGGTGTTCCAGGAGAAGTGAGTTGTGAAACAATTCCACACTCGCTCAGATAGTCGCTGAATTCTTGGCTTAAGTATTCTCCTCCGCGATCCGATCGCAGAACTTTGATACTTTTGCCAAGTTGATTATGTACTTCATTCTTGAATTCCTTGAATCTATCAAAGGATTCTGACTTGTGTCTCATCAAATAGACATAGCCATACCTACTGAAGTCATCAGTAAAGGTAATGAAGTACTTGTAATTTCCTCTGGCAACAGTACTCATCGGCCCACATACATCAGTATGAATAAGGCCCAATAAGTCATTGGCCCTTTCATTTGGTTTGTTGAAAGGGGCTCTAGCCATTTTGCCTACCAAGCAAGATTCGCATTTCTCACATGATTCAAAATCAAATGAGCCCAGAAGCCCATTTCTATGGAGCCTTTGGATGCGTTTCTCATTTATGTGGCCCAAACGACAATGCCATAAGAAAGTCGGGTTTTCGTCATTGGACTTAAACCGCTTTGTATTCATGTTAAAGACAGGCATTTCTTGGTTTAAAATATATAACCCATTATCTAATGGGGCGCTACCATAAAACGTACCATCACGATTAAAAGAACAAACTTTATTCTTAACAGCAAAATCAAAACCTTCCAAATCCAAAACGGAAACTGAAATTATGTTTCTGCTTATCGCAGGTACAAAGTAGCAATTATTTAAAATTAAAACCATGCCCGATGGTAAGGACAACTCGTAGGTGCCTACGGCCAGTGCAGCAACCTTAGCTCCATTCCCGACCCGTAGCTCCACTTGTCCTTTCTTCAGCGTCCTACTATTTCTTAGTGCCTGCACATCAGTACAAATATGAGCACCGCAGCCGGTATCCAATACCCACGAAGTAGAACTAGAAGACATAACATTAAGTTCGATAACATAAATACCTGAATCAGACGCATCATACGTCTTCTTCAGCTTCTTGTAATCTTCCTTGAACTTCTTGCAGTCTCTTTTCCAATGCCCCAACTGCTTGCAGTAGTTGCACTTATCCTCAGCAGAAGGCCCGGATTTGGGCTTGGGCTTGGGCTTGTCTTGACTTTCAGTCTCGACAACCTGGGCCTTTCCCTTATCCTTCTTAGGTTTCTTAAACCTTTTACCCCCTTGTACCATCAGGACACTGGGAGTAGCCTTCTTGAGATTCGGCTCTACTGTCTTCAGCATACCGTGCAACTCAGTCAATGTCTTAGTCATGTTTTGCATGTTGTAGTTCATGATGAACTGATCAAAACACGACGGCAAAGACTGCAGAATCATGTCAGTGGCTAGCTCCTGACTAATGGCACAGTCCAGTTTCCCCAGGTTATCAATGTAACCCATCATTTTAAGGACATGAGGACTTACTGGACTGTCCTTAGCCAGCTTGCAGTCCATGAGAGATTTAACCGTCTGGTATCTCTCTGTGCGAGCTTGCTCCTGAAACAAAGCTTTCAGGCTGTTAATCATCTCAATGGGTGACAACACGTTCTCATATTGCTTATGCAGCTCAGAGTTCATGGTCACCAGCATTAGACAAGTAACATCTTTGACATCCGCTGAATGCTTATCCCAAGCATTCTTTTCTGTCTGCGGAGCATTGGAACGTGGCCTCTCGGTGAGAACTCTTTCAAGGACATATTCCTTGTTCTCTTGCCTGAGAACTATTCTCAGGTTCCGATACCATTCCAAGAAATTAGATCCATTTAACTTGTCCTTCTCAAGGACGGATCTTAGTGAGAAAGTGTTGATGTGATTTGAGACAGACATAGCTGTAATTCAAAAGAGGTAAATTTTAGTTATAAAGCTCAAGAAATGAGAATTCTTATCCAATAAGAAAAACTCGCATTGTATTCAAAACTATGTTTCCTCAGATGAATACAATGAGCCAAGATCCTCAGATTGCTAAAATTCGAGTGGGCGACTCGCCGTTGCTCAAACTTCAGTCATCTAGGTAAGCAAATCATTGCTAATTGTACCCAGTACAATTCCTGGTCGTGGATAAAACAAACTATGTCCAATCCACTCTGATGTCTCTGGGCCCAGAACTTCTGATAGCCCAGTCAAGTAAAACCAATCCTTTTTTATGTCTTGTGATTACTGACAGTTGCACTGCAAGTCTGTCAATGACCACCTGCCTTACTCATGTTGCAGTGGATATCAAGGACTCCAAGAATATCCAACAAACGACACGAGTCTTGACAGTAGACTAGATCGGGCAAGACATCAAGATCACTTGATATTTAGTTGAGGAAAGAACTATTTTATCTTGATATACATCCAATATACATCAAGAATTTATTAAGTTATTTAAAACATTCAGTTTTATTTAGTTTAGATTCATCTACAACTTATAGGATTAAATCGTTCTGGTATATGCAAATATGTAGTCCAACTAGCATATCTGCGAGCATTGTATCGATCGATGCCAACCATTGGTATCGATCGACGCAATCATTTTAAACCGTTTTCGATAACCGGTCTAACCGGATCGAACTTACATAACCGATTCAATCCAATTGAAACGGTTCGGTTTAATGGTCCATGTCGATCGTCACACACTATGTGTCGATCGATATCACCAAACCAGAACAAAATTGGTTAATTAAAATTAACCGAGTGAGATAACCGGTTCAATCCAATTGAACCGATCTATCCCGTCGCTTTACCTGTGTCGACCGACGCACCCAGTGTATCGATCGACACAGAACGATTACGGGTACTCGATCTCAGATCGAAACCCTAAAATTATTTACGGATTTTCGCTTTGTGTCGACCGACACACGCTTTGTGTCGATCGACACTTTGCGACAAACCCTAAATTTTATTGCGAGTTTTCGCTCTGTGTCGACCGACACATGCTTTGTGTCGATCGACACCCTGCGACAAACCCTAAAATTTTATTGCGAGTTTTCGCTCTGTGTCGACCGACACACGCTTTGTGTCGATCGACACCCTGCGACAAACCCTACAATTTTATATTTTGCGCCGCGGCGTGTCGACCGACACACGCTTTGTGTCGATCGACACAGTGCGATTCCAACAATACCATCGTTTTCAACAGAGACATAATCCGAGATTTATTCTATGAAACGCGATTTTAACAGGCAATATTCAGATCAACAACATCAAGTTTCGATTTAATATCACCAGATTCAATAGCTAAACCCTAAGCATGCTCTGATACCACTGTTGGATCCCTGCGGATCTAGGGTTTGATATATTGAAAATTGAACCAACCTCGTTCTTACCTTTTGGCAGCGGAATTGAGATGGTGAACGAGATCAGTTTGAGCAACGCAAACGCCTTGCCTCTACCAGATACACACGCACGCTCGCTGGAAACGGGATGCTAGTGCCGGATCAAATGGGGATCGAATCTCTCTGGTGTGTCTACTGTTTCTCTCAAGAAAAGTGGACGACTCACTGTTTAGGTCGAAATCTTAGAGTATTATTCGACCTAAACGTGCTTAACGGGCCAGACTTAATTAAGCCTAAACTCGAAAAGCCTGTTCGGAAAATCCGAACTGTGTCGATCGACACAACACCATTTTGTCGATATTAATGTGTATCAAATACACATTAGTATGATCATTACCATAATGATCATTCCCATGTCGTAGCTTCCAGTTCGCTTAGGTGTGTGACCCTATAGGATCATATAGTACTGGTAGTAAGTCTACAACTTACAGATTACAAGAGGCTTCTAGCAAAGCATTGCAACCGCCCAGTACTATACGAATGTCTGATCTCGACACACAACTATCTTCAGGAGTGAGTACAAGTGTGATTTCAGGACACTATCCCAACAATGGTGGCCTCTTCTCGGCGATTGGTTCGCCCGGCGTTTCATCTGTGCTTTACGTGGATCTGGTGTGTGAGGTGGTGGCTTTTGCCGGCGGTTTGGGCTCGGGTTTGCAGTTCTGTTGGCTTGCCTCCTCAGCGAGTTGGTCGATGGTTGTTGCGGCGTTGTTCCTACGCCTTCATCCTCCTCCGTATCATCCGGTCAAGTGTCGTGCTTTCTTGGTCTTGCTTCGGTTGGGTAGGTGTAGGGTCTTTCTCGTTTTTGTTGCTCGATCTATTTCTGGGGATAGCTTTCTAGGTTGTTGTCTGGTTTGTGGTTTAGTCCTTTAGGGCTGGGTAAAGTTCCTGGTTTAGGATTCTTTCTAGCCTGCTGGTTTTTTTTAGATTGTGTTTGTCCTAGCACTGTTTTAGTGATTGCACTTCCCAGTTTTTGGTCTAGATCTTCAGTTTCCTAGGTGTTAGCCTGGTGCTTGGTGGGTCTTGCTTTTCGGCAGTCTGCCTCGTTGGGTCTTCTTAGGGCTGTTATGCGTTCGGTTTTCGCCTGCTTCGGGTAGTGTGGTTGTTGTGGGTTATGGAGATGCTTTTCCTATCTTTTGATTGCGACGGTATAGTTCATGTGGTGATCCTTCTTATCTTCTGCTTGTGGTGTTTTGGCTTCGGGCAAGGGTTCTCCGGCTCAATTTTCAGGAAATGGAGCTTTGGCTCACTTCGCATCCGGTCGTTGGTCGTCGAATGGTTAAAGTATGTTCCTTCGTCTTCCTCAGGAGATCTGCATACGGTTTGTCTCGTGGCGTCTAAGGTGTTGGCGCAATATAATGAGTCCCGGTGGTTCTACCTCAATAAAGTTCGACTTGTGGATGTTTCTCTCTTATTCTCTCGTAGCTCATGGTCAAGTTCATTGCTTGGGTGTCTTGTTTTGTGACCTTAATCTGTCTTTATGCAATTTGCTAATATGTGTTTGGATGTTTGTCTTTTCTAAGTTGTTTTGGCTTCGAGGATTATGCTCTGTCCGCCGACTTATGGCTCTAGGGATGTTGTTTATCCGCTAGCTTTAGTACTCTGGGAGTTTGTATAACTCGCCGGCTTTGGTCTTTCTGCTTATAATAACTTTGGGTTAACTTTGGTGAATATAATCTTTCCAGAGAAAAAAAAAAAAAAAAAAAAAACATGTTACATTAAACTTAGTTCTGTAACTGTGCTTCGGTTTATGTAGTAAAGATGTGTAATTTCTAATTAAAATCTAGATAAAAATATCTTTCACATTTAAGAAAGTGTAGTTTTCAAAAACCTAAGAAAGAGGTATATTTTGCAAATTTTAAATCAGAAATGGAGTATTTTTCAAATTATCCCTAATAAAAAGTAGCTACTGTATTGTTTACAATCTAAACCGTGAGGACAACAATTTCGAACATGAACAAAAGTTCACTAAACTCGGAATGAAGTTAAATCCCACAGCTATTCGTTCCGATCCAGTTCCAATAACTCCGGATACATATCCATAAAGCTTTCAACTTTTATGGGACTATAGTACAACTTTATTACAGAACATTCTCTGTAAAAGAAGGAAGACCAAAATCGAAGTCGGCCTGAATCTTTGCTTATGCAGCGGCTGCAGGATCGTTTATGACTCCCAAAAAATCGTCTTTGATCATACCCACACAAAACTGTAAAATCAAAGACCAGTGTACAAAATTGTAAACACTGAAGCTAAAAGAGATTGAACACTATAAGTTGTTGCATTGTGAATAGAGTTATGGAGAAGGGTGCGTACGATTTCAGTGGCATCGACCCTTGTTCCTATAATCTTTAGTCTCACTTCACATTCTTTCTGGATCTTAACCTACAAGAAGCATTGGAAAGATTAGGTTTCTTGAAGATAGATGGAACAACGGTGAAAGCAAGATATAGAGAAAAGAAACACACTGATCCATCTGATGTTGTATAATTAGGCATGTCTCCAGCCTGAAACTCCATATCATCTGGAATCAACTGTGGCGATTAAAAAAGAGGAAACGAAGAGTTAATATAAACACATAAAAGAGTGACTTAGTTAGGTCCAAAACCATGATGTAAAAGATCATATAAGCTTACATGCTTGGACACAAAAATCTGAACAGGGCCAGCTTCGGCGAAGAATCCCATCTATGATATGTTAGGAAATCTCCATCACTTTAAACACTGATGTGTCACACAGAGGCATTGATACCTATATATTTATATATACCTTATTGACCAAAGTGACAACAGCTTCCAAAATCTCGCCTTTGAAAGGTCTGAAAACAACGCATTGGTATTTAATGGCAAAGGTGACGAAACCAGTCCCATCTCGGATCAATCCTTTCCCTATGCTTTCTATTCCAGTGATCGCTACTACAAACCCATGTCGGCCACTGTCCAAGCCAACACAAAGAAAAGGCAATTGCAATTAGCATCAATATGACATTGCAATGATGCTAAACACACAAACAAGAGACGAGCAGAATGATGCTCATACGCACTTTTTCATACCAAAACCAAAAAACCTAAACAAACTATACTAAAGATTTCAATTCTAGTATCAAATACAAATCAAGAAACAAGAGACCGGATCTGAGAGATTGGCAAGCAGGTATCTGAGTGAGCTGCGATGGATGAACTCTATATCTTAATCCTAAGAAAGAGACTAAGTTGAGACCTTAAGAAAAACAAATCCTTTTAACAAACTCATCGAATTTCTCTGTTTGCACTGAGGAAAGGAACAGACTTTCAACTAACAAGCAGCAGACAAGACTCCAATTGAGCCAAAGGAACGATTTTTATTCGAATTGATATCTTAAGCAGACTATTAGTTCCAAAAACCAAACCCACTGAACGAGACGGAGCTTAGGGTTACGAGAACAAGATGCAATTGAATTTGAAAGGTTTGTGTTAGAAACAAGATGGAGTATTGAGGAAAAGGGTTTCCGATTTCTACTTTGATAAATCAATCAACAGAAAGAACAACACCAATCCCGAATTGCCGAATTCTAAGTGAAGAAGAAGTGTTACAAGAAACCTGCAAGTGCCCTCGACATCTTTCATGAGCTTAGAAACGAGGTTTTCACGAAGGTTTCGACCAAAGAATCGTGGATGTAATTGCATGTTTCGCTCCAAAACTATGTGGAAAAACATCTCGTCGCTTTTCTCTTTCGCTCTCACTTCTGACTCCGAGACTCGTTTAAGATCTTGTTGAGCAAATTAGTTCGAGAACCGGAAAATTAATCAACGTGGCCCTTAAATTAAAGGGTACCTGCTCAAAGGTAGATCTCTGTATACCGTCGGATTATGAACGGATGAACGGTCTAGATTGTAATAAAGTTTTCCTTCTTTTTTGAAGTTTTTTTCCATATTTTCCATAAACTAATATGAATTATTGGTTTATGCATTTTAATGTATTTTTAAATCCAAATGAAATCAGTTGTTATTGGATCATTGATTTTAACATCTTTTTTCAAAATTATGTATTATTGGTTCTATGATTTTAGAACCTTAATTGAAATCGTATGTTATTGGTTTTATGAATTCAAAATCCAAATTAAAATCAAGTGTTATTCAATAGTTAAGATGTATATACGGATTTGATTTTATCTTGGATTTGAATAGATTTTTGTGGATTTTAAAGTTAAAAATACAAAAACTTTAAATCTGACTGAAAACCTACGGATTTCACAAATATTAGTAAAATCTATCTATTAAATTTTAAAATCAACGAATTTCTAGATACACGAAAATAGACAAATCAGTAACACCCTCTTAATTAATTTTAGATTTTTTACAAAAAGGAAATTTACTATCTGTAAATCACATGTTGTTGCACTTGCATAGTTGCATTCCCTCCCTTACAAATTCAAAATTATACTTCATGAGATTTTATGTTTATGTTTCGTCAACAAGACACGATAACGAGGAGAAAAACAGAACAATTGTTTATTCCTTTTATTAATCATCAGAAGAAAATAAAACAAACAAGGCTGTTTTTAACTGTGACACAGATAAACAAGTATTTGTTTGATTCTTAATAATTAACTATGGGTCAACTCGAGGATACCCCACCGGAAGGTGGAGGCGTTAGGTAATGTGACGGCGGAGGATATTTCTTGGTCGGTGGCTATGGGTACTCTACACGCGGTGAAGGACACTTTGTCGTTGGCGGGTGTGATAACCGAGTTCGTTACAAAGGCTAAATGCTCGTCTTGCTCGGGAGAGCTGACGTGTTCAGGGATCTGTGGGTCAAAGTTCGTCTTTAGTTAAGAACTGACTAAGTTCGTAGACGAACAAGAAATAGTGGAGGTTGATCGGTGACGAGCGTGTTTATATTAGATATAAAGAAAGAAGTCCGAGCAGGTCAAAAGACGAGTTCGGGTACAATTCAGGACGTGTTAATTCTAGAGAGAGAGTAGTAAGAAGTGCACAAATCCCAAAAAGGTACATTAATTTACAGTGACGACTCCTATTTATAAAAAATACGGTCGTAGTTTGTACAGGCCGTTGACTCATTGTCGAGATCGTGCGGATTGGGCCGTACTTTGGTGACGAGAAGGGCCAAGTCGAATGCCTCTTTGTTTGTTAGTGGAGCCGAGCTGCTCTGATGTTGCAAGCCGAGCCGAGCAAAGAAGTTCTCCTAGCCGAGCCGAGCCGAGCTGGTTATAAAGAGCTCGGTATGAACGAGTGTGGCGTTCGGGCCTTTTGCTTTGTGGGCCGAGTTTTGTTTCTGTTGGGCCGACCCTTTGTCCAAAGAGGAGGTATGGGCCCTGCTAAGTGGATGGATGTTAAACCCATATAAAAAAGTGAGCCCCCCCCCCCGTTTGTCGGTATTCGAGTTTACTAAAGTCGGCGGATTTGCCAAGTTGTTTAGTTGGGTTGATACCTATTCGGTGGAGATTTGGTCGGCCTGTTTATGTTCGCTTGTTTCGTCGTTTCTGTTCTCGGGAAGACTGAGAGTTTTCTTAGGAAGCCGCTGGAAGCTGAAAGGTTGCCTAGGTGTAATGATGATGCCTATAAACCGTCAGAAGCTGAAGAGTCGTCTTAGATATAATGATTGCGCTCTTCTTGAAAACTTCTCACTCCGCTTATAAATACTTCTCTCCGCTCTTCTCATTCTTCATTTCACTCTTTCCGCATGTGTTTCACTCTCCTTCTCTCTAAATTTATCCTTCTCTCTCTAGATTTGTTGTTGTATTAGTAATGAGAATCGATTCCCACTCTTGGTCGTCGCCTGATCTTGATGATCTTCATTCGGTAAGATTGTCCAATGAAAATTCTGCTCAATCCTGCTCATCTGTTGCGCAATCAAGTTCTATGGCGAGCTCGGATCGAATGGAGATTATTGTTCCGAGCCCGCGAGACGGTTGAGTTCGATCTTCAGTTGTAGATAATTATCCGAGCATCCATGTTCCGTTTCTTGTAGATTCAGACGACGACGGGGTGCGTCCTTGGTCGGCACCAATGAGGCAGCATCCTGGTCCGCTATTGTTGAAAGAGGAGGAAGTATATCTTGTAGATCAGGATATGCTTGCTTCTCTCTCGCCTGTTCCGAGCAGGTCTCAAAACGCTCGGAAGAAGACAAGGAAACAGACTTCGGGTGACTCCGAGAAGACAAAGAAGTCTCGCCCTTTGCGTCCCGTTATTCAGACAAAATGCACTGATGACGATCTGAGGTGGCTTGCGGAGAACTGTTCTACTGGTGGCGCTGGTCGGCTTGAGCTTCACAAATTGGATGCTCGACTTGGATATCCATGAGTCAGCGAGTGAAAGGTGTTTTGTGTTTCCTCGATGATATATCATGGTTTTTACCCATTTTAGACCATGATATAGTTGTGTTTTAGTGTCTTTTGTCTTTGTTTAGAGTCTTTTACAGGTTTAATCAGGTTTGGAGCTAATTGGAGATATTTGGAGCATTTTGGGACGTATTGGCCGAGAGATTTACTCACTGACCGATTTATTGATCATGCATCGACCGACACACATTGTGCATCGGTCGACACACTAGCGAGATGGGCCGTACGCGTCGGTTTAACAAGTTATGAAGATTTGCAAAGAGGCCCAGAATAGTTCCAATATTTACACAGAAGCCCCATCCGAGATTATGCCTATATATACTAGTTTTTGGTGTTTATTTTACATACGCTTTACATTACGCTTTGATACTAATAGCTAAGAGATTTCTAGAGCTTTTGGGGCTGATCTATTTCCTGTATTCACTTATTTTGGAGAAGATTTCGAACCCCTTTATCTATTTAATTTCTTATATGCAATCTATTATTTCTTTGATTATGTTTTCATTAATCATGTCTGAGTAGATCCATAGTTGAGTTTAGGGTTTCTCACATAGGATTTCATGACTTGCTAGACTTGTTCTAATTCAGTTAAGGATTCATAACTATATCTGTTCTTCAATTTAATTGTGCTTAAAGCTAGTTCTAACCTGATCAATTAGAATCTAGATCTTAGGTTGCTAAATACGTCACGGAAGTGGGGTTTAGGAATCTGAACTAATTAAATTGGGCAATTAAACTTTGCGCAAACGGAAGTTTGGTTTAGGATAATTGTGAACATATCAAACTTGGGATTAATGCTAGTTTAATCTGTTAGTTCTCGCAAACGAAAGTTTGGTTTGCTGCACTTAGGCTTAGAGAATTATCGCAAAGGAATTTGGTTAATTCTATATCTGTGTTTTGAGTTCTAGAACTGTGCTTAATTAGATCCTTGCTGAATGAACTGTCTGCTTGTCTGATTTCCTGAGAATACCCTAGGCTTGACGCTTTTAGTTTATTGCTTCTCAACCGTTAATCTCTGCTACTGTTTACTTTCTTGCTTCGCAACCATCTGCTTATTTCTAGTTTAAATCTCTACGTTTCTGTTTCTATTGAGACCAAGTGTCCCTGTGGATTCGATAGCCCTATATACTACTTTGACATTGCTGTTCACTTGCAGTTTAGTATAAGGTAAAACTTTTGAGCCTATCAAGTTTTTGGCGCCGTTGCCGGGGACTCTTTGAGTCTTCGATAGGACCGAACTTAGGGTTTTTGCTAGAAATTTTTCTTTTTGTTTTTGTTCTTTTTCGTTTTTGTTTTTTGATTTTGCTAAACTTTTTCTCTGTTTCTTTCTGTCGCAGGTACGAATTTCGCCTTGTGTCGATCGTTGCATACCTTGCGTCGATCGTCACTTGGCGATTCTGAGATTGAATCGATCGTTGCACTGATAGCATCGATCGTTGCTGGACGATTACAGACAGTTTATGCCAACGCAGAAAACTCGAAGTAATCCGAACTCGAGCTTGCTTAATCTCGGACTAGAGGAACTTGGACGTCTAGAAAGGACTAACAGAAGAGAAAGAAGAGAGAGAATGGTACGAGAATGTTTGATCTTGATACCAGATGCTGAAGGTACCCTAAGGGACCAAGATGACAACCCGTACAATGCTGCTGGGCATCGGGTTGATGCTGAAGGGAATGTCATCCCTGATCCTCCTGAGCAACAGGAGCTGAACCGAAACCAGGGTCAAGGACGGGCCCAAGGTAGAGAGATGGTGGTTCATGAGAGGACACTAGCTGATTACAACAGACCTGATGAGTTTCATGCAAACCGAGCAGCTCTAGTGCTTCCTGCTTTTGAGAGGAATGATTTTGAGGTAAAGACCATCTACTACCAGCTGATGAGACAGATTGCTTTTCATGGTCTTCAAGCAGAGCAGCCTATGGATCACATTGACAAGTTTGAAGACATAGTCACTGGCATGAAGTATGAAGGAGTATGCCCAGACTATCTGTTCCTTAAGCTATTTCCGCACAGTCTTGCTGGAGACGCTAGTGCATGGTTGAGACAACTGGCACCTGGTCAGTATACTACTTGGGCAGCCTTAAAGAGTGAGTTCTTGCGTCATTTTTATGATGATGCGCGCTCGGATCAGTCCAGACAGGACATACTCACCTTTTCCCAAGGAGCTGTGGAGCCCTTGAAGACTGCCTGGATGAGATTTAAGCAGTATCAGCGTGACTGTCCACACCATGGATTCACAGAAGTACAGCTGATTGGTATTTTCTTCAGAGGCATAGATCTCCCTTATCAGACTGCGCTAGATAATTCTAGTAATGCTAATTTCAACACCAGGACTCCTACACAAGCTAAGCAGTTGATTGGGAACCTTATTAACAGCTACAGTTGCAAGTCTATAGATGAAAAGAGAAAGAAATCCGGTGGAAGTACAGAGGATTCTAACATGACTGAGATTAGATCTAGGCTGGACACAGTGTACGATCTCCTAACAAGTAAGAAAGCTGTCCACTCTACCCAAGATATAGAGGTAATTCAGACTGAGGAGGACACTCAGGAAGAAGAAGTGAATTACATGGGAGGTTCTGGTTGCCAAGGTAGTAGATCTAAAAATCAACAGAGAAACAGATTCTCAAATGGAGTTCAGCGAGGTGGTTCTGAGAAAGCCAACGAGTCTGATAGTAAAGTAGAGATGATGATAAGACAGCTAATGGAGAATCAGACTAAGTACGCAGCAGATGCTGACGCGAAAATGGATACAATCTACAGGGATCTGAATGGGAAGTTTGAGAGTTTGAACACACACATGAAAGAGCTTGATGCTAAGGTTGCAAGAACTGCTGGGCATGCTCAAAGGGAAGAGGGATATCTCCCGGGAAGGACTGATGTCAATCCTAAGTACCAATGCAATGCCGTGACATTAAGAAGTGGTAAGGAGCTGTCATCTGGCCAGAAAAAGCAGTTGAGCGTTGAGGAACTCGTGGAAATTGACGAGCTGGAAGATGAGATACGCGATATTCGCCGCGCATCGATCGATGCATCTAAGCAACGATCGTTGCCAAGCGAAATCAAGGAACCGGAGGTCGTAACAAAGTCGCCTAGCATCGATCGGTGCGATAAGAGCAACGATCGACACAAGGAGACTGCAGAAAGTTCGAGTGCTGAAAACCCAAAACAGTCGGCTGAAAGGGTATACAGGCCTAAGATACCTTATCCCAAGAACCCCAGAAAAGCTAAGAATGATAGGCAGTATGCAAAGTGGAAGGAGTTCATAAAGAAGGTGAAGGTTGAAGTACCTTTGTTGGATTCCATTGAAACTTCCCCCATGATGAAGAGATGCCTTAAGGATGCAATTTCAGGTAAATGGTCTGACGAGGAAAGTATAATGATGCTCAATGAAGTATGTAGTGCAGTGGTTCAAGGCAGAATTCCAGAGAAATTAAAAGATCCAGGCATCTTCGTATTAGATTGTGCTATCTACAAGGAGAGGTTCGAAAGGTCCCTATGTGATCTTGGCTCCAGTGTAAATCTGATGCCCCTTTCAGTTGCTAAAAGACTAGGGATGACAGATTTTATACCAACTAGGATATCACTGGTTTTGGCAGACAGATCAGTCAGGATTCCCGAAGGAGTAATATAGGATGTGCCTATAACAGTTGGCAAGTGCGTAATCCCAACTGATTTTGTGGTTCTACAATATGGACAAGAGCCAAAAGACCCATTAATTCTAGGCAGATCTTTCTTAGCAACAGCTGGTGCGATGATTGACTGTCAAGGAGGCAAAATAGTTCTAAATGTGGGAGATCTGAAGATGAGTTTTGACATGAACAAACTGGTAAAGAGACCAACCATCGACGGGAAAACCTTTTATGTGGACACATTGGGTGATTTAGCTGCAGAGTACTTCCATCAATCACATGCTGAGGACCCACTGGAGAGGGCTTTACTGAGTTCTATTTTGGAGTTGGAATACCTACAGGACGAGCCTGCAATGTGCTATACAAGATTGATGGATTCTGTCGAGGTTGCAATGCAGGTAGAAGTGTCTGACGCGGGACTGCAACGATCGACACCATCTAAGCATCGATCGTTGCAAGACGACAGAGACTGGGCAGAGGAAAAGGCTCCGAAAATAGATCTGAAACAACTTCCATCCGGGCTAAGGTACGCTTTTCTTGGACCTAATTCAACATACCCAGTGATTGTTAATGCTAGCCTGAACAACGCAGAGCTCACTTTACTGCTAAGCAAGCTACGCAAGCATCGCAAAGCTCTTGGCTATTCCCTTAATGATATTTCAGGTATCTCACCAGAGCTGTGCATGCACCGGATACATCTTGAGGATGAGTCCAAGACATCAATCGAACATCAGAGGAGACTTAATCCTAATCTGCAGGAAGTAGTCAAAAAGGAGATTATGAAACTCCTTGACGCTGGAATTATATATCCTATCTCTGATAGTGATTGGGTGAGTCCAGTCCATGTAGTACCAAAGAAGGGCGGTGTTACAGTCGTGAAGAATGAGAAGAACGAGCTGATACCTACTAGGACTGTGACAGGACACAGGATGTGCATAGACTACAGGAAGCTTAATGCTGCTACTAGGAAGGATCATTTTCCTTTACCTTTTATTGATCAGATGCTCGAAAGGTTAGCAAATCATCCTTACTACTGCTTCTTAGATGGCTACTCAGGTTTCTTTCAGATTCCCATCCATCCAGAGGATCAGGGAAAGACCACTTTTACTTGTCCATATGGGACTTTTGCTTACCGTAGGATGCCTTTTGGACTCTGCAATGCACCAGCCACTTTCCAGAGATGCATGATGTCCATATTCACAGATATGATTGAGGATTTTATGGAAGTATTCATGGATGATTTCTCAGTATATGGATCATCCTATAATGAATGCTTAGATAATCTGTGTAAGGTTCTGAAAAGATGTGAAGAGAAGCACTTAGTTCTTAACTGGGAGAAGTGTCATTTCATGGTCAGAGATGGCATTGTGCTTGGACATAAAGTGTCCGAAGCAGGAATAGAGGTGGACCGCGCTAAAATCGAAGTGATGACCAACCTGCAGGCACCTGATTCTGTTAAGTCTATTAGAAGCTTTCTTGGACATGCTGGCTTCTATAGACGGTTCATCAAGGATTTTAGTAAGATTGCTAGGCCACTAACTGCTTTGCTGTGCAAAGACACCAAATTTGAGTTCACTGCAGATTGTCAAACTGCATTTGAACGGATCAAGCAGGCATTAGTGAGTGCTCCCATAGTTCAGCCACCGGATTGGGATTTGCCTTTCGAAGTAATGTGTGATGCAAGTGATTATGCTGTAGGAGCTGTTCTTGGACAAAAGAAAGATAGAAAGCTTCATGCTATCTATTATGTCAGTAGGACACTGGATGATGCACAAAGAAACTATGCAACTACAGAGAAGGAGTTGCTGGCAGTTGTCTTTGCATTTGAGAAATTTCGCTCTTATCTTGTTGGCTCTAAGGTAATTGTCCACACTGATCATTCAGCACTGAAGTATCTGATGCAGAAGAAGGATGCTAAGCCAAGATTGTTGAGATGGATCCTGTTGCTTCAGGAATTTGATATTGAAGTGAGAGATAAGAAAGGGGTTGAGAATGGAGTTGCTGACCATCTTTCGAGGATGCTAGTTGAGGAGGACGTGCCAATTAATGACTATTTGCCTGAAGAAAACGTCAATATGGTTGGGACAATCTGTGAGACAGATTTGGACAGAAATCTGCAGAACTGTCGGATTAATCGCGTTGCGTCGATCGATGCTACATCAGCGTCGATCGATGCTTCTATCGGGACAGCAACGATCGATACATTCGACTGTGACGATCGTTGCAGCGCGGATACAGACGCAGAAACTTTCACAATACGTATTGGAAGGCATGAGTTCGAGATTAATGCTGTCGCAACAAATGATCGACCATGGTATGCAGACATAGCCAATTATCTAGCTGCAGAGACTGAACCAGATAATCTGAAGGGATATGAAAAGAAGAGGTTTTTCAGAGAACTTAGGAGGTACTATTGGGATGAACCTTACCTCTATAAGCATTGTTCGGATGGCCTTTATAGAAGATGTGTTGCTGAGTCAGAGGTTCCAGATATCCTTTTCCACTGTCACGGATCAGATTATGCAGGACATTTTGCTACATTTAAGACTGTGTCTAAGGTTTTGCAAGCAGGTTTCTGGTGGCCTACAATGTTCGCTGATACTCACTCTTTTATTTCTCATTGTGATGCCTGCCAGAGGAGAGGGAAAATAAGCAGGAAGCATGAGATGCCTCAGAATTTCATTCTTGAGGTTGAGGTTTTTGATTGCTGGGGCATAGACTTTATGGGTCCCTTTCCCTCATCTTATGGGAATAAATTCATATTAGTTGTTGTGGATTATGTTTCTAAGTGGGTAGAAGCAATAGCTAGTCCAACCAATGACTCTTCAGTAGTCACTAAGCTATTTAAATCCATCATATTCCCTAGATTTGGAGTACCTCGGATAGTTATTAGTGATGGAGGATCTCACTTTATTAATAAGGTTTTTGAGAAGCTCCTGAGGAAGCATGGAGTGCACCACCGAGTTGCTACTCCCTATCACCCACAGACTAGTGGACATGTAGAGGTTTCTAACAGACAAATCAAGGAGATCCTGGAAAAGACAGTTGGGAAGACAAGGAAAGATTGGGCAGCTAAGCTTGATGATGCTTTATGGGCCTACAGGACTGCATTTAAAACGCCATTAGGGACTACTCCATTCCATTTGCTGTATGGGAAAGCATGTCATCTGCCAGTAGAACTTGAGCACAAGGCAGCATGGGCTGTAAAACAGATGAACTTTGACCTCAAACCAGCTGCAGAGAGGAGATTGATACAGCTCAATGAGTTGGATGAGATAAGACATTTTGCCTATGAGAACTCAAAGTTGTACAAGGAAAGGACTAAGGCTTATCATGACAAAAAGATTGCCTCCAGACGATTTAAGCCTAACGATCAGGTACTGTTGTACAATTCTCGCTTGCATTTGTTTCCAGGCAAGCTGAAGTCAAGATGGTCTGGACCCTACACGATCAAAGAAGTGCGTCCATATGGAGCTGTCATTTTGATTGGCAAGGAAGGTAATGAGTTTGCTGTTAATGGGCAGAGGGTAAAACACTATTGGGCTAAGGCCGAGATTCCAAGGGGACAGATTTTGCCTCTGGATGCTGCACCCTCCACTTGAAAATTCCCATCCGTCCGGTCAAGCTATTGACCTTAAACAAGCGCTGGGTGGGAGGCAACCCACCATTAGGTACTGGTGTTTTTCTACTTAATTTTTGGTGTTTTTGTTAGGATTTTACGTTTGTTTTTGTTTCTGGTGAGTTTATGTTTGCAGGTCTCGGTTAAATCGCAGTGCAACGATCGACGCACTTCTGTGTCGATCGTCACAACACGAAAGGAATCGCATTGCAGCGATCGTTGCGGTCCCGAGCAACGATCGACTATACACGAAAATCGCCAAGTAACAGTCGATGCACTTAGTGCAACGATCGATGCTCAGCGACAGAGGTAACCCGACAGACATAATTTCACCTTTTCAATTTTTATTTTCTTTTTACCGATCCTTCGCTGGACACTACTGGGGACAATGTGTCTTAAGTGTGGGGGAGGTGCTACTGACTTTTGTTTTCTGTTTTCTTAAGAGTCAGTCCGTTTTTCAAAAAAATTTTGTTTTATTGAGTCAAAATTGTTTAAGTAAGAAACTATGATTTTCTGAGAAGATTTACAAGACTTGCAGGAACTTAAGTAACCATTGGGATGAAGTTGCAGGATCTATCTATGACTATTAGAAAACCCCATCACAGATCAACCTACTGGGAACACCCACATCACTTCAGGTATCAGAGGATCCTTTTACTGACTTCAACCTTAATACTGACTTAGATTTCTCACCTAAGGGCTTGGTATACTTTGTGTCGGATTCCCTTGTTAGTTCTGACACAGCCTGTAAACCTGTCCTATTTAGTTCCCTTCTCCCCTTCTGTAAAGTAAAAAATAATAATAATAAACTGAGGATGAGTTAGTAACTCCGAAGTGGTCATGGGAATAGTAGCAAACACTATTATCTCTCATGTGATCCATGGAATGTGTCCAAAGTACACCCCATAACGGGAAGAACACTGATAAAAAAAATAAAATGATACCCAGTGGGGAAAAATCAGTTGTTAAAGAAGGGAAAGAGAAGAAAGGGACTAGAGAAAGATAGTATGGTGGTCTAGAGCTGATAAGGTAAGAATCCATGTGCCCTTTGATCGATAATCCTTAGGTGAGACCGCACTTAAATACTTGCAGAAGTCAGTAGGGAGAATTTGAATGCTTGAATGTGATTGTGGAGTTTACCTAGGACAGTTGCTAAGTGTGGGGGAAGTACATTGTGGTCTTGATATCCTGTGATTGATTTTTGCAGTGGTTTACTAAGGGGAATCTGAGTATTGTAGCTTCTAGGATGAAATGAGTTTCTGAAGAGTTTTCAAACCTCTTCACCATGCTTTAGTTCTATGTTTTGCTTGAGGGCAAGCAAAGGCTAAGTGTGGGGGAGTTGATATATCATGGTTTTTACCCATTTTAGACCATGATATAGTTGTGTTTTAGTGTCTTTTGTCTTTGTTTAGAGTCTTTTACAGGTTTAATCAGGTTTGGAGCTAATTGGAGATATTTGGAGCATTTTGGGACGTATTGGCCGAGAGATTTACTCACTGACCGATTTATTGATCATGCATCGACCGACACACATTGTGCATCGGTCGACACACTAGCGAGATGGGCCGTACGCGTCGGTTTAACAAGTTATGAAGATTTGCAAAGAGGCCCAGAATAGTTCCAATATTTACACAGAAGCCCCATCCGAGATTATGCCTATATATACTAGTTTTTGGTGTTTATTTTACATACGCTTTACATTACGCTTTGATACTAATAGCTAAGAGATTTCTAGAGCTTTTGGGGCTGATCTATTTCCTGTATTCACTTATTTTGGAGAAGATTTCGAACCCCTTTATCTATTTAATTTCTTATATGCAATCTATTATTTCTTTGATTATGTTTTCATTAATCATGTCTGAGTAGATCCATAGTTGAGTTTAGGGTTTCTCACATAGGATTTCATGACTTGCTAGACTTGTTCTAATTCAGTTAAGGATTCATAACTATATATGTTCTTCAATTTAATTGTGCTTAAAGCTAGTTCTAACCTGATCAATTAGAATCTAGATCTTAGGTTGCTAAATACGTCACGGAAGTGGGGTTTAGGAATCTGAACTAATTAAATTGGGCAATTAAACTTTGCGCAAACGGAAGTTTGGTTTAGGATAATTGTGAACATATCAAACTTGGGATTAATGCTAGTTTAATCTGTTAGTTCTCGCAAACGAAAGTTTGGTTTGCTGCACTTAGGCTTAGAGAATTATCGCAAAGGAATTTGGTTTATTCTATATCTGTGTTTTGAGTTCTAGAACTGTGCTTAATTAGATCCTTGCTGAATGAACTGTCTGCTTGTCTGATTTCCTGAGAATACCCTAGGCTTGACGCTTTTAGTTTATTGCTTCTCAACCGTTAATCTCTGCTACTGTTTACTTTCTTGCTTCACAATTTATTTACTTCACCATCTGCTTATTTCTAGTTTAAATCTCTACGTTTCTGTTTCTATTGAGACCAAGTGTCCCTGTGGATTCGATAGCCCTATATACTACTTTGACATTGCTGTTCACTTGCAGTTTAGTATAGGGTAAAACTTTTGAGCCTATCACTCGAGCACGTGGTCGATCTCGGGTGTCGAGATGATCGCTTGATGGACCTTTGACGTCATATTCTTTAGCATTAACTCCAGGTCCTCGATCTCACTATCTCGATGCACGTCGTGCGCTGAGCTGCTTATGATTTCACTGATGGGAGGTTGATCTTTGGTCTCTTCGGTTTGCTGACCCGAAGAATGTGAAAATGCTCGGCTTCGATGATTGATGTTCGGCGTCGGCGATCCTTCAAATAATGCATGTTGGAGACGTGGTATGAAGTTGGTTGTCCGAGGTGCGGATGCCAGTAAGTCGTTGATATGTCCTTGGCATAGCGCTTGGGCTGTGACGAGCTGGTTGAAACGAGCATTACTCCCTCGGGACAGTTCGTCCAATTGAGTCATGAGGGCCCTCAGGAGGACATATATGTCATGTTCGTCAGATTGGTTTCTTGCAATCTGCCGAGGTTGCTCAGTACTTGAGGATGTTTCTGTGTTCGTCGGTTGGACAATCGGGTTGACGACTTGCGAAACGTGATGAGCCTTGTCAGGTTGACCCTCTACTTGTGAGGTCGTTCCCGAACTTGAATTTTCTGGGATAGTGATAAAATCCTTGCTCGTTGGGGGTCCTGTCATTGTCGAACTTGTCCATTAGTGAAGAAAAACTTTAATTCCCCACAGACGGCGCCAATTGTGATAACCGAGTTCGTCACAAAGGCTAAATGCTCGTCTTGTTCGAGAGAGATGACGTGCTTGAGGATCCGTGGGTCAAAGTTCGTCTTTAGAGAAGAATTGACTAAGTTCGTAAACGAACAAGAAAGAGTGCAGGTTGCTCGGTGACGAGCGTGTTTGTATTAGATATAAAGAAAGAAGTCCGAGCAGGTCAAGAGACGAGCTCGGGTTACAATTCGGGACATGTTAATTCTAGAGAGAGAAAGTAGTAAGAAGTGCATAAATCCCAAAAAGTTACATTAATGTACAGTGACGACTCCTATTTATAGTAAAATATGGCCATACTTTGTACGGACCGTTGACTCCTTATCGAGCTCGTGCGGATTGGGCCGTACTTTGGTGACGAGATGGGCCACGCTGAATGCCTCTTTTTCTGTTAGTGGAGCCAAACTGCTCTGACGTTGCGAGCCGAGTCGAAAAAAGAAGGTCTGCTAGCCGAACCGAGCTGGTTATGACGAGCTCGGTATAAACGAGTGTGGCGTTCAAACCTTTTGCTTTATGGGCCGAGTTTTGTTTGTGTTGAGCCGACCCTTTATCCAAAGAGCAGGTATGGGCCCTGCTAAGTGGATGGGTGCTAAACCCATATATAACAGTGGAAGTGGATGCTCCACCGACGGAGGATACGTTTTGGTAGGTGGTGGTGGATATACCACCGGCGGAGGATACATTTCGGTTGATGACGGTGGATACACCACTGGCGGGGGATATGTTTTGATCGGTGGCGGAGGATACACCATTGGCATGGGATACATTTTGATAGGCGGCGGGGGAGGTGGTGAAGATGGCGAATATGAAAATTTCGAAGATGGTTGCCATTCAAATGGCGGCTTTTCCAAGGGGGACAGCCAAACCATTTACAAAAAAGAAAAAGAAAAAAAAAATATGGAGAAGGAGAGGCCAAAGAGACAAGAACAAGGGTTCCTTGTGTTATTAACAACATCAGAGCTAAAGTAACTGCATAAGACTCCATGTTTGGTGGTTGTTGTTGTGAATAGCAAGCGAGAGAAAAAACGGTGGTTTATAAACTGAGTAGAGGATTCAAGAATCTACTACACATTGCAGTGAGATTGCCACAGTGCATTATACGCTCACAGCTGGTTTTAAAACCCTATATCCAGGAAGCCAAGTGACAGAAGCTTTTTGTATCCATTCATCTGCAATTAACTTGCCTTCACTTTTTTTCTTTTCAGAATCTGTCTTTTAGAAGTTTTTTTAATCTTCTTAATGATGATTTATGTAGTGATCAATGAAACCGAAGATTGTCTGAGTGTATATATACACTGAGAAAGTTGGTTACTGAAAGAATAAAATTTGCAGACTTTTTTTACTGTCTAATATGAGTCAGAGAAAAAGAAGAAGAAGATCATAAGAACATAAAGTTTTGAGAAAAGAAATGGCAAGAGTTCAAATAAGAAGATATAACATGTAAAATGTGTTTTAAGCCTTCTTGCAAGGCCTCAGGACAAAGTCTCAGGGAGCGTCAAATGCCTCTCCCGCTTTCTTGTCGACAATTTAGTCTTTTTTCCCGCGAGGTTCAAACTGCAAAAAAAAAAAAAATGAAAGAGTTCTTTGTATGTGAATGACTTCTTCTCAAAGCTCAGATTCTAAGTTCGTTGAAAAGAAATGCACATCAGTTAGTATATAAGGATCTGATAGCTTTACTACGTTATCTTTAGATGAACCACAATTGCAATTATGAGAATCTGAAAGACTGAAACCAGAAGTGAAAGAAAGAGTTGAAGTACCTCTATTCATCACAAGAACCGGGGCCTCCGATCTGCCGGCTTAAGAATTTGGAAAGAGCACATTAAACTTTCATCAACACTCATCATTGCACCAGCATTATCGAATTCACCACAGTAGTTAGGAGCTGAGAATATAGTAACAAGCTGTCTATCGGCAAAGAACTCATAACCATCCTCTACAACCTGCAGGAAAAAAAAAGTTTTGATTAGAAATTCCGCTACTCTTTTAGTTAAAAAAAAAAAGAAACATGAATATATGTGTAGTAGACCAACCTGGTGAGCACGACAGATAAGATCCATATCGTTCTTTATTAGAAACTCAGCGACTTTGTCAGGTCCAAACGTGTAAGAGACTCCACGGTCGTTCATCCCCCATCCTTTGACATCTTTGCTTGGATCAGACCAAAGCAGATCACAGAGCAGACCAGAGTCTGGAACATCTGTAGGTCGCTTAATGTTCTTTATCTGTTCAACGTTGGTCAAATCGGGAGAAAGGCCACCATGCATACATAATATCTTATCATCTATTACAGCAGCCACGGGGAGGCAGTTAAAAGAATCTGTAAACACTTTCCAGAGTCTCACACTGAATCGACGTTTACATTCATCATAAAATCCGTAGATTCTGTTAATCGAAGCACATTCGTGGTTTCCTCTTAGAAGGAAAAAGTTCTCAGGGTATTTGATTTTGTAGGCAAGCAGAAGACAGATCGTCTCCAAACTCTGCTTCCCACGGTCCACGTAATCTCCTAAGAATAAATAGTTAGCTGTAGGAGGAAAGCCTCCATATTCAAACAGCCTCAAAAGATCCGAGTACTGTCCATGAATATCACCTGCAAAATCGAACGAAACCATTACAAACCCGTGTGAATTTGAGACAAATCAACACATGAGTTCACATAAATGGAACCTTCAAAACAAGATATCACCCAAACAAACAAATCAATCCTAAGTTACATCAGTCGCTAAGGATACTCAGCAAAATCTTTGTAAAACAGTTGTCAATGATTTTAACCTTTCACGAGGTCTCACCCAAAACTTAGAGCAATCCAGTGATCTTTATGGGTCCTTTAAACTTCTCTTTGTTTCGAGATCAGCTGCTGCAATCAGATGACTGATTAAACATCTCTACATCTCCACAAATCCACAAGAAAACCTTTTTTTTGTTCTTCCTTATCTATAACTTGACCAAACATATCTCTGTTTAAAACCAAATTCTCGTTTCGCAAAACCTACTCAAGACAGAGAAAAAGAAAAGCTTTTTTCTTTCTTTCTCGGGAGCTGATCTAAGATAAACGCTAGCGAAGCTAAAGCCATCAAGGCAATCATGAAGACCTCAGATCCCAAAACGAGAAACCCCAGGAAAAAAAATCAAAAAGGAAAGGAGAAAAAGAGAATGATTACCGCAGATCTTGATGGGAGCTTCGAGCTCAAGGAGGTTAGGCTGTTGAAGGAAAATCTCTTTGGAGACGATGCAAAGCTGTCGGATCTCAGATTCGTTGAGCATAACTTGCTTCGTTCCAGGCTTAGGGTTTCTGTAATCCAACAAACGACGAATGATGTCATCGAGAACGGCAGGGTCCATGCTTCCCTGCCCTTGTTGCGCCATTCCAACACCCGCGATCCAAACTAATTATCTACAAAAAGTTTCTATCTTTCGGACAAAAATCGATCGCCCTAGAAACCAATTTAATTCGAAAATCTTCTCTCGATCTTTGGACCATAAAAAAGTTGTCGCCTTTGTTTCCCCAAAATTTCCTTCTTTTTTTCCAACGAAATTCTGTGATGGGTGAGTTTATCGAAGGTTAGTGGGTTTCTCTTCCTTTGGTTATTTATTTATTTTATATTTATTTGAAGAATAAAATAATTCTCCAATAATAATAGGCTAATGCAACTCTCTGCATAATGTAATAATAATATTCATCTCTCCGTGTTCGTCCATTTTGGATGGATTTGCTGGTCCCCACTATGCACACATCACATGATTTTTTAAAAAGTGAAAACTATTATTTTCTCTGTAAATAGTTATTTTCATAAATAGTAATGTTTCTTTGTTTTGATAAAAAAGTAATGTTTCTTTGTTTTGTTTAAATATGATCAAATTGTATTTTGCCAATTCATTTTCCTTTTCTTATAAACATATTGTATTAATCAACATAGGAGTTTATTGGATTGAATTTTTGGATTTATCTTCAAATTCATGATCTACATGTACTTTTTAAAATAAAAAACTAGTAACTTTAGAAGAAATAATTTTACTATAAATGATTAATGTTCACTAGTGATTTACTTAAAAATATAGAAATAAAAGAATCTAATGTTACATATGTTATATTCAGATTCGGTGTGTGTTTTATATTTAGAATTTATTTTGGTTTTACGTTTTTTTCTGTAAAAAACTTAAAATTATAAATAAAAAATGTGCAGACAAGGAGAAGGTGAAGATACAAGAGAAATGACTTAACAAACTCGTCACTAGTAAACCAAACTCCACTAGTCTCCCTTTTTTGTTTTACTATTTTGAAGTCGTCTTGCTGATCCTTCAACAGTAAACGTTGGATCGGTCTATATATTGTATAAAAGTTGTTATATTAAGATATCGTTGTCTTAGAATAAGTTGAACCAGCATCAGAATTAGTAACTGTTTCACTCTGAATTTGAAAGAAAACAGAGAGGATTAGATTTTAAAGTTCGAATCTAATTGCCGCTTAAGATCGATACCTATTCATAAGAAATACTGTATGTCTTCGGTTAAACCAACACGTTTAGCTAAAATTAGACCAACGCTTTCGTTTCATCTCCAACAGAGTTATCAAATATGAGAGTTTTGGGACAAGCAAAATATTGATTATGTAACTAAATATTTTTTTTTTCTTTTACATAGATCTGTAACTAATTTTAGTTGTTTGAGGAATATAGTTGTTGGTATGGTCCGCTTTCAAGAATTTTTTTTAAAAAAAAACTTTGCACATAAATAATAACTAATTTGGATCCGATGATGTATGTTTATTCTATGTTTAAACTTCTATTAGTATATAGTATAATTGTTTAAATCAGAATTTCTAAAAGATGCAACCACTTCTCACAACTTCTCAGCTAGATAGCCAAAGTGGAGAATCAGAATTAATATAAACGAAATAAGATAGTTGAATCTGTGCACCGCGTGCTAGCTTGTCCGCATTTGTGTTGCTTGTTCGAGGGATGTGAGTGATAACGAACCTTGTGAATAAGCTCTTGCGACTCTCATACTCAAAGAGTTTATTCTATGTTTAAACTTCTATTAGTATATAGTATAATTTTTTAAATCGGAATTTCTAAAAGTTAATTTTGAATCAATGAAAAATTATGCATCTAAGACCTGATATTGGCAAAAATCATATATTTATGTAGTCATTTTCTACTGCACCCCACCCCCCAGGAAAAAAATATTTGTTAATGACCAAGAATCAATGATCTTAAATTTCTTATGAATTATAAACAATAACATCCATGACACCTAGTCTTTTGTTTTCTATTTTTCATACAACTGTGATTATTCTTGTAGACGTCAACCTAAACCAGAGATGGATAACAGAATGAACATTTGTAAACCGGAACATACCATAGAAACACAAAGAAGAGAGATATAAAACAAACTTTCTTCTTTCTTTCTTTTTTACTTCTTTTAGTTATTCTTTTTCTGAACACAAACCCATCAAAGAAGGTAAGAAAGAGTGATTGAAGAGAAGTATTCTACATGATCTTGCATCGTTACATTTCATCAGCCAAAAAATTGAAAAGAAAAGAGACAGAATAAGAGAAGATTATGCAAAAATAAAACGAAAGTTGAAATCTTTGAAGAAGTAATTAAGTAGAGCAGCAACCTCTTCTGGCACCTCCAGATGTGTCATCAACGTTAATCGTTGTTCCTTGCCCCGGAATCGCGGAATTAGCAGCTGCTGCTTCTTGAGCAGCCAATGCTTTTTTGCTGATGATGTGGTAAATCTCTGTTAACACGGTTTGAAATGCTTTCTCGACATTTGTAGCTTCAAGAGCAGATGTCTCCAAGAAAGACAGACCTTCTGTCTCAGCTAGATTCTGACCATCTTCCTCAGCTACCGATCTCAAGTGGTTAAGATCAGATTTGTTCCCAGCCATCATGATCACAATGTTGGAATCCGCATGGTCTCTAAGTTCGCGTAGCCACCTTAGGACATTGTCAAAGGTCTGTCTTTTGGTGATGTCATAGACAAGAAGTGCACCTACTGCGCCTCTGTAATAAGCACTAGTGATGGCTCTGTACCGCTCTTGACCTGCAGTGTCCCAGATCTGAGCCTTTACAGTCTTTCCTTCAACCTGCATAACCGTAAGACAACAACAAGAAACACACACAATAGTTAACAACTTGCTAATTAAACTGAAGCATCTCGGGGATGCAAATACATTTAATTGTTTTGTTTCAAGCTTTCATAATGATTACAGAATCATTCATCTTGATTAAACCATAATCAACATTTGTAATACATCAGCCACCAGTATATGTATGTAACTATGTATCATAACCAAATTATATGTAATGAGTTGACTTTTTGAGAGATGAAGGGTTGACTTTGATGATCAGTAAAAAACACACAAGGGGACAAGTTGTGGGAAGTTTTTGTCCATTGGCTCTCTCCACCATTCATCATGACTCATGGCCAGCACATCTGAGATTCTTTCTTGATATAAAACTCTCTCAGGTAACAAAAATAAATCAAACCATATTTCAAAAAACAGTCCCAAACATTAAACTATTCAAATCTTAAGAAACCGCAGGACTTTCAGGCTTAGACTAGTTATATTTCCCAAGGCACAGCATGTTCTCAAAAGAATTGTAAAGGATGAAACCTCCAAAAACAAACAAGCAAACAGAGTAAAATTAGAAGAACAAAACCGCATCAAATGAAGTACCATTGACCTGAATTTATACAGCTTAGATATGAGATCATGAAGCTGATAGCAAACCAAAAAGGTAAACTTGATGGTTCAAGGCATAACTTAGTTGAAAAAACAAAGACAGAGAAGACTATCCACCACCCCACAAATCGAACATATAAAGCGTATAGGATCACGTGGAAAATGAAATTATAGAGCTTGAATGGAAACATGGCAAGATCACAGACGCACCCAGAAACATGATTTTTGTTCTAATTTCTCTGATAGAGAAAACATCACTATTGAATAAAAGTTAACCTGAAGAGTTCTTGTGGCGAATTCAACACCAATGGTGGACTTAGATTCCAAGCAAAACTCATTCCTTGTGAATCTAGACAAGATGTTTGATTTCCCGACACCAGAATCACCTATCAACACGATCTTGAACAAATAATCGTAATCCTGTTCTACTCTATGCGCCATTTTTCCTATACATAAAATAAACATCACCCAATCAAAAACACATAAAACCACATCGATATCATCATCATCATCATCTTACAAAATTCGACGGAGCCGAACCCGAGACGAACATACCCTTTTGTATTCCTGGAAAAAAATGGCGGGTTAATCGTGAAAGCTAGTTTCACCCTCTTCAGATCTGCTTACGGTTGAGACTTCTCTTGAAGGAAACACACTCCGATTATAAAAAAAAATTCAACCAATTGAAGAAATTCTGAGGAACTGGTTTAAATTGTCTTTCGGTTTCTTCGTCTTATAAATGTTTTCGTTTCTTACGATAAAAATACGTATGTATGATGTTCATATATTATATGTGGAGTTGATACGACCTAACAAACGACGACGTATTTAAGAAAATAACATGATGGCTGAAGTGGCAGCTCAACATGCTGACTGAGTAAAAGGATCAAACTTAAGTTATTATTTTCCTATTACGGTAATCACTGTCATGTTACATGGTTACCAGCCAATTTCTACGTCTGCAAAGTATTTTCAAGATTATCTTTCCGTAATCTAATGAATTTTGTATAATTTACATTCTGTCATGTGTTGGTGATACTCTGTTGATTGATCATTAGAGTTGTCGACAAAAAAATAACATAACTTTCCCATCGTAATTAGTTATAATCTAATTAAAAGAAGTTATAATAATAATAAAAACCCAACCAAGTAGGTTCTGTCAACGGCAAGAAGTTGTTATTTAACATTCAACATCCATTATTAACCTAGTCCTTTTCGAATGCATACTAATCAAATATATGTACGTATTTAACATTTAGACCAAAAATAATAATTGTGAGACTGATTAACCATTTTCATAAACAATTGTTAATCATAACTTTAAAGAGGAAAAGCCTTTAAGAATTTTGTCTGATTAGCCATCTTAAATGACACTTATATCAAAAATAACAAAAGAGTAATGGTTTAGTGCTCAAATAAAAATCAAATAGTTCAAAATAGTTGGTTCGAATTTTCTTTTTTATCAATGTTAAAATTGTGGGATAGTATTTCCCCCTACTTAGACATAAGTAGTTATGAGCCTGGTCAGGTTTAAGTCATTTTTCTTCCAGATTTTGGATTCAACATATATAAGAATTAAGGATCAATTTCAAGGTTCGAATATATTTGCGTCAAGTTCGAGTTGGTTATATTTGAACAGGGCTAAATCTGGTTACGTGTTGTTAAATATTTAAAGGGCATCAAATTAATTGAATGCGATCTAGTGGTTATAACTCTCATTACTATCCTAATATAAGTTTTTAAGTTTTTTTTTTAAATATAAGTGACTCATGTTTTTGGGTTTTAGGCGTCCAACACTATCGAGCCGGGCCTGTATTTGAACTATATCATACATGTAAAAGTCTGAATGTTTCGAATATTTTATAAAATTTTTAAATAAAAAATACTTGTAAATCTATAAAATATCAAAGAGATATTGTTGTGTAAACTCGAGTGAACCCTAGAAAAAGAAACGCCTTTGCGGAATATTTAAAGAGAAAACAATATTGAGGCAATACTTTTTTGTCTAGGGTTTCTATATTTTGTGTGTGATAATATTAATAATCCCTTGGACCCCTTTATGTACTGCCCCGAAATCCGATATAATAGACAAATAGAATCATTAATGAGATCTTTTCATTCTCTCGGTACAAGGAGAAATTGAACCGCCATAGTGTACCGTCCTGCGAGGGCGCCCTCCAGATGTCATCTTCCTTTGCTCACTCAAGAAATGCCTCTTTACAATACCTTAAGATTTAAGTCACCTTAGAATAACAGATATAAACATATATGTATGTATAATTAAATGGATAATGTATAACTATCAGATTTATAGATACTCGAACAAATAAAACTCGGATCCGATCTTTTTATTGTGGATAATCGATAAAGATAAAATTCTAAGATTCATGTCTGATCCGAATCGATTATGTGTTGGGTCCTTGGTTTCATGTAAGGCCTAGACATAAGTAATAAATATTTTTAAAATTTGAGAGCTTTAAAACATCTCTAGAAGGTCTCCCGATGTTTTCTAGCCGCCGCCAAAAATTTGTTCAGACTTGAGTTCTGCCGAGCCTCCCCTCTTCCTCCTACAACAAGCTGCTATGTTTCCATGGTGTCTTCGTCGTCGTATGCTCCATGCGGTCCTCTTCCTCCACCGTGTAAGCCGACTACAAATGTCGCCGCGTCATTGTTGCTGGAGCCTTTGATTCCCCCAGTTCTTATAGAACCTTCGCCGGTGCTTCTGCCGCTCGCCTGTGTATGGCATCTCTCCGCTGGTCCTCCTTGCTCGTCTCCTCCATCTGCCGCCGTTCTTTGCACCATGACGTTTCCACTTTCCGCCGCCGTTCATATTTTTCTACCGCGTCAACCACCGGATATGCAATCCCCTTATATTTACAGATCTCTTATCTTGGTGTCTTTAACCTTTCCGTTTCTGGGAGCCTTTGTTCTCTCTAAATCGACCATCTGTGTGTTTGCTGATAAGAACGGCTTCTCTGGTGGTGATGGTTTCACCTTCTTGTTCTACCTTCCCGCTTCCAACAAATCTCAGATGATTTTGGTCCAACCTTTTTTTGCTCTCTCCCACATTTCTCGCTTCAGTCCTGCTACCTCCCCTCAGGTTTTCGTCTCCTTGATCTTTGGTGTTTTTGGTATGGATGAATGTCGTCTATTCGAGAATGTGTTGGTGATTGCTTTGGATAAGATGAGCTTGTTTGCTCCCATTTGGTATGTCTCGGTTTATCCTACATCCATCTTTGTGCCTTCGTTTGGCATCTCTTCCGACTTAATGTGGCATTTTATTGCAGTATGCATGTTGCGATTCTTTATCACTTTGACGATAATTATTGGGTTTTCTTGTTCTAAGTAGTTTGTGAAAAAAACTTTTATTGATTATTGTTTTCCAGTGCTTTTGGTTCTCTCGGATATTTATAGTCCAAATTTATTCATTTTGGAGATTATTCTCCTCTTAAATACCTTATTTGTTTTGAATATAACATGGAACAATTTGTCATAAGTGGTTATATTCCATTGAATAGAGTTGTTGATGTTCATCATCCCTCGGTCATCAATTGTTATTGTTGACGGATTGGTCTTATCGACCTTGGAGGGTCTAATCTTTCCTCGTTGTTTTTTTGAAGACGGTAAATATAGAGGAGTCTTCTCTTTCAACTTCCTTTCTATGGATGCTACTTCGGTTGAGCTTTTCAGCTCCCGTTTATTTTGCTTTCTCAAGTTTAATTGTATTTTCAGCTCGACCGATTTGTTTGTCGATGCCTTGTCTTATGTGATTCTTAATAGCGTTTTGTATCCTTTGAGTATAGAAGTTTGGAACTCTTTAAAATTAATAAAAGCTCAAAAAAATATTTAATTTTATTACATTTGGTGCAGCAAAGCAAAAAAGGCCAGAATGTATGTTTTTTTGGGCCAATAACAAGATTTTGTTTTTTGTTTGTTTGCCAATACAAGATTATACACATAAAAATGGGCCTACTTCTAAATTCAGCCAATAGTTACTAGTCTGGGATTTATAACCACGCGCGGTAGAGAACAGAGGAAGCCAAAGCCGACGCGGGGAGAGAGAGAGACGACGAAGATGAGAGAGACGGTGAAGTTGATAAGCATGGAGGGTTTCGAGTTCGTCATAGACAGGGAAGCCGCCATGGTTTCTCAGACTATCCGAAGCATGCTCACTTCTCCAGGTTTCACCTCTTTTCTGTTTTTTTTTTCTTTCTCTTTTATGCGGTTGTAGGGTTAGTGATCGCAATCCTGGTTTCTGTTCTTGTGATCTTACGTGATTTTGATGGATTCAATTCTATCTGACTTGGTTATGAATCTACATCAATTTGAGAGAGATCTTGCGAGAGATTATGCTCAATTCGAAATTCAACTGCGTAATTGAATCTTCCGATTTTAACGAGGAGGCAAATCTATTGGCTTTTTTCGCCTTTCATGTGAATTTAAGTGTGTTTAGATATCGACCTGTGATTCCCTTTGGTCAGGTCATGAAAAAGTAGTGATCTTGCAATAGTGCATTCGGTGTTTACCACATTAACAACATGTCAAAAGAGATTTCAAGAAACTCTGCTGTTGTTTTTATTGGTTGTGGCAGGTGGTTTTTCGGAATCGAAAGATGGTGTTGTGACTTTCCCTGATATCAGCACCACAATTCTAGAGAAGATCTGCCAGTACTTCTATTGGTCTCTTCAATACTCCAGGTCCATTATCTCTTCTCACTTGCTCTAAATTGATCTCTAGAACATGGCATTCTAGCCTCTCGTAGAACCTAATCATCAGCTGTAGCTATCTAAGTTTCACTTAGTAGATAATTCGGTTAGAATAATCTTCCCCTAGAGTAATAGTTTCATTACAAACTCTTTACCCCTTATTACATATCTATTCAATTCACAATAAAGTTTTCATCTTTAAGAGTGTTGATATTGCGGTATTAGGGAAAGTAATGTTGTTTAAAATCATACTTTGAGAATGTATTTGAGATTCCTTCTTTCAGCACTCTGCGGTCTTATAGTTGTATTTTCTCTTACAGAGGCAAAGAGACCGAGTTCCACATCGAGCCTGAACTGACCCTGGAGCTGATGATGGCTGCTAATTATCTTCATACTTAAAGAATTGAACAATGTCAAAATCTTACTTTGAGTAGTGTAGTTTCTTCGTGTGGGGTTTAAGTTAAAACGTTTGACAAAAAATATGCATTGGGTTCATGCAGAACTATTGAATAGCTCCCAAGGGAAAGTCGTCTACTTTACTTACTAGTTATGTTATGACTATTGACTGCAATATCAATGTTCTTGTGGCCTTATATATTAGTTGCTTATGTTCGAACAGTTCAGCAAGCATTGTAATAAACAACAAACATTATATCCAAATAGTTATTGGTTTCGGTGCTTAATCACTTGGAAATTACTCTGTTGTCTGCAAACAAGTGTTTGCCTCGACCGTTGTTGGTGTGAGTGGGTATTTTGGTTAAGGATCGATTAATGTTTGCCGTTCATTTAGTATCAGACTTTGCCAAACTATCCACTGGTGTAAGCCAATAGGGGAGTACACTTAACCCAAAAAGGCATGGTACACAAAGGAAAGTGCTCTTTTAGCAATGAAATCAACACACATGCTGGCTCATTGTCTTCTTCAAACAAACAAATGAGGTTCGAAAATGTATTTTTCCCCTTGCCTAAGATATCACGTGTACAACTCTGCAGACAGGGCCAGGCTTACTTCATCATTCCTTGCCTGAATCAGAACACTTTCAGGCATCAAATTCTCAAAACCAATGTTGTCTAGGCACACTTTCCAAGACGAGGCTGTTGCTTCTGCCTCCACCTTGGCTCCAAACTATCGTGGCTCCAAACTATCGGACCACTCCTCTCTCAATCTTTGAGACTCTTTTGTTGGGACTCACATGTTAATATCATTAAAGATTCTATAAATATAGTGAACTTAAAATGATAAATTTAAAATTCAACTATTTTTATTATCCTATATATAATGAGAGAAGGGGCTCTCTTAAGCTGACACATCAACCCCCATTGGTCAATTTTAAACAACATTTTCCACATCATCATTAAGCTAAAATAAGTATACAATTTAATGTAATATTATTTAATTTAAATGTAATTAATTAAAATTACTGAACATAAAATTTAATTTAAATTTAAAATCTCATAAATATATAAATATTATATATTATACTACATCTTCTATATTTTTATGCAATAAATAAATAAGAATAAATAAATCTCAATAAAAGTAAGATATCAAATTATAAAATTAAAAATAAAGATAACATTATTAAAAATTTACAATAATTGAAAATTAGAGGTAAGGAAACATAGAACAAAAATATAAATAATAAAATATTATTTATTACGAATAGAAAGAAAATATTATAAAAATCAGATACAATGACAATAAAAATTATATAAAATATAAAAACATAAGAAATCAAATAAAATCAATGAAAATATATTAAAATTAAAGAAATTTAAAATAATAAATTAAAATATTAAAATATAGAAATCATTATTATTAATAATAGAAATAAAATATTCCAAAATGAGATAAAATGATAATAAAAATGAAATTTTATAAAAATATAAGAACATAGGAAAGAAAATCAAATCAATCATTGAAATTTATATAAATTAACAAAATTTAAAATGATAACTAAAAATATTAAATTATT
The DNA here is from genome assembly GCA_030180135.1 of Orychophragmus violaceus. NCBI lineage: Eukaryota > Viridiplantae > Streptophyta > Magnoliopsida > Brassicales > Brassicaceae > Orychophragmus > Orychophragmus violaceus. The sequence continues at coordinate 15,109,515 of CM058238.1, read as the reverse complement.
ATAAATGAAAACTAAAAATGTTTGATGAATGAAAATGTATAAATAACAAGTATATATATTTTACATAGTTTATAGAAAATAAAAGGATGATAAAAAGGTTGAAGGAAATAAAAATTTATAAAAATCTCATTGAAATTGATAATTAAAAATATTTATTTATAAAACAAATAATTAATAATCGTATGTTAGCGCATATTCTCTCCTAAAAATATTATAATCATTAAAAAAAACCCAAACTTGTAAATTTAACACATATAAAAATATTGATACTCAAAATAAATATTATAATATATGATATATCTAAAAATTTAAGCAAAATCCGTGCATTTGCGCGGATTCTCTCCTAGTATTTATATAATTAATTTCTGTAAGGCCACATATAATATATATTATTAAGATATCTGTATATTTAGTAAGATTTTTTTTCTACAAAATAAAAACATTAAAAAGAGTAATAAGAAAATCTAAAAGAGGATTTTGCTTCATAAAATTTGTTTGATAATTGTTGTCTAGTGGTAACACAAGAAGGTAAGAAGGTTGGTTTTATTGCGCCCCATTCAAACTGCTCTAAGGTTCAAATCTTTTACCATATTCATTTAAAAAAAAAAATCATTACCTTTGTTTTACAAACTTTTAAAGATTACAAAACATATCTTATCATAAGAAGTTAAGAAACATAATCATATGAATTTACTTGGATTATTTTCTTAACTTGGTCCATATAATTTCAACTATAAAACATCAGTCCATCTTGATCCCCATAGAAATTATAGACCAACTTTAACCAACTCTACAGATGGAGAAACGAGGAGCTTTCTTCAGCCTCCTCTCATGTCTCATTGTCTTGTGTTATAAACATCAGACTTCTGTGTTAGCAGTTGCACTTGATAATCAAGACAAACAGGTATATTATTTTATGCAAAATGACCAAAATCTCTTCTTTGTAGAATATACTCATCCATCATAGAATATAGATGATGATTATCCCTACAATTAGGTGTATATCGTCTACATGGGTTCACTTCCTTCTCAAACGGAATACTCACCAATGTCCCTCCACATGAGTATTGTACAAGAGGTCATCGGAGAGAGGTGTGATTTGATTATTTCATTCTCTAATAATTATTATTTTGAATTTGGAGGACTCTAACAATGACATATTGTATATAATTACTCTAGTTCGATCGAAGACCGTTTGGTGAGAAGTTACAAGAGGAGTTTTAACGGGTTTGCGGCCCTACTCACTGAGTCAGAACGAGAACGAGTGGCCAGTGAGTGTTCTCCGAGACTTGAATAATCTCTAAGGATACAGTTTCTAAAACCTTTTATGGTATTGTTAGGTATGGATGGAGTTGTGTCTGTGTTTCCGAACAAGAAACTAAAACTCCAAACGTCAGCCTCTTGGGACTTTATGGGGCTAAAGGAAGGAAAAAGAACGAAGAGGAATCCGTCTGTGGAGAGTGATACAATTATCGGAGTTTTGGACGGTGGAATCTGGCCGGAATCTGAAAGCTTCTCCGACAAAGGCTTTGGTCCTCCTCCAAAGAAGTGGAAGGGCATTTGTGCCGGCGGCCAGAACTTCACCTGCAATAAGTAAAACTACTTTGCTCTGTCTTTAATCTCTAAAGATGTTTGAAGCTGATCAAAACTCCAAACATTCTAAGCCCAAGTCATTTTGTAGCAAGCTAATTGGGGCAAGACACTATTCACCCCGAGACGCTAGGGATTACGGTGGCCACGGTACACACACAGCGTCTATTGCGGCTGGAAACGCAGTTCCAAACACAAGCTTTTTTGGGCTGGGCAATGGAACCGTGAGAGGTGCCGTTCCAGCCTCTAGAATCGCCTTTTACAGAGTATGCGACGCAGAATGTGGAGATGATAAAATACTATCTGCGTTCGATGACGCCATTGCTGACGGGGTTGACATCATCACCATCTCTATAGGTAGTATTGAAGTGTACCCGTTCGAGAAAGACTCGATCGCAATAGGAGCTTTTCACGCTATGTCTAAAGGGATCCTCACTGTAAACGCGGCTGGTAACACTGGTCCGGATATGGCCTCGATCTCAAGCTTAGCGCCGTGGATGTTAACCGTTGCAGCCAGCAATACGAACCGTGCGTTTGTCACCAAAGTGGTTCTTGGCGATGGCAAGACACTTGTCGTACGTATCAAGTAACACACTCATTTATTACATCATAGTTTCTGTCTTTTAAATTACCAATTATGACTCTTCTTTATTTTGTCCTAATAGGGAAGATCAGTGAATGGTTTCGATCTGCAAGGAAAAAAGTTTCCCCTGGTGTACGGAAAAACTGCTAGTTCCTCTGCCTTACAAGCCCAATGCGCAGAGTAACTTTCTCCACAAGAAACACTATATATGTGTTAAGCGTATGACCTAGAAATACTTTCGAAATTCTGATTGCTGATGACGAGATTTTTTTCCGTACGTAGGGATTGCATGCCGGATTGTCTTGACGAATCCCTCGTGAAGGGAAAGATCTTGGCTTGCAAGAAAGCTTTTCCCTACGTAGCCTATACAAAGGGAGCTGTTGCAGCTATTGTTGATGATGGTTCAGACTGGGGAGAAATGGAGGGTTTACCTGTATCTCGCTTAAATGAAGATGACTTTAAGTCTTTCCTCTCTTACTTTAACTCCACCAAGTAATTAAACAGTCATCTTCTATTTTTAGATTGGCAGAATCGAGATCTTACATTTCGGTTGAATCATACAGTTTATATGCTTCTCTTTTTTTTTTTTTTTTGGTCAAACAGTTTATATGCTTCTCTTTATTTTCTTTTCCTGGGTTTGATTCTTTAGATCCCCAGAAGCGGCTGTTCTAAGAAGTGAGGCAATATTTAATCAGACAGCTCCTGGAGTTCTTTCCTTCTCTTCTCGTGGTCCAAACATCATCGTTCCTGATATTCTCAAGGTATATATGATACGTTAGATTAATCTTTTTTTTCTTCCGATCTGAGACAGTGGTGAATGAAAATGCAGCCGGATATAACAGCACCAGGACTGGAGATTTTGGCTGCAAATTCATTTAGGGCAAAACCGTTTTATGACGACACCACGCATGTGAAATACTCTATTGAGTCAGGAACTTCAATGTCTTGTCCACACGTTGCAGGGGTAGCCGCCTACGTCAAGACGTTTCATCCTGAATGGTCTCCTTCCATGATCCATTCTGCCATTATGACAACAGGTGAAGGAAAACTACAGCTCAAGTAATATAAACACAATTACTTGTCCCGCAAGAAAACCACCGAATTTTGTTCATGCTCTGTTCTTATGTTGTTTTCTTAATCAATCTCGCAGCTTGGTCCATGAATGCTTCTAAAAATGATCATGCATCCAACGAGTTTGCTTATGGAGCCGGACATGTAGATCCAATAGCTGCTACTAATCCTGGACTCGTCTATGATATAACCAAAGCAGACTACATTGCATTCCTCTGCGGCATGAACTACAATGCGACCACCTTGAAACTCATTTCCGGTGAAGCCGTCACTTGCAATGAAAGTGTCTTACCTAGAAACCTCAACTATCCATCAATGACAGCTAAATTGTCAGGATCTAATAGCTCATTCACCGTCATTTTCAACAGAACCGTCACCAACGTCGGTGCCCCCAACTCTACATACAAATCAAAAGCTCTCTTAAATCAGGGATCCAAGCTCAACGTCACGGTCTCACCTAGTGTTTTATCTATGAAGTCTGTAAACGAAAAGCAGTCTTTCACGGTGACTGTTACAGGCAGCGGTCTCCACCCAACGATGTTTTCGTCTGCAAATCTAATCTGGTTTGATGGGACTCATAATGTAAGAAGCCCCATTGTAGTTTATGCTGGCTTGCAAGAAAGCTTTTCCCTACGTAGCCTATACAAAGGGAGCAGTTGCAGCTATTGTTGATGATGGTTCAGACTGGGGAGAAATGGAGGGCTTACCTGTATCTCGCTTAAATGAAGATGACTTTAAGTCTTTCCTCTCTTACTTTAACTCCACCAAGTAATTAAACATTCATGTTTTCTCAGTTGAATCATACGTTTGATTGTGTATATGCTTCTCTTTATGTTCTTGGGTTTGATTCTTTAGATCCCCAGAAGCGGCTGTTCTAAGAAGTGAGGCAATATTTAATCAGAAAGCTCCTGAAGTTCTTTCCTTCTCTTCTCGCGGTCCAAACATCATCGTTCCTGATATTCTCAAGGTATATATGATATATAGATATCGGTTATGTTAGATTAATCTTTTTTTTTTCTTCCGATCTGAGACAGTGGTGAATGAAAATGCAGCCGGATATAACAGCACCAGGACTGGAGATTTTGGCTGCAAATTCATTTAGGGCAAAACCGTTTTATGACGACACAACACATGTGAAATACTCTATTGAGTCAGGAACTTCAATGTCTTGTCCACACGTTGCAGGGGTAGCCGCCTACGTCAAGACGTTTCATCCTGAATGGTCTCCTTCCATGATCCATTCTGCCATTATGACAACAGGTGAAGGAAAACTACAGCTCAAGTAATATAAACACAATTACTTGTCCCGCAAGAAAACCACCGAATTTTGTTCATGCTCTGTTCTTATTTTGTTTTCTTAATCAATCTCGCAGCTTGGTCCATGAATGCTTCTAAAAATGATCATGCATCGAACGAGTTTGCTTATGGAGCCGGACATGTAGATCCAATAGCTGCTACTAATCCTGGACTCGTCTATGATATAACCAAAGCAGACTACATTGCATTCCTCTGCGGCATGAACTACAATGCGACCACCTTGAAACTCATTTCCGGTGAAGCCCTCTCTTGCACTGAAAATGTCTTACCTAGAAACCTCAACTATCCATCAATGACAGCTAAACTGTCAGGATCTAATAGCTCATTCACCGTCATTTTCAACAGAACCGTCACCAACGTCGGTGCCCCCAACTCTACATACAAATCAAAAGTTCTCATAAATCAGGGATCCAAGCTAAACGTCACGGTCTCACCTAGTGTTTTATCTATGAAGTCTGTAAACGAAAAGCAGTCTTTCACGGTGACTGTTACAGGCAGCGGTCTCCACCCAACGATGTTTTCGTCTGCAAATCTAATCTGGTTTGATGGGACTCATAATGTAAGAAGCCCCATTGTAGTTTATGCTGGTACCTTCCGATCACTACCACCATAGCCGTCATTACCACCATGGCCATTATAAACCGTTTTTTTATTGTTGTTATGATTTATGAAAACTCAATGTTTTCTCGACCTCCTATGTGTGCTGTCAAAATAATCGAATGAGTTAATTCAACTTTTGAGCTTCTCATCGGTCATGCTCCTCTTATTTTTCCTTTCAATGTTGGAATCTTCAACTTAGAGCAAGTACAGCCGTGATACCCCGGGTTCTTATAAAGTTTACAGATGCAAAAAAAAATAAAAAAAAAAGGACCACTCATGTTACGCCATGTGGCAGCTACAGTATAAGAATCGACTCTTAAATAAAGACTTTTGGAACTCGTTTCTTAACCATTCACGTAGGACCTACAATATATATATATATATATTTTTTTTAAGAAACTTAGCTAAAAAACGCACGCTGTACGTGTTCTTAGTTGATCCGCGCATATCAGACGTTACGTGTGCCAGGAAACCTTAAAAATATCATATCAGTTTCGTTTTCACTAGGGTGGACAAAAAAAAACGGAAGCAACCGGATTTATACCGACCCAATTGACCGTGTTTTGATTTCTCAAATGTTGATAATTTTTTTTATTTATAAATTTTATAATTAAAATTTAAGATGCAATTAAAATATACAATTATCTATGAATTCATCCTTTTACATTTCCATTAGAATTTTTTTAATAGATTTCAAAATAATTAGTAGATTTTTTAAATGTTAATATTATAATTTATGTTTCGATTTTATTGTTTGGTTATAAGGATGAGAAATATATTTCTACTCTTAAATATCTCCTTTGCTTAATGGAGCAAAATAGGCATATTTTATTTTATTTTAAATAAAAAGGATTCACAATGAACAATTCTCCTATAATATAATGAATATTTTCAACATTTTTTGTTGAAAAATTGTAAATATCATTGAAATGAAATGTTTAGGTTCTTACATAAGTAAATATCTAAGTACTTGGTTCTATGGTAAATGAAGTGATAAAACGATCTTGAAAGATCAGAGAACAGAAGAAAACTAGGAGAGGTTCCAAAAGATTTCAACATTTATAGATTAAAAATCCGTAGCCTTATAGATATAAGGTTAGATTTGCATGATGGCAATGCGAAGACCAAAACATGTAGATTATCGTACATGTATCATGTGAATAATGTAAGATCTCAACTCGGTCTGTCTAAAGATAGAAAGAGTTTTAGGGTTTGGAATTAGGGATTCTAAAAGAAGAATTTAAGAATACGGTGAGATTTGGGAAATTAGGGTTTGTAAGCCGGCGTTTCCGAGATGGAAGCCGGTGAGGAATGGTTAGAAAGTCGCCGGAGAGATTTTAGGTCAAAAGTCGCTCTAAAGTCTCTCAAGCCGAAAAATATTAAGAAAAGCGTATCCTTTATTGAACAATTAGGTTTCCCTTTTATAGGACTACAAGACGATTAAATAAAAGGGAAAATAAGAGATAATCACGAAATATTCCTATTATCCCGGTTCTACCGAGATACGGAATATTTCCATATCGCCGCCTTTGTCTTCTTGATCGCACACTCCGAACCCTAATGTAAGTCGGTCGCCCTAAGTCGGTAATACTTAGGTTTTTACTGTCTTGGGCCTAATTCCGACTTTCCATTCTGGGCCGACCTAAACTCATGAATAGGCCTTTTAGGAAAGTGCTAAACTTGACTCCAACAATAAGCCCCCCCCCCAGTGTGGCGACTTAGGTCGGTCATACGAAGACTTAGCCCATGGTTTAAGAAATGATTTTGTTGGCCCATGCCTCTTACGATGACAAGCCCTTTCTCCGGCCCACAATGAATTAAGCAAACCGAATCATGGATAATAATCGATTCGGTACGATTCAGAACCGTGCTCGATTTTGACCTTAACCGGTTGAGGGGCGTGGGAATCAAAGCGCCGCCTAGGTCATAATTACTATAGGTGCAGGAAACGAGGCACCCCTTCGATACCTTCATTTTCGCCTATATATTCTCATTTCATTCCTCATTTCTTCATTTCAGCTCGAGTGAAGAAGATTTGAGGTAATTTCTTGCTCTCCACCAGTTTTTGTTTTCCGATTAACTTTCCGGCGTCGCTCAGTCGTTGGTCCTTAGGATTAGATTCATTTTGTCCTTTATCACCTCTTCGTTAAATATGTCGCTGGTCCGTTGTTCTGGAAGCAAAGATAAGGAAGTCGTCTCTGTGTCTTCCGGCTCACCGAGTCGTCATGACACTCCATCCAGCTCGTCATCCGCTACCACGTCTTCCGACTTGAGAGAGCATCCGGGCTATCGCGCGGCTGAGGAGTTTATCTATTCCCAGGAGCTTTCTCGTAAAACTAATGCTGTAGAGAACTCGGGTCAGGATGAAATTCTCATTCCGCAGCTCCGAGATTCGGATCCTGAGGATTACTATGAGGAAGTCGACATCGAGAAGACTGATCCTGTTGTGGCTGGTAGCGCTGTTGCTTCCTCTGAGATGTTCGATAATGTATTCGAAACTTGGTCTGATATGGAGTCGGTTACTTCTACGCTTCGAGGATGTGGAGCAGATCCGAGAATTAAATTTCTCATCCCCTGTACGCTTGACCGTCCATGGAATCCTCCGCCGGGTTACATGACGTTGTACGAAGCTTACTTTATTAATAGTCATGCCGGAGGTTCTCGACTCTGGCTGCCCCTACCCGATTTGTTGGTTTCTTACTGTCATCGACGTGAGATTGCGATATCCCAACTGTCGGCTGTCGCGGTCCGGCACATGGTTAGTCTTCTTGTGCTTGGTGCTGAAGCCGATGTGACGATCACTGCCATCTTTTTTGAGGAAGCGACTTCGATCAATCCTATGTCGGCATCCAATCCGGGTTGTTTTGCAGTCAAAATGAAGAGTGGCAATCGTGTGGTGATGAACGCTCCGACTAAAATCAGCAATTGGCAGAGACATTATTTCTATGTCAAGATGTCTCCCCTGGTTATCTCCGACGAACATAGAGAATTAATCCGGACGTCATGGAATACCAAAATTGGTAGATGTCGTTCTTGTTTTTACCGATATTGAAGTGGATGATTTACTCAATTCTGTTTTGTTTTTGCAGTATATCATCCGTTTTTCAAGCCATATCCGGATCATTTCTTCCCAATCCTCCAGAAGATCCAAGCTCTCGGTCTTCGCAAGTGGTCGGACCTCACTCGTGATCGCATTGGCAAGTGTCTTCCGCGGATTTCCAAAGGTGACTTTTTCTGGATGAAATAACTCGCATAAGTCGATACTTTTCTTATCCTGATTTTCGTGCCTCCTTTCTTTTTAGTTAAGTGGGATACTAAAACGAAAGTCGCTCCAGAACAGTTGGTCAAGCCAAGGAGAATGGGTAAAGTGAAGAAGATTTCTACTGTCGATTACTCTCATAAGATTTCAGCCAATGCCTCTTCGTCGCAAGCATCGAAAGGGAAAGATGCAACTTTGGTTTCGCAGGGTGATGCGAAGGCGAAATCTGCCGTTGGTGATAGGTCGGTCAAACCTCAGGCCGAATTGGATTCTGGCTCAGCAGTGGCGGCTTTACCTGCTAAGGCGCCTTCCAAAACTTTGCCCGAAAAAAGACCGGCCGATGAGAAGTCGCTCCAAGAGAAGCCGTCGAAGAAAGTTGCTACCGACAGTCAGATTGCTGTTGAGAATACCTCCCATTCCAAGGAAGTCGGCGAGCCTGGAAGGCCTGCGAATCCCTGGAAGCGATTCTACGAAGACTCCGGGGATGTCGCCGATGCTTCCGGTGTGATGAAGCCATTTGTAACCCGCAAGGAGTTGGTCCTTGCTCGTCCTCGAGGCCCGTCAAAGGGTGGGGCAATTCGGCCGTCCATTCACAATTTCACTTTTCAATATGAAAGTGAAATTCCTCTTATCGACAATCCGCAAGCGTGTTTTAACATGCTCACGTGCGTGCGCGGAAACGACTTGGATTGGCCCAAAATCCAGGATCTCCCGAATTCTGATGCTATCGTCAGTTTAAAACAAGCCGAGGCGGCGGTAATTTTATGACTCTCTTCCTTTTAGGGCTTTTGCTTTTGCTTTATCTAACTTGATTTCTTTGTTCACAGATGATAGCGGCATCCAATCGTGTGGCCCTTGAAGGCACTCACATGGCTAAAAAGCTTACCGATGCCGTCGTGAAGAGAGATGGCCTTTTGAAAAGGGCGAAGGAAGAGAAGAAAGCGTTAGAGGCAAGAAACTTGGTTCTTGCGAACAAGCTTCGAGAGGCTGAAGAGAACCTACGCAAAGCTGATGAAAAAGCGAAGGCCGACCTTCTCGCGTTTCAGTCGGAAAGGAAAAGGCAACGAGAGTCCTTTACCGATTTTGTTAGAAAGGAGAGGGATCGTGTTGACGCGGCAGCGAGAGCCAAGGCGCAAATTCACTTTGATCTTTTCCAGCAATATATACATGATCAGGAGATTGCAACTTCTCTGCAGATCGAGTTCGGCCAGATTTCTGGTCTTAAAAAGTGCTTGTTGAAGCTTCATGGCGAAGGCATCCTGATTCCTCAGTCGATTTTAGACCAGGTTGCGGCTGATGAGGCTGTGGCTGACGCTAAGTTCGACAATCTGAGCGTCGTAACTAAGGACGAGTTGACTTTTGCTCTTTCACCGATCCGTCATCCACTTCTGAACCTCTCTCGCGACTCTCCACCTCGTACTCCCAAAGACGTGGACGAATTTGGTACTAATCTTGGCGTGATCCCTGATGAAGTTCCTAATGATCTTGCCAAGTCGGTTAATCAGGAGGTCGCGGCTTTGAGCGGCGGGCCAGATGCAAATATCGAGAAGGACGGTGTCGAGGCAGTTTAGTCAGGATAGTGTCGCCTATGCTTCTCTGTATTTTATTTCTTTTGTAAAACTCTTGATTCCCCTTTTTAAGTCTGTAACAAACCTTAGTTTTATTCTTGTTCCCCCCTTTTTTTATAAGGTTTATGCTATGGAACTTTTTAACTAAAAGGCAGTTCAGTCTTTTAGAGGAATCGATCATCGACCTTTGGTTGGAAAGCTGCGTTATGGCTATTACCACTAAGTCGGTTTTCTCAAAAATTATCCTTGACAATTTTCAACCAAGTAACGATAATCGGACTAATCTGGTTTCGTGTCTGAAACACTTGTGCAAACTCATCATTGTATTTAAATGATCAGCGATTTCATGACCTTTTTTGAGTAGTCAGACTAATCTTGTATCAAGTATATCGCCAAGTTTAAACGATTTAGCGACTTTCAAATAGTCGGACTAATCTCGTATTAAGCTTGTCGTTTTTTTTTGATTTGAACAATTTAGCGACTCTCTGCTGTGAGGCGGTTTGCGAGACTTACAAATGCTCGGCTTTGTTCTAAGGGCAGGAGAATGTGAGAGTCTTTTTACGCCCGACTTATTTATCATCTCTTACCACGAAGAATTTGCGGGACGGATCCCGGCTTTTCCTTACCACGATGTGCACCTCGTGCGCAAGGAAGACCACGCCCCTGGCCAGGAGGCGTGATGCTAATAGTGCGAGTTGTTTGCTCGTCTCTTTTACGAGTAACTCGGCTTTGTGTGAGTTAATACTCGGCTTCTTGCGAGTTAATACTCGGCTTTTTGCGAGTTAATACTCGGCTTTCTGCGAGTTAATACTCGGCTTTTTGCGAGTTAATACTCGGCTTTTTGCGAGTTGGTACTCGGCTTTTTGCGAGTTAATACTCGGCTTTTTGCGAGTTGATACTCGGCTTTTTGCGAGTTAATATTCGGCTTTTTGCGAGTTGATACTCGGCTTTTTGCGAGTTAATACTCGGCTTTTTTAGTACCATCAAATATTATAATGAAAGGACTTACCTGATTTTTTGGCTTTGCTTCTCTTTCAAGACGGTTATCTGAAAAATAAGGTTTTTATTAGATTTGTGACTGTGCCGGTAAAGGCTGCCTACGTATCCTCCGAGGAAGAATCAAGTCACTCGTAGTTCTTAGTACATAATCTTTTTTTTTTTTTTTTTTTTTTTTTTTTTTTTTTTTTTTTTTTTAGACGCCTTGCCGTCTTTAGTGGTACTCCTTCAGGCTTGCCGAGTTCATCGATGTAAAGCCTTGCCTTTCGTTGACTCAAGCTCGTAGACTCCTGGTTTGACGACTTTGGTGACTTTGTAGGGTCCTTCCCATTTTGCCCCGAGTTTCCCTGCTCTTCGCTCCTTGGTGTTTTCGTAAACTTTGCGGAGGACGAAGTCACCGACTTGAAAATGGCGTTCTTTGACTTTCTGGTTGTAGTACCGAGCTGCGAGCTGTTGGTAGTTTTGAATCCTGAGTAGGGCTATATCCCGTTCTTCCTCTAAGGTGTCGAGAGCCTGGATTAGCATCTTTTCGTTGATTTCAGTATGGTGCGGCATGAGAGAGCGGCAGAGAGTGTAAATGTTAGCTTCTGCCGGTACCATTGCTTCCACGCCAAAGGCTAAGGAAAATGGGGTGGCTCCTGTTGCACTGCGGGGTGTCGTTCTATGCGACCAGAGGACTCCGTCTAACTCATCTGCCCAAACTCCTTTTTTGCTTTCAAGGCGTTTTTTGATGCCGGCAATGATGGTTTTATTTGTAGCTTCGGCTTGGCCATTCCCCTGAGGATACCTTGGTGTCGACTTGCTAAGGCGTATATCCCACTTCTTGCAGAATCCTTCGAATACTTTCGAGATGAATTGCGATCCGTTATCTGTGACGATCTCATAAGGTAGCCCAAAACGACATATTATGTATTTCCAGACGAAATTTTGAACCTGGACATCATGGATGGCGACGTAAGCCTTGGCCTCTACCCACTTTGTGAAGTAGTCGGTCATAATGAGCAGAAAACGTCTTTGATTGGATAACGGTAATGGTCCAACGATGTCCATTGCCCATCTCATGAATGGGTAAGCCGCAGTTGACGTTGTGAGTAGCTCTGTAGGTCGATGTATGAATGGCGCATGTCGCTGACACTTTTCACACTTGTTAGAATAGGTCTCGCAGTCGGTTATCATAGTCGGCCAATAGTGACCATTCAACTTGATTTTGAGGGCGAGAGATCTGCCTCCAGAGTGGTTTCCGCATGCTCCAGAGTGCGTTTCTTCGAGAACCCGACTTACTTCGTCTCCATTTATGCATCTGAGGAGGATCTTGTTAGCAGAATACTTGTAGAGGATACCTTCATGTATAGTGTATCGCACGCTTTTGACTTTAAGTCGTCGTGCTTCCCATTTATCTTCTGGGAGCTTCCCTTCCGCCAGGTATGCTCTTATCGGAAGTCGCAAGTCTTTGTTGTCGCCGGTTAGGACAGCGATGAGGTCTATGCCCTTTGCTCGAATATTGTAGCACATGTCGTCCTTATCACTCAGGATCATTTCTTCAGTTTCTTCCTGATTGCTCTCAGGGGGCGGGATGCTTGGCTCGTGGATCGTTTCTACCGGGATCCGTCGACAGAGATTGGGATTAGATGCCAGCGACGCAAGTGCATCTGCCGGGGCATTTTCCTTTCTTGGTATCTGGACAATGTCGAAGAATTCGAAGGAACTGGTGAGTTCCAACGCCGTCTTTCGATAAGCCTCCATTCGTTCATTTTTAGCTTCGTAGTCGCCGTTGATCTGGTTGGCTACAAGCATGGAATCACAGTGGGCCAAGAGATGTCGTACTCCGATTTCCCTGGCTAGTCTGAGACCGGCTAACAAAGCTTCGTACTCGGCTGTGTTGTTAGAAGCCGTGAAACCTAGTTTGAATGACTGCTCTAATATCTCGCCGGTTGGTGATATGAGACGTATCCCTATCCCGGCTCCTTTTTTAGATGAAGCCCCGTCAACGAACAGTTTCCAATTTTTGTCTTCTGTCTCGGTATCGACATCCAATTCAGGTGATAATTCGACAAGGAAATCAGCTATTACCTGCGATTTGGCGGTTGTCCTGTTCCTGTACTCGATGTCGTACTCACTTAACTCTATTGCCCACTTGGCTAGACGACCAGACTGTCCCGGGCTATGAAGTATCGTTCGAAGAGGTTGACTGCTTAATACAGCAATCGGATGTGACTGAAAATAAGGTCGCAGCTTCCGTGCCGAGATGACGATTGCGAAAGCCAGTTTTTCCATTGCAGGATACCTGGTTTCGGCTCCGTTCATTGTTTTGCTGACGTAGAAGATCGGCTTCTGTTCTCCTCGATCTTCCCGAACTAGCACGCCACTCACTGCTGTTGTTGAAACGGCGATATAAAGCAGTAATGTCTCACCATTCTCGGGTTTAGACAGTATCGGCGGGTTTGACAAGTAGTCCTTGAGTTGGATGAAGGCTTCTTGACACTTCTCGTCCCACACGAATCTTTTGTTCCCTCGTAGGAGCTCGTAAAAAGGCAGACATTTATCCGTTGACCGGGATATAAACCTGTTCAAGGCGGCTATGCGGCCAGTGAGGCGTTGTACCTCTCGAGTGTTCTTGGGAGATGGTAAGTCGATTATGGCTGTGATCTGCTTTGGATTAGCTTCTATTCCTCTCTGAGTTACCACGTATCCTAGGAACTCTCCCGATGTCACCCCAAATGTACACTTAGTTGGATTAAGTTTCATGCCGTATCGGTTAAGGATGTTGAAACATTCCTTTAGATGACCGACATGCTGAGAGGCAATCAGAGACTTGACTAGCATGTCGTCGATATAAACTTCCATTGTTGCGCCAAGTTGCCCTGCAAACATCCGGTTTACCAGCCGCTGGTAGGTGGCGCCGGCGTTTTTGAGGCCGAAAGGCATGACTTTGTAGCAATACGTGCCTCGTTCAGTGATGAAGGCCGTCTTTTCTCTGTCGTCTGGGTTCATGAGGATTTGGTTATACCCTGAGAACGCATACATGAACGATAGCAGTTCGTTCCCGGCCGTCGCCTCAACAAGTCGGTCGATGTGCGGCAGCGGGAAACTATCCTTGGGGCAAGCTTTGTTGAGGTCCGTGAAGTCGACACACACTCTCCACTTCCTGTTTTTCTTCTTCACGACCACTGGATTGGCCAGCCAGTCAGGATATTTGACTTCTTGGATTGAACCGGCTTTGAGTAGCTTCTCTACTTCATCGTTGACTGCTTTAGCCCTTTCTGGGCCGAGTTTTCGCCTCTTTTGCTTGACTGGCTTGTAGGTCGGATCGACATTCAACTCGTGAGTTGTAATGGTTGGGTTGATACCCTTCATATCCTTCATTGTCCACGCAAATGTTGTAACGTTTTGCTGTAGGAAGGTGATCAGTTCCTCTTTGATGTCGTCCGGTAATCCTGCGCCAATGCCCACACACTTGCTTGCATCTGATTCATCAATGATGACTTGCTGGATTAGTTCTTTCTCCGGTCCTTTTCTTCCGTGTTCTGTGTTGATCATGCAGGAAGGCACCCTGATCTTATGTTCTCTTGCGAAACACGACCGACTTGCGCTCTGGCATCCTTTGACTGTCTGGATTCCTTTAAGTGTCGGGAATTTCAGACATTGATGGTACGTCGAGGATACCGCCTTCATGCTATATAGCCATGGAGTTCCAAGGATCACGTTATAGATGGTTGGCTTGTCAATGACGTGAAACCTCACCAATCTGTTAACTCCTCCTGCGAAGACATGCAGCTTGATCGTTCCAATCGTGTATGTCGTCTCACTTGTGAACCCGGTGAGCGGCTTGGCCTTCTGCTTGATATCCTCCTCCTTAATGTCCATCTTCTTGAGCGTATCTAGGAAGATTAAGTCTATCGAGCTCCCGGTGTCCACCAGTATTCGAGATACTTGGCAACTTCCAATCAGAAGCTCAACCACCAGCGGGTCGTTATGAGGGTAGTGAGTTCCATAGAGGTCCTGGTCGGTAAAGATGACGGGCGGATCGTCTGATAGGATTGGTTGAGGCGCTTTTTGCGCGGCCAATGCTAGGCGTTCATAGACCTTGATTGACCGGACCGAGTCATTTACGGAGATTATACCACCCATGATCATGTTGATTCTTCGGATGGTCTTGGGGGTTTCTCCTTCGTCGTCCTCCTCTTCTTCTTCACGGTTACGTTTCAAAGCTATGCTTTTGATACGCCGTGGCGGTTTATCTTGCTTGGGAGCCTGCTCGTCGGCTTTGTCTTCCTTCTGTCCCAATTCTTCCTTCTTCAACCTTTCGATGGCCGCCTTGATTTCTTCATTGGAAAGTCGGGAGTAGAGTGCGTTTCTGAGATTCCGACATTCAGCCGTGTCGTGCGACGTAGCTTGATGGTATTCACAGTACTTGTCCCCCGTAGCGGAGGCTCCTTGCGCCTTCTTTGCCTCTTTCCCTCTTTTATTCCACGGCTTTGATGACCGGGACTTGTCGGCGCCGTCCACAACCATTGTTTTGGCGCTTTTACCGTCGTAATGCTGCCTGGGTTCTCTTTCCTCCTTCTTATCTGCCTGTTTGCCAGGACCGAATCTCTTTGCCAATGCGACCTTCTTCTCCTCCAATTCTACGAATTTGTTTGCCCGATGAAGTGCGTCCTCGATAGTTAGTGGCGGGTTGATGACTAAATCTTGGTAAAATGGCGATTCGTGCCAGACGGCGTTTGTCAGGGCTGCGATAGTGAACTTATCTGGTGCCTCAGCTCGTGTCATCACCGCCCTGAACCTTTCTACGAAATCTTTCAAGGTTTCCTTCTTCTCTTGCGTCATCGACATCAACGCGCTTAGCGAAGTGTCTTTACGAATGTAGGCAAAGTGATGCCTTACGAATGCCCATGTGAGGTCCGAGAAGCTATCGATTGACTTGGATGGAAGTCGGGAGAACCAGTTTAGCGCGTCTCCTTCCAGGGTTTCGGTGAATAGTTGGCAGAAGCCGATGTCGCGCTCCTCACTTGATGAGAACCGCGCCTTTGCCGCCATGATTTTAAACGTTGTGAGATGGGTCGCTGGATCTTTGGTGCCGTCGTACATCGGTAGCCTAAGCTTCTCTCTTTGCCTGATATACGTGTTCGTGATGCGCGAGGTGAAGGGAGTCCTACGAGTTTCCTCGATGATTCGGTCTATCTCGGGTGCGGACCCCTTCACGCCATGGACCTCCCCTTTTAATTCTTTTAGGGTGTCTTTGAGCTCAATCAGTTGTTTCTCGACATGGTTGCGACTTGCTCCGCGAATAGACGCTCCGTGAGTTTTCTCGTACGACATACCTCGCTCCCGGCGATGGTTGTCTCGGTGCGAGCTATTCTCACGTCGCGAATTTCGTCTGTGGTGCACGTCCCGTGTCTGATGACTGGTATGTTCCTCCCTGTCGGGTGAATACCTCTCATCACTTCGGTCGTTATGTCTACTTTCGCTCCGTTTGGGTCTTTCAGAACCCTCCTTTCGATGTGAGCTATGCTCGCGAGTATCCTTGTTGCTTTCCTTACGCGGGTTGCTCCTGGACTCGCTGCTACGGCTCTGTTCGTGGTGGCTTTCCTCAGATGCGCTATAGACCAGTCGTCTGGCGACTTTGTCTTTCACTTTTGACGGTACCTCTCTCCTGGGTTTTCTGGACTGTTGTCCTGAAAGGATCTTTGCTTGCTCTGTTTGCAGCAGGTCAATTTTTTCCGAGAACGTTTTGATCAGGTCGTTCTGCGAGTCGATCTTGGCCATTAGAGTGGCTAAAACCTTGTCTTGCTCGATTTGAGCCTCTGTTTCGCTGAGTGGCGGGGCGTGTTTGCCGTCATCTCGAGCTTTGTTTGTCTTGGCTGCGTTTCGCGGCTGCTTGCCGCCTTTGGCCGCATCGTCTTCGTGATCACTCTGGTTGTAATCACTTTCATCTTGAACGCTTAATTGAACCCTAGGGTTTTCTTCATCGATCTCCTTGTGATTTCCTGACATCTCGTTTCAGAAATTTCTCTTAGAAATCCCCACAGTCGGCGCCAATTGTAAGATCTCAACTCGGTCTGTCTAAAGATAGAAAGAGTTTTAGGGTTTGGAATTAGGGATTCTAAAAGAAGAATTTAAGAACACGGTGAGATTTGGGAAATTAGGGTTTGTAAGCCGGCGTTTCCGAGATGGAAGCCGGTGAGGAATGGTTAGAAAGTCGCCGGAGAGATTTTAGGTCAAAAGTCGCTCTAAAGTCTCTCAAGCCGAAAAATATTAAGAAAAGCGTATCCTTTATTGAACAATTAGGTTTCCCTTTTATAGGACTACAAGACGATTAAATAAAAGGGAAAATAAGAGATAATCACGAAATATTCCTATTATCCCGGTTCTACCGAGATACGGAATATTTCCATATCGCCGCCTTTGTCTTCTTGATCGCACACTCCGAACCCTAATGTAAGTCGGTCGCCCTAAGTCGGTAATACTTAGGTTTTTACTGTCTTGGGCCTAATTCCGACTTTCCATTCTGGGCCGACCTAAACTCATGAATAGGCCTTTTAGGAAAGTGCTAAACTTGACTCCAACAAATAAAAAGAGTGCAAGGCATATATATTAATAGATCATCAACAATATATCAATGAATTAAAATATCCGACGCCAACAACTTCAAAAAATAACAACTACGATACTTTACTTGCGGTTAATCATCTTATCGATCAATCACCCTACATGTAGAATGATCAGTTAATCTCGGATAATATTGAACCGGAGGATGCAACAATCCTGACCACCCTATAAGACCACATGTGAGAAAAATACATGCCTTTATATAGAAAATACCATGTCCTCCAAAATTAACATTTATGTGGAAAACTATTTCCGGCGGTTTATCGGTAACGAAAAATTTGAGAATAAAAGGAATTAATTGTGATATGCAATGTCCTCGATGTGGAGCAGACGGGAAACGATTAATCACGTTTTATTTAATGTCCACTGGCATTGCCGACCTGAACTATATCGAATATTCTATCAAATCCAGATGTCTTCCGTAGGACTTCATATTTACGAATATGGATTATCTATTCTAGAGACAACCATTGAATACGACCAACACTCAATATCCATGTATGTTATGGCATTTTTGGAAAAGTAGAAACAATAAACTATACAATAACATAGATCGTGATCCATATAAAATCTTACGAATTTCAAAAATGAAATTCTTAACATGGGATGAAGCCCAATTGACAGAATCCATGGGAGACAAGAAATGTAACGCTGGAATGAAGGATAACACGGAAATAATCAAAGTAAGCAGGACAATGATGTTACATAGATGTATCTTGGAAAGAAAGTGAAATTTCGTCGATACAAATGTGGTATAGTTGTTATGAGGGAGATATGAATATTATGAGGAGCATGAGAAATGCCAGGAGTAGTCTATCTTCTCTACAGACTGAATTTTAGGCATTAATTTGGGCCATAGACTATATGAAGACATTTCAGCAAAAAGAGATTACATTCACCATTTAATGTCTTGAATTGGTGATGATAACGTATGCACCAAATGGATATCTGACATGGTCAAAGTTTCAATTCCCGGAACGCAGCGTTTTGACAAAAAGGGCGATTTCTTGGCGAAAGGCGATTTAGGTTAACTCGAAGGTTATGGTGTCGCCGCCATCTTCTCCGGCGGCGGCGAAGAGTGGTTCATGGGTTTCAGGTGGGTCGTGGGTTGACATGGTTCAGTCTAGCAAACTGTTAAAGAGGTTTGAGCTCGATATCTCAGTCAAGGATGGTCATGGTTCGATTGAAATTCCAGACGCAATCATTGAACAAGGAAAGCCTCTGTGGGAAGATTTTCTGATTGGCAAATTCTTATCGACAACTCCACATATAGCTAAAGTTCACATGATCGTGAACAAAATTTGGACCTTAGGTGATAAATCACAGAAGATTGATGTAATCGCAGTGGACTCGAAGACAATGCGATTCAAAGTTGTGAACTCTCAGACGAGGGCTCGAATAACCAGACATGGTATGTGGACATTAGCCGGAGTGCCAATGATGGTCTCGAAGTGGTCTCCTATGGCAGAGGAGGAGGAGTTGCCGGCGGTCACTTTGCTTCCTTTATGGGTTCATCTAAAGAATGTTCCGCTTAACATGTATTCTTGGGACGGTCTTAGCTTCATCGCAAGTGCACCAGGTGTTCAAATACGTCCCCATCCAGAAACAGAATCATGCTCTGATTTGGAGAAGGCCAAAATCTTTGTGAATGTTGACTTCTCTAAAGAACTTCCGAAGATCATAAATTTCTCGAAGAATGGTAAGGATTCATTGGTTGAGTTCTCTTACCCTTGGCTGCCACAGAAATGCAAAACCTGTGGAAAATGTGGTCATGTGGAGGCAGTATGTATTGCCAACAAAAAAACAACAAATCCTGTTAACACAATTGAAAATACAGTAGCTCAGCTTGAGGCGACGCATAACAGGATTCAAACTGCTAAAGTAGGGGAGGAGGTGTCTACTGATTTGCCTACGGTGGAAATTCAGACTGATAATGGTACAATTGAGACCCATTCTGAGGTTTCAGTAAATGTAGAAGAAAAGGATAGTGCAGAGATATCTGATCCAACTTACAATGAGAAGGAGTTGGAAGAGGGACAAATTGATGAGGAATGGCAAGATGTCTCTCCGTCTAAAATCAGCAGAAATCAGGAGAAAAGGATTAACTTGGAGTCTGGTTAGGCAAACATAGGTTCACCATCACGGTACTCAATTCTCTCAATATCAGATGATGATGGTAAGTTATTACCTACGGACAGTGACTCAACATCATTAAAGGAGTCGGACATGGAAAATAAAGCTGAGAAAGAGGAAGAGTGTCCACCACAACTAGAGGATGGTATGATCTCGGATGGTCAGGAAGGTGAGAACCAAAGAGATGAAGTGGACATGACGTCTAAGAAGCAGATGAAGGGTACTGAATCATGCTCTCAACGGCCAAATTTACCAAGAGTTTCCAAAACAAATCACAAGATCCTCACGGACAGTTCTACACAGAGTAAGGACGTGAGCTCTAACAAAACTCGAAAAGGTTCTAAAAAATCCTCTCAATGACAGGGTTCTTTTGGAATATACGAGGCTTCAACAAAGTTAATAAACACTCGGTTGTCCGTAATTGGATAAAAACTCAGGGACTGCAGTTTGGTTGTCTTATAGAAACTCGTATAAAAGAACGCAAGGCTGATCAGATCATGGCCTCTGTTTTCAAAGGCTTGTCTTGTTTGTCAAACTATGAGGAAAGTAGTAGAGGAAGGATTTGGGTCGTATGGAGCCCGCCTGTTCGACTAACTCCAATATACAAAAGTGATCAGTTGATATCAGTATCAATAAAATTGGAAGAGTATGATCAGGAGTTCTTATGTACATTTGTTTATGGTTCAAACCAAATGGAAAACATGAGAGAGTTATGGAATGATCTAAGGCTGCATCATGATTCCATTATGTTTAGAGGGAAAGCATGGTTGGTTATGGGTGACTTTAATGAGACGCTTTCGGGTGAGGAGCATTCGGATCACGACCATAACTACTTTACTACGCCGGGAATGAAAGAATTTGAGGAAGTAGTCAGCCATTGCAAGCTCTCGGACATGAAATGTCATGGAGCTCAATATACTTGGTGTAATAAGCGTGATGAAGGGATTATTTGCAAAAAACTGGACAGGATTATGGTGAATGATGTGTGGCTTCACCAATACACTCATGCCTATGGAGTCTTTGAAGCCGGTGGGTGCTCTGATCATCTAAGGTGTCGGTTTTACTTGAAAGTGGAGGAGGTCAAGAAACGAAGGCCATTCAAGTTTTCTAATGTGATTGTCTTAGACTCAAGCTTTACTGAAACGGTTGACTCATATTGGCAAACCACCGACGAACTATTCCATTCAACATCTGCCTTATTCAGATTTTCAAAAAAGCTAAAAGCCCTTAAACCACATATCTGCAAGTTGAGCAAAGATAGATTGGGAGGGATCCAGCAGAGGACTAAGGCTGCTTTTGAGTCCTTGTGTACTCTACATGACGCCAATATGAAGGATCCCACTGTGGAAAATATGAGGCATGAAAATGAAGCTTATAAGAAGTGGCAGCTGCTAAGTGATTTGGAAGAAAGCTTTTTAAAGCAACGCTCCAAACTCCATTGGTTGCAAGTAGGCTACAAGAACAATAAGGCATTCTATAATGCTTTAAAATTGAGGGAGTCAAACAATGCAATACGTGAGGTTAAATGCACTTCAGGGGTTATAGTGAATACATATGATGAGATTAAGCTGGAGGCTGAGAGATTCTTTCAAGACTTCCTAGGCCATAAGCTAGCTGATTTCCGATCTATGGAAGTGGATGAACTGAGGGAACTGATGGGTTTCAGTTGCAGCATTCGAGACCAGGAGGTGTTGGAGAATACAGTGACTGAGGAAGAAGTTAGAGAGGTTCTTTTCCGTATGCCGGCTAATAAATCTCCAGGGCCAGACGGATATACAAGCGAGTTTTTCAAAGCTTCTTGGCCAATTATTGGAAAGGATTTCACTGTCGCTATTCAGTCTTTCTTTATAAAAGGGTTCCTCCCTAAAGGTATTAATACTACTATTCTGGCGTTGATACCAAAGAAGGAGAATGCTTTGGAAATGAAAGACTACAGACCAATCTCGTGTTGTAACGTTATGTACAAGGTCATCTCGAAGATCCTGGCCAACCGTATCAAAGGTATTCTCCCACAATTGATTTCCTGGAACCAATCCGCTTTTCTTAAGGATAGACTTCTGGTGGAAAATGTCCTGCTAGCTACGGAATTGGTTAAGGATTATCACAAGGACTCTATCTTGCCTCGATGCGCTATGCAAATTGATATTTCCAAAGCTTTTGACTCGGTGCAATAGAAGTTCTTACTGAATGTCTTGACTGC
The DNA here is from genome assembly GCA_030180135.1 of Orychophragmus violaceus. Classification (NCBI taxonomy): domain Eukaryota; kingdom Viridiplantae; phylum Streptophyta; class Magnoliopsida; order Brassicales; family Brassicaceae; genus Orychophragmus; species Orychophragmus violaceus. The sequence goes on along the minus strand of CM058238.1, from coordinate 15,087,589 downwards.
CTTGAACCTCCCAAACCAGTTTATTAAATGGATTAACTTATGCATATCAACGGCTTCATTCTCAGTCCAGGTCAATGGTGAATTGGCTGGATTTTTCAGAAGCGAAAGAGGTCTCCGTCAAGGATGTGCTCTATCTCCTTACTTGTTCGTGATATGTATAAATGTCTTATCCAAGATGCTTGATAAGGCTGCACAATCTAGGGCAATTGGTTTCCATCCTAGATGTCAAAGCATTTCTTTGACACATCTATGCTTCGCTGATGACATTATGGTGTTTACGGACGCTACTAAGCGATCAATATAAGGAGTGTTGGGGGGGTTTTTGAGCGCTTTGAAAGCATCTCAGGTCTGAAAATTAGTTTTGGAGAAATCGAAACTGTTTATGGCTGGAGTTACTGATTCGAATCAGGATACTATCCTATCATCTTTTCCCTTTGATAATGGAAAACTCCCTGTGCGTTACCTAGGCCTGCCACTTCTTACCCAAAAAATGACCATTGCTGATTACATGCCTCTGGTGGAGCGTATAAGAAACCGATTGAGTTCTTGGACAGGTCGTTTTCTGTCTTACGCAGGGAGGTTACAGCTCCTAAACTCTGTGATTATGAGCTTAACGAACTTCTGGATGACGGCATTTCGACTCCCGGCTAGCTGTCTGAAGGAAATCGAAAAGATGTGCTCAGCTTTCCTATGGTCAGGGCCTGATCTTTGTACTCGGAAAGCTAAAGTAAGTTGGAAAGAACTGTGTAAACCCAAGTATGAGGGTGGCTTAGGACTGAGATTGTTGAAAGAAGTAAACATTGTTCTGGGTTTAAAACTGTTATGGCGTATAACCTCGGCTCATTCATCTCTTTGGGTCAAGTGGATTAACACTTATCTCATCCGTAAAGGCACGCTCTGGTCGATTGGGGATAAAACGGTGAATGGTTCATGGATGTGGAGAAAGATATTGAAGTTGAGAGAGCTAGCAAAATGCTATCACAGGCACCAAGTTCATAATGGAAAGGACACCTCTTTTTGGTATGATCGTTGGCTGCCTTGTGGAAGACTAAAGGAGTTGCTGGGGAACCGAGGGTCAATCGATCTCGGAATTCATGATTCGGCCACTGTCTATGAGGTCATAAGATCCCATAGGAAGAGAAGACACAGAGTACAACTTCTAAATGACATTGAACAAGAGATTGAGCAACTGAAAAATCGTGGAGAAGTAACTGCAGATGATATATCTCTATGGAAACACAATGATGATAAGTTCAAAGGCTCCTTCTCTACTAAAGAGACATGGAAACAAGTTCGGATCAGAGGTCCTGAATGCGCTTGGACCAAGTGTGTGTGGTTCACCAACAGCACACCAAAGTACTCGTTTATGCTCTGGTTAACAATGCTCAATCGGTTGTCAACAAGTGATCAAATGCTGGTATGGAACAATAATGCTGATGCGAGTTTCAGTCTATGTACTGGCCACACAGAGACTCGACATCATCTATTTTTTGAGTGTCAATATTCAGGGAATATCTGGAGTGGCCTCGTGCGTGATCTTCTGGCGCAGGATTTCACAACTGATTGGGGAAGCATTGTTAATCTTCTCTCAACATCGGGGCTCAGCAAAACAAAAACATTCCTCTTGAGGTATGCTTTTCAGACCTCTATTCACTGCATTTGGAGAGAGAGAAATAACAGGAGGCATGACAAGGAACAACTTCCTTATCAAAGCATACTCAAATTCATTGATAAGGCTGTATAAATAAGCTCTCGGTAATCAGACAAGAGGGGAAACATGACTACGAAGACGGTTTACGCATTTGGTTTGGAAGAACAGCACCTGCAACATAAACGACCAACAAGTTTTTTCCCCTTGATTTGTTCTACTAATTCTTTCATTCTTTGATCTCTCCTTTTGTTATCTTCACAAGGAACAAAGGAAAACAGATAGCACTAGATGTAAAAACGTTTTTTGGGTTGAATTAATTTTACATTCATTCAAAAAAAAAAGTTTCAATTCCCTAGAACTACACTGCAAATGTACAAAATACAATTGTTGTATTAGGGGTTGATATACCATGGATTTTAGGGCTTTTAACCATGGTATATGTCTTATTTATCGAGTCTTTACTATGTTTTAGAGTCTTTTCAGGTATTTATTAGGTACATGCACGTTTGGAGCGGAATTGGAGATAATTGAGCTTTTTTGGAGCATTTGGCCGAGAGAAAGAAGTCACTGCCCATATTTGACAGTTAGGTCGATCGACACACAATTGGCATCGATCGATGCATAGCGTGACCATACATTCTCGCGAGAGTTAATGAAGAATGATGAATTTGCAGAATTGCCCAGAAGTTCCAGATATTTACAAAAAGCCCCAATTCGTGTTTTAGCTATATAATTAGGTTTTACAGCCACTTGTTAGGCTACGCTTTAATTTACATTCATAGAGTTTTAGGGGCTGGTTTTGTTCTCGAAAGAGACTTGATTTCGAACCCATGTTCTTATTCTTTTGATTATTCTATGATCTATTTTGACTATGTTTTCTGTTATGATTGCTATGTCTGAGTAGATCTCTTGTTAGGTTAGGGATTCTCATTAGGGATTTGAAAGAATGTTAGAATAACTAATTTATTTAGATTCATCATCTAGTTCTTCATCTAATCTGTTCTCAATGCTTAATCTGAACTGGCCATTTAGATTATTGATTTTAGGTTGATTTACACAACGACAGTTGGTTAATTAACTAGATCTGATTTAGGTGAGCAACTTATCTATTCGCAAAGAAATTTGGTCTAGAGAAATTGTGAACGAACGAACTTGGAATTAATGCATGTTTAGAACTCTAGGATTCACAACGAAAATTGGTTTGCTAGGTTGTTAGACATAGATAATTATCGAAGCCAAAGCTGGTTAGTTTTACCTTCGCGATTCTAGTTCAAGAACGCTATAGATTGAATCTTGATTGTTGTTAATCTGATTTCCTGATATCCTGAGAAATTCCCGAAACCTAACGCCTTCGGTTGATTGCTTACATCCATCTCACTTGATCCGTTTACTTGCTATTTTGTTTACTGCTTTACAACCTGCTTCGCTTAGCTTAATCCAAATTACTCATAACCTATCGTGTGACCGGAGTCCTTGTGGATTCGATACCCTAAGTACTACATCTGCATTACTGTGCACTTGCAGTTAGTATAGGGATTAATTCTTGACCTATCAGGGGTCGAACCACATATACTCAAGACTCCAACGATAGATTTTGTAATGTCAAGTTAAGCTAAACATGAAAGGTTCAAAAGCATATAAATCAATGAATGAAAAAAAATAAACGGTTTGTAAGCATTAAGGAAAAGCGACAGGTTCGGGAATATCTTAGGAAATCAAGCAATGCAGACTCCAATCAGAAATGTAAAATAAGCCAACTTCGTTGCGAGAATTTACGAAGTCTAAATCCTAGAAATCCAAATTTATTTGCAACTTCTAAAGACTAAACTAGCATTAAGCGCATGTTTGATTTGTTCACAAATTATCTAATCCAAATTTCTTTGCAATTATTTAATATGCTCGACCTAAATTCTGTCAGATTCCAAATTACACTTTCGTGTTAATTTAGCAACCTATGTTCTAGATTCTAGGTGATCAAGCTAGAACTAGCGTTAAGAACAACTTTGGATGAAGAACTAGTCATGTTATGAATCCTAACACATAAATCAATCTAGCATTCAATAAAAACCCTAACGAAAATCCCTAAACATAACTTGAGATCTTCTCAAACATATCAGATGAAACAAAATACATGGATGAAATAGATATCATATAAATCATACAGGAGAATAGAAAAGGGGTTCGGAATCTTCTCTCAAAAGTAATACATAGTTAAGATAAGCATCAAGCTCTAATCTCACAAAAGCCAAAAATATGAAAAGTGTGGAATGATAAAAAAACTAAAAACCTAATTATAAGTCCACATTTTTTTGGGTCTCTTCCGTAAATAACAAACTTCTGGGACATCTTTGCAATTCTTCAAAAGTCTCAAATACTTGGCGTATAATCTTGTCCACCATATGCACCGACTGATGCATGAGATGCATTGGTCGATGCCCAGATCCTACGTCAAGGTTGACTTCTGTCATCTCGGTCTTCAACTCCAATATGTCCCAAAAAGCTCCAATATCTTTCAAAATATCTCCAAACATGTGCCAACCTGTAAAGACCCTGAAAAGACTCAATTATGTACATATATCATGGCTTAAAACATAGAAACCATGATATATCAACAACCTTATTTCTCGGCATATATAGAGGAGTTTGAGACAAGAAATAACTTCTTCAACAACTTCTGAATTTTTCACATCCCAAAAGCGAGCAATTCAGAGACGGATAAGTTAGCACGTAGTGTGGGAATTCATAGTCATATTTTTTTGGACCTAACCCACAATTTTGATATTTTAGGGGGTTTTTGGTATTTTGTTGACAAAAAAGCATTAGAAGGTTTAGACACATTTCTCACTGTTCCATACAAGGTTTCGAACACACTTCTCATCATTTGATTGGCATATTGATTAATGATTATGGTTATTTACCCCTTAAAAAGGTTAAACACATTGATTGGAATAAATCGTACATAGGTTTTATTGTTTTGACATGATCTAGACTCTCTCTCTTCTTTCTCTTGCTTATCTCTATGACCAAAAAGTTATCTCGTGATTCTCGTTTTCGGCATCGGTGGCGGCGATTAGCCAAGACGACGGTCATGTTACTTTTGTCACCGGTTTCTCCCTTACCAATTTTATGTATGATAGGGATGATGGCTCTTCATTTCTTGTTTTTTTTTTCTGAATAAATCCGGATCTAGTGTCCGGTTTTGGTTTTTCTATCTGTTTTGGATCTTTCTTCCGCACGGTCCAAAATTTCCAACAATCGAATGCATAATGCTTACTGCCATAAATCCGCAGATCCCTTAATGTCATTCCCCATTTACCGAGCGCTTTTCGCTATGAAAGTGTGTTACTCGATCAAATTTGAAAGGGTCCGACTTGATCTTCAATTGTGGCGGTGGTCTGTCTCCCGATCCGGGCCACACCGCAATCTAGCGGCTTGTCTTCGATGGATTGTGTCAGAAGATTGTTGAGGTGGGTAACTTTCGATACGACTCCTTATGGATCCTGTTGGTGGATTTGGATCAGAAAGAATTGAAGCTGAAGCGACTACAATAGGTAAACGGTGACCGGAGTTCTGCAGGCGATCTGCATGGTGCCGATCAACGGTTCTTGGACACGTGGAAGCGATTGTGACACATGAACGCGATGATGACACATGTTTCTCTTGAGTTTTTCTCGAAAATTAACTTGGGACGTTTTGTTTTGGTTCTCTAATCCCATTAACTATATAATCAATCTTTAATCCTTCCGTTTTGTATCTTGTAACTTCTATCAGCCCATTGGGCTTTAATCACATTAAATAACTTTCATGTGACGAAAAGAAACGTTCATTTACCATATCAGCTAATTAAAATGTGTTCATAGAAAACTCGACTCTTAAATCAGAATTTTTAAAAATTAACTTGGAAAGTCTAAGAAAAAAAAGAAAAAAGGATCATATTTAATTATTCAGGTTTATGCGCGTGTAGTTTCACGTAAACAAATTTATTTTCTCTCATTTTTAGAGAAGTTTTGCTGTCGTTTCTTGCGTTCTCGAAGCTTCTCCGGCGTCCGGCATTTTCCGTCGGCATTGTGAAGGGCCTTCCGCCGTCATGCTCGTGATCATAGTCCAACCGCGGTGGACGACACAAACCAAATATGCCTAGTCTCTCTTTCATCCGACGTCGCGTGGAGCTTTTTTTACAGAGGTGGAGCGTGACCGGTGTTCAGTGTTTCGTTTGATACAGGTGAGTGACGAGCCTCTTTGACACTTGAGAACGTGTGGTGGAGATAGGGAGCGAAAGGAGAAGATGAGCGTTTTTGGATCTGACTTACGGATTTTCCGGCGAGGAGGAAGAAGGGTGGCGATGTGTACGAGGGAGGTGTCGTGGAGGTGGTGGCCACATCTAAACAATGGAGACCTACAGTGTAATGCCCAGTCTAAAGAAGTAAAATACGGACGAGGAAAGACTAATCAATGCAGGATTTATCCGAGATGCAATATGGATCAGAAAGAATGCAAAATCCGACAATGCCCGAAGAATGTCGGTATGACCGAAACAGAGAACTAAGACGGACGAACGGAGCATTAAACCTAAAACCGTCAAGAACCGTACGGAAAATTATTTACGGAATTCAGTTCCATCAAGCTAATTTAGTGGCCGGAGTAAGATAAGTTGTTGGCCCGACGTTTTACAAGCATTGGAGGAAAACGAGCAGTTTGGACGAAGAACGTCCGATCGGAAAATATGGTGCAAAAACGTCCAAGAAGCCAAGCAAGAGGTGTCACCAAGAAACCAGGAAGATAGGTGAACCAAGTAGGCAGGCAGGGAGGAGGTGTTTCCACGCATGCACTTCGGCGACATGACGCGACCGGACTCCACCATGAGTCGCGACGCATGTAACTGACGAAATGTCGTCACCGGAAGCCACCACTTGGAGCCACGCATGCAGGCTGTATGGGTGGCGCCACAACACACCCAGAGGTGTTTTCTTGTATGCTGACCACGAGGTGTCGCCGCCGGGATGCAGCTTGGTGTCGCCGAGATGTCGCGACGCATGATCGGCACCGGAACCGGCCCATCGGACGCCGACATATGCAACTGTCACCACCAGATTGTTTTACCTATAAATAGGACCCCTATCCTCAGTATAAACTCACCATAAACCACTCTGAGACCAAAAGTAGAGAGAAAATGGGTTAGAGAGAGAAAGTTACCGGTAAAGAGAAACCGAGCCCTGATCGATCGTAAGACGAAGGGTGAGCGTTCTGGAAGTGCGGGAAGTGGATTATGAGACCTCAAACCGTAGGAAAGGCAGAACAGTAGGTGTATAACGTGGTGATTTGGGAACCAAACCTCGACCGCACCAAAAACCCGAGTGAGGCCCGATAGCTAGGACTAACGTTTTTGTATCGCAGGGACGGGTTAGGAGTTAAATCTCAAGATTGATTTAACTTTGCAACGTGTTTATATTGTGCATATGTTTATGATGAAGCATGTTGTTTATTGATGCTTATGTATGCATGATATTGATTGCGGTTTTGTGAGCATGTCGAGATTCGAATGAAAGCAGGTCGGGAACCGTTGTGTAAGCAGGTCGGGAACCATTCCGCAAGCAGGTCGAGAACCGTTCTGCAAGCAGATCAGGATATGTTCCGCAAGAAGGATGGGAAGTGTTCCGAAAGTAGGATGGGAAACCGTTAAGCGGGACGGGTAACCGTTCGCGGGCCGGCCGGGTAACTGCTTGCTAGCATGACATGATCATTTGCATGCATGACGGGTAACCGCTTGACAACATGACGGGTTACCGCCTTGCATGATTGGATTATTATGACATGCTTGTTGTGTTATCATGCTTTGAGTATTGCATGATGGTTGATTGATCATGAATCCGGTCGCAATGCCATGTTAACGGTTGTGATGGAGGATCAGATAGGATAAGCACGGTGGTGCCGTCCTATTCCGATATGGTATTGGGGCATGGACCGAGGTTTACGATGTTTGTATGCATGATGTTTATATGCATGATGAGATAATTACGAGAACGGTTAGGGAACCGCCCTGAATATTAAAATTGATAAGTACGAGTCGAAAGTGAGATCCGCTCGGACATGTGTATGGAAGTACTTAGATGCATGTGCGGGTATCATGCAGTCTAAGCTACTTGAGATATATGCATCCTAGGACATGTGTGACATTGTCTATAATGATGTATTTGGGTCGCTCCCACGGCCGAGTATCGTGTGATGACACAATTACCGTGGATTCAGGTGTGGTTACGGCCATGAACCTTTGTGGCGATTGGTCGGGAGTAGCCAGGAGAGAGATGTGGTGTGGTGGTGCTGATGCATCGAGGCCTCTGCAAGGTGATGTGTCTACTGCATCTAGACAGGTTATGCATTTACTTTATGCATGGTGGTTTATTCGATTTCACATGCGTTTATCTCTGATATTGCATATTGATGCTGCTTGCGAGATGTTTACTGCCTTATGCTTCGGCTATGTGGATGGGTCGGGCACTAAGGCTTGTAGTGTCTCTGGACTCATTGGGTAATCCATATGGTTGCTCATTATACAAATTTTGTCTCGCATGTAACCTTAGGTTGAGTAGCGGACGGATTCGGACGTAGGTTGTGACTGGGATAGATTTGTGAAGTTGGTTGTCCAACAAATCTAAGTACGTATTTATTATATTATTACTCTTCTGTTTTTTGATAAGATGGTCCAGACTTGTTAATGATATACGTACTATTATTTGAGAGGTACACATATTTTGCGAGACATAAAAACTCTGGTGCCTAATGATACTCGACTTTGTCCAAGTCGACACAACTCTCGGCTCGGGTACGGGTTGGCAAGCCTTAGGCCTTAGCAGAGAGGTTCAGATATTGACAATGGACCAGCTAGACAATGGGTACGACTAAGTCATTGGCGATATTTGACACCTTGTGACACTTCCGGCTCGGCTATTGTCCGTAGTCCGCGTCGAGGGTGTTACAAATGGTGGTATCAGAGCATGGTTACTGATCATGCTCACGAGACAGAGTTTTCAAAACTTTTTATCGAGTTAAATGTGTTGCAACCGAAATTTTTAAGAACCCGGATGTCCGAATGCCTATAGAATGATAGGTTGGGGGATTAAGACACACCTGATTATCGAGATTTGTAGGATGCCGAGAAGGTTGGGACAATAAGAGCCTAATCCAAAGTGGTTACTGGGTGGAAGTACGGACAACTATTCTCAGTATTACGGTTCAAGTGTGTCGAACTCGTGGGATGGATCGAGCGCATCCAGCAGTAGCTCCGGATCGGTGTATGAAGTCTACGTGATTGATTTGGGTACCTCAGTGGAGACGGATCCGGTCGAGCCGAGTTCAGTCTCATCAGTGGCTGACGATATTTTACAGGGAATGGTCAACCTAAATACGGAATCCGACTCATCATCTACGTCAGGAGTGACGGTTTCCTACGATAATTTTGCGGCGATGCCAACAGAGTATTCAGATGTAGAAGTTCTAGAGCCACCTTCACCTGTAGTATGGAAATATCATCGGGAAGTTTACCGAGCAGATATTATGACTCAGGGGTACCTACGGTCCTATACTCCTTTGTTATTGGGGGTAATTCCCAGTACGCACCCCAAGAGACGAGATCAGCAGAAGCAGAGCATGGAGAAACGTGAAACGGGACAACATATCCAAGTAGTCCGACATGTTCAGATCATGATTGGGCCATGAACGAAGTGTGGGCATATTATTCACTTGAAGAGGAGAGGCGTAGGCAATTGGAACGGGATCAAGTAGTTCCAGAACCGGAGACAAACCCGAGAGAGTCAAAGGACCAACCGGAGGAAGCAGACTTATGGTGGGATTGGAGGAACCCGCCAAGGTCCTCTACTTATACCGAACTCCTACATCAAGTACCGTTGGGGTGGGATAACCTCGACATACCCATGGCAGATGAGATGGAAGGAGAAGTAAGAACAAACAACCCAGAGGAGGAGAACATGGAGACGACAGAGGTATCGAATCAGGAGTCCGGAGTTCATAGGGAAGGCAGCATGGTCCGTGGGACGGTTCAATCCGTAAACCCGAGCGCGAGTCAGACAAGAATGGAAGTAGGTGAAGGAAGTCGACAGCGCAAGCCTCAGAGAAGAGTCTGATGGCCGGAGGAGATTACTTCAGCGTGCGGGTTTTGTGGAGGTAGATGACACTATGACCGATGGTGTCCTAACATGGGATCATGGTTGTCTATGCTACCCGAGACCAGAGTATGTTTTCGTTGTGGAGGAAGAGGCCACGAGGATGCAGATTGTCCGTTTAGAAGACCGTCTGTTTCTCCACCGTCGGTAGCCCCATTTGATCACTCAATATCGGACCAGGGATCGAGCGACGATCCAATGTGAAGGATGAAAGGAAGAGGAAGGTTATAGCTATAGTATAGTATATTAAGTTAGGAGTTAGTTGCAGAGACCGCATCATATCCGATAAGCGAGGTTTGTATGGGTTCTTACTAAACTCTTAATCTATGATGCATATGTTTGATGTTTGCTTGTTGTGTGTGATGTGATATACACTAGATATGTGTATGGACGTGCAACACTTGAGAGTGTGATCATCGTTAGTAAGATCCGTGTAAATATGTGTGTGATAACGGTTTTCATATATATAAAAATTGTTTTTGAAATGAATTTTTTTTAAGCTTGAATGGTTTAAACTACTTAATTATGTTCGGGATAGTATTTCCTAATGTGGTTGGTGTTGGTGAGTGATCCTTAGGTTACTGGGAAGAGGTGATTTCCCCAAAACCTTGGGATAGAAAATTAGTAAGACTTTTAGGACGCCTATCCTAAAAGTCCAGCACCAAAGCCATTACCAGAGCAGTCCACTTATAGATAAAACCCTGGTGGGTGGACAAGTACGGTGGATGAGGCCATGTGTTGATAATTGTGGGATCAATGACGGCAAGATGGTAGATCGACTACGGAAAGGTAGTTGAGTCTTGGCGAGAGTTTTAGCGTCAATCTCACTGTGGGATCATCAACGTCAAAATCTCTTCCAGAGATCGGTGAGTGTTGGATCAGCTACGGGAGGTTATGGGAATTAGAGGTACTTGGCAGAATGGCATTAAGAGACGGGATAAAGAATGAGCACGGATTACAACATGGAGTCCGGGCAGGACCGACACACAAAATTGAAGGAAACCATGAGTGAAAAGCCCGACCCAGAGGAGGAGTGGAAACCGACTAAGCACACGGAGTACCTCAGTAGAAGTACCGAGGATGACGCGGGAGACTAAATAATCCGGAGGAAGAACGATCACATGGAGTGCTACCACAATATTAAAGACGGAGGCTAACTCATGAGGGAGATGCAAGAGAAACCACAAGTCGTCAAAAAGCGGAGAGAGTACCAGACGCGATGAGGCGCATGAAGCCGAGGGCGATTATACTATTAGAAATGGTGGACGAATTCTAATAAGAAGAGGAGAATGTAATGCTTCTCAGTCTAAAGAAGTAAAATACGGACGAGGAAAGACTATGCAATGCGGGATTTATCCGAGACAATATGGATAAAAAAGAAGGCAAAATCCGACAATGTCTGAAGAATATCGGTATGACCGAAACGGAGAACTAAGATGAACGAACGGAGCATTAAACCTAAAAACGTCAAGAACCATACGGATAATTATTTACAAAATTGAGTTCCATCAAGCTAAGTTAGTGGCCGGAGTAAGATCAGTTTACGAGCATTGGAGGAAAACGAGCAGTTTGGACGAAGAACGGCCGATCGGAAAATATGGTGCAAAAACGTCCAAGAATCCAAGCACGAGGTGTCACCAAGCAACCAGGCAGATAGGTGAACCAAATAGGTAGGCATGGATGAGGTGTTTCCACGCATGCACGTCGCGAGATGGCGCGATCGGACTCCGCCATGAGTCGCGACGCATGTAATTGAAGAAATTATCGATAAACCTCTCGAACAGCTAGAAAATATAAGAGAATCTTGGGAGGAACACACCACGACAAAGGCCAAAGAACCCGTATAATGTCAAAGGAAGATTTTTCATCCGGTAACCCGATAGAGGGGCCTTTCGACAGCAAAGTCAAGGGGTTCGAACAAGACTGTCCTCCAGATCTAACGACGCCCACATAACTCATAGATCCAGCCCAACGCACGAGATTACACAAGTAGAAAGCGGTTAATAGCAACAAGAGCATCACCACACCGTAACCTTAATACACCCTCTCAATCTAAAGATTACGCGACCCGACCAAATTTGCAGATCTAGCTCTAACCTTAATCGACTTTCACTCAACCAGCCTAAATCGAGCCTAACCTCTCTCAACCAAGAACGAATTTCACATAGATTTATAGAGCGTTAACAAGCTATAAACTAATCAGACAATACCATAACCTTAATCAACCAGAAGCAGCATAGCTACGACAACAAACCAGTCACTAGACCGCCGAGTAGACCACCCACCTTGAGAGAAGCAACAAAACCGTGAGGAGCAGAGCTTGGAACAAGTACCCACCGCCGTCGGGGAGAGACATCAAACCGTATAGATTTCACCGAAGCAAGACGAACAACCGTCGCGGTTGACCTTACCACGCTGTCGTCCCTCTGAACTGAGAGAGCAGACCCGCTGCGAGAAACAGGAAGACCCGTGATGGGTTAGGAGTTGAATCTCAGGATTGATATGTTTATGGTGAAGCATGACGTTTATTGATGCTTATGCATGCATGATATTGGTTGCGGTTTTGTGAGCATGTCGGAATTCAAATGCAAGCAGGTCGGGAACCGTTCCGCAAGCAGGTCGAGAACCGTTCCGCAAGTAGGCCAGGAACCGTTCCACAAGCAGGTCATGATCTGTTCCGCAAGAAGGATTGGAACTGTTCCACAAGTAGGACGGGAAACCGTTAAGCGGTACAGGTAACCATTCGCGGGCCGGACGGGTAACCGCTTGCTAGTATGACAGGATCATTTGCATGCATGACTGGTAACCGCTTGAAAGCATGACGGGTTACCGCGTTGCATGATTGGTTTATTATGACATGCTTGTTGTGTTATCATGCTTTGAGTATTGCATGATGATTCATGGATCGTGAACCCAGTTGCATTCCATGTTAACTGTTGTGATGCAAGATCAGATAGGATAAGCACGGTGGTGCCGTCCTATATTGGGGCATGGACCGAGGTTTACAATGTTTGTATGCATGATGTTTATATGCATGATGAGATAAGTACGAGAATGGTTAGGGAACCACCCCAGAAATGGAATGTGATAACTATGAGTCGGAAGTGAGATCCGCTCGGAAATGTGTATGGAAGTACTTAGATGCTGTTGGATCTTAGTGCAGATTCTACCAGATTCAGAATTCTCGCGAGTTCCAGATAGCCTAAGATCTAGGGTCTAGTTAAATGAATCATGGATTAGATCTCGTGTTTACCTGAAAACTGGCAGCGGAATAGGGTCAGATAAACGAGATCTAGAGCACCTCAATCGCTGCGCCTCTATCGTAGTCCACACGCACACAAGCTGGAATCCTCCGGGATGCTAGTACCGGTGATCGGATCTCCTGGGATTCTCTATGTGTTTCTCGAGGAAGAGGGTCTATTTTTCTATCAAGAAAAACTGTCTGCAACGGCTCTCAGTTAGGTCGTGTAACTTGGCCCCTATAAATAGGCCCATGGTTTACAAACCGTAACATCAGTTACGGTATCGACCTTGTGTCGATCGTTGCACCAATGGCATCGATCGACACACCTCTTAACACACGAATTCAATGTGTATCCAATACACATTGATCGGACCATATGCCAATGATCAATTCCCTACAGAAGCGTATCCAACTTGCTTAGATGTGTGACCCTTTAGGTTCACACGATACTAGAAATGAGTTACAACTCATTTGTCATAAGCGGTTTCTAGCAAAACATTATGACTACCCAGTATCACATGAATTGTCCGATCTCGACAATACAACTATCTTTAGAGTAAGTACAATGTGATTTCAGGACATAATCCTAACAATCTCCCACTTGTACTGGAATCATCTATTCCCATAATCCCTTTATCGCTATATCTCGATATGGCATAAGGCAAGAAACTGTGTCATCCTTATTATAGCCAATATCATGTTCATCGAACTTCTGATCTATACTGATAAAACAAACGACTGACAATCACCTCGTTTGAGCACGGCCATGCATTTTCTCAGTATCAAATCTTCGATGGGCCCTGAGATATATATCTTCTTTTATAGGAGGACAAATCCCATCTTGTTCCATCCCTGTTTCTACACATACTTCATGATACGCATAAGCAATGCCGTTATAGCCGCCAGTTACGGAACGACGTTTGACAAGGTCAAAACGCACCAATACATATGCTAGAAAGCATGATGAACTCAGGTCTAAGGACTATACTCTATAGTCGTAATGAGAAACTCTCATGACACATATATAACTATCCTGTAGAGTTCTCATTAGCGGGTCATGTCCGATCATATGTTCACCAACATATATCTATGTGACTGACTGTGATACTCATATCATTGACTCCATGAAACTTAGTCAACAGTCACCTCACAAGCTAGTCTCTCGCGGTTGTCAGTGTCCCACTTTGACAATCTTGACTAGGGACAATCATAATTTATGTCATCTTTTACTTATAGGGTTTCATGATCAAGTCCTCAACTTGATGTCCTATAACATGAACATAAAATACTTGGGACCATTATTTAATCATCCAATGATCAAATAATGCTGATGTCGGTTTGACTTACATAAACACTACCATGGCATGTCTATGTAAAGACTATAACATAACTAAAGTTGCTCCCACTAGAATCAAGATCATCTCTTTAGATATCTTATACCTACAGCAATATAATAAATCTGGTGCTTAGGTTGTGGGAGAGACTGCGGTGTTATTGCTTGAAACGATTTCAACAAACCACACCGCCATTCGGATAAGAGCACTATTCTACGGTCCACTGCTTGGAGCCTTTCCAACAGATAGCACCGCTATTCAGACAAAGAGACATAACCAGGTGTGAACCGGGAATCGTCTTTGTCCGTCTAACTACTTTCAACTGGTTCGTCACTTTATCAGTTCACCACGAACCTATCCTTAGTGTTTCTCAAACACTTGGGATATTTCTGGTAACTGTTCAGTGACTATTACCAGAACATTTTTGGTATTTTCTCGTCATGCTTTATGCGTAAGCTGCATCTAGACGAGCGCAAAATATGGCATTCATGATGGATTCTATTGCAGCAGCATTAGCAATCACACTCATTAATAATAGCTCAGCTAGTGTCCAAAACACTTTATCTTGCTAAGATTATTGCCATAAGACCTTTGGTATAAAGCCATTCTTGGAATCATGCATATTGGAACTGTCCAATACCTTATCAACATAAGGATTTTGACACGATCCAACTAGCCTTTCTGATCCATTCCAATGGGTCCTAATTCCAAGAACTTTCACGGCCATCTCCAATGTCTATCGTTAAATTTGACTTCCGACCCAAATCTTGATAAGACTTTGGCGTTGGAACGTCATTTATGAGATTAAGTATGTTGTCTACATACGGTGTGAGAATTGCAATTACGCTCCCACTAGTCTTCTTGTAAACGCATGGTTTCTTTTTCTTTCTGATCAAGTCAAAACTTTTGACCACATTATCAGAGTGTTGATTCCAACTCCAAGATGTTTGCTTCAATCCAGAATGGATCGGTGAAGCTAACATGCATACCCAGCCAATTTTCGGAGTTGGGGCTCACCATCGCTTCTTTGAATTTCGCATGTTCGTCACTTTTCAATGATCAACAGATCACGACAATTGGTTACGAGAAATCACTCTCGAGTTAGTGACGAATCCTTTCGGATCTGCGAATCTCAGGCTCCACAGGTGCAGATCCTACAGCACTTTGTAGATCTCACCGCTGCTTTCCCTCAACAGGTTGAGCAGTCTCCTGTGTTTATCGAATTTCTTCGATGTGTACTTTTACTCCCACTGTTCCTTTGGAAAGTATGATCTTTCTTAAAAGACACAGTTCCGAACAACAATACTTTGTCCTCGGATCGGTTGCAAAAGTAGCAAGCCTTGGTTTCCTTAGGACAACCAGCGAGGTAGAACTTATCAAATATGGGTTCAAGTTTGTTTGTTGACTACTGTCTTACACAAACCTTGCAATCCCAATTAATCAGAAAAAACAAATTTGGAAATCACCCAGTCCACATCCAATGTGGTGTTTTTCACTGATTCTGATAGAAACTTATTTAGCGTAAACATAGACATTTTAGAACGTATTCTTGAATGATTATGGAAGATTCCTGTGACTCATCATTAATCGGAGCATATCTAATAAAATCCGATTCATTCTTTCAGATGATCACCCAATTCTTGACTTAAGTATTTTCCTCCGCGATTCAATCGAGGATCTCAATACTTCTGTCAAATTGGTTCTACACTTCATCTTGGAACTCCTCAAGGGATTCCTGCTCGTGTCTCATCAAATGAACACAGCCATACTTATTGATGCCATCAATAAGGTAATGAAGTACAGAAGATTTCCTTTTGCACTAATGCTCATCGGACCGCATACATCAGTATGTGTAAGGCCCAATAAGCCTTTGGCCCGTTTCCTTTGGCTCTGCTAAAGAAGCCTCAGTCATTTGGCCCAGCAAGCAGAATTCATGTCTCAAATGATTTACAATTAAATGAGCCTGAAGCCTATAACCATGGAACTTTTGAATCCGCTTCACTCTATGTGGTCAAAACGACTGTGCCAAGGAAAAGTCGAGTTCGAGTCATCAGACTTAAACCTTTAGTATTAGTGTTATATTCTAACTTTCGCTGGTTTAAGATATAAAACCCATTCTAAACGGGGTGCTACCATATGATATTTCATTAAGATCTAAAGAACAAAACTTGTCTTTTATCAAAATGAAAGACATCCAAATTCTTTACAAGAAAATGAAAGACATTTCTGCACAAGGCAGATACATAGTAGCAATTACTTAATTTCTAAAACCAAGTATGAAAGGCTCCTACAAGTGGAGAATCTCTACGGCTCATGCAGCAACCATTGCTTCAACCAGACACGCAGTTCCACTCGTCCTTTCTTCAACGTTCTACTGTCGCTTAGGTCCTGCATATTTCAAAATGTCAGTACCACAACAAGTATCCAATACTTACGTAGAACTTGAATTAATAACACAATACCTGAAGAAGAAGTACCATACATCTTCTTCATCTCTTGTGAATCTTCCAAGAATTTAATGCAATCTCTCTTCCAATGCCCTGACTCATTGCAGTAGAAGCATTTTCTAACACCAGATTGACCCGACTTGGGCTTATAAGATGACACAGGCTTATCCTGATTCCAAATCTGGACGGCCCTGCCTCTACCCTTTATGATGTTTTGCTCTGCTGTTTTGAGCATGCCATGCAGCTCAGTCAACGTCTTCGTCAAGCCTTTCTTGATATAGTTCTTAATGAACTTGTCATAGCTTGACGGCAGTGACCGTAGAATGATGTCAGTGGCCAACTCTAAGCTGACAGGACATTCCAATCTCCCCAGGTTATCAATGTAACCCATCAGTTTAATGACATGAGGACTTACTGGAGCATCCTCTGGTAGCTTGCACTCAGTTAGAGACTTCACCATCTGGAATCTCTCAACTCGTGCCAGATCCTGAAACTTCAGTTTCAGGCTGGTGATCATCTCTATTGGCGACTCCATGTTCTCGTATTGACTCTTCAAGTCCGAGTTCATGGTAGCCAACATCAGACCACGCACATCTACCACATCAATATAATGCTTATTCCAAGCATTATACGCTGCATGCGAGCGATTGGTCCCAAGCATTTCTGGAAGAGCTTTCTCAAGGACATAGTCCTTGCTCTCCTGCTTGAGAATGAATCTCAGATTCCGATACCAATCCAGGAAGTTGGATCCATTTAACTTGTCCTTCTCAAGGACGGATCGCAACGAGAAAGTAGTCATAGACATAATCTGAAATCCAAGAAAAAACAGAGATTTAGTTATGTATATGATGAGAAATCTTATCTAATAAGAAAACTCGCACTATATTCAAATAATATTTCCTCTATGAATATAATGATCCAAGATCCATACTTCACTAACATCTGAGTGGGCGACTCGCCATTACTCAGACTTTAGTTATCTAGGTAAGCATATCATTGCTAATTGTACCCAGTACAACTCTTGGTTGTGGATGAGACAAACTATGTCTGATCCACTCTGATGTCTCCGGGCCCAGAACTTCTGATAGCCTAGTCAAGTAAAACCAATCTTTTCTGTCTTGTGATCACTGACAGTTGCACTGCAAGTCTGTCAATGATCACCTGCCTTACTCATGTTGCAGTGGATACCAAGGACTCCAAGATTATCCAACAAACGACACAAGTCTTGACAGTAGACAAGATTTGGGCAAGACATTAAGGTTACTTGATATTTAGTTGAGGAAACTAAACTCTAAAAGGTTAGCACTTCAATCTATTGGGTCATGTAATTGTTGATGTTCAGCACTGCAAATCCATCAATCATAACTACCTGCCTTACTCACGTAATTGCGGACACCAAGCTCTTGGCTAGACATCACACAACGAAATGAGTCTTGACAGTTGACCACAGTGAAGCTAAGATTTAATCAAGGTTTTGGTCGAGTTTGGTTTCTGCAAATTCAAGGTTCAATAACCAGAATTCCGAGCATTGTATCGATCGACGCAGACTGTGTCTGTCGATCGATACCACCAAACAAAACCGGACTTTAATAACCGGTTAATCCAATTAACCCGGTTCATCGAACCAGTCATGTCGATCGACGCAACCCATGTGTGACGGTCGACATAGACCTAAACCGAAAATGGTTTTGATAACCGGTCCAATCCAATTGAACCGACTTATCTTATCAAACTGATCTTAACCAATCGGTTTATACTAATTGAGATGACCAGTTCAATCCAATTGAACCAATTCATCCAATATAAACTGATCTATTCGGACTTAACCAAGCATGATAACCGGTCCAATCTAATTGAACCGATTAACCATTCGCTCGGTCTGTGTCGACCGACACTAACCTGTGTTGATCGACACTCGACCGAATTTGTTCTGTGTCGACCGACACTCAACTGGTGTCGATCGATACAGTAGGGAATCATGGAATTTTTAATTGAATTAAACCGACATAACCATGCGAGATAACCGGTTCAATCCAATTGAACCGATCTATCCTTTCGCACAGCCTGCGTCGATCGATACACCCAGTGTGTCGATCGATACGGTGCGATTTCTAAATCGAAACCCAATCCTTTAACAGGCGAATTCGCGATGCATCGATCGACACAAACTTGTGTCGATCGACGCTATGCGAAAACACAATTGCTTTTGCATTTTCGCGCTGCATCGATCGATGCACCCAGTGCACCGATCGATGCACCCAGTGCACCGATCGATGCACCCAGTGCACCGATCGATGCTGTGCGAAAACCCTAAATCAGTTCTGTCGTTTTCGCGTTGCAACGATCGACACACCCAGTGCATCGATCGATGCTGTGCGAAAACACAGTTCTTCGTTTTCGATAATTAACAAATCCGAGATTGAGATTATCAAAACGAAAACTACAAGGCATTAACTAATTCAAATACAACTTAATTCGAATTCTATGCTTTGGATTCAATGGTTAAACCCTATGGCTCTGATACCACTGTTGGAACTTAGGGCAGATTCTAACAGATTCAGAATTCTCGCGAGTTCCAGATAGCCTAGGATCTAGGGTCTAGTTAAATGAACCATGGATCAAATCTCGTGTTTACCTGAAAACTGGCAGCGGAATAGGGTCAGATAAACGATATCTAGAGCGCCTCAATCGCTGCGCCTCTATCGTAGTCCACATGCACACAAGCTGGAATCCGCCGGGATGCTAGTACCGGTGATCGGATCTCCTGGGATTCACTACGTGTTTCTCTGTCAAGAGGGTCTGTTTTTCTGTCTCTAGAAAAACTGTCTGCGACGGCTCTATGCTAGGTCGTGTAACCTGGCCCCTATAAATAGGCCCATGGTTTACAAACCGTAACATCAGTTACGGTATCGACCTTGTGTTGATCGTTGCACCAATGGCATCGATCGACACACCTCTTAACACACGAATTCAATGTGTATTCAATACACATTGATCGGACCATATGCCAATGATCAATTCCCTACAGAAGCGTATCCAACTTGCTTAGGTGTGTGACCCTTTAGGTTCACACGATACTAGAAATGAGTTACAACTCATTTGTCATAAGCGGTTTCTAGCAAAACATTATGACTACCCAGTATCACATGAATTGTCCGATCTCGACAATACAACTATCTTTAGAGTAAGTACAATGTGATTTCAGGACATAATCCTAACAAATGCATGTGCGGGTATCATGCAGTCTAAGCTACTTGAGGTATGTGATGCATCCTAGGACATGTGTGACATTGTCTAGGATGATGTATTTGGTACCACCCGACTCTGTGGATTCGGAGGTCCTCCGTAGATTCGGAGAAGAATCGGAGAGTAACTTGGGCCGCTTCCATGGCCGAGTATCGTGTGACGACACGATTCCCGTGGATTCGGGTGTGGTGCCGGCCATGAACCTTTGTGGCGATTGGTCGGGAGTAGCCACGAGAGAGATGTGATGTGGTGTGGTGGTGCCGGTGCATCGAGGCCTCTGCATGGTGATGTGTCTACCGCATCTAGACGGGTTATGCATTTATGTTATGCATGGTGCACTACAAGAAAACCGGGTATTGATAGCAGAACAGGATAGCACGAATTTGGAAATTGCTATTATAGATGGTCAGATTGGTTGGGGTACTCTATTACAACAATAAAATAGTGCTAAACCATTATTTCATTAAGAAGAAAACTAAAATTGGGTTTTGGAGCCTAAATTATGATATCCCGCTCTAGGCGCCAATACTTAATAAAAAAGTGTCTTATTAATGTCTAAAACTTCTAACAAAAAAAAAAAAAAATCTCTAAAACTCTTCTCTCGCACCAATCCTCCTCCATCGTCGACACCGTTAACACCTAATTTTCCGATTACTCATTTTCCGATTACTCCCACAATCAGGAAACAAGTCGTCGGCACCTTTAAACTCATCTAAACCCAGAAAAAATTGGTCTAGATTACTCGATGATGATGAAATCCACCTCGTCGACATTTCTCCTTTCGTTTTCAATTTGAATCGAAGATGTGGAAATCGGCGTCAAGCTGATTGTATAGCTATCGAATCAGAGAAAAGACGAGTTCTTTTCGAATGGGTTTGCTTGTTCTTCGTTTATGTAGCTCTTAGGAAAGCATAGGATCTTCGATGATATAGTCTTGGAAAATCTCAGGGAAAAAATGTGAAGCTTACTCGTGAACCATTGAGCCAAGTTCTTCAAGCGTATGCTGAATCAGGTATTTGTCAAATTAGGGTTCATATTCAGCTAGACAAACGAATTATGTGAAGTAAGGGGTGTGATTATAACTTTCTATTGCTGTTGATTATACTTGTACTTGTTCTGCGAGTGATTGTGTACTTTATGGTCGAATTTGTAGCTATGGGTATGCGTATATAGAGAATCAAAGGCATATATTACAAGTCTTAAAGTCATTCTTCTAGGTTTTGTCTAGGATACATCTTTTTTTTTACATGGGAAGATTGTTATAAGGTTTCAGCGTGGGTCTATTCACTTTCTTGATTGTTTTAGGAGTATTGCCATGTACATTATTAATACTGGGTCTGTTTTTCATTCCTGAATCTCCTCGGTGGCTGGTAAGTCTTTAGATCCGCTTATATTGTTGAGTTTGTTGTTTTACTGATCATTCTCTCTTTTCTTGGTTTCATAAACATAGGCAAAGATGGGTTTGACAGATGAATTTGAAACTTCGTTTCAAGTTCTTCGTGGTTTTGATACTGATATTACCGTTGAGGTTAATGAAATAAAGGTATTGACTAAACTGAAAAATTCTCAAATATGATGCTGGTTTCAATATGTAAAAAGTTCATCTTGAGTTTAGCCGTTACACTTAGTATGCACACTCACCCTTAAAGCCTTGACTATCGGTGATGTAATGTGTGTAACCACTATGCTTATTGTCTTGTGCTTTTAAGATGTGCCTATCGTTTTTGATGTGTAACGATCAGTTTTTTTTTTACAAGAATGTGCTCATTGATAGCTACAGAATGTGACTTCTTCTTTTGTTTTCGTTGTTCTTTGTGTTTGATGTGAATGCCTATTTATGCTATTTCCTACTGCTTTTCTTGCCAACTGATAGGAGTGTGATCATCTTGAATCTGTGTCCCACTTTTTTGAATCATATCGAAGCTAAGTACAACTCTTACTTAAACTTTGTCACAAGGGATGAGAAACAAAAGGATTCAGAAGCAGCTTCTATTGGTGGTATAGCATTCAATGTTTAGATCAAAATTCAACAGGAGAACTTGTCTTTATACTTGTTAGGACTAAAGTAGATCTTACTCTGCAGTGCTGACATTGAAAGACTTGAGTCAGCCAAATCAGAGCTACAACCAGCATTGGACTGGAACACAAGGAAGAAAATAGCGATAGGAACTGCAAGAAGTTTGTTTTATCTACACTAGTAATACTTGAAGCTGTCGTTGGGGATTTGGGTGCAAGAGATCAGGTGCAATAGGATCATAGTGTTGATGATGAAGATCATGTTGGAAGTGTTAAGAAAGAATGAAACAATATTATGAATGTTGGTATTTGTAATGTAATATTACAATTATGTAAATTTTGATAATTTATGAAATATATTTGAATAAAATTTTAAATTTTAAATTATAATTAATTAATAAAGTGTAAAATAAGATTTAAAATAAACAAATAATGAATTAATAATAGATAACATAATCAATAAAACAAATATTTAAAAATATAAGTTTTCAAATATAATTGGTGATGGTGTTAAAACATAAAAAATCATGATTTTGATTTTAGGGTATATTTAGGGGTTAGGGGTTGAAATATTATTGTTTGATTGTAATTTTCAAAATTGAATAAAAATACAACATTAATAACTTGTAATATTATAAGTTCAATTTTAGTAACATAATCTTAAAAATAAAAGCAAGATTATAACTTGTAATAATATTTAGGGGTTAAAATAATATTATAACTTGTAATATTGATTTAGAGGTTAGGTATTGAAGGGTTTAGGGTATTGGAGAGATTATGGTGTATAGTTTAGAAATTAGTGTATTAGAGAGTTTAGGGTATTGCAATTTGTTTCTTTTTATTTATAAAGTAACCTATTGTTTTTATATTATTTATGGTATACATAGGGTTTAGGGTAATGAAATACAACCAAGATTTCACATTTATAGATAAATTATTCTTCAAATATAATCTTATACAAACTTTAGTCTCATACCCTAACTTAAAATCTAACCCTATACTCTTAATTTTAAACCCTAATCATGACATATTATTTCCTAAATATATTATTTTCAAACATTAACTTAAATTATTAAATATAACCCATAAAATCTCATATGCTAAAAATATACTTGTATAAGATTTAGATCACAAACACAAATCCTAAGAATCTTAACTCTATATTTCTAACCCTAAACCTTATATTGCATTCAAAGTTTTAATATAAGGTATTGAGATTTAGGATTTAGGGTTTAAGATATTGGAATGTCCTAAATTCTAAACATATACTCCAATGTCCTAATATTTATAAAAAAATTTAGACATTTATAAATTTTTTTTTTTTTTAATTTAGGGCATTATAATATATGTTTAAGATTTAGGGTATAAAGTATTGAAATATATGGTTTAGGTTCCACTTAAACATAATTTTCCTATTCCTCTTTTATTTTAAAAACATAAAATTGGAAAAGAAAAAAATAGAAATATATAAGAATAGTTTTTCATAATATAAATAAAGTATTTTATAAAGATTCTTTAAAAGAGATAAAAATAAATAAAACTTTTTTGAAAGGAGAAGTAAATAAATGTGCTTCAGCGCCAATTTGTGCTAAAATTTTTGGTTTTAGAACCAAAATATTTGGTTTATCCCGGCAAATTTTTTGCCTTTCTCCATTTGCTAAAAAAGTTCTAAGTAACTTTTCCATTGCTCTCGATTGTTTTCACTACCCTTTCTCGATTCCCTATTTTCTTCCCTCTTCATCTATGCTTGTCTCTCAAAATCAAAGACAAATTTTCCCACAAACCCTAAATCGATCTCTCCGATGAACGGTTGAAGAGGAAATAATCCAAGAGTTGCGTCTGTTGCTGGAGGAAGAGGAAGAGATTGAGGGCGAGTTTTTGTGTGCTCTGGTCAACACAAAAACCCAACCCTAGAATAAGACATAAGAGCAAGAGGAGGTTTTCCGAGTCAGAAGAGGTGGAGGGTTCTGAGATATTCAATCAGATCGCTCCAATTCAATTAGTGATTTTGAGACTTTTGTCCAAGATTTTTGGGAGGAACGAGTAGGGTTTGTTGGTGCTGTCAAGTTTGAGGATGATGATCCATTGTTGTGATTTCAGCATTTCTCTCTCTCTCGCTCTGAGATTTCGGGAATTGGACTTTGGGGAGGTTAGAAGATAAATCGTTTCAGTCATTATGTTTGTGTAGTACTAGCAGATTCTTGGTTTGTATTACATGAGTTTTTGTGTGCTCTGGAAATTTGTGTTCACTGTTTTCTATTGTTGGAAGATGTTTGTTTCTTTGTATGTTAAGATTTAGTGGCTATTTAACAGTGAATCCACTGTTGTTTTCTTGTGGCTCTTGTTATAGGTGATGCCACGAAAGAACAGACTCAAGCACAGCAGCGCCAGACTGAGAAAGAGAGAGCGGAACTTGAGCTAGAAACAATTCGCGTCAAAGCTATGGCTGAGATATTTGGTGAAATATCCTTCAAGACATGAAGAACATAACAACAACTCATTTAATGAGAATGAGGCCGACACAGGACAGGTTTTTTCTTTTCTTCAACTTTGGTTTCATGGAACCTCTGATCTTGTCTCATAAGACAAGTATTTGGCCTAACCTGGCTTTCTCTTTGTCAAAAGGAAGTATCATTACATGAAGTCTGGAAAGCAACTGCTTTGCAAGAACAAAGAAACCAGTACTCGATTCTTGATGACTACCTCAGGGCTCAACAAATGTCGCATGAAATGGTAGTCCTTTACAGCTACAGAATATAAAAAGGTTCAAACTTCAAAACTAACGGTGATAGTTCCTCTGTGTGATCGACAGGGGCAAGTCAACATGATGGCCTCAAATCGCAATGGATACTGTAATACCCATCAAAACATACACTCGCTGGTATGTATGGAACTGTGTTTTTTCTTTGGTATATGGTAAGAAAATCTCTGAGATAAACTGCTGAAAATCCTTTTATCATTGCAGGGACAATCCATTGCTCAGCAAAGGCTTTATGGATTTGTAAGTTGGTCTCTGAATCCCAAATGTTATCTCATTCGTATGAGTTTTTGAGCAGGTTTGATTAAAAATTGTGGCAGGAACAATTTTCAGACCAGAAGTTATGTATGAAAGAATTCAGGACATGGTAAGAGACTTGAGTTAGACCATTTGACTTGACTTGAGTTACTTTTACACCCCGTGAGTTTCTGTTCCTTTCTATTTGGTATCTTGTAAAATACAAATGAACTTCATCTTTGTTGGTTTGGTTTTAGTGAGTAATTGATTTCTCCTGTTTGACAGAGTGTTGATTTCTATGCGATAAATATGGACTCTCAAGCTCTGTTGCAGTCTTCTGCAGAGAACCCATTTCAAATTGGAGAGTTCCTAACTCCTGGCCATGGTTAGTCTCTCAATAGATAAGTAATGTTAGTCCTTATTTGTTCAAGTGAGTTTTGGTATGAAGAAGCTAACACATTCGTCTATGTTAACACATGTACTGGTGGAAACCCGCTTCTAGGAGAACAAGTGCAGAAGAAACAAAAGATGCAATTGATTGTAGTTACAATTTCTGATGTAATTCTCTGGTTTACTTTTTTGTAATATAGATGTTTTGTTAGGAATAAAAACTCAAACAAATTTAAGTTTGATATTATGTTTGCAATTCTAATTTTATAAAATTTTAATTATTTATGCAATTCCAATTGATTTTCAAATAATAATTCAAAATCATAATTCAAAATAATATTATATAATAATTTTTCTATAATTCCAATTAACATTAAATATGGCAAAATATAAAAGTGTTAATAGGATATACAATAGCCATAAATATTGGCCATTATAAATAATAAGACAACAACTATAAAACGCTAGTAAAAAGTATAATACAACTCGAAATTATTGCTACCAAAATATGTATTATTGCACGAAAAATATGCTGCATTACTTTATAAAATGGCGATAAACCAATGCTAATGAAAACTATATAATCACATCAAAATTAGCGCTATCGTAGACAGATATATGATAGCATCTCAAATTAGTGCTATAGTAGATGGCAGACCTAAGATGGCAGCGGCAAACATAGCGTTTATGGAAACGCTATCACAGACATATGATAGCGTTTTCGTGGTGCTATCAATACCCATATTTCTTGTAGTGGTGGCTTATTCGCTTTCACATGCGTTTATCTATGATATTGCATATTGATGTTGCTTGCGAGATGTTTACTTCTTGTGCTTCGGCTATGTGGATGGGTTGGGCACTAAGGCTTGTAGTTGCTCTGGACTCATTGGGTAACCTATATGGTTGCTCATTATACAAATTTTGTCTCGCAGGTAACCTTAGGTTGTGTAGTGGGCGGATTCAGACGTAGGTTGTGACCGGGATAGATTTGTGAAGTTGGTTGTACAACAAATCTAAGTATGTATTTCATATATTATTACGCTTCCGTTTTTTTGAAAAGATGGTCCAGACTTGTTAATGATATACGTACTATTATTTGCGAGGTACACATATTTTGCGAGACATAAAACCTCTGGTGCCTAACGATACTCGACTTTTTCCAAGTCAAAACAACTCTCGGCTCGGGTACGGGTTGGAAAGACTTAGGCCTTAGCCAAGAGGGTCGGATATCGACAATGGACCGACCAGATAATGGGCATGACTGAGTCATTGGCGATATTTGATACCTTGTGACATTTCCGGCTCGACTGTTGTTCGTAGTCCGTGTCGGGGGTTTTATAGACGGTGTCGTGCCTTTTTGAATGTCGGTCTCCCCGAATAAATCTCCTTCGCCATAGGGGAGCTGAGATTTGAGACGACCGGAGGAGTTAGGCTCTTGCGCCAGGTTGGGAACTGTTCCGCCGGGTGTGTATGTAGTGTTCCGGTAGGATCCGTCAACACCGGGTGAATGAGAGAGGAGGCCAGGGCTTGCGGTTTCGACACGTCGGCTGGGGATGGATCACCACGCCGTGCGAAAAGGTTTCCGTTGAACGCCGAGAATCACTCCGGATTGCATCCGCCGGCGGAGACGGAAAAGGCTAGGTTTGTCCCTAAAGGGTGGTGGCGGCAAGTTTGAGTAATTTAGTGGCTGTTTTGAGGGTTCTCGTTCGATTATTTAGGGTTGGTTATTTTACTTTGGTTCGGTTTGTTGTAAATCCGGCTAATCTTCGGTTAAAGATCGGTTTAGTTATAAATATAATATATATATATATATATATTTAAAAACAACAACAAAGTCTAGAAATTTTTTATGGATCTAAAATCAGAAATTTCCACAATCTTAAAAAATAAATTAAATTCAAGTATATTTTTATATGTTGTTAAAGATGTATCTAGTCTCGTGTATGTTTTTCCTTCTTATTATCACTAATATTCAGTAAATTTAATTGTAAAAGTTAATTGTAATTTAATATTACCATTTTCCATTTACTATAAAGATATATTTGTTTTCAGTAAAAAATAAATCAAAAACGAAATAAAGATAAATTGAGGTTAGTTTTTTGTTATCTCCTTAATTGAGTGCAATTTAGCTGATACATCCCTATCCTTAAAATGTGAACACAATGTCACAATTAAATTGATACAGATACTAATAGAATCAAGTATGGTATTTTTGTGTGTCAATGATATTTATAACAATTAAAGACACAAAATGTGATGATGAATTGAATTTAGATGCTTTTAATCTGACACCGTGCATGTATAATACCTCGTATATATCTGAATGTGATATCTATACAATTAAAACAGGATATTGACCATAATACATAAATGTTGTTTCCGAAACTTGCCCTTGATTTTATTAGGAATTGATTGCGTTTACTTTTAATCGTATCAAAAAACAAAAAAACGCTTTTCTCTCTAAAGCGGAGATGGCAAAGGGGATCTAGGGTTTGACGGTGCTGGATGTGGTGGGAGATTGAGGTCGCGATTTATTCGGGAGGTGGGGATGAGGATTTGGTCTACGATACTAATCGATCAGGGATTGATGAGCGGATCTGGGGAAAAATCAGAGACCACAAATCTGGATGGCTGGAGCGGACCAAAGTTAATACAGGATGTGATTTGGGTAACGATATGGACATCGACGAAAAGGATCGACAGAGTATTTTGGACATCAATCAACGCGGCTCTACAGAAGGTTCGGAAAGATTGAGTATATCTGGAGGAGGGCAAACGCGATTTGGGTATTCGCGCTCTGTCGAAATTAATTGGGATCTAAAAAAGGTATCCGATTTTGCTATGGAATTACAGTGTTTTGTTAATCGATATGTGATTGATTCTGAGCTTGAGGAATATGATAGAAGGGATCAAGTAGATATTGAAAGATTGAGAAAATCGATATCATTGGATGCGAAGATTTTAGTTGTGAAGAATTACACCAACGTTAACAAAGGAATGGATTTGGGGATTGATTTATGGAAACTTATAATCTTTTGGTATCGCATTTCGTATTTCGGAAAGACCGAGAAGATCGATATATGGGTTGGAAGTTTTGTGTTTCAAGTACTCATCTGGTTTATGATCCTAATATTGGATGAAGAACATGGTTTTTGGACAGGTTATAGGGTCTGTTATGTGGTCTATTACATGATTGAAAGATGGGACGATGTGCTTGGCTGTGAAAGTATTCATCTGCTTAATACAGCTCTCACAGGAAAATGGAAATGGATATATGGATATGTTGATACTTGGAACGTATGGTATGGACGAAAGCTGTGGAATGGAAGTTATGGGAATAATAATCTTCAAGGGATTTTAAAAAGGTATTATGGACTGATGCAATCTCACAATGAATTATGGCAATGGGGGACGTCTGCGGCTGTGGAAGCTCCAACGGGAAAGGAGGTTATGCGTTATAGTATATATACATGGCACATCCTGGTCATGCTACACAGTAAGAAGGTTGTGGGATACTTGTACGTGAAATGGTGGTGTAGTCGCTGGGTGTTAACACAAAGCTGGTGGGGTCATCTTGGTACGAAGAAAAGAATTATCATTGGACTATATCACATAAAATGGAGAATTTTGGAGGAGATTACACATATGAGGTATCAGAGGAAGAGAGTGAATGAACATGATGTATATGTGATATTTAATAATATATCAATATATACCAGAACTTTTGGAAAAAGAATTATATGAGGATAATGAGTTGGAATTGTCAAGGTCTAGGGAGTAAGTGGACAATTGGTTATCTCCGAGAAATATGGTATAAAAATAAACCCGATTTTCTTTTTTTATCTGAGACAAAACAAGAATATGCATTCACGCAAGGTTTCCAATTTCATTTTGGGTATGATAAGATACATACGGTAGAGCCTAGAGGGTCAAGCGGAGGCTTGGCACTTTATTACAACAATTCGGAGAATGTTGATATTATATATTCAAGTAATCGGATTATTGATATTGAGACAGATGTGGAAGGGAAACGGGTTGCTATTTCCTTTGTGTATGGTGAACCAATTCAAAAACTCAGGGACCAAGTTTGGGAACGACTCACTCGATTCGGATTGGTTAGAAATATTCCTTGGTTCATTATTGGGGATCTGAACGAAATTACAGGAAACCATGAAAAGCAAGGAGGGACCCAAAGGCATGCCTCAACATTTCTTTCATTTAACAATATGATTCGAAATTGTGGTATGATAGAATTTCCGCATTTGGGGGATTCGCTATCGTGGAGAGGCCGTAGGGGGAAACAAGTAGTAAGGTGCAAGCTTGATAGGGCTCTAGCAAACGAGGATTGGCATATGTTATTTCCTTTTTCATTCGTGGAATATTTAGGAATGGTGGGATCAGATCACCGACCATTGGTGGCGACAATAGAGGATTCTAAGAAAAAGAGGAGAAGGCAATTCCATTTCGACAAAAGATGGGTGGGAAAGGAAGGACTAATGGATGCTATCCAATTAGGATGGGAAGATAAAAATGATAACCGAAGGAATGACTTTTTCTCAAAAATTGGGAGATGCAGACATGAGATTTCTAAATGGAGGAAGGATTTACTCCCGCATGGTAAGGAGAAAATCTTAGAACTTCAGAAGGAATTAGATACGGCTCAAAAGGATGATAGTATAACTCAAGAGGAAATATGGGAAATTTCAAATAGATTAAAGGAAGCATATAGAGATGAGGAGTTTTACTGGCAACAAAAAAGCCGTACTATATGGCATACATCAGGAGATAGGTATACCAAATTCTTTTTTGCATTGACAAAACAGAGGCGGGCAAGAAATAGAATTGTGGGACTTCATGATTCAGAGGGAAAGTGGGTCACCAAGGACTCTGAGATCGAAGGAGTGGCAGTCGATTACTTTACAAAATTTTTTGAAACAACGAACCCATCTGAGTTCGAAAGTTTCCTACAGGAAGTCCCGACGTCGATAACGGATCAGATGAATAGTAAACTCATGGCAAATGCTACAGAAGAGGAAATACGGAAAGCATTATTTATGATGCATCCAGAGAAAGCTCCGGGGCCGGATGGACTAACAGCTTTATTTTACCAGCAATCTTGGGATATAGTAAAAAAAGATCTAATACTATTGGTGAATGATTTTTTGATGTCTGGGGAATTTGATCGGAGACTAAACATCACAAATATATGTCTAATCCCTAAAACGGATCGGCCAACCAGGATGACAGAGCTACGCCCAATAAGTCTCTGTAATGTGGGATACAAAATAATTTCAAAGGTCTTATGCCAAAGACTTAAGATATTGTTACCTAGCCTCATATCGGAAACACAATCAGCATTCGTGGCAAGAAGATTAATATCTGATAATATATTGATAGCTCAGGAGATGTTTCATGGTTTAAGGACAAACCCAGCATGTAAAGGAAAATTCATGGCCATAAAGACGGATATGATTAAGGCTTATGATAGGATTGAATGGACGTTTATGGAGAAGGTCTTAGGAAAGATGGGCTTCGCAGAACAATGGATACAACGAATAATGAGGTGCATTACTACGGTTCAATATAAGGTTTTAATCAATGGACAACCGCAGGGACATATTGTTCCAGAGAGAGGATTAAGACAGGGTGATCCGCTCTCACCCTACTTATTCATACTATGCACAGAAGCCCTTATAGCAAATATAAAGAAAGCAGAAAAATTGAAGCAATTGACAGGACTAAAGGTGGCAAGGAAAAGTCCGGCTGTTTCTCATTTACTCTTTGCGGATGATAGCTTATTCTTCTGCAAGGCTACGAAGGAGGAATGCCAAACGATTCTAAGAATCCTGAAAGACTATGAAAGCGTATCAGGCCAACAGATAAATTTTGAGAAATCGTCCTTACAATTTGGTTACAAAGTGGAGGAAACGACACGTGTGGAGTTGAAAAACATATTGGGAATTACAACAATGGGTGGTATGGGTTCTTATCTAGGAATTCCGGAGAGTCTTGGAGGAGCCAAGACACAGATATTCAGCTTCCTCCAAGACCGACTTCATGGAAGAGTGAATGGATGGACTACTAAATATTTGACGAGAGGGGGAAAAGAAGTTGTGATTAAATCGGTGGCCACAGCCTTACCTAACCATGTGATGTCTTGCTTTCGATTGCCGAAGACAATAACAAATAAGTTGACAAGTGTGGTATCTCGCTTCTGGTGGAGTTCGGGGGGAGGAGATAAGGGAATGCATTGGGTCGCCTGGGATAAGTTATGTCAGGATAAAGATAATGGAGGCATCGGATTCCGAGCTTTCGATGATACAAATACGGCTTTTCTAGCCAAGCAATTATGGAGATTGATTGACAAACCCGATATTCTCTTCTCAAAAGTATTTAAAGGAAGATACTTCAGGAAAACGGATCCACTTGATCCAATACGATCATACTCACCTTCTTATGGATGGAGAAGTATAATCTCAGCTAGATCTCTGGTTAACAAAGGACTAATTAAAAGGGTGGGTTCAGGTGCATCCATTTCAATATGGAATGACCCATGGATACCAGCCTACCGCCCGAGACCAGCAACCCGCAAACCTTTCTCGAATATTAACGTATATACGGTTGACCAGCTGATTGACCAGCAGAGGCGAATATGGAATAAATCATTGATAGAAGCGACAATTGACCCAGATGATGCAAAGATGATCCAGAGTATGCCAATCAGCAAATTTACGAAGACGGACACAATTGGATGGCACTTTACTAAATCGGGCCGATACACGGTAAAATCGGGATATCATACAGAGAGAGAATTCTCGGATGGGGGTACTCAAGATCCAGTCTTAGGACCAGATATCAAGGGATTACAATCATATTCATGGAAGTTAAAGTGCTCACCAAAATTGAGACATTTCATATGGCAGATAGTAACAGGATGCTTGGCAGTATCCACGAATCTAAAATCAAGGGGAATCAAATGTGATACATATTGTGTCAGGTGTGGTGCTGAGGAGACAGTAAATCACGTTCTATTTGAATGTCCACCGGCTCTTCAAACATGGGCTCTGTCACGAATCCCTACAAACCCTCTATGTTTCCCTACGGAGGCGATCTTCACGAATATGGATCACTTATTTTGGAGGTTGCCGCCACAGGAGACAAACGGCCAATTCCCTTGGATTTTATGGTATATCTGGAAGAGTAGAAATGATATGGTATACAATCATGTAGACCGTGATCCCAATGAAACATTGAGACTAGCAGAAACAGAATATTTATCATGGGAAGGAGCCCATATGGGCACACCAGCTAAAACTCTGCGGCATACAGGAAGCCAGGACTCTAATGAGATTAATACGGCACAAAGAGGCCAATGGTGTTTTGTGGATGGATCTTGGAAGGAGGGAGACATTTTTACTGGTCAAGGCTGGTACAGTTGTTATGAAGGAGGTGTAAACACAATGATGGGTGCTAGAAATAGCAGACAGTGTCTTTCGCCGCTGCATGCGGAATTTGAGTCACTCCTATGGGCCATGGAAAGCATGATGTTCTTCGATCAAAGACATATAACTTTTGCAACAGATTGTTCAGAAGTGGTGAAGATAGTCTCTGACCCGGAGAACTGGCCTGCCTTTGAAGTTTACACCGAAGAATACGACAAAAGAAGGATGTTCTTTACAACATTTGATCTCAAGCAGATCTCTCGCACTCAAAACAAGACGGCAGATAGACTAGCACGAAGTGCGCGTCTCAGGCAGTCATCAAGCACACATATCGGGCCGGAACCACCGATATGGATGATAGGAAATTAGTGTTCGTAATTTTATCTTGTTGTCAAAAAAAAAAAGGAATTGTATTCTTCATTAAGGGTAAAACTGTAAAACAATTTATATTTAATTTATTCATAATATCTTATAATATCTTTTGTTTTTCTTTTCTATTTTAATCATATCTAACAAAAATCTTTTTTAAAAATTAGTAAAAATAATAATTAATTTCGAAATTAATATTAAAATATATATTATAAATTATTATTAACTAAAATTTGATTTATAGAAATAAAATCAAGCATAATTAAGTTACTAAATCAATTGGTACATATAATTATATAATTTAATATATAATTATTTTATAAATGATATAATCATTAAAATTAATAAATTATTATATAATATTTAAATAATAGTTTAAACTAAATAATAATATTGATAATCAATATATTTAACATAATATATTATATTTTATTTATTCTATTACAATAAATATAACCATGTATTGTTAATATTCTTTTCTATATCTACATATATATATATATATATATATATATATACTATAATTTAACTATGACTTTATATAAATTCGATATAGTAATATGATTCTTCATTATAAAACTATAAATATAAAATATTTTTATTCTGAAAAACTAAAATATTAAAATATTTTTATTCTGAAAAACTAAAATATTAAAATTTATAAATTATTTTATAAATTTAATATTAAAATATTAAAAATACAAATAAATTATATATATGAAGATATGATGTTCTATAAAAAATAAATATTTAAAATCACAATAATACATATTAAACTTATATCAAATAACTTATATAATGATTATTTTATTAAAAAAATTAT
Organism: Orychophragmus violaceus; assembly: GCA_030180135.1. Classification (NCBI taxonomy): domain Eukaryota; kingdom Viridiplantae; phylum Streptophyta; class Magnoliopsida; order Brassicales; family Brassicaceae; genus Orychophragmus; species Orychophragmus violaceus. Next base: position 15,053,455 of record CM058238.1, on the reverse strand, counting down.
TATAAAATTATTTTCAAATAAGTTTATTTAATGCATTCACACTGTTGGTTTTGAACTTCACACAACAAAATGCACATAAAGAAAAAGGCCCGACCCATAAGATGAAGATTGGGACAAATGTTTCAATGAACTATCAAAAGGAATCCGTTCAAACAACTTTAGTTCAATGAACTATCAAAAGTAATCGGTCAAAAATCGAACTGAATGAGAAAATCTCCATAAATAACGGGTTAAGAGTGTAATATTATCGCGTATCTCGGAATTATGTGACGTAAGCTAAGGAAATGCTTAGTTGTTGGAGAGAAAGAAGTGGAGCAAAAACCAGAAAGATCGAAGTATACAAAGATTAAGCTCATTCAAATAAGATCATCTAAAACATGTCCGAGAACGATACTACCAGAAATACTCGATCTTTTTGTATATTCTCGATCCTATCGTTCTATAAATTCATTTCAACTTTCATTCTTAAATAAATCCTTGATTCATAGAAACTCTATTCATAATATGTCATAAGTCCAAATCCACTATCTATATAATTTGCGGTGTGAATACTTAAACTTACTTATTTTTTAGAAAAAATAAATCCGCGCTTCTTTAGCGCGGGTCAAAATCTAGTTGTTAATATATTGTGAAGTTAATGACCCTTTAAAATTATGGAACAATTGCTGGTGGAGCCTTGGTATTTTACAAAAGCAAAACAAAAAGTTGGACTTTTCGGAGATACACCTCGACGATGAGAAAATCGAACAGTATGTTCTAATTGTACTCCAAAAACTACTCAATCAAAATGATAAGTCATTAACAGACTATTCTAATGTGCCGGTGCTAGATAAAAATGTCCTTGAAAATGTAAGAAATTTAATAATAATAGAGAAGAATAATTACAACAGTGAGAAAGAAAAAACAACACATTTAGAGTTATTTTCAAAATCCAACTCAGACCAACAATCCATTTATGAAACAATCATGGATTCAATCAACAATAGCAAAAGAAAAAAACATTCTTCCTTTATGGACCATTTGGCACCAGAAATACTTATGTTATACAACAATGATTCGAAATCTTCGTCCTCAAAAACGAATAGTACTTCCCATTTCAACATCAGGAATAACAACAACACTTCTACTACGCGGTAAGAACATCTCATTCACAGTTCAAAATCCCTTTTGATCTGCATGAAGATTCAATGTGTGACATCAAATCAAACATGTTACTTGCTGAATTGATTCAAGAAGCATCTCTAATCATATGGGATGAGGCACCAATGACACATCAAAACACTTTTAAAGATCTAGATCGAACATTAATAGATATAATGAGTTATGTTGACCATGCTGCTGCAGAAAAACCGTTTGGAGGAAAAGCGGTTCTATTAGGGGGTATTTTTGTCAAGTATTGCGAGTCATCCCACAAGGAACAAGAAAAGATACAATTTTGACGTCACTCAATAGGTCTTACGTATTGGAAAATTGCTCTATAAGAATCTTTTCAAAAAACATGAGAGTACATCACGGTGAAAAAGAGTTTGCTAAATAGATATTGCAAGTTGGCAATGGAGAAACGAAAACATAGACTTCGAGAGAAGAATATGATTTAGAGTATGACATCATAGACATCGACGAATCATTACTTCTGCCTGACAGAGTAAACGCATTGGAAGAAATCTAAAAAGCAACTTTCCCTGAGCTGGAAACTTCATTTAAAGAGCGAGAGATCTAAAAGTTCGAGCCATCCTGATCCAAGGAATGAAACAATTGATGAGATCAATGAGTTATTTCTATCTAAAATCAAAAGCGACATCAAAGAATATCTTAGTGCTGACACTATTGGAAGCAATGGAAAAGATGTAGAGTGAGTGAATCTTGTATACACAACCAACTATTTGAACAATCTCGAGTGTTCATGATTACCAAATCATAGGCTTAAGTTGAAAACACACACACTTTTTGTACTTTTAAGAAACATAAAACAAAAAGAAGGATTATGAAACGGCACTAGACTGGTTATTATTCTGTTGGGAGACAAAGTACACGAAGCAGAAATTTTAGTTGGGAAAAGTGCAGACAAGAAAGTGCTTATACCAAAGATCAATATGACAACTGCAAATATAAACTGTCCATACAAGATGAGAAAAAAACAATTTTCTATCAGACTTATGCAATGACAATAAATAAAAATCAAGGGCAAAGCTTGCAAATTGTTGGAATTTACCTATTAAAGCCAGTTTTTCAATCATGGATAACTCTGTTTTGCTCAATCTCATGTCACCTCAAAAAAATGATTATATATTTGGAGTGAAGCAACAAAAAAACAAATAACGCCAACATCAAGAATGTCATCTACAAGGAGATCTTTAACAATCTACAACAAGAACTATTTTGTCATTTATCTCATCACTTAAAAAACAACTGCTTATACTCTAAAGCTAATCAAACAAAAACAAATCAATTAGAAAAAGAAAATCAGAAAGACAACTAAGATTGGCGTAGATTGAATGAAATGGCACACAGAGAAAAAGAAGAAGCGGAAAAACCAAATGAATCAGAAAATTCATTTGGATAGGACTTTTCCTCTATTTTTTTTAACTTAAATAATAACATAGTAGACAACATTAGTTTAATTTTTTATTTATAAGATTCTACTCATACGAAAATTCTTCTCATCCAGTATTCTAAAAAAACCCTTTTGTATCAAAAAAAATATTTTAAAAATACACATTTATAGAAGTCATATTTATAATAAATCTGTGACGAAGCCACCTAGTAAAAGACAATTTAGCTAATACATCCTTATCTTTAAAATGTGAATATAATGTCACAATTAAATTGATACAGATACCAATAGAATCAAGTATGGTATTTTTTTTTTGTCAAACAATCAAGTATGGTATTTATAACAATTAAAGACACAAAATCAGAGGATGAATTGAATTTTGATTCTTTTAATTTGACACCGTGCATGTATGATATCTCGTATATATGTACATTTTTTCTTGTTGATCTCAACATAAAGTAAAAGAAAATTGCAGTGATCTTGAATTCATTTTAGAAGAATATGGGGAAATTACGAGCACCTTCCTCTTGCCTCCTCTCCTGTCTCTTTGTCTTGATCTTGATGAGTTCAGTTTCAGCAGCAACATATGATCCTCAAGATAGACAGGTATTGTTATCATGATCTCTTGTTTCTCCATATGACATGACCGTCCGTGAGATATATAATGATGATTATATTGATTATCCATGAAGGTGTATATCGTCTACATGGGTTCACTTCCTTCTCGAGCCGACTACACACCAACGTCCGATCACATGAGTATTCTTCAAGAGGTCACAGGAGAAAGGTGTGCTTTCTCTTAAATTAATTGATTCTATAGTCATGATTAGTTATAATCAGTTTATATTGTTATGTGTATTCTAACAAATGATAATATACACTCTAGTTCGATAGAAGGTCGTTTGGTGAGAAGTTACAAGAGGAGTTTTAACGGGTTCGCTGCCCGACTCACTGCATCGGAGCTCAAAAGAGTAGCCGGTGAGTGTTCTTCGATCGAGACAGATTTATAGTTAATGATTTAAAAGGTTAAATAACTAAACTCTTTTTCATGAATTCCTTAGAAATGGAGGGAGTTGTGTCTGTATTCCCGAACAAAAAGTTACAACTCCAAACTACTGCGTCATGGGACTTCATGGGTTTAAAGCAAGGAACGGGGACCAAGAGGAACCTAACTGTGGAAAGTGATACCATTATCGGTGTCATCGACAGTGGCATAACGCCTGAATCTGAGAGCTTTTCCGACAAAGGGTTTGGTCCTCCTCCTAAGAAATGGAAAGGTGTTTGTTCTGGCGGTGCAAACTTCACATGCAACAAGTAATTCTCATACGCTAATTTCTCTTTAAAGGTGTTTAATTACACAATAAAAGTCAGTGTTTTATCTGTTTATTATTATTTTTGTTCAGTAAGTTGATTGGGGCAAGAGACTACACAAGCGAAGGGGCTAGGGACACTATAGGCCATGGTACACACACATCCTCCACTGCTGCGGGAAACGCTGTCGTGGACGCAAGTTTCTTTGGGATCGGCAATGGAACGGTAAGAGGAGGCGTGCCAGCCTCTAGAATCGCCGCTTACAAAGTCTGTAACCCGACAGGATGTACCGCCGAAGCTCTCTTGTCTGCGTTTGATGACGCGATAGCTGATGGTGTGGACCTCATCTCCATCTCTATCGGGGATAATTCGGCGTCCATGTTCAAAAGTGACCCCATAGCGATTGGGGCTTTTCACGCTATGGCCAAAGGGATTCTCACAATTGCTTCTGCTGGTAACAACGGTCCGCAAGATAGCACGGTCTCTGCTGTAGCGCCGTGGATGTTAACAGTTGCAGCTAGTACCACAAACCGTGGGTTCGTCACCAAAGTTATTCTAGGAAACGGCAAGACACTTGTCGTAAGTACCATGTAACACTCTCATTTCTATCATCTAAGTATCTTTGTACCTTTTAGTTACCAATGTCTGTTCTTAACAGGGGAGATCAGTGAATGCTTTCGATATGAAGGGAAAAATGTATCCAATTGTGTACGGAAAAACTGCTGGTTCCTCTATTTGCCTTCCGGAAGACGCAGAGTAATTTCTTCCCAGAAAACACTATATTAAGTGTGATCACCTAAAAACTTTGTTGTTACAAATTTCTAATGTGATTAGGTCAATTTGTTTTCAGGCTTTGTTTGTGTCTGGATGAATCACTTGTGAAGGGAAAGATCGTAGTGTGTGATAATCGAGGTGGTGTAGGAATAGCTGAACAAGTTGGAGCTATTGCAATCATTTATATGAGCACTGAGCCAGACCTCACCTTTATTCACCCTTTACCTGCTTCTAGTTTACCAGAAAAAGATTTCGAATCTCTAGTTTCTTACATTAACTCCGAAGAGTAAACATTCATCTTCTATATGTTTTATACTTCTGTTCCAAGATTTCTCCATCTTTATCCTGACATCTCTGTTTTTGTTTTCACAGTTCTCCACAAGCAGCTGTTCTAAAAACCGAATCAATCTTCAATCGGACATCTCCTGTAATTGCTTCCTTTTCTTCTCGTGGTCCAAACACCATCGCTGTGGATATTCTCAAGGTACATTTACAAAACACTTTATAATAGCGGTTCTGTTTATTTATCCGGATTGAGAGCAAATGGTGGATTACTTGCAGCCGGATATAACAGCACCGGGAGTGGAGATCCTTGCAGCATATTCACCCTTGAGTTCACCATCTGAAGGAAATGACAATAGACATGTGAAGTACTCTGTTCTCTCTGGAACTTCTATGTCTTGTCCGCATGTTGCAGGTGTGGCTGCCTATGTCAAAACGTTTCACCCTATATGGTCACCTTCCATGATTCAATCTGCCATCATGACAACCGGTAAGCAAAAACTATCTGACCTTGTCCCACAAGTAAACGTTTTTTTACACTGTTCTTATTATTAGGGAATATTATCACACGTCGGAAGTTGAAAGGAATCTCACTTAATATATAAGGGATATGAGCCATTCTACTTATCACCAATTGATTTTAAGTTCGAAGCCCATAGATTTTAACATGATATCAGAGTCCGATCTATGCATTCCAACACTGTTCTTATATTGTCTCTTAACCAATCTTTGCAGCTTGGCCGGTAAATGCTACTGGAACTGGCAATGCATCAACCGAGTTTGCTTATGGATCTGGACATGTTGACCCAATAGCGGCTCTAGATCCTGGACTTGTCTACGAATTGGACAAAGTAGACCACATCGCCTTTCTCTGCGGCTTGAACTACACTTCAAATATCCTTAAAATCATCTCTGGTGAAAATGTTACTTGCTCCGAAGGAAAAGAAATCTTAGCAAGAAACCTCAACTATCCTTCAATGTCGGCTCAATTATCAAGATCTGATAACTCCTTCAATGTGACTTTCAACAGAACTGTCACCAATGTTGGTACACCGAACTCTACATACAATTCAAAGGTGGTTGCTGGTCACGGATCTAAGCTCACCGTCAAGATCACGCCTAGTGTTCTGTCTTTTAAGTCAGTCAACGAGAAGCAATCATTCATGGTAACTGTAACAGGCAGTGATCTTGACTCAGAACTACCTTCATCTGCTAATCTAATATGGTCTGATGGGAGACATAACGTTAGAAGTCCCATTGTTATGTATACTAATGTGACATCATCAGTTCGCCATCGTCACAAATAAATAAATTACTCTGTGATATGTCTCCGTGCTAAGTCTGGGGACTAATTTTAAATATCATAAATTTATGGGACTATCTTATAAAATTTCACAATTTCTTTTTATTTGGTGTCGACCGACATCATAGCCAGATGTCTATACCCAAAAAATCGGATTCTAGCTTAAATTTTACTTATCTTACTAGATTTTGACCCGCACTTAGAAAGTGCGGGTTTAATTTTCTTTACAAATTTTACTTTTTATTCATTTTGTTAATAGTAGTTTAGATTTTTAATTATGTAATCTAATTTTGATTATAATTGTTTAACCAACATTATAAACAGTGAGTTAGCAATTTAGTTTTTTTTTAAAATGAATTATGTGTTATTTGGAGGAGATATATCGTAAGGATTAAGAGATTAAAATAACGATTTCGCATTATATATTTTAATCTGCGTTGTATCGTAAGATCATAGTTTGGAAAAAATATATATATGTGAAAACAACTATTGTAAAAGTTATATGGTATATGTTTAATTGTTATTTTATTTATCTAAAATATTATTTTATAAAATACATGTTGTAGTCGTATATATAATTTGCAAATTTGATGGAACTATCCGTTAAAAACTTCATTCAAACATAAAGCATAATTTGACACTTCAAATATTTGAATAATATAAGTATGAAATTATTTTATTATTTTATTAATTTTAAAATATATCAGCTGAAATTATTTACTATATGCGATTTTTTATAGAAAATTTATAATCAAAATTGGCTAATTAATTTTTCAACCCGTTTAATTAATTAAATATTTTTCAGTTTGATGGAAAAACCTGCTAAAAGTACAATCGTAAAAACATCAATCGTAATATGTGTATATATATTTGAAACAAAATAAAAAGATATTAAAATATATTTCAAATATTTGAATAATATAAGTATGAAATTATTTTAATATTTTATTAATTTTAAAATATATCAGCTGAAATTATTTACTATATGCGAATTTTTAGAAAATTTATAATTGAGATTGGCTAATTAATTTTTCAACCCGTTTAATTAATTAAATATTTTTCAGTTTGATGGAAAAACCTGCTAAAAAGTACAATCGTAAAAACATCAATCGTAATATGTGTATATATATATATATATATTTGAAACAAAAAAAGATATTAAAATATATTTCAAATATTTGAATAATATAAGTTTGAAATCATTTTAATATTTTATTAATTTTAAAATATATCAGCTGAAATTATTTACTATATGCGAATTTTTTAAAAAAAAATTATAATCGAGATTGGCTAATTAATTTTTCAACCCGTTTAATTAATTAAATATTTTTCAGTTTGATGGAAAAACCTGCTAAAAAGTACAATCGTAAAAACACCAATCGTAATATGTATATATATATATATATATTTTTTTTTTTTGAAACAAAATAAAAAGATATTAAAATATATTATAAATATATTTTGAATTAAATCATAAATTAAAGAATCTTAATTTATATATAATAGTTGATGTATAAATTATTCATTATATTTATCAATTAATTTGTTTTGATTTTAATTAATTAGAAAAGTGGGACCCATTTTAATTAATATATATATATATATATATATATATATTTTTTTTGAAACAAAATAAAAAGATATTAAAATATATTATAAATATATTTTGAATTAAATCATAAATTAAAGAATCTTAATTTATATATAATAGTTGATGTATAAATTATTCATTATATTTATCAATTAATTTGTTTTGATTTTAATTAATTAGAAAAGTGGGACCCATTAAATTTTGGTTGTTTGGCTACATGTTTAATAATTGTCTTGTTTGGAAACATGGATTGTAGAGATAATGTTATATTCCCTAATTACCCTTAATGAAGGTTACAAATCCTAATAATATCAAAGGCAAATTTCTGGAACAACATTTATGTACCATGGCCAAACTCCAATTTTTTAATAGTATTGATTCCTCTTGGCTCTAAATGCTCCCAAACCAAGAATTTTTGGGTTCACTTTTAGGGATAAACCCATTGTTCATCTCCTCATGTTTACAAGAAATTTGAGTATATATAGCGCCAAAAAAACGCTATATATTGCTATCATAGCGGTTTGTTAAACGCTCTAGCTATGCCCGTTTTAATAGACTAGACATTTTACCTAACGGGTTTTTGTTATGCTATAATTTAGATATTTACAATAGCGCTTATTTTAGTGCAATAATAAAATATTTAATAGCGTTTAATTTCTGTTATTATATATTTTCTATATTTATTTGATAGTTTTTTATTTCTGTTACTATTTATTTTGTACACAACTGTTTTTGTTATAATATTTTATTTGTGAACCGCTGTAATTTCTGATTCGTGTATGATCTAATTTGCTAAAACGTGATACCTGCTTCGATTACTGAATTCCAATAATATCATGAATAGAAAGCGAAAGATAGTTCATAACATTAGGCACAAAATATCTTACAACAAAACATAGTTTACAACAAGTTCACACCAATTATTAAACATTTTACGATAAGTTCATTCTTAAACCACACATGCAAGACACAATTGATAAGACAAAGTGTTTAGATAAAAACTAGTTTGTCATTTGGCCAAGCAATCCTAGTACCTACTGCATCAACAATAATTTCAATTTCTGAATTTGGTCTCCAAACAGGTGCATCTCTTACATTAATTAGGAACTTCTACCCAAACCGATGTAGCATTAGGACCCAATGGAGCGAAATGCACTACATGTGTTGGGTCTGTAGAACAAACTCTGTCTTATGCAATTTTTATTCATGTTTCTGTGCAATCTAAGAGGATGCATTTCTTCCTTACACCATTGCTGTTGTCGGTGCTGTTACTCAGACTTGCATTAGCACTCTACAATCAATAGTGAAAAAAAATCATCAAATCAGTACATATTATTATCAAGAGAAAGCTACAATCCGACAACACATTATAAAGACAGGTTTTGGATTATACCTTAGGTGATGCATTTTTTGTAGCTGATTGTTGGCGTAATTGTGGTGGAATTAATTGTATCTTATGAAGAGGCCATGCAATTTTATCATGTAATGCATCACCGATTAGACTCATTTCAGCGCTTGGTCTCCATAGAAAAGCTCCATCTTTAACCACTTTTCTAACCGTTACAATAGCAGATTTTGGACCCAAAGAAATATTGTTGACCATTTTCTTTGGGTCTGTTGAATACAAGCTTACTTCAGCGATCGTTTCATCCTCAGAAATCCAATCACTAATCAGTATCCTTTCACCTAATGCATCTGCAGCCTATAGAATCAATCTTACAAAACATATATTCATAGGCCATATAATCATAAGCTTCTAGTATGCACAAGTACAAAGTAATATAAATTTACCGATGAATCAGAAGCTCTATTTGGTGAGTTACAAATGAGAACTTACTCAACATAAGGACTCATAACTTATGTGTTCATTAAAACATATCGATGCACTATTTCTCTGTCTTTATCAGTTAGACTAACTTCTGTACCACTCTGCAGGGGACGACCTTCAAGAATACGAGCACCTGTCTCCAGTGGCGGAGCCAGAAAAATTATTTGACGGGGGCACTTTATATATATATATATATATTATAAACGTATTAATAATATTAATTAACATAATAGAAATAATGTATATTATAACCTTTTTACTGATAACATATAATTATTATAAGCAATGAATAAAAAGAATACAAAATACAATTTTTGTAGCATATTTTGAAATTTATTACACTTTTTACAAATATTATTAATTACAATAATGCATTGTTACAGTTAAAATAATTGAAAAATATATAAGAAAGTAGTCTATGTTTACATATATATAAGAGTATATATATAAGAGTATCATACATAACTTATTTTGATCATCATATCATATAAAACCAAGTATTAAATAAAAGTATGAATTGTTTACTATTTTAATATTAACTTATTTTATTCATTTACTAGCATTTAAGAGTGTCAAATTTTGTTCCAGAAAAAAGAAATTGAAACTTAAAAATGAAAATAGAATGAAAAGACAGATAAGAGAGACAATTGTTAGAGGAAAAAAATATTAATAATAAAGGAAAAGTCAGGAAAAGGAAATTAATAATTTAGTAGTAGTAAAGACTAATAAAGAGTCACAGTCTTGCGCCAGAAAAAAAGAACCACACAATGAAAGGTGCAGTGCCAGACGGGGGCATCGAACTCGCTAAGTTGGAAATAAGCGGGGGCACCTTTACCAAATGAACCACAAAGACTTATGATCCTTCATAATAAAATAGATTTTATAAAGTAACCGGGGGCACGTGACCCCATATGTTACACTGTAGCTCCGCCCCTGCCTGTCTCAACATATTCATTACGTTTGGTTACTTCTTCAACTGGAACATAATTCTTTAGAAACTCCAAACAAAATGCAATGCATTCTCCAGCTAGATATCCCTCAGCCATACAAGCTTCTGGCCTAGTATAGTTTTTGAAAAAATCCTTTAATGTTTTCATGTTCCTAAACTTCAAACAGCCATACATCAAAGTCAGACATTTTTTTAAATAAACTATTCATCAGAAAATAGTATCTTACAAGTACACTACCTCTCGAATAGATACATCCATCTGAAGTGTATTGGCCCACCCAAACGTGTCTCTCTTGCAAGATGTACAGGAAGATGGAACATGATATCAAACAGAGATGGTGGAAAAAACCTTTCTAGCTGGCACAATGTCTCAAAAACCACTGTCTCTAATGTCAACATTTTCTCCGGATCAATGACACGCTGACACAATCTATTGAAGAAGTTGCATATACGGGTCACAACATTCCTAGGACCTTTTTGTAGATTGCCTCTCAAAGCAACAAGTAACAAGTTTTGTAGAAGAACATGGTGGTCGTGAGATTTCAAGCCACCAATTGCAGGAGGATCAAATGAAACACAGTTACAAATATTTGCACAATAACCATCGAGAACTCTGAATTCAGATAACCGCTTGTAGAAATTTATTTTTTCAAGTTTTGACAGCCAATACGCAGCTGGTGGTAAGTATGACCGCTTGCCTCGTAACCGTACTTGTAAATTACTTCTGATACCCATGTCCTCTAGGTCTTGTCGTGACTTCAATCCATCTTTTGATTTAGAACTTTGTATCAGAATTGACAAAATGGCATCAAAAACGTTCTTCTCAACATGCATTAGGTCGATGTTGTGTCGCACATGCATATACTATCAAATAAAACAAGCAGAATTTCTAAGACAGCGATCAATCATTTTTACTTAGCTTTTGCGAATTATATTTAACAATAACTAACCTTCCAATAAGGTAGTTCAAAAAGAATAGAACGCTTCTTCCACCGCCACTGTTCAGAGTCTTCATCACATTCATCATCTGAAATCTCGTCATTGTCATCCAAATCAGATCTCTTCCTTTTGCTTTTCTTATCTAAAGGTCTACCAAAATCATTTTTAAAGTTCTTGAGTGTCTCAAAAATTTCAGAACTAGTCTGAATTCTACGTGCAACCCCTTCTTCCACTGAATTATCGAACCATCCTTTTTTTCTTCTATAAGGATGCCCAGGTATCAGCCTCTTCCTATTCCTCATATACACATGTTTTCGACTAAACTTAAGCATCTGAAGGGTGTATCCTTTCCACAAATATTACACGCTTGCTTACCTTTCACCTTACAACCAGCAAGTGTCCCTAACCCCAGATAATCACTGATAGTCCATAACAACATAGCTCTTAATGTGAAATTATCCTTATAATACGAGTCGTAAACCTCAATACCCTCATTCCAAAGATCCTTTAGATCATCTACCAGAGGTTGAAGATACACATCGATGTTGTTGCTCGGTGCAGTTCGTCCATGGATTAATAGAGTCAACATTATATTTTCTGCTTTCATGCACAATGTCGGATGCATGTTGTAGTTCACTATCAACACTGGCCATGTATTGGAATAGAGAATGTATTAATTATGTCAGTAGATAGTCCGAGTCGAAGGTTTCTCGGTTAACCAGCGAACTGTAGCCATTGATCATTAATTTGGGCCCAAGTTAGTGAATCCATGGGGTGGCGCATTGTTCCATCTGTACTAGCGTTTTTGAAATGCCACCGCAGATCCTCACTTATTCTTTTTGATCTGAACATCCTTCTAAATCTGTCTTTTATTGGGAAATACCTAAGTACTTTAGTTGGAATCCCTTTCTTTTCCTCTTATGTGTTCTTATCCAATTCCCATCTTGAAGCATTACATATAGGGCAGCTTCTCAAATCTTCATACTCCTTCCAATACAAGATGTAATCGTTCTTGCAAGCGTGACATACCCAAAACCAAAGATCTTCAAGAACTTTTTCATCTCATCTATAGATGTTGGAAGCACGTTACATTCTGGTAGCATGTCATGTACAATTATCAGAAGCTGATCGAAATACTTCTCCGACGTCCTACTCTTCACTTTGATTCTGTAAAGACCCATTATTTCAGAAACCTCCGTATAGTTAGGACATCTAGTGTAAAGTGGAATTTCTGCATCTTATAACTTGTTCTTAAACGCTGAATCTTCTTGACTTTCAACCTCCTCATGTTGAGCTCCATCGTCATTGGAACACTGAGTTTTTTTCCCATCATCAAGAAAAACTTTAACAGCTCATAAGATTCAAACGATGAACTCGGAACATCATTTGTCTCATTATTTTCTTCCTCATGACTACTCCAGCTTAAACTACGCTTATACTTCTGATCCATACCCCTAATTACTAGGTGATCGAGTACTGTGGCTACTGATTGATGACTCACATTGCGGGAATCAACACAAGGACATATCATGTTGGGAGGATTACCAAGCTTCAATGCTAATGCCTTCACAAAATCTGTAGCTCCTTGCTCATACTCACGACTATTTCTTGGAAGCCAAACCCAAGATTTGTCCATGGTACCACAGCACCACAACTCCACGACCAAAGGAGACATACATTATGGTAATTTAATTTTGAATTAGACACTCCTTGATCATACTCAAGACAAGAGATAAACATATCTAGATTGTTACTAACCCGTATGGGAATGTGGTTGAAAATGTGATTTATAAACTAAGATCATTCGAATTTTTCCAGAAAATTTCTTAGAAAATAAAATCAAACAAGTTGAAATAAAATAAGAAAAAATGTCCTTTAACAAAAAAAATCAAAATCTACTTGTGGATAAAAGAAGAGAAGAAGCAGAGCATTGCAAGTATAAACACAATCAAGCGCTAATTATGAACTCAAGAAACCATTATCAAACCAAAATCAAGAAAACATATAGATGATCAAACATCAGATTTTGAAAACCTTAAATTGAAGATATGAGCAACTTAAAAATGGATTAAATCTCTAAACAATGACAAATCAACTAATATCTAATCCGCTTCAGAACCATAAACCTTAAAATGAGCTTGTGATAGATTGAGTTAAGATTTAACAAAAGAATACATATTAAGAGCCATACATTTGCTTGAATCGGAGACTTAATTCCTTCTATGTAAAACCCAAAACATTGGAATCACTATCTGAAAGCCATTATTCGAATCACAGAATGAAACCTAAGAACACTAAGTATCTCATACCTTAGCTTCAAACGTGAAACTCTTCACCTTTGAAACCCAACAAAAAATGAATGAAATCAATTTGTGAAACTTAAAACCTAAATCGAAACTAAAGAGCTAATCGATTAACAATCTCATACCTTTGCTTGAATCGAATACATAAATCCTTCTGTAAAACCCAAAATAATGGAATTACAATCTGAAAACCGTTATTCGAATCACACAATAAAAACTAAAAACACTAAGTATCTCATACCTTTTCTTTAATCGAAACTCTTCACCTGTGAAATCCAACAAAAATTGAATGAAAGCAATGTGTGAAAACCTAAGACCTAAATCAAAACCAAAGAGAGAATCGATTAACAATCCCATAACTTTGTTAAAAATTCGAACACAGATCTAGCAACAATCTTCACCTGTAAAAAAAAAAATTGAATCAGTTTGTTTAACTGTGTAACACTGATTCGAAACCGAATATGAAATCGCTGTAAAATCTCTTACCTTTGCTAATAATCGAACACAAACCCAGCTAGATCTTCAAAACCCAAAACAAAATGGTAAGAAATCAATTTGGGATGCGTAACCTTAAATCGTTATAAATCTCTTACCTTTGCATAAAAATCAAACACACGCCCGACTCAAATTTCACCTGTAAAAACGAAGGGAAAAATCCAAACTCAAATATCGACATGAATCATAAACCCTAACTCGAAAACACAGCAAAACGAGAAACGGTGGAAAATAAGCTATTTAACCTTGATTTCGTAGGTGAATTGAGTTCGATTTTGGATTACAAAAGAGAGAAGAAGTGAATTTTTTTGGGGGAAAGAAGCTTGAAAGTGAAAAAAAACATAAGAGAGCGAAATTTGTCTAAGTCTAGCGGGCAAAATTTTAGTTTTCTCCGCCAAAACATTACATAGCGTTTACGAGGATAAAAGTGTTATGTATTCTAAGTTAACCAAAAGCATTACCAAAATAAAAATTATGACTACTTAACATAGCATATATTTTTTTCAAACGCTATAATAAAAAAAGCTGATATTTACTATAGCAGAAAATCATAAAACTCTATATTCTAATGCTATATATACTCCAAATTTTTGTAGTTAACCAATCAAAATATCACCTAAAATTTACTTGAACAAAAATACTAAAATAAAATTTAATAAACAAAACAATTTGTTAAACTAAAAATATTATTTAAAATCGAGTTAGAGGCTCATCCCTTCCTTTTTTAAAAAATTTCTTCCCGCGAATAGTCGTGTAGAATTTTTCTGGCATGTTGCGATGGTATAAATTCTTTAGGAAACAAAATTTTTGTTTCCTTTTCTCTCCTAAGAGTTATTGTCAAATTTCTAGTTCTGCTCCTTCTCCCATCTCCCCAAATATATTTCTTGGCTTTTCCTCCTTAACTATGTCAATCAAGTTGGCTAATTTAATGGACTTTCGCAAATCAGTAGCCAATCACCCAAAGCTAGAGTGCGATATTGCCTCTTGTTGGCGGATTTTTTTACCCAAATTCTCGCTTAGCTTGCCTTAACCAGAGCTCCGTCCATCGCCTCTTTGCATCAATAATGGCCGACCACCTTCACAGGGCAATCCAAGCGATGTCAATCGAAGAAGAACCATTGATGCTTCCTGACAGCCCCAGATTTCGTATCTTTAATGAAAACGCAACGAGCATCCTTGGAAGATTTCTCAATCCTGAATGTCAATCCATGTCTCGCATGATCGAATACATGCCCATTGCATGGAGAGTTTATGACATAGCAAGAGGGATAGCTCTCTCAAGAGACAAATTCCAGTTTATGTTCCAGAGGGAAGAAGACTTGCAAACTGTCTTTACAAACTATGGTCTTATAACCATTGGACCACGGTTCTGGAGCGATGGACTCCAAACCCTCCATCGAACTTCCTCAATTACTTTGAGGTTTAGATCCACATAAGAAACATCCTGGTTAACTACTTTACAACTAATACGAGGTTTACTTTAGCCTCTGAGATCGGTAAGGTTGAAGAAGTTGCTTACGATCTGAATGTGTTCCACTCGAAAGAGTACATCAGCACGAGTGGTTCTAAACGTGGATAATCTTGCCAGGGAAGCTAGATGACTCACAATTCCATCTGGTGGCTCAGTAATGATTGGATTTGAGTATGAAAGAATACACAAGAAGTGCTTCCACTGCCTAAGATTGACACATGAGAAAATCAGATGTCCCTTACTCAAGAAAGGTCTTTAGCATCTTTTTGAACAAGTGAAGAACAGAGATATGATAGAGCCTCTTGCCTTACATCCATATGGAAGCTCGCCAATCTCTAATCCATCAGATTGTCCACCAGGTTTTTCTCCTCTCTTTCTAGAGCTATCCAAGGAGGAACAAAAAATGGCATTACAATACATCTCCCACTCGTACCTGACGGAAAGATTAGTAAGAATCCAAAGAGTGAAGCAGTCCATCTTGGATGAGAAGGAAGGAGGTAGACCCCAACTGTTGAGAATTACTCGTGATCTGTACAAAGGAAAAGGATATATCTTCGGTAACAAGGAAGCATGTACCAAAGAAAAAGGTGTTCTCCTTCCTCGAGTGCATTCATCCGACCACATGTTCAACTCTGATCCACGTAATGAAGGTGAATCTGAATCATCTTCCACCCCTTCTTCCTATCCTCCACCTTTTTCCATTGTGGGTTCTACGGGTTTTCAGATGGGGCTTTCCTTTAGGGCCTCATCTTCCGGGACTCTTACAGTTTGTAAGGAAGGAAGAAAGAGACCTCACCCATGGACCAGAAAGGCTAGGAGGGCAAGTGTTGAGACGACAGGGGCTGCAGACATCCTGCTACCTTCACAGCCTGCAAAAGAAAGCTCTACCAATAAAAATACGGTGGCTTCCGATTTAAAGCTGCTACCATCCCAATGATTCAAATACGGTGGCTTCCGACAGGGGCTAGAAACATTTCGTCATCTACGGGGAATGTGACGGAAGTATTTTCCTCGATTTTCGGTTTCTCATGGAGACTAAAAAACATTTCGTATGTTTCTGGTTTACAAAAAAGTTTGGGTAATAATAAATTGATTATTGTTGAGCCGTTGGGTTTAAGCGGAGGTTTAGAAATAATGTGGAAAGCTAGTTACATGGTTGAGGTGCTTGAAAGCGACAAGAGGATCATTGACTTAAAGGTTACGTATGGCTCTCTCTCATTCTTTCTTACATGTGTGTAAGGAAATCCGGTGATGTCTAAAAGACATGAAGTGTGGGATCGTCTGGAGTATATTGGTCTGAACATAGATGAAGCTTGGGTTATGGCAGGCGACTTCAATGAACTAATGTCTAACGAAGATAAATTGGGTGGTGCTCAAAGGAGTAGGACCACTTTCTAGAGCTTTAGAAGTATGGCTGAGAACTGCAAAGTTCGTGAGTTAAGCAGTTTTGGTAATTGTATGTCTTGGGGTGGTATAGGGGACAATGTTTGGGTTCAATGCCATCTTGACCGAAGCTTCAGTAATGACGTTTGGTTCAGATTATTTCCAAGATCGAACATGGAATATCTTGATATGTGGGCATCAGACAATAGACCCATAAGGTTATGTTTCTGTGAGGAGCGGGTGGACCCAAGGAGAGGTAGATTTTACTTTGACAAGAGGATGATCGAGAAGGTTGGATTTGAGGAGATAGTTAAACAAGGCTGGTCGGATATCAATGGTTCTGGTGCTTTTCTCATGGATAGAGTGAGAAGATGCAGAAAAGCTATTTCAAGATGGAAAAAGCAAGTTGACCTGAACTCTAGGAATACGATCACTCGGCTTCAGGCTCGGCTTCTAGCTGATCTGGAAAGCGAGATAGCCAAAGTCCACCCAATGGATAACTAATATGCTCAAAGTTTAAATTCCCTAGAGCTACACTGTAAGTGCACAAAATGCAATTGTAGTAGTCGAACCACAGAAACTCAAGATTCTTACGATAGATTTTGTAGTGTCAAGTTAAGCTAAACAGGAATGGTTCAAAAGCAAATAAATCAATGCATGAAAGTAAGATAAACGGTTTGTAAGCAATAAGGAAAAACGCCAGGTTCGAGAAAATCTTAGGAAATCAAGCAACGCAGACTAATTATCAGTCATCATCTAATTAAGCAAGACTGTAGAACTCAAATCACATATGTAAAATAAGCCAACTTTCGTTGCGAGAATTTACGAAGTCTAAATCATAGAATCCCAAATTTCTTTGCAACTATTTAATATGCTAAACCTAAATTATGTCAGATTCCAAATTACACTTTCATTGCAACTTATTAACCTATGATCTAGATACTAGGTCATCAAGCTAGAACTAGCGTTAAGAACAACTTTGGATGAAGAACTAGTCATGTTATGAATCCTAACAGATAAATAAATATAGCATTCACCCTAACGAAAATCCCTAAACCTAATTTGAGATCTACTCATACATATCAGATGAAGCAAAAGACATGGATGAAATAGATATCATATAAATCAGACAAAAAATAGAAAAGGGGTTCAAAATCTTCTCTAAAAAGTAGTACATAGTTCAGACCAGCACCAAGCTCTAATCTCTCAAAAGCCAAAAGTATGAAAAGTGTTGAATCATGAAAAACACTAAAAACCTAATTATAAGTCCACGTTTTGGGTTTCTTCTGTAAATAACAAAACTTTTGGGACATTTTTGCAATTCTTCAAAAGTCTCAAATACTTGGCGTATAATCTTGTCCACCATCTGCATCGAATGATGCAAGAGCTGCATCGGTTGATGCCCAGCTGCTACGCCAAGTTTGACTTCTCTCATCTCGGTCTTCAACTCCAAGATATTCCAAAAAGCTCAAATATTTTCAAAAATATCTCCAAACATATTCAAACCTGTAAAGTACCTAAAAAGACTCAATATACACTTAAAATGACTCGATTAAATACATATATCATGGTTTAAAACCTAGAAAACCATAATATATCAATAGCAAACTTTCTCGGCACATATAGAGGAGTTTGAGACAAGAAATAACTTCTTCAACAACTTCTGAGTTTTTCACAACCCAAAAGTGAGCAACTCAGAGACAGATAAGTTAACACGTAGTGTACGAATTCATAGCCGTATTTGTTTTGGACCTAACCCACAGTTTTGATATCTTAGGTTTTTTTTTTAATATTTTGTTGACAAAAAGCATTAAAAGGTTCATACGCATTTCTCGCTGTTCCGTACAAGGTTTCAGACACAGTTCTCATCATTTGATTGGCATATTGATTAATGATTATGGTTATTTACCCCTTAAAAAGGTTAAATACATTGATTGGAATAAAACTTACTTAGGTTTTTTTTGTTTTGGCATTATTTGGACTCTTTCACTACAAGAAATTTGATCATTGATAGCATAACTAGATAACGTTTTTGATGTTTATGATATGTTTGATTAAACTGTGAATTAAAGATAACGTTTATTTATTACTAAACGCTATCAATGTTTTTGACGGAACAAACAAAAATCCATGCTGCCAATTTTAGTTTTTGGCTCCCGTGAAATGGTTAAGCGGGACTAAAATTTTAAGTCCCTGTAACTTAAAAAAAATGTTAAGAACAAGATTATTTTCTTTTCCTTCTCTTTTCTCTTTTCTCCTTATCTCTTTTTTCGTACTTAGTCTCTAGGGTTATACTGATCTACTAACGCAGAGAGAGACGGGGAAGATTTCAATCTTTGCTGATGTCTCACATGAATCTTTCAGTTTCTTCCTTCGGAAAGCTCTACGAGGTCACATCCGCCTAAAATAATTGATTATATTTTTTGGATTTTACTAACTCTAAAAATATGAAACTTGATATAATTTGACAAAAAAATACTTTCCATCAATAAAAGGTGAAAGTTTTTAATTGGCTACATAGTTAAGAATTAATCTTTTTTCATCATGGACCGTTAATATAATTAGATCCAATGGACCAAATATTTTCTTATTGTTTTTTCTTCTCTTTTTTTTTTCTTTTGTTTTTCATTTGTCTAAACCCTAGATCTAAAGCTTCTCCCTCTGACGACAAAAAAGCTTCTCTCTCTCTCTCTCTCTCTCTCTCTCTCTCTCTCTCTCTCTCTCTTAGTCTCTCGAATAACCAGAGCCTGAGATCCGAGTGGCCACTGCTTCAGGCAGAGTCGAGGTCATTGTGGCAGGTGTTGGAGGTTGCGGAAGCCGAAGCTGGAATTGATGTTTTTCTCATGATTATCATAGTGATTTCTTAACCAGAAATCTTTTGATTTTTGTTTAGGCTTTTGATTTGTGTTTAAAGTGTGCGTAATCTTATATATGATGATGATGTTGGATTTCTGAGCTAGCTCGAGAATCTTACTTCAATTGTAATTTGTATACACACATATGGGGATATGTTCATACGTGTGTCTGCTCCAACAATATCTCCGTCATGATTCTGGGGATTTGGGCTGTTATTGGAGTACCAAGTATGGACAATTTGAGATTCTGGGGAAAAGTCTGCTGCTAGATTTTTCATGGCCTTGTGGATTTTTAGCTGTTTTGCTTCATCGAATTTTGTGTTATATTAATGTTGGATTCTATTGCCTGTTCTGTAGGAATCTTTACATTGATATCGAGTTAACATTTTCCTGAAAACAACAGCTTGTGAAGATCCAAGAAGTGAACTCGGAGCGATGAATCGGTCCAAGATCCAGCGTCGTGTTGGTAAATATGAGGTTGGGAAAACGATTGGACAAGCACTTTT
The DNA here is from genome assembly GCA_030180135.1 of Orychophragmus violaceus. NCBI lineage: Eukaryota > Viridiplantae > Streptophyta > Magnoliopsida > Brassicales > Brassicaceae > Orychophragmus > Orychophragmus violaceus. The sequence continues at coordinate 15,032,911 of CM058238.1, read as the reverse complement.
GCTAAAGTCAGGTATGCTAAGGACACTGAGACAGGATAATCTGTCGCTCTTAAAATCCTTGACAATGAGAAGGTTTTCAAAACAGGTATCATGAACTGTTTAGAATCCTTATCATTGTTGCAGGCAATGGTAAATAACAGAACAACAAGTGCTAGTGAAATTGTGAGTAATCTCTATAGATATAAGCCACAAAAACTCGTCTTATTTTGGATCACTAAAGACAATGAGTTTGTCTGTTTTCTCATGGTGGCCTCTTCACTTCATGATAACTGCAAAACAGTTCTTGTTGGCGAAATAACTTACGGAAAGGTTATTTTAAAGCCTTATCAATTTGAAACTGTTTGTGATCATCTTTTTGTTGACCTTATTTGGAGAGTATGTCCTAACTACTTATGCTTATGATTTTCCAGATATACACACACATTTTCAAAGTCACTGAAGAATGAAGCTTTGGGTAGCTCCTTATGAATTGTATTTATAATTATGTAATTTATGGTTTTTTTTTGGTTTGGGTCATTGGTTTAATATTTTGTAATCAAAAACCGATAATCGGTTTAAGTTTATTAATAAAAATATTTTAATTACTTTAAATCGATAATTGTATTTATAATTATATAACTTCTGATTTTTTCTTTGGTTTGGGTGATTGGTCGGTTTAAGTTTATTAATAAAAGTATTTTAATTATTTTAATATCAGTTTAGATAATTTATTCTATTTTATGATTTTATAATAAATTGTGTAATTTAGTTTTTTTTTAAATTAATTTCATATATATATTCATAATAAATAGCTCATCAATTAAAAAAATATATAGATGACATTTACTCAATACTATTATATAGCTAATTCATAATACCGAATAAATGCTATTGTAGATTAACCTATTGCAAACATTCAAACGCTATTGTAGTTTAACCTATTGCAGACAATAAAATGCTATCTTAAAAATATAGTTCATATCATTTACAAAAAACGCTATCTAAAGTGCTAGACTTTTTATCGCGTGCGATGACAGAGCGTTTAATAAAACGCTATTATATCATTAGATAGCGTTTTCGGGCGCAATTAATACGCGAATTTTTTGTAGTGTCTCTCTTTATCTCGCTTCTCTCTACGACCAAGAAGTTCTCTCGTGATTTTTGCCAAGCCGACGGTCGGATTACTTTTGTCACCGGTTTCTCCCTCACCAATTTTATGAATGATAGGGATGAGAGCTCTTTGTTTCTTGTTTTTGCTGAATAACTCCAGATCTTAGTCTCCAATTTTGGTTTTCCGATCTGTTTCGGATCTTTCTTCCAGGCGGTTCCGGATTTTCAACGATCGAATCCACAATGCTTACCGCCATAAATCCGCAGATCCCTCCATGTCTTTCCCTATTTACCGAGCGCTTTTCGCCATGAGAGTGTGTTACTCGATCGAGTTTGAAAGGGTCCGACTTGATCTTCAATTGTGGCGGTGGTCTCTCTCCCGATTCGGGCTACACCGCAATCCAGCGCTTTGTCTTCGGTGGATTGTGTCGGAGTTGTTGATGTGTGTAATTTAGATACGGCTCCTTATGTATCTTGTTGGTGGATTTGGATCGGCAAGAAATGAAGCTGAAGCGACTAGAACCAGTAAACGGTGACCAGAGTTCTGCAGGTGATGCAGATCAACGGTTCTTGGACACGTGGACGCAATGGTGACACGTATGGTGACACATGTTTCCCTTGAGTTTATCTCGAAAATGAACTTGGGCCGTTTTTTGGGGTCTTCAAGCCCATTAGCAGTGTAATCAAACTTTAATACTTATGTTTTGTATCTTGTAACTTCTATCAGCCCATTGAGCTTTAAATAAAATCCTTTTGCCGCTAAAAAAACGTACTTAATAAATAAATTTGATGTGACAAAATGTAACAATCATTTACTATATCAGCTAAGTAAAATGTGTTCATAAAAAAGTCCACTCTTAAATCAGATTTTTTGTCAACAAAAAAATCAGAATTTTAAAAAATTAACTCGGAAAGTCTAGGAAAAAGAAGATCAGATTTAATTGTTCAGGTTCGTGTGCGTGTAGTTCCACGCGACTGAATTTATTCTTTCTCGTTTTAGAGAAGTTTCACCATCGCTTTTTGTGTTCTCGAGGCTTTTCTGGCGTATGGCATTTTCCGTCGGCATTGTGAGGGGCCTTCCGCCATCATGCTTGTGATCATATTTCAACCGCGGTGGAAGACACGGACCAAATATGCCTCGTCTCTCTTTCACCCGACGTCACGTGGTGTGGAGATTTTTTCGTAGCGATGGAGCGTGACTGGTGTTCGGTGTTTTGTTAGATTCTGGTGAGTCACGAGCCTCTTTTCCGCTTGAGGACATGTGGCGGAGATGGGGGTGAAGTGAGAAGAGGTGCGTTTTTGGATCTGACTTACGGATTTTCTGGCGAGGAGGAAGGAGGGAGGCGATGTGTGCGAGGGAGGTGTCGTGGAGGTGCTAGCCACATCTAAGCAACTGTGGTGGAGATCGACGATGTAATGCCCGTCTAAGTCGGGTGTGTTACAGACGGTGTCGAGCCTTGTTGCATGTCGGTTTCCCAGAAGAAATCTCCTCCGCCATAGGGGAGATGAGATTTGAGGCGACCGGAGGAGTTAGACTCTTGCCTCAGACTACGGTTTCGGATGCGGCGTCGTTATTAAAATTTTCTGTGAGTGGTTCCGCCGGGTGAGTCCATGGGGTTTCGGTTAGATCCGTCAACACCGGGTGAAGGAGAGAAGAGGCCAAGGCTTGCGGTTCCGAAACGTCGGCTGGGGTCGGATCTCCATGCCATACGGGAAGGTTTCCGTCGAGAGACGAGGATCACTCTGGATCGCATCTGCCAGCGGAGACGAGAATGGCTAGGTATGTCCCTAAAGAGTGATGGCAAGTTCGAGTACTCTAGTGACCGGTTTAAGGGTTCTCGTCTGGTTATTTAGGGTCGGTTCTTTTTGTTTGGTTCGGTTTATTGTAAATCCGGTTGATCTCCGGTTAAAAATATGTTTAATTATAACTATAATAAATATATTTAAAAAACAACAACAAAGTCTAGAAATTTTTTATGGATCTAAAACCAGGAATTCCCACAATCTTAAAAAATAAAATAAATTCTAATATATTTTTACACGTTGTTAAAGATGTATCTAGTCTCATATCTGTTTTTCCTTCTTATTCTCACTAATATTTAGTCATTTAAATTTTAAAATAATTGTAATTTTATAAAGATATATTTTTTTAGAGTAAAAAAAATCAAAAATCAAATAAAGATAAATTGAAATTAACTTTTTAATCTCTCCTTAATTGAGTGCAATTTAGCTGATACATCCTTATCCTTAAAAGGTGAACACTGTCATAATTTAATTGATACAGATACCAATAGAATCAAGTATGGTATTTTTTTGGGTCAAACAATCAAGTAGGGTATTTATAACAATTAAAGACACAAAATCAGAGGATGAACTGAATTAAGATTCTTTTAGTTTGACACCGTGCATGTATGATACCTCGTATAGATCTACATGTGATATTGTTAATATACTGTGAAGTTAATGACCTTCTGAAATCATGGAACAATTGCTGGAGGAGCTTTGGCGATGATGATATTTTACAAATGCAACGCAAAAAGTTGGATTTTTCGGAGATACAATTTGATGATGAAAAAGTCGAGCAGTATGTTCTAATTGTACTCTAAAAGCTATTCAACCAAAGTGATAAGTCATTAACAAACTATCCTAATGTGTCGGTGCCAGAGAAAAATGACCTAGACAATGTAAGAGATTCAATAATAATAGAGGAGAAGAATTACAACATGAGACAAGACATTTAGAGTTATTTTCAAAATCCAACTCAGACCAACGATTCATTTATGAAGCGATCATGGATTTAATCGACAATAGCAAAGGAAAAACATTCTTCCTTTATGGACCATGTAGCCCGGAAATACTTATGTTTATACAACACTGATTTCGAATCTTTGTTCTCAAAAACGAATAGTACTCCCCGCTTCAACACCATGAGTAACATAAATACTTCTACTAGGCGGTAGAACAGCTCATTCACGGTTCAAAATCCTTATTAATTTGCATGAAGATTCAATGTGTGACATCAAATCAAACACATTACTTGCTGAATTGATTCAAGAAGCAACTCTAATCATATGGGATGAGGCACCAATGGCACATCAAAACACTTTTGAAGATCTGGATCGAACATTAAAAGATATAATGACTTATGTTGACCATGCTGCTGCAGACAAACCGTTTGGAGGAAAAACGGTTCTATTAGGGGGAGATTTTTGTCAAGTATTGTGGGTCATCCCACAAGGAACAAGAAAAGATACAATTTTGTCGTCGATTAATAGGTCTTACGTATGGGAAAATTTCTCTATAAGAATCCTGTCAGAAACATAAGAGTACATCACATGGATATTGCACGTTATCAATGGAGAAACGAAAACATAGACTTCGAGAGAAGAATATGGTTGAGAGTATGACATCATAGACATCAGCGAATCATTACTTCTGCCCGACAAAGTAAACCCATTGGAAGAAATTTAAAAAGAAACTTTCCCTGAGCTGAAAACTTCATTTAAAGACCGAGAGTATCTAAAACTCCGAGCCATCCTGACCGCAAGGAATGAAACAGTTGATAAGATCAATGAGTTCTTTCTAACAAAAATCAAAGGCGACATCAAAGAATATCTTAGTGCTGACACTATTGGAAACAATGACAAAGATGTGGAGTGAGTGAATTATGTATACACAACCGAGAATTTGAACGATCTCGAGTGTTCAGGATTACCAAATCATAGGCTTCAGTTGAAATGCATGCAAGAAAGTCCTTATACCAAGGATCAACATGACAACTGCAAGTACAAACTGCCCATACAAGATGAGAAAAAGATAACTTTCTATCAGAGTTTGTTATGCGATGACAATAAATATAAGTCAAGGGCAAAGCTTGCAAAATGTTGGAATTTACCTACTGAAACCAATTTTTAATCATGAACAACTCTATGTTATCTATCTCATGTCATCTCAAAAAAATAATGTATATTTGGAGTGAAACAACAAGAAAACAGACAACGCTAACAATCAAGAATGTCGTCTACAAGGAAATCTTTAACAATCTACAACTTCAAGAACCATGTATTTGTCATTTATCTCATCATATAAAAACAAATTCTTATACTCTAGAGCTAATCAAACAAAAAAATCAACTAGGAAAAAAAACCCAGAAGGACAATAATGATTGGTGTAGATTGAATGAAATGGCACACAAAAAAAAAGAAAAAGAGGAAAAACCAAGTGAATCAGAAAATGTATTTTTTTTTTCCACTAAAGGATATTCCATTTCATAATCAAGAGCGAATACATAGATCGAATACAAGGATGAAATACGCGGATAAGAGACTATAGCCGGCTATCAAACAATGATACCGGAGCCAAAAGCCCAAAAAAAGGAGACTAAAAGCATAAACCAAAGAAGCTAAACAGTACATAAGAACAACAACCCAAAGCACCAAAAGTCAGAATCCAATCCAGCAAACAAGACACCCGAGGAGCGACGCCCACCAGAATCGAGAGAGAGATAAGCATAGAAACATCCACAGCCGAGCTTTATTGAGGCAGAACCACCGGACACTCATTATATTGCTCCAACCAGAAGGAGCCACGAGCAGGACCGTATGCAGACCACCAAGGGAAGACGAAAGAACTCATTTAACCATTCGACCACCGACGACTAGATGCAAGGAGAACCGAAATAACAATTCCTCTAAAATGAGCCGGAGAACCCTTGCCAAAAGGCCGATCCTAGAGGCAGAAGATACGAAGAAAAACCGCAGGAACTAAACCGTTGCAACCAAAGAAGAGGAAAGGCGAACTCTCGAGAATAGGAGACACCACAACACGAAGCAGACGAAAAGAGATATACACCAGCTGAGCCGAAGACAATCCGCCTGCCAACCTAACCAACTGCTAGAAGCACAGACATCCGACCACGAAGCTGAACCAAGAGACTAAAGACTGACCACAGGAACCTCAAGACCGAAGATACTCAGCACTGCCTAGCACATCCATACTAGAAGCCTACAAGACCCGTAGACAAACCGAGGCTAAACCCTAGACCAAAACCAAACCTAAACCAGCTAAACCGAAGACTCAACTCAACAAGACCAAGCCCCAGATCTACACGACAACAGCCGTAAGAACAGCTTACCCAACAAGGATAGCCGGAGACGAAGTCAAGCGCCGCTCATCAACGAGGAGGAGAGATAGATGACGGAGACCGGAGGCTGCACGACTACGCCAACCGAACCAAAGGACGCAGCGAAAAGCCCCAACCCGAGACGAACCTGAAGCCGGAGACCACAAGCTTGCCGAGAATCGCCATAACCAGAGCCGCCGGAGGCGACCACAGCATATAGCCGGAAAAGACGGGAGCGGAGAGGAGAACGACGAGCTAACCGGAGAAGGATGGGAAACTACAGATCTACACAAAGAAAGGCAAAGGGGCCTCTCCCGACGGCAGCGGCGCGGATCGCCGGCCGCCGGAGAGGCAGCAGACGGCGGCGATTAGAATGGTCTCGAAACCAGTGCCAGAGAGCTTTTTCTTTTACTTCTTTTTTTCCACCGCCCCGCGCCGCCCAAATCAGAAAATGTATTTAGATGATACTTTTATTTTATTTTTAATTAAATAATAACATAATAGACAACATTGGTTTAATTTTTACTTATAAGATTCTACTTATCGGATAATTCTTCTCATCAAATATTCTAAAAAAACATTCTTTCGTATCAAAAATAATAAATATGTGAAGAAGCCACCTAGTAAAGAAAAAATTGAGATTAGTTTATTCTCCCTATTTAATTGAGTGCAATTAAGCTGATAGTGTTGTGAATAAAAGAGATATAGAAGAATTTGTGATGTTTATTCCAATGAATGAAAGCTCCTTTATATAGGAGCAAGAACTTGACGACCAAGTAAAACCTAGATTACAAGTAATGAGCCTTATAATGGACACCTACTAATTATTCATAACACTCCCCCTTAGATGTCCATTATAATGTAATGCGTTTAAGATGTTGCCTCATTAAAAACCTTACCAGGAAAACCCAATGGGAAAAACCATGGTTAAGGGAAAAAGAGTGTAACACGCAATTACTCACTCTCATGAGTACACGTGTCAAGATCTTTGAGACGGCGTAACCCGATCTGATGAACTAACTTCTTGAAAGTAGAAGTAGGTAGCGCCTTTGTAAATAAGTTAGCCAAATTATCGCTCGAACGGATCTGTAGAACATGTATATCGCCGTTTTTCTGTCAAACGTGTGTGAAAAGAAGAATTTTGATAGAATGTGCTTTGTTCTATCACCTTTAATGTATCCGTCTTTGAGTTGTGCGATTCATGCTGCATTGTCTTCATACATAATTGTTGGAGATTCTTTCCCTACAGAAATACCACAATCTTCTTGTATATGATGAACGACAGATCTTAACCATACACACTCGCGACTAGCTTCATGGATGGCTAAAATCTCTGCATGGTTAGAAGAAGTAGCGGTGAGAGTTTGCTTCATAGATCGCCAAGAAATGGCTGTATCTCCGCAAGTGAACAAATATCCTGTTTGCGATTTAGCAGTATGGGGATCGAATAAGTATCATGCGTCTGCAAAACCAATTAGGCCTTCCTTAGATAAGTTAGAAAAGAATAAGCCCATGTCTTTTGTACTTTGGAGGTAACGAAGTATATGCTTAATCCCATTCCAATGCCTTTGAGTTGGGCATGAGCTAAACCTTGCTAACAAATTCACCGAAAAAGATATATCTGGTCTTGTGTGACTAGCAAGGTACATTAATGCTCCTATTGCACTTAAGCATGGTACTTCAGGGCCAAGAACTTCTTCATTGTTTTCCCGAGGGTGAAATGGATCCTTTGACACATCAAGTGATCTTACAACCATTGGACTGCTCAAAGGGTGTGCATTATCCATATAGAACTTTTTGAGCACATTTTCTGTGTAGGTAATCTTGATGTAGTAGAATTCCATTCTTTACACGTTCAATTTGTAGTCTGAGACAAAATTTTGTTTTCCCAAGATCTTTCATCTCAAATTCTTTTTTCAAATATTCTATTGTGTAGTAAATCTCTGCAGGAGTTCCAATAATATTTAAATCATTAACATATACTGCAGTTATAACAAATCCTTTCTCAAATCTCTTTATAAAGATGCATGGACTAACACGGTCTATCTTGTAGCCTTCTGTTAACAAGTACTCACTAAGGCGATTATACCACATACGCCCTGACTGTTTTAATCCATAAAGAGATCGATTTAGTTTTATGCAGTATTGTTCTCTGGAATTAGAATTTACTGCTTCAGGGAGTTTAAATCCTGCTGGGACTTTCATGTAAATGTCATTTTCTAGTGGCCCATATAAGTAGGCTGTCACTACATCCATTAAACGTAAATCAAGTCCTTCTTTTATCGCCAGACTAATAAGAAACCTGAAAGTAGTTGCATCCACCACAGGAGAGTATGTCTCTTCATAATCAATTCCAGGTCTTTGTGAGAATCCTTGTGCGACTAAACGTCCTTTATATCTCACAATTTCTCCATTTTCATTCCTCTTTCGTACAAAGACCCATTTATGTCCCACTGGTTTTACACCTTTAGGTGTACGGACTACTGGTCCAAATACTTCTCTTTTAGCGAGAGATTTTAATTCTGCATCTATTGCTCCTTCCATTTTCGCCAATCACTTCTTTGTGTACACTCTTCAATATATGTTGGTTCATGATCCTCATCCATAATATCAACTGCTACATTGCATGCAAAAATATCATCAAATATCACCAACCTCCTTTGAGGACCCATCTTAGATCGTTGTGGTGGAGCAATTGGAACGTATACATCACATCCAAAAACTTTCAGATGGGAAATATTTGGTTCCTGACCCAGAATCAGTTGTGATGGGGAGAAATTTTATTTACTTGTTGGCCTGATGCGAATCAATGCTGCTGCATGTAATATATCATGTCCCCAAACAGATATTGGGAGTTTTGATTTCATTAGTAATGGTCTAGCGATCAATTGTAGACGTTTGATTGAGATTCTGCTAAACCATTTTGTGTGTGAACATGTGCTACAGGATGTTGATATGTTTATATTTTCATGCACTTAGGATAGTAATTTATCTTGTTTTATCTTCTTTTCTTTTCATTCTTGTCTTCCTTAGTTGTTTCTTTATATGCATTTAGAGTTTAGGCATTTAGGATTAGGAGTTTGTGTTTTGGTTTGTTTTGGTGTCCTCTAGGTTGTTTTTAGGTGCAAAAGGAGTTGTTGTGGGAGCTTGGAGCATTCAGAGATGATGAGGTGATGGGAAGTCCTGATGCACAAGGAATGGTCGTGTAGGAGCAGTTCGCGGTTGGAGTCGCGGTCGGAAGCCAATCCGCGAGGGCATGCCAATTACCGTGCGACATGACTCGCGGTTTGAGTCGCGGTGGGATCCAAACTGCGAGAGCCCCCAGACTTCATCCGTATCAAGTCGCGGTTTAGCTCGCGGGCAGGATTCAAACCGCGAGAGCTGCCCAGATTTCGTCCGAGGTGGCTCGCGGTTAGTGTTGCGGACGAGAGACAAACCGCGAGCCCTCCCATTTTCGTTGAATTTCGAGTTTTTGACCAGTTTTACCCATTGGATCCGGGTCAGCACCCGGTTTGTCCCGGGTTGACCCGGTTCCGAACACTGTTCACTATTTAAGCTAAAAACCTAATTTTTGGAGGATGTTAAGCTTGTTTTTTTGTTCTAAGTTCTTGTAAGACAAAAGTTTAATCTTTTCTTAATCTAAGACTTGTTTTGTTTTGATTCTTCTTCTCTTCTCTTTAATCATTCACAAATCATCATGCTTAACATCTTTCTTATGGATTTTGTTGGGCTAAGCATGATTTGTGAGTAGTCTCATTCAAGGATTATGGGTTAGGTAGATTAGGGCTATTTAGAGTGAATCAAGGATATTTAAAGCTTATTTATGATTGATCTCACCCTTCTAGATGTTCTTAATGCTAGGTTATCCATGATCAAGTTAATCTAGATCCTTAGGCTTTTATTGCCCACCAAGTGTTTGATGAAATGCAAGCTATGATCTATTAGGGGATTTTCATATTCTAGCTCATGGGAATGAATGTTTAGAATGATTATTAGCTTATGGAACTTGATTGTTAATGCTTGCCTTGTCTAATTTCACAAATGAGAATTTGATCTTGAAATCTGATTAGGGAAAGTGATTAGTACCAAGAAATTGGATTAGTCAATTGTTAATGTTCCTTGCTTGGGATTTGCTTCTTGATTGATTGTTTAGACATCCTTGTTAGCTCTAGATAGTCTTAGTCATTGACCTTAGCCCATAAGCCTTTTCTTTTACATTTGATTGTCTTTGCCTTAACTTTGATTAGTTCACTCTTGCTCATTTAGTTGTTTTGTCTTGGTTATTTGCGCTTAGAACTATTAGGATTGCCTTTTGAATTGAAAATAGCTTATCTAATAGGGTTTTGTGCATTCTTGTTGGTTTAGTCCTGTGCCGGATTGGTTCGATCCTCTTACTACGCGATAAGTAAGAGAATTGATACCTCTTTAATCCGACTAAACCAACAAGAATGCACAAAACCCTATTAGATAAGCTATTTTCAATTCAAAAGGCAATCCTAATAGTTCTAAGCGCAAATATCCAAGACAAAACAACTAAATGAGCAAGAGTGAACTAATCAAAGTTAAGGCAAAGACAATCAAATGTAAAAGACAAGGCTTATGGGCTAAGGTCAATGACTAAGACTATCTAGAGCTAACAAGGATGTCTAAACAATCAATCAAGAAGCAAATCCCAAGCAAGGAACATTAACAATTGACTAATCCAATTTCTTGGTACTAATCACTTTCCCTAATCAGATTTCAAGATCAAATTCTCATTTGTGAAATTAGACAAGGCAAGCATTAACAATCAAGTTCCATAAGCTAATAATCATTCTAAACATTCATTCCCATGAGCTAGAATATGAAAATCCCCTAATAGATCATAGCTTGCATTTCATCAAACACTTGGTGGGCAATAAAAGCCTAAGGATCTAGATTAACTTGATCATGGATAACCTAGCATTAAGAACATCTAGAAGGGTGAGATCAATCATAAATAAGCTTTAAACATCCTTGATTCACTCTAAATAGCCCTAATCTACCTAACCCATAATCCTTGAATGAGACTACTCACAAATCATGCTTAGCCCAACAAAATCCATAAGAAAGATGTTAAGCATGATGATTTGTGAATGATTAAAGAGAAGAGAAGAAGAATCAAAACAAAACAAGTCTTAGATTAAGAAAAGATTAAACTTTTGTCTTACAAGAACTTAGAACAAAAAAACAAGCTTAACATCCTCCAAAAATTAGGTTTTTAGCTTAAATAGTGAACAGTGTTCGGAACCGGGTCAACCCGGGACAAACCGGGTGCTGACTCGGATCCAATGGGTAAAACTGGTCAAAAACTCGAAAGTCAACGAAAATGGGAGGGCTCGTGGTTTGTCTCTCGTCCGCAACACTAACCGCGAGCCACCTCGGACGAAATCTGGGCAGCTCTCGCGGTTTGAATCCTGCCCGCGAGCTAAACCGCGACTTGATACGGATGAAGTCTGGGGGCTCTCGCGGTTTGGATCCCACCGCGACTCAAACCGCGAGTCATGTCGCACGGTAATTGGCATGCCCTCGCGGATTGGCTTCCGACCGCGACTCCAACGGCGAACTGCTCCTACACGACCATTCCTTGTGCATCAGGACTCCCCATCACCTCATCATCTCTAAATGCTCCAAGCTCCCACAACAACTCCTTTTGCACCTAAAAACAACCTAGAGGACACCAAAACAAACCAAAACACAAACTCCTAATCCTAAATGCCTAAACTCTAAATGCATATAAAGAAACAACTAAGGAAGACAAGAATGAAAAGAAAAGAAGATAAAACAAGACAAATTACTATCCTAAGTGCATGAAAATATAAACATATCAATTCCCCCAAACTTGAATCTTGCTTGTCCACAAGCAAGCATAAGACAACTCAAATCCCTCACGGATAAGCTCAGTTGTGCATCCTCTTCGACGGCAGATGCCTCAGAGGGGCAACCCTTGCCCTTGCCCATGGAGATGTTCGATTTGATGAGCCTCCAATAGAGAGGAGACCCTCCTATCAAGGAGAAGGAACATCGAGCTCAGCACCCGGACAGCGTCGCCGAGTTTCCATCAGCGGGCCGAGATACAGTGCTCGCTACTCACCCGAGCTTCCTCAAAAAACGTCCAGCAACGAATCACCATCGCTCTCCACTCCACCAACTCGGGCACCATCTCCCGAGTCTGAGACTTTTTGAGGTACCAACCTAGCACCATCTTGTAAATACTTGCATTTTAGATTTTCTTTTCGTTTCTTTTGAGTCTCTTTCTCAAGTTTGCTTTCACACCGAGACGGTGTGAGGTAAGTTTGGGGGAGAGACTAGTCGATAATCTTGTGTTCTTTGTTCTTAGTTTTGTTTTAATCTTATTTGAGTCTCATGCATCTAAGGCATAGAAAAACCAAAAAAAATTGAAAAATTTCAAAAAAATTTCGCAAAAAGAAGCATGTAGGATCGAGTCTAGTTAGTAGTATAGGATGCATGCATTGGGAACAATGATTGGTTTTCCTTGTAAGGTTCAATTGGGTCAAACTCGTTTCACATGCTAGCTTTAGGCTAGATAGACCACACTAAAGTTGTAACTCGAGAATTGCATTGAAAGCTAGAACGAACCATGCTTGGACAGCTTGCTTTGAAACTTGATTTGATTCCGAAACTTGTTGTGATTTGAAGCTAGCTCCACCTAAGTGAGAACCATAATTGAATCATCTAATTATCCTTGTTCTTGCTTTGTGTGATAACTCATGGGTACCATAGAATATTTGAGCAAACTTATCCTTTCTACCCCTCTCTACTTGCTCTAATAGATTTCCACACCTTTCACCACCCTTATTTCAATCCCCAAACACTATCTTGAGTGGTAGGCCTATTTGGAACAAGCTAGGTAAAAAGTGTTGAGTATGAGGCGACTAGGAGAAAATTTCCATTTTAGATGCAAGCTCTTCGCTTTTGACTTTGCAATAGGTTAGAGTTTAAGTTTGGGGGTTTCTTGGGAAATTTGAGAATGAGAAAAGAGGGTAAAAAGAAAGGAAGAAGTGGTTGAATGGGATCAAAATTTTATTGGTAAACAAAATATTTAAAGCTCTTATGTGTTTTGAAAAAGAAAGTGTCTCAAGTTTTATAATGAAAAGAAGCCAATGTGCTCACCAAAAAGAAAGTTTGTGAAAGAAGAGACTAAAGAAAAGAAAGAAGAGTTTTGAGCTAAGTTGAAAAGAATGAAGTTACCAATGTTTTCAAAGTGTTTTGAGTGATCCTTTGGGGGTTCTTGGGAAGTTATGCATTGTGAAAGAAGGAAAAGGCAACAAAAGCCTTGAAAAAGGGTAGAACTCATTTAGGAGGGTTTAGATTAGGAGTTGAAGTTCTTGGGGTATGGGTAGATGGGAATCTATCCTAGTATGCACCAATTGCCTCTAACTCTTAGCATTTTACTATAGCTTGTTCACATTTCCTCCGAGAGAACCTAAATGATTATGGAGTAGCCTTTCTTTCAGTTGAGACCATCTTTGTCTCAAGACCTTGACCCTTAAACCAAATGAGTTTGATCACTTTGCTTTGAATAAGGATTCACTTGAAAAATCTAATGAATGTCAAGGAGCTAGTCGATTTGAATGCTTGTGTAGGTTGAAGGTTAAGCTAGAAGTTTTGCTTTGATGAGTATGGCTAAATCCTTGGAGTAGACTTTTCTCGGTTGCACTTTGGTTGTACAGATTTGAAACTTGTTGAAAACTTGATTGAACCTTTGGATATGAGTTCCCACCTTCAAACCTTTTCCCCAACATGTTTTGATTGTCTTATGCTTGCTTGTGGACAAGCAAGATTCAAGTTTGGGGGAATTGATATGTTTATATTTTCATGCACTTAGGATAGTAATTTGTCTTGTTTTATCTTCTTTTCTTTTCATTCTTGTCTTCCTTAGTTTTTTCTTTATATGCATTTAGAGTTTAGGCATTTAGGATTAGGAGTTTGTGTTTTGGTTTGTTTTGGTGTCCTCTAGGTTGTTTTTAGGTGCAAAAGGAGTTGTTGTGGGAGCTTGGAGCATTCAGAGATGATGAGGTGATGGGGAGTCCTGATGCACAAGGAATGGTCGTGTAGGAGCAGTTCGCCGTTGGAGTCGCGGTCGGAAGCCAATCCGCGAGGGCATGCCAATTACCGTGCGACATGACTCGCGGTTTGAGTCGCGGTGGGATCCAAACCGCGAGAGCCCCCAGACTTCATCTGTATCAAGTCGCGGTTTAGCTCGCGGGCAGGATTCAAACCGCGAGAGCTGCCCAGATTTCGTCCGAGGTGGCTCGCGGTTAGTGTTGCGGACGAGAGACAAACCACGAGCCCTCCCATTTTCGTTGACTTTCGAGTTTTTGACCAGTTTTACCCATTGGATCCGAGTCAGCACCCGGTTTGTCCCGGGTTGACCCGGTTCCGAACACTGTTCACTATTTAAGCTAAAAACCTAATTTTTGGAGGATGTTAAGCTTGTTTTTTTGTTCTAGGTTCTTGTAAGACAAAAGTTTAATCTTTTCTTAATCTAAGACTTGTTTTGTTTTGATTCTTCTTCTCTTCTCTTTAATCATTCACAAATCATCATGCTTAACATCTTTCTTATGGATTTTGTTGGGCTAAGCATGATTTGTGAGTAGTCTCATTCAAGGATTATGGGTTAGGTAGATTAGGGCTATTTAGAGTGAATCAAGGATGTTTAAAGCTTATTTATGATTGATCTCACCCTTCTAGATGTTCTTAATGCTAGGTTATCCATGATCAAGTTAATCTAGATCCTTAGGCTTTTATTGCCCACCAAGTGTTTGATGAAATGCAAGCTATGATCTATTAGGGTATTTTCATATTCTAGCTCATGGGAATGAATGTTTAGAATGATTATTAGCTTATGGAACTTGATTGTTAATGCTTGCCTTGTCTAATTTCACAAATGAGAATTTGATCTTGAAATCTGATTAGGGAAAGTGATTAGTACCAAGAAATTGGATTAGTCAATTGTTAATGTTCCTTGCTTGGGATTTGCTTCTTGATTGATTGTTTAGACATCCTTGTTAGCTCTAGATAGTCTTAGTCATTGACCTTAGCCCATAAGCCTTGTCTTTTACATTTGATTGTCTTTGCCTTAACTTTGATTAGTTCACTCTTGCTCATTTAGTTGTTTTGTCTTGGTTATTTGCGCTTAGAACTATTAGGATTGCCTTTTGAATTGAAAATAGCTTATCTAATAGGGTTTTGTGCATTCTTGTTGGTTTAGTCCTGTCCCGGATTGATTCGATCCTCTTACTACGCGATAAGTAAGAGAATTGATACCTCTTTAATCCGATAAATTCCTAGTATCAGATGTTCAACACTTATCCTAATAGACATGCAATAGTCATTAAAAGCTTGAGACGTGAATTCACCAGCATTATCAAGGTGAATTTCCTTTAAAGAAAAATCTGGAATATGGGCTCGTAGTCTAATCAACTGAGCAATTAATATCGAAAACGCCAAGTTTCGAGTTGATAACAAGGATACATGTGACCATCTACTAGATGTGTCAATTAAAACCATAAAATACCTAAAGGTTCTACATGATGGGTGAATCGGCCCACAAATGTCTCTTTGTATGCGTTCAAGAAAACTTATTGATTCTGAATTGATTTTTACTGGTTAAGGCCATATAATCAACTTGCCTTGCGAACAAGCAGCACATGAAAAATCATTAGGAAGAATATTCTGGTTCTTTAATGAATATCCACACGAATTAGAAATAATCTTTCGCATCATTATTGTGCCGGGATGGCCTAATCGGTCATGCCAAAATTTGAGGTTTTCTGTGGACTTATAATCTACTAGAGCATTTGTTTCAATTGTATTAATTGTAGTATAGTAGAGTCCAATGAAGAATGCATGTAGCTTTTCCACAATGTTTTTAGAGACTTGGGTATTACTTGTGATTTGAAGGTATTCGATATTACCTTTACTCGTAGTCTCAATATGGTATCCATTTATGTGGATATCCTTAAAACTTAATAAATTTCTTTGAGACTTAGGAGAGTATAATGCATCAGCAATTTCGAACTGTGTTCCCATAGGCAATGATATATTTGCTCTTCCATAGGCTTCTATTATCTTTGCACTACATGTTACGGTACTTACACTTGCTTCTTTCATTGTCAAACAAGTGAAATAATTCTTATTTTTTAAAATAGTGTGGCTAGTTGTATTGTCTGCCAAGCATAAATCTCCACCATTCATTTTCTTCTAACTCTAGTGATTAGAGAATCATGCTGATAACGTGTTGTGAATAGAAGAGATATAGAAGAATTGATGATGTTTATTCCAATGAATGAAAGTTCATTTATATATGAGTACAAAAACTTGGCAACCAAGTAAAATCTAGATTATAAGTAATGTGCCTTATAATAGGCATCTATTAATTATTCATAACAGAAAGATCTTTATCCTAAAAATGTGAATGTCACAATTTAATTGATACAGATACCAATAGAATCAAGTACGGTATTCTTTTTTTTTTTTTGTCAAACAATCAAGTATGGTATTTATAACAATTAAAGACACAAAATCAGAGGATGAATTGGATTTAGATTCTTTTAATTTGACACCATGCATGTATGATATCTCGTATATATGTACATTTTTTCTTGTTGATCTCAACATAAAGTAAAAGAATATTGCAGTGACCTTTAATTCATTTTAGAAGAATATGGGGAAATTACGAGCACCTTCCTCTTGCCTCCTCGCCTGTCTCTTTGTCTTGCTCTTGATGAGTTCAGTTTCAGCCGTAACAGATGATCCTCAAGATAGACAGGTATTATTATCATGATCTCACTACAGGAAATTGATGTATTGATTGCACATTAACATAGCGTTTTTAGTTTTATGCAATAATTGTGTTTGTCCCAAACTTTTCATAGCGTTTATAATTTTCATGTGCTATGAAAAGTATTGGCGCGTTAAGAATGTGATTTTTAGCTAAATTCGCCATCGTTTATATTGCACTTTAAAAAATAAACGCTATTGTAGGTTAGAGCGGGATTTTTTTGCGGGCTTATTTTGTTTTGCCCGCGTATTGAAATTTTTAGCCAAATATTTTCTAAGTCCTAACCCCTAAAACAACACTACTCTTCTGATTTCTTTTATGCATCAACCAGACACTCTTGTTCTTTTTGGTTTGGTGTGCGATTTGTATCTCTGATTTACGGAAGCCTTCGCCTTCATCGTCTCCCTTGGCCTCTCAATTCCAATTACCCAGGTTTGTAGGTGAATTTGTTTTTCTAGGTTTTAAGGATTTGTGATTTATAGTTCTTATAGTGTCGGCTACTAATCTTTGTGATTTCTTTTCACATGCAGCTTTGGTTCTGGATTCGCAGTCGAAGGTATGTCAAGTTCTTAGGTTTCAGTCTTAAATTGGGGTTTCAAGTGTTCTCGATTTTTGATTTCTTTCTTGATTTTTGTAGTAAGCTCTCTGGATTAAGATTCACAGTAGACAAAAGGTAAAGTTTACGGGCTTATTGTCTTATTTAAGTTGTCGATTACACGATTTTACAATTGTTTCCTTCAATAATCGAGTTTTTTTTCTTCCTGTCTTTGAGTGATTTTCCTTTGCAGATTCGTCAGAACCATCTTCGCATAATCTCTATCCTTTATTTCGTAAGTATATTTTACATACTAATATTGTTTCAAGAGAATAGCGGTTCCGTTTTACTCATGTTCTTTATCAAATATCGTTTTTTTAACCAGATCTACAAGTCCTGCTCCATTCCTTTCTCTAGCCAACTGGTAAGTTTGTGATTAATTTCTCTCATAGTTATTCATCAATTTATCCTAAGATACTTAACATATTAGTTACTTGATTGTCTGATAATTTGTTTTACTGTAAAATATGTATGCAAAATTGGTCGAGGAGCTGTGTTTTGTTTCGTGTAATATGGAGAAGTCATGGATTTGGTTACCTAGGTAAGAGACTCTCTGCCAAATTACATTACTCATCATTTCAGATGTGTCTATGACTTAAAGTAATGCTTGGTTTATGGTTTTATTTGCAGGAATAGTCTTGAGTATGCTGAAGGAGCAAAGAGTTTTGTCAATGCAGCAGCGAAATCTTTGTGTTATCCTACAGAGATTTTCTGTCCATGCGTCGATTGCCGTAATGTCAGTCATCAACCAGTAGAAACTGTGTTGGATCATTTGGTGATTAGAGGGATGGACCATAAATACAAGAGGAAAACAAGTTGGACTGTGCATGGAGACACAGATGAAGCTAGGGATGATGATGGTCAGCCTTCTGGTTTGGATGCTTATGACCTGTTTAGGACAGTGTACTCCGATGGCGAAGATAGTCAACAACCACCACAGACTGATGGTACTCTGTATGAGAATGGAGAAACTGCAGATGAAACTGAGTTTTCCAAGAAGTTGAATGAAGCTGAGACACCACTGTATTCGACGTGTACCAACTACACTAAGATCTCCGCACTCATTGGTCTCTACCGGATTAAGGTTAAAAGTGGAATGTCAGAGAATTACTTTGACCAGCTACTCTCGATGGTCCATGACATGTTGCCTGCTGACAATGTGCTTCCAAAGTCAACAGCTGAAATGAAGAGGTTCTTAAAGGTATTTGGATTTGGTTATGAAAGCATTCATGCATGCAAGAACGACTGCATTTTGTATAGGAAGCAGTATGATACGCTGGAAACCTGCCCGAGATGTAATGCATCAAGATGGGAAGTTGATAAGCACAGTGGTAGTGTAAAGAAGGGAATACCGGCTAAGGTGCTTAGATACTTTCCCATCAAAGAAAGATTCCAGAGAATGTTTAGATCAAGGAGGATTGCTGAGGAATTGCGCTGGCATTATAGCAATGCAACAGAAGATGGGTCTATGCGACACCCTGTGGATTCCATCACTTGGGCTGATGTGAATAACAAGTGGCCAGAGTTTGCTGCGGAGCCTAGAAACCTTCGGCTTGGTATTTCTACAGACGGAATGAACCCTTTCTCTATTCAAAATACCAACTATAGTACTTGGCCAGTTCTGTTGGTGAATTATAATATGTCGCCACTGCTATGTATGAGGTCTGAGAATATCATGTTGACCTTGCTAATCCCTGGGCCAACTGCACCGGGAAACAGTATAGATGTTTATCTTCAACCATTGGTGGAAGACTTGAAGGAGTTATGGAATGAAGGTATAGAGGTGTATGACTCATTTACGAAGGAGAGATTCACGCTTAAAGCATTGTTGTTATGGAGTATAAGTGACTATCCAGCTTTAGGGACTCTTTCTGGAGCTAAAGTGAAGGGGAAACAAGCTTGTATTGTATGTGGGAAGGATACTCCACATAGATGGCTAAAGTTTAGTAGAAAGTATGTCTACAACCAAGGATACAATGTGGGATTTAATTAAGGTACTTAGTTAGTCTTATGTTGATGGCCTCTAGTTGACTGGTTTTAAGATGTTTAACATTTAATTTATTTGTTCTTTGCAGGCAAGATTTAATTTGGAAGAAGGTCTGCATAGAGATGTTATTTTCAAACAGATGGGTACTATCTGGAGGGCTTCAAAATCCAGACTTGTCAATAAGCTTAGAGCAACAAAGAGTGGGACGGAGAGACTCAAGTTAAAACCAAGCAACATTCAGTCACTAGCATCTTGGAACAATTGGGTGAAGAATAGGACTTCCTCAACCTTCAAGGTTTTCTAGTATTATTTTATTTTTTAATAGTTTCATTTGTTGATGATTGCGGATTATGTCATTGTTTAATTTCCATATTGTAGGCAAAAAGTGAGAAGTACAGGGTTCTAAGGAGCTCTCAGATCCCGCACACCACTAGCAGGAAAGGAATGTATCGTCTTTCAATGGAGATGGTACATGTCTTTTTCCTGCTTCTCATTTTATAATTATGTATCGGTATTACAATTTAATCATGTCACACACATAGAAAAAGAAGAGCGTTGACCCGAAGATGGTGAGTAGAAGCAAGGTCTGGTTGGCAGCACACACACACTCTGATGGGAGACCAGTGAAGAAGGAATTTGCAGCTACAATTGTAAGAATATATCAATTAATGACCAAGTAATTGCTTCAAAATCTTAGATGAGGTCATTCAACATGTTTTTTATATTGTGGTAGGAGAGGATACAATCGCTAGATAGTCGAATGGACTCCACATCGTCTGAGAATATAAGAGAAGATGCTGTCAGCCAAGTTTTAGGGAAAGAAAGATATGGAAGAGTTAGAGGAATGGGAAAGGGGATAAGTCTGACCAAGTTAGATTTTCTCAATGCTAGAGACTCTCATGTTAAGAAGCTCGAGGCTTCACAAGCAGAAATGAAGAACCAAATAGAAGAATTGATGAATCAAGTCCGTGCATTAAATGAAAAGAAAGTAAGTTTCACTACTGTATTTTTTTGATGGCCAATGACTAAAGATTTTGAGCTTAATCTTTCTCTATTCTTGTCAGTCATCAGGTGCATATGTGGATGATCAATCTAATGTCTCGAACCAAAATAGTGGACGGATTAAGTGTCAGATACTGGATTGGTTTTCGTCTACAGATGTTATTGTTGGGGAAGGAGAATACTGCTCGGCGGAACCAACCTATAAGATTGGTCAACTTCCAATCGGTCCTAATGCGGCGGCTGTTTTTGTGAACTCAGCTGCTAACCCAGATGCATATCTCTGGAGGCCTACCATGTCAGTTTGTTCACTTGGTGAAGCTATTGGGACGAAAATTCCTTGGCCGGTTGACAGGGTTGTTTTGGACTCTCCTGATTGCAGCTCTGCTGCAGCAAAGCCTGCAGGATCATCAGTAAGTTTTAAGTTGTTTCATATTACTTAGCTATTAGTACTTGCAACAACAATAGATAACTGATTTGTATGCATCACTTATTAGGCCTCTTATGATCAAACGAGATGCAACATATATGCTTGGAATGGAAGTGGAATTGTTGCTGAGGGTTTCATTTGTTCAGTAGACCCAAATGAGAAGGTCAACCAGATTCCTCTAGGTCCTAATGCTGCGATTATGAAGGTTGAGAAGGTAATAGATCGTGAAGCTTTTCTGTGGAGACCAAGTTCAGAAATGGCAGTAATGGGTGAAGCTCTGAATATGACCCTCGCATGGCCACTAGATAAGATTGCTTTTATCAGTACAACAGAAGATACACCTAAAACATCACCTGGGGTAAATGCTAATCATACCTTATTACATTGTCATTTTCACATGTTTTTATCATACACTTTTTAAATGGTTTGTGTTGTGCAATTGTGAATGCAGAGTACAAGTAAAAGCACCTGTAGTAGCAAAAGTGCCAACAAGAAGTGCATTTTATTTGATTGCTGCGGTACAGGGAAAATTGTTGCAGAGGGGCGTGTCCTGTCTACTGATCCGTCTGACCGAGTTCACTTCGTCCCTCTAGGACCTGATGCTTCGAAGGTAATGGTAGAGAAGTCAAAGATTGGAGATGCTCAGGTGTGGAGACCAAACTCAGAAATCCAATGTATTGATGATGCTAGAGGTAGTGTGGTTGCATGGCCTAATGACAAAATGAAATTGATGTGATGCAGATGATTGTTGTTAAGTACATCTTATTTGGAACCTATTTACATTACCTAGTCTTGTGTTTCATATTGTAGTATGAACTGGTAATTTAAGTGGTACGTTTGTAATGACATTGTGTGTTTATCAGATTATATATTGATATCATGTGGTTTCAAATTAAAATGAAATAAATAATTAGCAAAATTTTAAAAATTCCAAAATATTACACTAAAATTTAATAACAAAAAAAAAATGCTATATCTTTTCTAAGGATAGCAATAAAATAGTGCTATGAATAAACAATCTATATCGAATAATATATGCAATTAAAACTAAATATATTGCACTCGCTAAATTGCAATATTAGATAAGCGTTATTATTGCAATTGTAAAAAGCGCTATGTAAAGTACGATACTTTTTATGACGGGAGCATATACAGCGTTCGTTAAAGCGCTATAGATTACCTAATATAGCGGATATCGAGCGCTACAGATACCCTTTTTTCTTGTAGTGTCTCTTGTTTCTCCATATGACATGACCGTCCGTAAAGATATATAATGATGACTAATATATTGATTATCGATGAAGTTGTATATCGTCTACATGGGTTCACTTCCTTCTCGAGCCGACTACACACCAACGTCCGATCACATGAGTATTCTTCAAGAGGTCACAGGAGAAAGGTGTGCTTTCTCTTAAATTAATTGATTCTATAGCCATGATTAGTTATAATCAGTTTAGATTGTTATGTGTATTCTAACAAGTGATAATATATATACACTCTAGTTCGATAGAAGGTCGTTTGGTGAGAAGTTACAAAAGGAGTTTTAACGGGTTCGCAGCCCGACTCACTGCATCGGAGCTCAAACGAGTAGCCGGTGAGTGTTCTTCCATCTAGACAGATTTATAGTTAATGATTTAAAAGGTTAAATAACTAAACTCTTTTTTTAATCAATTCCTTAGAAATGGAGGGAGTTGTGTCTGTATTCCCGAACAAAAAGTTACAACTCCAAACAACTGCGTCTTGGGACTTCATGGGTTTAAAGCAAGGCACGAGTACGAAGAGGAACATAACCGAGGAAAGTGATACCATTATCGGTGTCATCGACACTGGCATCACGCCTGAATCTGAGAGCTTTTCCGACAAAGGGTTTGGTCCTCCTCCTAAGAAATGGAAAGGTGTTTGTTCCGGCGGTGTAAACTTCACATGCAACAAGTAATTCTCATAGGCACTAAGTCTATTGATTTTAAAAATAAAAGTTAATGCTGTTGATCTGTTTATTATTATTTTTGTTCAGTAAGTTGATTGGGGCAAGAGACTACACATGGCAAGGTGCTAGGGACACTGCAGGCCATGGTACACACACAGCGTCCACTGCGGCTGGAAACGCAGTCGTGGACACAAGTTTCTTTGGAATCGGCAATGGAACTGTAAGAGGAGGCGTGCCAGCCTCTAGAATCGCCTCTTACAAAGTTTGTGGCTTTCTAGGATGTGCCTCGGAAGCTCTCTTGTCTGCGTTTGATGACGCTATTGCTGACGGTGTGGACCTCATCACCATCTCTATCGGGATGTCGGCGACCGTGTTCAAAAGTGACCCATAGCGATCGGGGCTTTCCACGCTATGGCCAAAGGGATTCTCACAATTGCTTCTGCTGGTAACAGCGGTCCGCAAGATAGCACAGTCTCTGCTGTAGCGCCGTGGATGTTAACAGTTGCAGCTAGTACTACAAACCGTGGTTTCGTCACCAAAGTTATTCTAGGAAACGGCAAGACACTTGTCGTAAGTACCACGCAACACTCTCATTTCTATCATCAAAGTATCTCTGTACCTTTTAGTTACCAATGTCTGTTCTTAACAGGGGAGATCAGTGAATGCTTTCGATATGAAGGGAAAAATGTATCCATTGGTGTACGGAAAATCTGCTGCTTCGAATTCCTCTATTTGCCCTGCGAAAAACGCAGAGTAATTTCTTCCCAGAAAAACACCATATTAAGTGCGATCACCTAAAATTTTTGTTGTTACAAATTTCTAATTTTTGATCAATTTGTTGTCAGGCTTTGTGACTGTCTGGATGAATCACTTGTGAAGGGAAAGATCGTAGTGTGTGGTGATCAGGGTGGTCTACAAAGAGCTGAATCAGCTGGAGCTATTGCAATCATTTATAAGAGCACTCAGCCAGACGTCGCCTATATTAACCCTTTACCTGCTTCTGGTTTACCAGAAAAAGACTTTTTTTTTTTTTTTTTTGATTAACCTGGGGTATCCCGGGCCTATGGAGGGGCCCAGACTAATCCCCAAGGGGAGGTGCAGCCCACGGATAGACCCTCTCTCCGGGTATGCAAATGGGCCTTAAACAATGGGCCCATATCCGTGTGGGTGAGCAGAGGAGGCATTTTTGTTTCCGCCTGGGCTCGAACCCGGGAATGGTGTTTACCACCCCGAGCCCCTCAACCACTTGGACTACCTCAACCGCTCACCAGAAAAAGACTTTGAATCTCTAGTTTCTTACATTGAGTCCGAAGAGTAAACAATCATCTTCTCTATGCTTTATAAATATGCTCCATCTTTATCCTGACATATCTGTTTTTGTTTTCACAGTTCTCCACAAGCAGCTGTTCTAAAAACCGAAACAATCTTCAATCGGACATCACCTGTAATTGCTTCCTTTTCTTCTCGTGGTCCAAACACCATCGCTGTGGATATTCTCAAGGTAAATTTACAAAACACTTTATAATAGCGGTTCTGTTTATTTCTCCGGTTTGAGAGAAAATGGTGGATTACTTGCAGCCGGATATAACAGCACCGGGAGTGGAGATCCTTGCAGCATATTCACCTTTGAGTTCACCATCTGGAGATTATGACAATAGACATGTGAAGTACACTGTTCTCTCTGGAACTTCTATGTCTTGTCCGCATGTTGCAGGCGTGGCTGCGTATGTCAAAACGTTTTACCCTAAATGGTCTCCTTCCATGATTCAATCTGCTATCATGACAACCGGTAAGCAAAAACTATCTGATCTTGGTTCTTTCTTGTCCCACAAGTAAACATTTTTTTACACTGTTCTTATATCTTCTCTTAACCAATCTATGCAGCTTGGCCGGTAAATGCTACTGGAACTGGCATTGCATCAACCGAGTTTGCTTATGGATCAGGACATGTTGACCCAATAGCGGCTCTAGATCCTGGACTTGTCTACGAATTGGACAAAGCAGACCACATCGCATTTCTCTGCGGCTTAAACTACACTTCAAATATCCTTAAAATCATCTCTGGTGAAAATGTCACTTGCTCCGAAGGAAACGAAATCTTAGCAAGAAACCTCAATTATCCTTCAATGTCGACTCAATTGTCAAGATCTGATAACTCATTCACTGTTACTTTCAACAGAACTGTCACCAATGTTGGTACACCGAACTCTACATACAATTCAAAGGTGGTTGCTGGTCACGGATCTAAGCTCACCGTCAAGATCACGCCTAGTGTTCTGTCTTTTAAGTCATTCAACGAGAAGCAATCATTCATGGTAACTGTAACAGGCAGTGATCTTGACTCAGAACTACCTTCATCTGCTAATCTAATATGGTCTGATGGGATACATAACGTTAGAAGTCCCATTGTTATGTATACTAATGTATCAAGACTTAGCGAAGAAGAAGAGAGTGAGCTCAGGAGTAGAGAGAAAAGTTGTTAGAATATTCTCTTATCTCATTAATTGTGTAACTGTACAAACTGTATCGCAATATATACTAATAGTTAACAAGCTAAAGGAGACTCATTAACTATTTCGTATTTACATTAAACATATATGCGTGATACACCCCCGCAAGCCTTCAATCCGGAGCTGCAGGAGGATTGAACAGGCTTAACAAAGACATCCGGCGAGTGATAGAGGTGAATGGTCCTGGATGTAGCGGCTTAGTTAGTACATCGGCGAGCTGATTCTCGCTTGTCACATGAAAGGTCTTCAAGTTGTCAGCCTTAAGTTGATTCCTAACAATGTGACAATCAATTTCAACGTGTTTTGTACGCTCGTGGAAGATAGGGTTAGTAGCAATGTATATGGCTGATTTATTGTCGCAGAAGAGCTTGGCCGTAGCTGTAACATTGATGCGAAAGTCTCTGAGTAGTTGTTGTAACCATAAGATTTCACGAGTCACATCAGCCATACTGCGGTACTCAGCCTCAGTGCTGCTCCGGCTTACCACCTTCTGTTTCTGAGACCGCCAACAAACCAAAGAATGTCCAATATAGATGCAAAAACCAGTGGTTGATATGCGAGTATCAGAACAGGAAGCCCAGTCAGCATCCGAAAAAGCATTGATACACAGCTCAGATGTGACAGAGTAAAACAATCCTTGACCAGGGTTGTTCTTCAAGTACTTCAAAACCCTGTGAGCTGCCTGTAAATGTAGATCAGTCGGTGCCTGAAGAAACTGGCTGAGCTTATGGACCGCGTATGTGATGTCAGGACGTGTTATGGTGAGATATAACAAGCGTCCAACCAAAGCTCTGTATGGTGTTGGTGAATCCAAAAGAGTACCAGATTCCAGGGTGAGCTGAACATACGGATCCATAGGTACACTGCTAGGCTTACAAGCTAATAAACCTGTCTCCTCAAGTATATCCAGTGTGTATTTGCGTTGGCAGACAGAGATACCAGCTGCTGAACGTGCAATTTCAAGTCCAAGAAAGAAACGCATAGGACCTAAGTCCTTAATCTTGAAAGCAGCCGCAAGTGTAGCCTTAAGAGAAGCCAGTTCAGTGGAGTTATTACTGGCAATAGCAATGTCGTCCACGTATACTAAAACAGCAACAAAAGCATCGGATGTGGTCTTTGTAAACAGACTAGTATCAGATTCAGATTGTGAATAACCTGCCTTCAGTAAGACCGTAGTGAAAGTCTGGTGCCATTGACGTGAAGCCTACTTCAGTCCATAGATGCTTTTGTGTAGACGACAAACTGCATTCTTGGGAATTGTTGTTGTAGAAGGAGGAGTATAACCCTGGGGAAGGCTCATGTAGATCTCCTCGTCTAAGTCACTGTGCAAGAACGCATTGGAGACATCCATTTGAGAAAGCTCCCAACCTTTAATTGCAGCCAAGCTTAACATAAGCTTCACACTAGTGAGTTTAATAACAGGGGATAAGGTCTCATTATAGTCAACTCCCTCTTGTTGTGTGAATCCTTTAGCAACTAAACGTGATTTGTATCTTTCGATCGTACCATCAGAGTTATACTTGATAGTATAAACCCATTTGCATCCCACAATGTTCTTTCCTGGAGGTAAAGATGTAACAGTCCATGTTTTGTTCAGCTCCATAGCCTTAAGTTCCTCATCCATAGCCCCTGTCCACTTAGCTGATGCTATAGCTTGTTTAAAAATTTTAGGTTCGGTATCCAGAGAGTAGGACAAGAGAAAACCATAGTATGGTTGAGATAGGCGTTGATAAGATAAAACAGAAGAAATGGGATAAGGAGTGGTATGGTGATCTGGCAAAGTAGAGTGGGATTGTAAGAGAGCACAGTGATAGTTAGACAAGTAACTAGGGGCCTTAGTCTTACGTTTGGGTCGGTCATTAAGATGAGAAATACCCTGACTCTCTGAGACAACAATATTCCTAGCAACCTGAACTGGACTAGATACAGATTCTAGATGAGCAGAAGAATGAGAACCTGATGCATGAGTTGGTGAATGTAGTGAAGATGGAACAGGATGATCAGTTTGGAATGAATCAGGTGAAGAATGGATATAAGGAGCAGGTAAAGGTAAAACAGTGTTAGAGAACAAATCAATACCAACAGAATCTTGTTGCTGAAAAGGGAAAACATTTTCATGAAAACTAACATTTCTGGAAATGGAAATAGATCGACTCTCTAAGTCTAACACCTTATAGCCTTTGTAACCTGTAGGATAGCCTAAGAAGACACACTGTCTAGCTCTAGGTGATAGCTTAGTTCGATCTTTCTGATAAGTGCTCACATAACAAAGACAGCCAAAATTTCGAAGAGCAGAGTATACAGGAGGTTTATGCAGCAAGACTTCATAAGGACTCTTGTTCCCTAGCAAAGGTGAAGGTGTACGATTAATGAGAAACACAGAAGTCAGTACACAATCACTCCAATACACCAAAGGAATATTTGATTGAAATAAGAGAGCCCTAGCAACATTAAGTATATGCTGATGTTTCCTTTCTACAACTGAATTCTGCTGAGGGGTATATGCACAAGAAAAGTAATGAACCATGCCTAAATCATGAACAAGATCAGTGAATTGCAATTCAGGAGCATTGTCACTTCTAAAAGATTTGATCTGAACATTGTACTGTGTTTTAATATGCTTAACAAAGTTTGGAAAAATAGTTCTAACTTCATGTTTAGCATGCATCATGTATATCCAAGTCACACGGCTATGATCATCCACAATTGTTAAGAAATACTTGTATCCTTCTATTGATTCAGTGTGAAATGGTCCCCAAGTGTCTACATGAACCAAATCAAAAGCAGTAGATGACATATTATTGTGAAAAGGAAAAGACAATCTCTTTTGTTTTGCTAATGGACAAACAGAGCAGTGTGAATGTGAGAATGCAGAAGACTTTGGAAGCGAGAGAACATCAGACAAGACTTGTAACTTGGCAGGTGAAGGATGTCCTAGGCGTTGGTGCCAAAGATTCCCATCAACTGTCAAGGATCCACAGAAATCATGTGAGATCACAGAATTGGTCAGAGATTGTAAATTCAAAATGTAGAGGTTATGAAATAGATCACCCTTCCCAATCATCAAGTCCTGAGAAAGGCCCTGAAGAAAACAATATGTAGGAAAGAAATGAGCTGAGCAATGATTTTGATGTAATAAGGAACTGATGCTTATCAGGTTAAAATGAAAAGATGGTACAAACAAGACATCATGCAAGATCATAGAATCAGACAAATGAATGGTTCCAGTATGAGCAATGGGTAAACGAGTTCCATTAGGCAAGGAAACATTTATATCAGAGGCCGAGAATATCTCTTGAAACATAGAAGGATCAGAACAAACGTGACTTGTGGCCCCACTATCAAGTATCCAACTATCACTAGGAAGGGAACAATATAAAGTGGAAAGGCATTGATGGTTAAAAGTGAAAGTATGTTGTTCATACCGGAGATTAGTGGATAGGATTGGGAAATTACCCGAGGTAGAGTGAGGATCCATAGCACCAGTGGCAGTGACAGTAGCTGAAGAACGAGCAGAAGACTGGGAAACCTGAACTTGTGCACTGAGTTGTTGAATGAGAGAATTGATCTGTGCAGGATTGAACTGAGAGATGTCAAGAGCATTGGTAGAAGATGATGATACTGCAGCAGGAGATGATACAAAGTTATCATTAGAATAGCCAGTAATGACATTAGCTACTGCCTTCTGTTGACTTGTGTTCTGTGGCATAGTCGGTCTTGGAGAATAGTTGAATTGACCACGAGGATTGAAGGGAGGTCTATTGTTGTAATTGGTTGCACCAGTTGGAGAGTTGAACTTAAAACTAGGGGGATAACCATGGAGTTTAAAGCATTTATGAACTGTATGACCCAACTGTCCACAGTGTGTACACAATGGACGATTTCCTCTTGGCCTGAAAGTATTATAAGCAGCAGCATATTCAGTGTTATCGGTATACTCTGGACCATTCCCAACATAAGGACCTGTTGCTTGGAAAGCAACATTCTCTGTCTTGATAACTGGCTTGACAGACCTTTGACGCTCATCCTGAACTACCATGTTAAAAGCCTCTTCAATGGTAGGGATAGGCTTCAACATTAGGATGTGTCGTCGACTGTGTTCATAGACTTCATTAAGGCCCATCAGAAACTTTGTTACACGGCCACGTTGTTGCATCTGTTCCCACAACGCAGCTGCATTGCATTCACAACGTCCACACGTACAAACGGGAAGCTCAATGTAATTCTTATACTCTTCCCATAGAGTAATCAGCTCAGTATAGTAAGTACTGACATCAGATGATCCTTGTTGAATAGTACTGAGACGTTGTTCAATCTCGTAAACACGAGGAGCGTCATCTTGTTTGAATCGAGACATGAGATTATTCCAAATCAATTCCGCAGTGGATATGAACAATAAACTTCCACCAATCTTCTTAGAAACAGAATTCATAAGCCACGTTGCCACCATATCATTACATCTAGACCAAGATCCTGATTCTGGACTATTAGAAGGAGGTTTGCGGATCGTACCGTCTATGAAGCCGAGTTTGTTACGGACGTTGAGCGCCATACGAACAGCACGACGCCAGGAATGAAAATCAGCTCCGGAAGTGAGTCGATCAGTCACCAATTGCAGTCCGGCGTGATCATTGTTATGTAAGAAGTACGGATTCTCGTAATGATCCGTTACCGGAGAGGTCGAAGATGAAGTCGGAGGTGGAAAAGCTTGGGATCCCATCGCGATTGCAAATTTGACCTAGGATTGAGACGAATCGTAGAATCGAAGACGAGAAACTGTGACGATTTGAATTTTCGAACACAGGAAAATCAAGACCAGAGATTTGAAGAAAGAATGAATGAGATGAACAATGAATCGGTAGACGTGAAGAAAAATCAAAAGAATGAGATGAATCCAAAGCTCATCGCGAGAAGCACTCATGATCGTACTGCTCTGATACCATATCAAGACTTAGCGAAGAAGAAGAGAGTGAGCTCAGGAGTAGAGAGAAAAGTTGTTAGAATATTCTCTTATCTCATTAATTGTGTAACTGTACAAACTGTATCGCAATATATACTAATAGTTAACAAGCTAAAGGAGACTCATTAACTATTTCGTATTTACATTAAACATATATGCGTGATATAATGTGACATCATCAGTTCGCCATCGTCATCATAAATAAATCTGTGTTGTTGTTTTAGCTATCTTATTATTCTATGATATGTCTGGGTGCTAACTCTGGGGACTACTTTTAAATATCATAAATTTATGGACTATTTTTTTATTTATAAATTTCACTATTTTTTCTTATTCGGTGTCGACCGACACCATAGCTGAATGTCTATACGCAAAAATTGGATTCTAGCTTAATTTTTTCTTGTCTTTCTTTCTTTTGACTCTAAATGCTCCCAAAATATTTAAAATAATCCTAAAATCTCTAAACTAATTTATCTGGTACCTAAAACTACAAAGACTATAGAAAACTCTAAACACTAAAAAAACTATTTATATAAAACTGGTGTCAGGCCGATCACAAATTTCAGGCAAATCAAGCTTCGATTTCACATTATCTTTCGTCTTTTCTTTGCACGTTGAGAACAATGTTCATGATATTATCAAAAAAAATTCTCAATGTGCATAACATCAAGATTATGCCTTGGTAGCTGATCCTTCCAATAGGGTAAATCCCAGAAGATGCTTAGCTTGTGCCAGTTGTGGGACAAACCAGCTGCGTATACATTCTCATGCCCATTTCCACCACATTCACGAGTTCTTAGTGCACCAAAGGTTTCCAAAAGACCCAAAGTATTCGACCCTTCGTCTTGGAGAATAGGATCATCAAACACTTTCCTCTTCTTCGTAAAAAGTTTAGTGTTTTTCCGATATGGAGGATCATGCGGTAGAAATCTCCTAATGACAATCAAACCAACACGATTTGCGTCCATTTTTCAACTGGAATGCATCGGTCTTTTCCTGATAATACGGACATGCTAACCTCCCAAGCGTTGTCCATCCTGATAACATACCATAAGCCGGAAAATCGCTAATGGTCCACATTAGTGCAACCCTCATCAGAAATTTTTTCTTGCATGAGACATCATATGCTACAACACCAGGCAGCTATAACATTTGCAACTCATATATCAATGGTTGTAAGAATACATCAAGTGATCTTCTTGGGTGCTCTGGACCGGGAACGAGTACTGAGAGGAAAAGAAACTCTCGACGCATGCATGATATATCATGGTTTTTACTAGTTTTGGGCCATGATATAGGTGTGTTTTAGTGTCTTTTGTGTTCATTTAGAGTCTTTTACAGGTATAATCAGGTTTGGAGCTGAATTGGAGATAATGGAGCATTTTGGAGATTTTTGGAGTGATTGACCGAGAGATAGAGTTCACTGTCCGAAACAGAGCACTGCGTCGATCGTTGCACACCTGCAACGGTCGTTGCACCAGCGAGATGGGCCAAAACTCGGCGGTTTATGAAGAGTCAAGAATTTTCACTTTGATCCAGAAGTTCCTGATATTTACAAAGAAGCCCCTGGCCGAGATTAGACCTATATTATTGAGTTTTTAGATTCGTTTTACAGAACGCTTTCATAATTAAGAGCAGAGGATTTCTAGAGCTTTTGGGGCTGATCTGAACCTTTACTTCATCTGTATTTGGAGAAGATTTCGAACCCCTTTTACTCTTATTCTTTTATGCAATTTATTCATCATATGATTATGTTTTCATTATCTATGTCTGAGTAGATTCCTAGTTAGGTTTAGGGTTTCTCACATAGGATTTCATGACTTGCTAGACTTGTTAAATTCAGTTAAGGATTCATAACTATATCTGTTCTTCAATCTAATTGTGCTTAAAGCTAGTTCTAACCTGATCAATTAGAATCTAGATCTTAGGTTGCTAAATATGTCACGGAAGTGGGGTTTAGGAATCTGAACTAATTAGGTTGAGCAATTAAACTACTCGCAAACGAAAGTTTGGTTTAGGATAATTGTGAACATATCAAACCTGGAATTAATGCTAGTTTAATCTGTTAGTTCTCGCAAACGAAAGTTTGGTTTGCTGCACTTAGACTTAGAGAATTATCGCAAAGGAATTTGGTTAGTTCTATATCTGTGTTTTGAGTTCTAGAACTGTGCTTAATTAGATCCTTACTGAATGAACTGTCTGCTTGTCTGATTTCCTGAGAACGCCCTAGACTTAGCGCTTTTAATTACTTGCTTTCACAACCGTTAATCTCTGCTACTGATTTACTTTCTCGCACCGCTTTTAATTCAATCACATTGTTTTCTTCCTAGTATTAATCCGTTTCGTTCTATTGAATACCAGAGTCCCTGTGGATTCGATAACCCTATATACTACAACTACTGAACTGTGCACTTGCAGTTAGAGAATAGGGTAAAACTTAGAACCTACCAAGTTTTTGGCGCCGTTGCCGGGGACTCTTAGAGTCTTCGATAGGACCGAACTTAGGGTTTTACTAGGATTTTTCGTTTTCTTTTCGTTTTTGCTTTTGAATTTTTTTTAGTTACTGATTTTCTCTGATTTTCTCTCTGTCGCAGGTACCAATATCGCACTGCGTCGATCGTTGCATTCTTAGCATCGATCGTCACTAGGCGATTCAGAGATTGAAACGATCGTTGCACTGATAGCATCGATCGTTGCCCGACGATTACAGACAGTTTATGCAGACGCAGAAAACTAGAAGTAATCCGAACTTGGACTTAGTTAATCTCGATCTTGAAGAACTCGGACGTCTAGAAAGAACTATCAGAAGAGAAAAGAGAGAAAGAATGGTACGAGAACGTCTGATCTTGATACCAGATGCTGAAGGTACCCTAAGGGACCGAGAAAACAACCCGTACAATGCGGCTGGGCAAAGGGTTGATGCTGAAGGGAATGTCATCCCTGATCCTCCTGAGCAACAGCAACAGGAGCAGAACCAGGGTCAAGGACAGGCCCAAGGTAGACAGATGGTTGTCCATGAGAGGACTTTAGCTGACTACAACAGACCGGATGAGTTTCATAGAAACCGGTCAGCTTTAGTGCTTCCTGCTTTTGAGAGGAATGATTTTGAGGTCAAAACCATCTACTACTCGATGATAAGATAGAATGCATTTCATGGACATCCAACAGAGCAGCCTATGGACCACATTGATTCGTTTGAGGACATAATCAATGGCATGAAGTATGATGGAGTTTGCCAGGATTATCTGTTCCTTAAGCTCTTTCCCTACAGTCTCGCTGGAGACGCTGCTGCATGGCTAA
Organism: Orychophragmus violaceus; assembly: GCA_030180135.1. Lineage (NCBI taxonomy): Eukaryota > Viridiplantae > Streptophyta > Magnoliopsida > Brassicales > Brassicaceae > Orychophragmus > Orychophragmus violaceus. The sequence continues at coordinate 14,999,167 of CM058238.1, read as the reverse complement.
AGCAACTGCCACCTGGACAGTTTACTACTTGGGCAGACCTGAAGAGTGAGTTCCTACGTCATTTCTATGATGATGCGCGTTCAGATCAGTCCAGACAGGATATTCTCACATTTTCCCAAGGAGCTGTGGAGCCTTTGAAAGCTGCCTGGATGAGATTTAAGAAGTACCAGCGTGACTGCCCACACCATGGATTCACTGAAGTGCAGTTACTTGGTATCTTTTTTAGAGGAATAGATCTGCCATATCAGTCTGCACTGGATAACTCCAGTAATGCGAACTTCAACACCAGGACTCCTACACAAGCTAAGCAGTTGATTGAGAACCTAGTTGGCAGCAACAGTTGCAAGACTATGGATGAGAGGAGGAAGAAATCTGGTGGAAGTGTAGAGAATACAGAGATGACTGAATTGAGATCTAGGATGGACACAATCTACAACCTCCTGACTAATAAGAAGGCTGTCCATTTTGCTCAAGATGTTGAGGTAATTCAGACTGAGGAGGACACTCAGGAAGAAGATGTGAATTACATTGGAGGATCTGGTTTCCAAGGTAACAGATTTGGTAATCAGCAGGGTAACAGATTCTTCAACCAAGGACAGAAGAGTGCCTTCACAGGCAATCAAAACTCTTTTGGACAGACTAGTGGTTTTCAGAAGCCCTTTGGACAAGGTGCTCAGAGAACCTATGGATCTACATCTTATCAGACTCCTCCTGCACCTACAGCTCATGAGAGTAGGGTGGAAGCAATGTTTGAACAACTAATGGAGAGTCAGACCAAGAGTACTGTGGAAAGCAACAAGAAGATAGATGCTGTCTATGAGAACCTCAATGGAAAGTTTGAGACGCTGAACACTCACATGAAGCAGTTAGATACTCAGGTGAGTCAGATTTCCAGCTCTATGAAGGGAAAAGGAGTAGCAGACACTCATATTAAAGCCTGGTCTGTGTGCATTAATGATGGATCTCACCTAGGTGAAAAATTTGAGCTAAGTACAGCTGAATTGGTGAAGGAAGAAGAAATCTCGGATTTTAGTGAAAAAGTCTCGGGTGGAAACTGCAGCATTGCAACGATCGACACACACCTAGCATCGATCGTTGCAGGTCGTGAACAGACAGAACTGTCGGATGATAATGGCATAGATGCTGACTTGGAGCTTGATCGCCTATTCCCTGGAGTTTCTGAGATCTCTCAACAGGAGATTTATGCGCAGATTGTTAGACAACACTCCTCAGTGTCTGAGGTAATTAAGCAGGAAATTGAAGAGCTTAAGAAGCTAGAGGAAATTGGTGAAGAATTGGAAGAAATTCCATCTTCTGATGATCCACCTTATCATCCATGTGTGCAGAGGTATTTGAACAAGATGCTGCCTCTAGATGAAGAGCTGAGAGACTGGGTGATTGTAGTTCCTCAACATATAAGTGATGTTCTGCTGACAAAGATCCCGAAGAAGCTGCCAGATCCTGGAGTCTTTGTGCTTGATTGTTCTATCTTTGAGGATAGTTTTAGACGCTCTCTTTGTGATCTAGGAGCTGCTGGAAGTATGATGCCTTATTCTGTGGCAGAGAAGCTGGGAATGCTGGATTTTTCTCCCACTAGGACCTCTCTTGTCCTAGCTGATCAGTCTATACGAGTTCCGGAAGGACTCTTGAAGGACATACCAGTGAGAGTTGGAAACTACTTAGTTCTGGCACACTTCCTTGTGCTGAAGTACGACTGCGATCCTGATGAAGCATTGCTGCTTGGAAGACCATTCTTGGCTATAGCAGGAGCTGTGATTGATGTTAGACAGAGTCTAATAGACCTCCACCTGGGAGATGAGCAGCTGCGATATGAGATGGAGAAGCTGCGAAAGCCACTGATAGATGGGCAGACATTCACAATCATGGATGCAGATGATGAGCAGCCGGATAACACTGTGATTCTAGATCCTGGAACACATTTTATTCCATCTTTTCTTGGACATAAGCATTCTGCAACAGCCTATTCTCCACCTTGGATGAGGAGACTTGAACAGAGACAGAAAAGGTCTCTGTCAGGTTCTCTTACTGCCTGAAAATTCTTGTCTGTCCGGTCAAGCTATTGACCTTAAACAAGCGCTGGGTGGGAGGCAACCCACCATTAGGTACTCGTGTTTTTCTACTTAATTTTTGGTGTTTTTGTTAGGATTTTACGTTTGTTTTTGTTTCTGGTGAGTTTTTTATTGCAGGTCTCGGATGAATTCGCAGTGCGTCGATCGACTTCTGTGTCGATCGTCACAACACGATCGGAATCGCATTGCAGCGATCGTTGCACTCTTGAGCAACGATCGACCATACACGAAAATCGCCAAGTAACGGTCGGTGCACTTAGTGCAACGATCGATGCATGAGCGACAGAGGTAAAACCCGACAGAACTCAACAGAACCTTATCAATTTTTCTTTCTTTTTACCAATCCTTCGCTTGACACTACTGGGGACAGTGTGTCTTAAGTGTGGGGGAGGTGCTACTGACTTTTGTTTTCTGTTTTCTTAAGAGTCAGTCCGTTTTTCAAAACTTTTTGTTTTATTGAGTCAAAATTGTTTAAGTAAGAAACTATGATTTCTGAGAAGATTTACAAGACTTGCAGGAACTTAAGTAACCATTGAGATGAAGTTGCAGGATCTATCTCTGACTATTAGAAAACTCCATCACAGATCAACCTACTGGGAACACCCACATCACTTCAGGTATCAGAGGATCCTTTTACTGACTTCAATTTAATACTGACTTAGATTTCTCACCTAAGGGCTTGGTAAACTTTGTGTCGGATTCCCTTGTTAGTTCTGACACAGCCTGTCAACCTATCCTATTTAGTTCCCTTCTCCCCTTCTATAAAGTAAAAAAAAAAAAAAAGATAATAAACTGAGGATGAGTTAGTAACTCCGAAGTGGTCATGGGAATGGTAGCAAACACTATTTTCTCTCATGTGATCCATGGAATGTGTCCAAAGTACACCCCATAACAGGAAGAACACTTATAAAAAAAATAAAATGATACCCAATGGGGAAAAATCAGTTGTTAAAGAAGGGAAAGAGAAGAAAGGGACTAGAGAAAGATAGTATGGTGGTCTAGAGCTGATAAGGTAAGAATCCATGTGCCCTTTGATCGATACTCCTTAGGTGAGACCGCACTTAAATACTTGCAGAAGTCAGTAGGGAGAATTTGAATGCTTGAATGTGATTGTGGAGTTTACTTAGGACAGTTGCTAAGTGTGAGGGAAGTACATGTTGGTCTTGATATCCTGTGATTGATTCTTTCAGTGGTTTACTAAGGGGAATCTGAGTATTGTAGCTTCTAAGATGAAATGAGTTTCTGAAGAGTTTTCAAACCTCTTCACCATGCTTTAGTTCTCTGTTTTGCTTGAGGGCAAGCAAAGGCTAAGTGTGGGGGAGTTGATATATCATGGTTTTTACTAGTTTTAGGCCATGATATAAGTGTGTTTTAGTGTCTTTTGTGTTCTTTTAGAGTCTTTTACAGGTATAATCAGGTTTGGAGCTGAATTGGAGATAATGGAGCATTTTGGAGATTTTTGGAGTGATTGGCCGAGAGATAGAGTTCACTGTCCGAAACAGAGCACTGCGTCGATCGTTGCACACCTGCAACGGTCGTTGCACCAGCGAGATGGGCCAAAACTCGGCGATTTATGAAGAGTCAAGAATTTGCACTTTGATCCAGAAGTTCCTGATATTTACAAAGAAGCCCCTGGCCGAGATTAGACCTATATTATTGAGTTTTTAGATTCGTTTTACGGAACGCTTTCATAATTAAGAGCAGAGGATTTCTAGAGCTTTTGGGGCTGATCTGAACCTTTACTTCATCTGTATTTGGAGAAGATTTCGAACCCCTTTTACTCTTATTCTTTTATGCAATTTATTCATCATATGATTATGTTTTCATTATCTATGTCTGAGTAGATTCCTAGTTAGGTTTAGGGTTTCTCACATAGGATTTCATGACTTGCTAGACTTGTTAAATTCAGTTAAGGATTCATAACTATATCTGTTCTTCAATCTAATTGTGCTTAAAGCTAGTTCTAACCTGATCAATTAGAATCTAGATCTTAGGTTGCTAAATACGTCACGGAAGTGGGGTTTAGGAATCTGAACTAATTAGGTTGAGCAATTAAACTACTCGCAAACGAAAGTTTGGTTTAGGATAATTGTGAACATATCAAACCTGGAATTAATGCTAGTTTAATCTGTTAGTTCTCGCAAACGAAAGTTTGGTTTGCTGCACTTAGACTTAGAGAATTATCGCAAAGGAATTTGGTTAGTTCTATATCTGTGTTTTGAGTTCTAGAACTGTGCTTAATTAGATCCTTACTGAATGAACTGTCTGCTTGTCTGATTTCATGAGAACGCCCTAGACTTAGCGCTTTTAATTACTTGCTTTCACAACCGTTAATCTCTGCTACTGATTTACTTTCTCGCACCGCTTTTAATTCAATCACATTGTTTTCTTCCTAGTATTAATCCGTTTCGTTCTATTGAATACCAGAGTCCCTGTGGATTCGATAACCCTATATACTACAACTATTGAACTGTGCACTTGCAGTTAGAGAATAGGGTAAAACTTAGAACCTATCAATGCACATAGATGGCGGTAGGTTATAAGGAGTTAAAATCACTGGCCACAACGAATATTGTCTCCCATGCCTTCCAAACGGTTTGAAACCATCTGTGCATAATCCGAGGTACACGTTACGTGGTTCGTTTGCAAAATCTGGATATACGCTCTGAAAATGTCGCCATGTTTCAGCATCCGACGGATGTGCAATTTCTGCTCCTCTTCTATGCTCAACATGCCATCTCATTTCCCCCACAATTCGCTCCGATTGGTATAAGCGCCTCAGCCTATCGGTTAACGACATATACCACATTCTCTTGAACGCAACCTTAGCTCTTCCCCTTGTATCCTCATAGCGCAGCTTCTTACAGAACTTACATTCCAGACGGTATTCATCTTCTCGCCAATATATCATACAATTGTCAATGCACACATCTATCATCTGATACGGTAATCCAAGCCCTTTAACAAGTTTTTCGACCTTGTTGTATGAACCTGGCGCAAGATTATCTTCAGGAAGAATATTTTTCACGAAATCGCAAAAAGCATCCATGCATGGCTCCGCCAAATTATAGTCCGTCTTTATGCCCATTAATCTAGTTGCAGATGATAATGGTGAATGTCCCTCTTTGCAACCGTCATAAAGCGGCCGCTTTGCTGCATCTAACATATCAAAAAATCTCTTAGCTTCTACATTAGGTTCCTTATCTACCCTAGTAATTTGATATTCACCTACTTCCTGGATATTTTCTCCAAATGCATCATTAACCATCTGAACGGTACCTACACCAAAATCTACATCCGCGGTATAAGGTTCGCTAGAACTAACAATGGGTTCCAACGTACTAGTACTACCAAAAGGTTCTCTACTACTACTTGCATTATCCAATGTTTTCCCGTGAAGATACCAAATCTTATAACCCACCATAAACCCAACTGGGTATAAGTGATTCCATACTTCGTCAATCGTAGGATTTCTAACATTTCGGCAATGAGTACATGGACATCTCATCTTACCGGTTTCCTGCGTATGTGGTTGATTGCAAGCTACAGTCATGAATTCCATAATACCGAGTGCATATGGGGTGTGCACTGAGTTCGTCGTCTCACCAACCCTCGGTCCGTCCATCCACGATCTGAAATAATTAGAGGAAGATATTTTGCCGTAATAAACAATATTAGAGAGGGAGAGACTATGAGAGAGAGAGAGAGATTGGTGTGGAGGAGAAGTGAGAGATGTTTGGTATATATAGAAAATTAACCGACGGAAAATCGACGGATATCGTTGGAAATCCGTCGGTTTGTTTGTCGGTCTAACGGTAACATTAATGGCTATGTTAACGGTAACATCGAACCAACGAGTTTCCGACGGATTTCGACGCTGTCGAAAATATTCCGACGGATTGGGTTACCTCGGAATTTACCGACAGATTTCCGACGACTTCTTCATCGTCGATTCTCCGTCGGAAAACTGTCGGAATTTTTGACGGGAATATTTCCATCGGAAAATCCGTCAATTAAACTTATGTTTCCTTGTAGTGATTGGTTTAAAGAGTTTTTTCATTATTTGAGTTGTCAACTTCTCATTTCTTAACACCAGGAGAAACACAAGTTCTATTAGTGTGTTGATTACTTGTTTTAAAGGTAAATTGCAACAACTCATTTATTTTCTTAAATATATAATGATTTATCTTGTAAGGTTAATTAATTAAAACCCTCTATGTTATTCTTCGATGTGGAAGGAGCTGTGTCTGTATTCCGGCCTCAAGAATTGTCACTTACAAAGTTTGCACCATGTTAGGGTGTAGCTCCGATAGTATATTGGCAGCGTTTGATGATGCGATTGCAGATGGTGTAGATATCATCAGCATCTCCCTCAACGTAGGATACGCCACAGCTTTTGAAGAAGACCCCATCGCTATCGGGGCTTTTCACGCTATAGCCAAAGGGATTCTCACGGTGAATTCAGCTGGTAACAGCGGTCCAGAAGAACGAACGCTAGAGAGTGTAGCTCCGTGGCTCTTCACGGTTGCCGCCAGTAATACCAACCATGCGTTTTTCACCAAAGTTGTTCTCGGTAACGGCAAAAATCTCGTCGTACGTACAGGGGCGGATCCAGAAATTTATTTAGTATGGGGCATACAATCATATTAATTATAATTAATAAAATATTTTTATTAAAATGTAATATTACTAATACATAAAAATTCCTCAACCAAAAAATATCATGTGTCAAAACATATTTTAAAATATTATATAGTTTTTTACGATTTTTTTATATATTGAAACTTTGTATCACTATTTTATTTGTTAATTATCAAATACTTTCTAACATAATAAACCATACAATTATTTAGAAATAGTCATCCATATATTAGTTTTATAAAATAAGTCTTCAAAATTGTTGTCGCAAAGAATCATCTCTCCAATGTAGTAGTGGCAACTGATAAAATTAAAATATCAAAAACATATATGTGAAAGTAATTTTTTATTATCACACATCCAAATCTCTAAGATTTTCCAAATTTGTAAATCTAATATTTTAGGAATATTATGATATAGATATCAATCACTATTTAAGTAATAAAACTCAAACAATTTCGTGTTTTGAATGATCAAATTGATGGAACCAATCAATAGAGTTTAAAAACGCAGGATAAGCAGTTCAATGTTTACTTTAGTAAAATAAAAATGTTTAAAAGCTACATATTATCGTTTTAGTGGAGAATAAAACATGTCAAAATTAATTTAGAAGACTTTGATTAATAAAGTTTTGGGCACTTACAAATTAATAGGACAACATTTAATTTGAATAATTTAGTTGGGTTGTGGCACTTTTATTATTTCTCAGTTTGGCTGTAGCATTTTTTGTTTTCTCTTTTCAGTTTACAATAAAGAAAATTTTAATTTACTTAAACTAAGGGAAAAAAAAAAGAGTATGTGGCACAGGCCACACCCATCGCTCAAGAAAACAGTTTTAATCTCTATCGTCTTATCTTTGTCTCTTCAAATCCTTTTCTTAATATGAAACAGGGAAAATCAGTGAATACGTTTGGTTTGAATGGAACAATGTATCCACTTGTTTACGGAAAATCTGCTGCTAATTCATCTGCTTGCAGCGTGGAATTGGCAGAGTAACTTCCTCCACAAGAATATGTTCAAAAAAAAAACTTCCTCCACAAGAAACATCATGTTCATGCATATGACCTAGAAATAGTTTCATATGTCTAAAATTGGTGATGATTAAGATTTTTAGTTTATATTTTTCAGGCGATGTGAAGTAGGGTGTCTTCAAGAATCCCTCGTGAAAGGAAAAATGGTGGTGTGCAATTCCGCGGATTTAAACGAAGCTCTAGTAAATTGAGCTGTTGCAGCCATTTCTATCAACCGTACACCAAACGTTGGCTTGGTCACGTCTTTGCCCCTCTCTACTTTATCACAAGAAGATTTTAACTCTTTTGTTTCTTACATTAAGTCCGAAAGGTAACATTCTTTTCTCAAGCTTTATTTGTATGTATACTTTAATTTTGATTCTCCTTATTTAGGATTCGGTTGTGTCAAATACAATTTTCAGCGTTTACGTTTATAATTTGCATGACAGATAACAAAAAGAAAATCCGACGGATTACCGATGGATTACCGAGGGAAAAAACGACGATTTCCCCTCCCTCTTTCTTTCTTACTTTATATTAATTTCACCCCCTATTTTTGAAGGTTGATAGATTGTCGGAGGGAAGGTTTCCGGCAATATAGACCGGCTGAATGGAGATAAAATCGTCTGATGTACCGGAATTAAAAACAAAAATCAAAATCGGACTTATTACGGAAGTTTCAAATGGATAGTTCAAAGTAGGTGTCCACAATCTCATCTATTCGTGGATACTACCACGATCATATCACGTGCTGGACGCTTCTCATGGATAGCCAAACTTGACAATAGTAATATGGACGGACATACATGTATTCATGGTTTGTTACCTAATTAGTATATATCTTCACATATAATTTATTGGAGTATTATCTTCAAAAACAAAACTATCCATCATTTAAGTGATTTAGCTCACTCCCGAAACCAAATTTGCCAATTATCCATCCTTAAAGATCACATATAACTAGTTATTTACCTTAAAATTACTTTGTCTAACCACCAAGTCATGTTTATTTTTTCAAAACTAAAATGATTATCCATTAATATATCATAGTATGATTATCCACAGACGTATATTCAAAATAAGACCAATAATATCCTAGTATCCTCTTAGTCAATGGTTTGTTATCTACGTAGTATCTAGCTTCACATATAATTTATTGGAGTATTATCTTTAAAACAAAAATATCCATGATTTATGTAAAGTGTGGTGTATGACACCTATATGTGTCTAGGGGTGTCAAAATGGGTAAAAGTAAATGGATCAACCCAATCCAATCCAAACCATAGAGTCTAATGAATACAAATATTGGGTATAAATGGATTACTGGATAAAATAGATAAATAGGTTTAATGAGTTGGATTGAAAATGGTTTGGATTCAAATGGATAGTTATCCATATCCAAACCAACAAAAATTTACAACCAACATAAATTTAAATTAAATGTAAAAACCAAAATAACCAAGACAAATTCTAAACCAATTTCACTAAACCAAATCAAACATATTTTTCTCATATTACAATTTGATTTTCTCATTAAGCTAATTTTTTTCTTCAAAACACAAAATCATATTTTCTATCAAAACTACAATACAGTAAAAATTGTGTTTTCCCGCCAAAGCCATAAAGTCGAGTTTTCCCGCAAAAACCGTAAAGTCGAGTTTTCCCGCCAAAACCGTAAAAACGTGTTTTCCCGCCAAAACTGTAAAATTGTGTTTTCCGTCAAAACTAGAAAGTCAAAATTTCCCACCCAAACCGTAAAATCGTGTTTTTCCGCCAAAACCGTAAAATCGAGTTTTCCTGCCAAAACCATAAAGTCGAGTTTTCCTACCAAAACCGTAAAGTCGAGTATTCCCGCCAAAACTGTAAAATTGTCTTTTCCGTCAAAACTAGAAAGTCAAAATTTCATGCCAAAACCGTAAAAACGTGTTTTCCCGCCCAAACCGTAAAATCGTGTTTTCCCGCCAAAACCATAAAATCGTGTTTTCTCGCCAAAACCATAAAGTCGAGTTTTCCCACAAAAACCGTAAAGTCGAGTTTTTCCGCCAAAACCGTAAAAACGTGTTTTCCCGCCAAAACTGTAAAATCGTGTTTTTCGTCAAAACTGGAAAGTTAAAATTTCATGCCAAAACCGTAAAACCGTGTTTTCCCACCCAAACCGTAAAATCGTGTTTTTCCGCCAAAACCATAAAGTCGAGTTTTCCCGCAAAAACTGTAAAGTCGAGTTTTCTCGCCAAAACCGTAAAAACGTGTTTTCCCGCCAAAACTGTAAAATCGTGTTTTCTGTCAAAACTGGAAAGTCAAAATTTCATGCTCAAACCGTAAAAACGTGTTTACCCGCCCAAACCGTAAAATCGTGTTTTCCCGCCAAATTTGTAAAATCGTGTTTTTCCGCCAAAACCATAGAATCGTGTTTTCCTGCCAAAACCGTAACATCATATTTTCCCGCCAAAAATATAACATCGTGTTTTCCCGCCAAAACTGTAACATTGTGTTTTCCCACCAGATTGTAAAATCGTGTTTTTCTGCCAAAACCGTAAAATCGTGTTTTCCAGCTAAAGCCGTAAAATCGTGTTTTCCCGCCAAAACCATAAATCGCTTTTCCGTCAAAACCGTAAAATCTTATTTTCTGTCAAAACTGTAAAATCGCGTTTTCCATTAGAAGTAAAACCAACAACCTTATTTTAGTTATAGATTAACCATTATTTAACTTATTTATTATAATACATAATAATCTAATTTAATAATTAATGAAATTATAAAATATTATCAAATAGATTAACCATTAAAAACATTAACCCATTAAAATAAATGGGTTATGGATTGACCCAATCCATTTATCAAATAGGCTGGGTTAATCCATTTGGATATGGGTTGGTTTGGATTGGTTTACCTATTTTGACATCCCTATCTGTGTCTATCCAAGAAAAGAGGAAATGATAGTATCTATCTTTGACTTTTTAGGTACTATTCTCACCTGTAAAGATAAATCTGTCTTTTTGACGCTCAGACCTACAAAAAAATACAAGATTGCAAATACTTTTAAAAAGACATAAAACTGTAATTATTTTTTTTTAAAGATACATTGAATTGAATGCAATTATTTCCAAATTTTGTGTTGGCATAATAAGCTTAATTCACTGGATTATATTTGAGTTTTTTTCCTATTAAAACAAGGTTTCCTAGATATTACTCCTATATTGGTAATAAGAGATTTAGAGAAATTGATTGAGATTTGATCCCAAAAAAAGAAGAGATCAAAGTTTGCTTAAGATCCCGAACCTATATATCCCACTTCTATACACATGAAGAACATTCAGAGAGCGAGTTTAATTTAGTTTATTCGAAAATGACGAAAGGTGCAACATTCTATTGCCTCTTCTCATGTCTCCTCGTCATGTTTTTGAGTTCAGTCTCAGCAATCAAAGATGATGACGAAGATCAACATGTATTACTTATTGATTATCAAAACAGTAGTTACAATTATTAATGATCTCTTGTTTCGCACTGTGAGATGAAATGACCATCATACATGTTGATAATGATTGGTGATGATAATATCCATGAAGGTATATATCGTATACTTGGGAGCACTTCCGTCTCGGGCGGATTACACACCAATGTCCGACCACATGAGTATTCTTCAAGAAGTCACCGGAGAGAGGTCTGTTTAATTTGCTTGTTGGATATATATAGATCAAACGTTATAATAATTCTAAAATGTAATGATATTTATATTCTAGTTCGATTGAGAAACGCTTGGTGAGAAGCTACAAAAGGAGTTTCACCGGGTTTGCAGCACGACTCACCGAATCCGAACGAACAAAAATAGCCGGTGATATATTCTTTGTTAATTGAACTTCATAAAATTTGTAAAGCTACATTTGTAAATTGTCCTTACATTATGTAACGTTCTTCTTAGGAATGGAGAGAGTGGTGTCTGTGTTCCCAAGTAAAAAAATGAAACTCCAAACGACATCGTCTTGGAACTTCATAGGTCTCAAAGAAGGCAGCAAAACGAAGCGTAACCCTAGCATTGAGAGCGATACCATCATCGGAGTCATCGACAGTGGAATCTGGCCCGAATCAGACAGCTTTTCCGACCATGGCTTTGGTCCGTTTCCTAAGAAGTGGAAGGGCACTTGTGCCGGAGGAAAAAATCTCACCTGCAACAAGTAGCTAGACACACTCTTACATTTCACTACGGAATTTTTTCGAACAAGTTATCACTTTTTAAAAACTTTAAACCACAATATCTCAATTTTTACAGCAAAATCATTGGGGCAAGAGACTACACATCCGAAAAAGAGTCGGCGAGGGATTACACGGGACACGGCACGCACACGGCATCAACGGCTGCCGGTAATGCTGTCGCAGACGCAAACTTCTACGGGCTTGGAAATGGAACCGCGAGAGGTGGCGTTCCAGCCGCCCGAATCGCCGTTTACAAAGTCTGCGATAATGAAGGTTGCGACGGAGAAGCGATTATGGCTGCGTTCGACGACGCAATCGCTGACGGTGTGGACGTTATAACTATCTCCATCGTGATAGATAACACTCCACCGTTCAATCGGGATCCTATAGCAATTGGTGGTTTTCATGCTTTGGCTAAAGGAATTCTTACTGTGAACTCAGCCGGAAATGACGGTCCGAAAATTAGTACAGTCTCTAGCACCGCACCATGGGTTTTTAGCGTAGCGGCCAGCATCACGAACCGTGCATTTATGGCTAAAATTGTTCTTGGAGACGGCAAGATACTTGTAGTGCGTAACAAGAAACCGTCTAATCTCAACATTTATATTATTATTGTCGGTTAAACCAATTTGACTCTTATGTTTTTTTTATCTGAACCAGGGAAGATCAGTGAATACTTTCGATCTTAATGGAACCAAGTACCCTCTAGTGTACGGAAAATCTGCTGCTTTGAGTACATGTAGCGAGAAGAAGGCTTTGTAACTTCCTGCCCAAGAAACCCTCACTTTTTGTTTTCTAGCGGAAACTATTTTTACATTTATTTATTTTTGATGAGATGTTTCTGTTTTTCTTCTTGTAGGCTATGCGAGCCAAAGTGTTTAGACGGCAAACTCGTGAAAGGAAAGATTGTGTTGTGTGAATCTTTAAACGGTCCTATTGAAGCTCAAAAGTTGGGAGCGGTTGGATCCATTGTTAAGAGCCCTGAACCAGACGACGCTTTTCTCCGCTCTTTCCCGGCCTCATTCTTATACGGTGATGACTACGAATCGGTCCTCTCTTACATGAAATTGACAAAGTAACGATTTAAACTATTCTCTATAACCTACATACTTCAAATCCTGCTGCGAGTCCTTATTCGTGTGTATGCAGAGTTCCGACAGCGACTATTCTGAAAAGTGAGGAAATTTATAATCAGAAAGCTCCTCTCGCTGTTTCTTTCTCTTCTCGCGGTCCAAGCACCATCGTTTCAGATATTCTCAAGGTAAGTAGTTGGCCTTAATGCTAGTTACTAGCCTATCTCTTTTTTTCCTTGTCTGAGAGACAATTATGGATTGAAAAATTCAGCCGGATATAACAGCACCAGGAGTAGAGATCCTCGCTGCCTATTCACTTGACACTTCACCAACTCAAACCGAGATCGACAGTAGACGTGTAAAGTTCAATGTTATGTCTGGAACTTCAATGGCTTGTCCACACGTTGCTGGCGTCGCCGCCTATGTCAAGACGTTTCATCCTGAATGGTCTCCTTCCATGATCCAATCTGCCATCATGACAACTGGTAAGAAAAAAAAAATTAGTACAAATTTTTACCAAGAAAAACAAACTTACTTGTCCCGCAAGAAACCCATCAACGATATCCTAATTTTGTAGCTTGGCCGATGAATGCTTCTGGTCCTGGCTTTGTATCAACTGAGTTTTCTTACGGAGCTGGACATGTGGACCCAATAGCTGCTATCAATCCTGGACTCGTCTATGACTCTACCAAAGCAGATCACTTTGCCTTTCTCTGCGGATTAAACTACACGAGTAAGAACTTAAGATTTATCACTGGAGAGAACAGCACTTGCACCAAAGAACTTTCCAAGACATTACCAAGAAACCTCAACTATCCGACGATGTCAGCTAAAGTGTCCGGAACAGGATCGTTCAATATAACTTTCCAAAGAACTGTCACAAATGTCGGTACGCCAAATTCTACATACAAAGCAAAGGTAGTCACAAGTCCTGGATCTAAACTCGTCATCAAAGTGTCACCTAGTGTTCTGTCTATGAAGTCGATGAATGAGAAGCAGTCTTTCATGGTGACTGTTTCAGGCGTTAGTATTGGAACAGAACAACCTATGTCTGCAAATCTGATATGGTCTGATGGCACCCATAATGTCAGAAGCCCCATTGTTGTTTATGCTATGAGCTGATGTAACATTAATTTGATAACGTTATGAAAGGCTTATATTAATCTCTTATATAAATAACTGTTTTATAATTCATGAACTTAACGTCAAAATATAAATACTATCCGTTGCTTATGTTTTGTTTTCTTTTATATAAGACCACTCACTTTGTATCCACCAGAAAGATAAAACACGAAAAAAAAATATCAAACATTATTAAAAAGAAAAATACAAAAATAAAATAAAACAATGAACAAGTTTACTATGTTTTTGTGTTTGTTTATGTTTTTGATGGTCACCTCCGCCCAACCCAATCACAATGGGAGAAAGGTATTATCGAGATAGGTTATATATGTTCATTGTTTTTATAACAGTTTAAGATGGTAATAAAGGGTGGATAACTTTTTCAAAAAATAAAAAATAAAAATAAAGGGTGGATAATGCAGATCTACATCGTTTACATGGGAGCATTGCCGTCACTCAACGACTACGTCACTATTGAACGTCACCATGTCTCATTGCTTCGTAGTGTCACCGGAAAAAGGTAAACTATTTCATATCTAAGTCCTGGTGTAGAGTCGGGGTCTGTCGATTGATTGAACCGGCCCTCGAGTTATACAACAACGAAACCATAACAATCTGATTACTTGATTAAATATATGTTCTTTATTTCTGCTATATACAATCTGATTACTTGATGTGTATATTTAATAATCAGTTACACACCGAGCCTAATTGTCGCCAACTACGAGAGGTCCTTCGACGGGTTCGCCGCATGGCTCACTGAGGAGGAAAGTAAGAAGCTTTCAGGTAAATCTTTTTAAAACAATCTAACCGAAACTTCGCCAGTCACCACACCGAAGCAGACCAAGTTTTTTTGGTGAATTTCATCAAATGACTATGTTACGAAAAAAATTTGGATAAATTAAAAGTGGCAAGATTTGTCTCAGTTCTAGTTTACATAACTTTATTTGTTACCCTAAATTTTGAATAGACAATCTGTCATAGATTAAAAGGTTTAGTTTGTGTGCTCATAAATAATGGTAATTTCTTTTGTAATCTCTTCCTCTCTGCCTGAAATTGAATTGTAGCCATGCCCGGGGTCGTTTCGGTGTACCCGGACTTAATACTACACCCGGACCGCTGGACGTGATCAATGACGGTGTCATAGACTCGTGACTAAGAACTCGACATTTGGCCCCCCTTGTGACCACTATTTTTTGTACTAATCATACTTTTTTTTGTGAAATCATCACACTATTACAGTCTTTATGAATAAGAAAAAAAATTGAGTATTTCACAAGAAGGGGTTGTGACTATTTAATGTCGCTGTTGTAACGTGTTCTCAGAAGCTGTTTTTGTTAGTTACTTAGATGCATTGACTCACCCTTGGTCAAAGTGAACTAATATGGGATTTTTTTTTGTCGGCAACTTGAGATTTATTGCAAAGGCCCAATAGGCCAAATGTACAATGGGTAGAAAAAGGTTGTAAAATTGATATCGGGCTGATAATGGGCCTAGAAAGATAAGACAAAAAAATACAAGTCGTGGTTAGGAAGCCACGAACACAGCGCAAGTGGGACCACGTGTCAGCCATCGAAGACGCACCGCCATGCAATTCGCCACGATACACCGAGGAGAAGCGCCGCCGTCGATGCAGGTCCAAAATTTTGTCTCCTCCCGCTACCCATCTGCCGATCTGCTGCTCCATTGAAGAAACGTCAGAGAAGGACTACCAAATTTCTCACCGGAAATCATGAACTACGAAGAAGCTCCTCCGCCATGCAAACCCAATCTACTGATTTGCAGATTTGCTCACCATCATCGCTCCTCCTCCTTGAGCGGGTGAAAGCGGTGAAGAAATTACTCCAAGAGAGCCCAAGTCACCGAAGAGATTGTCAAGAATATCCAGTATCTCCGACGAATAGAAGGCGCAAAGGAGAAGAGATCGAAACCTCACAAATCCACATCTGGAGATTCCGGGAATCAGCACCGGCCAGCCCATGAATAGCTCGTAGACGGACGCACGATCATCACCAGAGTAGAAGTCCGGCAGTTCACCGGAAGTATGAACCGACAAAAGCCGATAACAAAACGGTTCATATAGAACCGAGATTAAAAAACAAGCAAACAAAAGTGATGATTCAGAGAAATATGGAACATGGAATCATCAGAAGAGACAAAAGTAACCCTTCCTCCAGCGCGGCGAATCGCCACCGGAGACCGGAACTGAAAACTCTTGATTGCGAAAATAGAGAGAAGGGAGAGAAACTATGGAAGAGAGAGAAACTTTTTAGTTTACTTTACCACAACTAATATGGGATTTAGATCGATCGATATACGAGTATTAAAATTAAATTTATCAATTTTATACTTAGTCATTAACATAAAATAAAACGTATTTAAGGCGTTATAAAATAGCTTTGATTAACTCATGTACATAAAGTTCAAAAAAAAAAAAAAAAAACTCATGTACATGATAATTACATCATGCAACGCGTTATATATAGGTCTCTTTAAAAAATTTCTGAAGTTCATCAATGGAAAACTTTAACCATCCTGTTAAACGGGAAAATAAATAGGGCAAGTTTCCCATGGAAAGCATTCTTAATTATTAATTATTAAGATGGACAAATCGTAAAATTAGCACAAAATATGCATTGTCATAAATATAGTAATAAAGAGAAAAAATTACAAAATAGCATTTTAAAGGATAAAGACTAAATTAGCTCTAACCTTAAATTTTAAATACTAAACTCTAAATCCTAAATAATAAATCGTAAATAATAAACTCTAAGCCTTAAATATTAAACCCTAAATCTTAAATAATAAATCCTAAATAATACCCTAAACCCTAAATTATATAATGTTATAAAAGTCTTTGTAATTCAAACAGTGCTAAAAATGTCAAAAAAAAAATTTGTTGCTATATTTATGAACAATTATTTTTTTTTGTGCTATTTTATTTTATGACTTTTCTCTGTGTCAAATTCTGATATTATGTAAATTGAAAAACTAACTATCTCCATTGTTGGATCGTTTTTTTAATTATTCTGATGTGAACTTGAATGATTGTTCAACTCGGAAGAACATCACAAGTGGGGAAGTCTCTGACTTTGATCAATCAAGACTCAGAATGTTCTTTGAAGCTCTGGTGGCTGTTACATCACAAGACGACTTGTTGAATGTCTTCTTTCTTATTCTCTTTGTTCTGATGCTTCATAATTGTCAGAAGAGACAACATTCTTTGATTCTTACCAAAAAAGAAGTATTAGTGTGACATAAGAGTTGACAAGAAAAATATTAGTGTCGCATAAGCTTCTTACCAATGTCTTCGTCGGCGTTCCCGAATATTTATAGGGCATGACTAGAAATAATTTGACCGCGCAAGTTCCAATCTTGATGCTCACACTTTTGTGTTGGCCTAGTTTAGAGTTAGATACTTTTAGATTTTATTTACGCTCTAATAATGTATGTGTTGATTTCTTCGTAGAGGATAAATCACGAAGATGGATATTTTCTATGTAAATTCTTTAGTTCTGGAATGGCTACCTACCGGAGCTAGTTTGTTTTAAATAGTTTAATAAAGTACATTTTTTGAATAATATGTTAAATTAATTCAAAAACCCAGAAGAAACGCAGCTTCTTATACAAACGCAGAAGAAAATGTATAAGGTTTAAGCTTTATTTATATAGATTTTTCAAGAGATTTAAATAGTTTGCAAAGCAAACTAAATCTGCAGGCTTTGTTGTACTTGGTTACTCCACTCGTCTTAAGTGAGGATAGTCAATTCGGAACCAGCTTGTCAATGAATTTGACTAGAACAGCCGCCACTTGTTGAGAAACTTCTCCATTTTTCCTAGCATTCTTTTTCTCCATAGTGAATGAATGACTGCTTGAAAAATGTAGCGGCATAGGTACAACTGGGTTTTTCCAGAGATGAGTCCACCAGCATTTTGATCACATCATTCCAGCTTTCCGTGTATCTAGTTCCCATAAGACACTGAGTTAGTTTCCTCCACACTTCCTCTAAGTTAGAGCATTCAAAATATAAATGGTCTCGTGTTTCGACATGGCCATGGCACAAAATGCATTGTGGGTCGATGGCTGCACTCCAATGGATAATTCTACAGCCAAGTGGTGGCAGCATATCGTTGCATAAAGTAAGTAAACCATACCCCTTTTGACCAGTTTTGCTCCGGCTGTATTTGTCGAGTTAGATTCCATATTTATTTAGAGCTGAAAGATGTCCTAAAGGAGTCACCTTTTCTTTTTCACAGCCGAATGTCATGTTCTGCAGTCAATCCTTTCATCCGAATCTTGTTTAGCTCACCCTCTATTTGATTCAATATATCCGATCTGTGACGCCTTCGTCGTCTGTTCATCGCTGCCATTTCTACTGTCGCAGTAAGGCTAATACCCATATCAATACAGCCCCTTTCTCCCGTAAGATCAATTACCTTTCTAGTGGGGACCAAAAATCAAACAAAAAAAAGTATCAGAACCACTTTGAATCTCAACCCGAGTTAAAGAAATCGCCACCCCTCTATATTTGAGCAAATTCTGCCACATCCAAGAGCCTAATGAGCTCTTTGAGTTTGTCAACCAAAACGATCCTCTTCGAATCAAGTGTTTATTTATCCATTGAAACCAAAGCGAGTTCTGAGCAGAGAGGATTCGCCATATGAGTTTTAGACAACTAATGTTGTTTGCTTCTTCCAGAGATTTTAAACTCAAACCTCCTTCCAGCTTCGGATTTGTTACATCTTTCCAGGAAACTTTAGATTTCTTTGTGTTCAGCTCGGGACCGGACTAGAGAAAAGCTGAACGCAATTGATCAATTTCCTTAAAGCAAGCTTTCAGCAATCTAAAAGAAGATATCCAAAAGTTGGTGAGACTTTGAATGACAAAGCTGATCAATTGGAGACGACTGGTAAAGGAGAGATGGCGAGCTATCCATGAACTGATTTTGCTTCGAATCTTCTCAATAAGAGGAGAGTAATCACTAGCACTCATTCTCTTCGTCATTAGTGGAAGTCCTAAGTAACGAAGTGGTAAGGAGCTCGTATCAAACACAAAACCATCTAGGATTTGGTCTTGATCCTCCGCTTTGACCCCAGCAATGTAAATTGTCGATTTCTCCATGCTTATGTGAAGTCCTAAAATTACCGCAAACCGTTCAAAAACCTTGAGAATACCCTCTATCGACTTCTTCTTGCCATCTGAAAAGATCAATAAATCATCTGCATCGCAAAAGTGTGTAAGAGATAAAGTCTGGAAGTATGGGTGATAACCAATTTCCTTTGTGATCGCAGCTTTGTCAATCATATTTGACAATACTTGCATACATATGAAAAAGATGTATGTTGATAGAGAGCATCCCTGACGCAGACCTCTTTCGCTTTTAAAATACCCCTCTAGTTCACAATAACCTGAACCGAAAAGCTTGCCAAAGAGATACATCTTTCGATCCACCGAATAAACTTTTATGGGAATTGTAATGATGTGAGGATCGTAATAAAAAAGGGCCATTGAACCGAGTCAAAACCTTTTGATTGTCGATCTTAAGAGCACATCAAAATGAGATGTTATCCTTGTGATAGCTTTTGACCAACTCTGAGGCAAGCAGAACGTTTTCCATTAGTAATATGTCCTTAACCAATGTTGATTGATTCAGGGAGATGAATTTAGGCAGCACTAGTTTCAGGTGATTAGCTATAATTTTTGATATCACCTTGTATAGAATATTGCAGCAAGAGATTGGTCTGTAATCTTTGATATGCTTCGCTTCATCTTTTTTGGGAATCAATGCTAATATTGTTGAATTGACTCCTGTAGGCAGAAATCTGGTGTCAAAGAATGATTGAATGGCGATAACAAATTTCTTACCCACAATCGGCCAAGAGGCTTTGTAGAATTCACAGATATATCCATCTGGTCCCGGAGATTTGTTCGAGGCAATAGAAAACCGAACCTTATGGATCTCCTCTGTGGAAACTGTTTTCGTGAGCATGTCTTGATCGTCTGTTGCACACTGAAAATTCAATAACGACTTCAGTTCACCTTCAGTACAAAGCTCAAAATCCTGCATTTTATGAGTTAGAAAACCGTTAAAGTGCTCAACAACCTCTGTTTTTAGTTCCTCCTGCGATCGAGCTAAACTTCCATCGTCCTGTTGTAGCTCTCTAATCGCATTTCGAGTCTTCCTTACAATTGCAGACTGATAGAACTTTTTGTGGTTATTGTCCCCAACCGGTAACCAATGAAGCTTTGCCTTTTGGCTTATTACTTTTTGCTCGATACCAGACATAAGTGCCCATCTATCATACGCAACCGCTTCTGCTCTTACATTGCTTATCGGTGGATTGATCATTGTGGTCTGTTGAAGATTGCAAAGCTCAGTACAAGCTGTTGTCGTCTTTTTGTGATATTTCCGATATTTTCCCGACTCAATTTTATGAGTAAAGGTTTAAGTGCTTTCAGCTTCTTTGACAGACGATATAAGGAGTTGTAGATCTACACAGACTCCTTCCAAGACGTTTCCACTAAAGGCAGAAAACCCAGAAGATCAGCAACTGCGTTTATAAACTTGAATGGCCGCTTTATCTTTGTTGGAGCTGATTGAATACGAATTTGACATCTTAAATGATCTGAGCATCCCCCTGGTTCAAAGACACAATACCCATGTGGATACTTTGCAGCCCACGTCTGATTAATCAAAGTTCGGTCAAGCTTCTTGCATATAAGCCCTTCGTCTCGCTTATTACACCAAGTTAACTTTGGACCATGATAACTCATATCCATTAGCGAACAATATCAAACTGTGTCTTGAAAATCTCGCATCCCTAAAGGGATTGTTGGCAAAATATCATAGCTCGAATGTTCCTGAACATCTAAGATCTCTTTAAAATCACCAAAAATTATCCAAGGCTTATCTCTAAACAGTGAAAATCGTGGTGGTTTTTAATGTCAGCCCATAACTGCTCTTCAACATTATTTGCTGCATATACAAAGGATCAGAGTATTTCCTCCTCTTGTCCATCCATCTTGACAAAACAGGTAATAAGTTGCTTACTTTTTAAAACAAGGTGTTCTAACTTTCGGCCTCCATAGAACCCATACCCTTCCCAATCTGCTACTTTCATAATTAAACATAACCGACCAATCCCTAAAGACCGATGAGACAATGTGATCAACCTTGTTTTCCTTCACTTTTGTTTCTAAAAGACATTCAAACTGAAATCATTATGTTTCAAGATTTTGTTGAAGGCCCTTATATTCCAGAAGAAACCCGACATTAATGATTCCTTCGAGCATTCTTTTTTTTTCAAAGTGCTCGGATCAGTGTCCTTTGCCTTTTGAATTGTTTCAGATAAAAATCTATGGTTATCCTTCGAGCTTCTTGGCAAGGATTGTCGTGGCAGAATTTCCTGTCCTTTAGCCTGTTGAACATCTGCCTCTTTAACCATATCTGATGATAAATCAGAATTAGGTGTCCCCTTTTCCTCATCAATATTGATCGCCACCTCCCCTTCTTTCTTTCTCTGTGATTCTTCTTCCTTCTTATTTTCCTCTTCTTTGTCCAAAATTCTCCATTCTCACCCTCAGTGCTGAGAACAAAGTATCGAGAGTGTGATAGGATAAAAACATGTCCGTACTTGAAATCATATTTTCTTCTCATGAGTTCTTCAAACTTAGCTGGTGGCTGTAGAAGAAGGTATTGATCAAGAACTGTTGGTTTATTATTGTTCATCACGACTTTCTTATATACATGAGAAGGTGAAGATTTGGCCAGCTAACAAATCTTCCTAGGCCTTATCTTTGTACCTAACTTTAGTTGTTATCTTTAACACTAAACAAGGAAATCAATATTGCAAAATATACGATCGGATCTTATTGATCCTTATCTTGCCAATACTCCCCCTCAAGTTGGAGCATGGGGATCAACAATGCCCAGCTTGGAAACTAAGTTCTGAAACGGTATACGTCCGAGAGACTTTGTTAATATGTCTGCTAACTGCGAGCCAATAGGAATGTGTTTGGTGACGATGGTCCCATCTTGTACCGCATCCCTTACAGCATGACAATCATTTTCGATATGCTTTGTCCTCTCATGGAAAACAGGATTTGCAGCAACGTACAAAGCTGCCTTGTTGTCGCAGAAAAACCGAGATGGAGTAGTGGACTGATCAACACCAAGTTCTTTTAACAATTTTCGAATCCATTTGATTTCTCTTAAGGCTACTGCCATTGCGCGATATTCTTCCTCGGCAGAAGAATGCGACACCGTCTTTTGCATTTTGGTTTTCCATGCAATGGGAGATCCTCCGAACATAAAAACAAACGCACTCAAGGATCGTCTCGTCAAAGGACATGCAGACCAATCGGAGTCGCAGTAAATTGACAGAGTAAGATCAGAATCTGAGCTTAATATTATACCCTGGCCGGGAGTACCTTTCAAGAACCGGACGACCCTGAGCGCAGCTTCCCAATGCGCCTCTGTTGGTGCCTTCATGAATTGAGAGAGGATGTGAACAGAATAACATAACTCTGGTCGTGTATTCATCAAGTAGATGAGATGTCCAACCAGGCGCCTGTACTTCTTAGGATCTTGAAAGATTGGACTTGCTTCTGTCGCAAGTTTGTGGTTATGTTCCAAGGGCGTAGCTGCAACCTTAGCATATTGATTTCATGTTTCCTTGATGATATCCAATGCATACTTTCTTTGGGATAAGAAGAATCCTTCAGAACTCCGACTCACCTCGATGCCGAGAAAATATTTGAGTTTGCCAAGATCTTTCATAGCAAAACATTTTCCGAGATATTCCTTAAACTTGGTTAACATATGAGAATCACTGCCACTAATAAGAAGATCATCAACATAGATTAACACACGCATCTCCAAACCCTTGCGTGAGTATGATAAAAGAGAGTAGTCCTCATATGATTGCTCAAAACCAAATTTGAGAAGAGCATCAGAGAGTTTCTTAAACCAGCATCTCGGTGCTTGTTTAAGACCGTACAAAGATTTGCGCAGACGACACACTTTTCCTGGATGTGTGTGCCGAAAACCAGGTGGGAGCTGCATATAAATTTCTTCCTCAAGATCGCCATGCAGGAAAGCGTTCTCAACATCCATCTGATAGACTTCCCAATTCTTTGCTGCAACAAGTCTCAACAAAGTTTGAATTGTGGTCATTTTAACAACTGGTGCAAAGGTTTCACCATAATCTTCGCCTGCAATCTGTTTATTTCCTTGAATAACCAACCGAGCTTTGTAACGTTCGATTGATCCGTCTGCTTTGTACTTGGTTTTATAAACCCATTGTGAACCGATTGCCACTTTACCAGGAGGAAGCGTCGCAATTTCCCAAGTCTCTTTATCTTCTAAGGCAGCTACTTCCTTTGTCATAGCTTTATTCCAAACATCAATGCCAACCGCTTCTTTAAAATGCTTAGGTTCTGTTGAAGAAACAATAGCCGCAAGATACGCCTTGTGTCCTAACGAGAGTTGAGTATCGGTTAGATAAACAGACAAAGGATATTGTGACTTACCTGGAGCATTTGACGAGAACGGCGAATAGGACCCGTGAGGCGTGTGGTGTGTACTACTGAGGCTACTAGTTGCATGATAAAGTACATAATCTTTCAAGGTCATAGGCTGTGATCTTTGCCTTAAACCTCGCCCAAGTTCCTCTGTTTCCACAGCTGTTGTTTCTTCAACCACTGTGTTTTGATCATTAGTTGATTCTGTAACTGTTGAACTTTCCACAACCGTGTTGTCAGTCGGAGCTTCTTGAGTTGCTTCAACTGAAGTTTGTTCAGAAACATTATGACTCCCCCTTACGTTGTGTGTGTCACTCCATTATGTAAATCCATCGGCATGGTTATCATCGGTTTGGTCAGAGAGCGTGTGTTTCAGATTTTCAAATGGAAACTTATCTTCTTGAAACACAACGTCTCGAGAGACCAGAAATTCATTCTTCTCAATATCATAGACTTTCCAGCCTTTCTTCCCGAATGGATATCCAATGAACACGCACAAACGACTCCTCGGCCCAAACTTATCCTTGTCACGCGACTGTTTATGTGTATAGCAAGCCGAACCGAAGACACGCAGTTGGTTGTAGTCTGGCGCAAAACCATGCAGAACCTCATAAGGTGTTTTACCCTTAAGGATTGCAGTTGGCGTCCGGTTTATTAAATATTCCGCAGTAAGTACAGCTTCTCCCCAAAACTTGATGGGCAGGTGAGCTTGAAACATAAGAGCTCGAGACACATTCAAAATATGCCTGTGTTTTCTCTCTACTCTACCATTTTGTTGTGGCGTTGCTACACAAGAAGTCTGGTGTTGAATCCCACGCTCTTTAAAATAGGAAGACAATACCATAAACTCTGTTCCATTATCACTGCGCACTGTTTTAACTAGCTTTTTGAATTGTCTCTCAGCGTAGGCCACAAAATTTTTCAGAACATCCTTGACTTCGGATTTTTCAAGAAGCAAGTATGTCCAGACGGCTCTTGAGTAGTCATCCACAATGGTTAGAAAGTATACAGCACCACAAGATGATCGAACTCTGTATGGACCCCATACATCAACATGGATAAGAGAAAAACATTCTGTTGTTTTATTCATACTTTCATAAAAGACTTCTCGAGTCTGCTTACCTCTAAAACAATTGTCACAAGGACTTGAGCTAGCTGAATTAGAAAACAAACTTGAAAACACTGAAAAAGACGGATGTCCCAAACGCTTATGCCACAAAGCTTGATCTGAATTGCTCGAAACTCTATGGCTTTTTGCTGAGACTCTATCTGTCAAGTAGTACACACCATCACGCTCTTCACCGGTGCCAATCAGCGTCCTCGAAAAACGGTCCTGCAAGACACAAATCGTATCAGTAAACAATGCGAAACAGTTTATCTGTTTGAGCAGCTTTGCAACTGATATTAGAGTGCAATTCAAATCTGGCACGTATAGAACATTAGACAGAGTTATCTTTGTTGAAAGCATAAACGATCCGTCGCTTGCTGCAATCGTTTTTCCCCCATCAGCGAATACGACTGAGCAAGGATCAATAGGTTTGACATTAGCCAAACAAGACAACATTCCTGTCATGTGATGTGAAGCTCCTGTGTCGAGGATCACATCACCAAGCTTACTCTTACCGGATAGTTTATCTGTTGTTGACCCTGATTTTTCTTGGATCAACTGTGTAAGGTATCTGATTTGATCATCAGTGAAATCAGAGAAACCTGAAGAGTTTGAACTTGTTGCGTGTGCTACGCTTGCACGACCTCTTCCTCTACCAGAACCGCGACCTCCTCGACCACGGCCTTGACCACCACGACCGCGACCTTGACCTCGTTCAGTTACCCACTCCGGGAGGCCTATTATTTCCCAGCAATCCCGCTTGAGATGTCCGGTTTTCCCACAGTGCGAGCAGAGCATTCTGCTTCGAATAATCGTATTATCTCCTGCTTTTTCTTCGACTGCATCTGATCTCACTGTCGTTTCACTTGTGACTTGCTTATCACGTTTCGCATGAAACCCTACAACTTCCTTCTGCTCACGATTTTTGCTTCCTGTCATTCTTTGTTCTTCTCAGACTACTTTGTTATACGCTTCTCCAAGAGTAGGAAGAGGATCAGTTCCAATGATCGTTGCACTTATTCCTCCAAATCTTGATTCGTCTAGGCCCATAATAAATTGATGAACCTTCTCCGTCTCTCTCTCTTTGGATATTGCGTCAGCTGCTCCACAGGAACACATGTGTATCGGCTGATACATCTGCAATTCTTCCCATAATGAAGACAAATTTCCAAAGTACTCCAACACGGTCTGACCATCTTGTCTGCAGGCGACGAGATTGGCCTTGATTTGATGTATTCTCATTGTGTTGCCCACAGAGAATCGTTCCTTCAAGTTCAGCCAGAGAGAGTGCGCTTCTGAGATGTATGTGATCGTCGAACGCACCTTGGGCTCTATGGAAGCACGAATCCATCCCACCACCATAGAGTTAACAATCAGCCAATTCTCCAGATCAGCCGAATCTTTGGAAGGTTTCTTCAACGTGCCATTGATGAAACCTGTTTTCCGTTTTGCTTGGAGTGCGTTGAGCATCTCCAGAGACCATTCATTATAGTTTTCTCCATCCAATTGAACAGAGGTTATTTTAGCTCCCGAATTATCCGAGGCTGCCAAGAGATATGGCGAAGGCAAAGATTTCTCTTCATCTTTGCTTTCAGTTTCAATCGTCGACATTGTGAAAGTCTAGATTGTTAATTTGGATTTGTTTTTAGTTGATCAATGCTCTGATACCATGTAGAACAAGGTATTGATCAAGAACTGTTGGTTTATTATTGTTCATCACGACTTTCTTATATACATGAGAAGGTGAAGATTTGGCCAGCTAACAAATCTTCCTAGGCCTTATCTTTGTACATAACTTTAGTTGTTATCTTTAACACTAAACAAGGAAATCAATATTGCAAAATATACGATCGGATCTTATTGATCCTTATCTTGTCAATACTCCCCCTCAAGTTGGAGCATGGGGATCAACAATGCCCAGCTTGGAGACTAAGTTCTGAAACGGTATACGTCCGAGAGACTTTGTTAATATGTCTGCTAACTGCGAGCCAATAGGAATGTGTTTGGTGACGATGGTCCCATCTTGTACCGCATCCCTTACAGCATGACAATCATTTTCGATATGCTTTGTCCTCTCATGGAAAACAGGATTTGCAGCAACGTACAAAGCTGCCTTGTTGTCGCAGAAAAACCGAGATGGAGTAGTGGACTGATCAACACCAAGTTCTTTTAACAATTTTCGAATCCATTTGATTTCTCTTAAGGCTACTGCCATTGCGCGATATTCTGCCTCGGCAGAAGAATGCGACACCGTCTTTTGCATTTTGGTTTTCCATGCAATGGGAGATCCTCCGAACATAAAAACAAACGCACTCAAGGATCGTCTCGTCAAAGGACATGCAGACCAATCGGAGTCGCAGTAAATTGACAGAGTAAGATCAGAATCTGAGCTTAATATTATACCCTGGCCGGGAGTACCTTTCAAGAACCGGACGACCCTGAGCGCAGCTTCCCAATGCGCCTCTGTTGGTGCCTTCATGAATTGAGAGAGGATGTGAACAGAATAACATAACTCTGGCCGTGTATTCATCAAGTAGATGAGATGTCCAACCAGGCGCATGTACTTCTTAGGATCTTGAAAGATTGGACTTGCTTCTGTCGCAAGTTTGTGGTTCTGTTCCAAGGGCGTAGCTGCAGCCTTAGCATATTGATTTCATGTTTCCTTGATGATATCCAATGCATACTTTCTTTGGGATAAGAAGAATCCTTCAGAACTCCGACTCACCTCGATGCCGAGAAAATATTTGAGTTTGCCAAGATCTTTCATAGCAAAACATTTTCCGAGATATTCCTTAAACTTGGTTAACATATGAGAATCACTGCCACTAATAAGAAGATCATCAACATAGATTAACACACGCAGCTCCAAACCCTTGCGTGAGTATGAGAAAAGAGAGTAGTCCTCATATGATTGCTCAAAACCAAATTTGAGAAGAGCATCAGAGAGTTTCTTAAACCAGCATCTCGGTGCTTGTTTAAGACCGTACAAAGATTTGCGCAGACGACACACTTTTCCTGGATGTGTGTGCCGAAAACCAGGTGGGAGCTGCATATAAATTTCTTCCTCAAGATCGCCATGCAGAAAAGCGTTCTCAACATCCATCTGATAGACTTCCCAATTCTTTGCTGCAACAAGTCTCAACAAAGTTTGAATTGTGGTCATTTTAACAACTGGTGCAAAGGTTTCACCATAATCTTCGCCTGCAATCTGTTTATTTCCTTGAATAACCAACCGAGCTTTGTAACGTTCGATTGATCCGTCTGCTTTGTACTTGGTTTTATAAACCCATTGTGAACCGATTGCCACTTTACCAGGAGGAAGCGTCGCAATTTCCCAAGTCTCTTTATCTTCTAAGGCAGCTACTTCCTTTGTCATAGGTTTATTCCAAACATCAATGCCAACCGCTTCTTTAAAATGCTTAGGTTCTGTTGAAGAAACAATAGCCGCAAGATACGCCTTGTGTCCTAACGAGAGTTGAGCATCGGTTAGATAAACAGACAAAGGATATTGTGACTTACCTGGAACATTTGACGAGAACGGCGAATAGGACCCATGGTGAATATAAAACAATATTTAGTTTACATAAAGGTAAAATAGATAAATAGTATATATTGTTTTCATATACAGAACATGATAATTTAAAATGTTAATTTATGTTAATATTTATTTTTATTAATAATATATATATATATATATATATATATATAAATTTTTTAAATTAAAAATTGTAATGACCACTGCTCCAAAACCTTAACTTCCTCCGCCACCTTTACATCTGTACCAGTGGATTCTCGATCATTTTTGGGACTTCATCTAATTCAACTTTATTTCCCTCATTCATTACTTGGCATGTCCTTTCTAGGTGGCCCCATTTATTGCATCTCAGACATTTAAAGGGTAACCAGGGGTATGAGTTTTTCTTTTAACCGTTCGTTGGAATATGACAATATGTTAAATTTCAAATAACACACTAGTTTTTTTTTCCCAAAATTGGTTTTTTTTTTTCCAACTTTTCCCAAAATTGGTTTAGGTGGATAAATTATGGGGTTTTTGGAATTTTCCCATAAATTGCATAGATAAATGCACTGATTATGGGTGAAACGATTTTTTGTATTCTAAACTGTTTGGTATTCGAGCGGTTGAGGTAGTCCAAGTGGTAGAAGGATCCGAGGTGGCAACCACCACCCGGGTTCGACTCCAGACGGAAACAAAAATGCCTTCTCTGCTCACAACGCGGGCACTGGACCTTAACCCTCCCAGGTGAAGCTGGCCTGCGACTTGACTGGGCCCAAGAAAATTAATCTGGACCTTGGTCTGGGATTCTCCCTGGATTATCAAAAAAAAACTGTTTGGTATTCGATTAATCGAAATATATACATATCAAAACAAGTTATACATATTGTATTAAAAAAAATCCGTTACTTGATTCGAATATCTCAAGTAATATGCGACCATCTTGGATGTTTTACAACCCTAATAATAAAATAAGACTATATACGCACATTTTGAAGTCTAATCGTACAGAAAATAAATCTCTTTTTATTCTTTTTTTTTTGTAAATCTCTTTTTATTCGATTAAAGATACTTAAACTTTGTAGAAAGGTATGTTGAATACAAATCTGAAGAGACTGTACACGTCACATAGTTCGAACCTATTAAAGCACGTTCAACCTCGTTCTCCGCGTGGTATCTTAAGCAAAAATATAGTAAAAAATTGTGGGTTCCACGTGGGTCCTACGTGAGACCCACATAAATAGTTAACAACCTGCGCGAATGAATCCTTAGTTAGTATACCGTTTCTTCACTGTAGCGCCTATGTGGCGCTACGTGATTGGCCAATTTTTTTTTTTTTTTTTTTTCGTCTGAAAAAAAAAAAACATTAAAAAATTTATTTAAGAAACCCATATCCAGTAACAACGTTGTTTATGCTCTTACATATGTATTTGACAGATTTTTCTTCTTGCATAAAAGGAAATAAAACATGTTGATTTATTGGCAGCAAATAATCTACACAATAAAGTTGTCAAACATATCTGCATTTTAAAATTAAAAGAATATTTTCCAATCTATTCATTAAGATATCATTCCTTTATTTATTAAAACAAAAGATATCATTCCTTTATTATTAAAACAAAAGATATCATTCTTTGAATTCAACATATTGACTAGATATTACAATATTGGATTCGATTGGTGACAAAAGCGGAACGGTTAGATTAGCGGTTAGCGGAAGTGGTAAATGGTTGAATAGTGCAAAGCTGTAAGTGAAAGCTGTTAGCGAAAGCTGTTAGCGAAAGCTGTTAGCGAAAGCTGTTAGCGAAAGCTGTTAGCGAAAGCGGTAACAAAAAGCTGAGAATAATCATTTTTACTGTAGCTTTTAAAACGTTTTGGTGATTAGTAACAAACAAAGCGGTAAGCTTTTAACGCTTTCACTGTAGCGTCACCAATCGGAGCCATTAAGAACTTATCCCTATCGCTTAATGAGTAAATAATCTCAGCATCAAGCTCTCGTATCTTTTTGATCCAATATTTGGCTCGAACCAATTGTTTACCAATAAATCATGAACACGATGTTGATTAACCTGTCAAAGTTTTTGATTGATCGAGGGATATCGTTGTCTACATGAAAGTGTGATTTTTTTTTATCAACAATTTAGGAACATCGAAACATATTCACATGCTTAGATTAGGTTATGACCTATATAAACAAAAAGATAAAGTTGCACGCGTCCATTCCGTATAAGTCTGTCTATTTCTTTGATGTTCGTGGATGAGATGTGGACCGAATGAAATTTTTGAAAAACTCATTTCGTCTTTCACGTCCATATAGATAGAGAAAGCGACGAGTTTCTAGGCTAGTGAATCAGTTTCGCCAGCTCTAAATAGTCTGTACTGAATGTGACATCTTCTTATTGGTAGGATTTCATACATTCCATTGCACATATTAAAATTTCAAATTCGGCATGTAACGGTGAGAGACTACTCTAAATGTTCATTGTCCCTCTCATTTCATTTACCCTTCCCTTGAAACATGCATACCTTCCTTACTCAAAATAAATATTCCTTCAAAAAACCGTCAGTATAACACCATAAACCTCGTCTTACCATCATGATATCCCTATGATTATATGTCAAAATTTTCGAATGATTTAGATTATGCGCATCAATTAGATGTGCATCATCCCAAGTTGAAAATTTTGTTTCTTCCATATGTAAAATTTCCGTTAGGTCCCTATCCACATTGTTATATAGTTTATCATTCATGCTCTTCCACAGATACTACATAATCCAAGGACAATGACTATTTATATTATCTTTATATATATATATATATATCTATAATCCAAATTTGTAAAAAAACGATTCGGTGAGAATACATTCGGATTCGAAGGAATTTGAGATAAATCTCATGTTTGAACAGCCGGTGGACATTCAAAAAATACATGATTTACTATTTTGACTCTGCTCCACATTGTGGGCAAAACCAATCACATTTAATACCTCTTGACCTTAATTTTTTTTGCGACCGGAGACACCCCAAGATCGCTTTCCACATAAAATTTCTTAGCTTTGAAGGACATTTTATTTTTCAAACAAAAGATTGTAATGTTGTCACTTCCAAACCCAGCTGTGGTATAGTTTGGCCTTTATCCGGAAATTCTTGTTATGTATGATATCCTAATTTAACCGTATACCGATTATGTTTTGTAAAATATCAGCCTAACTTTTCTGGTCCTTGTGCCCTACTTATAGGTATACCTGAGATGATAGCCGCATCAATAAGATCAACAAATTTCCTTATAAGACATGTGTTCCACGAATGTGTGGACTGGTCAATCAACTGATCAACCGTGAGGAAAGAAATAATTCCCTGAGAGGGGGTAGCTTGCCTCGGGCAGTAGGCTGAGATTCATGGGTCATTCCATAATGAGATGGTCTCCCTTGTTTTGACCCTTTTAATTAGCCATTTGTTAAGAAGAGGTCTAGTTGATATGATACCCCTCCAGCCATAAGATGGAGTGTATGATCTTATCGGATCCAGAGGATCCGAAAACCGATAATATCTTACCTTGAATACTTTTGCAAAAAGCGAATTTAGCATCTGGATCATCTGCTATAGTTTCTTTGATAATAATGTCGTATTGCAATCATAAATGTCTCGAAATCCGATGTCACCCCTCTTTTTTGGTTGACAGAGTTTATCTCAAGACATCTACTGCATCTCATTACCGTCTCCACCCGAACTCCACCAAAATTGGGCCACTATACTCATCATTTTTGTTTTGACATTCTTTGGTAATTTAAAACAGGACAACACATGGTTTGGTAATGCGGTTTTCACCGACTTTATTACCACCTCTTTACCTCCTCTCGACAGGAGTTTTGATATCCATCCATTTACCCGATTGTGGAGCATGTCCTGAATGAAACAAAAAAATATGTGTTTTTGGTCCTTCCATACTTTCAAGTATCACTAAGTACGACACCATACCACTAATGTTTGTGATACCAAATGTAAGTTTCAGATCTTTCTTAAATGTATCTTCAACTCTATGACCAAACTGTAATGATGATTTTGAGAAATTTATTTGTTGGTCCAATATCGTTTCATACTTTTTAAGATTTGTAAAATAACTTGACATTCCTCTTTTGTAGCCTTGCAGAAGAAAAGACTATCATCCGCAAATAAACGATGTGAGATAGGAGGGATGCTCCTTATCACTTTTAAATCGTTAGCTTTTTTTTTTGCATTTTCCGCTTTACAAATGTTTTCTATGAAAGCTTTCGTACACAATATGAAAAGATATGGGGAAAAGGGGTCTCTTTGTCGCAATCCTCTATCTGGTTTGATTAAACCCCTTGGCTGCCCATTTAACGGAACCTTATGATGCATCGTTAAGATGCATTTTAACATCCACCCCGTCCATTTTTTTTCCAAACTCCATCTTTTGAAAACCAATTTTACCCGCTTTACTCATATTTATTTTTATTGCCATGAATTTACTTTTAGATGACAGATTCATCCTTAATCTATGAAACATTTCTTGTGCTATCATAATATTATATGAGATTAGTCTTCCGACAATAAAATCAGATTGTATCTCTGAGATATTGTCCGGCAAGATGAGCTTTGACCTTTTCTACAAAACTTCTGAAATAATCATATATCTCACATTACACAAACTGATGGGACGTAACTCCGTCATCATGTTTAGCCTTTTTTGTTTTAGGAATCAAACATATATTGGTCATGTTTAAATGTTCATCCAACTCGTTCTTTTTGAGAAAGTGATTTAGCAAGTGAAGAATGTCTTTTTAATGATCGGTCATGCTTTCTAGAAAACAAAGATATCATGCCATCCGGCCCATGAACCTTCTTTGGATGAGCCAGAAATAAAGCTTGCCTAACCTCTTCCTCTGTTGCTAATAAAGCCGTAAGTTTATCATTCAATTGTTTTGTAATACATGGGAATACATTTCCCAGAAACTCGTCAAAGTTTGTAGGAGATGTCATAGTAAATAAATCATCGAAGTATTCAACTGCCAATTTTTCCACTTCTGAATCCTAGTTACTCATTCTCCATTTGCATTATGAAAATCTACAATATTATTCCTTGCTTGACGTTGTTTAGGTAGCACATGAAAAATTTTGGTATAACGATCACCTTCTATATGCCATAAGTTTATGCTCTTTTTCTTCCAATATAATTCTTCATCTCGATAGGCATCTTTTAGCTTCTGTGTTATTTCCTAAACCTCTTCTTGTGATCGATTATTATCATTTTGGGCCTTCTAAAGATCCTCCAGAAGTCCATTTATCATCTTTTTCCCATAAGGCAATTTTATTTTCCCCCCCACCTTGATAATTCATGTCGCCAGTTGTTTATTTTGGCTACAAAACCCTGATTTATCTCAACGGTTGGATTTTTCAAACCTTCTGGTATAGCTCCGTTAAACCATCATGACCAATCCTTGGTTTATCAAATCTAAATTGTTTTCTCCGTCGTTGTTTCTTATCCTCAATAGTTGCCATTATAGGCATGTGGTCCGAACCCACCATTCTCAAATATGTTATTATGGAAAACGGAAAGTATTATATCATTTTTAGTTGCTAAAGCTCTATCTAACCGGCATCAAATAAGTATTAACCTACAACCAAAATAAAAATATTTTTGAACGAACCAATAATGAATAGGATTTTGATCGAACCAAATTAAGTTAATCGGTAAAGTAAATTGTTGGAGTTATATTTAGTAAACTTAGTGGGGAAGTCTACTTTTCCAAATTTTGGTGGGAACCAGAAATTTGACAGGACTTATTTGGGCGGGAATTGCAATTATACTGTATCGATGTGACCCAAAATATTTTTATTAATATAATTTTTAGTAAACAATGCCATAAATTTAATATAACAGATATAAACTGTCACTAAACCGATGATAACCGAGACTTATCCGATTTTTTTAACCTACCTATATAACCTTCTTTCAAAGCTTTACTCATAACCCTAATGTGCTTATAGCCTATTCCGTCTCTCTGATTTGTCGCCGTCGGTGGCGCATCTTGCCTCTCTAACCAGCGCCGTCTTGCCGTCTCTCCGTTTTAGCATGATTGTCTTTGGCTCTCCGTCTCGACGTCGATCTCTACTTACTATAGTGTCGCTGTCGTCGTCACCATTTTCTGACACGTTCGTATATGCCTCCATCGCCATCGGTAACCTCTCTTGACGACTTTATCTATTCTTGTTTTTCTAAATATTGAAACGACTAGAAAATAACCTTTCTCTAATTTATGTTTTTCCATGTCTGTCGGTCGTCGGTAAACTCGAACGCCATCACTCGGTTTCTTTGCAACGCCGGTTCTTTGATTTTCTTGCCTCACTGCCTCTGTTGGATGGTCGTGGGGGGGGGGGGGAATCGGATGATCCGGCGCCGCAAAGTTTGAAAACCCTAATTTAAATCCATTATTTCTCTATTTTAAAACCATAATCAGACTAGTCTGGTTTCTCTCTAGAATATCGAAGTCTCATGTATTAAAAACTCCTAGCTAATTGTTCCTTTGTATCTTTTCTTTGCACTCTGTTTTTTTGACCAACTGGTATTGTGAATATAAGTATTTCATTATGATATTCAATTCCAAATTTTATGTTTGAATTGCTATTAAATCATGTAAAGATGTTTTGGACCTACTGTGATGTCTAAAAAAGGCTACAACCTGACATACTAAACTTAGAGTTTATTAAGGAAAAACGAACTTATTCAAATTATAGAAATCAAGCATATATGTTGCAGACTTCTCGTACAAGTCTACCTGGGTTATTTCCAACATAAATCTGCCCAATTTATAGGACTCACAAATACATGGTTCGAGTTGAAACACAGAGCGTACAATATGCATCTTACTAAACTGGATCAAGCTCCAGAATTGTATGTCGTTGATGACATTTGTAGGAGGGGTATTAGCAGGCATTTGTTGAAGTATTATTTCTGGTAAGGAATATGATACCTCAATTACATGGATTTCCTTGCTCGGACCAAAGTTATCATGTGTCATTTCAAGAAGTTCACAATGTGTACAACCATCTCTCAAGAATAACATTATACATCTTTTAAGATTGTCAACATCAAAGTACCATGCTAGGTTTTTCAGCACTCATTTTCCAAAAACAATCACCAGCTGATTCATTCCTGGAAAACAAAACAAGATCAACCACATTATACTTTAATATGGAGATATAGTTAAAACAGATTTAAAAAAAACTCTTCATAATTCAATAACACAATGCATTTATCTAAGATATAGTTAAAACAGTAGACTTCTGCTAGAAATATATCCTAAATGATCAATTTCTCTAGGAAAAAAAAATTCACCGACATGTATAATGAATAAACATGCAAAACTCATTCAGAAACATGTATATTACCTAAAACAGACATACAAAAAAATTACTACCAAATTCATTTTATACTATATACAAAAGCCTTTTTTAGAAGATAGTGACGTGAAAATGATATCAGCATGATGCGTCAGGAGTAGACTTCTCCGCGAAGTCTACAAGGTCGATTTCCAACAAAATCTTCCAAAAATGTTAAAATCATAGATTCCTTTTAAGCTAAACCATAACATATAATCTTGTAAAACTTATACATCAATACCAATAACACTTAAAAAAATCAAAAAAAAATCAAAACCAAACAAATTCAACATAAAATATGCACTAAATTGCTTTTGCCAAAAAGTAAATAAAATAGTAGAATTCTCCATGAAATCTATGTGAAATAAGTTAGTTTCGCAATTTCACTAGAGTTAAGATTTAAAAATATTGATATGGAATAAAGATGTCAACTCTTTCACAAGAAAGTATATTACGTAAGGAAAACATACCAAAAAACAAATTCAAATTCATTATATAAAGTATAAAAAGATTTAAATACATTTTTTACATCAAAATGATGTCAGCATGATGTGCCATGAGTAAGCTTCTCAGATACATCTACTAGGGGTCTTGTTTTGGAACTAAATCAAGTTGTACACTTCGTATAAAAGTCTGCAATTAGTGAAGAGTCTAGTTTTGCATTTGACTGAACTTTGACTTTTATATAGTAGATTTCGTCGGACTAAGCAGACTTCCTAGACAATCTACATGACAAGTCTACTGAAAAAAGGTCTACGTTTGCAATTGAAAAATAAAAATTAGACTTCTATACAAAGTCGAGCAGGACATACTTCCCTCATAAATTTACATGGGTCTAGTTTTATAATTGACCAAAAAAAATTAAAAAAATTAATTGAGACTTCGGGAGGATTAACGAAGTCTACCACACTAGTCAACGATCCAATGAGCGGTCAACCTAAAAACAATAGTAAAATTCGTGAGGAAGTTTACCTCTGAGTCAAAGATTGGTCAAATACAAAAGTAGACCTTTTTGACTAAGTCAAACTTCATGAAAATAATTTGACTAAGTCAGATGCAAAACTAGACCCTAAATTAACAGAAGATTACTCTGGGAAGTATGCTATACCTTTTTGTTTTCAAAAGAAATTAGTAGACTTCCATATACTTGAAAATAAGTCTACCGATGGATTTTTAAAAAAAAAAAATACAAGTCAATTGCAAAACTAGACCACATGTCGACACATCTTAAAGGATTTTCTACTTTTTCATGATTACTTGCGATCTCATTTATTTTCCCAATAATAAACTACCAAAATGTGATCTAACATGAGATATATAGTGTGACTCTTTTTATGTTAGAAGAGGTTTTACATGTATTGTCGAGCAAAATAACATTATGGGCATGTTGTAAACCCTGATTTTGAATTATTTATTTTATAAATAATTAATTCAGAATTTAATTGAATTTAGACGAATTCAATATCTCCTGGTGCCAGATCGAAAAATATCATAATAATAATATAAGGGGGTGGGTATCCTTAATTGATTGGACAACTTAGAAACTAGACTAGGATGGACCGTTGGCTAGTTAAACACACACAGATCATGCATGAAACATTGTCTAGTTGGCTTAAATGGGATCAAGAGGGGATCAAGATGGATCAATGAAACTTGGGATGATGGGAATCCGAATGTTTGAGGAAAACTTAGCCAAATCAGTGGAAGGATCAAAGGCTTAAGTTCTATTCGGTTAGATAAGCTGGTGAAGGTCATTTCCGAGCTAAAATCAGTTTGGCCGGGGTTATTGAACTAGCTGGACGGTTATTCAGTTCAGTCAGCATTCAGACAAAGTTTGGTCATATTTCAAATAGGACAGCTATGAATGTCGTTTTAAGCTAAATCTGCACATAGATTGTATGACTGATTTCGGCAGGAACATTTACTTACTAAAACGCGGACTTTTGGCTCATGAAATCGAGGGGGAATGGGTCGGACAAATAATATGTGCCCTAATGTGTTATACCGCAGGGAAGCAGTTGGTTTTGAGACTGGCAAAAAAAAATGAAGCGGGAACGGTTTTTGGACGGTTTTGGCTGACGAAAATAGCCTAACCATTCATTAAGTCGCCCTCAAGCAAGTTTCAGTCATTTTCACGCACAAAAAAAGAAAAAAAAGTTAGGAGAGAACTTGAAAGAGAGAAAACCGAGAGTTGGCTGAGAATTGTTCGAGTTTAGCTTGCTTGCGTGATCGAGCAAGACTGTTGGATCATTGAACTGGATTGTCGTTCTGAGGGATCAAGCGCAAGAGGTATCAAAAACCGACTTGATCGAAATTGAAAACTGGCTAAGGTGAGTGTTCTAGACCGATCTCTTGTCTAGTTCGTTTACTTGCTGCGTTTCTTAAATTTAGATTGCTTGACTTTATTCAACGTTCTGCATATTCGGCCTTATGATCAATCAAGACAATCTGGGTGATTAGTCTGGCAGAATTCTGTCTTGTAATTGATTTAATGAACTGATTGCTTGTTTATGGATTTTGACTTGGTTTGGTGAGCGGCTTAACGCCCTCACTAAGAAACATGTTATTCTTACGCTCTCTTTGACTTAATACAGTAAAAAAAACATGATAAAAATGACTAAGATCGCGGAACAAAGACATGAAGGAAGGAATGATGGTGGTTTTTAGTATTTTTGGGTTATTGGTCTAAATACAATGTAAACTCTCATTGTACTAGAACCGCATGTTTAAGTAATTCAAGTATATTTAAGCATGAATCTGTCTAAAATAGATTAACCTCGGAATAAATTCTAAGTTAAAAACAGAATAACCTAATTCCTAAATAAGTTTGTGATTAGTAGAAATTAATTATTTGATCAAGGACCACCATTAACATAAATTACTTGATATATAACTCTCATTTAAAACTAATACAAATTTGAGTGTTTGTAGAAAGGGACGGGTAAACTTTTCTCCCTGTGAATTGCATTAAAAAAAGTTAAGCACAAAAGGCATATCAATTTACAGATACACTTACATGGACAAAAACACTCATACACATACGCATGGTACACATACATATACATACACATACGCATGGTACACATACATATACATATAGACATATATAATTATATGTATATACATACATATGTAATTGACTTCTGAGCGAAAGTAAAATGGGGACCACTGAGAAGAATCTCTGTCATGAGAATCTATCTCTTATCCAAAATGGACAACCGTTCACACTCTGCGAATGTACCAGTTGACAAAAATCAATACTTGTTCATGTAAAAACACACGCGAATATTTAGGTTTAAATGTGTTCCATCATTTTTTGGTATTTTATTATGCTTTTGAAATATGCACGAAAGGACCATATTCCGTATCAATTTTTCAAGGCAGCTAACATTATTTACTCCAATTTGAGATAATTATTGTATATGATGAGAGATTGTTTTGAGTATTATTCCCCGAGACCGAATCTCTCCTCCCAATAACGTGTATCATCCGAGGATGATACTTTGCGAATAAGACATCTAATATATATAAGAGACAAGTATGTGAGAGAAAAATTCATCAATCAACCAATCATAATAAAGGAAATCGCCAGCGTGTCAAGCAATCTAATGACTACTACACAAAAATTTTTAATGACTATTCAATCAAATTTTTTTTGGTTTCTCTCCATCTCTCCCGAAAGTCCTCTCACAGATCTCTAAAATCTGTTTATCGCCATCTTGAGTCATTTACCAGAATCTATCGTCTGATTCACATCTAAGGTTATATTCAAGTAGATTTCAATTTGTAATTGTCGTATGAATCTAAATCGTTCAATTTTTCATAACCCTAATCCTCTTTTTGGATTGTTTCAGTTTTCAATCCGATGAAGAACCACCTAAAAAGCTTCGTCGATAAATTCAAACTTGAGTCTCCGATTTCAGATTTCCATCATCTCGATTTCTTTTTGGCTTTAGGAAAAATACAAAAAAGGAATACATAGAAGAAGAACGGTTTTCTCTTTGTTCTCTCACCATTTTCGATCTCTCAGATCCAAGTAGCTCTCTCATATCCCAGGAAAATTTGAAGCTTTCTTCACCGATTTTCAATTCCAACTATCATGATGAGTAATTTGTTCACAGAGTTAATTTGTTGTGTTTTTATTTCTCTTGATTTTCTGGGTAGGGTTTTTAAAAAATCGACATAAAGAGCCCTAACCCCTCTTTCGTTTTGTATATCGTGTGTCCTGAGAAATAATTCATGTTTTGTGTCTCCAAAGATTTGTTGTTCGATACATCATTCGTATTTCTTGGAAAATTTTCTGAATGACGTCGTTATTGGTGTTTTCAGACTAAGGGATAAAGCTCGAGTGAAGCAACTGTTGCGGTATGTTGTTGAAGAACCTCAGGACGATGCTGATAGCAAACGTGCTTTCAAGTAATATGTGCTTCCATGGCCTTTTAGTTTGTCTTTTCAGTGCCCATGCTTTTATTTGTTAACTATGATGGATTCTCCTTCTTCTTCTTTCAGGTTTCCATTTATCTCTTGCGAGATATTCACATGTCAAATTGATGTTGTTCTTAAGACTTTGGTGGAGGACCAGAAGGTATATTTTTATTCATCCTATTGCCTTTTCCTAAAGTTGTTCCATTTTATTTGGATTTGATAATATTTTTGTCTTGCAGCTTATGGATTTGTGTTGCTCCTTTTTGGAACCGAACCATCCTCACTGTGTGTTGATGGCAGGCTAAGGTCATTTTTATTACTAATAAGAAGTATCTGTAAAGACCAACTGAATTTAAGGTATGCCAGAACTTGATAATCATGACGTACGAACCAGGATTTAATTGTTGTGATGTGTTGAATCTCTTTGTTGTATTATCTGATACTAAAAATCTCTTTATTATGTGAACAAGGCCATGAAATTGAATAGCTGGCTTTATTAATTTATATATATTTTTGAGAGTTGCAGTTTAATATTGTGGATGGGAAGATGCAGTATCTATTCGACGAGAGTAGCAGGAGATACTTAGATGCCTTTGTTGTAAGTGGTGGACATTGTCATCCAGATGTAGTTGAGCCAGTTGCCAATCAAATCAAGCGACTCCAGACAACTGAGTGTTATGAGAGTTGTAGATAAGAAATCTGCTCAGGACATAGGACAAGATAAGACGAAGGAGAAGAATCTTGGCCATCAATATTTTTGTCTTGCTAAGGTACACTCACAAATTCTCTGGAAAAAACAAAATTAGCTTTCAAGGATATTGATCCCGTTTTGGCTTCCACAGGAACGTCTGATTCTTGAAGGTACACTTGCTGCTGAGGGTATGTCGGCAGAGGATATGGACAGGGGACGAAGGTTAAAAAAATTCTGGTACTTTCTCATGTATGCGTACTACTGTCTAGAGATAAGAGATGATTGAGCATGAAAAAGCTTCAGTCTCCTAACTTCCATGTATCTAAAATGAGGATTGTCATCTGCAGATATTGTGGATATAAAGCTGCAACAGGCTCAAGAATCATTAAGGAGTTGGTAAAACATGTGGTATGTGATTTTTATCACGGGACTGTTGGGATTTGGTTTGGGTCAAATAAGGTAAGGCGTCAACTTTTGGCAAGATAGGTAACAACATAAAAGATCATGTCTATCAGTTGGTCTGAACGAAAATACGATTGCAAAGTATTAGCTTTAGATTACTTGAGCTTTCATTTTTCAAAAGCTTGGCAAATCTTTACATGAAACACCTGTTTTGGAAGCTAAACACTTAAGGAATTCCAGTGGTAATGGTGATGATCCACTATAGAGTAAATTATGAGGTCACTGCTGTACCCTAGATAATTAGGTTACACCGTCAGGCTGATTGTAGTTGATGTGACAGTAAAAATGTCAATCCAAGTCATTGTTGATAATTACTTAGCGGTTAGATTACTGCTTGGACTTTAACTGGCACAAATTTTTGTAAGAACTATTTGATTGCTATGGTTTATTTGAGATGTCTGAATCCCTGTCTGCTTTTGATGAATTCTCAGTACTCTGCTTGATGGTGGGCGTGGCAGAGATGGCAAAGATCATGTCTCCAACTCAAGTGGAGATCACAATTTTCAGGTAAAACGTCTTTGTTAGACATATAAAATCATCACTATCCATTCCAGTAAATTAAGTCTGAAAAGTCTTAGCTTTAGATTACATGTGCTTTCATTTTTCAAAAGCTTGGTTTGTTACTTTATGGCGTCATATGAGATACTGGGATGTGTTTATCTAACCAAAATTTTTTTTTTTTTTAAAACCTATGATAAATAACTGTCCCACACCTCATTCCACTTCCCACGTTCACCATTTAGTAATTTTTT
This sequence comes from Orychophragmus violaceus, assembly GCA_030180135.1. Taxonomy (NCBI): domain Eukaryota; kingdom Viridiplantae; phylum Streptophyta; class Magnoliopsida; order Brassicales; family Brassicaceae; genus Orychophragmus; species Orychophragmus violaceus. The sequence goes on along the minus strand of CM058238.1, from coordinate 14,957,166 downwards.
TTTAGTGTTTATTCATATCGTAATATATGGACTAACTTACTCCATATATAGGAGAATCAACAAAATGAAACGGATCCATATTTCCCGTTACTGCTCTGCTCGAAGGTAATTCCATTTTTTTGTATACATTCTCGAGTTTTTTCTATCTTTGTTATATATATCCCGACTAACTCGACTACATTGATCAGCTTCCTTTTTCTAATTTCAGATACCGTTCCATATCTCCCGATACTTCTCTCTTCAAAGGTAATTCGAGAGCCAGTATACATTCTCCAGATTTAGCTATGTATTAGATTTCTGGACAACTTATTGATCATCTTATTTTCTCATATATTAGATGCCTCTCCTTTTCACACCTATTTCTGAGCTTCTTCCATCCACTGAACCGTACATTATCAAAGTTAGAATTGCAAGGCTATGGGCATATGAGAAACCAGAGAGACCAGGAGTTATTAATGGTCTCGATATGATCTTGGTGGATGAGAAGGTGTGAATTTTTATAATCAGATCTTATAACTAATATCTTATATGTGGTTTCTGAAACTCCATTTTTTTCCTCAGGGGTCAAGGATTCAAGCTAGACTAAGTCAGGCTTTATGCCGTAAATTCCAGGAGCATTTAGAGGAAGGAGCATGTCGGCTGATTATGAATTTCAGATTAATCCCTAATCAGGGGAAGTTCAAAGGAACTGGACATCCTTTCAAGATAAGCTTCATTTTTCAATCTAATGTCAAACCAGCCCAGGATATTCCTAATCTTGACCAACGATTCCACTTTCATCCTTTTGATGAAATTGTATCCGATGACCATGACTCAACGGTATTGTTTGGTATGTTTGTGTTTCTATATTTGTCTCATATTCTTCAAATGAATAAATCAGTTGCTAATCCGTTTTTTATGGTAGATGTCATCGGAGAGGTAATTGCCATGAGTGTAATCAAAGAAGTCAGAACTGGTGCTAGAACGGCGAGAATGCTACGCATTAGACTCAGAGATCTTGGGTGAGTTATGTACCCTTTATTTTGTTTTTTTTTCAAACTCTGTAATTTTCTATAAGGTTTTGTAATATATGATGAGTGTTTTCAAACTTTACATGGCAGGGAAAAAGAAATAGAATGTACACTAATGTCTAAACTCGCGGTGGATGCTCAGGCTTATGTTTTTTCTACCAAGGACAGTCCTATTGTGGTGCTGGGTAGTCTCTTCAAGACTAAACTTTCTCATGGTAAAAGTCTTATTTCCTACAATGAAATTTCTCAACGTTTAGTGTTGGTATACACGTGAGTTACATCGTTTTGTTTTTTGGACTTATGAATTTCTTATTTTCATTTTCAGAAAAGACAACTGTTCATAGCAATCCATTTGCTTCCAAGCTATATTTTAGCTCAAACATGGGAGAGATCAGACAATTCAAACAAGAGTAATCTTAGGATCTTTTTGTTTATGTTTTTTTCTATTCACCCTTGCATTTATAAATACAATGATACTCATATATCTTTCTTTATGCATATTTCAGGTTGGTTAGCACTGACTCAATGGTCTCCCTATCGCAATTGTCTTCTATCCCATCTTTGTTTCGATTTACGTTCTAATACATAACACGGTGCAGGATGCAAAGAAGGACCAGAAACACGGAGGCAACTCTCCTTCTCATGTTCCTGCACAGTCTAACCCAACCGAGGTGATCTGTTGTTCGAATCTTCTCTGTTTACCACCTATAGTCCTTTATCTACAGCAATGAATTGATTGTTTACCATCGGCTAATGCTTACACCTTTTGTTTGCAGATAGGAATCAAATCTCCGGAGTCAAGTGATCAAGAAGTGCTAGCTCAACCTGAAACTCCAATCCGTAAAAGGGCCTTCACTATTGTGGTTGGAGATGAGGCAGCTCAACAGTGTTCAAATAAGCGTACTGCACAATTAGTGAATAAGCCAAAGAGGGTGTTTAGCAAGAAGGACAAGAAAAACTGATTAGGTTCTTATCTTTTAGGATTTTCATCATCGTACCTAAGTAATTTTTATACGTTGCTTTTTCTTTTAACTCTTTCATCTCTGCTTTCTATATGTTTAGTAATTTTTAGGATATCCTCTGCTTTGTTTTGTAAGGTTTGTTATCTAACAAGATTATTATGATATTATTATCATATTATTTGTTCTGTCTTTCAAAGTACTACAAATAAGTTTATTCCATCGTTTGGTTTTTAAATAAAAGTTAAATTGTAATTAAATTATGTAAAGAACACCCTTACACTTAGATTAATTAATTTTTGATTTCAATTGTTATAAGAAAGTATTTAGGCTTTTGAATCCATTTGTGAAACTTGAAAATAAGATTTTATTTATTTAATTGTGAATTTTATCTCAGATCATGTTTTAAGATTTTATTACAAATTTAAAGTGAAGACAGATACGTAATTTTATTCCTTAATTTTATTCCCTTATAGATACACATAAGTAGATACATATTTATATTTTTTTATCTATGTATATCTATCTATACAAAGTTTTTAATACTTATTAATCCTAAATTTATTTTCAGCGTTTTCCATTAGTCTCGAAAGAACATCTCGCCTTTGTCTCCTAAAAAGCCTCCCTATCATCGCAATCAGATAAGGACTTCTGGCTATTCAACGAACGAGATCATAGGTTGCCAGACCGAATCCGGCGATTCTGAAAGTGTCCGAGCAATTACCGGCGAGGTCCTTGCAGTCTGATTAGAGAGATCCAGTTAGGCGAGCAGAAGACGTGTATAACCGAATGATTTCTGTCATCCCTTTCCAGGTTTGATATCCATTGCATGTTTTTTTTTGCAGTTCAATTCATCTACACATACATAAAATTTGATATGAATCTCAGTCCTTGAGTTTGGTTTTAACCCTAATTCTCTTTTCGTGTCTTTCAGTTTAAAAACTTTGAATAATATCTTAACAAGGTTCGTCAATCATTTTCCAGCTATATTTCCTTTCAATTACAAAGCTTTACACAGTTTATTGTGAATTTTATCATCTCCTTATCCTGCTAGAGTTTATGATATACTTGATCATGTTCTACAACAGATGGTTCAAAGAAAGACATAATTATAATTGGTCACTATCTAAACCATCTCTGGTCGAGTGTGAGAGTCGCTGGGGATGCAATTGATCTTAGTTTTATCAGGTAATGGCTCCTTAATATACTGATGTTTCTTAATAAACTGATGGTTCAAACGGAAGACTGAAGCTTTTTGTTTTTGTGTTGCCAGAGAGGAGTGTAGCAAAAACTGAAGCCCTATTAGTCAATATCTAAAGTATCTATGGTAGAGGGTGAGGGAAGCTGATGATGCAGTTTAACTCTTCTACTTATGACAGAGTAGTGTAACCAATATAAAGAGATTACTCAGAGATCCAAATAATCATTGTTACATGGTGTCAAGTGGATAAAGAGCAACAGCCGGCTAATTCGACTTAATCATCTTATATAACCTGTTTTATAATATCATTATTTATCAACACCACATATATTTTTTTTTTTTACAAATACACTTTTATAAAAGTACACCTCTAAAAAATAGGTTTAAAATGAATACTTTTCTAAATTTAATAATTTGGCGCAGTTTAAAATATTATAAAAGTTTTTGCTTATTTTTTTACTTTTAAAAATATATGTGTATGCAAGGCCGAATATTTTTTATTCTGCAATTGTTGTTGAAATCTTACTAAATTATTACAAATTATCTACTGTGAGGAATTCTAATCTTATACCTATCCTTTCAGTTTTTTTATTGAGTAGTTTTCGTGTTGACATTTTTATTTAGTAAAATAATCATGAAGATGATGATGTATGTAGGTTTTTTGGTGTACGACAACCAATTTTAAAGATTTATCGAATATGATCTTACTATTCTTAATATTTTTGGGATGGTTAGAATATGCTCTTTAATTCTTACTATTATTGCATTTGCAAACTTAAGACGATAATGAATCAATATTTTTAGTACCATATTCCCATAATTTTTTGGTTGATCGAATGTGAGGTTGATTTTTTTAGACCATCTTTCATGTTTATTTTTTTCGTTATATATAATCACAAAATATGACTCTGACCATTTCTTTAAAGTACCATTCTAAATCGAATATTATGCACGGTTGTCTTGGTTAGTCATAAATTAAATGTTATTTGAATTAATGGAACCGAAATACAATGCCCGTGCAACGCACGGGCCAGAATCTAGTCTATTTATATGATAGAAAATAACCAGATAAACTGTTTTATTTTATTTTTTGAGAAAAGGCTAATAAACTGTTCTTTCTTGCACACTATTTTCTCCATGTTGTGTAAACAACCTGTTTCGGTTTCAAAATCAAGTTTTTGGACTGTTTTTATTTCAAGTTTATATATATAGAAAACTATAATAACTTAACCGAATTATAACTTTTGTTTCGGTTTAAGTCAAGCCTAGGGCTGGGCAAAAAACCCGGAACCCAAATACCGAACCGAATCCGAATCGAAAAAGTGGAATCGAACATGAATCCGAACCGATAAAATATTTGAATGTGTCCTAAACTTCTATACCCGAAGAATCAAAACCGAATCCGACCCGAATCGAGAACCGAATGGAACCCGAAATATCCGAACTACAATTATAAATCCAAAATATTAATTATATTTAGACTTAACATAACATAACTATTTAAAACTATAATTACAAACTCATATATACCAAATAGCTAAAATACCCAAAATAAATAAAATATACAAAATTTTTTGTTATATTTGTCTCATTTTAACAATTTTTTGTTCAAATTAACCAATTTTTATTTTTGTTTTATGATTTTTATGGGTATCTGGATCCGAACCGAACCCGAATGGAACCGAACCGAATCCGAACCGAAATTATAAAATACCCGAATGGATCTTATATGCCTAGACCCGAAAACCCGAAAGACTTGAACCGAGTCTAAACGGGTACCCGAACGTCCAGGCCTAGTCAAGTCGTTTGATTTATCCGGATTAAACAACCTGTTTGAAAGCAACTATGATAAATTGTATAAACTATATGAATTTTTGAATCTGAATTATGTGTTTTTTTTTTAATTATGTGTTCTTTCATAGGCTTTTTGGATTGATCTACCAAGGACGAGCACTAAAATTTAATAAACATGCATGAAACTAAAAAAACTCACATAAATAAACAACTGTTTTTGTTTGTTTGTTGAAGAATAATAAAAAGATTCGAGATATATTTTACACTATTTCCCGAAGAGTTAATGATTGAATTGTGAGCCTTGAAGATAAAGAAGAAGAAAACAAATAGACTTCAACAAGTGGAGAATTTTTGTGGACCTCGTCTTCGATCATATGTTATTTTCTTAAAAATAAAATAATCATAGATATAAAATTATATATATTTAAGCAATATAAATAGTAATGTTTGGGGCATAAGACCACGTGGTGTATCTTGACGCAGTATCGTAGGCGAGCAACATTAAAAAACTGTTAAATTTAAGAAACCCTCTTCAACCGGATTCTTATTTAAGTGACTTAAGAACATGTTTAGTGGAGGTTTAGGAGGGGTTCTTAAGGGGGTTCTTAGGGAAAATAGTAATAAAATATTAGAAAGGAGGGGAGAGAGAGAGGGGGGGTTCTTAGCTAAGAGCTTTTAAGACCCGGGTTCGCCACGTGGCGCAACCCGGTTGGTCAAATTTTTTTTTTTTTTTTACTTTTCCTGCAACTAAAAAAAAAAAAAAACATTAAAAAATTATGTTAAGAACCCCAAAAGGGGGTTCACTAGTAAACATGCTCTATGTGCATCCTTGTTACTGGGCATAGTTTCTTAAATTTTATTTTATTAATTTTTTTTTTTTTTTTTGAAAAGTTAAAAAAAAAACGAAAAAAAAAAAAAAAAGCTGACGAATGACATCACGCCACGTAGACGTTAACAGTGAAGACTCGGTATACTAAAGTCCTTGTTTAAGGACCGCATCTTCTCTGGGTAACAAGCCACATCAGCATATTGTATTATTATATTATTTTTTTTTTTAAGAAACTGTGCCCAGTAACAAGGATGCACATGCTCTAAGGACCTGGTTCTTAACTATAGGCGCTTAGGTGGCACGACCTGATTAGTTTATTTTTGTTTTTAATTTTTGATTTTTTTTTTTCAGTTACAAAAAAAAACATTAAAAATTTATTTAAAAACTTCCAAAGGGGGTTTCACCGCTTTACCTGCTCTAATACTTTATCTAATCATCTTTTACCAAAAAAAAAAAAGAGAGTAACTATTTAAAGAACATGCGTGTGATTTAAATAAGCTCAAGTTCTTCTTCTGTTCTCTTTCCCACTTTGGCCCTATGTGATCAAGAAGGGTCGGCAACTTATCCTCGGAATGACACGTGGTAACATTCCATTGGTCCGACCTGACGGGTGCCCGACTTATCCTCTTTAACATATCTTTTTGGTTATACAAGAGAAATATTGAACATTGAAGTCTTTGAAGAATCTCACTGTTTGTGTCTCTATCCGGATGAGTTTGAAATAAAATTGAAATTGAAATAATTTAGAAAGAGAAGTGGAAAAAGAAGCAAGTCTTTTCAGCATCAAGAAGAGAGAACATACACATAATCATGGTCATGATGGCTCCACTATCTCCCTAACCTAATCCCTTATGGCATTATGTATATATAGCCCCATGAGATCTTGTAATTACACAAACCTTACAGAACTGTCCTCTTCTTCCCTCTAGATCTCTTACATAAGAGGAATCACAAAGAGAATCTGTTTCACAGTTATAAGAGTATAAGCTTTGACAGTTATTAATGGAAGGTAAAGGACGAGTAGGATCATCGACTTCTTCTTCTTTCACCGCCGAACTCTTTGGGTCCAAAGATCCTTCGCCGCCATCATCTTCCTCCGGAATATTTTCCTCCATTTTCCCTCATCCCTCTAAGGTCATATTACATTCCTTTTCTTGAAATTTTGTTTCTTGAGTGATCAGAATGATTCTTGTGGCTTAATCTTCCGTTTCTTGATTTGATTTCTTAGGGCGTTGCAAGAGATGGTCCAAGCTCCAAACATGGCTCACAAGGTCAGTGAGAACAAAAAAACTTCATTCTTCTTCTTTGCTCACTTTGTCGTCTCAAGAAAGGATCTGGTTTTCTAATGAATATGTTTTCTTACACAGCTCAACGTAGAGAATCTTCAACTGCGCAAGATGATAGAGCTGAGCCATGTCATCTAAGCTCTTCTCTTTACTACGGTGGTCAAGACGTATACCCTCGATCCACCACCAACCAAACTTACCCTACAGTGAGTCTTCATAATTTACCTAAACTTTGCTAATCGCTTTCAAAACGAAATAAATAAATAAACAGACTTGACTAATTAGAGAAATCATTTTCAGGTAAATAACGAGCGTCAGAGAAGCCGAGAAGACGATGCTAATGGACAGAACTCACAAGATGTTTCAAGAGGAAACTGGTGGCAAGGTTCTCTTTATTATTAAAGAACCAGTTCCTTTTGTTTCTTTGTAAATCTCTACCGAACCAAGACTGTATAAATAAGTTATTAGGTGATTTCGAAGATAAGATCTCCTAGTAAAATTGTCTTTAATAGATTTGTGTAGTACTTGTTCTAATCAACTGTATCAGTGTTTACTCTGTTTTTTTCTGTCACATGTTCAACAAAAAGATAAGATCTTTAGCATTTTACCAAACGCAAACGCGTGACAGACCCATACATCATTTACGTTATTATTCCTTTTACCGGAGTAACAAAAAATTATTTAGTCGCTAGTCCATAATCTATTTAAACCGGATATTCGAAACATGATAAATTAGCCTTCTTCTTACAAAATATTACATCTTTTTACCAAATGCATGTTTAAGTTAAATCCAGATTTATTATGAATTTCCAACTCAAAATCAATTGATATTGAATAGATTAATCTTAATCTGTTATATATTAGTTAATTATTTTTCAACTATCGATATGGTATTTAGTTTCATAAAATTTAACTCCGTTAGTATAACTATAAGTCAAATGTTTTAAGCTTGTATTGTACAATAGTCCTTATCTAAAATGCAAATCAACTATTTTAGATCAGGTGAAAAGCCTCAACGACCGTTTAGCCTCCTTACATTTCTTATGCAGTTCCTTTACGCGCCTCCTTACTAACAACTCGTGAAATCGCCTCCACGCGAGACTCAACATTAGAGCTGTCAAAATGGACGGGCTGTCCATGACCGTCCATGTCCAATACATTATGGACCGGTCATGGAGAAGTCCATATTTTAATGGACTAAAATGGACATGGACATAAATGGACATGGACAAAATGGACCGGACGCGTTTGGACATAGACAGTCCAATGAACAGTTTAATACACTTAATTTTTAGGTCAAAATTTAAGGGGTTTTTTATCAAATGCAAAAATCGAGTTTCCTGCAAAAACGTTTTACAACAAAACCACAAAATTTTGTTTTCTCGCCAAAAACATGATTCGGAAAACATGATTACATGTTTTTCCACAAAAGCGTGATTCCGCATGTTTCCGCCAAAAAACATGAATCCACGTTTTCCCGCCAAAACATGATTTCGCGTTTTCCCGCCAAAAACGTGATTCCGCATTTTCCCGCCAAAAACGCGATTCCGCATTTTCCCGCCAAGAACGTGATTTCGCATTTTTCCGCCAAAACATGATTTCGCGCTTTCCCGCCAAAAATGTGATTCCGCGTTTTCTCGCCAAAAGTGTGGTTCCGTGTTTTCTCGCCAAAAGTGTGATTCCGCGTTTTCCCGCCAAAAATGTGATTCCGCGTTTTCCCGCCAAAAACATGATTCCGCGTTTTCACCAAAAACGTGATTTTGTGTTTTCCCGCCAAAACGTGATTTCGTGTTTTTCCGCCAAAAACGCGATTCTGCATTTTTCTGCCAAAACACGATTTCTCGGTTTCCCGCCAAAAATAGATTCCATGTTTTTCTCAAAAATATGATACCATGTTTTCTTGCCAAAAACTTGATTTCATTCCTTATAAATGCGTTTTCTCGTCAAAACGTGATTTCTCGGTTTTACTCAAGTTTTGAATTAACTTTATTTTTTAACTATTTGTATTTTTAGGTAAATAAATTATTTGTGTTATCTAATGATATTAAATATAAATTTAAAATATTATAATTTTGAAGAAGCTAATGGAATGTCCATTAACGACAATGGACAGTCCATTTGGACATGGTCGTTAATGGACATGGACGTCTATGGACATGGACAATTGTGGACATGGACGTCATTTGTCCATAATCAAAATGGACGATTGTGGACCGGTCCAAACGGACATGGACAACCCATTTGACAGCTCTACTCAACATCTAGGGAGAAAGTGTATCCTAAATGTGGACTGACCACTACAGACCCGGTGATGCTTGCTAGCCTCGTGGCTGCAAGCGACATATCCTTGGGCCACATTTCAAATGTCAACATGCTGGCCCAATCACCAAGCCCAACTGCCATTCATACGATAAAGACAAATACAGAGGAGAAAACATAGTCAAGGAATGTACCTACAATCTAGCTACATAACGGTTTTGCTGCTTTATTGACATTGAACGATGACGAGGCTTGACAGTATGTAATTGTCGATAAGATTCTCAGCTCTTTAGATCCTTCTCATGTTAGTATAAGATGTATGAGCTCATTTTGTAATTAAGTAACAATGATAATAAAATTGAATACATTTCAGTCTCGTCTCTCTTCTCTGTTTCTACATGGTATTAGAGCAATTAATGCCTTAACATGTGCTTTAATGGCAGATCATATTCCTTTTCCGAAGAATATCCATATTCTTAGCTCTGTTACGTTGAAAATCAATGATAGCAATTACATGCTATGGAATATACAATTCAAGTCCTTGGTGTCCAGTCAGAAGCTTGTGGGTTTTATCAATAATAGTGTTGTGCAGCCAGAACCAAATCTCCCAATCAACCATGAAGGTGTTGATATTCAGATCTCAAATCCTCAACATAAAGCTTGGTTTTGTTCGGATCAACTCATTAGGTGTTGGTTATTTGGAACCTTGTCTTACGAAGTTCTTGGCTCGGTGCACAGTCTGAAGACATCCAGGGAGAACTGGATCAGCTTGACAGAAAACCTTAACAAGATCTTAATGGCTCGAGAGTTCTCTCAACGCAGAAGTCTACAACTCCTCACCAAGAAAAGAAAAAATCTTGCTGAATATTGTCGAGAGTTTAAAAGTCTCGGTGATGGTTTAAGATCTATTGGAAAACCAATTGATGAGTCCATGAATTTTTTTTTTGGTTTCTCAATGGCTTAACTAGGGACTATGACCCTATTGCTACTGTCATACAAAGCTCACTCACCAAGTTTCCAGCTCCAACCTTCACTAATGTCGTCTCTTCACTGATGTCGTCTCCGAGGTCAAAGGCTATGACAACAAACTTAAATCCTATGAAGACTCTGCAGTTGTTACTCCACACATGTCCTTTCAGATTCAAATAGAGGATTACGGTCCCTAACATAGTCAATACAGCTCCAACAACAAAGGTCGAGGACGATTCAGTCAGAACTGTGGCAGAGGAGGCTACTCGACACGTGGTAGAGGCTTTTCTCAGCATCAGTCTGATAGATTTAGGCTATCTATTTCTCTCGATTTCTCTGTATAACCTCACAAGAATACTGAATAATAGGATTGATTGAATGAATGAACAAGAACAGCTTTGATAGTTCGATTATCTCTAAGCTCTCATGACGAACTTAGAAACTCTCGACGATCTCATGGCGATCGTTAGCAGAAGACTCATAGCGTCTAACTACAATGACAATCAAAGCATAAAGAACAAATGAAAGCTACTGGAGCTATTTATATCAGCTCAACCACTCTTTATTCTTCACTTCCTCGATTAACAGCAAATCCTCTCTTTAGACCCGAGTGTTTGCTATTCTTCTTCTGCTGACTCCATCTCAGCACTTGGTATCTATCAATACTTCCTCCTTTGAAAACAAGCTTGCCCTCAAGCTTGTAATCAATCAGAAAGCTGCTGCTACTTGTCTTTTCTCTTCTGCTGCAATGCCAATATAACCACCTTCTATTGGCCAAGTTCTTATTCTTTTATATTTGAACATTCTAGATTTGTAACACTTTGTCCCCTTCCGCTTATGGTGTATCAGCATGTGTAATAGTTGTCTCTTGATACACACCAATAGCATGGCTCTACTTCCCTCAAGCAATAAATGAATTTGTAACAGCCACTCTGTACTCGGTTCTTCTTTTTTCCTCTGTTTCTTAACATCCTTCTTGATAAGATCAGACTCAAATGATGTTGAACTCAGCCAAATTATCACATCCAATCTGAACCAGTAGATAAGTGTCCTCATGTATACTTCCTTCCTTGAAATTAAGCTTGACCTCAAGCTTGCACTGTGTAAAATCAGTTGAGAACACCTCTGATCAGATCCATATGGCTGCAACCCAAAATAAAACCACTGCCAAATAACTTCTCTGAGTTTCAGAACATGGTGAAGTGAGGTTCGTAACGGCCATTGTTCTAAGCTAGCGATTTGCAGTCTCTTTACAAGATTCCTGAAGAAACTACCTTTGTTTGTAAGCAGCAGCCCTTCCAAAACTACCTCAACTCTGCTTTTGTATTTGAAATGCTGCAACTTATAACACTTCCTTTCCAAACCATTATGTAGTTGTACATCAGCCAATCGTTGCACATTGATAGGATAGCGAGAAACCTCTGCGTCGCGTAACTTCTTAAAGCGTATCTGCTCCATGAACATATATCCTTGGCTTGAAACCCTCTGCAACATATCCCCATGTTTGAACTTGAATTTCCAATCTTTGATGCACTTGTTCTGCTGTTCTTTACATGTCACGCTGATAAGTCTTCCAACTGATAAGTGGTCTGCGCTTTGCCTATCAATAACTTCAAGTGCTAGCTGAGGAAAATCATTTAACACAGGGACAACTGAAATGGATGATTCCTCTTGTGTCAAAACTTGATGTATTGTTTCAGCTCCACCAACGAAACTTAAGTCCTGGATGTGCTCAAAGACTGAATGCTTAATTTCCTGCGTTTGTAGAGCACAAATTGTGTCCAAGTGTGAAACTGTTGTGAGCTGTAACTCCTGATCCTGAGACACATCAGTCATCTCCGGGATAGCAATGGATTCATCTCTCAAGTCTGCTTCGTGATCAATTGCAGTAAGTGAATCTGTCCCAATCATTACTTCTGGTTGAAGACTAGCCAGAAGTGAAACTGTTGTGAACTTGTTATGGCTCGATGTGTTTTGGTGAATCTGAATTAGTGATGATGAACATGACTTTACCATCAAAACTTGTTTCCCATTACTGCTCGGTATCAGTTCTTGTTTCCGAAGCAAATCAACCTTCTCCACACAAACAAGGGATTCTATTTCACCACTCCAGATTGCTTCATAATCAATGGCAAGAGATGAGTCTTTCTGAGGAAGTACTGCTGCCTCATAAACTTCTTCAGAAAGTGAGGCTGTTATATCTGACGCAGAGCTCACAGGAACTTCTTCTACATTTTGTGATGCTGCCGTGCGCACAAGTTCTGTCTCATGAGCAACAACTTTAATTGAGACAGTCCCATCGTCTAGATTCACTTGTACTGTAGAACATCTTGTATCATGATCAAACTTCTCCAACAATTTATGCTTAAAATCTGACCAATCTCGGAAACCTCCTCTCTTCAACACCCAAGCAAACCATTTTTTTACCCTTCCTTGAACTGAGAACGCGACCACTTCTAATTTGTCCTCCTCACGAAAGCCACACACAGTAAAGAAATGTTCAATGTCAATCAACCATTCATGAATGTGACTTCCATCGCAAATCGGCATCTCAATCCGTTTCAACATACTATTGCTATTCGCAGCAAGCAAAGATCCATCTCGATATCCTAGTGGAAAAGCATCCTGGTTTTGTTCCCAATTAGATGATAATACCTGAGACAGATTTTGCGAAGATACGAGAGAATCGATCGTGCGTAAGCTACTGTTGAGCTTGTGGGAGTTGGTTTTCTTTATCGTCGTATTCCGCTGCGAATCCATGGCAGACATAGGCGCTTCTGTAGGAACTTTCGGTTTGCATAATCTCTTCATTCCAGCATCCAAAAACTCCACTCTCGCTGACGTAGCTTTCTGAAGTATCGTCGCGTTAGATTCGCGGAAGGATCTCTCTGGCTTAACCTGCAATTCACACAAACGTTGCATTTCTCCATGTAAAATCTTGAAGCGAGCTCTCAATTCCGCCTGCAAATCATCAGTTTCGGTAACAATCGGCCGATTCAACTTTTCTCGCCGTCGCAGAACACCATCGTTCACCGTCGGAGTGAATTTCTCAGTCCTTGCCATCATCGAAACTGTCTGTAATTGTGTGTGTGAAGATTCCAGAGCTTCCATCATTTGCGAGCCACTGTTCAAATTGTGCAAGTTCATCTTCTTCGATGTTGTTTTCATGTCCGCCTCCGTGAAAGGCATGCACACTGCTGGACGGACCTTCGATGCACATAATCTCTTCCAGTCACCATTGAAAACCTTACATCGCTCTATTGCTGCTGTCGATACATCATCAATTTTCCTCCCAGAATGAGAAACCATCGCAGAACTTGCTCGGGTCATCATCGGTTCGATTCTTCCCAATTTCTCCCGTGAATACATGTATCTCTACAAATCCACACGCGTTTGATTCGATCTGAACGTCACGACGCACCAATGATAGATTTAGGCTATCTATTTCTCTCGATTTCTCTGTATAACCTCACAAGAATACTGAATAATAGGATTGATTGAATGAATGAACAAGAACAGCTTTGATAGTTCGATTATCTCTAAGCTCTCATGACGAACTTAGAAACTCTCGACGATCTCATGGCGATCGTTAGCAGAAGACTCATAGCGTCTAACTACAATGACAATCAAAGCATAAAGAACAAATGAAAGCTACTGGAGCTATTTATATCAGCTCAACCACTCTTTATTCTTCACTTCCTCGATTAACAGCAAATCCTCTCTTTAGACCCGAGTGTTTGCTATTCTTCTTCTGCTGACTCCATCTCAGCACTTGGTATCTATCACAGTCCTACACCCCAACAACATGATAAAGACCCACATGTCAGATCAGTGGAAGAGTTGGCCACATAGCATTAAAATGCTACAACAGGTTTGACAACAACTATTAACCCTATGCTACTGCTCAAGACTTCTCTTTACTGCAAGTTAGTTATTCCACGGCAAATTAATAATGGTATCCAGACTCTGGTGCCTAAGTCATATCACTCTGTCAAACTCTTGTCTGCAACATTCATCCAGCTATGAAGGAAATGACACGGTAATGGTTGCTGATGGCACATATCTTCCTATTACTCATGTTGTCTCTACTACTATGTCCTCTACCTCAGGTATAATTCCTGTCAATGAAATCATAGTCTGTCCAGATATTCAAAAATCTCTTTTATCCGTATCCAAGATGTTTTAGGATTATCCTTGTGGTGTGTACTTTGACAAAACTAAAGTTTATGTTATTGATCTAGAAACTTAGAAGGTAGTGGTACAGGGACAAAGGCGTAATGACATGTATTTGTTGGAAAACAATGAGTTTGTGGCTCTATATTCAAAATGTCAGTGTGGAGCCAGTGAGGAAACATGGCATCACATGCTTGGACACACAAACCCTCATAATCTCCAACAGTTGAAGCTCAACAAGGAGATTTTAGTCAATAAGAACATAAGTTCCACCATTTGTGAGCCTTGCCAGAGTTTTGTGGCCCCTAGATCGCATCCACTGTGATCTTTGAGGACATGCACCAATTGTATCCAAAAAAGATTTCAAATATTACGATGTGTTTGTTGATGATCACACTCGGTTTTCTTGGTTGTATCCTCTACAAGTAAAATCAGGTTTCTTCTCCATATTCAAAGGCTTTGAAACTCTAGTAGAAAATCAGTTCAACTCTACTATTAAGGTCTTCTAAAGTGATGGGGGTGGTGAATTTGTTAACAATCAACTCAGCCATCACTTTGCATATAGAGGAATCAAGCATCAGATTTATTGTCTTTACACACCAGCTCAAAATGGTGTAGCAGAACGAAAGCATAGACAATTGGTGGAGCTTAGTCTGTCTATGTTATTTCACAGCAACACTCTTCTACAATACTGGTTGGAAGCCTTCTTCACAGCTAACTAAATAATCAATCGTCTTCCCTCATCAAAATTGGAGCAGAAAATTTCTTTTGAATTATTTACAAGAAGAAGCCTTCTTACTCAATGCTCAGAGTATTTGGATCAGCTTGCTACTCTTGTTTGTGTCCCATAACATGTACCAAGTTTGATCCAAGGTAACTTCTCTGCATATTTTTGGGTTATAGCAGTCAATACAAGGGATATATATGTTTACATCCCTCCACTGGAAAAGTCTACATTTGCAGATATGTGATCTTTGATGAAACACAGTTCCCCTTCAAAGATCAGTACAAACACCTTGTACCACAATAACAGACACCTCTACTGAAAGCTTGGCAGAACACATGAAAGTTTGAACTTGAACCACTTCAGAGGATATCCAAAATCTTTACACCGCATGTAACAACAGAGGCTGCACCAGTCTAACCACAACAAGATCATAAGCAAGATGACCCTACTGATTCAATTGAGGAGCTCAATGATCATGAGAAAGTTGCACCCGCTAAGACAGATGCAGTAGCTCCTGTAGAGCCTGGTGTAGTAGTTCCTATAAACAACAGTCATACAATGACCACAAGGGCCAAGGATGGAATCTTCAAACCAAATAAAAGGTACATTTTGTTGGCGTCAAGATATACAACTGAGGAACCCAAGACAATCATCACAGCCATGAAACATTCAGGGTGGTGTAATGCAGTCATGGACGAATTAAATATTACTCATCTGCTGAATACATGAACTTTGGTCCCTCCAACTGCTGACATGAACATCTTTTTCTTTAAAACAAAGCTTAAACCACTTGGAGAAGTGGATAAACTAAAGGCTAGGCTCGTTGCAAAAGGATTTCGCCAAGAGGAATGGCTGCATTATCTTGAAATGTTTAGTCGAGTGGTTCGAACCGCTACCGTCCGAATTTTTCTAAGCATTGCCACATCTAAAGGTTGGCATCTTAGACAACTAGATGTATCCAAAACCTTTCTACATGGAGAGTTGCAAGAGCCATTCTTCATGATACAACCACCTGGCTTTGTGGATCAAGAATTAACATCTCATGTTTGCAAGTTAGTCAAAGCTTTATATGGTCTTAAGCAGGCTCCATGCGCTTGGTTCGATACCTTCACCAAATTTCTGTTGGATTTTTGGTTTGTCTGCAACAAATCAGATACTTCCATTTTCTCCTTCTCTATGTTGATGACATTCTTCTTGCAGCAAGTGAAGTGGGTCTTTTAAACAAGCTGCTTAATACTCTCAATACTCAGTTTTCTTTGAAAGATCTTGGATTTCCCAAGTATTTTCGGAATTCAGATTGAGACAAGTTCTAGTGGACTCTTCCTCCATCAAGAAGCTTATGCATCTAATATTCTTCATTAGACTTTAATGACAGAATGCAAATCTATGCCCACACCACGACCACAGAAGCTTGACAATCTTGATTCTGGTCTATTTAATGAGCCTACTTACTTCAGAAGCTTGGCCGGGAAGTTGTAATATCTCACTATAATCAGGTATGACATTCAGTTCGCTGTTAACTTCATATGTCAGAGAATATATGCTCCAATCATCTCAGATTTGGTATAATCAAGCGTATAATGAGGTATGTAAAAGGGACAATGACAATGGGGCTACACATTCGTATGGACTCAAACTTGTCATTGTCAGCTTACTATGACAGTGAATGGGGAGGATGCAAAGATAATCGACGGTCGACTACTGGGTTATGCACCTTCCTAGGGTTTAAATTGGTTTTCTAGTCAGCCAAAAGACAAGAAACAGTCTCAAGCTCCTCCACGGAAGCTGAGTATAAAGCCCTTGCTGAAACAGCTCGTGAGATCACTTGGTTATCTATGTTACTTAGAGATCTTGGGATTGCACAGGACCATCCAACTCTGCTCCAATGCGACAATTTGTCAGCCGTCTACTTAAGTGCTAATCCGGCTCTCCACAAGAGATCAAAGCACTTCGACACCGACTACCACTACATATGCCCACAGGTAGCTATAGGTATGATTGAGACAAAACATATTTCTGCTACAGTTCACATTGCATACATCTATACATAACCGCTTCCAAGACGATATTTCAGTGACTTGCGTGACAAACTTGAAGTTGGTTCTTTACCAACGCCAAGTTTGAGGGGGAATGTAAGAAACATATTCTTGGGTCACATATCAAATGTCAATATGCTGGCCCAATCACAAAGACCATCTACTATTTATCAGTTGAAGACAAATGCAGAGGAGAAAACATTGAACGATGATGACTTTGCTGCTTTATTGACATTGAACGATGACGAGGATTGACAATCTGTAATTGTAGATAAGATTCTCAGCTCTCTAGATCCTTCTCATGTTAGTATAAAATCGTGTATGAGCTCATTTTGTAATTAAGTAACAAAGATAATCAAGTTTAATACATTTCAGTCTCGTCTCTCTTCTTTGTTTCTACAGTGGCTAGGACTGGTTTGCATGAAACCATGGCTTCTAACAGAGTGTAATCAAGCCCTTGAGCTCTAAGTGTCGGGTTCAAAAACACATAGATTGCATCGTAGAATTAGGCTATTTTTTCTTGATTCAACGGTCCAAGAAAAACTACATTAGACCCTAGGTCTCTATATCTGTTTCCCCATGCACCATCTCCAGCCACTAAACGATGACATTTTCTCGTTCTTTCTTTCAAACACTCGTTTTAAAACTGAGAACATCAAAGGATGACCTTTGTCTCTAACTAACCTCCATGCAACTCCAAGAACCAGAGGATTTTTCTTGTTATTTGTGTTACTAACGCTGAATTTCTTTCTGAAGTTCTTGCGTTTGGAAACGTCATATTTAAAAACGATCTCATCGACGCCATTTAGAGTGACGTGGACGCTTTCCTCGGGAATCATGTAGATCCTCTTAAGTACGTCACCACAATGATCGCTAGTTGCCACGTGGTGAGCGTATCGTTGGGATAATTTGACTTCCTCGACGACTCGCTTCGCTCGCTCTGTCAGAGCTAGTGAGGAAGGTGGTAGCTGATCTTCTTCTGATCCGGAAGCTACGGCGGCAGCTATGTCTGCTTGATGGAGGATTTCCTGGATGATGTCGGAGTGAAAAGTCTCGTAAGCGATTCCATGCCATGACGCCACCACGTTTCGGAGGTTCTTGGCTTTTGTGTGGAGAAGCTCGACGCTCTCTGTGTGAACCATGTCAAATGGTCTTCCACTCCCTTTCTATGTTTGCGATTTCCAAAAAAGTATCGCTTTTATCAAATTCATATTCTTTGACTTTTATCCAGACACTGGCTATTGAGTATTGACTTATGATTCTTTGCTTTCAGTAAAGTCGTCTGTAAGTTGTTGACTAAAATATTACTTTTGTGTCGTCTAAACTTTATTAAGTTCAAAGGCTCAAAAGCCCAAGTACAAACGGATTTAAAGAATACAAAATTGATGATGAGCTAAAGCTGGACAACATATAACCTTTAACGAAAACACGTGGCAAAATTCTGCAAGAGGCCAAGTGACTCCCATCTGGAAGCTTTGCCATGCAACCGCCAGAAAACGAGAAGGAGATCGCCACCGAGCGTCGATGGTCCAAAATTCTGCAATTCTTCGAGAATCCATTCGTTGATCAATCTTCTAGGGAGGATTTCACCCATACAGTGGTAGCTCCTTTGCCGGAGGGACCCAATTTATTAATCCAACATGTACTCACCAACAAGCTCTTCCTCTAGGGCGA
This sequence comes from Orychophragmus violaceus, assembly GCA_030180135.1. NCBI lineage: Eukaryota > Viridiplantae > Streptophyta > Magnoliopsida > Brassicales > Brassicaceae > Orychophragmus > Orychophragmus violaceus. The sequence goes on along the minus strand of CM058238.1, from coordinate 14,938,249 downwards.
TGAACAGAAGATATTAATCCAACAGACATGGAAGAAAACTCGGTGAGGTGAGAGAAAAATAGTTAATTTTCGAGTTATACAACATAATAAGAGTGATCGAGAAATTCGAATCTTGCTGAAGGGAAGAGATCCGAAACTACAAAATCCCATTATACCCGGAAAGACAAAATCGGATCTTGCCGAAGAGAAGAGATCCGAAGCTACAAAAAAAAAATGTCGCTTGAAATCACGTTTTTCCTTCTGAAAGATAAGATATGTTAAGACGGAATATAATAGAGAAAAGTATCTCCCTCGAGAGAGAGAGAGAGAGAGAAGCGACTTAAATATTACCTACTAATTAGTCAGTAGTACTACAATCGTAGGTTTATAAGTATATAAAACTTCTTACTTCTCTCTTCTTTTTTCGTGCTGATTATCCTCTTCTTCTCTTCTCTTTGTCAATGGCTGCCAATCTCGTCGCAGCGACTTCTATTGATCATGCGTATGATGTCACTAACAATAAAAACCATCTCCTAGTTTTTCTAGACATCAATGATCACAACTACGATGCAGGGCGATAACTGTTTTTGAAGCACTGTCTCACGTTTGAAATATTGAATCACGTTGACGGCACTGCACCTGCAAATGGTATCGATGAACAACCATGAAAGAAGAAGGATGGTTTGGTCAAATTGTGTATCTATGACACCCTCTCCAAATATCTATTCCAAAGCATCTTTGAAAGTGCATCCACTGCATAAAAAACTTGGCTCAGAATCGAGAACGTGTTTCGGGACAACAAAGAAACAAAAGCAGTTCAATTGGATCATGATCTTCGAACAAAATTCATTGGTGATCTATCGATATGTGATTACTACCAAGGCCTGAAAGACATTGTCGATTGTCTAGCTAATGTCGATTCCCCACTCAGTGAACACACTTTGGTCACGTATATGATGAATGGGCTCAAAGCAAAGTGTAACAACATCAATAATGTCATTATGCATCGTCAGCCATTTCCATCATTTGAAATCGCCAGATTGTGTCTATAGCTTGAATAGGACATACTCGCTAAAGGAGAAAACCGAGCCCGAATAACAACGAAAACTATTCATCCAACATAGTACTCGCGGTTCTCGGCTACTCCTAACACATAGTCTAGCAATCGTTCACAATTCCAACAGAGGTCCAATCTCCGTGGAAATCAAAGAAACAATGACAATCAATTTCGTGGCATAGGAAATTGGCAATCAAGAAACAACTTCTCTACGTGGAATCAACAAGTCTGGCCAGGTTCGTTTCAACATTCGATGCAACAACCATACAGCAAATGGAATCAGATGCCAATGCCGAAAAATCCTTATAATCCTGGTTTACTAGGATCTCAGCCACTTTAGAGTGCCTCTCCCCAACTCAACACAAATACCTCGCCTTGACAAACATGAAATCCAATTGCTGATTTCGCTCAAGCCTTCAACACCATGTCACTATCTGATCCATTTGATGGACAGTGGTACATGGACTCAGGCGCAACCTTCCATCTCACTTCGTCGTCAGGTACTCTCACTTCTCTTTTTAATGTGGGTATCAGAAAACCAATAACAGTTGGAAATGGTTGCTCTATTCCGGTTGCCAGCTCTGGTTCAGTCTCTTTCCCTTCAAAAACTTAATTTCATTCTCTAAACGCAGTCCTTGTTACACCTTCGATCATTAAAAATCTCATTCTTGTTTGTTTTTTAACTAAAGATACTTCTTGTTCTATTGAGTTTGATCATTTTTTTTCATTTTTGAAGGACCTTCTAACGATGAAAATAATACTCCGCAGTGACAATTTGGCGATTTGTATCCAGTGTTCTCTCCGTCGAATAAAGCTTCTTCTCAACATTCTGGTTTCACTGCTATCTCTTACAGTTTGTGGCATCGCCATTTATCTCACACAAGCAGAGACTCCCTGAAATTCATTGTTTCTTCTTCTAATCTTCTTTCTAATAAAGACTTCCAGTTTCAATGTACTGCTTGTGAGCTTGGCAAATAAATAAAAATTCCCTTTTCGCCTACTAATAAATATGTCTCTGCTCCATTTGAATTGATTTACTCAAATCTTTGGTCCTCTCCAGTCTCTTCTTTCTATAGGATTTGGTATTATGTCCTTTTTCGATCACTTTTCCCATTTCGTGTGGGTACACCCACTGCGATCCAAGAGTGATGTCTTTGCCAAGTTCCCTCATTTCTTAAACTATATCAAAACTCATTTTTGCAAATCGATAAAATCTCTTCAATGCGATTATGGAGGAAAATACAATAACTCTCAATTCCATGATCATTTCTCTAACAGTGGAACTGAGTTTCGTTTTTCACGTCCTCACACCAGTCAACAAAATGGCAAGTTGGAACGCATGATCCGTACAATTAACAATGTCATTAGGACTATGATTTTTCAATCCAACCTACCATTTTCATTTGGGGTTGAGGCTTTACATATTGCTGTCCATATAATCAATCTCCTCCCCTCAGTCGCCATCTCAAACAAAATTCATTTCACAGTCTTATTCAATAAACCAGTCTCATACTCTCACATGTGAGTGTTTGGATGCCTCTATTTCCCAAACGTCATCATAACAATCTAAACAAATTGGCTCCAAGATCTATCCCATGCTTATTTTTCGGTTACCCTCTGTTGCATAGTGGTTATCGATGCTTTGATCTTAAGACCAAAAGAAGAATCATCTCACGAAATGTATATTTTGATGAGAATACTTTTCCATATTTGTCTCATGCTCTTACCAAGTTCGCAGATTATCACTTTCTTGATGATCTATGTTTCAAGAGATCTTACAATCGTAGGCCCCACCACCAAATGATCCAATTCGTGCGATTGATTCAGATGCTTCAATTGTACTATTCTTTTCTCATGCCGTGGTCCCAGAACCTCCATGGAATGTTATGTCCACTCGATCTCAACATGGCATACACAAGCCAAAGAAGATCTTCTCCCTTCACTCACAAACCATCTCGTCTCTTCCATCATCTCATACTGTTGCTCTTAAGGATCCTAACTGGAATGGGGCAATGATTGATGAGTATGATGCCCACATTAAAAATGAGATGTGGATTTTGGTACCTAATCCACCTGACACTAACATTATTCATTCTATGTGGTTGTTTAAGCATAAATATAATGCATATGGATCATTGGCAAGGTAAAGGCAAGACTGGTGGCAAATGGAAAATCTCAGCAACATGGTATTGATTATGATGAACCATTAAGTCATGTATTCAATCCAGAAACGATCATGATTGTCCTTCACATTTCTCTCGCTGGTGGTAGGCATATTCATCAAATGGACGTTAAAATGTGTTCCTCCACGACAAGCTTGATGAAACTCTGTACATGTTTTCAGCCCCTGGTTTTGTTGACTCCTCACACCTTGGGTTTGTTTGCAAACTAGATAAATCCATTTGTGGATTAAAACAAGCGCCAAGGGAATGAAATGCAAGGTTTGTGCAGTTTGTCAAGTCAAAGGGATTTTATCGAAACAAATCTGATACATCACTCTTCACATTCAAGAGGAATGACAAGATGGCACTCCTAGTGTTTTACGTCAATGATATTATTGTTACATCTTCCTTAATAAAACTCTTGAACACGATAAAGTCATCTCTCAAATCGGAATTTGTTATGACAAATGATAGAAAACTCTCCTTGGCATTTTAGTAACATTCAATTATGCATGCTTGTTTCTTGATAAATCCAAGTATGCAGAGGAGATCATTCAATGAGCATGCATGTCATCATGCAAGCATGTGACCACTCCAGTGGATCTGAAATCGAAATTGTGTGCAACAGATGGAGATGCAGTTGCAGACCCGATGGCATTTCAAAGTGTAGCCGGGGCATTACAATACTTGACATTCTCTAGATAGGACATCTCCTATGTTGTTTAATAGATATGTCTTCATATGCATGATCCACAAACCTCACAACTTTAGGCTGATCAAGTACATTCAAGATAAAAAGAATGAAGGACTTCAGCTTCTGAGGCGTCAATCAATGGAAATGAAAGCGTAGTCAGATGTTTATTGGGCTGGTTATCCAGACACCATACGATCCACATCAGGTTATGATATTTACTTGGGTGATAACTTGATTTCTTGGTCATCCAAGTGACAGAAACAATGTATCCTTCAAGCGCAGAAGCTGAGTATAAGGTTGTTGCTAATGTTGTCGCATAACTTGTTGGATACATAATCTTCTACCTGAGCTTCATATACCAGTCAATCAAGCAACAACTGTGTTCTGTGACAACATCATTGCTGTATATCTTTAATCTAATCTGGTGAAGCACCAGCGAACGAAACATGTAGAGATCGACATCCATTTTGTAAGAGAAAAAGTGGCTAAAGGTTAAGTTCGTGTTCTGTATATTTCGGTTGCTCTACAATATGCAGACATCTTCACCAAAGGATTACCTACATTTCTGTTCAATGATTTTAAGTCCAGTTTAGATGTGGTCAATCCCACTCTACAACTACGAGAAAATATTAAACGTAGCCTTAGTTGAGAGTTACAATTATCCTCATTTTTTTGTAAATGTGTATATCTCTCTCTAGAATATCTCAAATGTATTCTTGTATATAACTTGAGATGAATACAACAAATATTTCATGGGAAGTAAAATATTTTCAGTTCAAAAGTAAAAACTAAATAGAATAATCTGTTTTTATAATTGGTAACTATTACAGATAATGTGACTAGTCATTATTTAAATATAATTTTTTTTTTAACATTTATTTAAATATAGTTAGAGGAGAGGTACAAATTGTGATGGAGTTTTAAATTTAGTTAGGGTTAAATCCGAGCACAATTAAATATTGCACGTAAAAGCATACTAGAGAAAACGCAGAATAGCGGCGTCTAAACCAGCGACGCGGTACAATCGCAACAACATTAATAGATTCTCTATTTACCTGAACCTCTTGCGACACAGAAGCTTGATCGAGATACCCACCGGCGGTCGGCTCAAAGAGATGAAACCGGAGATTTTTCAGTCGATACTCAGGGTCAGGGAACGACGGAGAAGCGGCAGTAAAAACATGTACCTCATGGTCATGGCCACGATTGGCTAGAGCAAGATGCAGCGTAACTGCGTAAGCGCCATTTCTTAACCACCACAGCGATCTTGAGAATTCTCTTCGGTTTAGACTGAAAGAATGTGAGATGGTTCCAGGCGGAAGAAAAGCTAAGAAAATCGATGGTTTCGTTGTTATGGTGGTGATCAAACGTGTGATCAACGTTGGGATTGTGATCGTAAGGACAAGAACAGAGTGTGGTGTTGTGTCTGAAGGGAAAATAGATGAAAGAGAGAAGAGTGAAGTGACAGAGATATCTGAGACAGAAGGAGAAACTCACCAATGAGTTCTCTCTAGCCATGGAAAGTGATAGATCGAATCTGGAAACTCAAATTGAATCGTTTATGACAAATGAAGAAGTGATTAATTTGTCAGTGGACTGAATCTGGACAAAAGTTTGACCAAGAGACTTGATTTAGATTTGATTAGGTTGACGTCGTGTTGTTTAAGTCATATGCACATGCTCTCTCTAAGGTTTATTGAATCATCGCAGTGACGTCACGCGCATGTGAACTACGTGCCGCTGTTAAGGTGGTGTAAGAACGATAAGAAATTGGCGGCGGGGTTTATTAGTATCTCAGAGTGAGCTTCGCGCGAAATTGAACGGCGCTGGTGATTAATTTCAGATAGATTTGGATTGTTTGCCGTCGCAAAACGGCAAGACGTTGTTGATCTTGCAAGATTTTTTAAACGTGAACGTAAATGGAAAGGAAATAAAACAAGGTTGACCAAAAAAAAAAAAAACACGCCGTTGCCGGGGATCGAACCCGGGTCACCCGCGTGACAGGCGGGAATACTTACCACTATACTACAACGACATTTTTGATTGAGAGGATCTACACAAATTATTTAAGTTTAAAACTTTACTATTTAGGCCCATTAGAAAACATGTCAGCGTTAGAAGTTTGATTATTCCATACTCAAAAGTCCAATATATATGTGGTTAGTGGTTGTTAGATAAAGGCTTTACTATAAAGGGATATAAGACCTACTTTCATGTAATTAAAAACAATTATTAGCGAGCAAAACGTTGCAGATTCGGGAAAGAAATCAAGAATTCTAAAAGCAATTAGCTAGTGGTAGTAGGAACTACCAAGAAAAAGTATGCATACTTACGTTTGGTCAGATCTTAAAAGGTGAACCTAATCTTCTCCTCTAACATTTGTTACTTCAAAACATCGCATATAGAGAAGAAACATATTACTATATCTTTTGTCTCCACATCACTCATCTCAATTAGCTGCATTTGTTGACTTATAAACCACATTAATCCCAAATAAGTCATATATACCAATATATATGGTCATGGTCGCCCTAAGATTTAGAGGATCATAAACATTTTATAATAAATTTAAATATTTTTTATAATTTGATAACCATAAAATTTATGTATAATATTTATAAAATTTCTGGAGACTAGATAACAATGTTTGATCTAGCTATACTCAGGATCACTTATGCATATATTATATATCTCCCATGGTTATATCATAAGAAATATATATCATAAATAGAGTTTATGCTTCTATTCTAATACATTTTTGGAGCGAAATGTACACATTCACAAGTTTTGAAAACTAGTATATATGTGGATTTATAATGGCTGATAGTGGAATATATTCTATTAAAACAAGAAGGTTTAAAGAAATAAATCTTTCATTAATGTGTTATTTACATATTTTATCCTTAGAATTAATGAATTCATTAAGGCAATAATGTAAAACTGATTTTTATATTAATTGTAAAGCGCTTTTAGCCTTATATTCATTCTCAAAACGACTGATTACTCATTTATTATTAAAGAAATCAAACTAATTTTTGTATTAAAATTAATTTATATTGATAATTTTATTATACTTTTTAACTTTACTATGAAAATATACATAACCGTAGGTAAAAGTAACTAGATGATCAATATGAAATATTTGTGAAATTTTTTATGTTTTATTATGAGATATACATAATCTTGAATAAGAAATAAAAATTAAATAATATAAATATTTTTAAAAAATTTTAATTTTATTTTATATATTTACATAACTTTCAATAAAAATAAGAAATAGGAAGATAAATATAAAAATGTTATGAATATTTTAAATATTAATAAATTTTATTTTGAATTTTATATAATAAATTTTTATTATTTATATAAATTTTAAATTTATATATATAAATGGAAAAATATTTTAAATAAGATATTTATGTATTTTTAGATATAAAATATATAAATACAATTTATTTTATTACAATTTAATTTATTTATAGTAAATTATATAATATTTTAATAAATATAATAATCTATTTATGTTTAATTATAAAAGTTATATATAAATTTTTATAATATTATTATTATTGTTAAATAATTTTTTATTTTATTTTTTCTAAAAATTATATTTAATAACATTTTTGCTTGCACCTTGGGCGAGCGAATCATACTATTTTTAATTAATTACTCATAATATCTTTCAATATATTTTTTACTTTAAATATAAATGTATATCCTTTTATTATAGGTAAATCTAATAAAAAATCTTTTAATCAATTTCGTTTTAAATAATATATTAATTTGTAAATTATAAATTTAATTTAATTCTATTGTGGTATATAAATAAAAATAAATAATTAAAAAATATTACAAATTAAGAAATAATCTATAATGAAAAATATAATTAAATAAATTATTACACTAACTATGTTTAAAAATTATGAAATAAATTTGAAAGTTGTAGGAATCTCTTTTTAAAAATAGAATAAAATATAACCCACTAATTAATCAAATAAACATTTAAAACAATAAAAACTTATGTATTTTTAGCATACTTCATTTCCAAAAAGTGAATACTATAAAAATATTTAAATTACTATTAACTATACTCTAATTTATATTAAAAGTTAAGTTAAACTATTAAAAATTAGATATATATATTTTAATTTTATTAAGAAAATCAGCCATTAGTAAATATTATTTAAATATATGATTTGTCGCGTTATAATTAATGATTATATGATTGGAGTTTTTTGCGGGTTGTTTTATAGTTTTTTATAATTTAAAAATATGTAACTTATTACGAATTAAATTTCTATATGAAGATATGTTATATGTTTTACATAAAATTTTAAAATATTTTAGATCAATATTATTCTGGTTAAAATTATATCATATAATTTTTATGTGGACTATTTTATTAAATTCATATTTATTACTAAAACAATATTGTAAAATATATATTTAAAACTTACCTACCGAAAGTCAAATTAGAATGGATGAACCAATTTTAATTGATGTATTATTGATTTGATAAAATTATTAAAGTTATTTAATATTTATATTATATGAATATATGATGGATAAGATTATATTTGATGTTTTTATGATTACAATTTTTTTTACAGGTTGTTTTATTAAATTTTGAAAATATGTCGATTACTAGAAAATAGATAGAAAATAGATTAATTGTTTTAGATTATAAAAATTTATAAAAAAATATTTATTAGAAGACACGTTAAAAAGTTAAATTAACCGATTTTAAATATAAAAACATTAAAATAAAATTAAATAATGCAAAATATTAAATAAATGGATTATCATGTTTTAACTTTCATAAATATGTAATTATTACATATTTATATAAATTTATAAAGTTAATTATTAAAATATCTGAAACATAAATAAATTATATATGAGTATATGATGTTCTCTAAAAATTAAATATTTTAAATAAACATAATATATATTAAACATATATCACTAATTTTTATAATCATTTTATTATAAATAAAATATTATAAAATTATTTTTAAACAGAAAATTTATTCAATGCATTTAGCATTAAATACACAATATTAAAATATTTAATTACTAAAAGTTAGGTTGAATAATAATAAAAAGTTATTATAAAATAAAAAAATGGTTCGAAATTATTTTGTAAAGAAAAATATATCTGAACTAAAAAGCGCGGATAGCAGCCCTTCATTAATTAGAAGTTAGAAGAGGAATCATATTTTTCCTAGCTACCAGAATTTGAGGCATACACAACGCATAACTTATATTAGAAGTCATATTGCGAAATTATTTTTCTGTTTACTTTTTTATCTTATTTCATTGGAAGCAATGATCATATATTTCCAATCTATCTGATCATGATTATGATAAGTTTTTTCAATGTGTCTTTTTGGTTGGTTTCATCTACCTATATTGTTGTAGTCTTCCTTTTAATTAAATGGATATTGATTAGTGAAACAAAAATATTTAGACATTATCAATTACTTTGTACGTTGTACATATGGACTAAAAGACCATAAATTATATGAATACTAATATATGTAGTTAATAGAGTCCCAATTTCATGAGTAAAGGATTTTTTATCGCCTTTGAGATGCACACGTCTTCCTTCTTTTTTTTCTAGGGTTTTCATCTCGATTTTTACCGAAGAGGCTTTTTCGCTGACGGCGGATCTCGTCGACGGTTGAGGAATCCTCCCAGGTGGTTCTAGTTAAGGGACTTGAATGACGGACTGGTGCAACGAAGGCGGCATCGGAAGCTTTCCCTTTTTTTCTCCGAGATGCGGCGGTTGGTACTCCGAAGACGAAATCGCTTCGGAAGCTCCATGGCTTCGAGGACCGGCGGCGGAAGGAGACTCCATCAGAGGACATCAGTGAGATCTCCCCGTTTCATGGTGCTTTCGTCCTCGGAGCCTCGTGATGCGATTTCGTTTTTGTCGGTTGGGTGGGTTATGCATCTTCTCTTAACAGAAATCTAAGGCACGGCGAGGATCTAGACGGAGATGGCGGTTCTACAGATGGTCATCCTTGCTTGTGGCGACGGTGGATCTTGAGCGGTTTGAAGTAGTTGGTGTGCGCAGCTGTGGGCGAAACAGAGGCGAGCAAGATTGCGGCGGAAGGGGCGGAGGAAGTGGGTGAGGTCGATTGCTACGGTGATAGTTGATTTACGTGGCTGCGGAGCACTCCGGGAGCAGGGTATTCCTCTTGCGATGAAGCAGCGGTTCGGGAAACCGGTTACGGACCAACCAGATAACAGGGACTCTGTCCTAGCGGCGGTGGCGAGCGATTGCTCGGTCCGACGGAGAAGAGGCCTTGCGCCTCAGTCTACTTCCCACCTCACTCATCGGTTTTTTCTTTCCTTTTAGTTTAGCAGTGATAGCCCTCTTGATCAGACTGATATCGGCCGGATTTTATCGATGTTTGCCGGTGTGTTGGTATCAATCCGGTGCTGATTTGCTGTAATCAGATTTTGCATTATATTAATATATTATATTAAAAAAGTCCCAATTTCATGTAATACTGAAAATAAAATGTATAGTAGAACAATACTTTACTATTCGTAAGATTTGATCACTGATTTGTTTTTTCTTTCTCAATTTTTTCCGGTTAAACGCTAAATTTTTTCGGCATCGAAATTTTTTTTGTCACCGACGCGGCGTTTAACTGCAGCCGCAAATACCTACGACAACCAAACGAACATAAATTATTGTCGCAGCTGCAGCCGCAAGTATCTGCGGCAACGAAACGAACAGAACTATAAGATTTATTTATTGAAATTTGTAGAATAAAAACTATAAATAAACAACTTACCTATCTCAATTTTCTAAAGAGTAAGATTTATTTATTGAAATTTGTAGAATAAAAACAAAAACAGATACCTCTGCAAAATAACACACCGAGGATGTACCATGTTAGTTGGAAAAACTCTGGTCCGAATCTTTTCACTGTAGTTTCCTTTATAATTGACAGATGTATATGTATTGCTTAGCAAGAAACTCCGACTTTTCACAGACTCCGGCGATTAATTTGCGTTTCGGTCGAAGATTCCTCAATTTAACCAAAAAGAACTATAACTTTTCTATAGCGAGGACATGTCCCCCCCCCCCCCCCCCCCCCCCCCCCCCCCCCCCCTCAACTATAACTTTGTAGAGTACTAGTTCAGCAATGGAATGTAGAGTGGAGTTCTGTCTTCACATGAAGATCGAAGTATTATATGAGGTTGTGTGTGGCAAGAATCATCATTTCTTCAATGTTCCGAACATTATGTTCGGTTAGATAACTGGTTATGTATAAAAGCCATATGTTCTCCTTCCTTTGTTTCGATTGGATGTGTATCTACATTTGAGTAACGGTAAGATTTTTACTTCAAGGCCATCACAATGTTATGTGTATAGAACCTCAATATTAAGAACTCAAAGATTAACAAGAATAACTTTCTTATTAGCTCAAGGAAACTTACTCAAAACCTTATGTTCTTAATCTCATAAAACTCTCTTAAAGTTTACCACAACTTGGTAACTCTTTATATTAACTCTTTATGTAGAGATAAAGATAATAAAACCCATAATTAGATAACTCTTAAATCTGTTTAGATAACTCCTAGATAGATAAGTATAATTAGTAACTTCTAAATATAATTTACTTGGGCCTTAAGCTATTTCAAGTTTACAACAATATTCTCTCCTTTAAGTTTGAAATGATCTTCTCCTACATCATGAACTCCAATGAGATCTCTCCTTTCTTTAAACTTAATCCTTCCAAGTACTTTTGTTAGAGGCCTTTTGTTTATTGTCCGGAACATGCTCTACTTCAACTTGTTCATTCTCAACACATATGATGTGTATGTGCTTGGTACGGCCATGGAATACATGATTCTTGGCAAGGGAGATTGTTTATTTGTTGTAACATGGTGATACTCTTTCACATTCTTTGTCAGATATCTCAACAAAGAGTTCAGATTGCTTGTTTTGCATCTTCCGTACCCGCCATAAATTCAGCTTCAGAAGATGATAGAGCCACTATTTCTTGCTTTTGTGAGCATCAAATAATATCTGATGCATAATGTCCAAGTTGTCACATCGATAACATTGAATGTGAGATGCATCCCTTTCGGACCAGGAGTTTTGGTAGTTGCCATATCTTCCACGGCTTCTCCCTCTTCCTCTTCCCCATCCTCTTCCTCATCCTCTGCCTCTACTACTATTGTAGTTCTCTTGATAGTTTTATTGGGAGTCCGAATTAACATACAACAACTTACTTTGATCACCATGTTGTTCTTCCTCCTCTTCATTGATTCTTTGTTCATACGCTTTTAGCCTTCTAACAATATCTTCAAAGCTTGTTGTATTGAGATCAAGAACCTGTTCAAGGGCTGCAATAATGTGAATGTATTTTTCAGGTAAACTTTTCAGAAATTTCTTCATAAGTTTTGGCTCTTCAATGATTTCACCAAGAGATTCTGATTTAGATGAAATTTTAGAAAGTTTTCCAACAAAGACATCAATTGTATCTCCTTCAACATGATTCTATCAAACTCAGCCATTATAGTTTGTAATCTAGCCTCTTTTCACCTTGCCAGCTCCAACATGTATGGCTTTTATTGCATCCCAAACAACTTTTGAGGTGTCAAGATTTCCTACTTGAAGGATTAAGGCTTCGGGTATGGATTGGAATAATAAAGCAATTGCAATGTTGTTCTTTTCTTCATGTTTGATTCAAGGTTCTATGGTCTTCCATACTTTGTTCAATTTGAGAATAATTCTTATACGCATGGACCAAACAGTATGGTTTGTATTGGTTAGCATAGGACATTTAATAGACGAAGGTCCCATCTCTGTCAATTTGATCTCACTTGAATCATCCTTTGTATCACCCATGATGACTAGATTTATTTTGTTCGATAGGTTTTGTCACAAATGCTTTTTCAACACACCTTGTTGAGGTTTTCAAATTCTTCTAACAGGTTTTGAAAGATTATTCGAGTGCTCTGATACCAAATATAGAATTTCAATATTAAAAACTTAAAAATTAACAAGAATAACTTTTTTATTAGCTCAAAGAAACTTACTCAAAATCTTATGCTTTCTTAAAGTTTACCATAACTTGTAACTTTTTATATAGAAATAAAGATAGCAAAACCTTTAATTAAATAACTCCTAAATCTATTTAAATAACTCGTAGATAAATAAGTATATCAAGTAACTTCTAAATATATTTTACTTGGGTCTTAAGCTATTTCAAATTTTACAACAACAGTCATCAACCTCCAAAACGTAGATTACTGGCTTGGTTATCGAACTCGTAAAATTGGCCGTATTGTTTTGAACGGTTTAAGTTTTTGTTAATAAGTTAATGTTCATTCATCGAATCAAAATCTAAAAAGAGACAAAGTTTAAATCGTCTACACAATTTATTCAGTTATTCAGAACTCAGAATCACCAAATGTTTAGAAACTTTGTATCACATGCAACCCCAAAAAAAAAATCAGAGATCCAAAACTTTATATAAAATCACCCTAAGAAATTTGAATAATAAACATGGCATATAACAGTTAATTGACAGGTGATGACTGTATAACATTATTACTATCTAAAAAATCACATATTAGCTTTTTATGGTAAGAAAATCAATTTGGGTTGAACACATTGTTTTAAGAGAAATTTTTTATAAACAATCACCTAAAAAGGGTTGTCATAAATAAATGCATTCATATTTTAAGAAAAAAAAAAAGAAAAAGGTAATATACATATGTATATATTTCTTTTTCTTATATAGCTTTCCTTAATCCTTAATCTCTCGTGAGTCGCACCTCGCAACAATTGGCAGGCGATATTGTCGTAACGCCTTCTGCTTAAGCTGTCCATCTGTACGATCTTCTTCTTCTTCCTTCTTTATATCTCTTCTCTTTGTGTTTCATTTCTCTCCTGTTCAGATTTTTCTTTTCTCTCTGGTTAAGTTCGTTTGTTCTGTCTGTATCTATCCAAAGATATTTTCTTTTCAGATTTTCTTTGTCTCTCTGGTTAAGTTCGTTTGTTCTGTCTGTATCTATTCAAAGATATTTTCTCTGTTTTTCTAGACAAGATTCATCAAATGGAATCTACTGAACTACAAGACATAGATTTCTTTAGCTCTTTTTCCGAGCACACAAACCCAACTTTCTTCACTCCAACCACAAGCTCCCTCCGATCCGACTACGTATCCGAAGACCCGGATTCACCTAAGCCACAAAAAGAAGAAGAAGAAGACGACTACGTCGCAGAGTTGACTCGCCAGATGACTAACTATATGCTTCAAGACGATGAAAAGCATCAAAAGGTACATCACTTTTTCTTTTTCAATCCCAACAGATTCTATTCTTCTCTCTTTTATTCATCTCAAATTCTTTACTAACCTTTCTTCTTCTTTTTCTTAATTTTCTGATCAGTCTTTTGGTGGTGGTGGTGGCTCTGGCTCGCCGCAATCGACTCTTTGGTCACCATTCGCCTCCGGTTACAGCAGCCCAATCGGCCCTTCCAGAGAAGCATCGCCGCCGCTAACTCCGGCGACAGCGGTGGAGACGAAACCTGTTATGATTCCTTTTCAATCAAAACAAGCTTTAATCGATGACCAGATCCGATCTGTCCAAGCTAACGTGAGCTCATGTTTTATCATTTATTAATTTACTCAGAATTTTTTGTTTTTGTTTTAATTCCGTCGGTTATAATATCGACGGTCTAAAGTTAATCTTGACGAATACCACCGTCGGATGCGTTGTCTTTTTTTTTCTAAAGCTCGATGTCATTTTCTATTTATAGTTCCAGAAGATCAAAAGGGAGAAAGATGAGCAACGAAAAGATGACGTATTAGGAGGACACAAAGCAAGGAGCTACCACCACCAACAGAGACCAAGGTCGGGCGTGAAGGCGGTGTTCGTCGACGGGTCGGGTTCGAAAACCGGATCGGGTGGAACTGGAGTGTTCTTGCCACGTGGTCACGGTACTGTTGTGGAGGCACGCAAGAAATCAGGTTAGAGCCAATATTAGCAGTATTAATGTATCGTTATTACTCTTTATCAGTTTTTTTTTGTCAACTTACTCTTTATCAGTTTATCTCTTCCTTCCGTTATTAGTTTTTTTTGTATTTTGAATTATTTTTATTTTGAAAATTTAGTGGTTTTAAAGAAGGTTACGTATTAAAAGGAGAAAGTCGTCTATATACTTTGAGATTCCTACTTTGTTTTTTTTTTGGCAAAATGGGAATCTTGTGTATAATATATTAGATTTAGTAATATCATAATTATTTTGCTTGTTCTCAAAATGGATTTGTTTTCGAGTAATAATAGGTTACCTGAAAGTGTTAACTAGAATTACTGAAAATTTCTGGCAGTGATATATTTTTAGTTGGAATGGTTAATAGTTGGGTCGAGATTAGGTTGGGTTAGTTTAGCTGACTGAGCATCATCAATTATCTCAAGCTTAAAACTCAATTATTTAGGACAAATATATAATAAGAATCTTTCCCTTACATTCTGTCATTGTTTGACTGAGTAAGATTCCAAAGATTCCTTCTCACCTATTAATCTCATCTTAAAAAGGGAAGATTTTTTTTTTGTGGATCCGGAGTTGACAGATATGCCCTCCTATAATTAGAATCTTGCCTCAACTTGTTGGTCCCCATTGTTAGTCTCTTTCTCTTTCAACCAAAATAAACCATTTAGGTTCAAAAATCATTATCATTAAAAATTTTTTTCCTTGTGACCCCTCATGTTTCATTCAATAAGTGGATTATAATCTAAGATAACGTTAAGATATTTATTCATCTCGTGATTCTTCTTATGCCACCGTTCGATCATTAATACCCAAGGCTATAGTTGAACCACATCGTGTAACTTTTTTCTTTCTAAATATAGTACTATTATATTCGTTTTTAAATAGACACTTAAAAGTATCACAGCCACATATGTAACACAAAGACTTGTTCATAATATATCAACATTACGAATATCTGATTATCTCATTTTCAACTCTTAACCGTTACCCAATCTAGGAGTCGGTGGGTTTGTCAATAAATATCATCTACCTTTTTTATACAAAAAAAAATTATTTGCATCATTTGATTTGATGTGACTTAGATATTGGTGGGAGGTGGTGCCAATTTAATACTGTTCTTATTAAGCTATGCTGTCGTTCTATGAAACTGATATCTCAACCTAACAGTTTTTTTGTTATAGCTATTGCTTACTCTTGAATTAAGTACCAGACCGGTTTAGTTTGGTTGAGATGTAGATTTAGTTTGGTTTTGACTTTTTTTTTTGTGTCTGAAATGTTGCAGGATGTTCAACGGTAATAATACCAGCAAGAGTAGTTGAAGCATTGAAAGTTCACTTTGACAAATTGGGTGTTCCTTCTACATTCTCTTCTGATATCCCTCCTTTTCATGGTACCAACCCCACTTATCTTTGTTTCCTTATTCAATTTCTTGTTCAACTATTCTTTTGAGTAAAGTTATGATTTACAAAATATACATTACCGAAGGATCAGCTCATCTCAAAATTATAGTTATTACATGATATTAAACACATGTAACTAATATATAAACATAGCTTAAAGTATTTGATAATTATTGAAAATTGCTTACCGTATAGATGCTTTGTTGGTGTCCATGAAGAACAAAAACAACAAAAGTAACAAACGTAGTTCATCAACTCGGCCCCAAAGTGGACCACCGTACATGGCGGAGACGTCGGCCGAGAGCCATCAAGAACCACCGGCAGATTTGCCACATGAATGGACGTATTGATCAAACATTGGCACATGCCCTTGGTTGTCGAAGTTATAGGTTTTCAAAAGGTAGGGTCATTTCGGATTGAATATTTTATAGTGGGGGTCAAAATTTTAAATAATCATTATTTGTATTGGAAATATATAGATTTTGAACGGGGTGAATTTGTTCTTTTATTATTGGTAGTTCCATAAGCTGGTTCAAGTAAAATCAATAATTCTTATGCATATATATGTTCATATATATATATATACATATTGCCTGTCTGTTGTAATAAAAGGGATGAGTTGTTTTATAATATTCCTTGTAATAAAAGCATCCCCAGTGTAATAAAAATAACTTTATTTGATTATTACTCCTTAGTTCTTACATCTCCTTCGTATAGTTAAACTCTCTTGTTTACAAATTGTATACGCTTTTAGAACTACAGTCATGGTTTTTTTGAATAACTATTAGTCTATTAGTTTAGTATTCTCAATATTATATACAGAACGCGTTTAGATGTATGGAAATGTGAAAGGATATGGCACGCTCGTGGCCTCGTGGGTGGTCTTGCCACTCATCGTACTAAGCGCAAAAATGTTTTTAACTTATTCTTCGTACTATCACTTTAAGGTTCTTGTGCACTCACGTCTTTTCAATTTCTCATATTAGTTGTGAGCCAGTGACGGTGTACATAATACATTGCTCCACTATTTTCATGTGACTTCTTTTTTGTTTACGTACACCGACAAGTTACATATGGGTTTTAGCTAATTATGTTCGTTCTACAGCCTACATCTTTATAACCTAAAATAATATTGCATTAGTTAATAGAATCGAATACGATTGAAATATGAATACTAAAATTTTCAGAATCTAGTTATCGACTTTGTTGGATTCTGAAATTCCATTAAAACCAATACATTAATATGATATTATTCGTTTTAGGTCAGTTGGTCAAGTCCGCATAGACTTTTGTTTTTGGCACTATCTCAAAACCCTTATAATACTAATTTAAGGTTGACTTGATTTATGTATCAAACGATTATTGTCTAATTTTCTGATATGGAACTTAGAGTAATATCCCAACCAACGGGTTACCGAAGCAATTTAAGTAGGTTAAAGGAAGGTGAATTAAAGGTTGGATAACTTGCGGTTAGAGGTTGCCAGTTTCAGTTCATCTGAGATTTTGGGAACCATAAACATTTTAGTGTAAGTACTAATATTTTTGTTTTTTAACAATTTGAGGATCATAAGTTTTTTATATATTAGTTTCGGAAAATTTGGAGACCGAGACTAATGTTTCGTCCGGCTGTATTCAGGACCAGCCTGAATGTTTCACAAACAGATTAACAAAGTTGTTTCCTTTATATGGTGATTATAACCATCTATTGTAATGTATTATTCTTTTTTTTTTTCACATCGGTGATCCGGACCGACTAATATAATAAATGAGCAAGGCCTTTCGCTAAACCGTCATGTTAAATAACCTGGGATTTCATGTGTGGATTCCGGATTCAATTCCTGTGTTGAACAATGAGTTGCACGTAGGCCACACCACCACCACACACGGGTTTTGTATAATCTCACAAAATGAAAAGACAAAGGAAAACCATAAATTTTCAGTAGGCTTATATTACTTATATATATTTTTCATCTAAGAAAAACAACTACGCAGTTCTAGAGCAATTGCCCCCAAGCCAGTTGTTATATATTCCTCTAGGCCCATAACATCTTTTCTGGGTTATATATACCAAACAAGTTCTCCCTAAATTTTTGCTTAATCTATATTTTGATATCTCGTCACTGACAAAATCAAAACGTATGAAAAATCTTAGAAAACGGATAATAAGGAAGAAGTAATATTTAACTAATTTTCATTCAAAGAGTAGTTTTTTTGTTGTCAACCGAAATATATTTTATGGGCCAAGGCCTTATGTTCGAATGGACCAAAACAAGTATAATGAAAATTTCCAAAAACACAAATACAAGTCCAATGGCTGAAGATAAGGACACCACGTGGCGACCTTAGCGGCCAAACGTGCATGCAAGCGCACGTGTCCCTATCCCGAAGCACCGCCGGGAGACACGGACAATTGTGGAGGAGGACGAAGCTAGGCTCGCCGGACCGAATCACTGGAGCTGCCGTGGACCATTCGCCGATCAAAACTTCCTAAAACCACCATCAAAATCACTTGCCAAAGAAAAAAACTGTGACTACAACTTAGCCGGAAATCACCAAGGTTAAGGAGGCGCCGTCACCGTATAGGCACACAGGCCTATCGAAATCCACCATTGGAAGAGTAGTCTGAATCCTTATAAATCGCAACTTCTTCCTCAAACTCTAAATTCTTGAATTAAGAATACATACATCAATTGATCCAAAAAAGTAATAAAATTAAATTAAATAAACACAAAATAATAGGAATTTGGATCAGCGTGTTTGTTTATTAATTTATTGAATGAATCAACCTAAACGTAAACAAGAAAATAAAATGAGAATAAATAACAAAATCTAAATATTTTGAAATGTTTTATTTTCATTATTATTATTATTTCAACGAAAACAAAAATAGAGCTCACAAAGAATCAATCAACAATGTGACTGAATCTCAGTGTGATTGTTAGTACTAGTGTCCTTGAAAGACCTACTTCCAAATATCATAAACCCTAATCCAAAACCAGCCATTGCAGCCAAGAAGACTCCTCCATTGAATGACATCACAGCCAACATGATCAAATAAGACAAACCAGCCCTCACGGTGTAAACCAACGTCTGGACCAGCCCCCCGCCAAAGCTAGCTGGACCGGCTTTCATGACTCCACATCGTGAAATCCACTCTGACAATGCAGAAAAGACGAAAATGGTGGCAAGGCAGACCCAATACATGGTCAGACTGGTCCCTGGCCAGCCGTCGAACAGAACCTCTGTGTTTCTCCCCCAAAAGAAAGTCATGTGCATCATGCCACCGTGATGACGACGGCGTTGGAAAAACGCTGATGGTGAAGGTGCCGGAGCCGCATGAGATCCACTCATGCTGTTCATATTCTTTAGAGATATTCTTAACTTGAGATGTGAGGGTTTGGTTGTTGTGTGTGTGAGTGTGGGGGTAATTATAAGGGTTTTGTTTTTGGGTTGGAGTTTGGTGTGTAGTACAATGTACATTTCTACAACAACAATGCGATATTGTTGTTTAGATTCAATTATAAAATCGTACTATAAAGAGACTTAGTTGCGATAATTAAAGTAAACAAAAAAAAAGATATTTAGTTGAGAAAATCTAGAATTTATTGTTATCTTTGAGACTTTGACGCATTTCGTCTGGTTTCTAGCTTTACCGTTAAAGCAGATCAATTGTTCACGTAATTGAAAGTGTGTGCAAGTGAAAGAACCGTGAAATTAATTACATAATCTCAAAAACATATTCATAGGATTTATACAGCATGGTACAAATTCGTTTCTAAGATTTTTTCGAATAATTATGTATATGTTATTTTCCATATGTAAGTAAACAATGGAGTCTGGTGGTTTCAAAATATCCAAAGCAAAATTAAGCCTTTAGGGATTTGATTTTCTTAGAAAAAAATGGTACATAATACATATTTCATGGACTGAGAGAGAGAGAAAAAGAAACAACTCAAGCAAGATTGTGTCGAATTGAGAATTCTTTTAAGATAAGCCCATTGAAAATGTTCTTAACGGTGAGGCAAAATGTAAAAGGTAAACAGAAATATATATATATATATATAAGCTGGATTTCTTGTAATCATATTCCCAAAATTTAGTTAACACTAGTGATTAAGCTCTAGCTCCTTAATAGCTCTAGCCGTGTTCTTTTATCTATCAGTGCGTTAGCGATTGCGACAGACAAAAACGACAAAGACCGTATCAAATAATATAGTGAAATAGCGGAGACAGAGCTATTTCTTATCACTGAACAAAGATGCAATAGATCATGTTATATATAAGGGATGTCGCTGAAAATATTGATGACCATGAAAGACGTAAAGGACGTAACGGATACCACCGGCGATCATTTTTAGTGACTGTTTTTGTCTTTGTTAGGTTTATTTTTGCTCTCCGCCATAGTTAAATTTTTGATCGTTAACAGCTATCACAGCGATTCCTTAACGAACGAGCTATACTCTAACTTGAAATGTATTTTAATATCCACAAACCAAATATAGTAATTAACTAAATTATAAATTTCCCAGTACTGAACATAAATCTTTCCCTTTGTATTTCTAAATAATACTCTCTTTTATTGAAACTCTTTAGTCCACTAATTTGATTAATTGTTCACTAATACTTGGGGAGTACAAACAAGTAAGTACTAGCTAGCCGTAGATTAGGAATCTAAGAGAATGCAATTTATTTTCATTTATGATGATTAATATAGAAGAATTTATATGAGATTATTAGTAAAGTTCCATTGAACTGAAAGAAGAAGATATAGTTGAAATGAAAGAAGTGTATTATTTTATTCATTAATGGAGTTGTTACTTGCTTTATACATTAGTATGTAACATATAATTTACAATATACCAATGCTCAATTATATGGTTATAAATAAAACCGATTCTAATTTGTCAAACACGTTAACATTCTCATTCAAGATGGCGAGAATATTAAATATAGAGGCTGATAACAGGATTTTTGCAAATCTTAGAGGTATCAATTCCTCTTGCTTATCGTTGTAGCAAGAGGTATCGAACCAATTTTGAGATATGATTAAACCAATCGGAATGCACTAAACCAAGAAAGTCAAGCAAACAATTCAGATTTGAAGTTCTAACAACCTAAACACAATCAAACAAGCAAATAAATGAGCAAACAAAGACTAAACTCAAGAAATCAATAATAAAGCAAGGCCAATGGGTCAAGGTCAATGATTTGGGCAATCTAGAGCTATCAAGGATGCTTAAACAGTCATTATAGATGCTAATCCTAAGAAAGAACACTAATCAATCAATTAATCCAATCTCTTGGTACTAATTACTTTGCCTAATCCTTAGTCAAGATCAAATTCTCATTTGTGAATAAAAACAAGGCAAGCATTAATCTCAAGTTCTCTTAAGCTAATAAACACTTTAGACATTCACTTTCATGAGCTAAAATATGTAAATTCCCATCAAAACTCAATCTAGCATTTCATCGAACACATGGTGTGCAACAAAACCCAATACATCTAAATCAACTTAATCCATGTCAACCTAGCAATAAACACATTTAGATAGGAAGGATCAATCATAATAAAGCCCTAAGCATCCATGAATCACTCTAAATCACCCTAATCTACCTAACCCATAAGCCTCAAATGAAACTACTCACTAATCATGCTTTGTTCAACAAAATCCATGAGAATAGTGTTAAACATAATGATTAGCAAAAGATTAAAAGAGGAAGAGAAGAAATCAAACACAAATAACTCTTAGATTAATAAAAGATTGAAACTTGTCTTCCCAAAAGGGTTTAGAAACAAAAACAAGCTTAAGAGACAACAAAAATCAGGTTTTTGGCTTTAAATAGTAAAGGGGGTACGAACCGGGTCAACCCGGAACAAACCGGGTATTGACCCGGTTCAATTTGGTTCGCAGGCGAAATCACCAACCTGGTGTGGTCGGTTCGGGACGTCGGTGGAAAATATGTGAAATCATCGACGCGTTTTCGTCGGTGGACGAGGTCGGTGATTTCTCTGCCCAAAACTCGTCGAGAAGTGCTCGAATCCATCGACTTGTTCTGCTCGATTCGGGACGTCGATGGAAAATATGTGAAATCATCGACGCGTTTTCGTCGGTGGACGAGGTCGGTGATTTCTCTGGTCGATTTGTGCATTCTTCCCTTCTTCCTTGATTTCCTCCTTTGCATCCTAAATCTCCCAAATGCTCCAAGATGTTCATGAACCTACAAAACACAAGCAAACACTCCAAAAACATCCTAGAATACCTAAACCTAGCTCTAGATGATCCTATACTCTAAACACACCAATGACCAAAGAAATGAAGCTAAAGGAAACTAAAAAGAAGTAAACATGATCCTAACAATAGCCTAAATGCATGAAAATACAAGTATATCAATTCCCCCAAACTTAAACCTTGCTTGTCCACAAGCAAGCTATCAAAGTAAAGTTGGAAGAAAAGTTTGAAAGAGAGGTTTCAAAGCTTTCAAAAACAATTGTTAAGCATAAGTGGAAACAAAGTCAAGACAAGCAATTAAGAGCTACAATCAAGCTTACTTTACTTCAAAAGAGTTAGCCATTCCCATCAACACAAGCATCAAGTTCAAGTCCCAACCTACGCATGAATTCCTATCCTCATTCCCTTTAACATTCATTAAGCAATGGTGGATCATGATTGTGCAAATCAAATGAAAACATTTGGCTAAGGGTTTAAGGTCTTGAGATAAAAGTGATCTCAAATGAAGTGTGGGTTTCAAAAACAAAGGATCTCTCAAGAAAGGAATGAACTATAGCAAAATGCTAAGAGTAAGAAACAACTCATGCATACAAGGATAGATTCTCATTCTACCCAAACCCCTATAATGATCTTAACTCTTCTTCTAAACCCAAGATTCCCTTCCTAAGCTACCCTTTCCTTAAGGCATTTTTGCCTTCTTATCCCAACTTTGATCACTTCTTTCTTCTTTAAACACTTAGAGGATTTCTTTTCTTTGCTTAGCTCTTTCTTATCTTTTCACTAGTCTCTTTTCTTTCTTTTTCTGTTGATGTTTGAGCCAACTTTGGCTTCTTTTCTCTCATTAAAACTTGAGACTTATCTTTCACAAACACTTAGGGCTATCAACTTTTCTTTTTCTTTTCCAATCCCCTCTTTCTTTTCTCAATCTTTTTCTCATTCCCTTTTTCCTTTTCTTCCCAACTCCCCCAAACTTCTTTCCTATCCTATGCATAGCCCAATGATGTAAGGCTATCTCTACAATGAAGACCTATCCTTGTCGTTCCAAACTCAACACTTTTTGCCTAGTTGATTCAAGAAAAAGGCCTATCATCTCTCACTAGAGTGTTTAGGCTTGAAGGAAAGCTTGGTTCAAGGTGGGGAAATCTACTTGGACTAACAAGAGAGTGGTAGAAAGGGAGAAGATAGTCCAAGTATGTATCAAGTATCCATGAGTTCACCTTTCATTGCACAACATGATAATTCAAGTCAACATTAAGAGTTCTAATAGATAGGGAATGATTCAAATCACAACATGTTTCAACAAAAAAGTGAACAATAATGCATGAGATCCAAGAAGGGTTCTTCCTTAATTTCAAGTTCACAAGATGCATCCAATAACCACATGCTCAAACAATTTTTTTATAAAGAACACAAGCTTTAACTCTCAAACTTTAATAAGTGCAATCCTAAATGACTTCTAGACTCAACTATATGCTTTCTTTTTGTGAAAATGTTTCAAAAAATTTCAAAATTTTATGGTTTTCTATGCCTTTGATGCATGAAATGAGACTCAATATGCAAGAAAGAAAGATAAGAACACAAAACACATCATTAGCAATTAGTCTCCTCCCCCAAACTTAAATCAAACAGTCCCTTGTGTGAAAGAAGCAAGGGAAAGAGACCAAAGAGAAAGGTAAAAATGCAAAATGAAACAAAGAGGTGAAAAGGAGATTGGAGTGAGTTACTTGGAGCTTTAAGTGGAGTGAAATGGGATGGAGGAATGGGAGGTGGGGGCTAAAGAGTTCCTCCAAACTTGGATGAGTGCCCGGTTCTTCTTTGGTTTTGCCATGACCTTTCCTCTTTCTTTCTCCCAATGCCAAGACCTATATAGCCTAAAACCTGAAGAGATCTAATAGAGAGATCAACAATGACTAGGAAACTTAAAACATAAAGCAATATTTACAAGAGATAGACATGGGACTTCCTCCCAAGTGAGCTTGTTTTAAGTCACTAAGCTTGACTACCTTTTCTTTTAGTGAGGAGGTGGAGGAGTCTTGACCTTTTGAGTGATTGTCAAGACTTTGTTGAGATGCTCTTGGAGCTTGTTTGGATCAGCTTTGATCTCATGAGTAAGGATGGCTCTTGCACTTGAGAATGACTTAGACCTTCCCTTGCATTTCACCTTGTACTCTATTGTCCCATCTTTAAGCTTCAAAGGGTGGAGAGTGAGAGTGCTAGGAGCTTGAGTATGAGTAGAGGTTGTAGGTGCTTTTCCCTTCTTCTTCTTTCTCTTAAGAGGAGCTTCCTTTGCTCCACTCACCTCCTATAATGGAACACTTTCCAAGTGTTCACTCATTAGCTCTTTACTACTCTCTCCAACCAAAGCATCTTTCACAACTTGGTCAACCTTTGGAGAGTACAACTTCTCAACCTTTTCAACTTGTGGCTCTTCAATCCTCAAATCTCCAAAAATGATGGATGCACAATACTCAAGCTTGGCAAGACTAGCAAAAGTCCTTTCCTCCTCGAGATTAAGGTTACTTGTGATGGTTCCACAAGTGCTGATGGAGGAGGGCTTCATTGGATAGAACACCTCATCATTCACCCTTGTTAGAACTACCCTTCTGTTGTTGAAATCAATTGTTGCACCGGTAGTGTTGAGGAAATCAGTCCCGAAGAGTAGAGGAAGCTTCTTGCCCTTCTTCATCTTAATAACCACAAAATCAGTTGGGATTGTGCAATCCCCAATCATTACCGGGTAGTCTTTGAGCTCCCCATATGGTACCTTTGTTGAAGAATCCCCAAAGGTGAGAGTAGATTTGTAGCTCTCAATACTCTTGATCCCCAATTCTTCAACCATCTCAAGGGATATGACACTCACATTTGAGCCAGTGTCACACAAATCATCCTTAATAATCAAGTGGCCAAGAGAGCAAGATAGTGAGAACTGTCCCGGTGCTCCTAACTTAGGAAGGGATGTAGGAGCTAGCTTGGTCGTGGTTAGATCTTCCTCAACCGTGTCTTCATTCACAATTTCGTCAAAAAAACCAAGAAGAAACTCCTCAATGATGGCTTCTTCATCCAACTTATCATCCTTCTCCTTCTCAAGTGGAGAACCATAGGAAATGGCATCAAGTTCAGCTACTACACTTTCATGTTCAGCATTTGAATTGATTGTATTGCAATGGTTGGTGGGAGCAACTTTCTCTTTTTGCTTCTCCATTTGGATCACTCTTGAAGGCAAGGTCTCAATTTTGGAAGTGAGATCCTTGAAGTTTCCATCAACCTTAGAGTGGATATCAATCATCCTCTTGCTCAAGTCAATTGCACCATTTGCTTGCCCTTGGATGAGTTGTTGAAGCATTGCCTTCATTTCAAAGCCTTGATCCAAAGAAGTAGAAGCTTGAGCTTGAGGGTTGTAGGGAAGCTTAGGTGGAAAACCTCCTTGTTGTCCTTGTACATTTGACTTAGGAGCATAATCTTGTTGTTTATTAAAAAGCACAAAGCCTTGTTGAGATTGATAGCCTTTACTCTCTTCCCTTACAATGGTAGATGGCTCTTGGGTAGCTTGTAAGACTTCATCTAAAAGATCATTAAGAGCTTCCAACTCCTTACGCACTTTATCCTCAATGCCTCCATTAGCCATTGGAACCTTCACAAACCCACCAACATAGTTCTCCTCACTTTGGGATAGATTCTCAACAAGTAGCTTCCCTTGATCAATTGTGAGGTTCATAAACCTTCCTTTGCTAGCTGCATCTAAAATCCTTTGGTGCTCTTTATTCACTCCATTATAGAAGGTACTAAGGATAACTTCTTTGTTGAACCCATGATGGGGACAATCATGAGTGTAGCCCTTGAGTCTCTCCCATGCTTCTTTAAAAGTCTCATGGTAGTCTTGTTTGAAGCTCAAGATGTCTTTTCTAGCTTGGGAAGTTTTTTGTGGAGGGTAGAACTTGCGGAGGAAGATATTCTTGCAAGCATCCCAAGAATTCACCAAGTGAGATGGCAATGATCTCTCCCATTGGCTAGCTTTATCTCCAAGTGAGAATGAGAACAAAAGGAGCTTAACACTGTCATCATCCACATCTTCAATCCTAAATGTGTTGCACAACTTCTCAAAGTAGTATAAGTGATTATAGGGATTCTCCACTCTTGTCCCTAAGAACCTTAAGTATTGAATCAATCTAATCAAACTTGGCTCGATCATGTAAGCATTTGCTTTGATAGGAGGAGGATGAATACCATAGCTCATGCAACATTGAGGAATGTCAAAACTTCCAATTGTGGGCCTTTTCTCTTGGATTGGAGTGGGTATCAATGGGAGTGTCAAGGAAGCTTCTTGAAGTTGAGGTTGTGGTGAAGTTGCTTGAGGTTGTGGAGCTTTAGTGATACTTCTTTGATGGACAATCTCTAACACCTCAAGTGAACTTGGTTTGTCATGTCTCTTCCTTTTGGTTGGGTACCTTTGGAAGCACAAGAGAATCAAATAAACCAAGTTAGTAACAACAAATGAAAGGAAGTTCATCATCTTAACTTGAGATGAATGAACAAAAGCAAAGAAAAAGAAAAGCTTATTCTCAAAGACTTGAACTAAATAGGAATATAAATCTAATTGATCAATCCTAAATCCCAAAATGGCAACGACGCCAAATTGATAACAGGATTTTTGCAAATCCTAGAGGTATCAATTCCTCTTGCTTATCGTTGTAGCAAGAGGTATCGAACCAATTTTAAGATAGGATTAAACCAATCGGAATGCACTAAACCAAGAAAGTCAAACAAACAATTCAGATTTGAAGTTCTAACAACCTAAACACAATCAAACAAGCAAATAAATGAGCAAACAAAGACTAAACTCAAGAAATCAATAATAAAACAAGGCCAATGGGTCAAGGTCAATGATTTGGGCAATCTAGAGCTATCAAGGATGCTTAAACAGTCATCATAGATGCTAATCCTAAGCAAGAACACTAATCAATCAATTAATCCAATCTCTTGGTACTAATTACTTTGCCTAATCCTTAGTCAAGATCAAATTCTCATTTGTGAATAAAAACAAGGCAAGCATTAATCTCAAGTTCTCTTAAGCTAATAAACACTTTAGACATTCACTTTCATGAGCTAAAATATGTAAATTCTCATCAAAACTCAATCTAGCATTTCATCGAACACATGGTGTGCAACAAAACCCAATACATCTAAATAAACTTAACCAATGTCAACCTAGCAATAAACACAATTAGATAGGAAGGATCATCATAATAAAGCCCTAAGCATCCATGAATCACTCTAAATCACCCTAATCTACCTAACCCATAAGCCTCAAATGAAACTACTCACTAATCATGCTTTGTTCAACAAAATCCATGAGAATAGTGTTAAACATAATGATTAGCAAAAGATTAAAAGAGGAAGAGAAGAAATCAAACACAAATAACTCTTAGATTAATAAAAGATTGAAACTTGTCTTCCCAAAAGGGTTTAGAAACAAAAACAAGCTTAAGAGACAACAAAAATCAGGTTTTTGGCTTTAAATAGTAAAGGGGGTACGAACCGGGTCAACCCGGAACAAACCGGATATTGACCCGGTTCAATTTGGTTCGCAGGCGAAATCACCGACCTGGTGTGGTCGGTTCGGGACGTCGGTGGAAAATATGTGAAATCATCGACGCGTTTTCGTCGGTGGACGAGGTCGGTGATTTCTCTGCCCAAAACTCGTCGAGAAGTGCTCGAATCCATCGACTTGTTCTGCTCGGTTTGGGACGTCGATGGAAAATATGTGAAATCATCGACGCGTTTTCGTCGGTGGACGAGGTCGGTGATTTCTCTGGTCGATTTGTGCATTCTTCCCTTCTTCCTTGATTTCCTCCTTTGCATCCTAAATCTCCCAAATGCTCCAAGATGTTCATGAACCTACAAAACACAAGCAAACACTCCAAAAACATCCTAGAATACCTAAACCTAGCTCTAGATGATCCTATACTCTAAACACACCAATGACCAAAGAAATGAAGTTAAAGGAAACTAAAAAGAAGTAAACATGATCCTAACAATAGCCTAAATGCATGAAAATACAAGTATATCAGAGACATCTTGTCTATAAATGAATTGAACAAAGTAGGAAAAAATTGGTAAACACATCCACAAGTTGACGAGGTGTATCGTGCAACATGCAAAGTCTTGATCAGTCCATTCGCAATGCGATCACGAACTTGATGACAGTTCAACTCCACACGTTTGGTTCACTAATGGAAAATCGGATAGTTGTCGATATTAATTGCTGCAGTGGAGTCACAATAGAAGGCAACTGGTTTTGATTGAGGTGCTTGTAGTTCATTAAGAAGATTCACAATCCAAACAACCTCTCCTATTGTCACAGCCATAACTCGATATTCAAACCCTAATGATGAATGAGAGACAACGTCATGTTTCATGGATTACCAAGTAATAAGAGATTGACTAAAAACATACAACAACCAGATGTTGAACGTCTCATGTCTAAGCATGATCCCAATCCGCATCAGTATAAGTCTTGAGAACTAAATCAGATTATGCATAATAGAACAAAACCGTCCCCATTGTACCTTTTAAGATAGTGAATCACTTTGTATGCAGCTTGAAGATGTGAATATTTGGTGAAGAGGATTACTGACACAACTTGTTTACAACATAATTGATGTCAGGCCTAGTGAGAGTGAGATACATAAGTCGTCCCACTAAACGTCTGTAAATTCTTGGATCATCAAGCTTTGGTCCTTTTGATCCATCAGTCTTCTTAGGATCTTAGAAAAAAAATTATACTCGGCTCCATAGGAATACTAGATGGTCTACAAGCCATCACACCAATTTCTTCCAATAATTTCAAAACATATTTGTATTGAAAACAAAAATACCTTTGCTTAACCGAGCAATCTCAAGACCAATGAAAAAATTTAGTGGTTCAAGATCTCTTAGTTTGAAAGCGTCTTGTAACTTTAATTTTACACTCTCAATTTCTGTATTATCATTACTCGCAATGACTATTTCATAAAGATATACGAAAACATGAACATACTTTCCACCAAAATTCTTGATAAACAATGTGTGGTCTGTATGAGATTTCTAAAAATAGTAGCCAAGAGGGTGGAACTGAACTTTAGGAACCATTGCCTTGAAGCCTGCTTGAGTCCGTATAAGAACTTAATCAGTTTTCATATTGTATTTACAGGCAGTGATCCCCCTCTTTTGGTGTATATTCTGGTGGTAAAAATGAGTAAATCTCTTCTTTCAGATCAGTGTTCAAGAATGCATTGAAGATATCTAATTGAGTTAGACTCCAATTCATTGCAGCTGAGATAGCTAGAAGAGTCTTTACTGTTGTCATATTTGCAACAAGGAAAAAAATATCAACAAAGTTCACTCCTTCCTATTGACTGTAGCTCTTGGCTACAAGTCTTGATTTATATCTTTCAAGACTTCCATCTGCATTCAACTTCAGATTATACACCCATCTACAATCAGTGGCATGCTTTATGGAGGTAAAGAACACATAGACCATGTTTTGCGCTTTCAAGAGCCTGTTATTCTTCATTCATCGCTTTTAACCAAACTTCAAATTTCTTAGCTTGAGCAAAAAATTTGGGTTCAGAATATTGAGCCAGAACACATATGTAAGACTCATACTCTTTAGATAGTTTAACATATGAGGCAAAGGCTGCAAACAGATAACGAATATCATTATCAATGACATTACAGAGATACTCGCTGAGATATTCTAGAGGTTTTGAAATCCATTTGGAGCTTCTTCTAACACATTGATCAACATCATTTACAGAAGCCACACTCTCATCAGGTATACCATCATCTTATGTAGAATCAATTGTTGGGGAGAAGAAGTTTGCAGTATGATCTGCAGATTAACTCTTCGTGAAAGGAAATATACTCTCGTGCTGGATATCCAATAAAAACATATGATTTGGATCTTGACTGGAACTTATGTCGACATTATGAAGAAGCAGACATATATGCATGACATTCAAAACACCCGAAGACCATTATAGTCAACCTTCTTATTTGTCAGAGATGATAAGGTGTCTTGTTGTTGATGATTGGTGTTGGTAATCTGTTTATGATCAATAAGGACATAATCAACACATTATTGTAGAGGAATACTTACTCAAAACATCAGAGATCTAGCCGGATTGAGAATGTGCTGATATTTTCTATTAACAACAAATTTTTGTTCTGGTGTTTCAAAGCATGAGTGATAAAAAAAAACAATTCCTTTTTGTTTGAAATTCAGTGAACTTCAACTCTGGTGTGTTATCTGATCTAACACCCTTAACTGAAACTTTAAACTGATTCTCAATCATCTTTATAAAATTTGGAAACACAGTTAGTACCTCAGCTTTGATATAAAGCAAGTAAGTTCAAGTCACCCTTGTGTGATCATAAACAATGGTGAGAAAATATATGTAGCCTTCAACCCTTGCCACTAAGAAAGGTCCCCAAACATTTATATGCAAAAGATCAAAAGAATTTTCATATATGTTATTGTGAGATATAATGACAAATGCTTCTGTTTTGCAAGAGGACATATAGAACAATGAAATGATATTTTATTTCTTTATTTAAATTCAAGTACGTCACTGAAAAATCAGCCTTAGTAATTGAAGGATGTCCTAATCTATTGTGCCACATATTTGAATCAACTACAACATTAGCTCGGAATGATTTATGTGTAGAATATTCTTTTGAGTTAGATTGATCAGTCATGTCTAACACATATAGATTTCAATACAAGAAAAATATCATATTGAGATGAAATATTTAGTCACAATAAGACTCATTCGTAACAATAACAATATTGTGACGGAATTGTAACAATTTTCAAACGGTCATAATACGATCGTCACAAATCTTTCTTTGTAACAAAAACGTCACAACATTTGTGACGAAGTTATTTAGTATTTATTTTGTCACAAATAGTAACAATACGTGAAAGTAATAAAATTGTCACAATTTTCATCTATAAACATTGTCTCAGAATCGTCATATTTTGTGACTTTTATATTGTCTCCAAACCGTTACAATACAAGTAATGACTAAATATAGTCTCATAATCGTCACACGTAGTGACCAAGTATTCATCACATGTTCGTTATAATTCTCGACTCTAAACATTGTCTCAAATACGTTATTTTTTGTGACTATCATAAGGTCCTAGTTTTGTCAGTTATTATGACGATAATATGTCACAATTCTTCATGGCTTGCGACTGAAATTATGTTACAATTCCGTCTTTGTTTAAAACTTTATAAGATTCGTATTTCAAAGAATTGCCTAAAAAACTTTGTCATAAAAAACATAGTTCTTACATTAAATAACATAAGTAAGGAGACTAAAACGTTCACTACTAAACCAAATAAATACACAATAAAACAACTTAAAACTGATTGGAGCTTAAGAAAATAAATTAAAACACTTTAAAGCTTGTGGAAAAATAAAAGTTCATACTAGTGGAGTGTTCGCAGTGGAGTGTTCGCAGTGGAGTGTTCGCAGATGCATCCGTTGAAGCTAAGACATTATGACCGAAAAAGATTCTAATATCTTTTCCACAATTTTGAGTCGGTTTTGACAAATGACTGTCTCATCATGACTTTCACTCGTTGAGTTAAGGTTTCCACTCCTTCAATAGCTTGATGGGAAACCAACTAATCATCTACGACCCATAAACATCAGTTTGAAGTGATACAACCTTGTATTGATATACCACCAATCTACAAAAACACAAGTATACAAACAATGTCATAATTCTTTTGAAAAAACTTATCAAAGCACGGACACACAAGCTGGTTTTAAATGCAAAACGTTAGGAAGTCAGTTGTGAAATGTGGAAAATTGGTTACCTATTTCAAATGAAAGAACAACTAACTATATCATGATGAGTAGATCGATAGTAAGTTACGAATAAATAACACATGACACCACAAAGGAATTAATGTAAACCAAATATAACTCTAAAGAAACAATCGTAAACAACAAACACACACATGCCACTAAAACGATTAAAATAAAAATAGATTACTACTCTATGGTGTGTATCATCAAGCCATTATTTCTAATTTTATCTAAGACAAGAACGAGAAACAATCCAACTCATGTACCTAATTACAAATACTTTATAGTAAAAAAAAACTAGTACTCATTTAATCAGAAGCAGTATGACTTGTCTAATTTACCTTGATATAAATTTCATTTTCTGACTGTAGTTAAGATTTTGGACTGTCACAAACTCTTCATTGGATGATTCGATTTGTGTAAAGATTCTTGTACATGCTTCTCATAGTTTTCTGCAACCAATCGTCAACATATGGTCACAAGCTCTCTGATGTCTTTTCTTCTTTTGAGATTCACTAGTTCAACTTTTCAAATTCCTTGAGTTTGGAAGAAATTACCTTTGACATAAGCTATCTGAACAAGAATTTAATTTAGACAATATTACTTTCCCTAATAGACACAATCACAACCTAG
Organism: Orychophragmus violaceus; assembly: GCA_030180135.1. Taxonomy (NCBI): domain Eukaryota; kingdom Viridiplantae; phylum Streptophyta; class Magnoliopsida; order Brassicales; family Brassicaceae; genus Orychophragmus; species Orychophragmus violaceus. The sequence goes on along the minus strand of CM058238.1, from coordinate 14,905,207 downwards.
TTCTAAAGATAAAAACCTTTAGTACGAATAGAATCAATACGCAATGGGTAAAGAATTTGTACTGTAACTATTTCTCTAGTGGATGATTATTCTTACTGAGTGAAACTTAGATAACTACAACATTTATTATAATCTGACGAATAGAAGCTACAATGTTATGTTGTAGAGATGAATTTAGAGAAAGAGGTCTAAAGGGATATATAATGGACCTGGAGTATTGAAGAGACAAATAGAAGTACTGGCAGATCTTCTCTATAATTGTAGTGGTGATATCAGCAAGAGGGAAAGTCGCAACGCCATCTTTTGGTTCTGAAAACCACCTAAAACAAAAACTATAAATCTCCATAAATTCCCCGTTTAAAACACTGGCTATTGCAACCAGAATCAGAGGTCGATAACACAACCTAACTTAAGGAAGGTAAGGGACTAGAAACTAAGAAAAATTCGAAAGCGCAGAAGAATACTCAGAAAAGTCTGGAGCCGCAAAGGAAAACAACTACATAGTGTAGTTAAAATAAAAACATAACTTCTTAAATACACAAAATTTTAGGGTTTTGTTTAAATACGATGTCATTTTGGCAAAACAAAATTGAAAAATTAAATTGTGCTATTTTTTTCTTCAAAATTATGTGGCATTTGTATAATTTTCTAGACGAAACCAAACTGATATTGTGACATAGTCCAACGGACCAAAATGAATGCCAGCCTAATAAACTATAGAAAAAAGTTAACACTAAAATAATATATCAAAATAAAGCATTAAGAATCTTCAAACATTTACAAACATAATTTGAATGATCATTGGAACTTTTCATACTATTCATCGGTTATTTCATCTAAATTTTATTTTCACTGATCGTTTAATTCAATATTAATTTTATTTATATCATTAAGATATTCTATTTCATTATAGTTTGTTAGTGTTTCGATTTTCAATGACTCACTAAATTTATATAAAAAAAAATTTCAAACCTTTGACAAAAATCTGTATGCAACTTCATTTGTTGTTTGATCGATTCACTTATACATTTGCTGACTGAAAATGAAAATATTATTCAAAGACAATATATTATGATTTCAGAAGAAGATAAATAAAATCGTGTTTTGTTATAAAAGTATGATAAGAAAAAGAGTAGTTTACATTTTAAACCTACAAACACATGCCTTTACAATTGTGACTAAATGTGGTAATTTCACAATTTTTAATGAAAATAAACGTCACTAAAATCGTAATAAATTATCATGAAATAGTTACCAAATTTCGACACAATAGTTAACATAACTTTATTCACAAAACCGTATCATTTCGTGACGAAATTTAGTTAGAAAACCGTATCAATGTTTGTCACAAACCATAAATCACAAAGTCGTCAATTTAGTGACGTTATTTTGTTACTCTTTATTTTGTTGTAATATTGTTATGAATTAGTGATGATTTTGTTACTTTGTCAACTTTTTCACAATTCCGTCTACAATTTGTCGCAATATTGAGACCGGATTTTTATTTACAACTTTTTGTCACAATAGCCACAATTTCTTGTAGTGTTTGCGATCTCATCACCATGTCCAATTTTCAACCCCTTGATATGATCATGTATGATACATGAAGAATCATCAATAACAATTTGATAACCCAAACCTTTCGTCACCTGACTCACACTCATCAATTTCAATCTGAATTCATGGATAAAGAGGACATTGTTCAGAACAAGATGTCTGCTCAATCTAATTATGCCAATTCCTTCTTTTCTCACTCTTATGCTTGTTGGTAGTTTGACTGAAACATTTAATGATTCAGTCATAACCTTAAATAATCTCTTATCACAAGCAACATGATGGTTGCCTCATTGTCAACTATCCAAGATTCAGAAGCTATAACATTTCCAGTTGCTTTCAATATGACCACAAACTGAAGTGTAGAAGAAGAATATGCCATACCTGGTAATGCAATTATTGTAGCACCTGAAGTAGAAGCAACTGATGGAATATTATACACCTGAAGTTGATCATTGAAGTAAACAATTACTCCTTGAATCTGATCTTTGTGAGACTATTCATCATTTATGAGATGTTATTATCTTTAGCGTTTGATCCTTCAAGAGTGATCTGAGCGACCATTGGTTTGGCATAAATTGATTGCTTCACTGAACTTGAATGTTTGTCATGTTTAGCCTTATGATTGTATTTGAAATCAATGGGATAGCCATAAATCTCTTAGCATGTCTCAATTGTATGTCCAATATAACCACAATGAGTGAAAATTGGTTTGTTCTGCTTGTTGTAATTGTAGTTAAATTGAGCTGCATTCACCGCGACTATTTGATATTGGATTGACACTTGAAAAGCTGAAGCGTTCTGAACTGGAGTAATGTCTCGTTGATTGTAATCTTGATCTAGAAGAGTATAGATTTTAGAGAGTTATTGAACATTTTCTTCATTAAGATCTGACTCCTAATGACAACATAAGACTCGTTTAGGTCAGCCAAGAACTTAATGATATTTGAATGTTCAGTTTTTATGTCCATAACTTTTCAACAACCGCATCCATGACAAGTATCAACACAGTTTTCTCCATACAACTCATCCCATAAAGTCTTCTAGATCGTATAATATGTAACAAGGTCCGTTGAACCTTGTTGTAATGACCAAACCTGTTAAGAAAATTTGTAATTTCTTGAAAAATTGGTGATATGAAACCTCGTTGACAGATCCTTCCAGATTTAAGTTGCATCATTAAACCTGAGAATACTCTTACATATCTGCTTTGAAATCGATTTCAATATCCAAGATTTCACTATGGTGTTATACAGCGACCAAATCTCGAAACTATGATGCGATTCACTTGGCCTAACTATACTTATGTCGATAAATGCAGATTTATTCTTAGCATTAACGCAATAGTCATAGCTATGCTTCAAATATTGTAATTCGTACCATCAAGTATCTCAGAGATGAGAGATATACCAGAGTTATCGCCATTTGTGAGGTAAAACGGAGAGTGAATACTATTCGAAGATTTTGATGTCAAAGATTCAAGAATAAGTTCTCTTCTTCGTTGGAGTTACTCTGATATGTTGTCTTTTGATCTTCTTCACAAGCAACATTTGAAATTGATTGTGATATTTTTGATTCTTCTGACGGAATGTTAAGAAAAATCTACTTTAGTTAGGATCAATCGATAGAATCACCGATTAATCTAGGTCAAGAATGAAACAAAAGAAAGGAAAAAGAAGGTGATCGATTGAAGTTTCAGCTTCAATAGCTCGATACCACGTTAGCGAAGCTCGATTGAGCTGAGAAAATTAAAAAATACAATCAAAAATGAAAGAAATATATTATGTTATTCATCAATGAAGTTGTTACTTACTTTATATACTAGTAAGTAACATTCATTTTACAATGTACCAATGCTCAATTACATGATTATAAATAAAACTGATTTTAATTGTCATATACATTAACAAAGATCTTCATCATAGTAGTATATATAAAATCGTCATAGATCTTATTAAGACAATTAAATTATCCGTTTGTAAAATAATCAATGCAGTAGTTTTCATAATTTATATTAAAATAATAAATTAATGTTAAAAATACACTTTTTCTATGACACAAAGTTTGACAAATCTAAACATTACTACAATTTTTTTTTCAAAAACGGAATTTGAAAAAGAGGAATCTCAATAAATGTCAATACCATTAAATGCCAATGCCAATAACATGCCTGCACCATCATCATCCATGATGAACAATGGATCCATGAACGGAGGGGGAGGAGGACATCACAAGATGATGATGACGATGCACATGACTTTCTTTGGGGGCAAGAACACGGAGGTTCTCTTCTCCGGTTGGCCGGGAACAAGCTCCGGCATGTATGCTCTCTGTCTCATCTTTGTCTTCTTTCTCGCCGTCCTCACCGAATGGCTTGCTTACTCCTCTCTCCTCCGTGGTACCACCGGAGACTCGGCTAATCCAACCTCCGGACTCGTCCAAACCGCCGTGTACACTCTCCGTACCTGCCTCGCTTATCTAGTCATGCTCGCCGTCATGTCGTTCAACGCCGGCATTTTTCTCGCCGCCCTTGCAGGTCATGCCATCGGTTTCAAGTTGTTCGGAAGCCGAACTTTCCGAAATCCCTCCGGAGACCGGAAAACTAACGATCTTCTTGCCTCAGGTGGTGCTTGTTGATTAGTATATATCTACCGATTGTTCCATACTAGTGTTTCTGGTTAAAGATCTAGGTCTTGTAACTTTCTTGGATTGCTCTTGAGGATCATGTGTGTGTTAGTGTGAGGAGGAGGAATATTTGGTATTTTCTAATTATTTTGCTTTGTGATTTTTGTATTTTCCGTCTCAATATAATTAATGGTGAAAGCTGAATGTATCAATTTACTAATTTTGGACATCAATGTGTTTTTTCTCAGCTTTCATTAAAAAAAAAAATTATTATCTTAATATAACACGTATATGTGGTTCTCATAGTAACACGATTATTAGATATTTCCATCGCATGCCCTATCTTACAGTATAACAATCGGTTTTGTCCATCCAAAACTATAACAAACTAGATTTTAAGTTGATGACGGACCAAGAGACTCTAGTCATCTATCTACGCTAGTGTTTCAACATAGTTGGTTAGGAATATATCAAAGTCGTTCTTTACTCCAGTGCTATGTGGTTCGGAAAGAGAGTACCACAAGCCCATGTTCATCAGTTCAAAACTTGAAACAAAATATGTTCTCCGACATATTCCACTGTTCGTATTCTCACCACCTTTCTTGTGGAAAAAATTCATACTTCTCAACAACATCCTCTGTTGTTTATAAGAACTGTTCAAACTCTCACACCACAAACAAATCTTTGAACAAATCATATCACGAAAAAATATTTTATATATTCTAATTAAATGAAGAAAACCACACATCTTTTTGTTTTTAGTGTCTGCATATTTGTCTTTTTGTACAGAAAAGTGGTAAGTCAAAAAAACAAGTTGTACTAGAATGAAGCGTTACTTTTTCTATTTGTCGGCGAATAATATCGATACATGCATGACATGCCTTTACCTTCACCATCATCATCATCCATGGTAAACAGTAGATCCATGAACGGAGAGGTCCGTGACAGTGACAGGCCTGCCAGCTCAAGATATAAGATCACTGAGTCACATGCCTAACAGAAAAATACATCTGGAAGATGTGGTGGGCTTTGCCTCTGTAGGACGGTACACTAAGGTGTTTTAAAATTTCTGTTTATTAAGTGAATGAAAAATATCATTAGATTTCTAGTACTTCATTGTATCGGGTTTGAGACATATATAAAAAATCTAAGGGTTTGTAAATATTAACATTCACATTAATATAGAAAATCTAGAGTAAAGGGTATTTGCATCAATATCGTTTCTCTCTATGTTTTTCGCAAATCATTTCTTCTTCTAGAGTTTACTTGAATTCTTCCAACAACTTTCTTTTGGGACAAGAACACGGAAGCTCCCTTCTACAACTGGACGAGAACAAACTCCGGACATGTATGATCTTTTTCTCGTCTTTGTCTACTTTCTCGCCGTCCTCACCGAACGGGTTTCTCACCCCTCTCTTCTCCATGGAACCACCAAAGATTTGCTTAAACGTCCACCGAGCTAATCCAAACCGCCTTATACACCCTCCGTATTGGCCTGGCTTATCTATTCATGATCGCCGTTATGTCAACAATCGTTCTCCGTGGCATCAACTGATATACATTCCTTTCTCTTCATTTTCTACTTCATTTTGCTAATTTTAATTTCATTTAACTCCCACATCGAGCTCCGAGTTCCTCCAAAGGTCTATTAACTAACAACAAATCAAAACGCAGGCAAAACATCATATGTACAATCTAAAACTCTAAATTACAAGATTATGCAAAAGTGAAATCAAAATGCATATGTATATCTCCTAAATGACGACGTTAGTTAAGATCAAAATCAACATAAAAAGTTGCCACACCAATAGCAAAAGGTTTGTTCTCAAGAAACTAATGTTTTGATCTATTCCGCCGACAGCATTTTTAAGACCAATGGCAAAAGGTTCTTCAGCTAAGTCTCTGCAAAAATTGTCTTTAAATACGATTGTTTCTCCTAATTTAATCAACAACAATGGCTTGGCTATATCGAATGAGACCATCATCACTAAAGATGTATCTTGTCTAGATATTCAAGTAGAGCGTTCTCTTTGTAGGTCTTTCTCTAGTGTAAATTTGAGAAACAATATGTTTTTGTCTGTGGACTCTGAAGACAAGGAATACACTATGGATGTTGACTTTGACATGGAATCAGAATAGGAGGATTTTTTTAACCCTAGCGGGTACGAAAATTCTCCGAAAAAAGTTTGTAAAATCGTCTGCGAAAATCAAAGAGATGTAATGACATCTAGTTGTGTCTGGTCGTGGAAACCGTGATAAAAATAATAAAGGTGGTCGTGGATAGCATGATTATTTCTATCTTTATTTTATTGTAATCGAGACGGAAGACTCAAATACTATTTTTTTTTTTTTCTAGCCATTTAAGCTTTTGTGTTTTTATTGAATCTTAAGTTTGTAGTTTTTGGTGTCCAAAAATACTCTAGCCTCTAAGCTTGTAATCTTTTTTTTCTTTTCTTCGAAATTTAAATATGGAAGTCATTTTTCCAAAAAGAAAAAATAATAATAACAAAACAAGAGTTAAGAGCATACAAACTAGAAAATATCAGTACGGTACAGGAGTGTGTTAATTAATCTGTTAATTAATCTGATAGTGGATGTTTTTTAAAAAGAAGGTACAGGAGTATGTTAATTAATCTGATAGTGGATGTTTTTAAAAAAGAATAACAAGATGTACATGTTTGCCAAGTTTTATAAGATTTTTTTTTTTGAACTGATAATACTTCCATTAAAAGAAAACTTAGAACAGAGCAACGGCTCTGCCTTCAACTTCTACAGAGAGGGCGCTCTTGGCCAGGCCATCAGCAGCCGAATTTTCTTTGCGTGAAATATAAGAAAAGCATAAAAATTCGAAACCTAATGAGATTGCTTCAATATCATGAAGTAATCCATAAAGCTCGGTTGATTTCTCCCCCTTGGAGAGTGCTCGGATTAGGTTAAGAGAGTCTATAAACATCGTCACCTTGCTCCTGTTACTGTTAAGCACCCGTAGTTGTTTCAAAGCTTCCAAGATAGCTAGCGTCTCGGCCATTAAAGCAGACCTTATAAAACTCCTTCTTGTCGTTCCTTGCTGGATCAGTATCCCGCTCTTTTCCTTGATGATCGATCCTAGTCCGGCTTCCTATGAGGTGTTATTCCAATCTGCGTCCGTAAACACCTCTGTCGTGGCTTCCCTCCTCTCATCTCTGTTCCTGACTTGGTCTACTCTGACCCATTCATGCTCCTTCTCTTCTTTGATGTCTTCTCCTTGCGCCTCTGCCCATTCTCGTGCTTCCACAATCGCTTTAGTACAAGACTCCCTTGCTGATATATGCCTCCCTTCAAACAGTAGTTTATTCCTACTAGTCCATATGTTCCAGCAAATCTTTGAGAAAAGTGAATCTCCATGAACCCCTATTGGTGGCAGTGTCTGCGCATTTCGACTCCAAGTTAGACTTTCTTTGAAGCAGCTCCATCTGTTTGTGTCAACGCTCTCTCTGAAAGGAACCAGGTCCCAGACATTCTTCGCGTGTGCGCATATGAAAAGCATGTGTTCTGTGTCTTCTTTATCACCGCATCTCGGACAAGTTTCAGTATCAGTCACCTTTCTTCTCAGCAGATTTGATCCCACAGGTATCGCTCCTTTGTTGGTTTTCCATAGGAAAATTTGGATCTTCGGTGAAGTTCTCTTTCCCCATATGTCCTTCATCCAATCGCAAGAAGAATTGTCTATGGCCTCCTCTTCCTCCGAACATTTATCTTTCCGGGCCTGAAAATAACCCATTTTCGTTGAATACTGTCCCTTTTTCCAAAGAGCCAGAACAGTTTATCTTCACCTCCTAGTGCACTGGGCTTTAGTCGCAGTATCTCGTCTTCTCTATCGGGCAGCACTGTACGCACTTTGGATCGATCCCATTCCGTAGTTCCTGCAATAAACAGGTCTGCCACAAGCCAGTCTTTTGATTGTTCAGTTGTCGGTCCATAAATCACCTCCGGCCTCTCAGTTGATATCCAGGGATCCTCCCATAACTTTGCTGTTCTCCCGTCTCCTAAAGCATATCCAAGTCCTTTCCTGATTAGGTCCCTTCCGACCAAGATTCCTCGCCATCCGTGTGATATGTTGCTTCCCGCTTCAACTTCCAGGAAGTTGTTTTGTTTACAATATCTGCCCAGCAGGACTCTTGCCATGAGTGAATTCGGGTTGTTAATATTCCTCCAACTAATCTTAGCAAGACTAGCATCATTGAATGCCTCAATGTCTCAGAGTCCCAAACCCCCGTCGCGTTTAGATTTTGTCATCTTCTCCCAAGCTACCCAACACATGCTTTTTTTCTCCGGGTTTGAATCCCACCAAAATCTAGTCAAAGCGGACTGAATTCTCTTACAAAGGCTCATGGAGATCTTGAAGCTCGATAGTGTATAGGTTGGAGTGGCCATCAACACTGATTTTAGGAGCACTAGTTTCCCAGAACTTGAAATCCTTCTCGTTGACCAATTCATTGCTCTTTGCTTGATCCGATCTACTATTGATGTGAACAAATCTTTCTTCTTTCGACCAAACAGTTCCGGTAGTCCCAAATACTTCCCGCACCGCCCTCTTTCTCAATCTCTATAATCACTTTTACTTTGTCCTTGACCTCATTTGGCGTTTTGGCTGAGAAGTATATCGCCGATTTTGCATTGTTTAAAATCTGCCCCGAGGCCGCACCATACTCCTTCAAGATTCGCATCAAGTATCTACAGCTCCGATCGTCCGTCTTGGTAAAGAACATAGTATCATCAGCAAAAAGGATATGGTTTACTCTTGGTCCCGCCTTAGATACTTGTAGACCGACTAGCTCTCAATTTCTTTGAGCCCGAAGGCAAAGGCCGGATAAAACTTCACTACAAAGGATAAAGAGGAATGGAGAGAGAGGATCTCCTTGTCGAATTCCCCTTTGTGGTCTGATTTCTCCTTTTGCATCACCATTTATAAGCACCGAAAAGGTCACCGTTGTAACACACTGCATAATCCACTCGATGAATTCCTTTTGGAAACCAAATTTCGTCAGGACTGCTCTAATAAAGGACCACTCTAGTCGATCGTACGCCTTGCTCATATCAGTCTTCACTGCCATTGAGCATTGTTTTGTTGCCTTGGATCTCTTGAGATAGTGATGCATCTCATGGGTTATCAATACGTTATCGATGATCGATCTATCTGGCACGAAAGCAGATTGGTTCTCTGAAATAATCGCATTCAGCTCCCTTTTCAGACGTCTGGTAATGATCTTTGAAAAAGCATTATAGTACACATTACACAAAGCCAACGGTCTGTAGTCTGTGACATTCTTAGGGCTCTTAACCTTCGGTATAAGCCTGATGTGAGCTGCGTTTATAAATTGAGGTAGGGCTCCTTCCTGGAAGAAACCTTGAATTTCCTTCACCACGTCGTCTTTTACAATCTGCCAGTTTGTGTGATAAAAGCTCGCCGAGAAACCGTCGGGACCCGGAGCTTTATCCGCGTGAATATAAAGGAAAGCCTCTCTGATTTCCTTCGGATTAGGGATTTCTGTGAGTCTCCTGTTCATATCCTCTGTTACTGAAGGATTATATGAATTCATGGTGTAATTCTCAGGTTACAACCTAGCACATAATCAACTAGGATCTAGGTGATTGCAGTTGAATCATAAACAGATCAGGATCATTACCTTATAATTGCAGCGGATTAATCAATGGAATATCGAGATCTGCAAGAGCTGATGATTACCGGCTCCTCCTCAGGTATCCACACGCTTACAAGCTTCGGATCAGGCTGCTAGACCAAGTCGGAACCAACAGAGAGAGAGAGGAAGAGTGGCTGTAAAATCGCAGAGGCATAAGCCTTAGGGTTTTCTGGCCTTTCCTCATCCTTATATGGGCCCAAGTAATTAAACTAATGGCCTATTGGGATTTTGGGCCCAAGAACCAAATCAGACAAAATAACTGTATTTTGTCTGGCCCAATTCTCTGTACAAATACAGTAAATGCCTTGCATCTTACCGTATTATTTCCTTGTTAACTTTCCCGTTAGCTATGGTGTGTGACCCTTAGGGATCATACAATACTGGTAATAAGTCCTAAACTTATAGATCATGAGCGGGCTCTAGCAAGTCATCATGATCACCCAGTATTTATGACTTATGTCTGATCTCGACACTTATCACACTTTCTAGAGATAGTACGGTAGATTTCAGGACATTCCCAACAATCTCCCACTTGTACTGGAATCCTACACAGGACATTCCCAACAATCTTCCGATTGTACTGGAATCCTACATTCCCTAATCCTTTTGTCTCAATATCTCGATCTGGCATAAGGCAAGATGCGTGTCATCCTTATATAGCCAGACCATGTTTATCGGACCAGATTTGATACTGACAATGCAAACGACTTGGGCAAGTCCGTTTGGGAGTGGCCACTCTCTTACCAGCTATCAAGTCTCCGATTGGCCTAGAGATATTACCTCCGTTAAACGGCAGGGACAAATCCCATCTTGTTCCATCACTGTGAACTACACAATTCATAATACACCCAACCAAGGTCCTTATAGCTCCCAGTTACGAAACAGCGTTAGACAATGATCAAAGTGCATCAATCCATGTGCAGCCACATGCATGCGAACTCAGGTCTAAGGACTATACTCTATAGTCGTATATGAGAACCTCTTATGACACAGATATTAATATCTTGTAGAGTTCTCATCAGCGGGCCATGTCCGGTCATATGCTCCCCTACATATACCTATGTGTCGACTTTGATGCCGCGCATCTATGACCCCTCGAAACTTGGTCATAAGTCTCAACACAATCTAGTCTCAAGTGGTTGTTGGTGTTCCAATTTTAACAACCTTCGACTATGGACACTATGATTTATGTCATTTCGTTAAATATGGGGTTTCAGGATCAAGTCTACTCATGTACTTCGATGGCCCATATATAATGACATGAATCATTTTGGAACGATTATTTACATCGCAGTTAAAATAATCCAGAAATCATAGATTTCATAAACATAAAGTATTATGTTTACATGAACCTTTCAAAACAACTAAGTAAAGCCCTTTACAAACTCCCACTGAAATTAAGACTACATCTTAATTTCACTCATCCTACAGCTACAGTCCGCGACTCGTGCTTAGGCATAAGGAGTGGCTTCGTTAATAGATTAGCAACGTTCTCATTCGATGAAACTTGCTTATCTACTTAACACCTCTGTCATTTATCTCACGGAATAGGTTATACCTACCCTCAAGGTGTTTGGACCTCTGATGTGCAGCTAGTCTCATCTATACTGGGAATCACATCAAGTTCAGTGATGAACTCTTCTTTCCAAACAACCTCTTTCGCCTCTTCTCAAGCTGCGAAATGTTCAGCTTAAGTCATGGAGTCAGCAACAGTGCCTTGCACCGCCAGTCAGACACAAGATATAGCCGGACTGTGACCGGGAATTATCTTTGTCTATTGGAAACTTGCCTTTCAGACTCTATCGACTTGTAGCACCTCACTTTCTCCGTAAATCAAGAATTTATCCTTAGTATTCCTCAAATACTTTAGGATATTCTTTACGGCAATCCAGTGATTCTTTGCTGGATTTGACTGGTCTTTACTTGTCTTGCTTAACATTAAAACAACATCAAAACAAGTACGTGTCATGGCATACATGATAGATCCAATTGCCGACGCATATGGAATCTCATCCATGCATTCAAGCTCAGCAGTTATCGTAGGACACTGTTTCTTGCTTAACGTAATGCCATGTGACATTGGCATAAAACCCTTCTTGGAATGCTGAAAACGTGTAGGACTTTGTCAATATAAGAATCCTGACTTTGTCCTACCAGCTCTTTTGGATCTCTATCTTTAGATCCAAAATCCAAGAACATACGTGGCTTTACCCATGTCAATCATAAAAACAACTCCCAAGCCAGTCCTTTACCGACTGCAGCAATGGAATGTTATTTCCGAGAATCAGTATGTCATCGACATACACTTTGAGAAATGCAGCATCGCTCCCACTTATCTATTAGTAAACGCACAGTTCCACTTCGTTCCTGTTCAAGTCAAAACCTTGACTACTTCAACAGAACGAAGATTCCAACTCCGATATGTTTGCTTCCATCCATGAATGGATCGATGAAGCTAACTTACACACAGTGTAATTTTTCGGAGTACGGGCTCACTTTCGCTTCTGTGAATTTCGCAGGTTCGTCACTTTCAATGATCATCAGATCATGGCAATTAATCACGAGAAATCACTCTCGGATTAGTGACGGATTCAAATCTGCGAACTTCAGGCTCTACAGGTGTAGATTCTACAGAAATCTGTAAATCCATCCGCTGCTCTCCCTCAACAGGTTGAGCAGCCTCCTGTATTTCTCGAATTTCTTCGAGTTATACTTTTACTCCCACTGTTCTTCTTGGAAAGCAACTTTCCTTTTAGAAAACAGAATTCCGAACAACCTAACTTCGTTTTCGGAATGGACGTAAAAAGTAACAAGCCTTGGTTTCCCTAGGACAACCAGCGAAGTAGCACAACTACAAATACTCAGTAAAGACGAATTTGGATCATTTCCAGTCCACATTAATGTGGTGTCTTTCAACTGATATTAGTGGAACTATTTCAGCGTAAACTTAGATATTTCTAGAGCGTTATTCATAAAGAATATCATGGAAGATTCGTGTGACTCATCTTTAATCATTTCTAATAAGATCTGATTCATTCTCACAGAAACACCTCTAGGTTTTCAGGAGAAATGAGCTGTGAAACGACTTCACACTCATTCAGATGATCACACCATCAATGACTTAAGTATTCTCACTCGTGATCTAATCCAGAGTCTCAATACTTCTGTCACTCAGATTCTATACCTCATTCTGGAACTCTTTCGACCATTTCAAAGAATTCCGACTCGTGTCTCATCAAATGAACACAGTCATTCTCACTGAAGTAATCAGTAGAGACAATGAAGTATAGGAAATTTTTCTCTGGCATTACTGCTCATCGGGCCATATACATGAGTATGTTCAAGGTCCAATAAGCCTTTGGGCCTTTCTCTAGCTCGGCTAAGATGGGCCCTTTGTCTTCTGGTCCAGTAAGCAGAATTCAAGTCTCATAAGATATCCGATCAAATGAGCCCAAAAGTCCATAACTATGGGATTTCTGAATCCGACTCACTCTATGTGACCAAAACATTTACGCCAAGAAAAATCAGGTTTAATTCATCAGATTTAAACCAATTCGGTATTTATGTTACATTTAGGCACTCTTTGGTTTAAGATATAAAACCCATTCCTTGAATAGGGTGCTACAATCAATATTTCATTGAGATTAAAAGAACAAAACTTGTCTTTTATCAAAATGAAAAACATTCAAATTCTTACAAGAAAATGAAAGACAACTCTGCTTAAAGCAGGTACATTGTAGCAATTACTTAATACAAAACCAAGCCTCAAAGGCATATACAAGTGAAAACCCTACGGCTGAGGCAGCATCCATAGCTCCTTCCAGACATGCAGTTCCACTTGCCCTTCCTTCAACGTTCTACTGTTGCTTAGGCTCTGCATATTATAACAAATATCAGTGCCACAACCAGTATCCAATACCTATAAGGTAGAACTTGAAGTAATAACATGAATACCTGAGGAAGTAGTCTCATACATCAACTTCAACTCCTCATAATCTTCCATGAATTTAATGCAATCTCTCTTCCAATGCCCAACCTCTTTACAGTAGCAGCACTTACCAACGTAAGATGTATCTGACTCGGGCTCAGAAGACACACGCTTGCCATGATTCAAAATCTGGACAACTTTGTCTTCACCCTTGTCAGTACTAGGTTTAGTAAACCTACCCTTCTCCATTATGAGATTATACAGGGTACTCTTCACGTTTGGCTCAACTGTCTTGAGCATATCATGCAGTTCAGCCAGCGTCTTCGTTAAGCCTTTCTTGATATAGTTCCTTTTGAACTTATCATAGCTTGACGGCAGTGACTGCAGTATGATCTCAGTTGCCAATTCTTGGCTAACTGGATAATCCAGTTTTCTCAGGTTATCAATGTAACCCATCATTTTACTGACATGAGGACTCACTGGATGATCATTTGGTAGCTTGCAGCTAGTGAGAGACTTAACCAACTGGTATCTCTCCACTCTTACCTGCTCCTGAAATTTCAATTTCAGGCTGCTGGTCATCTCTATTGGCGACTCCATGTTCTCATATTGCTTCAGCAAATCTGAGTCCATGGTAGCCAATATCAGATCACGCACATCTACCGCATCAATATAATGCTTATTCCAAGCATCATATACTGCATGAGAGGCATTGGACCCGATCCTCACGGGGAGAGCTCTCTCAAGGACATAGTCCTTTCTCTCCTGCCTAAGGACTAGCCTTAGGTTCCGCGACCAAGTCAAGAAATTTGATCCGTTCAGTTTGTCCATCTCAAGGACAGACCGGATCGAGAAAGTGTTTTGATTGTTTGTGCTAGTCATAACTGAAATTTAGAGATAAATAGAGTTTTAGTTATTCAGTTCATAAAAGAGTAATCTTAACAACTTATAAGAAGACTCGCATTGCATTCAAAATTTCTTTGTTTAACCTCATAAGAATGCAAAGATTCCGAGACCCATGTTCAACTAAAACCAAAATGGGCCACTGGCCGTCACCCGGAATTAGCTTTACTTGGTAAGCATGCACACAGCTAGTTATATCCATATAACTCTCGGTTGTGGATTGGGCCCAAGGCCCAATACACCAGATGTCTCAAGGCCCGGGACTCCCGATGGCCCAGTCAAGGAAACCAATCTCTTACAGCCAAATAATCACTAAAGTCTGGGACTCCCAATGAAATTAGTGACTATATACTACTTTACTTACGCAAAAACAGACACCTCACACTGTAAGCCATATCTGTAATTGAATAAGCGTTAAGTAGCTGACAAGATTGGGCAAGACATCCAAGCTTGATATTGGTTTTGAGGATTTTAAGTTTTATTTCCAAAAATAGAAGATTACTATTTTGGGAAACTTTCTTATTTTAGAAACTTTCTAAATTTAGAAACATGCTAAAAATAGAAATTTCTAATTTAATATTTATTAAAGTTTTCGGTTGGGTCACAAATTATAGGCCCAATTCTTGGCCCAAGACCACAGAATTCCAATTGGCCCAATAATTTGACATAACCGAGTCGGTTCATTAATTCTGGTCCAAAACCAAATTAACTACTAAATCCAACTGGTTATTTACTAAACCAGACCAGCTCTAAATTATTTGGTCCAACCAAATCAAACTTAGACCAGCCTTCGGTTTAGGTTAAAATTCAATTTTTGAATTTAAATCCGGTTTAACCAGAAATTAAATAATACCATGTATTAAATAATTTCCAGCAAACCGCGATTTGGGTTAACCGCTTGAACCTTAATTATCCAATGCTTTGAATTGTTTTTGTCTTTAGCTTAAAGACAACAAAAAAAAAAAAAATTCAAAAATTTGAATGATCGCAACCTTATGATATCATTTGATCGGATATTCACTTAAGATTGTGATATTAACAAACCAAAATAATCGATTCTTAAACATTACCCTTTTGATTTTTCTAAATCGTTTTATGCTATTGACTTAAGGACAAAACCGATTCTTTATTATGAAACAAGCAAAGTCAAAATTTGATTATGTCATTCTCTTGTTTACAAAACAAAACAAAGTTAAAACCGATTATGCCAAGCCATCATTACGATTAAAAAGGTCAACATACGAAGGTTTTGATAACGAATCATTCAAAGTCGACTTTTAATCATTAAGATTTCTTATTTCTAGGTTTTCCAAGTTTCAATCAATTTTACTCATTAAAATTGATTCATCAAACTAATAAACAACCTAGTATGATCCAAAAAGCAAAAACCTAACGACCTAGGCTCTGATACCACTGAAGGATTATATGAATTCATGGTGTAATTCTCAGGTTACAACCTAGCACATAATCAACTAGGATCTAGGTGATTGCAGTTGAATCATAAACAGATCAGGATCATTACCTTATAATTGCAGCGGATTAATCAATGGAATATCGAGATCTGCAAGAGCTGATGATTACCGGCTCCTCCTCAGGTATCCACACGCTTACAAGCTTCGGATCAGGCTGCTAGACCAAGTCGGAACCAACAGAGAGAGAGAGGAAGAGTGGCTGTAAAATCGCAGAGGCATAAGCCTTAGGGTTTTCTGGCCTTTCCTCATCCTTATATGGGCCCAAGTAATTAAACTAATGGCCTATTGGGATTTTGGGCCCAAGACCCAAATCAGACAAAATAACTGTATTTTGTCTGGCCCAATTCTCTGTACAAATACAGTAAATGCCTTGCATCTTACCGTATTATTTCCTTGTTAACTTTCCCGTTAGCTATGGTGTGTGACCCTTAGGGATCATACAATACTGGTAATAAGTCCTAAACTTATAGATCATGAGCGGGCTCTAGCAAGTCATCATGATCACCCAGTATTTATGACTTATGTCTGATCTCGACACTTATCACACTTTCTAGAGATAGTACGGTAGATTTCAGGACATTCCCAACAGTTACCACCCTTCAAATACCCTTCTGAACTGTCGGTAAAGGATCAGTATCGCTTGCAGTAAACAGCTTCTGGAAATATCCAATGATGACTCGCGAAATCTCCTCCTCTTCATACACCACTCCTCCTTCTTCGTCTTCCAGTACTGTGAACTTATTGATGACTCTCCTTCCTCTCGTCACAGCGTGGAAATACGAGGAGTTCTTGTCTCCGAGCTTGAGCCAGATTTGTCTGCTTCTCTGCCTCCAATACTCCTCCTCTACCTTGTAGGCTCTGTTTAGATCGTCATTAATCTTCCTGATCTCGTCTTCCGACCCCAACGGATCCGCCATCAGTTTTTCCAATTCCTCCTTTTTCCCTTCTATAAGCTTCTGATGGTTTACATGTTTTGCTCTGTGCCACAGAATAAGTTTCTGTCGACAGTTTCCTATCCGATTTGCCACTGTCGTTCTCCTTTTCTCTGCCCAGGCAATCTTAATGATTTGTTTTGCTTCTTCCGACTTCCTCCAACTTCTATCATATCGGAAGAGATGCTTCCCTTTCTTCTTTGGAGGTGCTAAGTATGAGATCACGGGTCTATGGTCTGAGCTCTCAAAGTTAAGATACTTGCAATAGCTTTGGGGGAAGAGCTCTGCCCATCTTCCGTTCGATAAAGATCTATCAAGCCGACAATGCACCATGTGAGTGTGTCTCTTCCCTCTCCAAGACAAAAAATTACCGGTGTGTTTTAAGTCGAAAAGGTCTGCTTCTGAAATGAAAGATCTAAAATCAGTAAAGGACCCCTCCGATCTCTCTCGCCCGCCTGTTTTCTCATCCTCTGATATTATGTCGTTGAAATCCCCGGTGAGGAACCATGGGAGGTCTAGGTCCAGATTAACCACTGCTAATGCTTGCCAAATTGCTTTCCGTTTGGCTCTCTCGGGTTCTCCGTAGACAAAGGTTGCCCGGAAAGTGTCCTTCCTATACGTGACTTTCGTGTCTATGAAGTTGGCATTCTTCTCCAAAACCTCAATCGATACTTCCTCATCCCATAAAAGCGCAAGCCCTCCTCCTCCAGGCGAAGGAGGTGAGACTAAACACACTGAGGTATAGTTCAACTCCTGGAGTTCTTTTAAGACGAACTCATCGGGGATTTTAGTTTCCATAAGAAAGAGAATCTCCAGTTTCAGCTTCTTCCGGAGTTCTTTCACTCTTCGAACTGTTGCGGGATTCCCCAAACCGCAACAGTTCCAGCTCAAAGTCGCTAAGGACCCGGATTTCGGTCTACCCGAAAATCCTCTCTGTTGTGCTGACCATCCCTTACTGTCACGTTTCGATCAACTCGACTCATCTGCTCGTTTGTCAAGGTCCTTACTTCATTCTGTTCCTGGTCCAAAGCTTGCTCTCTTTGGTTTAGCGGTTCATAATTTTCCCCCAAAGTTTCCGGACCAACTCGCCCTCCTCTTCTTCGTACTGCAGACGTCTGTCCTTGGTACAAAAGTCTTCTACTTGCACTTCCTCCAATTAGGTTTCTCGGGCTAAATAGAGTTGTCCTTCTTGCACTGCCAGCTAGTCTGCGTCTTTGGTGATCTGCGTTGGGGGTCTCTGCAACTTCCATTGGTTCCTCCGTTTTATCCTCCTCCACTGGTTGCAGCCATCTTGACTCTTCATCTCTCAGACTCAGGTTCGGCAAGAAAGCATCAATTCTGTTTGCTTCACTCCTTCTGATGCTATTGACTGTATTCTCCATCAGGTTCTCCTCTTCATGCTCAAGAATTCTGAGAATTCGTGCTTCCCTCTCTATAGGGTCTGGGTGATTTGCATATTGGCACGTCGTCTGTCTTAGCTCATTCATTACTTCCTCCCTGGTTGGGGTTAAATGGTTAATAAACACAGCTCTCCTTTCTTCAAGTTGGTGTGAGGGTCTGATAGGGGGTCTTGTTTCCTTCGATGTTACTTCTTGGTCCTCGTTTCTGTTATAGCCATCCCTCTCCGTAGATTTATCTATTGGGTTCACCGGAGTTCTCTCAAGCCAACCTACATTTCTGGTCTCCCTCATTTCTATGGTTAGCGCTTGTCTCCTCTGAGCTTCTTCTTTTTCCTTTGTAGTCCTCTCTG
Source organism: Orychophragmus violaceus (assembly GCA_030180135.1). Lineage (NCBI taxonomy): Eukaryota > Viridiplantae > Streptophyta > Magnoliopsida > Brassicales > Brassicaceae > Orychophragmus > Orychophragmus violaceus. The sequence goes on along the minus strand of CM058238.1, from coordinate 14,886,362 downwards.
TGATTCCTAGATCCTGGTCCCTCTGTCTCAAACCTATGTTTGCCACCCTCCTTTCATTCGATTGCGGATTCAAACCGGTACCATGAATCTCTTTTCTTCTCCATTCCGCTCGTGGCTGCAAAAGCCTTTCCTTGGATCTCAAGTTTCTTTCCCTTTCAGGGTAATCCGGGTAATCAAACCTTCCTCTATGATCCATCTCATGGTTGGTTCCCTTCAATCTGCCCTCAATCGCTTTTCCTTTACTGTTGTTTATGAGGTTTCGAGAATTTTCCCAGCTGCTATAACGACTCCTCTCACATCTTTGGTTCTGATCAAGCACTGTTCGATCGTTCTCCCTCCTTTCAAAACTTGATCTCTGCCGAGTTTGTGGTTGGAAGTAATGAGATCCAGAACCTCTCTTATCCACTTATGTCTTGCTGAGCAGATGCTCGTCCCTAAGGAAAGATCTTTCTCTTCTGTACGTTTGTCTCATAGGGCTCCTGGATCTCCTCCTTCTCATGGTACTCCTGCTTTCTCCTGCTTCACTCCGCTCCCTGCTTCTTGGGGCTTTTTCCACATCAAGGTTACTCTTGAACCTATCTTTATCTGTGCAGTCTTTGGCTTCATGGGTTAGCTTTAGGCAAACAGAGCAAAAGTTCTCCAATCTTTCGTACTCCAGCGATACAAGCAGTTCATCTCCGTTTGGGAACTCTATTATTGACTCTCTGGTGATTGGTCCCAGTCCATCTACGGTGATTCTGACCCGCACCATCGTCTTTGTTATTTCTGATTCCTCCACTTGACCCAGCTCACTGCCTATTTTCTCCACCATCTCTTTTCTCCAGAAGTGCAAAGGTAGTCCTTTGATTCGAACCCAAAAGGGTATTAGCTTGGAGAAAGAAGCAGAGATGATAGGCTTCCATTTCTCCACAATGACCATCTAGTGTTCAAACTGGTAAGGTCTGTTGTTCAGGACTTGTACGAGGTCATCTTCACGCTCAAATCTGAATTGGAAACAGTCGTTTCCCAGTTCAGAGCCGATAGCTTTGCCTCTGAGATTCCACCTCTTTAAAAAAAACGGAATGAGATTTCTTGTTCTTTGGTACCTCGGGTTTGTTATCCTCCCGATGAGAGTTAGCCTGTTCTCCTCGATCTGTTCCGATTTATCCATCTCCGGTGCTCTGATTCTTATTCTTCTTGGGTCAGGTGGGATAGCCAAACCTTTCCCCTTTTCTTCAAAAGTTAGTCTTCTCGCCATCATCTTCCTTGGTGAAGCTCAGTTGGTTCTTTCACAAGCGTTCTGAGCTCTTCTTTCCCGGCAGAAATGGGTTTCTTGTTGCTGGGGAGGTAAGCGAAGATAGTCGACGGCAAGTGGTGGTCCTTTGCCACGTTAAGGGCCACCGCCGGAGTCCGGTTACCCGGTGGTCCTCCGCTTCTTGCCTTTCTAGTGTACGAAAAGTTAGGTAGGATTTCACAACTGTTGGATAATAGCCTTCTCTTTTCTCCTTTTAGCAGTTACTGTTGTGATGACAGAGACAGGAGTTGACCTTCGTAAAGAGTGCCCGAGAGATTTTGCTTCTAAAACTTTCTCCTCGTTATTTTGAATTCATCCCCTCTCTCGATGTCACAGACTCACAATGCGCCAAGTTTTATAAGATATGTTCGTGTATACAAGAGACTAAACTATATCTTCCTACGAAATGTCTCTATTCCAATATGGGAATTCGGCCAAAAAAGTCCTCAACTTTACACGAATTGCCAAAATAATTCTTAACTTTGGACCTCGCCAAAAAAACACTAAACTTATTTGATTTTACCATTAACTTTCAATATTTTCATTGAATTGCCAATTAAAACCCAAACTTCTCGTTAACTTGCCAATTTAGACACGCCGTTAATAAAACTTAACGGACCGTTAAAAAAATTAACATACCGTCAGTTAGCTAAAACGACGTCGTTTCGATTTGTCAAAACGACGTCGTTTTACGTGTCATCAAAAATAAAAACTTGTAATTCCTTGGGTTCGAACTCGCGAACTCAAGGTTGCTTAAAGGGTCTATTTGCCACTGAGATACTAACACTTTCATTGGATTATGTAACAGACTTTCTTTTATTGTGTATTGACTGAATAGCCAAAAAATCTCTAAAAATTTTCAAAAACTACAAAAATTCAAAAAGTAAATTTCAAATTAAACTTATATTTTTCGTTAAAAATAAAATAAAAATACAAAAAATTCCAAAAAATTTTAAAAATCTAAAAATTACAATTAATTGTAACCACAAATTTAAAATTAAAATTAAAATACCCAAAAATTAAAATTAATCATACCCATGAAATTACAAATTTAAAATTTTCAAAAATTAAAATAAAATCTAAAAATTATCAAATTTATATGGTGTCGACGTGTCGCCTTCATATAGCGTAGTCGTGTTCCTATAGTTTCTGAGGAAGGCTCAACTAGATCGTATTATAGCGTAGTCGTGTTCGATTTTGTGGTCGACAATTTCGTATAACAAATACTAAATATAAGTTCAATACATTATTTTTTAAAATTTTCTTAATTTTTTGGAATTTTTAAAAATTTCTTAATTTTTTGAATTTTTATTTTATTTTTAACGAAAAATATAAGTTTAATTTGAAATTTACATAATTTTTTTTGAATTTTTGTAGTTTTTGAAAATTTTTAGAGATTTTTTGGCTATTCAGTCAATACACAATAAAAGAAAGTCTGTTACATAATCCAATGAAAGTGTTAGTATCTCAGTGGCAAATAGACCCTTTAAGCAACCTTGAGTTCGCGAGTTCGAACCCAGTGAATGACAAGTTTTTATTTTTGATGACACGTAAAACGACGTCGTTTTGACAAATCGAAACGACGTCGTTTTAGCTAACTGACGGTATGTTAATTTTTTTTAACGGTCCGTTAAGTTTTATTAACGGCGTGTCTAAATTGGCAAGTCAACGAGAAGTTTGGGTTTTAATTGGCAATTCAATGAAAATATTGAAAGTTAATGGTAAAATCAAATAAGTTTAGTGTTTTTTTGGCGAGGTCCAAAGTTGAGGATTATTTTGGCAATTCGTGTAAAGTTGAGGACTTTTTTGGCCGAATTCCCATTCCAATATACCCACATTAACGATATATTTTGTAATCATCCGTTTCTCACTAACGCGTTACCTCGCTGACCCAGCTACACATGTTGTGAGTTTCTCTGTAGTTAAAGGAATATTCTTACTTAGAATTTTATATATTGGTAGGTTTAGTTTAGACATGACAATTTATTTGTCTTTCTGAACAAGGCCACTAAATTAGCCAGTTGCTTTAGCTTTTCTGTCTAGAATCACGGTAGCTTCTGTTCCAAGCAACTCGTAAATGAAACCTTTGGTATAGTTTGGTCAAGATTCCTAAACTAACATTATTATGACTAGTTTTGACTCTTAGTGATTTGTGTTTGTGAAATTGAGTTTTAGACTAATACTTTCTATCAGGACCGAACCACCAAATTGTTTATTCTTTTACGGGCAATACTCTCTTATAGTCTTTTTAGTGGCATTATGTCAATTCTAATATTGTCAATATGTCAAATTATATAACAGAAGGCGAGTAGAACTAATGAATAAACCAATGGTTCTCTTTCTGGTTAACCTCCGGTTCAAATCACATAACAAATAAGGAACCAATTAGTAGACCCTGCAGTTGTATTGTCTCTAACTTACTACCTGCATTCTTAAAACAAAACTCAATTTTTTTAAATAAAATCTGATTCTCTTTGTTTGATGAAGAAAATAATTACATAAATAGTTTGAAACTATTTTAAACAAGAACTTTACATATAATATAATACTGAGCAAGATTAAGAAGATCTTCAATAGTTGCTCACGCTTCTTGTGAGGAAGTTTCTTGGTTCAACTATTCATCTTCGTCATCCACTTCTACTTGTAGAGATTGTTTGCCAAGACGAGTAGGAGGAGCACTAGTTTGAGAAAGAGCGGAGATTGGTGGTTGTTGTTGATCATCTTCATTGCGAAAACAAAGTCTATGATGAAGAAAGAAACAACAAACAAAATAAACAAAGAGTTTTGATTTAAAAAAGAAAAAATTATAAACAAAAGAACTAGGAATTTAAGTAGAGACATCTATTTCCCTAACTAAAAACAGAATTTCGAAGCAGGCATAGTTTGTTTCTAACATAGACGGCACCGTTAGCTTCAGTTCCAAGAAACTTAAATTCTATGAACTCTTTTGTATCTTGGTCAAGATTTCAGACTCTCTTTGGTGATTTTTGTTCGTGGGAAACTGAGTTTCAGACCACTTTCTTTCAGGACCAGTAACTATTTGATAATAAAAGAATCGAGTACATAATTGGCAACCATTAACAATAGATTTAACTACAATCATAACTATTGAGCAAGATTACAAAAATATTTTTTCAATAGTACTCATGTGGTAGGAACTGCTTATATTATTGATTATCAAGAACGAATTACACAGACCAAGAGTATAATCTTGAAATCCACTTCTCTTGAATCTTCACATACAAAGGTTCAAGCCACCACATGATTCTAGACTAATCGCATAAAATGACACTCGCAAGTCCTTTTATAGTTCCAAGGTTTGCTCACATGACTCATAACTAAGTATACTAATTAACTACCAACTAAAAGGATCCATTTATAATTCATGGTCCTGTGACAACGACTCCACTTAGCTGCTTTCTTCAATGCTCCTCTTGCTTCTTCAGTGCTTATTGTGTTTCTCCATCAAAGAATATGTAGTTTGACCTTGATCCATAACCAGGAAAATGTGGGCATCTTCTTCGTCTAGTGTCAAAGACGAGAAAATAGCTTTCCACTCTTCATCTTCTTTAGAGTCGCCATACAATCTGTTGGTAGACATTTGACTCCATGGCGAGCAGGAGTAACAACATCCATATGATCTCCAGACCAGTCTTCTTCTTTTACCTCATGTGTCACCTCCATGGCTTCAAACTCGTGATCAACATAACTGATCGGCTGCTGCTCTGAGGAAGAATAAGCTATAACAGACTCATGATCAGTATTCATCGGCTGCAGCTCCGAGGAGGAATAAGCTATAAAATACCCATGATCAATATTCATCGGCTGCTGCTCCGAGGAGGAATAAGCTATAACAGACTCATGATCAATATTCATCGGCTCCTGCTCCGAAGAAGAATAAGCTATAATAGATTCATGATCAATATTCATCGGCTGCTGCTCCGAGAAAGAAATAGACTCATCATGTGAAGGATAAAAGAAAACGGACATCTGCTCTTACTTTGTTTTAGCGTGTGTGTTTAGGGTTTTAGAGAGAGAGAAAATTGTTTCAATCAACGAGATCATGAGTTTGTTGTGTTTATATAGTTTCTATTTCCAATTTGTTTCTGACACGTTACAGTGCAATAATATATTTCATGAATCTAGTCCAATATCTTACGTATCTTTAAAAATAAGGATAAAACTAATCACTGTGGGACTATATTTTGGATACGAATGTGGATTTGTTTATCCATTGTTCAATTTTTCTTATAACAAATCTCTATACATTTAACTAGTCCAATAAATAGCAATAATATATTTCCAATCTTTTAAAATAGTCGTAACTACACCTAGGCATAGACCCGGATCCGAAATCCTGAACCGAAACTGATCCAGAAAAAGTAGTTTAGATCGGGTTCGAGTATGTCTAATTTTACCCATCGTCTATTGCACATTTATATCATGAATATCAGTTCGGTTTCAGGTATTATTCGATATTCGATCGAGTATCCGAATGATCCCAAAAATATTAAGTGTACTAGTTATTTTTGGGTATTATGTGTATTATTTCGTTCGGGTATTTTTTAAGTTTTTTTAATTGTCGATATTTCTAATATTTTTTCTGGTTTTGGTATTTCACAGTTTTAGAATATTTTTTGGGCTTTTCGCAAATTTTCAGAAAATTTGAAAAAGGACTATGATCTAATTTAAAGAATTAATTAAAGAATAAAAAAAATCAATCCAATTGCACTCGTGAGGCAAACAAAAGCTCAAGTCCCTTCTCGTATGAGTGATCCCCTGAAGCTTGAATAGATAAAAGCAGGTTCGAACATGTTTATCTATTTGACGGATGAGCTGAGAAGCCGGAATAGCTGCCTCCCCATGCCCTCGTTGATTCCGTTTTCTCCAGATGACATGGGCCGAAGCTTGGAAGGTGTAACGAAGTAGGAATATGTGGACTGTGTCATCACCCGTCAGAAGTGTAATGAGGCTGTCCCAATCAGAAGTAAATCTGGATTGTAGGAGACCTCCAGCCAAGGCGTGCCAAATTTCCTTAGAATACCTACATGAGAAGAAAATGTGACTTCTCGATTCCATATAGGTGAATGACAGATAATGCACTCTGAATTGATCCATGGGTTCCAAGTTATCATCTTGTCACAAGTGGATAGCAAGTTATGAATGGTAAGCCATACCAAAAGGAGAATTTTGGTGTGGCATGTTGAAACCAGACTCCTTTCCACTAATTCACAACCTCCCCCACATTGTTGCGAATTAATTTCCAGGTGTCTTTGGTGTTGAATTTAGGCTTAAAAACAGTGTCCTTCTTTCTCCACACAGAGCAATGTCTTCACTCACGACATCAGGCTTGGATCTAAGTTTCGCAATTTCCTCTTCAATGTTGTTGAGTTGTTCAGCTCTATGCCTTCTTCGCCGTGCTACATCTTTTTACCCTCTAAACATTACAGTTTCATATCGTTTCTAACTTAAAGCTTCATTCACGATCTCATACCGATTATAAACTAAATCTATATTCTTGTCTTGCAAGATAATCGTTATTCTATTGCAAAAAAAAAAAGCATTGTCAGTCTTTTTACAATTTCGTTTAATACTTTTTTATTTTTAGTATTTAATTTCATTTGTGTAAATATATAGTGATCAGATGTTCTTAACAAAGAAAGAAAGTATAATTTATTTTTAAAAACAACATATTATTCTCTTACAAGGTCTAACAAAATAATGTCCACAACAACTCAAAAGTATAACAACACCACAATAATATATTGAAAAAAAAATTGTTTCCAATGTGTGCTTAGCATTCAATATTATGTTGAAAAATTAATGATAATTATTTTTATAAAACATAGGAGTATATAGTAGTTTTTATAAAAACAGACATAACTTGTTTCTTTGAAAAATGTAGATTAATTAGGTCAACAAAATATTACATATTTAATATTGAAATGATAGCTATTTAGATTGTGTAAATATATGATGAATTTTTTTTGTTGAATAATTAGTTTTGATTCAAACTGAAAACTTAGAAATGTATTAAAATAAAGAATCAATAAAATAAGTTTAATACATGATAAAGAATAAAAGTAAACAAGAACTTCAAAAAGGAATAATCAAATAATAAGTCTTGGAAAATCCTAATAGCCCATATAATTTATAGAAAGTTAATTAATGAAGCTCAAAAATTATAAAAAAAAAATAGTCTCAAATATTTTTTAAAAATTAACCAATTAAACAATTTTAAATCTGAAAATGAGATCCTTAAATTATTATATTTAACGTTGGACGACTTAAGACAATTGGCTATATTCTAACACATTTTCACGGCCTGGTCGTTCCTCATTTCCACACACAAAAAAAAAACATTTCCCAACTTGTTTCTCTACTTGTTGAATCAAGATCAATAGCAAGATGTGAAACCAAACCATCACTATTGCATAGTATATATTTCTCTGTTTCAAATTATAGGATGTTTTAGATTTTTTGCAAATGTTTTATTTTATTTGATTTTTTTTTTTTGAATTTTCAGGTGTATCCGGGCTTAGCCCGACTAATCACCTGACCCGGGGAGATTTGGATCTTACATTTGATTTTCTCAAATGTCTATGAAAACTTTTACATCATTTAAATCTAATAATAATTACAAAATTGTTATGTTTATTCATATTTTACAATATTTTTTGTTATTGATTAAAATACTTTTAGCTAAATGTTAAAATCAATTTTTATATAAAATAAATACATTTATGATTTCTAAATTCTAGTGTTTTTTATCCAAAACATCCTACAAATTGGAACATAGAAAGTAATAATAAGCACCATATAATTCAAAATTTGACCGCTTGTAAAACAGGATTTCATGTTATTCTACTGCAATGAACTATCATTATATTTTACACTTTCGTTTCAATTTTTTATTTTATTGTAGAATGTAATTTGTTCATAACTACAAAAACGATAATCAAAATCAATTCAGAATATAAACGAAATAAATTACTGACTAGAGCATTAAATTTGGACATTAAAAATATATTTTTTTTCTATAAACTTTTTATGAGATTGTGTTATTTTATAAAATTTTATATTGTTTTTTGTTATTTATAATTTTAGACAAAAAATATATAAAATGATATACTTTTAGATTTGTGTTAGACATTTAAAAACGTTGGACCACACAAATATATTGGGAAAAGAAAAAGAGAACCGTTACCCATTTAAAAACAAAAAAAAAAACTTTTCCAACTTATTTCTCTACGAACATAGGAACAGAAGCAAGATCAATAACAACATATGAAACCAAACCACCACTGCGTAATAGTTATATGATAAGCACTCAAAAGCTGACAACTCGTAAAATCAAAGAACGCGTCTGCGTTTCCCTGTGCGTTTGCGATTTTTAGTATTTGGGGACGTTAAGTCTTAGTCGGAAATCTTCTTCCATGAGAGGAAGTCCTTCTCTGAGCTTCACCTTCGGCTCCCAACCCAACACTTGTTTAGCCTTGCTAATGTCTGGTTTCCTCTGTCTTGGATCGTCCGGTGTGTTCTCCACCATCTTTATCTCTATGCTCGGGTTAATAAGCTGCGTTTAGTATATAAAATAAAACACGAATTAAAACACGGTATTTATCATATTGTTTAAAGAAAACCGGTTCTAACCTCCTTAACCGTTTCAGCAAGTTCCACCATTGTGAATTCACCTGCAGACAGAGAGATTCGGATAGAAGCTTAAATTATGAGATAGACTGATCCGGTTTCATTTTTTAGATCCAGACCAACGTTAACCGAAAAGAAAATAACAACGATTACAACCCAAATCTCTTTGAATTGGTTCTCATATATTTGACGAATAAACCCAACCGAAATCTAAACCGTGTCATTTCTTAAACCGAAAAAACAGAATCAAGAAACTGTAGGTATATATAGCATTTAAAGGTACGTGTTGTTGGAATGGAGAAGACGGACCTGGGTTACCAATGTTGATAGGGCCAGTATCATCGCCTTCCATGAGACGGATAAGTCCATCCACCATGTCGGAGACATAACAGAAACTGCGGGTCTGTGTCCCCGGTTTCTGAACTGTCAATGCCTCACCTCGAAGTGCTTGAGCAATGAAGTTGCTCACCACACGTCCATCATCGATGTTCATCCGAGGACCATAAGTGTTGAAGATTCTAGCAATGCGGATTTCTACAAAATAGCGAATGGACACAATAAGAATCTTGAATCGAATATCAGTTAAAGTGATGCAGTGAGTTTTAGGTGAGAAGAAAAAACAGACCAATGCCGTGTTGTCTGTGGTAGTCAAACATCAACGTCTCAGCTACACGTTTGCCTTCGTCATAGCAACTCCTGACGCCTTTTATAATGAGCAAACAAGTTTGGTTCAGTGAAAATGCAAAAGAGATATTGTTATAAGATGAAGAACACAAGAAACTATACCAATTGGGTTGACATTGCCCCAGTAGCTCTCGGGTTGAGGGTGAATGAGAGGATCTCCATATACTTCCGAGGTCGAGGTGAGCAGAATTCTGTTAACAGAAGAACAAAATTGTCAGACGCAAAGCTGATAAAATTTAAGGAAGATTTGATTATGAAATAAGGAGCACGAACCTTGCTCCTACTCGTTTGGCAAGACCAAGCATGTTCAGTGTACCAATCACATTGGTCTTGATTGTCTGCAGAAACAGATTAGATATTAGAAAACTAATGCCTCTGGTGATGTTATGGTAATTCAAGAAGGTATATTTCCGCACAAACCTTAACAGGGTTGTACTTGTAGAAGATAGGAGAGGCAGGACAAGCAAGATGGTAAATCCGATCAACTTCGATCAACAAAGGCTCAGTAACATCTATATTCAATCCCAAAAATCAAACAGAGATGACGATGACATAATCAAGAAGACTATTATGTATTCTAGATTTCACAACAAAACCAGAGTCTCGGTCTCATACCGTGACGAATAAGTTCAAATCTTGGGTGACCGATCCACTTCTTGAGGTTTTCTTTTGATCCAGTGAAATAGTTATCAGCAACAATGACCTCATTCTTCTCATTTTCCATCAGCTTATCAACCAAGTGAGAGCCGATGAAACCAGCTCCTCCCGAAATCAAGATCCTCATATTGGACTACAAAAGTATGCAACTTTAAACTCACATCAGAAACCATAACAGCCAATCAGATCAAAATTAATAAACCACAAGATCTGATTCCTGTAAAACAATCTCAATAAACTACAATGATACAAAGTTCTCTCACAATGTAGCCAGCAAAACAAAATGGTCAGACTGTTGGTGATGACTCATCACTGATGAGAAAGATCAGATCTAAGTGGCATAACTAGGATTCGATTACAAGGATCTTCATTACAATGCCAAAGAGATTTGGGACCAAACTAAACAATGCAATGGCCAATAAGGATTCACACCATTAACAACTACGTCGGTTATTCTGGGATTAATGGCAGATTCTCACGTAAGAAACGAGATTCGAGGGCATGAACGGTGACAATCACATCTTAATCGAATCGGATTCACGTGAAACCATTGGAAGAAATTAGAAAATTATCACCTGACAAAACTTGGAATTGCGGAGAGGAGAAGGGGAAGGAGGAGGCTTTGAGCTGTTCTGTTTCTCACTTGTCGCCGCCATTGCTGAGATCTCAATCCTGGGTTGGGTCAAAAATTGAAAAGATTGAGAATTACGATGAAGGTGTAATTAAATTACCTGAAGCTTGGAGATTTAAAATCTTTGAATCTGATGAGAAGAAGAGAAACGGAGAGATCGACTACTTATAGTCACAGGTGTCTGAACTTCATCTACCAAATATCAAAACCGATGGAATTTTTTCTTCTTCAATTTAATTAATTTCATTCCAATCAATAATTAACAGATTAAAAAATAAAATTACGTTAACTAATCACGACAACGTTTTACCTAACACGAATCTGACATTGCATTATGAAGATTTTTTTCTGCTTTTATTTAAGCTCTCGCAGCTTTTATTTTCCAATTTCAGTCTTTTTAACAGTCTACAGCTTCCATCTAATTTTATTTCGTATACATATCTTATCACGAAAGATTCCAAGAGATAATTACATGACGTGGACTCACCTTGTGACGTATACATTACGGCTCAAATTCTTCTTTCGTGTGTAATTTAACCTACGTCTAATGATTGATGGGTTCACATATTTTGCATTTATCATTTAATAAAAATATTGGAAAATTCAAATAAGCTAGTATTTCTTCAAGAATTATTTTTAGAAATTTGGCAACCATAAAGATTTGGGAAAAACATACTAGCGATCTAATAAAATTGTGTTACATTCATACCATAAAAAAAGATTGTGTTACATTTGATAAAACTTGAAGACATCAAACAATATTAAGAGAGTGCCTTCAACAAACACATTGTCCAATTGAGTAAGAATTACTTTTGGTCAACACCAACCAAACTAGAGTGTGACTTACGTTTTATCAACACAATGCACTTGATGTTTTTTTTTTTTGCAAAACTTTTAATACTCATAATCATGAAATGTGAGTTTTACAAAGAAGTTAATTCAAGTTTGGTATCATTCTACTGTGATAAAAAAAAAAAAAAATTGTAAACACACATGATAGCAAAGTCTTTAACGTCTACAAAGGCAGCACTTTAGCCAATCCATCTATGCCTGAAATCCTTTCGGTCTCATCTTGCAGTAATAATGTCACAACAATTGCGCTGAATATCTAGTGGTCGTAGAGAAGATCCTGATGTTACGCTCTGACCAGACCTGGTACAGAGCAGAGTGTGTGACGATCTTGCGGAGGGTTGCCGGAGCTTCCTTGGATCTTTGTTTTTCCCATCAAATTATTGTAGTCCAAGATCTGAAGAAGAAGGGTGAAGATCACAGTCTCCTGAAAAGTCTGATCACAATTCCCTCACATAAGTATAATGGATAAATAAATGGTTCATGCTTTCACTTGCTGCCCACACAACACACATTCTTGGGAGACAGCGCTAATCTGAGTATTGATTGAACCCTTTGATTAAATTGTATTCTCTTATAAATCAGAAAGATAATTGTTTATGTAGCTTTAGTTCTACAAAATAGAATATCCCATTTTTTCCCTATAAAATTTTGGCTTAAAACTGTAAGATCAGCACCAGAACAATAGAACATCACTCGAAACAATGAGGTAAGTACCAAGAGTTTTTCTGAAAATACTTCTTCTATTGCTTGAATGATTTGGTACAATACAAGACTCTAATATAGACTCTAACAGGAATTATTTGGTCCTAAATTATCTCAACAACTCTTTGTATCAGTTGCCTACAAACCAGGACAACCAATGACTTATTCAAACTTGACTAACATAGCTAACTAACATAGCTGACTAACAAAGCTGACTAACAGAGCTGGCTAACCTCAGCTAACGGTCTTATTGACTTCATACCCTCCCTTAAACTGGAACGTCCTCTTTCCAGTTTAATCTTCAAGCAAACATACTCTCATTCTCTTCCTCAACCTTTCGAATGTCTCCAGCTTCACGGCTTTTGTCATGATGTTCGATAGTTGCTCCACAGTAGGACAATACTCGAGCTTAATGACCTTTTCATTAACCAATTCTCTCAAGAAATGGAACCGCACATGTATGTGCTTGCTGCGTCCATGCAGAACAGGATTCCTTGCGAGTTTGATGGTCGAGCTGTTGTCACAGAGTACTGTTGTTTCTTCATCCTGAGACTGTCCAATCTCTTTAAGAACATTTCTCTGCCACACTGCCTGACATGCTCCATATGCTGCTGCAACAAACTCAGCTTCGGAGGTCGACAAAGTGACTATAGGTTGCTTCTTAGAGACCCAAGATATTGCCCCCTCACCAAGCATGAACACATAGATGGATGTGCTTCTTCTGTCGTCTTCATCACCGGCGTAGTCACTGTCCACATAACCAACTAGCTTGCACTTTCCTTTTTTCATGTACCTGATACCCAGAGTAGAAGTTCCTTGAACATACCTCAAGACTCTCTTTACAGCCATTAAGTGTTGATCAGTAGGTGTCTCCATGTAACGGCTGATCAAGTTGACTGAGTATAGCAGGTCTGGACGAGTGGCAGTGAGGTATCTCAGGCTTCCAACCAACTGTTTAAACTGAGTAGGATCTGCTGCGCTTCCTGCTCCTTTCTTTGTAAGCTTCTGTAACCGGATTGCAGTTCTCCATGCCGAATTTGACCAAGATCTCTTCTGCATATTTTCTTTGGTTGATGAATACTCCCTTCTCATCTTGTATAACTTCCACTCCTAGAAAGTATTTCATCTTTCCAAGGTCGGTCATGGAGAACTTCTTCATCATGGAGCCTTTGAACTCCTCTAGCAACCGGTTAGAGCTTCCCATGTAGATCAAGTCATCTACGTAGACGCTCACAATTAAAACTTCCCTTCCTTCTATTTTTATGAATAAGGTGTGCTCACAATAGCATTTCCTGAACCCTTGCTTCACAAAGTGTGCTTCCAATCGACTATACCAGGCTCGTGGAGCCTGTTTCAAGCCATATAAGGCTTTCCTCAGTTTGTATACTTTGTCAGCCTCTTCTTTGTTCTTGAAACCTTGCGGCTACTCAACGTATACCTCTTCACTCAATTCACCGTGCAAGAAAGCGCTTTTTACATCCAGCTGCATGACAATCCATTCTTTATGAGCAGCAATAGCAAGTAGAGTCCGAATTGTGTCCCATCTAGCAACAGGAGTGAATACCTCATGGAAATCGATTCCATGCGTCTGATGGTACCCCTTAGCAACCAATCTGGCCTTGAATTTGTCCACCTCTCCTTTTTCATTGTATTTGGTCTTGAATATCCATTTTACTCCTATCACCTTTGCCTCTTCTGGCAGTTCCACAAGTTCCCAAGTCTGATTTTCTTCAATGGATTTCATTTCTGTTTCCATGGCCTTTCTCCAGATTTCATGTTGAGCTGCTTCTTCATACTTCTCCGGATCTTCAGCTGCAATGAACAGAGCAATAATCTCGTCATCTTCTTCCTAAATGACCAGTTTAACTCCATCACAGACATAATCCTTCATCCAGATGGGAGTTTGTCTGGTTCGCTTTTCAGTGTTAGAGTTTGAGGCGGATCCTGTTGCTTCTGTTTCTGCAGCCTCTTCCTGAGCAGTTCTGTTATCTTCATCCGGTAATTCACCTCCATCATTGTGTATCTCATTTTGAGATGCTCCTTGTACTGTTTCTTCTACTTCTTCACTTTCCTCACTCCCCATTCCTTCCCAAGTTATCCCTTCATCATTTTCCTTTGCTTCCCAATTCCAACCTTTTTCCTCATTAAACTTTACATCTCTACTGATCACAATCTTCTTAGCCACTGGATCATAGAGACGGTAAGCTTTTGATTCCTTACTTATACCAAACATCACGCAAGTGATACTCTTTTCATCCAGCTTCACCCTCCTTTCATATGGTACCATTGCATATGCTGTGCAACCGAAAGTTCTGAGATGCTCGACAGAAGGTTTTTGCTCACTCCATCTTTCTCCCGGCGTGATATCTCCAAGTACAACAGTGGGACATCGATTCAGTATATAGACAGCATACTGAGCCGCTTCTGCCTAGAACATTTTTGGAACTTTCATTCCCAGCAACATGCATTTCGTCATGTTCATTATACTTCTGTTTTTCCTCTCGGCCACACCGTTTTGCTGTGGAGTGTAGGCCGCTGTCAACTGCCTCTTAATCCCTTGTTCTCTGCAATACTCCTGAAATTCCCTTGAGTTATACTCACCTCCTCTGTCTGTCCTCAAACAGACCAAAGACTCTCCTA
This sequence comes from Orychophragmus violaceus, assembly GCA_030180135.1. NCBI lineage: Eukaryota > Viridiplantae > Streptophyta > Magnoliopsida > Brassicales > Brassicaceae > Orychophragmus > Orychophragmus violaceus. The sequence goes on along the minus strand of CM058238.1, from coordinate 14,871,273 downwards.
GCTCTCTCTCTACTTCAGCCTTAAACTCCTTAAAGATTCTGAGTGCATCTGATTTCACAGCCAAGAAATAGGTCCAACACTTTCTGCTATAATCATCTATAAACTTAAGTAGATACCTCTTTCCACTTGACGACACATGAGATAGTGGTCCACATATGTCGCTATGAACCAATTCAAGTCTTCTACTGGCTTTCCACATGCTTTTCTTGGAAATGATCTCTCTGTTTTGTTTGCCCTTCATGCATACCTCACAGATTTCTTCAGTTCTGGATATGGATTTCAGTCCATCCACCATCTTCTTCTCCACTAGTTTCTGCATGCCATTGTAGCTCAAATGACCGAGACGTCTATGCCATTGATCACTTGTGATCTCTTTTGATACTTGCAGACACTTTGTTTCTTCTTCCTTTGATCCCTTGATGCATGCGAGTATCATAAACATGCGGTTTCTTGACATGTTTGACTTCATTACCATCCTTCTCTGCTTCTTGTGCCATATTTCACAAACATCTTCTTCAATGGTGATCCTCAAACCTTTCTCATGTAGTTGTCCCACACTTAGTAAATTGTTCTTTAACCCTGGAATAAAGTACACAGAAGTGATGGTTTGTGTTTGGTCGTCTATGTTGAGTCGAAAATTTCCCCTTCCTTCAACTTGTAGTCTTCGATCACCACCCAACTTGACATTTCGTTTGAAGGTATGATCAAGTTCTGTGAACCACTCCTTGGTTCCACACATGTGGTTACTACAACCCGAGTCAAGGAACCACACAACTTCATTCTCTTCTTTCACTACATCAACATGAGCCATCAAAACCATTTCCTCATCTTCTTCTTCCACATAATTGGCATTCTTCTCCCAACTCGGACATTCATACTTGAAGTGTCCTAATTTGTGACACTTGTAGCATTCAACATTGTCTTTGTTGAAGCTTGATCTTCCTCGACCTCTTCCTCTGCTACTGCGGCCTCCTCTCCCTTGGTAGCTTCCTCTTCCTCTACCTCCTTCTGGCATGTAGCTCTCGGTCTTAAGAGCATGTTCATCACCCAACTTCTTGTTTAGATTCTGCTCATGAACAAGAAGTGAGCTCTGCAACTCATCCACAGTCATCTCCCTTATATCCTTTGATTCTTCAATTGCACATACGATGTATGTGTACCTCTCGACCAATGTCTTCAATATATTCTCCACTACCTTGGCATCCGGCATATCTTCTCCAAGATTCCTCATATCATTTGCTACCACCATAACCTTAGAGAAGTAGTCGGTTATCGTATCTCCATCTCCCATCTCCAACACCTCGGAGTTTCTTCTCATTCTCTGAAGTTGTGCATTTTGCACCCTCTTGTTCCCTTGAAACTTCGTTCTCATTGACCCCATATGTCCTTGGAAGTGTCCTTGTTGGCGATGGTTTTGAGAATGGTTTTGTCGATTGAAGCAAAGAGGTAGTTCTTAACTTTGAGGTCCTTCAACTTCAATCCGGCATGCTCACTTCATTGAGCCTCTGTTAAGACAGCATTCCTCTCCACCTGAGGAACACCAGTCTCTATCAATTCCCACTATTCCTTTGAGCGAAGCAGATTTTCCATTAGCATCGCCCAGTGCTCGTAATCTCTGTCAAACTGTGGTATGGTAAACGATGGCTCATTTTCACTTATTTTCACTCCTCACCAAGATCTGTAAAAGTGCTCTGATACCACTTGTAAGATCAGCACCAGAACAATAGAACATCACTCGAAACAATGAGGTAAGTACCAAGAGTTTTTCTGAAAATACTTCTTCTATTGCTTGAATGACTTGGTACAATACGAGACTCTAATATAGATTCTAACAGGAATTACTTGGTCCTAAATTATCTCAACAACTCTTTGTATCAGTTGCCTACAAACCAAGACAACCAATGACTTATTCAAACTTGACTAACATAGCTAACTAACATAGGTGACTAACAGAGCTGACTAACCTCAGCTAATGGTCTTATTGACTTCCAAAAGAAGCTTAAAAGGTGGACATCATGCGGTTTTAATTATAATAGGAACTGTGCCCCGGGTTTTTTCGGATAAACCGGCAAGGCGTGTGAATGCAAAAGAAGCTTAAAAGGAAACAATACCGTCTGAAGCAAAAAAAACAAAAACAAAAAAAAACAAGCAAAACGGCACGTAGTTGAACGTTCGGAACAAAAAAGGCCCGTGTGAACTGGAAACCGTGCAAAACAAGAGAGCAAATCATTCCTGACATTAAAGGTTCTGAGCAAAGAATCATTCTTAACAATAAAATGTATCATTATGATAACCAGTTTCTCAAGAACAACACTTTTCTCAACCAAACACTTTTCAAGATGCTCTGGTTCTCGAACGCAACAAAAAGAAGACGTAAACCAAGGTTATAACAAGTTGTGTTTGGGCAGTTTTGAATGATTTTCAGATAGGGAATATGAGGAAGAGTTTGATGAAACTCCAGAGAGATCACAACATTTCTTGAGACTTTCTCACACAGCGGCTCACTTTCTTCTTGAACTCGTCTCTCTTCTCGCGCCATTCTTTCTACGCAAGAGAAACACATAACAACTCGTGAGCAAGACCTGCTCAAGCTATACGCAAATGAATCTTATGAGAGAGCTAATCAACAGAAATACTCACAGCAGCTTCAACGTTTGCTGGAGACTCATCGTTGGGACCAGAAAGCATAGATATAATACTCAACACAATACTTTCAACCTGAAACAACACAATTTCTGAGAATGAGAGACATGAAATCATCAGTTATATATCTATTGGAGTGTGTGAAATCAGTTATCTATATGGTTACACTAATCGTAAAATTTACTACTCTGTAGAAAAACCAGCTGAGATATTACGCAGACATAAGAGTAACAAAATCTCAAATCAATTTTGAACATACTGTATGAACAGGGGTCCAGCGCTCGCTTGCAAGCTCATAACCACTTGGATCATCACCCGGAGGATGAAGAATCGAAATGCAAACACGACCATCAGAATAAACTGCATAACATTAAGGAAAACCATTCAAGCCAAGGACTCAGAAAAGATGCAGAAAAGTCGCCTCAAATCAAAACGATAAGAGACAAAACTAACCATTAGGATGCCACATATCTGAAGTAAACCTGACGGTTGGTGGACTATTGGGATAATTTTGCGGGAAGCTCATAACAGCGTTAAAGAATCCTCCTTCACTGCAAAATTTCACAAGAATCTTTGGCAACTAGTGTGTATAATAAGAGCATTGTGAGGCAAGGGCAGAGCAATTTTCATTCTCTAAATTTGTTCGATATAATCTTTTGAAAGCAATTTGATTTTAAACATCATTGTTTGATCTACAATACAAGAATCAAATCCAAATACAACAAACAATGAAGTGGTCTACAATGTTCAATCTCAAGCAACATCAAAACTTAGCTTCCACACGAATCAAACGAGAACAACTAAAATTTCTTTGAAATCAAAGTTAAGAGCGATTAAAGGGAGGAGCGTACTAGAGAGTATCTGGAGGTCCGATAATGGTAACGCTCCATTCGAATATATTCTTCTCATCAACGAGTCCAGCTGAGAATCCATCAACAGGATGCTTACAGAGATCTGAGACCAAACAAAAAACCCAATTGATAAAAAAAAGAAAAGAAAAACAATCAGAGAAGATTGATTCGGTTGCGTGCCTTTGAGTTGTTTCTGAAGGAGAAGGCTAGCTTGCGAGGCCATGGCTGATGATGATAGAGAGAGAATCGAGCTTGAAACTCAAGAGATTTGAGAGAGAGAGAGAGAGATGGGAGAATCGAAATTGAGATTTTTATGTCGATAGAAAGAAGGTTCTGAAGATCGAACTTCAGGAATCGATGTTCCATCATGAGAACCCATGGAAGGAGCTGTGATCAGCTACAGATACTCCATTCTATACTTTACCATTCTAACCAATAGCCTTTAGATATGGTTGTTTTAAAAAAAGCGTTTAAATACTTTTCTTTTACCTTCGGTTAAGTTTCTAATTTCTGGTTAAAACCGGTTATTATTTTATTTAACTAATACTGATTAATATTTTGAAAATTATAATAGATATAACTCTACTATACAAACAGAAGATATAATAAATTTTATTTTTTGTCAACAAATAAATAAATTTGATTAATTATGTATACTTTTAATTATTTTTTACTTAAAAACTCAACCGGATCATAGTAGAAAATTAATTTCAAATTGAATTAATTAACTAAACCAAAACAAATTTGGTTATGATTGGGTGCATATACAGTTTTTCAAAATCGAGTGTCTACTACATGGATCGGGTTCCTTTTCATATAACTAAATTTGTATTGATTCAAGGTTTGCAGTTTTTCTTAGCATAAGCCATCAAAAAATTATTTTTATAAATCTAGTTTCTTTTGATAATTATCAATATCTCAAATCAAGTTGCCATCATGAATGATCCAGACTTTCTGTATGAGGGTCCATGACTAACGACACGTTAATCATTTTCAATTTTGTCGTGACCAATAAATTACAAACGCATAATATAAATCTAATTGTTAGTTAAGGATCGTCGCGTCGACAGGGGCGGATGGAGGTGAGCAATGGGTGTGGCACGTGCCCCACACTCATTTTTTTTTTAATAGTTTAAGTAAAATGCAAAATTTCATTAATGTAAAGTGAAAAAATGCCCCAACCCAACTGAAAAATAAAAGTGTCACAATCCAACTAAATTAAAATCTAAATTCTCTATAATAATACAACAAATTAAAAGTTGTCCTACTAACTTTTGCGAGTCCAAAATTATAATAGTTGTATTCTTTTCAATTCTCCAACCCAAAAATTTATTGATCAAAACATAAAAAATTATATTCTTCCCAATTAATTTTTACGTGTGTTATTCTCTATTAAAACAATAATCTATAGCTTTTAAATCTTTTTATTTTACTAAAATTTTAAGATTAGTCAAACTTATAACTAATTATTTGTATGGTGGTGTTAAAATCTATTTTCACTAGTTTTAATTTTATCAGTTGTCATTGCTACATTCGAGAGATAATTCTTTGTGACAAAAATTGTGAAGATTTCAACAGAATGGACAATCACTTTCTAAAGAACTATATTATTTATTTTGTTAAAAATATTTTGATAAAATAACAAATAAGATAATGACAAAAAGTTTTAATATATAAAAGATTGTAAAAAAACTTATGTAATTTAGTAAAATAAGTTTATTATATTATTAATACTATTTTTGATAAAAATATTTTATTAATTATAACAAAATAATTATGTTATTGAATGTATCGAAATGTTTACACATGTCTGAGTATATATACAACCGGTTTACATCATACCAGTTGGTTTACATAAATTGATTTCTGGTTTGCGTTCGACCACCGAGTTCTGATCCGGTGTCTCGGGACAGGAATGATAAGCCATTATTCCCTTCTTCTTGTACAGATCATTGAATTTCAACTCCTGAGCATTATTTGATCGTACTGCTTTGATCTTGGTTTCATACTGAGTTTCTACCATCTGAATAAACTCTGGAAATACAGTTAAGACCTCATTCTTGGTTCTAAGAAGATATAACCAAGTCACTCTCGTATGATCATCTACCACTGTGAGGAAATATTTGTATCCTTCGGCTGTAGGTACAGAGAAAGGGCCCCAAATATCTGTGTGAATCAGATCAAACGGCTTTGCACACATGTTGTTATGTGAATTAAAAGATAAACTCTGCTTGGCAAGAGGACAAACAGGACACTGAAACTGCTCTTTATTTCTCTGTTTGATACCCAATACATCTGTAAGAGAATCAAGTATGTATACATATGGGTGTCCTAATCTGTTATGCCATACGACTGAATCTACAAGAAGATTTGAGTAAGCAGAAAACATAGAAATGTTTGGATCTAAGATAGATGAAGCTTCCAACACATAGAGATTTCCAATCTGCTCACCCTGACCAATCATCAATCCCTTGATATGATCCTATATCATACAAGTAGATTGATCAAAAGATACTCTGCATTTCAGATCTTTTGTCAGCTGACTGACACTCATAAGGTTCAGTCTGAAATTTGGTATAAACAACACGTTTTGCAATACCAAATTAGCAGTCAGTCTTATCTTCCCTAGCCCAGCAAGGGTTACTCCTAAACCAGTTGGCAGCATAACAATATTGTTCAAAGGACCAGAGATTTCTTCAAACAAACTTCTATCATGACACATATGATGTGTGGCTCCACTATCTACTATCCATGTTTGAGATGATAAAACATGTCCTGTAGTTCTCAAAATCCCAACAAATCCGAGAGTGGAGTTGGAAAATGTCATACCTGGTAGTGTTGTGATCGAGCCACCTCCTGAAGTAGATGCCACTGAAGTAGGTCCATGAAGCTGCGAGTTGAAGTATGCTATTACCCCTTGTATTTGGTCTTTGGTTAAACTGATCCCCAACTTAGATATATCATCTGCATCAGTAGATACATATGTTATAGACAACTGTGCAACTTTAGGAGTGTATGATGCAACCTGCTGAACATGAGCATTTGTCTTCTCAGTCTGTTGCTTCTGCTTGTGTTTAAAACCAGTCGGATAACCATGTATTTTGTAACATGTATCAACCGTATGACCATTATATCCGCAATGTGTGCAGACTGGCCTGTTTGGCTTGAACTTGGAGTGATTAGATTGAGCAGCATTCACATAAGCTGGATGCTCATTGACCAAACCAATTTGAAATGCAGAAGCATTGTTGAAAGGAGTAAGGTTTCTTTGATTATAGTCTTGATCTAGTAGATTATAGATCTCTGACAGTTCAGGAATGTTCTTCTTCATTATAATTTGACTCTGGATCGTGCCATATGAATCATTCAAGCCAGCCAAAAACTTGATGACCTTTGAATGTTCTTGCTTTGTATCAGTCGCCTTGAAACATTCACAGTTGTGACAAGTTTCCTGACAGTTTGCACCTTCCAACTCATCCACAATGTCTTCAGAGTTGTGTAATACGTTGCAAGATCCATGGAGCCTTGCTGCGAAGACCATATCTGTTGGGAGAGTTGATACGATCTTGGAATATTCGTGATATGAAACCTTTTTAACAAATCTTGCCATATCTCAGTCGCATCGTTAAAACGAAGAATGCTCTTATAGATCTGTTTCGAAACCGAATTCAGAATCCAAGATTTCACCAACGAATTGCATCTAGACCAGATCCTAAATGTTTGATCACTTTCACTAGGTCTAGGCATGGTTCCATCTATAAAAGCGAGCTTATTCTTCGCATCAAGAGCTATGGACATCGCAATTTTCCAGACATCATAATTTGTGCCATTGAATACCTCAGAGATGATCGTGATTCCCGGATTATCGTTGTTCGTCAGATAGAACGGAGAGTGAATGCTATCGAACGATTCTTTAGGCGAGACCGGCGATCGCGAGGATTTTTCCGATGCTTCAGGAATGGAAGCTTTCTGAGCTGAAGATAACTTCGTTTTAGTTGTGCGACGTGTAATTCGACGTACATGCACCATTGAAGTAAGTCTAGAAGCTCAATTTGAAGATGATTTTTCGTTGATTTCAAGATTCCGGAATGAGAATCCGATCAAACAAGAAATTGAAAGAGTTATCTGTGAGATTCAACAGATAACTAAGGTCAAAGATCGAAAGAATCAAAAGAGGATCGAGTGAGAGTTTGATCTCACTGCTCTGATACCATATTAGAAGAGAGAGCGAAAGTGATGTAGCCCCGGAGCAGAAGCTTGAGTGATGGGTTGATGGAGATCGAACCACGGGCTTAAGAGCTCTCTTGGTTTGATCGACTTGGGTGGATGGTGAGTAGAGATGGGATTGTTCCTGCTGGCTTAAAAGCTCTCTCAGAAATAATCAGTGGATGGAATGGATTGAGGTCGCCACAAGATCCTATGAGTCTGAATCTTGATAAGACAAAAGCCTTCTCTTTGTTTGAATCACACAAAACAATAGAGAAAACAAGTTTGCGGTTTCTTTGCTTGAAGAAAACACTCGGTGTACTTTATTGATCTGGGGTGAATGATACACGGCTGTGAGAGGGGACTTTATAAACAATCCAAACAGCTATGCCCTTCTAGGGGACTTGAAGCAAATAAAACTGAAAAGGAAAGTACTGACTCAATTCAGACCTAATGAAATAAAGACTACAACGGCTACTTTTATGATTGAAACTACTAAGGGAAACAAAGATTTGATCCTGCAAAACAAAGAGACAACGGTCATATAATGTGTATAAATGAAACTCATACCTTAGCTTATGTTTGGTATGTCCTTGGCCGTTGATCAGAAGCATTCTTCAATCGTAACATTCTGGCCTCGGAAGCTTGAGCTAGTGTCGATGCTACTTCCTGAGCTAGTGCCGATGCTACTTCCTGAGCTAGTCGTGATGCTATAGATTGTCAGTCCTTTTGAGCTGAGCTGAATAGTGTTGAGCTATCCATCCTGATGAAGACTTGTTCCTGCTCTTGGTCAGTAGCTTGACTCAGTAGACTTTGCACAGCTTCATTGACTTGGTTCCTCAAAGCCTTTGTTGCTGACCTTGTCAATGGACCTTTCCTTATGATGGGCATTGGATCTTTGGCTTCTGGTTCTATGGCCTCATCATACCCTCCCCCTTGAAGAGGTTCTGTCCTCAGAACTGATTGACCTGCATCATAAGGAGCTAAATCAGAAACATTGAACGTTGGAGAAATGTTTAACTCACCTGGCAGCTCAAGCTTGTATGCGTTGTCATTGATCTTCTCCAAGACTCGGAATGGCCCATCTCCTCTTGGTGTTAGCTTTGACTTCCTCTGATTGGGAAACCTTTCTTGCCTCATGTGTAGCCAGACCCAATCTCCTGGTTCAAATATCACCTCCTTTCTTCCTTGGTTAGCTTTCAGCCTATGCTTCTCGGTTTTCTTCTCTACATTCTCCTTAACTCTTTGGTGTAACTTCTTGACAAAGCTTGCTTTTGCTTCTCCTTCTGTACTTGTATAGATAGCTTGAGGCAAAGGGGCAAGGTCTAAAGGAGCTAAAGGATTAAACCCGTACACAACTTCAAAAGGAGAGTGGTTAGTAATCGAATGCTTAGCGTGATTATAAGCAAACTCAATGAATGGCAAGCAAGATAACCAGTTGTTTATATTCTTACCAACCGTGGCTCTTAGGAGTGTTGAGAGAGTCCGGTTTACTACCTCAGTTTGTCCATCTGTTTGGGGATGACAAGTGGTGGAATAGAGCAGATTGGTGCCCAAATTCCTCCAAAGTACCCTCCAAAAGTGGCTCAAGAACTTTGTGTCCCTGTCCGAAACAATAGTTCTTGGAATTCCATGCAACTTGACCACTTTCTTAAAGAATAGAACAGCTATCTGCACAACATCGTTAGTCTTGTTGCAAGCAATAAAATGAGCCATTTTAGAAAACCTATCAACAACTACAAAGATGGAGTCCTTGTTGTTGATCTTGGGCAATCCTAAAACAAAATCCATTGAAATGTCCACCCATGGTGTGTTAGGAATTGGCAAAGGCATATATAAACCATGTGGATGTAACCTGGACTTGGCCTTTAGGCATGTGATGCATTTGACACAGAACCTTTCCACATCTCTCTTCAAGTGTGGCCAAAAGAAATGCTCCTTCAAGACACTATAAGTCTTGTCTCTGCCAAAATGTCCCATCAAACCTCCTCCATGAGCCTCTCTAGTGATCAACTCCCTCATGGAACCTTGTGGAATGCACAACCTTTTCTCCTTGAACAGAAAACCATCTTGCTGATAGAACACTCCAAATGCTGCCTTAGATGTCTCCTGGTACACGTCCTTGAAGTCTGGATCATCAGCATACATGTCTTTGATGTGCTCAAATCCCATGATCTTAGACTCCATGGTGGTTATGAGAGCATGGCGCCTTGATAGTGCATCTGCTACAATGTTTTCTTTCCCCTTCTTGTACTTGATCACATAGGGAAAAGTTTCTATGAACTCCAACCACTTTGCATGCCTTTTCTTAAGAGTAGTCTGCCCTCTTAAGTGCTTTAGAGTCTCATGATCTGTATGTATCACAAACTCTTTAGAAAGCAAGTAATGTTGCCAAGTTTCCAGTGACCTCACCAGAGCATACAACTCTTTGTCATATGTTGGGTAGTTGAGTGTTGCACCACTCAGCTTCTCACTAAAGTAAGCTACTGGTCTGCCTCCCTGTATCAGTACTGCACCTATTCCTGTACCAGAAGCATCACACTCAATCTCAAACATTTTATCAAAGTTAGGAAGTACCAATACTGGTGCATTGGTGAGACTGGTTTTGAGCCGTGTGAATGCTTGCTCCTGAGCCTCTCCCCATTCAAAGGCTTTGTCCTTCTTGATCACTGAAGTAAGAGGTGCTGCTATGGTACTAAAGTCTTTGACAAATCTCCTGTAGAAGCTTGCTAGACCATGGAAGCTCCGGACATGTCCTATTGTTGTAGGTGTTGGCCAATCCTGTATTTCCTTGATCTTCTCATCATCCACCTTAAGTCCCTGTGAACTTACAACAAATCCTAGGAAAACCAATTGATCAGTGCAAAAGATTCACTTCTTTAAGTTCGCATAAAGACCTTCTGATCTAAGTGTTTGCATGACCTGTTCTAGATGCTTAACATGGTCATCTAAGCAGTGGCTATAAATCAGTATGTCATCAAAATATACTACCACAAACTTAGAAATAAAAGCTCTTAGAACCTGGTTCATTAGCCTCATGAATGTGCTGGGAGCATTGGTGAGACCAAATGGCATGACAAGCCATTCATACAACCCTTGCTTGGTTTTGAAGGCTGTTTTCCACTCATCTCCTTCTTTCATTCTGACTTGGTGATATCCACTCTTCAAGTCTATCTTTGAGAAGATGGTTGCTCCACTTAGCTCATCAAGCATGTCATCAAGTATTGGGATAGGATGTCTGTACTTGATGGTAATGTTGTTTATGGCCCTGCAATCAACACACATTCTCCATGTACCATCCTTCTTTGGGACGAGTAGAACTGGTACAGCACATGGACTCAAGCTTTCCCGGATATATCCCTTTGACATCAGCTCTTGAACTTGCTTTTCCAGCTCCTTAGCCTCTTCTGGATTCACTCTATAAGCTGGCCTGTTGGGCAATGGAGCTCCTGGTACCAAATCAATTTGGTGTTCAATGCCTCTCAATGGTGGAAGTTCAGCTGGTATGTCCTCGGGAAAGACATCCTTGAATCTGTCCAATAGCTCTGTCACTGCTAAGGGATGCTCCTGCTCTTCCGAACCTGAAAGATACCCTTCTCTAAAGATCATGAGTAGTACATGTTCTTTATGCTCCAAAGATTTCAGAACATTAGAAGGTGAAACAAAAAGATTGGTCTTACTTACCTTGGAACCTTTGTCCATTGCTTTCTGCATTTCATACACCTCTTGTGGTGTTAATGGAGCTAGGTTGTGCTTCTTGTTCTGGTGTGTGAAGCTGTAGATGTTGGTCCTTCCATTGTGCACGGTTTCTTTATCAAATTGCCATGGTCTCCCTAAGAGTAGATGACCTGCTTGCATTGGCACAACATCACATTTCACTTGATCATTGTACTTACCTATGCTGAATGGTACAATGACTTTATCAGCTATCCTCATCTCAGTCTCATCATTGAGCCACCTTAATTTGTATGGTCTTGGATGCTTGGTCTTTTGCAACTTCAGTTTGTCTACAAGGTAAGCACTAGCAACATTAGTACAAGATCCTCCGTCAATGATCAGGCTACATACCTTGGCGTCAATGGTGCATCTAGAATGAAAGATATTCTCTCTTTGGATTGTTTCTGGCTCAAACAATGCACTAAGGGCTCTCCTGGTCACGAGTATCTCTCCCACGTCTGGATAATCCGTCACCTCTTCTTCGGATTCCGCTAGCTCAAGCTCTGCCTCATCTTGTGACTCAATGTCTCCATTGTCCCTTAACACCATCACCCGCTGGTTTGGACAATCTCGAGCATAATGACCTTTCCCTTGGCATTTGAAACATGTAATGTCTCTGGACCTTTGAGGTGGGGCCTTGCTTGTGTCTGGTTTGTTACCCTTGGGCTGCTCATAGCTAGATTTCTTGATCTTTGAGTCAGCTTCTGTCGCCTTGCCTTTGTCTTGGTTCCTTTGAGGCTGATTCCAAGTTGTCCTGCTTCTACTGGTTGCAGCAACCTTCCTCTTGATGTGTTGCTCAGCTTGGACAGCTAAATGTAACAAGCCTTCAAGATCCTCATAAGGTTGTCGCTCTACCTTGCGTGCAATCCTGTCCTGAAGACCATCTAGAAACTGAGCCATCAAAGTTTCTTCTGAATCATCTACCTCCAGCCGGTTCTTCATGGTTTCAAACTCCTCAAAATAATCTTCAACTGATTTGTTTCCTTGAGAGAGTTTTCTGAACTTCTTCTGAAGATCTCTATGGTAGTAAGCTGGTACATATCTCTTCCTTAGAGCATACTTCATGTCATCCCAATTGCTTAACTGGCCATGTCTTAACCTCCTTCTCTCTGATACTTCTCTGTCCCACCACGCCAATGTATTATCAGTGAGTTGAGCTGCAGCTAAGGAGACTTTTCTTGCTTCAGAGTATTGGTAGTACTCATAGATGTACTCCATTCTTCTTTCCCAATCCAGATAAGCTTCCAGATTCACCTTTCCGGCAAAAGTAGGAGCCGTGAGCTTCAAGTCTTTGCCTCCACGTCTCTGATCATCATCCTCATTGCCTCTGCCTCTATCTCCACGCCTAGGCTGGTGATAGTTTCTCCTTCCTCTACCCCTGCCATGGATGTTAAATCCCCTTCCTCCCTGATTTGGATCAGGAGGTAACTCATCTTCCTCTAACTCAAGCATCTCTTCATCGGTTGTTTCTTCTTCTCGCTGCCTATGATTTCCATTCAAGTTGCGGATTGGTTCTCGGTGAATAGGCCTCTGTTCCAGCTGAGTGAGCCTACCACTGATGTCTCTTATGGTTTCAAGCAACTGATTCATGGTGAGTTGATCTTGTCCAACTTCTTCTCCCATTAGTACCTGAAACTGACACAAGCGAGTATCAAGGTCTAACAAATAAGTTTTGAAGAAAGGTAAAGGTTAAACTGAATGGTAACAATGGAATATTTTTTTTTTTGTTTTTATGTAAATAAAAAGAGAAAGTCGAAATTGAAAGCTATGGATGCAAGAGTAATGATGCAATATGGAGTTTCCTTTTCTTGAGAAATCGATGAAAACAAAAATGGAAATAGGTATATTTTTTTTTGATTTTTGATTATGATTTCGAAAACTATTGAAACAAAAGAGGTAACTAATAAAAACAAACAGATTTTTTTGGTTTTTATGCAAGTAATTCGAATCAAACAAGAGTCAAAAGGAGAAGATGAAGATGAACACTTTTTTTTTTTTTTTGATTTGAAATGCAAATGAAAACTAATGAAAGTAAAAAGGTTTATGGATAGAAAACACCTGTTTAGGAGCCTTTCGGCTCTGATACCAGATGATGTAGCCCCAGAGCAGAAGCTTGAGTGATGGGTTGATGGAGATCGAACCACGGGCTTAAGAGCTCTCTTGGTTTGATCGACTTGGGTGGATGGTGAGTAGAGATGGGATTGTTCCTGCTGGCTTAAAAGCTCTCTCAGAAATAATCAGTGGATGGAATGGATTGAGGTCGCCACAAGATCCTATGAGTCTGAATCTTGATAAGACAAAAGCCTTCTCTTTGTTTGAATCACACAAAACAATAGAGAAAACAAGTTTGCGGTTTCTTTGCTTGAAGAAAACACTCGGTGTACTTTATTGATCTGGGGTGAATGATACACGGCTGTGAGAGGGGACTTTATAAACAGTCCAAACAACTATGCCCTTCTAGGGGACTTGAAGCAAATAAAACATAAAAGGAAAGTACTGACTCAATTCGGACCTAATGAAATAAAGATTACAACGGCTACTTTTATGATTGAAACTACTAAGGGAAACAAAGATTTGATCCTGCAAAACAAAGAGACAACAGTCATATAATGTGTATAAATGAAACTCATACCTTAGCTTATGTTTGGTATGTCCTTGGCCGTTGATCAGAAGCATTCTTCAATCGTAACATTCTGGCCTCGGAAGCTTGAGCTAGTGTCGATGCTACTTCCTGAGCTAGTGCCGATGCTACTTCCTGAGCTAGTCGTGATGCTATAGATTGTCAGTCCTTTTTGAGCTGAGCTGAATAGTGTTGAGCTATCCATCCTGATGAAGACTTGTTCCTGCTCTTGGTCAGTAGCTTGACTCAGTAGACTTTGCACAGCTTCATTGACTTGGTTCCTCAAAGCCTTTGTTGCTGACCTTGTCAATGGACCTTTCCTTATGATGGGCTTTGGATCTTTGGCTTCTGGTTCTATGGCCTCATCAGAAAGATTGAAGAAGATGAAAGCAAAATGAATTCTGTTATTGAATGTATCGAAATGTTTACACATGTCTAAGTATATATACAATCGGTTTACATCATACCAGTTAGTTTACATAAATTGATTTCTGGTTCTGTCCTATATCTAATATATTGATATGCCAAAAATATATAACATCAATAAACCAAGAATTTTATATAATTGATCGAGATCTAAACTTCTGAGAGGATATTTTTAAGATGTGGTTTAAAACCAAGAACTTTGTAATTCGAGCAACACTTACAAACATGACAATATGACGATACATTACATACACCCATATACGATAGATATATTTAGGTGGGTTTTTCCGTTCTTTTTAATTGTTTTTGTTTTTTGATATACCATGGATTTTAGGGATTTTAACCATGGTATATGTGTTATTTATCGAGTCTTTTACTATGCTTTAGAGTCTTTTCAGGTGTTTATTAGGTACAAGCACATTTGGAGCATATTTGGTGATTTTGGCACTTTCTGGAGCTAATTGGAGTATTTGGCCGAGAGATAGAGTTCACTGTTGATATTTCCGAGCTGCAACGATCGTCACACTTATGGCATCGATCGTTGCACCAGCGAGATGGGCCAAACAACGGTTTAATTAAGAATAATGAAATTGCAGTTTTGCCCAGAAGTTCCTGATATTTACAAAGAAGCCCCAAAACGTGTTTTAGGATTATAATTAGGTTTTACAGCCACTTGTTAGGCTAAGCTTTTCTTACGTTAAGTTTTACTCAGAGAGAGTTGAGGGGCTGATCCTGATCTCGGAAGAGACTTGATTTTGAACCCCAGTTCTTATTTGATTATATGATATTTGGTTTTCTACTTATGATATCTTCTGTCTCAATGAATATGTCTGAGTAGATCACCTGTTAGGTCGAAGGATTCTCATTAGGGATTTCAGAGAATTATAGTTTAATCAATCTGTAGGGATTCATATCTGCTAGTTCTTTGTTTAGGTTGTTCTTAATGCTTAATCTGAAGTAGCTAATCAGAATTATGATGTTAGGTTGATTAATTCAGCGGAAGTTGGTTAATTTAACTGGAAAGAACCTAGATAAGCAATTAAACTATTCGCAAACGAAAGTTTGGTTTAGGATAATTGTGAACATATCAAACTTGGAATTAATGCTGGTTTAATCTGTTAGTTCTTGCAAACGAAAGTTTGGTTTGCTGCACTTAGACTTAGAGAATTATTGCAAAGGAATTTGGTTAATTCTATATCAGTGTTTGAGTTCTAGAACAGTTATTGATTAGATCTAGATAGATTGATTGTTTGCGTTCCTGATTTTCTGAGAACTCCTGAAACCTAACGCTTCGCCTTCTTGCTTACCAACTCACTTGATTTACTTTGCTATTTCGTTTATTGTTTTCACATCTGCTTCGCTTAATTTAATCTGAGACTGAGAGTCCTTGTGGGATTCGATACCTTATATACTACGATTGCATTAACTGTGCACTTGCAGTAGAATAAGGATAAAACTAGGCCTATCAAGTTTTTGGCGCCGTTGCCGGGGACTCTTTGAGTTCACCGATAGATTTAGTATTAGGATTTAGACTAAGCATTCTTTTTAATTTTCTTGTTTACTTACGTTCTTGTTTCTTTGGTATTGCAGGAGTCGCATTGCATCGATCGACACGGTCCTGTGTGTCGATCGACACTTGTTCGTAACTGCATCGATCGTTGCTCACCTCGCATCGATCGACACTAGGCGAGAACAGCGATGCTGAGATCTGAGACGTTCAATAGGTTCCGCGCCATGGAGCCTGTGATTTTGATTCGCGGTGAAAACGGCATTTTACGAGACCAAGAGGGTCACATATGCAACGCAAAAGGTCAGAAAATAGATGGGGAAGGAAACCAGAATAAGATAGATGACATCCACGACATCTTACTTAGGGAGAGACAGTTCCGAGCAGAGGCAAAAACTGATAAATTTGCAGAGGTACACTATATGGCTGGAGCCGACTCTTATGGACATACATTGGGACATCAGCAGAGACAAGGTTCTAGGCATGCTCAAGGATCAAGAGACCATAATTATACTTCCTATCTGGCACCTCCTACACAAAGGAGCAAACTAGAGATGATGATAGAACAATCAATTGAAAAGCAACAGCAGAACACAGCTTCTTTCAGCTCGAAGCTAGAGAACCTGTACACTAATTTGAATGAGAAATTTGAATCCTTGAACACTCGTATGAAGCAGTTGGACACACAGATGGATCAAGTTTCAAGTTCTACCCCAAGGAAGGATTCTCAAGAAGCTCATGCCAGCAACATTCCCATTCAGGATGACACACAAATGGATCATGGATCATGTCTAGCAGTTAAGGCCGTGGAATTTGTGGAAGACAGAGGGGGATTTGATGTTGAATTACCTGAGTTTGAAAGCTTCGATGCACCTGACTCAACAGAGATTGACATGGATCTCTTGATTTGGATAGTTCAGATTGAAGCGGGACCAAGCCAAGGAGAGAGATTTGAGTCTGAGATGGCTGGAATGGACCGAGAAGCGGATAAACCCGAGACTGTAGTTGAAACCCGAGCTGAGACGACAGCATCGATCGTTGCATCACATGCACCGATCGTTGCACCCCGAAAGGAACCAGTTTCGCTCATATCTCAAGGACCTGCTAAGGAAAGAACCTACAAACCTCCATTACCATTCCCGAAAGCTCCCGTTAAGTCTAAAGATGTGGTTCAGTGCACAGTGGTGGTTGACAAGAAGATGGTGGTTCCACAAGAGCCTATTCTAACATCTTCAAGGCCTAAAACTACTCATAAACAGAAGGCTCCGAACATCAAATCTTTGCCAAAGGTAAAGCGTAAATCCTCTAAGTTTAAACCTCCTGACTCCACTGTTTTGAATGCAGGAAAGAGCGTTAAAACATCCAAGTGTCAATCTCACCCTACATTCCTCCCGACGTTCTTTGGACGACATCATGCTGCTACTGCTTACACACCACCGTGGATGATAAGGCATTCACAGAGACACTCAAAGTCTCTGTTGAAACCTCCATGATTGCGACCTCATTTCCAAAAGTCAAGCTAATGACTTGAAACAAGCGCTGAGTGGGAGGCAACCCACTGCTAGGTTTAATTATTTTTCCTTTTCATTTTTGGTGTTTTTCTTAAGATTTCACGTTTTTATTTGTTTTTGCTAGTTTTAGATACAGAACCCAGTCTGGAGATGTGTGACGATCGTTGCTCACATGTGCAACGGTCGTTGCAATTGGTTTAAATCGAAAATAAAGGTATGTCGCGCTAAATCGGAATCAATCTGGTTCAACCAGCATCGATCGTTGCATACAATGCAACGATCGTTGCACCCACGACCAAGGTAAGTTACCTTAAACCCTTTTTCTCTTTTTCTTCTCCATTTTCTCGTCGCCGATACACCGAGAGCCAAAACCCCAATCACCATTTCTTCATCGATTTCCTTGATTCAAATCACTATTTCACTAATTTTTGCATCCCCAATCTATTTCTCCTACCCATTTCTCACGAAATCAAGGTAATGCACTTCTATTTGATGATTTTCGGATTTCACTTTTAGGGTTTTAGAAATTGGAAATTTTAGATGGAATTGATGAATGCATGTTGACATGATTATGCTTTAGGTTGTTTAGTGATGGATTGTTGTTGATTTTGTGGTTGATAACACGATTTAGAACGATTATGCTAACTGTTGATTGCGGCCAGAATCGCTAAGCACCGATCGTTGCACTAAAGCAATGGTCGTTGCTCTGCGATTCTGGGGAAATGTTCGAGTATTAGAAATCGCCTTGCAACGATCGCTGCCTTAGTGCAACGGTCGTTGCACGACGATTCCACAGAGAGTTGCCGAGACTGATTTGTTCAAATTTTCTGTTTTGCAGATGGCAACTCAGAATCAACCCCGCAAGAAACGAGCAACAGCCGCAAGCGCCTCACGACAATACATTCCACCACCAGAATGGTTGCACAGGGATTCTGATCCTCCACAGCCGTATCATTTGGTTCATGCGACCATAGGACCACCATGGCCAAGGGCAGAGAAACTTCTGATTCAGTCTGATCGCAACTGGGGCAAGGGTATCAAGAGGATGCTCGGTACGGACGATTTCACAGAGAGGCCGCTACACGAGTACTGGGACGAATACGACACGTTGCTGTATAACGGTTAGTGTGGTATGGAGAAAGCTCCAACCAAGTTCGCTGATTACTCAACCTGCAAGAGTCTCGGCATAGACACGCAGGTTATGGAGCTGTGCAGAGGCATTGGTCTGGGGACAATGCCGATGCAGCCTTACGATTTATACCCAGAGCTGGTGAGACAGTTGCTTGCCACATGCAGGGTTGTCTACCCGAACCCGGACAGCATGGATGCTCGAGGAGGCACTTTCACTTTCATGTGTCTCGGCGCCAGGTATCGAGTATCCCTTCTCGATATCTGTAGGATTTATGGGTTTAGCATTGAGCAGCCACACACCGACATGACCCTTCCATGGGAACCAGCAGAGGCAGTGCAGTTCTGGCAATACATTGGTGGTGGACGGTATCACTCACGGACTACACATGTTATTCAGGTTAGGCATCCTGTTCTCAGGTATGTCTTGCGTATCTTGGGACGCACTCTATTGTGCAAGCATGAGACCAACAAGATGCGCAAGAACGAGTTGGAGTTTCTATTTAGAGGACTGACAGAGCAGTTCAGGAGTACTGATGTGAGAAACCCGGCTAGGAAAGTCAACCTGGGAGCCGTATTTGCTCATCATCTTTGCGAGCTGCAGAAGAAGCCTTATGAAGGCGCGCGCAAGGAGACAGTAGGGAGTCTTCTCACTCCTATTTTCAGACACTGCGGGATCCCTATGAGGGATACAGAGTGCGTTACTGAGCGCGAGTTCTTGGATCTCAGTCACTTGCAGAGTGCTACGTGGCTGAAGGAGGGGCGAGTGTGGGTCTACCACGACCCTGAGGATACACAGTATGGCATCGATCTTCCTGCTGCCAGGTATACTCGGATCGATACCATTGATGCTTTGAGTTTCCACCCTCCCGCTAGCGCTCGACGTGCAGTGCCTACTATGGCTTATCCGCTGGGAGAGCCTTCCACACGAGCTTCGACCTCTGCTGCCCCTGCGCCTGCTGCTGTTCCGGTTGATATCGGTCCTTATCCTGAGATGACAGTACCCTACGGTGGTATGTCTGAGGCTGAGTGGAGAGAGCGTAGTGATGGGATATGGAAGACTATGTGGGAGTGGATGCGTGGTTGCACTTGCAGGAGACAGCCACCAGTTCATCAACCCGTACCCGTTTCTCGACGCAGACGACGATCCCCGACTCCTCCTCCCCCGACTGATACTGATCCCGCAGCTGAGGCAGCCGATGACGATGCACTGTATGGTGGGATAGATGATGTGAGCGAGTGAGCGTAGTCTCCATATTCAGACTTTCGGTTCTGTATTCTGACTTTTTCTTTTCCTTTGCACTTTTCTCCTTTTGATTTTTAGGACTCTACTATGTTTGGATGATTTGTACTTTATTTGGTACATCTTTTGCTTCGATTTTACTATGTTTCTAGTGTTTTCAGCCTGCAGGTTTTTAAAAAATTGACATAAACCGACGGACTAACCTGCTAACTAGCTGTCTGATCCGATATGCGCATTGCAACGATCGTTGCTGCTTTGAGCAACGATCGACACCCAACAAAATCGACTAGCAACGATCGACGCACCTAGTGCAACGATCGGTGCTTGAGCGACAGAGGTAAACCCGACAGAACTAAAACATCCATTAACAATTTTTCTTTATTTTTACCAATCCTTCGCTTGACACTACTGGGGACAGTGTGTCTTAAGTGTGGGGGAGGTGCTACTGACTTTTGTTTTCTGTTTTCTTAAGAGTCAGTCCGTTTTAAAAAAAAAAAAATTTGTTTTATTGAGTCAAAATTGTTTAAGTAAGAAACTATGATTTTCTGAGAAGATTTACAAGACTTGCAGGAACTTAAGTAACCATTGGGATGAAGTTGCATGATCTATCTCTGACTATTAGAAAACCCCATCACAGATCAACCTACTGGGAACACCCACATCACTTCAGGTATCAGAGGATCCTTTTACTGACTTCAATTTAATACTGACTTAGATTTCTCACCTAAGGGCTTGGTATACTTTGTGTCGGATTCCCTTGTTAGTTCTGACACAGCCTGTCAACCTATCCTATTTAGTTCCCTTCTCCCCTTCTATAAAGTAAAAAAAAAAAAAGATAATAAACTGAGGATGAGTTAGTAACTCCGAAATGGTCATGGGAATGGTAGCAAACACTATTTTCTCTCATGTGATCCATGGAATGTGTCCAAAGTACACCCCATAACGGGAAGAACACTGATAAAAAAAAAAAAAAATGATACCCAATGGGGAAAAATCAGTTGTTAAAGAAGGGAAAGAGAAGAAAGGGACTAGAGAAAGATAGTATGGTGGTCTAGAGCTGATAAGGTAAGAATCCATGTGCCCTTTGATCGATACTCCTTAGGTGAGACCGCACTTAAATACTTGCAGAAGTCAGTAGGGAGAATTTGAATGCTTGAATGTGATTGTGGAGTTTACTTAGGACAGTTGCTAAGTGTGGGGGAAGTACATGTTGGTCTTGATATTCTGTGATTGATTCTTGCAGTGGTTTACTAAGGGGAATCTGAGTGTTGTTGCTTCTATGATGAAAAGAGTTTCTGAAGAGTTTTCAAACCTCTTGACTACATTTAGTTCTTTGTCTTGCTTGAGGACAAGCAAGAGCTAAGTGTGGGAGAGTTGATATACCATGGATTTTAGGGATTTTAACCATGGTATATGTGTTATTTATCGAGTCTTTTACTATGCTTTAGAGTCTTTTCAGGTGTTTATTAGGTACAAGCACATTTGGAGCATATTTGGTGATTTTGGCACTTTCTGGAGCTAATTGGAGTATTTGGCCGAGAGATAGAGTTCACTGTTGATATTTCCGAGCTGCAACGATCGTCACACTTATGGCATCGATCGTTGCACCAGCGAGATGGGCCAAACAACGGTTTAATTAAGAATAATGAAATTGCAGTTTTGCCCAGAAGTTCCTGATATTTACAAAGAAGCCCCAAAACGTGTTTTAGGATTATAATTATGTTTTACAGCCACTTGTTAGGCTAAGCTTTTCTTACGTTAAGTTTTACTCAGAGAGAGTTGAGGGGCTGATCCTGATCTCGGAAGAGACTTGATTTTGAACCCCAGTTCTTATTTGATTATATGATATTTGGTTTTCTACTTATGATATCTTCTGTCTCGATGAATATGTCTGAGTAGATCACCTGTTAGGTCGAAAGATTCTCATTAGGGATTTCAGAGAATTATAGTTTAATCAATCTGTAGGGATTCATATCTGCTAGTTCTTTGTTTAGGTTGTTCTTAATGCTTAATCTGAAGTAGCTAATCAGAATTATGATGTTAGGTTGATTAATTCAGCGGAAGTTGGTTAATTTAACTGGAAAGAACCTAGATAAGCAATTAAACTATTCGCAAACGAAAGTTTGGTTTAGGATAATTGTGAACATATCAAACTTGGAATTAATGCTGGTTTAATCTGTTAGTTCTTGCAAACGAAAGTTTGGTTTGCTGCACTTAGACTTAGAGAATTATTGCAAAGGAATTTGGTTAATTCTATATCAGTGTTTGAGTTCTAGAACAGTTATTGATTAGATCTAGATAGATTGATTGTTTGCGTTCCTGATTTTCTGAGAACTCCTGAAACCTAACGCTTCGCCTTCTTGCTTACCAACTCACTTGATTTACTTTGCTATTTCGTTTATTGTTTTCACATCTGCTTCGCTTAATTTAATCTGAACTACTAATAATCTATTGTGTGACTGAGAGTCCTTGTGGGATTCGATACCTTATATACTACGATTGCATTAACTGTGCACTTGCAGTAGAATATGGATAAAACTAGGCCTATCATTTTTCCAAGATATCGTCGTGGTTATACTTTTTTTTTGACAACCGTCGTGGTTATACTATAATGATGAAACCTACATGATGACATAGAAAGAAAAAAACTTCAATTGAAATGAAGGCCACAATATTTGGCCGCCATATGCTATTAAAGTGACTGTGAATGTTCTCAATAGCTACACCAAGTTGCTACGTATGAAATATGATTAAACCTGGTATAATTGTTCGGTTTGGTTCGGTTTTTGTTGGTTCACATATATAGATATATAAAATGAGACTCATTCAGTGGAAAATGCTGATTAAGATCTACTACTCAACCCGGACTGGCTCACAAAGTAATATGGAGCTGGAACAACAAACGCATGAAGAAGAGAGAAACCTTTTTTCTCTACTCTCTCTAAAAATCCACCGAGTCTAGATTCTCCGTTATCCCTCTTCCTTCTGGCCTCTCTGGCGACTGGTATCACCGGCCCTGCGAGAGGTCTTCGCCTCCACTTTTTTTGTCCTTTACTTGTCTTTCATCCGCGGCGAGCTTCCGGCAAATCGAAAAATTCCTCGTCAACAGAATGTGGTGCCCAGCGGCGGCGCATGCGGATTTAGCGGTGGGATGACTGGTTGCTCGAGGACTAGCTTCGCAGTACCCTATTCTCCTCCTTCGGCTCGTGGCTAGGCTTGGAGTGGTGTGTCTCTGGTGTGATTGGTGGTTGTGGGTTATGGCAATCGAGGTTTGGTGGTGGTTAGGCGGTGGTTGGACCTCGGAGAACTTCTAGATGTCTCTGGGTTCTCCGATTTATTCGGGGACGGTGGATCGAGGAACCTCGGAATCTTGACGGCGGATCTATTCTCCGGCAGTTCTTTCCCCCCCTCCCGTCTGATTCGCCTCCGTGATTTTTTCGCGAGCCCGTTTCTCCTTTGGTTCGGTGGTCATCGGTGGTTCACCTCTCCTCTCTTCTCTATTTTGGCTCGAGTGTAGATTTCTGTTTCACCCATCGGAGGTCTTCCGGTAGGTCTGACGAGCTTCTTGCGGCGACTTCTCCTTGGCGGCGGATTGCTTTTCGTTTCCTAGGGTTTGTGGTCTTCGGTTTAGGCCGGTTCGCTTGTTTTGAGTTATTTTCTGTAATTTGTCGGTTTGCAAACAGGGCCCAATTCTAAAACTTTAGTGTAGAACCGGTCCGACCGGATATAAACCAAAAATCCATAAAAATTTAAATATATGTACCAAATTTTGACAAAAAAAATAATTATGGAACTGTTATGCATGGCAAAAGAGCGAAGCATATACAAGCTGGTCTACATAGTATAAAACAAATTAGATACTTGTAAGAAGCTGTAATGTTATTTTATTTTTTTCCTACATGCATCCTTATTTCTAAGTGGAAATGTGATTGCATAGGATTCCAAGGAATGACATTTAACTAGAGAATCTTACCTGGTTTCTTCAAACTACGTAATCATTACGGTTCTCCAAGAAGAGTACCAACTAGATGTGACAAAATTGCTGTGTAACACTTTGTTACACTATTTATATATGATGATGATGATGTTCCTACATGAAGAAAACAAGTTTTCTCTACCTAAAAATATGAGAAGACATCCTGTAATCATCAAGCTTCTTCTTCTCACTTGCCTCTTTCTCGGCAGAATTGTAACTCAGGAATGCCAAGAAGGTATTACTCTTTCTGTGTATTTGTGTGTTACGGCACAGAGAGGACAATTTATAACGGTTTAAAATAACATCATAATTCTTTGGCACTCTTGCATACTAACCTCTGTCGTCTGCCTGTCTCAGTCCATTTGGAGAGTGAGCCTGAAAAGATCAGCACGAAAACGAATTACGAACGAGTGATGCCAATTTGGGTAAAGAGATCAAATGTTTTCATGTAACCATTTAGAGAACAGAGAGCATATAGGTGTGACATCTATATGTTATGTAAACAGGTTGAAGAAAAGACGTGGCATAAGCACCCATCAGGACCTAATCCAACAGGAAACCGCCACCCACCGATCAAAGCCAAACCCTGAGTCGATAACAGTTTAACTATTGCAGCAAAACGAAACTTATAAGTCAAATCTCTTTGATATAATATAGGATGTAATAAATAGTGAAGCGATATATGAGAAATGAGATTGAGCTTACTTAGAGTTATATTTCCAATGATGTCAACAACAAAAAAAGTTATATATCCGATGTAAGTGTAAAATATATCAATTCTAGTGAAAATAAATACCATAGAAGAGTGGGAAAAAAAATAAAAGATGGAGCTAATTGATACTTTTGCTAGAATCATGAGATACTACTACATGGTGTACAGTTTAAGATTGGAAGATATCTGTTTTTACCCTTTATGCAGAGGTAATTTTCTAAACAACAAATTTCCTTTATCCAACATCAATGAGATAAACCTGAAAATCTTTTGTCAAAAAAAAAAAAAAAAGATAAACCTAAATACTTATACAAGGCATCTGAGATATAACAAGGGCTAAAACTCATAAACGGGTGAGTCTTTATAGCACAGCTAGAGTTGCTACCATAGCAGAGCCATCTTAACATAGCAAAAATATCTGAAATGGCAAATCGAGACTAAAGACATTAAATACTTGATTATTATTATTATTATTGGTTTGATTATTCAGGTTAATTATGGCATGTTATATGATACTTGGAGTTGAAGGATCCTGCGGCTAGCTCTGTAAATTTGGTTCATTACTAGCGGGACTCGCCCCACTAGACACACCCGCAGCGGGTGTGAATTGAAATTTTCTCTTTTCAATTTGCAAGGCGGATTGTGGGTTAGAGTACATTCTGGCATGACAAATGCGGGTCGAAGTATTTTGAATTGTAGATTTGCAAGTACATGTAAATATTTTTCTTTTTAAAAAATATTTTATTGTATTTATTTATTTACTACTTTAATTGAGAAATGAAAACATGTATAAATTTATCAAAAATATTTTAAATAAAATTATGAATCTAAGTTTTTAATATTAAATTTTATTTAATAAATATTATTTTGTTAAAACTATAAAAATTTAAATAATTAATTAGTATTTAAAATTGGGATAATTGGGTGAAAAATACAAATGTGCGTACAAATTAGGTAAATAGGAAACGGTTTTTTGAAACCAAAACACATCATGGAAAAATACCACAATACCCCTTTGTCTACCATGTGATTAAACTATTTCTACGACAAAATTTTCTCTCTCTAAACAAAGCAAGCCATATTTTTTTTATCTTTTGAAGAAGATGAAAAGATGATAATGAAAATATGGCAAAGAAGAAACTCCACTGCAAATAAAAAAAAAACTCGATTATAACGAATTCTCATTTTTTTTTAAATCCATGAAAATTCAGTGAAGTTCCGACAAAAATTACAGACAAGTTGATTCATATTCATTGAGTCGATTCACTGAATTAGTATATGTTAATACATTTTGGAACATATTAAATTAATTATTAACTAGTTAAACTAGTTTTGTTATGTGTGTTAAGTTATTAAGTATCATATATATATATATATAATATATTCACTGATATATATATATATATATATATATATATATATTCACTGTTTTATTAACGCGACTTACAACGAAGAGGTTCAGTAACTTTTCCAAATTAGTATAAGCTAAGGAAGTAGCATGCATTCCTAGTTTACAAAGAATAAAAAAAGGATTTGTGTAGTTGACATCGTCGTCTATGAATGATAATTCACATTTTTCTTCGATGTATAATTCAATCTTGATTGTTAGTAGTAATATTTTATTTCTTAAATTGAACAAAAAGGACCATGTTGCGAGTTATTGGGCGAGAGAAACCATTCGTCCAATAATCATGAGATACTCTTTCCTATAGTATTCTCTTCTTCTTTTCTTTTTTCTTTGACACAAATATAGTATTCTCTTTAGTACTCTCTTTCCGTGTTTAAAGGTTATAGACTTATAGTACTCTAAGGCTTCGAATGGTGACAATGGTTTAGACGGTGCGAGATAAGCGGATCAGGCGGTGCGGAATAGTTTAAGTGCGGTTTGAACGTAAGAAATGCACTTGCGGTAACTGCGGAACAAGCGGTACGTAAAAATGTTTGAATGGTGAAAAAGCTGTATGTGGTACAATATAAACGTTTGAATAGTAAAAATGACAAAGTGGTGCGAAATACATATTAAAATAAATATTTAAATAAAATACTAAAATAATTTATTGAAAACTTAAATTGATTTTCAATGTTGTTTGAGATTTGGTTATTTTGATTATTTCAGATAGTGCCATAATAATTTTGGATAAATTTGACCACTTCGAGATAATTCGGTTCGATTCAGTTATTTTCAATTTTTAGTAAATTTCGATATATCTGATCTAAACATAGTATAAGTTAATTTAAATTATAAAAACTAAATAATGGTTTGGTTCGGTTATAGTCGAGTTTGTTTTTTTCTAAATAATTTTGGGTAATTCAAATAAAAATTATATGGAATGCATGAATGGTCTCAGTTGGTGAAGACTAACCCTGAGACTTTTAACTGAACCAAATTTGCCGAACCGAACTGAATCGAAAAATTTTGGTTCAGTTCGGTTAATATTGTTCGGTTAGTTTGGTGGTTTTGACAATTATATTTGGTTTTCGGTTCGGTTCGACGAACTACTTGGTTAACCGAAGTTTTTTTAATAAACTAAAATAAACCGATTTTAACCAAATATATTAAAAATTTTGAACGAACCGAACCGAACCGAACCGAACCGAAATAACCGAATATACAAATTAACCAAATTAACCGAAATTACCCGAACCGAACCGATCTTAATAACCGAAAATATCCAAAATTAACTGAATAAACCGAAGTAACCGAAACTAACCGAAATGTTCATGTTCAACTGTCATATATTATCCATATTAATTATGAGTCACCGATCTGAATAATAAAATTTTAATTTTATATTTTGTTATTAACTAAAGAAAGGTATATTTTGTTTTTCAAAAAAAAAAAAAAACATTGTGAACCGCATCTATTTGGCTTCTTCTCTTGTGCATGTGCGGTCTATTGACAAAACTAAGGCTATGAATGTGCGCTGTGGTTTGAAGAAACGCACCTAGTGGGATGAATAAGAATCACCATTCAACAAGTTTATTATAAGATTTTAAGATTAATAAAATAAAAATATAAATTTAAGTGCGTTTCATTTTTGTACATAACCGCACCTGCAAATGAAAAGAACACAATTAGCTGTGGTTTGCAGTGGTTGGCATTTTCTGATTTTTTTTTTTCATCTTGTCTTTTTTTTTTTAAATAACAATATATGAACATAAAAATCTAAAACTATTCCGTTATCTAGATCTAGGCATGGACAAAAAATCCGGAACCGAAATACCAAACCGAATTCAAACCGAAAAAAAGAATTGAACCCGAACCCGAATCTGAACTGATAAAATACTTGAATGAGTCATAAACCTCTATACCTAAAGAACCGGAACCGAAACCAACCTTAACCGAGAATCGAATGGATACTCGAAATATCTGAAGTACAATTATATATCCAAAATCTTAATTATATTTAGATTTAGAATTATCTAAAATTATAATTATAAACCCAAATATATTGGTTAGTTTTAGACTAAAATAGCTAAAATACCCAAAATAAATGAAATATACGGAATTTCTTGATATGTTTGTCTCAATTTAACAATTTTTTGTTCAAATTAACCATTTTTTTATTTATGATTTTATTGATACCCGGACATGAACCAAAATTATAAAATATTCGAATGAATCTTATATATCTGGACCGGAAAACCCAAAAACCCGAAAAACCCGAACCGAACCCGAACGGATACTCAAACGCTCATGCCTATTTCTTTTAAAAACTGAAAAATTCATTTTATTACAACAAAAATATGAAATAGCTAAAATAGCCGAAACTCGAATAGAATTGAACCAAACTCAATTTAAATTTTCAATAAATTATTTTTTAATATTTTTAATTTAAATATTTACTTTAATATATATCACGCACCACTTATTTTCATTTTTACCATTCAAACATTTATCTTGTACCGCATACAGTTTTTTGTCACCATTCAAACATTTTTACGTACCGCTGGTTCCGCAGTAACCGCATTTGTTCCGCATAGTGCGTTTCTTCCGTAAAAACCGCACTTGAACCATTCCGCACCGTCGAATCCGCTTATCCCGCACCGCTTGGTCCGCTGTTACCATTCGGAGCCTAAAACGCACTTGATGTAGTATTTTTTTTTTTTATCTTAATATCAGATTATAAGCTATTTGAATGGTGACAATTGTTAGTCCCACTATCAGCGTTTCTTCAAACCACTGCATTCATTCACAACCTAATTATATGATTGGTATATAGTATCTACGAAGGCACCGGAGAAGAAAAAGATATAAAGAGAAGAGATACGATGATTAATAAGATACTATTATCACATCTTAAACATATTAAGATACAATATATAGCAAAAGATTGCAAAGTAACATGGCAAACTTTTCAACAACAAAAGGAGAACAATACAAACTAGGGCATGCTGAGGTCAACGTACATAGACCTTTTTTATTTTACTTTTGCTAAACCATACTCTTCGTCCACACGATGATATGAGTTCCCGCTTCACTTGACGCTGCAACAATACAATGAATCGACCAAGAGTATAAGTTTGGCTCATTAACAAAATAAAAAATCATAGTCTATAGATCGAGTAATTAATAACGTAAAAAGAAAAGCAAAGAGAATGTGAATTTGAACTTAACAAAAAGAGAACAAAAAGCTTACTTGTCGCAGTTAGTGTTCATGGAGATGGGATAGGGGATGCTAACACCGCACTTTCCAGGAAGGCCAGAGGCCATACTTGGGTCGATGCCCTGTGCAGCGGCCTTTAAGCATTTGCATGCTTGTTGGCGGTCCGGTGTAGTTTGCGCCATACCATTCAGACTTTTGACTCCCGCACAACATGGAGCCGGCACCGCACCACCTTTGGATAGGTAGCTGGCACATGGAGCCAATTTACTAGCCACTGTTCCACATGAGATTGCTGCATCTACTGATGCAACAATGCACACAGTCAAAACAAGGCATGTAAAAAACCTCAGAGCCAAAGCCATTGTTTTGATTTTTTGTGATAAGAAAATAAGGTGATTTAGTTGAGTTTTGTGTTTGTGTTTTGTTGGTGGATGTGAGAAAAGTGTGAGGTAGTGATGGGTTTATATAGGGAATTTAGATGGGAAAAGTTAGTGATGACTAAGTAGAGTTTGTTAGTAGTTGGATTTGCATTTAAGTCATTTCATACCTTCTAGTTTCCTTATACAAGAGTATGTTGGAGACTACATAAATATCGAACGTTAGAGTTTAAAGAATTGACTAGTCTTGCATCATTATCAAAAAAAAAAATTGACTAGTCTTGCAACAATTCGGTTGTTTTGTGATATTTTGTTGAGCGATATTACAAGATATACATTGGTAATATATAGTATACCCTTTTATCTTTTTCTGTATGAATGTTAAATTTATTAAAAAATATATATACTTTTACATCGAAGATGCAATCATTTTTACACCCATGGCCAGTCCTGTCTACATTACATAACTAGAAATTATTTATTTTGGCTTTCGTACTATGCTAATTAAATTTGTATACCGTCAAATTTAATGCAATGTTTAACAGACAGACACGTAACCAAAACATCGAAAACTATCTCATCTCCCCAACTAGCTCTATCACATTCTCCAATTCCATTGGACTACCTTTTGTTTTGCTATTAATTAACTACAGTATGACCATATAGTATACAGACAAATGAATTTCCAACAGGTATTATATAATAAAAATATGTTGATAAAAAAATTAGGACCAGTTCGAGAAGAACAATGGGGAACAGTAAGTCTCTCACCGACGAACAACTAACAACACAAACTAGTTCCACATGTCAGATATATATATATATATATATATATATATATATTTTTTTTTTAAAGGCTTTCATATAAAGAAATTAAGTGAGTCTTACAAGAAACGAACAAGAACAGACACTGAAATCAAAGAAGAAGAAGGGGGAAGGCTCTGTTTGTGACAGGAGCAAAACAGAGTAGGCTGTTAAACAAGGCAAAAGGTGTACCATTACCCAGACCAAAATCGCAGCAGCTCCTCACCATACCTGGAGCCTACATTCTTCAGAGCGTAAGTCTTGCTCTTCACAGAGGTGAAGACTTTACGGAGAAGCTCATGATGAGAAATCGAGAGGCCAGAATGGTATCTTCGGTTACGTTCCTTCCAAACTTCATAGATAATAGTTAGCCAGAGCTGGTTGAGAGCAAGACGGTGAAGCTGACTTTGGCCTGACACGAGAAGCCAATCAATGGTATGATCCCAGTCCATAGATGTAGCAAATAAACTGATCTTTAGACACGCCGAGGACCAGATTGCTAACGAGTAATCACATTGGAAAAAAAGGTGGTTACGTGATTCCGGACAACAACCACAAAGCAGACAGGTGGGTTCCACATCATAACCCCATAAGATCATCCTGTCTAAAGTTGGATTTCTATTCAGCATAAATAACCAAGCATTCACACAATGTTTTGGAATTCCTGCCTTACACCAGATCAGACGAGACCAATGCACCTGAGGAAGCACAGTTCTAATACACTTCCAGACAACTTTAGAGACAAATCTGGTGCAACATTTGTCGCTAACAATCCATTCAGCTGAGTCTGAGGAATTGGAAGGGATGTAACCTGAGATAGTTGCAAGCATTTGCAATTGCGTTTCAGACCTAGCTGGCGGCAGTATCCAGCCTTCGTCACCCATACATTCACTAACCAAAGAATTGCGGGGAATCCCCATGGAAAGGGGCCCCAGAGGGCCAATAAACTCAATCAGTGGGCCAAGAGAAGTCCATGGATCGAACCAAAAGTAGGTTGTGTCTCCTCGGCCAATTCGGATCCGTATAAACTGGAGAGCTAATGGCCGGAGCTTTACGAGCCTCTGGAACGTCCACGAGAAACTGAAATTGGTAGAGCTGAGGGACCAAAAAGAACCAGAGGAGAAATATCTCCTGCGTATCCAAGAAACCCATAAAGAACCTGCTTTGAAGTACAAGAGCCAGATTAGTTTGAGACCAAAAATATGATTCCAGGAAGATAAGGGTCTCAATCCTACACCCCCCTCAGCTTTAGGACAGCATACATTGTTCCACGCAACCTTAGCACCCGAAGATTTATCAGTCCGTCCATGCCACAAGAAAGAGGAGGTAAGGCTGGTGATAATCCGCAGTACCTTCTTAGGGATGAGAAAAGCCGAGGCCCAAAACCCAATTATTCCCGGTATAACTGCCGAGATGAGCCGCAGTCTACCAGCAATACTAAGATGCCGATTCATCCATGCATTATATTTCCTTCTGATCTGTGTGAGCAAAGGATCGAAATCACTGACTCGCAACTTCCTAGAACAGAGGGGAAGTCCCAAGTAGCGAATGGGAAGTGACTTGGGCAAGAGGAAGAAGCGATCTCTGATGCGAGCCAAAGAAGGTGGATCCACACCCGCAGAGAAAAGAGAAGTCTTCGAGATGTTCACTGCCAGACCAGACAGTTTTTCAAACTGTGATAAGATCGAAAAAACGCCAGCAAGTGATCGTTCAGTACCGTCGAGGAAGATCAAGAGATCATCAGCAAAAGATAAGTGGGTAAGTGAAGCCTCCTCGCAGCCAGGGTGATAAGCAAAGATCCCATCCTCCGCTCCCTTATTTAGCATAATAGATAGAGCGTTCAAACATAGAACAAATAAGGGCGGAGAGAGAGGGTCCCCTTGACGCAGCCCCGTCTTGCCTTTAAAGAAACCAGCGGTCACACCATTCATACTCACAGAGAACGTAGGGTGACAGATACACGCCGAAACCCAGGATATGAACTTAGCTGGTAACTTGAGTGCCCTCAAGGTCGAGAGAACAAAGTCCCATCGTAAAGAGTCAAAAGCTTTAGAGATGTCGACCTTAAGCGTGAAGCGCGGAGTAGAAGAGGCAAGATGATAGCCGTGAATAACCTCAGAGGCCAGAAGGACATTCTCGAGCAATAGGCGGTCCTTTACGAAGGCTGACTGATTCAGAGCGATGATAGACGGTAGAATGGCCGTTAGTCTGCTCGCCAAGATCTTTGTGATAACCTTATAAAGGGTATTGAGGCATGAAATCGGACGAAAATCTTTGATATCCTCTGCCTCCTGCCGTTTAGTTATTAATATCAGCGAAGTTGCGTTAAGGGCAGACGGCATAAAGGCTGAGCTGAAAAATTGTTTAACAGCAATGGTAACTTCAGAGCCAAGGAGACCCCAAGTTGCTCTGAAAAATTCAGCTGTCATTCCGTCGGGACCGGGCGTCTTATTCAGCTTGAGCTTGAACATGGTGTCCTTAATCTCAACATCAGAGATCTCCCGCATCAAACAAGCATTGTGAGCTGCAGAAGATTTGATGGGCAAAATCCGGTAAAGGTAAGGAAGAAGGCTGGCGCAGAACTGACCTTTTAAGATCGAATAAAGGGCGGAGAAATGAGATATGGCAACCTCATGAGTCTCTTGTAGTGAAACGGTCCTAGAACCATCTGGTCGGCGCAGATATTTGATCGCATTCATTGCATTTCTTGCCATTGCAACCCGAAAGAAGAAGCTTGTACATAAGTCCCCTCCTTCCAACCACCTAATCCTTGACTTATGTCTGAAAAGAGATTCTTCTGCCAGACGAAGGGAAGTCCACAGGTCTCTTAGCTGAGCTTCTTTCTCAAAGGATGAGGGAGATGGAGTTGAGAGAGAAGCAGCCTGACAAACCAACAACTCCTCATGGACCGATTTCACTCTCCGTTCAATATCACTAAACGCTGTTTTGCATAGAGTTTTAATCGGCCGTTTTAGCTGTTTAAGTTTATAGCAGAGTGTAGTCAGGTTCACAGAAGTGCTTCCCAAGTTTTCCCAAACCGCAGAAATAGAGGGAAGAAAGGAGGGCAAGGTGGCAACAAAGCTGAAAAACTTGAAAGGACGAGTCCCAAACGACGGTGGAGGAGAAGAGAGCTTGATATGACACGGAGTGTGGTCAGAGAAGTCCGGTGGCTCGAAAATACAGTGCCCATAAGGAAATTGCAATAACCAAGAATCATTAATGAGGCATCTGTCTAGCCGCTTGGCTAGTGGATCTGAGGGTCGGTGATTAGACCATGTGAATGGGGGCCCTTGTGAAGGTAAATCCCGAAGTCCAAGATCAGAAAGGCAAGCACCGAACTCGCGCATAGCAGGGGTGGAGACAGTAACAGTGATGTTGGATGTCTCATTCGGACTAAGAGTCTCATTAAAGTCACCACAAACAAGCCAAGGCTTAGAACCCAAACCAAAAGAAACCTGCGTGTCCCGAAGAGAATCCCACAGAAGCTTTCGCTCTGCCACATCATTAGAGCCATAGACAGCCGTGAAGTAAAAAGAAGTACCATCCTCAAGGGTAACTGCCGAAGTTATGGATTGAGCATTTGAAAAAAGATGAGAAAATCTGGTTGGACTTCTATATAACATCCAAATTCGTCCCATGTCAGAAAACCGGTAATTTGCTATTATGTTCCATTTCGAACCTAAAACCGCCAAAATATCGGGATGATTAGCTTCCCTGACGTGCGTTTCCAAAAGGGCACCAAAACTTATCTTCCTTGAATTCACCCAAGATATAAGAGGGCGATGCTTGATTTGGTCATTGATACCACGCACGTTCCAAAAAAAGTGTCTACCATTAAAGAGATTAGATGCGGGGACTAACCCCTAAGGGTGAATCACCACCGGGATCCGGGGATCTGTGTGAAATTCTTCTCTTCTTATCCGAATGGACCAAAAGAGCTCCAGCAGAAGACACATCCTTGGAAACCAGAGCCAAATCCAAATCCGTCGAAGAGAGGACATCAAAAGAGTTGGAAACTACTGTTACCGGCTGAGAGGGTGGAACAAGAGCCAAACTCAGAGTAGGCTTGTCAGAAACCGAAGGAAAACAAGCTGCAGCAGGAGCCAAAGCAGGAGTGATGGGCTCAGATAGGGTGACAAGGGTACCTGTTACGCCATCACAATCCATAACCATAACAGAGTGAGCTGCTCCAGGTACAAACGTGGGAGAAGACACCACAGGTTTCTTAGATGAGGACTTTAAAGCAGGAGTTGAAGTCTGCTTCCACTCTTGCCTATTGGTCGGGGCCTTCCCCTTGGATTGATAAGCATCTGCCTTCACTGGAGCTGATGGACAGAAAGAGCTCTTATGCCCAAAAGCATTACAACGAGAACACAACGGAGGTAACCAAGGATAAGAAATCGACAAAGTCAAAATAGATCCATATGTTGGGAATGTCCTGAAATCTACTGTACTATCTCTAGAAAGTATGATAAGTGTCGAGATCAGACATAAGTCATAAATACTGGGTGATCATGATGACTTGCTAGAGCCCGCTCTTGATCTATAAGTTTAGGACTTATTACCAGTATTGTATGATCCCAAAGGGTCACACACCATAGCTAACGGGAAAGTTAAAAGGAATTAATACAGTAAGATGCAAGGCATTTACTGTATTTGTACAGAGAATTGGGCCAGACAAAATACAGTCTTTTGTCTGATTTGGGTCTTGGGCCCAAAAGCCTAATAGGCCATTAGTTTAATTACTTGGGCCCATATAAGGGAAGAGGGTGGCGCCGATAAACCTATGGCTTCTGCGATTTTTCTAGGTCTGGCCGTCCTCTCTCTCTCTGTTGTTCCAGCTTGGTCTAGCAGCCTGATCCAGTAGCTTGTAAGCGTGTGGATACCTAGGAGGAGACGGTTTCTATCAGCTCTCAGTGATCTCTTCATTACCAATCCGCTGCGCTAATAACAAGGTAATGATTCTGATCTGGTTTATGATTCAACTGCAAATCACCTAGATCCTAGTTGATTATGTGATAGGTTGTAATCTGATAATTGAACCTATGAAAACAAAATAATCCTACAGTGGTATCAGAGCCTAGGTCGTTAGGTTTTTGCTGTTTGGATCATAATTAGGTTGTTTTTAAAAGTTTAGAATCAAATTTGTGTTGTGTAAAATTTGATTAGAAAACTTGAAAAACCTAATATGAAAATCGCATGATCCGATTGAAACCCATCGGTATGCGATGTGGTCGCCCGTATCGATCGACGAGGGAGCGGGATATCGATCGATATCAATCGGATCGATTGCTTCTCGCTGTCCCGATGACCCGATCGCAACGAGCTGTTGCACGCGAGTATCAATCGACGTGTATGTGTCATATCGATCGATATGCTGGCGAGGCATACGTTCCGCGAGTAGCCAATCGGTTTAGCCGAGCTTCGCGGTTCGTTCTTCCCTAACCCGCGACAATGAACCGATCAATCCGATTGTGTTTCATTGTTAGCTTAAGTCTAACCCGCAAGTTAGGTCAAAATCAGCTAAAATTGATTGGTTAGACCAATCTATTTCTTCCTGATTTTGGACTTAACCGAACCGATCCAATTTAATTGGTGGTTTAAGCGGTTAACCAAATCGCGGTTTGCTGGAAATTATTTAATACAATTGGTATTATTTAATTTCTGGTTAAACCGGATTTAAATTCAAAATTGAATTTTAACCTAAACCGAAGGCTGGTCTAAGTTTGATTTGGTTGGACCAAATAATTTAGAGCTGGTCTGGTTTAGTAAATAACCAGTTGGATTTAGTAGTTAATTTGGTCGTGGACCAGAATTAATGAACCGACTCGGTTATGTCAAATTATTGGGCCAATTGGAATTCTGTGGTCTTGGGCCAAGAATTGGGCCTATAATTTGTGACTCAACCGAAAACTTTAATAAAACATTAAAATTAGAAAGTTTCTTTGATTAGAAGTTTCTAATTTTGGCATGTTAGGAAATTTCTAAATATAGTAAGTTTCTGAATTTAGAAAGTTTCTAAAATAAGCAAGTTTCCATATTTAGTAAGTTACCTGAAATGGAAAGTTTCCAAAAATAGTAATCTTCTATTTTTGGAAAGAAAACCTAAAATCCTCAAAACCAATATCAAGCTTGGATGTCTTGCCCAATCTTGTCAGCTACTTAACGCTCATTCAATTACAGATATGGCTTACAGTGTGAGGTGTCTGTTTTTGCGTAAGTAAAGTAGTATATAGTCACTAATTTCATTGGGAGTCCCAGACTTTAGTGATTATTAGGCTGTAAGAGATTGGTTTCCTTGACTGGGCCATCGGGAGTCCCGGGCCTTGAGACATCTGGTGAATTGGGCCTTGGGCCCAATCCACAACCGAGAGTTATATAGATATAACTAGCTGTGTGCATGCTTACCAAGTAAAGCTAATTCCGGGTGACGGCCAGTGGCCCACTTTGGTTTTAGTTGAACATGAGTCTCGAAATCATTGCATTCTTATGAGGTTAAACAAAGAAATTTTGAATGCAATGCGAGTTTTCTTATAAGTTGTTAAGATTACTCTTTTATGAACTAAATAACTAAAACTCTATTTATCTCTAAATTTCAGTCATGACTAGCACAAACAATCAAAACACTTTCTCGATCCGGTCTGTCCTTGAGATGGACAAACTGAACGGATCAAATTTCTTGACTTGGTCGCGGAACCTGAGGCTAGTCCTCAGGCAGGAGAGAAAGGACTATGTCCTTGAGAGAGCTCTCCCCGAGAGGATAGGGTCCAATGCCTCTCATGCAGTATATGATGCTTGGAATAAGCATTATAATGATGCGGTAGATGTGCGTGGTCTGATATTGGCTACCATGGACTCAGATTTGCTGAAGCAATATGAGAACATGGAGTCGCCAATAGAGATGATCAGCAGCCTGAAATTGAAATTTCAGGAGCAGGTAAGAGTGGAGAGATACCAGTTGGTCAAGTCTCTCACTAGCTGCAAGCTACCAAATGATCATCCAGTGAGTCCTCATGTCAGTAAAATGATGGGTTACATTGATAGCCTGAGGAAACTGGATTATCCAGTTAGCCAAGAATTGGCAACTGAGATCATTCTGCAGTCACTGCCGTCAAGCTATGATAAGTTCAGAAGGAACTATATCAAGAAAGGCTTAACGAAGACGCTGACTGAACTGCATGATATGCTCAAGACAGTTGAGCCAAACGTGAAGAGTACCCTGTATAATCTCATAATGGAGAAGGGTAGGTTTACTAAACCTAGTGCTGACAAGGGTGAAGACAAAGTTGTCCAGATTTTGAATCATGGCAAGCCTATGTCTTCTGAGCCCGAGTCAGATACATCTTACGTTGGTAAGTGCTGCTACTGTAAAGAGACTGGGCATTGGAAGAGAGATTGCATTAAATTCATGGAAGATTATGAGGAGTTGAAGGCGATGTATGAGACTACTTCCTCAGGTATTCATGTTATTACTTCAAGTTCTACCTTATAGGTATTGGATACTGGTTGTGGCACTGATATTTGTTATAATATGCAGAGCCTAAGCAATAGTAGAACGTTGAAGGAAGGACAAGTGGAACTGCGTGTCTGGAAGGAGCTATGGATGCTGCCTCAACCGTAGGGTTTTCACTTGTAGATGCCTTTGAGGCTTGGTTTTGTATTAAGTAATTGCTACAATGTACCTGCTTTAAGCAGAGTTGTTTTTCATTTTCTTGTAAGAATTTGAATGTTTTTATTTTGATAAAAGACAAGTTTTGTTCTTTTGATCTTAATGAAATATTAATTGTAGCACCCTATTCAAGGAATGAGTTTTATATCTTAAACCAAAGAGTGCCTAAATGTAACATAAATACCGAATTGGTTTAAATCTGATGAATTAAACCTGATTTTTCTTGGCGAAAATGTTTTGGTCACATAGAGTGAGTCGGATTCAGAAATCCCATAGTTATGGGCTTTTGGGCTCATTTGATCGGATATCTTATGAGACTTGAATTCTGCTTACTGGACCAAAAGACAAAGGGCCCATCTTAGCCGAGCTAGAGAAAGGCCCAAAGGCTTATTGGACCTTAAACATACTCATGTATGTGGCCCGATGAGCAGTATTGCCAGAGAAAATTTCCTGTACTTCATTATCTTTACTGATTAGTTCAGTAAGTATGACTGTGTTCATTTGATGAGACACGAGTCGGAATTCTTTGAAATGATCGAAAGAGTTCCAAAATGAGGTATAGAATCTGAGTGACAGAAGTATTGAGACTCTGGATTAGATCACGAGTGAGAATACTTAAGTCATTGATGGTGTGATCATCTGAATGAGTGTGAAGTCGTTTCACAGCTCATTTCTCCTGAAAACCTGGAGGTGTTTATGTGAGAAAGAATCAGATCTTATAAGAAATGATTAAAAATGAGTCACACGAATCTTCCATGATATTCTTTAAGAATAACGCTCTAGAAATATCTAAGTTTACGCTGAAATAGTTCCACCAATATCAGTTGAAAGACACCACATAAATGTGGACTGGAAATGATCCAAATTCGTCTTTACTGAGTATTTGTAGTTGTGCTACTTCGCTGGTTGTCCTAGGGAAACCAAGGCTTGTTACTTTTTACGTCCATTCCGAAAACGAAGTTAGGTTGTTCGGAATTCTGTTTTCTAAAAGGAAAGTTACTTTCCAAGAAGAACAGTGGGAGTAAAAGTATAACTCGGAAAAATTCGAGAAATACAGGAGGCTGCTCAACCTGTTGAGGGAGAGCAGCGGATGGATTTACAGATTTCTGTAGAATCTACACCTGTAGAGCCTGAAGTTCGCAGATCTGAATGAATCCGTCACTAATCCGAGAGTGATTTCTCGTGATTAATTGCCATGATCTGATGATCATTGAAAGTGACGAACCTGCGAAATTCACAGAAGCGAAAGTGAGCCCGGACTCCGAAAAATTATACTGTATGTAAGTTAGCTTCATCGATCCATTCATGGATAGAAGCAAGCATATCGGAGTTGGAATCTTCGTCATGTTGAAGCAGTCAAGGTTTTGACTTGAACAGGAACGAAGTGGAACTGTGCGTTTACTAATAGATAAGTGGGAGCGATGTTGCATTTCTCATAGTGTATGTCGATGACATACTGATTCTCGGAAATAACGTTCCAATGCTGCAGTCGGTAAAGGACTGGCTTGGGAGTTGTTTTATGATTGACATGGGTAAAGCCACATATGTTCTTGGATTTTGGATCTAAAGATAAAGATCCAAAAGAGCTGATAGGACAAAGTCAGGATTCTTATATTGACAAAGTCCTACACGTTTTCAGCATTCCAAGAAGGGTTTTATGCCAATGTCACATGGCATTACGTTAAGCAAGATACAGTGTCCTACGATATCTGCTGAGCTTGAATGCATGGATAAGATTCCATATGCGTCGGCAATTGGATCTATCATGTATGCCATGACACGTACTTGTTTTGATGTTGCTTTAATGTTAAGCAAGACAAGTAAAGACCAGTCAAATCCAGCAAAGAATCACTGAATAGACGTAATGAATATCCTCAAGCATTTGGAAAATACTTAGGATAAGTTCTTGATTTACGGAGAAAGTGAGGTGCTACAAGTCGGTAGAGTCTGAAAGGCAAGTTTCCAACAGACAAAGATGATTTCCGGTCACAGTCCGGTTATATCTTGTGTCTGTCTGGCGGTGCAAGGCACTGTTGCTGACTCCATGACTTAAGCTGAACATTTCGCAGCTTGGGTAGCGGCGAAAGAGGTTGTTTGGAAAGAAGAGTTCATTACTGAACTTGATGTGATTCCTAGCATAGTTGAGGCTAGCTACACATCAGAGGTCCAAACACCTTGAGGGTAGGTATAACCTATTCAGTGAGATAAATGACAGAGGTGTTAAGTAGATCAGCAAGTTTCAACGAATGAGAACGTTGCTAATCTATTAACGAAGCCACTCCTTAGGCCTAAGCACGAGTCGCGGACTGTAGCTGTAGGATAAGTGAAATTAAGATGTAGTCTTAATTTCAGTGGGAGTTTGTAAAGGGCTTTATTTAGTTGTTTTGAAAGGTTCATGTAAACATAATATTTTATGTTTATGAAATTTATGATTTCTGGATTATTTTAACTGTGATATAAATAATCGTTCCAAAATGATTCATGTCATTATATATAGGCCATCGAAGTACATGAGAAAGACTTGATCATGAAACCCTATATTTAACAAAATGACATAAATCAGAGTGTCCATAGTCGAAGGTTGTTGAAATTGGAACACCAACAACCACTTGAGACTAGAGTGTGTTGAGACTTATGACCAAGTTTCATGGGTCATAGATGTGCGGCATCAAAGTCGACACATAGGTATATGTAGGGGAGCATATGACCGGACATGACCCGCTGATGAGAACTCTACAAGATATTAATATTTGTGTCATAAGAGGTTCTCATCTACGACTATAGAGTATAGTCCTTAGACCTGAGTTCGCATGCATGTGGCTGCACATGGATTGATGCACTTTGATCATTGTCTAACGCTGTTTCGTAACTGGGAGCTATAAGGACCTTGGTTGGGTGTATTACAAAGTGTGTAGTTTATAGTGATGGAACAAGATGGGATTTGTCCCTCCTGTTAATGGAGGTAATATCTCTAGGCCAATCGGAGACTTGATAGCTGGTAAGAGTGTGGCCACACCCAAACGGACTTGCCCAAGTCGTTTGCATTGTCAGTATCAATTCTGGTCCGATGAACATGATCTTGGCTATATAAGGATGACACACATCTTGCCTTATGCCAGATCGAGTTATTGAGACAAAAGGATTAGGGAATGTAGAATTCCAGTACAAGTGGGAGATTGTTGGAAATGTCCTGAAATCTACTGTACTATCTCTAGAAAGTATGATAAGTGTCGAGATCAGACATAAGTCATAAATACTGGGTGATCATGATGACTTGCTAGAGCCCGCTCTTGATCTATAAGTTTAGGACTTATTACCAGTATTGTATGATCCCAAAGGGTCACACACCATAGCTAACGGGAAAGTTAAAAGGAATTAATACAGTAAGATGCAAGGCATTTACTGTATTTGTACAGAGAATTGGGCCAGACAAAATACAGTCTTTTGTCTGATTTGGGTCTTGGGCCCAAAACCTTAATAGGCCATTAGTTTAATTACTTGGGCCCATATAAGGGAAGAGGGTGGCGCCGATAAACCTATGGCTTCTGCGATTTTTCTAGGTCTGGCCGTCCTCTCTCTCTCTGTTGTTCCAGCTTGGTCTAGCAGCCTGATCCAGTAGCTTGTAAGCGTGTGGATACCTAGGAGGAGCCGGTTTCTATCAGCTCTCAGTGATCTCTTCATTACCAATCCGCTGCGCTAATAACAAGGTAATGATTCTGATCTGGTTTATGATTCAACTGCAAATCACCTAGATCCTAGTTGATTATGTGATAGGTTGTAATCTGATAATTGAACCTATGAAAACAAAATAATCCTACACCATCCTCACATTCCAATTCGACTTCCGAAGCAAGAGGAGTTGTCAAATCAACAACAACCTTGATCTCAGCCGAAGAGACACTAGTGAAAGGTTTAAAATCCACTGCTTTACCTAACGGACGACAGATGATACTCAGACCTTCGGGGGTAAGAAGATCAAAGGGTATGTTGTGAACCTTCGCCCAAACAGGAGCTTTATCAAGCGCAGGAGGATTGAGACTAAATTCAGATTTCCATTCAGTAACCCAAAAAGGAGAATCACCGACTCGCCACAGCTCCTGATCCAAAATTTTCCTTCGCAGCGCAGGAGACGGAACGTAAAACAAATATGCGTTCTTGACCAGATGATTAACCGTAACACGCCGATCTTTTCCCCACAAGAAATTCAGCACAGCCCAGATTTTGCCATAAGAGGGAGCCTTACCATAAAAAATACCAACGATGTAATCCTTATGAAGTTGAGCCCCTTTCTCAAAGACCGAATTAGGCACTCGCACCCTTGGACGACCTTCCGGAGAAATCGTAATCGGAACAGAGGAATCAGGAATTTTACCAGTAGAGGAAAGATTCTTTGCCCAATTAAAACCAGGAACCGCCGGAGCAGAGGGATTACCAGTCGCCGGAGGAGGAGAAGATCCGGGCGATGAAATAGAAGCGGCGGCACAGAGGGTCAGCCAAGGTTGAGAGGCAGTGACCATATCAACATCGAAGTGAAAGAGAACAATGAGCATATAAAGAAGTTGATTAACTATTGGATTAATTCAAATATCTGACATGTGATAGATTAATGGAACTGGATCTTTTCCTCTAGAAAACAAAATATACCCTCTTACGAAGGAAAGTGCGATACTTTTAGCGATTTTGTTTTACTGCTGTCTTCTTCTTGTTCATCCTTCAGATGGCTTCCGTGCCATCCCCTTCATCCGATCCACCACCGTTACTACCTTTGCCCGCTCGAGATCCCTCCGATTCAAATAACATTATTTTGGCTTCCTTCACTCGGCTAATATATTTTTCAGTGTTCTGAATAAATACTTTTAAGAAAAACTACATATCGAAAATTTGAGAGCTCATTCACAAACTACGCGTACTAGCTCGTCGCAAATCAATCGTCCCCAAAAACTATAACGTCATATAGACATTGGTAACGCGTTAATGGCGATACCATATGATTTGATATACCACCATTAACTACGATCTATACATCCAGTGGCTTAGTGGAATGGGGTCAGCTGCCCCCAGCAAATTTTTTTTTTTAATGTAATTTATTAAAGATAAAAATAATTGCCCCCATACCAAATGAAAAATTTGCCTCCACTAATTTTTTTTTTGTTATGTTACTTTATCTGATTAGTTTTATTTTCTTTTTATACTATTGAATTTAGGTAAAATGATTTACTTAATTTTCTACTAAAAACATTTATGTATTTATAAATTTAATATGTAATCAATAAATAGGTGTACATGAGTTTAACATGTCTAAATGGTTTACTTTATTTAACACTTTGTTTTTTTTCATAAGTGTTAAAACTTTGCACTCTAGATTTTTATTTACTGTTACAAAACTCTACACCTTTATAATTATTTTTTCCTTTGTAATATTAACTTATTTGTAAATTCCACTATAACAATTTTGTACAAATAGTAAAAAATGCTTCATAACATATTTAACATATATATAATTTGTTTGATAAACGTGGTAACTAACTAATCAAAACACTAAAACATGTTGGTTTGTAAATATCTTTTTTCTTTTCTGCACTTAAATTATAAAAGACTTTAAAAAAAAAAAAAGAAACTAACTAATCAAAATACAACAATTTAAAGATAGAAATTTAAACTAGAGAGCGGTTGAGGTAGTCCAAGTGGTTGATGGGCTCGGGGTGGTAAATACCATTTCCGGGTTCGAGCCCAGGCGGAAATAAAAATGCCTCTTCTGGTCACCCACACGGATATGGGCCCATTGCTTACGGCCCATTTGCATACCCGGAGAGAGGGTCTATCCGTGGGCTACACCTCCCCTTGGGAATTAGTTTGGGCCCCTCCATAGGCCCGGGATATCCCCAGGTTAATCAAAAAAAAAAAAAAAAATTTAAACTAGATATTGTTAATCTTTCTAGAAAAATATAAAAATAAAATATTATATATATATTAATAAAATAATATATTTTATATTTAGTATTATTTTAATTTAAATATTTATGTTCCCAGTTAAAATTATTTCTAACTCGGCCACCGTATACATCAATAATGATAATAGTGTAACGTGCATATATTATAATGTCAAGAAATATAAAATATGGTCAGGTTGAATATATCAGAGAATCTGACTAAGCTGATTGGGAGAGTTGTGATGTTTGATGTTGAAGACACGTGTCCCTCAGTTACACGCTGCATTAATTGGACGGTAATGAAATTTAATCAGTGTAGTACGACTGTTAGTTATCAATTTAAGTTTATAATAAGTGATTAAAAATTAAGAGCTCTTCCAACAAAACAAGAATGTTTTAGTGGGTTTCTTAAAATTAAAAAATTAAAATAATCAAAAAAGAGAGAGAATCATATGAGTTTTTTTATGAAGATACCAAAAATTATCTTCCTAAAAAACTCTATGTCTATTTTCTATTGGTTCACATTTACTTTTAAATTAAATTTTAAATATACAATTAAAATAATAATATTCTATGAATAAGAACTTCAACA
Source organism: Orychophragmus violaceus (assembly GCA_030180135.1). Taxonomy (NCBI): domain Eukaryota; kingdom Viridiplantae; phylum Streptophyta; class Magnoliopsida; order Brassicales; family Brassicaceae; genus Orychophragmus; species Orychophragmus violaceus. Next base: position 14,826,754 of record CM058238.1, on the reverse strand, counting down.
ACTAACTTCAATGGTTAGAACATTTAGTTGAAGTTCTAACCATTGAGGATGTTCTAACAAGTACTCCTTCCGTTTTTTATATAAGGGGTTTTGGTTAAAATTACAGAGATTAAGAATAATATGTTATTCTTCTAAAACTGTTATTTCAATTTAATTAAATAAAGTTCAACCAATCACAAAAACTAAATAATACTAGTGATTGCAATTAAAGCACTTAAAATTAATTCAACTAATCACTAAAAATAATACATTTAAATATATAGAAATTTGCAAATCCTCTTATATTAAAAAATAAAACTAAATTTCTAAAACCCTTTATATAAAAACTAAAAACACAGAGGGAGTATCTCCGACCTGTTGACTCTGTTAACTTGTCAAGAGAGTCTATGGCGTTGAATGGTACTAAGATTCGGCTGTGATGTGATGACTCTAATCATAGTCTACTACTGAATGATATTCCGATTTGACAATGATGTGGTTCATTTACTTTTATAAAATGATTAGTTCTTTATAAATTATGCATCACTCAAATCACACTAAAAAGCTGGTGTGATTAGATATTATTTTTTTAATTCTATAATTTTATCCTATTACTAATTGCAAGTTGGGAAAATGGAATTTTAACCAATTGCATCTAGAATCACTTTCTCATTCAAGAATGTAGGGTAATCAATTCGCACCCAAAACATAACTCCATTCATAAATCGAAGTGCCATTCGGGGCCTATATAACCCTATTTTTCAACAAAATATGTAAAGTATTCAAAGAACATTTAGTTGTAGTTTACGTACCGTAGAGCACATAACCAGTGCCGAGCTTAGCCTAGAAGAGGCTAATTAAGGCAAATGAAGGAGGGAGGGAAATTTAAAATAAAAGTTCAAATGAAACAAAAGGAAATAAATAAAATTTAAATATTTTTTTTTATAAAATAGTCTATACTATAATTACTATGTTATTAATCTTATGAAATCAAATTTTAAATTTAAAAATAACACTAAATTTTATTTATCACTATATTAGATAATGCGTTTAAACAAAAAAAAATAGGGATTCTAAAAATGGGCTAATATCAAAGAGGTCTAAGACAAATGCTTTATTTTTCGTCATTGGCATGGCCATGCACATAATTCTATTTTTTGGGTCAGAAACACATAATTCATTTATAAATGAATTTACGTGTACGTAACTAATAAATAAGTTGATATGGTGTAGTTACACATTGCAGGGTACGAAATATAACTTACATATATATACTAAACGTACTGAATATGCATATCGTTGCACTACAAAAAAAAAAATATATTTATTATGGGAGTCATACGAGATTATATTAATAACGTTTTTATAAAGGCTAGAACATCTACAGTTATCTCAGAGTGTTCCTTTTGTCGTGCTATATTATATAACTAATATAATAGTATTAATTTTAGTTTTTTATATACGGTTTATCATATCACAATATTTTTGAAATGTTTTAATTTATTTTATTAGATTTTGACATGCGCTTGGAATGCACACGGATGTATTTTAAAAAAAAATTAATTTGTAATTATTTTTTAATAATTTAGATTTTTTCAGTTATACAATTTAATTTTATTTATAATTGTTTACTGGTGTTATAAAATATGAGTTAATAATTTAGTTTTAAAAAATTGCATATTCTTTGATAAGAGTTATATTGTAAAGAAAAAGTAATTAAAATCACCATTTTCGTATTATTAGTTTTAACATGTGTTTTAACGTAAGATCATAGATTTGAAAAAAAAAATTATAATATTTTTGAGAAAACAATAGTTATAAAAGTACTATAATATAAGTTTAATATTTATTGCATTTATTTAAATATTTTTTATAAAACAACATTTCTAAATATTTTAATAATTAAATATTTAGAAAAGTAGAAACATAACAATCCGTTTATATTTTTGCATTGGTTTCAGTTTATTTTTAATTTTTATATAATAAAAATTTGTTAATTCATATTTGTAACCCATTTTTAGTGAACAAAGTTTGTTTTTAGTAATTTATAATCGATATTGGCTAATCTATATAAATAATTTTAAAATTTGATGGAACAACCTATTAAAACTGCACTCATAAAATCATCAATCACTAGATTTTGATCCGCACTTAGCGCGGAGTATGATTTTGATGATGATTTTTTGTTTTTTCACTATAGCAAACTATATCAAATAACATCATATTTATGGGGAAATGGTCACTCTCAGTAAAGTTTGTCAGGCTAAGCTACTACTTCAAGATCCTAACTCATATGTCATCAGTTCACAAAAGCAATTAGCATATATTCCATAATTCAAGTTCAACTATACCTCATGTCTACATAACTTTTCCAGCAAACTATAACTCTCATTTATTTAAACAAATGTAGAAGATATTGTTACTTTGTTAGAGAATGGACCGAAAACCAACACAAACTATGTAAATCCATAACATATTTGTTTACCTCATTAGTGGCATTATCATTGGCAACAGTAACTTGTGAGTCCAAAAACAAAGGTTGGCCTAAAGAATAGAAATCCATGACTGCTGCAAATATTTTAGGCGTGAGGATATCCCCATGATACATCAGCATACTTTGTTACAGTGACAAAATTTGTCCCAAAGAAACTGGAACAACACCTGCAAATCAAAGAAAAACCACATCATATTGAAAGATTCTGACTACCACTACATAATTTATAGCATAACTTTTTTGAAATCATTCAAAGTTTTCAATCCCTTTAGCAGAAAATTTTAAAGATAAGAAATAATTTAAGTTTTTTTTGTTTGCTATGAACCTGGTCCACGAAGGTTGAGATGGGAAAAATGTTTTATAGTCGAACGAACTTTAGAAATGCGTCCTTTTATTGGGGTATAAAAGTTTTAAGTAAACATAAATAGTACAAAATACATAGGATAAAAGTTAGAACATATGATACTATCTTATAGACTCAGATATAAATTAGGGGATATGAAATAGGAGTTTATTGCTAACATACTAAGTACATTTTTTATACTATAGTTCAATCTAAAGAGTCTTAAAAATTTTTCTTCGGTTATTAAAAATTAGTTGGTTTTGATTCATACACTCTCGCTTAACAACAATAAACATAGGGACTAATTTTGTTTTATGGAATAATACAATTGTTTGTTAAGTAACGATGGAAAACTACATTCTTCACAAAACATTATATAGCCAAAATAAGCAAGCTACATAGATCAATAGTGCAAAGGTATTTACCTCGTTAATGGCAGTATCCTTGGGCCTTGGGAGCATCAGCTTGTGAGTCCAGAAACAAAAGTTGGCCAAAAGAATAGAAATCCAAAACTGCTGCAAATATTTCAGGCTAGGGGATATCCCATGATACATCATCAGACTTTGTTACAGTGACAAAATCTGTCCCAAAGAAAACTCGAACTACACCTGCAAAGAAAGAACCACATCACATTGAAAAACTGTCTTTCGATCAGACAAACGAACATATTACATGAAGGATAATGATACCATCAATGGAGTAAATGGCCTTTGGCTAAAGGTGAACCAAGAGCTGAAAGAACATTAGTAAAGTCTGCGCTTCCACCTCCAGGGCTGGTTTTCCATGATAAAACATCAGAGAAAAAGGATTCTGCGTTGATTGTGTTTGGATAAACATCGTCTTTCTCTGCCCTGCTCAAAGTACCCATGAGTTAGAGCCAATTAGACCCTTAAAATCTGCTATGCTATGATAGCGAAACCATTCGTCTCAAAGACTGTAGAGATAAAGATTGCCCTAACGTCAACCCTGAAACAATCTAATTTCTGGAAAAACCTGAGCAATTTTTTTTTTAAAGCATAGAAGCAAATGATCTACGACACATAGAGAACAACAAATCCCAACCTTTCTGATGGAAATGACAACATAATACGAAAACAAACAAATTACAAATTAATATCCATACCTCCATGGAAAGCCCATTTCTGAGGATGTGAGGAAGATCCCGAAGACACGTGAATTGGGAACTTCAAGAAAGATCATGCCACTTGACACATTTTGGGAATCGGTGAAATTGAGAGTAAACGATGAAGTAATATAGCACTGAGGGTTGCGAACAGTGTGGAGATGAGAACCTGTTTCGGCAGTTTCAGATTATATAGGCGACGCAAGGAGGGTCGACGTAACGTATAGGAGAGGGTTCTCACCGTTTCGGATTTAACGCGAGTAATGAGAGATGGATTTATGAGATAGTGTGGAGGAGATAAAGAGAGTGGGTGGAGGTTGTGGGTAACGGCTGCCGTTTCAGATAACGATCTCGAAGAGGCTCCAACGATACCGAAGGTTGAAGACGATCGCAGGTTGGGCTGGAAACAAATTAGGTTTATGGAAATTTAGTTTGGGTTTGGGCTTTAGAGAGCTTAAGGTTAATTTGGTGAACATTAAAGATGGGCTCTGTTTGTTTACATAAAACGACAGGTAACTGGGCTCAAAATGCAAATTTACTGACCATACGCAACGCATAGAGGCAGCTAACTCGGCCAAGTAAAAAAAATTTATTCGACGTCCGGTCGATCCGGTCGATTACACCCAAGAAAGGCAACTATTTCGACAATTATTAAAAACAAAAACAGAAGGTGCCACGTCAGAAAAATGAAAGTGCTGAGGTGGAGGGCTGTAGGGAGAGAGAATTATATATATGATTAGGTTTATATGACTAAAAAAATATGTTTGCTTAACCAATTTGTTTTCTTGTATTACAAAAATGTAAATAATAATAATTAAACTGACGGATTAAAAAGTTTATAAGCATACGAAAATTCTGTGTTATGTAATATTTATATTTGCACTATCTATTTATTTGCTCCAAATTTGAAATTAGTTTGAAATTAAAATAATATTTTAACAGTTATGTATTATGAAATTATAAATTGATTGTTTAAAGTAATTTTATTTTAAAAATAAATTAATTTTGAAAAACATAAAAATCAAAATTCATTAAACTATATATTATGTTCTGAAAGTATTATACATAAATATATGATAACATAAAATGACAACAATGACGAAAACAAAATTGACAAAAATAAAAATTGAAACCCATAAGAACAATTGGGAAACAATAGTTTTTAGACAATTTGTTTAAGGCCCATAATAACTTGGATTTAATCATCTCTAACAAATTGTGTAAAGCCCATTATATTATAATAAACTGACAATATCTTTTTGTGTAATAGAAAAATAAGAGTGTTACGACCAGATTAAAAAAATCAGAAAGCCTAACTTTTAGGACAACTTTTCGAGGAGTAAGAGTCACAAATGCCACTTTTTAAAAAAATAGTGGCACAAATGCCACCTTCTGATAAAATTATAATTTTACCCTTAATGAATTTCAATAATGATTTGTCAAGGTTAAATAGCATTGAATCGGTATAGATTTGTAAAATACACGGTAGTTCAGGTGGTCGCGCGCGTCCTTGAGCGCGCGTCGCGTACAGGGTTCGAATCCTCCTATTGCGGTACAACTAGTACAACTGGTACATCTGGGGGCAGTTGTACTGGTACAACTGGTACATCTACGGGGCAGTTCGCTAAAAAAATTCAAGGGTAATTTCGTCATTTCATTAAAATCGAGTGGCATGATTCCAGATATTGATGCTAATCTAAGATGTCAAAACTCGAAAATCCTATGTTTTCTGCATGTATTTTGTTCATGCGTGACGGAAATCGCGATCCGGAGGTGATTAACAAAGAAGATATACAAAGATTTAGGCGAGTTCTACATATTCTGATTTCAAACGCTCTTATGTCTCTCACGATCTTTCACAGGTTCGCCTTCACACGATTTCTCCATTCAAATCAATTCTGGATACCCGAGAATTCGAGGTTGCTTAGAGGTAGATATTGTCCGTAATCAAATTCCCTTTCAGATCCTTTCTTTGGAATATTGCGATCCGGAGTTGATTCACAGGGAAGATCTACAACAATTACAGAGAGTTTTACATATTCAGAAATAAATGCTTTCGTTTCTCTCACAATCTTTTACAGGTTAGTCTTCATACGATTTTTCCATTAAATTCAATTGTTGATACCCGAGAAATTTAGGTTGCTTAAGGGAATATATTGTCCGCTATCAATTTCCCTTTCAGCTCTTTGCTAAGAAATATTTTCGTTTTGAGAGTGTTGTTCACCTTGAATTGAACAATTCTAATTTTTTTTAATTGAGCATGATGGTAATATTAAGCTATCTTTGTCTGTTGTTAGAACTCTTTGCCATCTGGAAATAGATGATGCCATTAGTCCTTCATGTCTGCTTTATGAGGATGAATCACGATTACCAACATCCAAGCATCAGCTTGAAAGGCGCAAAATATATTCTGCCGTGGGTACTCTTAACTAATTAGCGACATAATATATTTTAGGACTGGAGACGGGGCGTTCTAATCTTGGTATCTAGTTATATTTCATTCAAGGTTTTAAGTAGTGTGTTTATTTGCATTCAGATGGAATTGTTTATTGAGTCAGACTTTAGAAAAATATGTACGCAGTAATACTGAGTTTCAGATAATTGTGTTCCCTTAATCACATGCCATCCCTGCAAAAATAATTTATACATGTGATATTTTTCAGGTGCAACTGTGGATTGGTGGTCCGGTGGAATCATTCTGTTTGAACTAATTATGGGATTTCCATACTTCAATGCGGAACATCCTAAGGTAAGAGACTAATCACTGTGTTGTTTCCTGTTAATAATTTGATTAATCTACATATATTTCTCAAGGTCTTAAAAACTAAAATACGTACTTGGTTGGTTCTTCAAAATGTTATTTTTTTGGTATTGCCTTCTTCAAGGTATCCACATGTATACATAATATAAATGTCAACGTATATAACAAAATAAGAGATAAGGGCTAGAAGTGTTGACTAGGAATCTCATCTTGCACTGATGGTTAGTTGTCCTATACTGGCCATATGTAGGAGACAAAGAGAAATTTTCAATGACTCTCTACTCGCCAATAGCAACTTTATTTTCAGCATTCTTAACAAATGTTTTCTTGCATGTTTCATGAATCTTAGCCTCTAAATAGTAAAATTTATTAGCATAAGTATTGAAAAAAACGAAATTAGCATCTATTTAAAAACCGAAATGATATGCTTATTTTTGTGCGATTAACTTACAGTATCATCTCCTAAAATGATTTTCAATGTCTCTCCAGATTGAGAGGTGTATTGTTTCCAAAAGTGAAGAAACTTGACACGGATTCGTCAACCGGTTTTGAAAGGCTTAAAACTTGCAAGGTTAGTAAAACCATTGTTATTGTTAATCACCATCGACATTTTATATGGAAAAGAGAAATATGAGTGAAAAGAATGGTTTGAAAGCGGTGAATGATGAAAAAGTGTTGTATGCAAGTTTATTTATAGGGTATAGGACAATATAGGGTTTCATTTATGGAGGAATATACTCGGTAAATTTGTTTAACGAAATCAGTTAGCAATGCTTGCTAATCAAGTCATATTCGAATATACTCTTTATTTTTATGTGATTGTGCAATTTAGATTGTTGCTTGTGGGAATGGTTTATGTATTGTTAGTATTTTTGTATCCTGATACATTGCTAAATTTATGGAATGAAGTTATATGATTATAATATAATTAATGAACTTGTGTTATTTAGTTAAGTTTGTTAGTAACAGAAATTATTATGAATGATTTTTTTGGCAATTCGAATATATTTAAAAGAGATTTGCAGGTCTATTCGATTGTTATATAGTTGGCGTGATATTGGGTGTTCAAAATCGAATAATAGGTTTGTGAGATATGGTAAGTGTTTAATTCGAATATGATGCTAATTTTGTTATTGTGTAGTTTATGGAATGAAGTTATATGGATAGATTATTTTAATGTATTAATGGTATTTAGTTAAGTTTGTTAGTAACAGAAAATATTATGAATTATTTTTGTTTTTGAAATGTGGAGTATATTTAGTGTATTTAAAATTTAATGATTGTGTTGATGACGATTAGTTATTTTTGTTTGTTTTGGTTTAGGGTGCAAACCAAATGGAAATCAAAGGCATAGTATACCGGTTTGTATATCAAGGTTAGATAAACAAAATTCTATCTATAATACTGTTTGATATCATTGGACGTAAACCAGAGGCTGGTTTGATTCATTTATGTATTCATCATTGTCGGTTAACCGATTAACAAAAGAATTGATTATGTAGCATTACCGATTGTAAATTGTTGACATGTTTATTTATTGTTGACAGGTTTGGTTATGTCATTTTAAATTTGTCAATAGAAGAGGCTGAAACTATAAATTCATGAATTAACCACGAATAAACCATATTGTAAATTGTTGATAGGTTTGATTTTTATATAGAGATTGGTATAAATGGTTTGATAAAAATTGGTTAGAAGATCTTTTGTGTGTAGTGAATGTTAGATTAAATCCAAATATTGTTTTAACCTTAATGATTTGAAAAAAAAATAACAAAAAAAAGGAATGGCACAACTTGTAAATAATTGAAAAAGTTTAGGTATTTTTTGTTTTGTACTGCTACGTTAATAGTATAGATAATTTGATATATCATATATTTGAACAATATAAATATTAATTAATTTTAATCGTTTTATCAAGTTAAAAATATATTTATATTTTAAACTTGTAAAAAGTTGATACTAATTTTTTTAATAATTGGAATTGACTAATTGTTAACCCATTCCATTCTTGGTTTAAATATTTTATAATTTTGATAGAGTAATTCCACAACAAAATGCAATTATAAAAAAAATCAATTGTAATATATTATACCATAGATTCGAATAATATAAAATATTGACTAATTTTATTTTACCAAAGTAAATATATTCCAATCTAATTTTAATATTTTATAAACTAAAATTTATTTAATAGTATTTTTATAATATTTACTTTAATTTTAAAAAGTTAAATTGTGTTAACATATATGAATTTGTGTTATTTTGTGTATATATTTATTTCAATTGATTTTATAATTTATAAAAATAACTGATGTATTGAATTATTTAATTATATTTATCATTTGTTTTAGTAATTTAGTTATATTTATGGAATTTGTTGGTGTTGGATTTCGTATCAGAAATTCGGCCCACTAAATAACAGAAAGGCCCAATAACAACCTAGGCTTATTGGGTTGGGATTCATCCGAGGCCGAGAAAGATTTACATATTAGTCCAAAAGCGGTTCAAGTCCATTGAGTACGACCTCGACATGAAGAAAATGACTTCTGCTAAAAGACCGATTTGTTACCAAATCAAACTTCTGCGTATCATAGGTAGAAGAGGTATCGTCGCTAACGATAACATACTAGAAAACCGGAACGAGAAGGTCGAGGTTCGAGCCTATAAAAGGAGAAGAGAGATCCTCACAAAAGCATTCCAACTTCCAGAGAGAAAACCACTTCGACTTAGATTACTTTGATCCATACTTTGTATACTTTCGATCCGATTGTATAAATTCCCATTTCGACGTTCAATCCTAAATATATCTTTGATTCATAGGAAATTTACATTTGCATTTTATAAAGTCTAAATCCATTTAATACAAATCCACGTAATATCTGTGAATCCGCGATCTCACAGAATATAAATATTTATTAAACTATTTTTATGTTTTGGTTTATATATAAGTAATTATTTTAATTTATAATAATTTCTAATTAATAAATTTGAATTACTTAATTAATTTTAGGAATGAAAATATTAAATGATTTTATTAGATTTTGCTATAAGAAAAAAGGAAATATATATTTGCATTTAAATAAATAAACATATTGTAAGATATTATACTACTAATTTTAGTTTTACAATATTACCCTCAATAAAAAATAAAAATCTCAAATAAAGTTAGTGACACAATCCGTAATATAACACGTTAAACCAAAGTTAGTTTCATAGAACCTTCATATTTTAATAGTATAGATTGTAGAATACTTATATGTTGTAGTACTTTATGTCAGAGCTCATTATTCATGCTATAATGTATGGTTCTGTTTTATTGCAAATTGGATTTCTATAAAAGAAAATATTCAATATATGTTTCATGTGGTTTCATTAATAAATCAAAATGTACTTACATCCTTACCACAAACATATTTACTATATTTCCATAAACTTGTATACAAACATTATTACAAATTTAGAACTAAATGAAAGAACAAGTCTATAGAAACATTAAAACTAAATCAAAACCTTGAGCTCGCATAAATTTCTTGACCTTATCCTACATCTTACGAAGAGCAGTGATATGCTCAGAGTTTAATTCCCTAAGTTACACTGCAAGTGCACAAGCAAATAGAGTATCTAGGGGTCGAACCACATAAACTCAAGAAATCTTACGATAGATTATAGAATATCAAGTTAAGGTCGGTGATGCAAATCAAAAATATTAAACTAAAAGCAGTAACTAAATCAAAAAGCAAGTCGGTTTGTTTTATCAATATACTAAAAGCGCTAAGTCTAGGGAGTTCTCAGGAAATCAAGATAAACAGATCAATTTTCAGTCATGATCAAATTAAGCACCGTTCTAGAACTCAAACACAGATGTAGAACTAACCAACTTTCGTTGCGATAATTCACTAAGTCTAAACCCTAGAAATCCAAATTTCCTTGCAATTCCTAACAGATTTAACTAGCTTAAGTGCAGGTTCGATTTGTTCACAATTCAATTAAACCAAATTTCTTTGAAGATAATTAAACTACTCAACCTAAATAGATCAGATTCTAAATCACACTTCCGTGCCAATTTATAAACCTAAGATCTAGATTCCAAGTGATCAGGTTAGAAACAAGAATTAAACACAATTCATGTTGAAGAACTAATCAAGTTATGAATCCTAATTGATTGATTATTCTAGCAAGTCATGAAATCCCTAATGAGAATCCCTAAACTTAACTATGATCTACTCAGACATGATCAATGAAACATAAATCATAATATGAATTAGGCCTGGGCGTTCCGATACCCGTTCGGATTCGGTTCGGATTTTTCGGGTTTTGGGGTTTTTGGATCTAGACATATAAGACCCATTCGGGTATTTTAGAATTTTGGTTCGGGTTCGGTTCGGTTCCATTCGGGTTCGGTTCGGGTACCCGAAAAATCATAAAACAAAAATAAAAATTAGTAATTTTAAATAAAAGTTTTGTCAAATTTTGACAAATATAATAATAACTTTCATATTTTTTCTTTAATTTAGTTATTTTAGTCTAAAAATAACCAATATATTTAAGTTTATAATTATAATTTTGGATAATTTTGTTATATTAAGTCTATATATAATTAATATTTTGGCTATTTAATTGTAATTTGGATATTTCGGATACCCATTCGGTTCTCGGTTCGGTATGAATCCTAACTGATTGATTATTCTAGAAAGTCATGAAATCCCTAATGAGAAGCCCTAAACTTAACTATGAATCTACTCAGACATGATCAATGAAACAAAAATCATAATATGAATAGATTGCATAAATAAAAGAGTAGAGAATAAAGAGGGGTTCAAAATCTTCTCCAAAAGCAAAAGCAGTACAAGGTATGATCAGCCCCCAAGCTCTCAAAAACTCTCTCTAGCTAAAAGAATGAATGTCTAATCTAAACAAAACACCAAAAAAACTAATTATAAAGTGCTAATCACGACTTGGGTCTTTTTGTAAATACTGGAACTTTCTGGGTAAAAAGTGCAAATCTCCAATTCTTCATTAATTTGCTGGCACGGGTCTGGATCGATCGACGCCAATGTAGCATCGATCGACGCACTGGTCGCTCCGAGATAGTCATTTCTGCTCCTTACGGCTTTAGTTCCAAAACTTGCCCAATAAACTCCAATATCTTCCAAAATCCTCCAAACGTGCATGTACCTAATAAACACCTGAAAAGACTCGAAAGATACTACAAAAGACTCGAATATATACTTATATCATGGCTTAAAACAGGTAAAAACCATGATATATGAACTCCCCCACACTTAGCCTTTGCTTACCCTCAAGCAAAACAGAAAACCAAAATGTGGTGAAGAACTCATTTCATCTTAGATGTACTACACTCAGATTCCCCTTAGTAAGCCACATGAAAATGCACCTGCAGATATCAAGACCAACATATACTTTCCCCACACTTAGCAACTATCCTAAGTAAACTCCACAGTCACATCCAGAGCATTCAAATTCACTCTATTGACTTCTATAAGCTATTAAGTGCGGTCTCACCTAGGGAGTATCGATCAAAGGGCACATGGATTCTTACTATGTTAGCATCTGACCACCATAATATCGTTTTCTGGTTCCTTTCTTCTCCTTTCCTTCCTTAGCAACTAAATTTTCCCACTAGGTATCATTTTATTTTATTTTTATCAGTGCTCTTCCTTTTTTTATTCGGGGTATTACTTTGGACATGTTTCCATGGATGCACAAGAAGTAATAGGGGTCTCTATCACTCCCGCGACCACTTCGAAGCTACTAGCTTATCCTCAGTTTATCTCTCTCTTTTTTTACTTTCAAGGAAGGGGAGAAGGGAACCATACTTGAACAGATTTACAAGCTGTGTCAGAACTAACAGAGGAATCCGACTCAAAATATACCAAGCCCCTAGGTGAGAAAAAGTAAGTCAAAATTAGGGGTGAAGTCAGTCAAGGATCCTCTGAATACCTGAAGTGATATGGGTGTCCTTAGTAGGCTGATCTGTGTTGGATTTTCTAATAGTCATAGATTCATCTGCAAGCTCATTCCAGTGGTTACTTAAGTTCCTGCAAGTGTGGTGATCTCCTCAAAAATTTATTGTTTCCTACTTAAACTGTTTTGACTCAATAAAACAGACACAACTAACTCTAAGAAAAGAAAAAGATTATGTCAGTACCACCTCCCCCACACTTGAAACACACTGTCCCCAGTGGTGGCAAGCTTATGATTGGTAAAAGAAGAAAAATGAATTGGGATGTGTTATGTTCTGTTGATTTTTACCTGTCTCGCAACTGCGTCGATCGTTGCACAGGAGCGCGACGATCGATGCAGTGCAAATCTTGGTGGAGACGATCGACACACAAGACCGTGTCGATCGTTGCAATGCGATAGTAGTCGTGAGTCGATCGACACACATTACCGTTTTGATTGTTGCACTGCGATTTTAGTCGGACATTACAACAGAAAGCATCTATTTCGTGAGAAATTTCAAAAATCAAACATGTAAGCTGTAAACACCACAAACAACGCAAAAATCAAAGCAACATATAGTCATAGAAGCAAATACATCAATTCCAAAGCATAAGTACTGACAAAGACTCAAGAAAAATGAAAAAGTGAAAAGATACAGAACCGAGTGTCAGGAAACAAGAACTCAAATCTCACATCACTCGGACTCATCGTCAATGCCACTGTAAGGATCAAAACCACTGGACGTCGCAGGAGTGGGAGAGCATCGACGTTTACGAACTGGTACAGGATGATGGACTTGTGGATGTCTCCTGCAGGCGCAGCCATGCATCCACTCCCAAATGCCCTTCAATCTATCATTAAACAACCTCTGAAACTCACCCTGAGACATGTCAGTGGGGTCCATCGGTGGATCCAGATATGAACCAGGATCGACATAAGCAGCAGTAGGAGCATGAGCAGAAGATCCCGACGCATAAGATGGTCTTGGTGCAGAAGACGAAGAAGCACCCAAAGGGTTAACAGATGTAGGAACTCCGCGCCGCGGGTTCCTGTCAGGCTCAAAGCGCAAGGCTGCTAAAGAATCAACTCTCGTAAGCTCAGCAGTAGGAAGCTGTACACACCACTCTCGTGAGTCTGCATCATGGTAAATCCACAGCTTTCCTTCTTTCATCCATGTAGTGCTCTTCAAGTGAGTAAGATCCATCCACACCCTCCTAGTAATGCACTCTTTCCCAGCACTAGGGATCCTGAAATGCTGAAAGATAAGAGTAAGTAAACTCCCTACTGTCTCAACCTTCTTCCCAGAGAACGTCTTGGTTTTCATATCACACAAGTGATCTGCAAATATTACTCCCAAATTTAGCTCAGGCTCTGGGTCTTGCAATGGTGTGTCTGCAAACAAATGATTCACTCCAGTAAAAAGCAACTGCATCTCCAGCTTTCTCTGCTTGTTCACCTCAGACTTGCAGAGTAAAGTGTATCCCAAAATGCTCCCAATATATCACAAGACTGGATGGCGCAACAATATCTGCTTCGAGAAGCGTGAGTTATACACCTTGCATCCAATGTGATCCCAGAAAAACTGACAGCTTTCGCTATCCAACTCACCAATCAGAGAGCATCGAGTAGGCTCATCACTAAGGCAATAGAGTCTGCAAAGATCAAGAATGATGATCTGGTACCCGAATCCATTACACATGAATGTGAATGTCCCCTCTCAAGCCCTCCTGCGCATAGGATCAGTGTAATAGACTCTGCAGGTGGACAATAGCTGTCGCACCAAGTCTGGAAAGAGATCATAACTCCTCATGGGCATAGTCCCAAGACCTATTTGTCTCACCACTCCCAGCACATCATCAGTAATATCGAGCATCTGACAGGTCGGTAATACGCAAATGGGCATGATCTCCATACCCTGCCACGCGTTGTAAAACAACGTGTCATAATCGTCCCAAGTCTCAGAGATGTATCTATCTAAGCACGCAACACTCTCAGTCACTTTCTTATAATCCTCTGTCCACTCTCTAGTCACAGGAATATTGTCCCGCTCTGCCTTAGGCCAAGGAGCCTGTATAGCGCTAGGAATGCCCGTGTAAGGCGCATGCGGAGGTGAAACACGTACGAACCAATCAGCAGGAGATTCATCTGCAGCAGGCACATTTATTCTCTTCCTCGGTGCCATCTGCGATCAAAGACACAAGAAAACCAAAATTGCGATTAAGCTAAGTCTCTAAGATCAGCAAATGCAGTCATATCAGTGTCTATCATCTCAATCAACCATCATCAGCAGAAAAAACAGTGTCAATTGCATCTAATCTGTCATACATTCGCCCTAAATCAGAGAATCGCAAGTGTTCTTCATCGAATCAGAGATTCTCTGAAAACTTGCGAAATCTGTCAGTGCATAAGGCAACACGAAATCATCACTAGCAACCTCAAATGAGCATCAATATACCATCAAGACAAGTAAATCGTGACAAAATTTGAATTCAATACCTTAGGGCCAAAATTTGAAACTAGGAGATTCGGGACACATACCTCAAAATCAGTTGAAATGAGTGATAGAAATGGAAAGAGGATGAGAAATCAAGCAAAATGGGCTTTTGAATCGGTGAAAACGACTAAGAATCGAAGGAGTTAGGGGTAGAGGCGATTTAGGGTTTCGTTTGGCGAGAGAAGAAATGGAGAAGAAGAAAAGAGAATTTAAATGCACTTACCTTGCATGTGCGTGCATCGATCGTCACATCAGTTGCAACGATCGTCGCAAATCGTGATTGGTCGAACCAATCGGATTTCCGGTTTATAACCTTGCCTTCTGATTTTGATTAGACCGGGTATGTCGATCGTCGCACATGTCCGAAACGATCGACACACATCGTATTTCTTTCTTCCTTCGGTTTGATTTCATCCCGCGAGCTGAACCACAATTGAACCGGCTTAAATTGTCTTGTCTCCCATGGTTCGATTTCCCCCTGCATCGATCGTTTCACAGGACCGCAACGATCGACGCAGTGCGATTCTCCAGTTTCCAGACTTCGGATTTGTACGACTAAAAATACCAAAAACGAAAAACCAACGTAAAATCCTAACAAAACACCAAAATGAGTATGTACAGACCTATCAGTGGGTTTCCTCCCACTCATCGCTTCTTTATTGTCACTAGCTTGACATGAAGGAGATCAGACAGAGGGTGCATCATCCAGAGGGAGAATATGACCTCTTAAAATCTCGGCTTTAGCCCAATAGTGCTTCACCCGCTGTCCATTGACAGTAAATTCCTTACCTTCTGAGCGGATAAGCACAACAACACCATATGGACGCACCTTCTTGATTGTGAAATGACCAGACCACCTAGAACGCAACTTACCTGGAAACAATTGCAGACGTGAGTTATACAAAACTACATGATCATTAGGCTCGAACTGTCTGAAGACAATCTTCTTGCCATGATATGCCTTAGTCCTCTCCTTGTACAGCTTTGACTTCTCATAGGCATGATGCCTAATCTCATCCAGCTCATTCAGCTGCACCAATTTCCTCTCTGCTGCAGGCTTCAAGTCAAATTTCATCTGCTTCACAGCCTATGCTGCCTTGTGCTCAAGCTCAACTGGAAGGTGGCAGGCTTTACCATACAGAAGATGAAACAGAGTAGTCCCAAGTGGCGTCTTAAACGCAGTCCTATAGGCCCATAACGCATCATCCAGATTTGCAGACAAATCCTTCCTTGTCTTCCCAACTGTCTTCTCCAAGATCTCCTTGATCTGTCTGTTAGAGACCTCAACTTGTCCACTAGTCTGAGGATGATAAGAAGTAGCAACTCGATGATGAAAACCATGCTTTTGTAGCAGTTTCTCAAAGACCTTGTTGATGAAATGAGTTCCTCTGACAGGCATCGCACTGAGAGACAAAGGTATGAGCGTCTATGAACATAGTAGGCCACCAGAAATCTGCTTGCAGAACCTTAGACACAGTCTTGAAAGTAGGAAAGTGTCCAACATAATTTGATCCATGACAGTGAAATATAACATTTGGAACCACTGATTCTGCAATGCATCTCCTGTAAATACCATCCGAATAGTGGTTGTAGAGATATAGATCATCCCAATAGTATCTCCTTAGCTCTCTGAAGAACTTCTTCTTAGCATACCCCTTAAGCTCATCTGTTTCAGTCTCTGCAGCCAGGTAATTAGCAATATCCGCAAACAAGGGCCGATTGGTCGTCGCGACAGCGTGAAGATCGATGTTGTAGTGTCCAATCTGAACCTTTATAGGTTCTGGGTTCGTATGTGCATTGTGTTGATCGACGCACAGGTCCACATCGATCGATTCAATCCCGATACCTGCATCGATCATTGCCGACGTGGCATCGATCAACGCTGTGCGCATAATCCGACATTTATGCAACTTCCTATCTAAGTCTGTCCTAAAGGCTGTCTCGATCAAATTGACGTTCTCTTCTGGCAACAAATCATTAATGGGGATGTCTTCTTCAATCCTAATCCTTGACAGATGGTCAGCAACTTCATTTTCAACCCCCTTCTTTGTTGGATCCCTATGGATCTAGGGTTTGATATATTGAATGAAAACCAACCTCGTTCTTACCTTTCTGGCAGCGGAATTGAGATGGTGAACGAGATCAGTGGAGCAACGCAAACGCCTTGCCTCTACCAGATACACACGCACGCTTCACTGGAAACGGGATGCTAGTGCCGGATCAACGGGATCGATTCTCTCTGGTGTGTCTAGTGTTTCTCTCTGGAAAACTTGACGGCTCGTGCGTTTAGGTCGAACTAAAACGAGTTTATTCAACCTAAACTTGCTTAACGGGCCAGACTCAATTAAGTCATAACCCGAAAAACTTGTTCGGAAAAACCGAACTGTGTCGACCGACACACAAGCTGTGTCGATCGACACAACACCATTAAATCGAATCTTATGTGTATTTCAATACACATAATATGATCATTGCCACAATGATCATTCCCATGTCGTAGCTTCCAGTTCGCTTAGGTGTGTGACCCTATAGGATCATATAATACTGGCAGTAAGTCCACGACCTACAGATTGCAAGAGGCTTCTAGCAAAGCATTGCAAACACCCAGTATTATACGAATGTCTGATCTCGACACACAACTATCACAGGAGTGAGTACAAGTGTGATTTCAGGACACTATCCCAACAATCTCCCACTTGTACTGGAATCACCAATTCCTATAATCCTTTTGTCTCTATATCTCGATTTGGCATAAGGCAAGATTAGTGTCATCCTTATTTAGCCAACATCGTGTTTATCGAACTCCTGATCTCATACTGAACATTACAAACAACTGAACTACAGTTCGTTTGAGTGCGGCCACACATTTTCTCAGTATTCAATCTTCGATAGGCCCTGAGATATTTATCTCCCGTTATACAGGAGGGACAAATTCCATCTTGTTCCATCCCTGTTTCAACGCGTACTTCATGATACACCCGAACAGTGCCGTTATAGTCGCCAGTTACGGGTCGACGTTTGACAAGGTCAAAGTGTACCAATTCATATGCAAGAAAGCATGATGAACTCAGGTCTAAGGACTATACTCTATAGTCGTAATGAGAATCTCTTATGACACATATATAACTATCTTGTAGACTTCTCATTAGCGGGTCATGTCCGATCATATGTTCACTAACATATATCTATGTGACTGACTGCGATAATCATATCATTGGCTCCATGAAACTTAGCCAACAGTCACCTCACAATCTAGTCTCTACCGGTTGTTAGTGTCCCAATTCTACAACCTCGACTAGGGACAAAATAATTCATTAACTTATAGGGTTTCATGATCAAGTCCTCAACTTGATGACCTATAATATGTCATAAACTTATTTGGGACCATTATTTAGATCACAATATAAATAATGCTGAAATATAATTTCATTGAAACACTTCCAAAGAATGTTTACAAGAGCGTCTTATTATAACTTAAAATACAACCAAAAACTCCCACTAGAATCAAGATTACATCATAAGATCTCTAATGCCTACAGCAGTCATATGACTCTCATGCTTAGGCCTTGGGAGTGACTTGGTCAGAGGATCAGCGACGTTCTCATCTGTCGGAACTCGGCTGATCTTCACATCACCTCTATTGACAATATCACGAATCAATTGATATTTCCTCTCAATGTGTTTGGACTTCTGGTGTGACCTGGGTTCTTTCGCCTGAGCAATGGCTCCATTGTTATCGCAAAATAAAGCCACTGGCTCCAAGATACTAGGAACCACACCAAGTTCAGTCATGAACTTCTTGATCCAAACAACTTCCTTTGCCGCTTCTGAAGCAGCAACATATTCAGCTTCCGTTGTGGAATCAGCTACGGTATTCTGCTTAGAGCTCTTCCAGCTCACCGCACCGCCATTTAGACAGAAGACAAATCCAGATTGTGATCGGAAATCGTCTCTGTCTGTCTGAAAACTCGCATCAGTGAATCCATTCACCACAAGTTCATCACTTCCTCCATACACAAGGAATTTATCCTTAGTATGTCTCAAATACTTGAGAATATTCTTGACAGCTGTCCAGTGTTCCTCACCTGGATCAGATTGGTATCTGCTTGTCATGCTTAACGCGTAAGCAACATCTGGACGAGTGCAGAGCATGGCATACATGACAAATCCTATTGCAGAAGCATAAGGAATCCTATTCATGCGTTCTCGCTCAGCAGATGTCGCCGGACACTGCTTCTTGCTGAGACTCATGCCATGAGACATTGGTATGAAGCCCTTCTTGGAATCTTGCATCTTGAATCTGTGCAACACCTTATCAATATAAGTGTCCTGGCACAATCCAATCAGCTTGTTAGTTCTATCTCTGTAGATTCTGATTCCAAGAATGTACGCGGCTTCTCCCATGTCTTTCATGGAAAAACAACTTCCAAGCCAAGTCTTGATAGACTGAAGCAACGGAACGTCATTACCGAGGAGGAGTATGTCATCGACATACAATACAAGAAACGCAATTTTGCTCCCACTAGTCTTCTTGTATACACATGCTTCCTCTTCGTTCTTGATGAAACCGAATTGTTTTACTGCTTCATCAAAACGAAGATTCCAACTCCGTGATGCTTGCTTCAATCCATAAATGGATTTATGAAGTTTGCATACCTTTCCAGCGTTTTTAGGATCGACAAAACCTTCAGGCTGTGTCATGTACACATCCTCTTCCAGAATACCATTCAGGAATGCGGTTTTGACATCCATCTGCCAAATCTCATAATCATAATGAGCAGCAATCGCTAGAAAAATCCGAATAGATTTAAGCATAGCTACTGGGGAATAGGTTTCATCATAGTCAATACCATGAATTTGTTTGAAACCTTTAGCCACCAATCTCGCTTTGTAAATCTGTACATTGCCATCCACGTCAATCTTCTTCTTGAAGATCCATTTACACTCAATGGCTTTTACACCACTAGGTAAATCGACCAAGGACCATACTTGGTTTTCTGACATGGATGTCATTTCGGATTTAGAGGCTCCAAGCCACTTTTCGGAGTCCGGGCCCATCATTGCTTCCGCAAAGGTCGCTGGTTCGTCACCTTCAATGATCATCAGATCATTTGAATTGGTTACGAGAAATCCATAGTATCTCTCGGGTTCGTGACGGATCCTTCCGGATCTGCGAACTTCAGGCTCCACAGGCGCCGGTTCCACAGAACTTTGTGGATCCAACTGCTGCTCTTCCTCAACAGGTTGAGCAGTTTCCTGTGCATCTTGAATTTCTTCAAGATGTACTTTACTCCCACTGTTTTTCTTAGAGAGAAACTCCCTCTCAAGAAAAGAACAGTCCCGAGCAACAAATACTTTGTTCTCAGATTGGTTGTAAAAGTAGTATGCCTTGGTTTCCCTAGGATAACCAATGAAGTAGCATTTATCTGATTTGGGTGCAAGCTTGTCAGATATTAAACGTTTGACATAAGCTTCACAACCCCAAATCCTCAGGAAAGACAGATTAGGAATTTTCCCAGTCCACAATTCATGTGGTGTCTTATCCACCGATTTAGATGGCACCCTATTTAGTGTAAACGCAGACGTTTCTAGAGCATATCCCCAAAAGGATAATGGAAGATTAGTATGACTCATCATAGACCGAACCATATCTAATAAGGTTCGATTTCTCCTCTCTGACACTCCATTCCATTGAGGTGTTCCAGGAGGAGTGAGTTGTGAAACAATTCCACACTCGCTCAGATAGTCGCTGAACTCTTGGCTTAAGTATTCTCCTCCGCGATCCGATCGCAGAATTTTGATACTTTTGCCAAGTTGGTTCTGTACTTCATTCTTGAATTCCTTGAATCTATCAAAGGATTCTGACTTGTGTCTCATCAAGTAGACATAGCCATACCTACTGAAATCATCAGTGAAGGTAATGAAGTACTTGTAATTTCCTCTGGCAACAGTACTCATCGGCCCACATACATCAGTATGAACAAGGCCCAACAAGTCACTGGCCCTTTCATTTGGTTTGTTGAAAGGGGCTCTAGCCATTTTGCCCACCAAGCAAGATTCGCATTTCTCACATGATTCAAAATCAAATGAGCCCAGAAGCCCATTTCGATGGAGCCTTTGGATGCGTTTCTCATTGATATGGCCCAAACGACAATGCCATAAGAAAGTCGGGTTTTCGTCATTTGACTTAAACCGCTTTGTATTTATGTTAAAGACAGGCATTTCTTGATTTAAAACATATAACCCATTTTCTAATGGGGCGCTACCATAAAATGTACCATCACGATTAAAAGAACAAACTTTATTCTTAACAGCAAAATCAAAACCTTCCAAATCCAAAACGGAAACTGAAATTATGTTTCTGCTTATCGCAGGTACAAAGTAGCAATTATTTAAAGCTAAAATCATGCCCGAAGGTAAAGACAATTCATAGGTGCCTACGGCCAGTGCAGCAACCTTAGCTCCATTCCCGACTCGTAGCTCCACTTTTCCTTTCTTCAGCGTTCTACTGTTTCTTAGTGCCTGCACATCAGTACAAATGTGAGCACCGCAGCCGGTATCCAATACCCACGAAGTAGAACTAGAAGATATAACATTAAGTTCGATAACATAAATACCTGAGTCAGACGCAACATACGTCTTCTTCAGTTTCTTGTAATCTTCCTTGAACTTCTTGCAGTCTCTTTTCCAATGCCCCAACTGCTTGCAGTAGTTGCACTTATCCTCAGCAGAAGGCCCGGATTTGGGCTTGGGCTTGGGCTTGTCTTGACTTTCAGTCTCGACAACCTGGGCCTTTCCCTTATCCTTCTTAGGTTTCTTAAACCTTTTACCCCCTTGTACCATCAGGATACTGGGAGTAGCCTTCTTGAGATTCGGTTCTGCTGTCTTCAGCATACCGTGCAACTCAGTCAATGTCTTAGTCATGTTTTGCATGTTGTAGTTCATAATGAACTGATCAAAACACGACGGCAATGACTGCAGAATCATGTCAGTGGCCAGCTCCTGGCTAATGGCACAGTCCAGTTTCCCCAGGTTATCAATGTAACCCATCATTTTAAGGACATGAGGACTTACTGGACTGTCCTTAGCCAGCTTGCAATCCATGAGAGATTTAACCGTCTGGTATCTCTCTGTGCGAGCTTGCTCCTGAAACAAAGCTTTCAGGCTGTTAATCATCTCAATGGGTGACAACACGTTCTCATATTGCTTCTGCAGCTCAGAGTTCATGGTCACCTGATAACTAGGATTTTATGATCCTTTGAGGTACCAATTCCTCAAGCTTATCGATGTAGCTTTGAGGTATCGAACCTATTCTGGGATGGATAAAACCAATACGTACACACTAAACCTTCAGAGTCAAATCAAACAATTTAGTTTTTGTTCTAACAGTCCTAACGAAAACAATTCAAATAGAAGTAGACAAAAAGCAAATAAACAAGTGAATTCAATCAATGACAAAGATAGGGCATAAGGTTAAGGTCAACGGACAGGTGACTCGGGATGATCAAGGATCCTAATTCAAACTTCAAACAAGCTAATCTCCTAGCAAGAAACACAACGATACGATCAGTTTAATCTCTTAATACTAATCTCTTTACTTAATCCTAATCCAAGAACAAATTCTCATTTGTGAATTAGAATCAAGCAAGCAATCAAACAAGTTCCAAACAACTAACAATCACTCTAAACATACATTCTCATGCGCTAGAATGTGAAAGTTCTATCAAAGCTATGAACAGGAATTTCATCGAACATGTTGTGAACAAGAAATCTTAAGCATTCTAATCAACTTGATCAAGGCTAATTAGACATTAAACACACTTTGACAGATGAGATTTTAAACAATCAAGCACTAGAAATCCATTGATCACCCCTAATCAACCTAATCCTACCTAACCCATAAGCCCTATGAAGAACTACTCACTAATCATCATATGAACAACAAAATCCATAGAGATGATGTTAATCATAAGAGATTGGTGAAAAACTAGCAAGATTGAACAAGGAATCTCAAAGAAATACTTAGATAAAATCAAGAATCCAATCTTTGTTCTTACAAGTGTTTAGAACATAAAATAAAGCTTAAGATACTGTAAAAAGATAGGTTTTTGGCTTAAAAAGTCATTAGGGTTCGAGCCGGGTCAACCCGGAACAAACCGGGTGTTGACCCGGATCCAAGGCAATTTCTGGGACGCATATCGGTCGGCGTATCGGTCGGCCAGACCGATATGGACTCTCGGATTTTTCTGGGAAGGGTCGTATCGGTCGGCGTATCGGTCGGCCAGACCGATACGGACTCTCGGATTTTTCTGGGAAGGGTCGTATCGGTCGGCGTATCGGTCGGCCAGACCGATACGGACTCTCGGATTTTTCTGTGTTGAGATGCATCCAGTAAATCAGGCATAACTCTCTCCATATAGCTCCGAATGACTTCAAACCACCTCCATTAGAAAGCTAACTCAATTTCCCATGATTTTTATTCAGAATCCCAGAGCTAAAAGTTAACGTAACATCTTCATATGACTCAATCTTTCAAGCTCATCGGTTTGGTCTTTCATCACCATTTAACTTGCAATCACTCCTTTGGCCTCCAAACTCTTCCAAACCTCCTTAGCAACTCCAAGAACCTACAAAACATAGGAAACACTCCAAATGCGAGCCTATAATGCCTAAACATAGCTCTAGATGATCCTATACTCTAAACACATCAATGACCAAAGAAATGAAGTTAAAGGAAACTAAAAAGAAGTAAAACATGATCCTAACAATAGCCTAAATGCATGAAAATACAAGTATATCAATTCCCCCAAACTTAAACCTTGCTTGTCCACAAGCAAGCATAAGACTATCAAAGCAAGTTGGGAGAAAGGTTTGAAGGCGGAAGCTCATATCCAAAGACAAAACTGAGATCAACAAGTTCCAATTCGAGTCAACGTCACCAAGATGCAACCAAGTTAGGCTTACTCCAAAAATTTAGCCATGCTCATCAAGACAAAACTCTTAGCTCAATTCTCAACCTAGACAAGCATTCCTATCAACTAGCTCTTTGACATTCATTAGGTTTTCAAGTGGATCTTACTCAATGCAAGGTGATCAAACTCATTTGGCAAAGGGACAAGGTTTTGAGATTAAAGTGATCTCAATCAAAAGAGGGGTTTACTCCAAAAGCATGAAGGTTCTCTCATAAAGAAGTGAATGAGCTATAGTAAAATGCTAAGAGTTAGAGGCAATTGGTGCATACTAGGTTGATTTCCATCTACCCATGCCCCAATTACTTCTTCTCCTAATCTAGCCCACCTAAATGGATACTACCCTTGACCAAGGCTATTTTTGCCTCATCCCCTTTTCTCAATCAGACACTTTCCAATCAAACTCCCCAAGGATCAATAAAGACTTTTCAAAACAGTGGCAAATCTTTTCTTTTTAACTTAGCTCAAATCTTTCTTTAGCAATGGTCTCTTTTCTTTCTTTAAGGTGAGCCTTTGGCTTCTTTTCATTTCAAAATATGAGACACTTTTCTTTTCTTTAAACACATAAGAGCTTTTCTTCTTTTAAAACACTTTGTCAACAAACATGAGATCCCAACCAAAATCCCTTTCATTCTTTCTTTTCTTTACTCTCTTTCTCCTTTCCCAATTCCTCCCCCAAACTTGGATTCTAGCCTATTGCAAAGCTAAAGACGTTGAGCTTGCACTATATGGAAATTTCTCCTAGTCGCCTCATACTCAACACTTTTTACCTAGCTCATTCCAAATAGGCCTACCACTCAAGATAGTGTTTGTGGCTTGAAAGAAGGGTGGTGAAAGGTATGGAAATCTATTTGAGCAAGTTGAGAGGGGTGGAAAGGATAAGAATGCTTGAATATTTTCAGAGTATCCATGAGTTTAACACACAAAGCATGAGCAAGATAATTAAATGTCATCATTAAAGTTCTCACTTAGGTAGAGCTAGTGTCAATTCAAAGCCTATTTCAGTTTCAAACCAAGTTTCAAAGCAAGCAATCCGAGCATGGTTCGTCTTAACTTTCTAGCCTTTCTTGAATTCCAATCTTAGGACAATCAACTAGCTCAAACAACTAGCATAAAGAACACGTCGTCACTCAATCAGTCTTACAAGGACATTCAATCATTGCTCCCTATGCATGCGTCCTATATGATGTAACTAGACTCAATCCTATTATGCTATTGCAACTACATGCTTTTCTTTTTGAATTTTTTTTGAAATTTTTCAATTTTTTTGGATTTTCTATGCCTTAGATGAATGCATGAGACTCAAGTGATAAAATCAAAAATAAGAACAAAGAAAACATGATTAGCAACTAGCCTCTCCCCCAAACTTAGTTCACACCGTCTCGGTGGGAAAGCAAGCTCGAGAGAGAGACTCAACAAAAGGAGAAAAAGAAAGAAAAGAAGCTAAAATGCAAGTATGTACAAGTTGGAGTGTTACCTGGTCCAAGAGAAGGTGTGATGGGGATGATGATTCCCCCATGGAGTAAGTCGGGTTTGATGAAGAGCAGGGCTCAATCCCAAAACTCATTCTCTTCTTCTTTGCATTTACCCCAAAGCTCCCCAAAAGGATAGACATGGGAATTCCTCCCAAGTGAGCTTGTTTTGAGTCACTTAGCTTGACTATCCCTTCACTCTTTTTGTTTAGGGATGTGGCATGAGTTTGTATCACCGGGATCATACTCATCGTAGAACCACCCCCTAAACTCCTTCAGCCTTATCTCCTCAAAAGGGATCTTCCTTGGATCATGAGAGCTCAATGGTGTGGTAGAGACTATACCAAGAAGCTTGTGAGGGGGTTGAGCCATTGGAGATCCATCTTCTTCATCCTCCTTGAAGGCGTCTTCCTTGAGGTCATCTTGCTTCTCTAAAAGATTTCCTCCAATTGGCTCTTTCTTGTGAATTGGTTGCTTTGGCTCTTCTTCCATGATTGAGGGCTCGTCTTGTATGCTCTCTTCCTTGATATTCTTGCACTCAACAACCGACTCATCTTCATAAGGCTCCTCCTCATCTCTCACAACTTCTCCTACTTCTTCATTGTTGATATTGGTTGAGTGACCCATGATTGTCCCTTCATCATCATCATCTTCATACCGCACTACAAGGTCTTCACCAACTGTACAACCAAGAAGCAATTCAAATTCCTTAATAGTCTCTTCAGCTTCTTTCAAGAAGTCATCTTGGACTTGAGTATTCTCCTCATGTGTTGGCTCAACAATACTTGCACCTAACATCAAAGCTAGAAGAAGGAGAAAATTTAGTAACAAAGACTTGAACTAAAAAGGAGTAGAAATCGAATTGATATATCCAGAATCCCAAAATGGCAACGGCGCCAAATTGATAACTAGGATTTTATGATCCTTTGAGGTACCAATTCCTCAAGCTTATCGATGTAGCTTTGAGGTATCGAACCTATTCTGGGATGGATAAAACCAATACGTACACACTAAACCTTCAGAGTCAAATCAAACAATTTAGTTTTTGTTCTAACAGTCCTAACGAAAACAATTCAAATAGAAGTAGACAAAAAGCAAATAAACAAGTGAATTCAATCAATGACAAAGATAGGGCATAAGGTTAAGGTCAACGGACAGGTGACTCGGGATGATCAAGGATCCTAATTCAAACTTCAAACAAGCTAATCTCCTAGCAAGAAACACAACGATACGATCAGTTTAATCTCTTAATACTAATCTCTTTACTTAATCCTAATCCAAGAACAAATTCTCATTTGTGAATTAGAATCAAGCAAGCAATCAAACAAGTTCCAAACAACTAACAATCACTCTAAACATACATTCTCATGCGCTAGAATGTGAAAGTTCTATCAAAGCTATGAACAGGAATTTCATCGAACATGTTGTGAACAAGAAATCTTAAGCATTCTAATCAACTTGATCAAGGCTAATTAGACATTAAACACACTTTGACAGATGAGATTTTAAACAATCAAGCACTAGAAATCCATTGATCACCCCTAATCAACCTAATCCTACCTAACCCATAAGCCCTATGAAGAACTACTCACTAATCATCATATGAACAACAAAATCCATAGAGATGATGTTAATCATAAGAGATTGGTGAAAAACTAGCAAGATTGAACAAGGAATCTCAAAGA
Organism: Orychophragmus violaceus; assembly: GCA_030180135.1. Lineage (NCBI taxonomy): Eukaryota > Viridiplantae > Streptophyta > Magnoliopsida > Brassicales > Brassicaceae > Orychophragmus > Orychophragmus violaceus. Next base: position 14,799,470 of record CM058238.1, on the reverse strand, counting down.
AATACTTAGATAAAATCAAGAATCCAATCTTTGTTCTTACAAGTGTTTAGAACATAAAATAAAGCTTCAGATAGTGTAAAAAGATAGGTTTTTGGCTTAAAAAGTCATTAGGGTTCGAGCCGGGTCAACCCGGAACAAACCGGGTGTTGACCCGGATCCAAGGCAATTTCTGGGACGCGTATCGGTCGGCGTATCGGTCGGCCAGACCGATATGGACTCTCGGATTTTTCTGGGAAGGGTCGTATCGGTCGGCGTATCGGTCGGCCAGACCGATACGGACTCTCGGATTTTTCTGGGAAGGGTCGTATCGGTCGGCGTATCGGTCGGCCAGACCGATACGGACTCTCGGATTTTTCTGTGTTGAGATGCATCCAGTAAATCAGGCATAACTCTCTCCATATAGCTCCGAATGACTTCAAACCACCTCCATTAGAAAGATAACTCAATTTCCCATGATTTTTATTCAGAATCCCAGAGCTAAAAGTCAATGTAATATCTTCATATGACTCAATCTTTCAAGCTCATCGATTTGGTCCTTCATCACCATTTCACTTGCAATCACTCCTTTGGCCTCCAAACTCTTCCAAACCTCCTTAGCAACTCCAAGAACCTACAAAACATAGGAAACACTCCAAATGCAAGCCTATAATGCCTAAACATAGCTCTAGATGATCCTATACTCTAAACACATCAATGACCAAAGAAATGAAGTTAAAGGAAACTAAAAAGAAGTAAAACATGATCCTAACAATAGCCTAAATGCATGAAAATACAAGTATATCATCACCAGCATTAGACAAGTAACATCTTTGACATCCGCTGAATGCTTATCCCAAGCATTCTTTTCTGTCTGCGGAGCATTGGAACGTGGCCTCTCGGTGAGAATTCTTTCAAGGACATATTCCTTGTTCTCTTGCCTGAGAACTATTCTCAGGTTCCGATACCATTCCAAGAAATTAGATCCATTTAACTTGTCCTTCTCAAGGACGGATCTTAGTGAGAAAGTGTTGATGTGATTTGAGACAGACATAGTTGCAGTTAAAAGAGGTAAAGGTTTTAGTTATAATGCTCAAGGAAATGAGAAATCTTATCTAATAAGAAAACTCGCATTGTATTCATAACTATGTTTCCTCATATGAATACAATGAACCAAGATCCTCAAATCACCAAAATTCGAGTGGACGACTCGCCATCACCCAAAATTTAGTCATCCAGGTAAGCAAATCATTGCTAATTGTACCCAGTACAACTCTTGGTCGCAGATAAGACAATCCATGTCATATCCACTCCGATGTCTCTGGGCCCAGAACTTCTGATGGCCCAGTCAAGTAAACCAATCTCTTCGGTCTTGTGATCATTGACAGTCGCACTGCAGGTCTATCAATGATCACCTGCCTTACTCATGTAGCTGTGGATACCAAGGACTCCAAGACTATCCAATCAGCGAAACGAGTCTTGACAGTAGACAAGATCGGGGAAGACATCAAGATCACTTGATATTTAGTTGAGGAAAAGAACCGATTTATCTTGATGCATATCCAATATACATTCAAGGATTTATTTATTTATTTAAAACATTCAGTTTATTTAGTTTAGATTCATCTACAACTTTTAGGATTAAATTGTTCTGGTATATGCAAATATGTAGTCCAACTAGCATGTCTGCGAGCATTGTATCGATCGACGCCAACCATTGGTATCGATCGATGCAATCAAATTTAAACCGCTCTTCGATAACCGGTCTAACCGAATCGAATTTACATAACCGATTCAATCCAATTGAACCAGTTCGGTTTAATAGTCCATGTCGATCGTCACACACTGTGTGTCGATCGATATGACCAAACCAGAACCAATTTGGTTAATCAAAATTAACCGAGCGATACAACCTGTTCAATCCAATTGAACCGGTCTATCAACTTTCTTTGCCTGTGTCGACCGACACACCCAGTGTATCGATCGACGCAGCAGGATTACGGGTACTCGATCTCAGATCGAAACCCTAAAATTATTTACGGATTTTCGCTCTGTGTCGACCGACACACGCTTTGTGTCGATCGACACCCTGCGATAACCCTAAAATTTTAACGCGTTCTGCCGCGGCGTGTCGACCGACACACGCTTTGTGTCGATCGACACAGTGCGTTTTCATCAATTCTTCGTCTTTTCAAACAGAACAAAACCGAGAATATAACTTGAAAACACGATTTGAACATGCAAAAATCAATTCAACAACATCAGGATTCGAATTATTTTGCATCATATTCAATAGCTAAACCCTAACACGCTCTGATACCACTGTTGGATCCCTATGGATCTAGGGTTTGATATATTGAATGAAAACCAACCTCGTTCTTACCTTTCTGGCAGCGGAATTGAGATGGTGAACGAGATCAGTGGAGCAACGCAAACGCCTTGCCTCTACCAGATACACACGCACGCTTCACTGGAAACGGGATGCTAGTGCCGGATCAACGGGATCGATTCTCTCTGGTGTGTCTAGTGTTTCTCTCTGGAAAACTTGACGGCTCGTGCGTTTAGGTCGAACTAAAACGAGTTTATTCAACCTAAACTTGCTTAACGGGCCAGACTCAATTAAGTCATAACCCGAAAAACTTGTTCGGAAAAACCGAACTGTGTCGACCGACACACAAGCTGTGTCGATCGACACAACACCATTAAATCGAATCTTATGTGTATTTCAATACACATAATATGATCATTGCCACAATGATCATTCCCATGTCGTAGCTTCCAGTTCGCTTAGGTGTGTGACCCTATAGGATCATATAATACTGGCAGTAAGTCCACGACCTACAGATTGCAAGAGGCTTCTAGCAAAGCATTGCAAACACCCAGTATTATACGAATGTCTGATCTCGACACACAACTATCACAGGAGTGAGTACAAGTGTGATTTCAGGACACTATCCCAACATTCTTGTCTTTAACTTCAATGGCAAACTCTTGAAGTAGCAGAATCCATCTCAACAATCTTGGCTTAGCATCTTTCTTATGTATCAGATACATCAGAGCTGAATGATCAGTGTGCACTATCACCTTAGATCTAACTAGATAGGGGCGAAATTTCTCAAAGGCAAAGCCAACTGCCAACAACTCCTTTTCTGTAGTGGCATAGTTTCTCTGCGCATCATCTAGTGTTCTATTGGCATAATAGATAGCATGAAGCTTCTTGTCCTTCCTCTGCCTCAGAACAGATCTTGCAGCAAAATCAATTGCATCGCACATAACCTCAAAAGGCAAATCCCAATCTGGTGGCTGCACTATAGAGGCACTCACTAATGCATGCTTGATATGTTCAAAATTAGTCTGGCAATTTGCATTGAACTCAAATGTCGCATCCTTACACAACAAAGCAGTTAGTGGTCTAGCAATCTTACTGAAATCTTTGATGAACCTTCTGTAGAACCAAACATGTCCAATAAAGCTCCTCACAAACTTCACAGAATCAGGCGCCTGAAGGCTGGTCATAACCTCAATCTTAGGGCGGTCTACTTTGATCCCTGCTTCAGATACTCTGTGCCCAAGAACAATGCCATCTCTGGCCATGAAATGACACTTCTCCCAATTAAGAACCAAATGCTTTTCCTCACATCTAGCTAGCACTTTGCACAGATTATCCAAGCAATCATGATAAGATGTCCCATAGACAGAGAAGTTATCAATAAACACCTCCATAAAGTCCTCAATCATATCAGTAAAAATGAACATCATACATCTCTGAAAGGTGGCTGGTGCATTACAAAGTCCAAAGGCATCCTGCAGTATGCAAATGTGCCATAGGGACAAGTAAAAGTAGTCTTTCTCTGATCTTCTGGATGGATGAGAATCTGAAAGAAGCCAGAGTACCTATCAATGAAGCAATAGTAAGGGTGATTAGCTAACCTCTCCAACATATGATCAATAAAAGTCAGATGGAAATGATCCTTCCTGGTTGCAGCATTCAGCTTCCTGTAATCAATACACATCTGATGTTTAGTCACAGTCCTTTGATATACCATGGATTTTAGGGCTTTTAACCATGGTATATGTCTTATTTATCGAGTCTTTCTATGCGTTTTGGAGTCTTTTCAGGTGTTTTACAGGTTTAAGGACATCTGGAGCTTAATTGGACATTTTGGGAGCATTTGGAGCAATTATGCACTATTTAGAGACTTCACAGAGTCACTGGCTGCGTTTTCGCAGTGCAACTGTCGTTGCAGTTCTGCAGTGGTCGACGCAGTAGGTAGACGCAGTTTTGCACCCAAAAATCTGCATTTTGGAGAAATTACAGTTTTTGCCCAGAAACTTCCCAGACTTGTTAAAAGGCCCCAGACGTGTTTTAGACTATATATTAGGGTTTTTAACCACTTGTTTAGGCTACGCTTTTCTTAAGTCTTATTTTATTTTCAGAGAGAGTTAGGGGTTGGTCCTGATCTCGAAAGAGAGAGGATTTTGAACTCCAGTTCTTTATTTGATTTTATAATATTTGGTTTTCTATTCATGATATCTTCTGTTTCGATGAACATGTCTGAGTAGATTACCTGTTAAGTTTAGGGATTCTCATTAGGGATTTCATGGAATTATAGGTTAATAAATCTGTAGGAATTCATATATGTTAGTTCTTCATCTAGAATTGTTCTTAATGCTTAATCTGAATTAGCTACCCAGATTTATGATGTTAGGTTGATTGATGCAACGACAGTTGATTAATTAGCTAGAAAGAACTTAGATGAGCAATTTAATTACTCGCAAAGGAATTTGGTTTAATTAGAATGTGAACATATCGAACTTGGAATTAAAGCTGGTTTAATCTGTTAGTAATTGCAAATGAATTTGGATTGCTGCACTTAGACTTAGAGAATTCTCGCAACGACAGTTGGTTAATTCTATATCTGTGTTTGAGTTCTAGAACAGTTCTTAATTAGATCCTGATTGATTGATTAGTTTATGTTCCTGATTTCCTGAGAACTCCCTAGACTTAACGCTTCGCTTCCTTGCTTACAAACTCGCCTGATTTACTTTCTGCTTGCTTTTTAGTTTCTCATCATATTTGCTTTATCCTAGTTTAATCTTTTATGTTCTTAATCTATCGTTGACCGGAGTCCCTGTGGATTCGATGCCCTAAGTACTACAACTACATCACTGTGCACTTGCAGTTAGTATAGGGATTAAAACTAGACCTATCAAGTTTTTGGCGCCGTTGCCGGGGACTCTTTTGAGTCTTCGATAGATTTGAACTTAGGGTTTAGACTAGGTTTTTCGTTTTTCTTTTTTGTTACTATATTTTTTTTTTTTTCTGTTCTTGCGTTTCAGGTACGCCTGTAATCGCCCTGCAATGATCGACACGGTCCTGTGTGTCGATCGTCACATCTTCGAACTTACATCGATCGACGCTCCCCTTGCATCGATCGACATAAGGCGAAATCAGAGATACCGAGAGCTTGAGCACTTAACAGGTTTCAGTCTAATGGAGCCTATGATTCTGATTCGCGGTAAAGACGGCGTTTTACGAGACCAAGAGGGTCATATATGCAACGCAAAGGGTCAGAAACTGGATCGGGAAGGAAACCCCATCACACCGTATGCATTGGTGGAGAAGATAGCTGAGATGAGAGACAAAATTGATTCTATCCACAACATCCTACTTTGGAAGAGACAAATCCGAGCTGATGCAGAAGCTGAAAAGTTTGGAGAGGTGAATTATATAGCTGGAGCTGATTATTATGGACAGATGTATGGAAATCAGCAGAGACAAGGTTCTAGTTATGCTCCGAGATCGAGAGATTATGGTTATTCATCTCACCAAGCACCTCCTGCACCCACACATAAGAGCAGATTTGAAGTCATCCTTGTACATTGATTTGAATGGTAAGTTTGAGTCCTTGAACACTCATATGAGGCTGCTGGATACACAAGTGGATAAAATTTCAAGTTCTGCAAAAGGGAAGAATGCTCAGAAAGCTCATGTCAACGCCATCCCAGTTCAGGTTGACCATATGCTGAATCGGGGATCATATCTTGAAGTTAAGGCAATGGAAATTGTGGGAAACAAAGAAGAATCCGAGATTGAGATCCCTGAGTTTGAGAGTTTCGACGGACCAGACTCGGCAGAGATTGACATTGATCTCTTGATAAAATCTTTCGGTGTCGATCGACACCCCCTTAGTGTCGGTCGACACGCAGTTCTGGCGGCAATTTCGAGTTCTTACGACGAACAGAAATCGACCATGGTCGACACTGAAGGTCGACATCAATTCAATGTCGACCGACACCACTTCTGCGTCGGTCTACGCGACAGTCGGACAGACCCAATTTCGCCCAAATCTGATGTTTTTGCTGGGGAAAGAGTCTACAAACCTCCAATACCATTCCCAAAAGTTCCTATAAGGTCTAAACATGAGCGGAATGTAGAAAAGTGCATGGTAGTGGTGGATAAGGAGATGAATAAAACCCCACCAGTTGAAGCTTCGCGAGTTCATCCTTGTGTGTTGGAATATGCAAAGAAGATGATCTCCACTGATGGTCATTTGAAAGATGAAGTTCATATTGGTGGAACTACAGTGTCTGATTGTGTAGAAAAGAAGATGGTGGTTCCTCAGGAATCTACTCTAACATCTTCAGAGCCTGCAACTGCTCATAAGCATAAAGCTCCAAACATCAGATCTCCACCAAAGCAAAGGTATGCACATTCTAAACTTAAACCTCCTGATCAATCAGCTTTGAATGCAGGAAAACGCATAAACCCACCCAAGCTTCGCTCCCGCCCTTGATTTCTTCCTACGTACCTTGGACGCTCTCATTCCGATACCTCTTACACACCACCATGGATGAAGAGATATTCACAGAGACATTCAAATTCTCTGTTGAAACCGCCATGAGTTAAATCTCTATCACATAGTCAAGCTAATGACTAAAAACAAGCGCTGAGTGGGAGGCAACCCACTGTTAGGTTCGATTTTGTTTTCATTTTTCGTTTTGGTTTTGCTATTTTGATTTTTCTGTTTAAGTGTGTTCAGAGCCGAGAGAAACAAGCAGAATCGCACTGCATCGATCGACACACATAGTGCATCGGTCGATGCAGTTGCGATGTATGGTTAACCAATTCGATTGCGGTTCAAACATCGGTTATTCCATAACCGCGGGAACAATTCGCCTTGCATCGATCGACACTCTTGTGGCATCGATCGACGCAGGACGACGACAGGTAAGTATTCCGCAACTTTTCGGACTGTTCTTCAGATTTGATTATTTTTATCACAAATCCTGAGCTTGATTACACTGGGGACAGTGTAGTTTAAGTGTGGGGGAGGTAGCTACTGACGCACGCTTTTGTTTTCTTAGTGTCAGTCCAATTTTCACAAAAAAAAATTATTTTATTGAGTCAAAATAGTTTAAGTAAGAAACAATGATTTTTTGAGAAGATTAATAGCACTTGCAGGAACTTAAGTAACCATTGGGATGAAGTTGCAGGATCTATCTATGACTATTAGAAAACCCAACACGGATCAACCTACTGAGGACACCCACATCACTTCAGGTATCAGAGGATCCTTTTACTGACTTCACCTTAATACTGACTTAATTTTCTCACCTAAGGGCTTGGTATACCTTGTGTCGGATTCCTTTGTTAGTTCTGACACAGCCTATAAACATGTCCTATTTCGTTCCCTTTTCCCCTTCCATAAAAAAAAAGATAATAAACTGAGGATGAGTTAGTAACTCCGAAGTGGTCTCTGGGAGTGGTAGCTACAACTATCATCTCATGTGCATCCATGGAATGTGTCCAAAGTACACCCCTTAACGGGAAGAGCACTGATAAAAAAATAAAATGATACCCAATGGGAAAAATAAGAATGCTAAGGAAGGGAAAAGAGAAGAAAGGGACTAGAGAAAGATAGTATGGTGGTCTAGAGCTGATAAGGTAAGAGTCCATGTGCCTTTGATCGATACTCCTTAGGTGAGACCGCACTTAAATACTTGCAGAAGTCAATAGGAAGAATTTGAATGCGTGAATGTGATTGTGGAGTTTACTTAGGACAGTTGTTAAGTGTGGGGGAAGTATATGTTGGTCTTGATATCCTGTGATTGATTCTTTCAGTGGTTTATTAAGGGGAATCTGAGTGTTGTTGCTTCTAAGATGAAAAGAGTTTCTGAAAGTTTTTAAACCTCTTCACCATGTTTTGGTTCTTTACTTGCTTGAGGGCAAGCAAGAGCTAAGTGTGGGGGAGTTGATATACCATGGATTTTAGGGCTTTTAACCATGGTATATGTCTTATTTATCGAGTCTTTCTATGCGTTTTGGAGTCTTGTTTTACAGGTTTAAGGACATCTGGAGCTTAATTGGACGTTTTGGGAGCATTTGGAGCAATTCTGCACTATTTAGAGACTTCACAGAGTTCACCGGCTGCGTTTTCGCAGTGCAACGGTCGTTGCAGTTCTGCAGTGGTCGACGCAGTAGGTAGACGCAGTTCTGCATCCAAAAATCTGCATTTTGGAGAAATTACAGTTTTTGCCCAGAAACTTCCCAGACTTGCTAAAAGGCCCCCAGACGTGTTTTAGACTATATATTAGGGTTTTTAGCCACTTGTTTAGGCTACGCTTTTCTTAAGTCTTATTTTATTTTCAGAGAGAGTTAGGGGTTGATCCTGATCTCGAAAGAGAGAGGATTTTGAACCCCGATTCTTTATTTGATTTTATAATATTTGGTTTTCTATTCATGATGTCTTCTGTTTCGATGAACATGTCTGAGTAGATTACCTGTTAAGTTTAGGGATTCTCATTAGGGATTTCATGGAATTATAGGTTAATAAATCTGTAGGGATTCATATATGTTAGTTCTTCATCTAGGATTGTTCTTAATGCTTAATCTGAATTAGCTACCCAGATTTATGATGTTAGGTTGATTGATGCAACGACAGTTGATTAATTAGCTAGAAAGAACTTAGATGAGCAATTTAATTACTCGCAAAGGAATTTGGTTTAATTAGATTGTGAACATATCGAACTTGGAATTAAAACTGTTTAATCTGTTAGTAATTGCAAAGGAATTTGGATTGCTGCACTTAGACTTAGAGAATTCTCGCAACGACAGTTGGTTAATTCTATATATGTGTTTGAGTTCTAGAACAGTTCTTAATTAGATCCTGATTGGTTGATTAGTTTATGTTCCTGATTTCCTGAGAACTCCCTAGACTTAACGCTTCGCTTCCTTGCTTACAAACTCGCCTGATTTACTTTCTGCTTGCTTTTTAGTTTCTCATCATATTTGCTTTCTCCTAGTTTAATCTTTTATGTTCTTAATCTATCGTTGACCGGAGTCCCTGTGGATTCGATACCCTAAGTACTACAACTACATCACTGTGCACTTGCAGTTAGTATAGGGATTAAAACTAGACCTATCATCCTTGTAGGAATCAACTCATTCTTCTCATTCTTCACCACTGTGACACCTCCTTTCTTAAGCACAACATGTACTGGACTGGCCCAATCACTGTCAGAGATAGGATATATGATTCGAGCATCCAGTAAATTCATAATCTCCTTCTTAACTACCTCCTTCATATTAGGATTCAGCCTCTTCTGATGCTCAGCAAATGTCTTATTCTCATCCTCAAGATGTATCCTATGCATGCAAAGCTCCGGAGAGATACCTGAAATGTCATCAAGAGAATAGCCAAGAGCTTTGCGATACTTGCGCAGCTTGCTCAGCAGTAAGGTGAGTTCTGCGTTATTCAGATAAGCATTAAAAATCACTGGACAGATCGAATTAGGTCCAAGAAACGCGTACCTTAGCCCGGATGGAAGTTTTTTGAGTTCAATTTTCAGATCCTTTTCCTTTTTCCAATCGCTCACGACTTGCGTCGAACGATGCAAGAGATCGTCCTCCACATCTAGCTGCATCACTTGCTCTGTTGAATCAATTAGTCTCGCATAGCAGATTGCAGGCTCGTCTTGCAGATACTCTAGTTCCAATACTGATCTTAGCAGAGAACCTTAGGCTTGTATACCCTATCATCAGCTTTCTTCAGTTTCTCTGCGTTTGAACTCTCGGGTTCGCTTTGCGTCGATCGACGCTAGGCGATTTCATAACGATCTCTGCGTCGAGCTTAGGCTCAATGTCCTCATTCACGATCTGCGTCGATCGATGCTGAGGTGCATCGGTCGTCGCAATGCGAAACTCATGGATCTTATCTTCCATCTCTTCAATCTCAACGATTTCCTCGAAACTTAGCTGCTTTTTCTGAGGAGGAGCAACCTCTTTACCACTTCTCAATGTGACTTCATTGCACTGGTACTTAGGATTAGCATCAGTTCGTCCCGAGAGAGATCCATCTTGTCTCTTAACAGACCCATCAGTCTGTGCAACTTGAACATCCAACTTCTTAACATGAGTGCTCAAGGCATCTATCTTCCCATTGAGATCGAAGTACATATCATCTATTTTCCCATTAAAGTCCATTGTACTCTTCTGATATCCCTCCAGAAGCTGCTCCAATATTCCCATCATCTTATCATTCTGCTCATTTTGAGGAGGAGCAGGTTGATATGATGAAGATCCATAGTTCCTGGTGAAGCTTGTAGTGTTGTTTCCAGGGCTACTAGTATTCTGATAAGGCTTCTGGTACTGAGGCTTAGGAGTGAAACCAGAGAAGTTTTGATTACCTATGAAGGTACTTCTATGACCCATTCCATTGTAGCCACCTCTGCCTTGCTGCTTTCTAAATATGTTCCCTTGAAAACAAATCCCACCAACATAGTTCACATCTTCTTCTTCGCAGCTTTCATCAGCCTCAAATTCTTCAACATCCTGAGCAAAGTGAACACTCTTCTTCCCAGTCAGAATACTATGAACAGAGTGAATCTTGTTCTTCATTTCAGCTATCTGTGAGCTATCAGGTTTGCCACCAGACTTTTTTATCTCCATATCAGCATTCTTGACACTATTACTAATCGCCAAGTTCTCAATCAGCTCCTTAGCTTCCTCTGGTGATGCAAGATTGGAATCACTCCAACTTATGATCACTCAATGACCAAGAGATTCCAAGCTTAATCTCGCGGAAGGTGGAAGCGATGATAGAGATGGATGGTGAAGGAGATTGACTCACTCAATCAATGGCACGCCTAAGAATATTGAATCACTCAAAACTCTTAAATCAGTGGGTTTCTATAGACTCAAAGTGAATCACACACTTAGTAATCTAAAGATAAGAACAATCTCTCAAGAACTCGGTCTTTGAAAGAAACAAGATACTTTACTAAATTCAATGATCAAGGGTGTCTTACAATGAGAACGAATGTGAGCTTATATGGGCTCAAAATACATCATATCTATGGTCTAAAAAGAGAAGAAAATCAATGGAATTGAATGAGAAACTAGCTGTTGAAGCATTAAGTGGAAATCTGTCCAAACAAGGAAAGTAGCCGTTAGCTTGTATCTTGAAAGCTTGGGAAGGTAGAGAAATGAGAGGATTCGCCTAATCCTCTGAAGTAGGGTGTATAGAGGTGTTTCTATAAGTTTATCAAACTCTCCTGGTTGCCATAAGTATGTTTGATGCTGACCAAACTTGTGAGACTCCAAATAAGGAAAGTGTAGCATTGCCTGGTTTAGAAGTTGAATAACTTTTAAACCATAATTCTTTTTGAACCGAATCTAATTGTCACTTAACCTCTGTTGAGTAAGGTTTCCAAAACAAGTTGGTTTAGAACTTGATTCATCCTGGTCCGATCTGTACTCTCCAATAAGTGACAGTTGGTCTCCAGCGAGTTCCTTGGAAATCGTCTGAGTTGTAACTTGCATATCTTCTTCATATGGAATGATTTTGAAACACTTCCATTTCGTGATGATTCCTTGATGAGTTAAGTTTCTGGAAAAGGTTGATTTGTTGCTTAAGTCTTCCTGGTTGGGTAGATATGCTCCAAGACAGGTACATATGTCTCTGATGGGCTCAAACTGCTTCTCTCCAAGAATCTTGGTTGGTTGATTTATGTCCTCTCCATGCTCCTTGATTGATGATGACTTGATGTCCTCATCATACTCTCCCTCTTGAAGAAGTTTCGACCTCGAAACTATACAATCTGCACCAAGAGAAAGCAAGTTAGCCTTCATCCTGATTTGAGAGTCTAGAACCTTACCGTGATAGTTGTGTTTGTTGAGGCTCGGCTTGTGGTGTCTTGTTGTTTCATCTGGTGGTTCTTCCTTGATCAGAATTGAACCAATGACTTCTCTGCCATGCTTCTGACTGGTTGATTTGATCTGTAAGTGTTTGGACCCTCCTTGTGTTGGTTGGTGGTCTTCATTGTTCTCCATGGTATGATCTTGGTCCGACATCTTTTTCTCCATTGTGGAAGCTTCTTCTTGATCCGTAATGATATCCTTAGCGCCTGGAACTTTCTCAACACTTTTGGAACTAGACAAGTGTATTAAAATGTCCTTTTTATTGTCACAAACAGACGAGGATAATTGCATGATACTAGAATTGGAAGAATTAAAATCGGATCTAACTTGGTTATCCCTTTCTTCGTGGTTATTCGTTTTAGGTTCTAGAGATGTGTGGATTACCAATTTTCTAGTTGGGCATGTTACAACAAAATGACCTCCTTGGTGACACCTATAACATATCAGCTCTAACGAACTTTTAGGAGCAGAGCACTTACCTTGATCCTTGACATGTTTGGAGCTTTTGTTTTGCACACATCTAGAAATCGGGTCTTCTCCGCTTGGTTCCTTTTGAAGGTAAGTGGTTTTTCTGGATTTTGCAAGACTCTGTGGTGAATATATCTCCCACATACTCCATTTTAAACTCTCCCACGTTCTGATCCTTGGCTCCTTATAGTACCATCGTCCATACTCTTCTTTCTCCCACCATTTTAGAGCTTCACCCATGAGTTGTCCAAGAGAGATGGAAAGTTTGTAATCGGTGGGAATGGCATAACACCTAAAATATTTTTCCATGTTTTTCTCCCATTGTAGGTAATCTTCTCCTTTTCCTGAAAACTCAAAAGATTTAGGCCCATAATATTCATAACCATCATATAAACATAACCTGATTTTGGATTTTATGGTGGCTCGAAATGTGGTTCGGGCTAGGGAACTCCTTGGAATTTTTTGCGCGATATTTGGTGGTCTTCTTTCAGCTCGTCTTGTATTTCTCCATTGGTGGTCAGGTGGTTTCGGTTCAATTTCTTCATATCCATTCTCTTCTACCAATCGATCTCGCTCAATTCGATCTAAGGATTTGTCACACGATGAAAGTGTGGTTTGAATTGTATTGATCATGTCCAAGATGGCTTGCTGGCTCATGTCTTAAGGATTTTTTTTTTAATACCTGGACACTAAAGAAGACAAACTCAGAATCCTTTCTAGGCTCAAGAAGAAAGAAAATGTTGAAAAGGAAAATGAAGAAGATAGTGAAATACGACAAAACTTGAAACAAGCAAATCCTTTTTTTTTTTTTGAGTTTTCGTTGAAAATAGAACAAAAGCAATAGGAAGACAAAGCAAAACAATTTTATAGTTTTTTTTTTTTTGGTTTTATTAAACAAATTAAACAAACAAACACAGTTTTTTTGATTTTTTTGATTTAGATGAAGAGAAATTTCAAAATTGAAAATAAAAAGAGATAAAGGTTGAAGAAATACAACCTGGATAGATAGGAGCTTTTGAAGTTCTGATACCAAATGATGCAAGATTGGAATCACTCCAACTTATGATCACTCAATGACCAAGAGATTCCAAGCTTAATCTCGCGGAAGGTGGAAGCGATGATAGAGATGGATGGTGAAGGAGATTGACTCACTCAATCAATGGCACGCCTAAGAATATTGAATCACTCAAAACTCTTAAATCAGTGGGTTTCTATAGACTCAAAGTGAATCACACACTTAGTAATCTAAAGATAAGAACAATCTCTCAAGAACTCGGTCTTTGAAAGAAACAAGATACTTTACTAAATTCAATGATCAAGGGTGTCTTACAATGAGAACGAATGTGAGCTTATATGGGCTCAAAATACATCATATCTATGGTCTAAAAAGAGAAGAAAATCAATGGAATTGAATGAGAAACTAGCTGTTGAAGCATTAAGTGGAAATCTGTCCAAACAAGGAAAGTAGCCGTTAGCTTGTATCTTGAAAGCTTGGGAAGGTAGAGAAATGAGAGTATTCGCCTAATCCTCTGAAGTAGGGTGTATAGAGGTGTTTCTATAAGTTTATCAAACTCTCCTGGTTGCCATAAGTATGTTTGATGCTGACCAAACTTGTGAGACTCCAAATAAGGAAAGTGTAGCATTGCCTGGTTTAGAAGTTGAATAACTTTTAAACCATAATTCTTTTTGAACCGAATCCAATTCTCACTTAACCTCTGTTGAGTAAGGTTTCCAAAACAAGTTGGTTTAGAACTTGATTCATCCTGGTCCGATCTGTACTCTCCAATAAGTGACAGTTGGTCTCCAGCGAGTTCCTTGGAAATCGTCTGAGTTGTAACTTGCATATCTTCTTCATCTGGAATGATTTTGAAACACTTCCACTTCGTGATGATTCCTTGATGAGTTAAGTTTCTGGAACAGGTTGATTTGTTTCTTAAGTCTTCCTGGTTGGGTAGATATGCTCCAAGACAGGTACATATGTCTCTGATGGGCTCAAACTGCTTCTCTCCAAGAATCTTGGTTTGGTTTATGTCCTCTCCATGCTCCTTGATTGATGATGACTTGATGTCCTCATCATCTGGAGACTTAGTGTTGAAGTTCCCATTACTTGGTGCATCTAGAGCCATCTGATACCACAAATCAATTCCTCTAAAGAAAATGCCAAGCAGTTGAACCTCAGAGAAACCATGATGAGGGCAATATCTCTAGTACATCCTGAATCTCACCCAAGTTGTTTTCCAGGGCTCTGTAGATCTCTGCTTGAAAGTCAAAAGATCATGTCTAAGCTGATCAGATATAGCATCATCATAGAAATGTCGCATAAACTTCTTCTTCACTGCATCCCAAGTAGTCAGAGTCCCAAGTGGAATCTACTTCAGCCAATTAGCAGCTTCTCCTCCAAGAGAGTGGAAAAAGCTTGCAGTGTAAGTAGTCATAGCTCACTTCATTATGCTTCATCCTAGTGACTAAAGGCTCAAAGGTCTCTATGTGATCCATAGGCTGCTCATGTGGGAGTCCATGAAAGAGGTGTTGTCCCACAAGCGTGTAGTGGGAAGTCTTCAACTAAAAATCATTCCGCGGAAAAGCAGAAGGTACAATCGAATACCTATTAACGTAGAACTCATCAGGCCTGTTGTAATCAGCTAGTGTCCTCCTAGCAGAAGGCTCTGGTGCTCTAGGTGTCTCTTCATCTCGTGGATTTCCTTGTCCATCTGCTCCTCCACCTTGAGCTTCTTTATCAGGCTGAATAATCCGCTGTTCAATCACATTCCCTTCAGCATCAATCCTCTGCCCTTGAGCATTATAAGGACTGTTCTGAAAAATCTCTCAGAACACCTTCAACATCTCGAATCAAAATCAAAGGCGCAGCATTCACGTTAGCCATCTTAGCTGGTCTTTGAGCCTTTTTGTTCGTTCTTTCTAACCTTGCAAGTTCCTCAAGTCTGAGATTCACGAGTTTCTTGTCTGGATTACTTCTGGTCGCGCAATTATGCATGAACCGTCGGTAATTATCAAGCGTCGATCGATGTATTGCGCCGATCGATTCAGTACCAGAGTGCGTCGATTGATTCAATGAAGCAATGATCGATGCACGGCGTCTAATCGCAAACCTGAAACACGCAAAGCAAAAGAAAAACAGAAAATTAGTAACCAAAAACAAAAACGAAAAACCTAGTCTAAACTCTAAATTCAAATCTATCGAAGACTCAAAAGAGTCCCCGGCAACGGTGCTAAAAACTTGTATGCTCACAGTTTAATTCCCTAAATTACACTGCAAGTGCACATGCAAATGTAGTATCTAGGGGTCGGACCACAATGACTCAATAAATCTTACGATAGATTATAGAATGTCAAGTTAAGCTAGGTGATGCAAATCAGAAATATTAAAGTAAAAGCAGTAACTAAATCAGAAAGCAAGTCGGTTTGTTTTATCAATATACTAAAAGCGCTAAGTCTAGGGAGTTATCAGTCATAATCAAATTAAGCATCGTTCTAGAACTCAAACACAGATGTAGAACTAACCAACTTTCGTTGCGATAATTCACTAAGTCTAAACCCTAGAAATCCAATTTTCTTTGCAATTCATAACAGATTAAACTAGCTTTAAGTGCATGTTCGATTTGTTCACAATTTAATTAAACCAAATTTCTTTGCAGATAATTAAATTGCTCAACCTAAATAGATCAGATTCTAAATCACACTGTCGTGTCAATTTATAAACCTAAGATTTAGATTCCAAGTGATCAGGTTAGAAACTAGAATTAAGCACAATTCAGGTTTAAGAACTAATCAAGTTATGAATCCTAACTGATTGATTATTCTAGAAAGTCATGAAATCCCTAATGAGAAGCCCTAAAATTAACTATGAATCTACTCAGACATGATCAATGAAACAAAAATCATAATATGAATAGATTGCATAAATAAAAGAGTAGAGAATAAAGAGGGGTTCGAAATCTTCTCCAAAAGCAAAAGCAGTACAAGGTATGATCAGCCCCCAAGCTCTCAAAAACTCTCTCTAGCTAAAATTAAGAATGTCTAATCTAAACAAGACACTAAAAACCTAATTATAAAGTGATAATCACGACTTGGGTCTCTTTTGTAAATACTGAAACTTTCTGGGCAAAAAGTGAAATTCTCCAATTCTTCATTAATCCGAGATAGTCATTTCTGCTCCTTACGGCTTTAGCTCCAAAACTTGACCAATAAACTCCAGTTCATTCCAAAATCCTCCAAACATGCATGTACCGAATAAACACCTGAAAAGACTCGAAGATACTACAAAAGACTCAAATATATACTTATATCATGGCTTAAAACATGTAAAAACCATGATATATCAAGCAGCACTTCATCCTCCATCTCCTTCATATTGTTATTATTTGTGTTGGTGTATTTGTTTCTGAGTGACAATCTAAGGGATATAGTTCGAAAACTTTCTGAAAAAGCTTAAACAACAGAAGAACTAACCTTAGGCTAATTGGACATTTATCCAGAGTATAGAAGCATGTGGAGCATGATTTGCTAAACCTATTGTCTCCAGCAATATATGATCAAGCATGCACTTGAGAAAGCAATCCTTTTAGTCTTGTATTCTGCAAACCAAAGTCATAAGTTTATTTATTCACAAGCCATATCACTTGTCTTTGATTACAAGTACAAAGAGGGGTCATGGGAACTTGCAAAAGATCCTTTCATACTTCAATACATAGACATAATTTACAGTTTTTTTAGGTTTGTCAAATTCCAGATGTAATAAGGAATTGGACCAGACAAACCCACATTCCGCAAAATCATGGAACCCAAAGGGAGATGTGTTTAAAATAGCGAATTGTGGTTGATGGCAATGAGCTCCTTGCATACCGCAGCATCGCTATGGCGCTATAACACTCGCCATTCCAGTCAGAATTGCTTAACTAACCAAAACACAATTATAATAGGATTGAATCTATTCCACGTAAACACCTTGTTGAACCACACTAGTTTAAATGTTTAAATTTCTCTAAAAAAATAAATATTGTTATAGTATATTGTTAGGTGCTTTTCAATTTCCATACACAAGTTTTTGTTTAGTTTTAGACTTTCTTCTGCCGCCATCACATATTAATCTATATACAGCTTCATACATGAGGTTAGTGTTTTACGATTTTTTTAAGATTATAGATAAAGTGATCTATGATTTATTAAACCTAATTAGGTATTTACATTAACTAAAACCTTTACTTTCCTATAAAATGATTTATTTACCTATATTTAATCGTTTATGGTTACGTTGCGCTCGCAACATCGCAATGTCGAGGCATCGCCATAGCTGAGATAGCAAGGATAACGCTCGCAATCCTGTTTCACAATGACAATGATCAACATGGCGATAGGATCAACCCAAGGGCGCAATAGCGCCATAGCGCTCGCAATTGCGCTTTTTAAAAACACAAAAAGGAGACATTATAAGTTTGAACTTATCAGATAAAAATGAAGAATATATTAGATAAGTCAGTTACATATCACTAAGATTTTCTAGGTGTGCCACTGCATCAGGAATAAGTCCTTTTATACCACTCACTTATAGATATCTGACCTTAACTGATACATGCTAGACACAAGCAAAAATGATAAGGAGAGAATAAAATTAGCAAGGGACAAGCTTACGTACAGCCTATTAAGCCGAGACCGGTTGCCAATTTATGCTAGTTCCACTTAAGTTATTGTCACATATCCAACTACAAAATAAAAATATACACGTTTAACAAGTTCACTTTCACAACCGAACTACGAAGTAATAAATCTTGTATAAAAAGTCATCATCAAGAAAGCTTTATAATACACGTTTCAGTTTCATTTTAGGTGGTAATAAAACAACTTCCCAAAAGGCAAAAAGCTTTTCAACGTTTTCATTTCAAAGGATTGCAGCTATTGGGATAACTCTAAGCTCCGTATTTATCTCTAGTTTAAGATATACTTAATGTAAAAGATATTTCCGATATCTTGTGTTTATTTTTATATCAAACCTTGTATATATACGCATTGCGATTTCAATATACAATCAACACTTTCAATCAAACATTTTTTTATGGTATCAGAGCAGAAGATCTTTTGACCTAAAATCTTCTTCTCTAAACTCGTTTTTTCCGATTGCTTTGTTCCTTAAACTCGATTTTTTTTTCATTCTTTTTCTTCTCTTTCACATCGAATTATGTCTGAGGAATCAACAACCTCGACACCTACGAGTGAAAATTTACCTTATGATTCACCATACTATCTTCATCCATCTGATAATCCCGGTTCTCTCATAACTCATGTCCTTTTACGAGAAGATAACTACTCAGATTTGGCAACGGAGTTTTGGAACTCTCTCCAAGCTAAGAGAAAAAATCGGTTTTATCGATGGAACTATCGTCAAACCTAATACCAATCCTGATCTCGCTTGTTGGATAGCGGCGAACTCCATGATCATGGGTTGGTTACGGACTTCCATTGACGCTAAATTACGTTCTACAGTCTCTCATCTTCCAGACGCTCATCAGCTCTGTGCGTCTTTAAAACTTCGCTTCTCTGTACGCATCGGTGTTCGGAAGCACTCGCTCCTCGATGAGATCACTAATTGCAAACAAGATGGCCAATCCGTACTTGAATATTACGGCCGTTTGACAAAACTTTGGGACGATTTTAATAGCATAACTCCCGCTTGTACGTGCACTTGTGCTGCCGCTCCTGTTCTTGATCGGGAAAAAGAAGAAACTCGTGTTTATAAGTTTCTTTTTGGTCTCGATGAAGCTAGGTTCAGTAGCATTCGATCACAAATCATCGATGAGGATCCGTTACCACCTTTAAACTCGGTCTATTCGCGTGTTATTCGGGAAGAATAACATGCTCTTACCATGCGATCTAAGGAAATCAAACACGAGGCAGTCGGTATTACCGCCATCGCGGATGGTTCAACTCAACAAATCGTCGTTGCTGCTGCTTCAACAACACGCAACCGTGATCCAAACCGCACATGTACTCACTGCAACCGCAAAGGTCATGACAACACCGAGTGCTTTGTGTTACATGGCTATCCCGACTGGTGGTATGAACAAAAGGAGATGCGAAATTCATCTTCAAAAATACTCGCGGACGAGGACGTGGTTCCTCTCGTGGACGTGGCCGAGCTAATTCATCACGAGCGCAAGACCATTCCTCTGCACCTCAGTCAACTGCCGATCAGCTCACGGCTCTTTTGCAGCTCCTCCAGACCTCCAAGAGTCCACTTAATACAGAACGACTATCGGGTAAAACACAACTCATGGATGTCATTGTCGACACTAGGGCATCCCATCATATGACGGGAGATCTCAGTCTCCTTCATGATGTTCATGATATTTCATCTTCTACGGTCATGTTTCCCAATGGTCGCTTGTCTCGTGCAACAAAATCAGGATCACGTCGGCTCAATGCCGATTACTCACTCTTCGATGTTCTTTATGTTCCTGATTTCGATTGCACACTTATATCTGTTTCGAAACTCTTGAAACAAACTAAAGGGATTGCGATATTTACTGATACGATATGTGTCTTGCAGGACCGTTTTACGAGGATTCTGATTGGAGCAGGTGAAGAAAGGGATGGTGTGTATTACTTTACTGGTGTCTCGGTTGCTCGTGTCAATAAATCTACTGTCGGATCACTTTCTCAGTCAGATCTTTGGCATCTACGGCTTGGTCATCCTTCTTCGTTGGTGTTATCTAGTTTACCGTTTTTTAAACATTCCAAAGATGTTTCTAAACACATCTATAGTTCTTGTGATACTTGTTTTCGAGCCAAATAAACTCGTGATGTTTTTCATGATAGTTTTAATAAAGCTTCTGAAATTTTTGGTCTCATTCATTGTGACGTATGGGGCCCTTATCGAACTCCAGCCTCTTGTGGAACCGTTTACTTCTTAACTATCGTTGATGATTACTCTAGGGCCGTCTGGGTCTATCTCATGCTCGAAAAGTCGGAAGTTTCATCCCTTCTTCAAAATTTCTTCGCCATGACGATCAAACAGTTTGACAAACCCGTCCGTGCTATCCGAACAGATAATGGTACGGAATTCACTGTTTTATCCAGCTATTTTCGCGAACATGGAACGTTGCATCAAACCTCGTGTGTCGACACTCCACAGCAAAACGGACGTGTTAAATGCAAGCACCGACATTTACTTAACGTTGCCCGTGCATGCCTTTTTCAAGCTCGCCTCCCCATATATTTTTGGGGCGAAAGTGTATTAACCGCTGCTCACCTCATAAATCGGACCCCAACTCCAGTTCTTGACGGTAAAACCCCCTATGAGATGTTGTACGGTCGCTCACCTTCATTCGATTCACTTCGTATATTTGGATGTTTATGCTATGCGCACAGATGTGCACAAGACAAAGATAAGTTTGGCGATCGGAGCAGGAAGTGTCTTTTTGTGGGCTATCCATACGGAAAGAAAGCGTGGAAACTATTCGACATCGAACGCGGCGAATTCTTCTCAAGTCGTGATGTTATTTTCATCGAGGACAAATTTCCTGGTTTACCGCAATCTGATTCCACCATCTCCTGTCCTATACTTCCCTCGGTTTTCTTTGATGATCCTACGGTTACACCATCCTCTCCTCCCTCCTCCAGTAAAGCTGCGGCACCACCGACCGTTTTACCGGATCAACCTTCCTCTCCCGAAGCTACTCCTACACCACCTTCCTCTCCAACTCCGGTCACGGTTTCATCTCCTTTCGCCTCTCATGGTTTGCCCGAGTTATTAGGACGCGGACATCGTACGAAGCAGCCTTCAATTCTTCTCAAGGACTACGTCGTCGCCAAGACCTCGGCATTAATACACACATCTCTTTCTTCGTCCGACTCCTCTCAGGATCTTTCTAACTCGGCTCCAGGTACGAATCTATATCCTATTTCGGATTACTTGTCTGATGAAAGTTATTCTACAGGCCTTCCGTTGTTTCTCATATGGAACCTACTTCGTATAACGAAGCCGTGAAACTCGAACAATGGAAGCGCTCTATACGGGATGAGATTACCGCCTTGGAAGACAACAATACTTGGGTCATTACGACCTTACCTCATGGCAAACGAGAAATCGGTAGTAAGTGGGTTTACAAATTAAAATACCATGTGAATGGTAAGCTTACTCGTCACAAGTCTCGCCTTGTAGCAATGGGAAATCGTCAAAAGGAGGGTCTCGACTACACCGATACTTTTGCTCCTGTTGCTAAGCCAACAACAGTCCGTCTTATGCTTCAAATCGCGGCTGTCAAACAATGGGAAGTCCACCAAATGGACGTCCACTATGCTTTCTTACATGGGGACCTTCACGAAGAAGTTTACATGAAACTACCCCCGGATTTTCAAAGCTCGGATCCTTCCAAGGTTTATCTTATCAAGAAATCTCTTTACGGTCTGAAGCAGGCACCCCGGTGTTGGTTCGCGAAATTACGAACGGCTCTTCTCACTTATGGTTTCGTTCAAAGCAAAGCGGATTACTCCTTATTCTATTTCATGCGCGGATCAGTTACTCTGCATATACTCATATATGTCGATGACTTCATTGTTGCTGGGAATGACATTGTTACGATGCAACGGTTTAAGAATTATCTTAGCTCCTGTTTTCATATGAAAGACTTGGGTAAACTCAAGTATTTTCTTGGCATCTAAGTGGCGCGCAGCAGAGACGGGATTTTCCTTTCTCAACGCAAGTACGCCTTGGACATCATTGCTGAAACCGGTCTTCTCGGTTGTAAGCCGTCGTCTGTTCCTACTGAGCTCAATCACAAACTCGCTTTGGAGAATGACGAACCGCTCGAAAACCCGAAGTCTTACCGACGTCTCATCGGCCGGCTAATCTGCCTCTGTTTTACTCGACCAGAAATCACCTATATTGTTCAAGTTCTCTCTCAGTTTATGACGTGTCCGCTCCGAGAACATTGGCATGCGGCCCTTCGGGTTGTCCGCTACTTGAAAGGTTGTGCTGGTCAAGGAATTCTCTTACGGTCCGATTCTTCTTTACGCATCAATGCATTATGCGATTCTGATTGGGCTTCATGTCCTCTCTCTCGTCGCTCCTTAAGTGCATACATCATACTACTTGGCTCCTCACCGGTCTCCTAGAAGACGAAGAAACAGAAAACTGTATCTCTTTCTTTCGCGGAGGCTGAGTATCGCTCCATGGCTTTCACACTTCGAGAAATGAAATGGTTAAAACACCTTCTCGTCTCTTTCGGCATCTCTCACGACGATCCTATGCGGCTTCACTGTGATAGAAAATACGCTCTTCATATTGCGGCAAATCATGTATTTCATGAACGTACGAAGCATGTCGAGCTTGAATGTCACTTCGTCCGAGAAGTCGTTGACGAAGGTTTGATACGAACATCGCATATCTCTACTCGGGAGCAACCGGCGGACCTCCTAACTAAGTCCCTTCCTGGACCTACATTTCATTACTTACTGTCTAAGTTGGGGATTCATGACATTTCACCGCCAACTTGAGGGAGGGTATTGGGATAACTCCAAGCTCCGTATTTATCTCTAGTTTAAGATATACTTAATGTAAAAGATATCTCCGATATCTTGTGTTTATCTTCATA
Source organism: Orychophragmus violaceus (assembly GCA_030180135.1). Taxonomy (NCBI): domain Eukaryota; kingdom Viridiplantae; phylum Streptophyta; class Magnoliopsida; order Brassicales; family Brassicaceae; genus Orychophragmus; species Orychophragmus violaceus. Next base: position 14,776,217 of record CM058238.1, on the reverse strand, counting down.
TCAAACCTTGTATATATATGCATTGCGATTTCAATATACAATCAACGCTTTCGATCAAACATTCTTTTAGCAGCAACTTACAATCGCTCAAGATTTACTAGTCTAGCGAGAGTCAAAGACAAGCTTTCTTTAAATTAATTGGATGCAAGATTTCTATAAACCCCAGTTTTAGAAAAAAAAAATCAAACATTGTACATTTTTTTCTATAAAACCAAAGATTTGGATGCAATATCAAAATTGATTAGATGCATGCATCTTACAATCTTGTAAGGTTGGTCAAGTTACCAAGCTCATCAGAATCGGACCAGAGAACTGGTTGCCTTCAATCCTTCTGAAAATTTCATCACATCACCTTAATATCAATTCAAATGAAAAGGCACATAAGTGGGAAACAATTAGATATGTACAAGAGTTTCAGATACTTGAAGTTTTGCAACCAAGTAGGCACTGAAGCTTGCACGGTAGTGAGGTATGGCATTGAAGCCCACTCAACTGGAATCGTGTCCGAAAGGTAGTTTGCGGATAAGTCCATACAAATAAGAATGACAAAGAAATGTTGTGGCGGGGTGTGGCAAGACTTGTTTTAAAAAAAGTGTGCAATTGCGATCACTATGGCGCCACTGCGCCCTTGCGTTGAGACCATCGCCACGTTGATCATTGCCATTTCGAAACAGGATTGCGAGCGCTATCCTCGCTATCTCAACTATGGCGATGTCTCGTTATTGCGATGCCTCGATATTGCGATGTTACGAGTGCGACATAACCATATACGATTAAATATGGGTAAATAAATCATTTTATAGGAAAGTAAAGGTTTTAGTTAATGTAAATACCTAATTAGGTTTAATAAATCATAGATCACTTTTATCTATAATCTTAAAAAATCGTAAAACACTAACCTCATGTGTGAAAGCTGTATATAGATTAATATGTGATGGCGGCAGGAGAAAGTCTAAAACTAAACAAAAACTGGTGTATGGAACACTATAGATTCAGCTGTTTGTTATCATGTAACACAACTATCACACTTAACAATTCCTACTTGAACGGAGTTGAAAAGCACCTAACAATATACTATAAAAAAAACTTTTATTTTTTTAGAGAAATTTAAACACATAAACTAGTGTGGTTCAACAAGATGTTTACAGAATAGATTCAGTCCTATTGTAATTGTGTTTGGGTTAGTTAAGCAACTCTGACCGGAATGACGAGCGCTATAATGCCATGGCGATGTTGCGGTATGCGAGGAGCTTATCGCCATAAACCGCAATTCGCTATTTTAAACACATGACAAGACGACGTTTGATTTCCTTTTAAACATTTCAAAGACCTGGAAACCGATAACAAGTTGAATCACTGGAAGATATATATGATTCATATGAGAAAATGGCAGATCTAATAAGCAGATTAGACAATAATCGCAGACCTGTAAACCCTAGAAAATTTTGGCTCCGATTTTCCTCTCCTTTAATTTTTTACTACTATTTCTCGCCATCTCCGTCACAAGGAAATTGAGTTTCTACCACCGATTTACCAGAAGCGTGGAGTGCTACTGTAAAACATGTTCTTGAACATTTTTAGGGATTTGAGATTTGGGAATTTTAGAGTTTTGGAGAATTAGAGGAGAAGCCTCTATTCAAGTGAATGAGAGGTCAGAATAAGAAGTTTCTGATGAACTGTTCCGATGGTCGGCCGCTCTAGGATGAGTGAAGAAAGAAACCAGAGATGAGAGACAAGAAAGAGAATTTTGTGAGGTGAAAGAGAGGGAAAAAAATTAAAAGAGAAAATTTTGATTCCAACCAAAACCATTAATATTTCAGGTTATGTTATAATAGGGTAAAATTTTGCCAAAATTAAAATGTACTAAATATTTGGCATATATGACTAAAAATAGGCTCTAAAAAGTCAATTTTAGGTCCTGTTCAATAAAATTTTGGTTTAGTGTTTTTGAAAATGCTATTATACACTAAGCAAACTAAAAAATATCTTTTATAACACCTGTAAAAATCGCGTTATTATAATGTGTTATCGATACCTTTTGTAGTGTTTTTTTTTTTTTGATTAACATGGGGGTATCCCGAGCCTATGGAGGGGCTCAGACTAATCCTCAAGGGGAGGTGCAGCCCATGGATAGACCCTCTCTCCGGGTATTCAAATGGGCCGAAAGCAATGGGCCCATATCCATATAAGTGTCCTAAACAAATGTGACTTAGTTTCGCATTGCAGGAGGATCGAACCCGGAACATGGTAGCGTCGTCCAAGGTCCGTCCCCAACCATTTGACCACAAGAGTCAGGTCTTTTTGTAGTGTTGCATTGCTATTTTTTGTTATTGTGTAAATGTTAGACGATATTATTAACCTCTTCATCAAAACATCATAAATTCCTTTATATACCGTTTTGAAGTTCTCATTGAGAACCTCCTCTCACTCTTTTTCTACATTTTTAATTTTATTATTATTTTAATTCTTAGATACTCACGTGAAAACTTTCTATTGAAGGTTCTCTAAGAGCATGTACATTGGTGTTATCCTTTTGGGGTTCTTATAAAAAAAGTTTATTAATTTTTTTTGTTTTTTTTTTGCAAATGGAAAAAAAAAATCAGAAAAAAGGAACCAATGAGGGTGTACCACGTCACGTGAATTGTTAAAAGACGGGTTCTTAACTAAGGATTTTAAGAGCATGTACATTGGTGTTATCCCCTTGGGGTTTTTAAAAAAAAAAAATTATTATTATTTTAATTTTTTTTTTTTGCAGATGAAAAAAAAATCAAAAAAAAAAACCAATAAAGGTGCGGCACGTCACGTGAATAGTTAAGAGACGGGTTCTTAACTAAGGATTTTAAGAACCTGTCTCTTATCTATTCATGTGGAGCCCACAAATATTTTATAATTTTTTACTTAAGAAACCCCAATGGAGATGGTCTAAGAACTCGGTTTTTAACTATTCACGTGAGACCCAAAATATTTTATTATTATTTTTCCTAAGAAACTTAAGGACCTCCAATACAGGTGGTTTAAGGTCTGATGTACACAACGCAAACTGAAAAAGAGAGTGGATTCCCTGGTTTCAATCCTCTTTCTAGAACAATTAAGCCATTTGTATGCTCATTAGTCACAACCGTATAAAAATTGACGAAATACAGAACATGATCTACCTTTTTGGTGAAACCCCAAAGCTTTGAGCAACGATTGTATAGCTTCATTGGACCCTGTTATACACTTTGAATATGAATGTCTTAACTACTGTGAAATCTTGTGTTGCGTTTATGTGAGTTCTTAGAACATATGCCTAATGAGCAATAATTAAGAATATTTTCCAAGATCAATCTCTTCGAGACAAGCAAATTAATTCGAGAGACTATTACTGTCAAATGACCACCAAAATTTTAGATACCCCTTGTATAGACTCAGATTGGAGATCACACATCATAAAAGGTTTTACATTCATTGGAATGTGGCACAACTCAATAAAGTTCTCTCTTTTTTCTTTTATATAAGTTCCATATTTTTGTGTATAGTTAGTACTTAATTTTCATTTTAAAAGTGAAACTAAAGTACTTGCATTCGATCAATTAGTTTTTCATTTCGTTTCAGATGTTCTTCATTCTTCCAAAGAAAAAAACTATAAAATGATAAAAGAAAACGTTTATTTTTATTTAAAACCCTTCGTTACATCTTACCACCCCTATTTTCATTAAAAACCCTTCGTTACATCTTACAACCCATATTTTCATTAAAAACCCTTCGTTATATCGTACAACCCATTTCCACTATTCTCAAACCTAGCTAGTAGAACCACCAGAGAAGAAATCAATAAAGGGCGGTCCTCTTCCACCTCCATCGCCGAAATAAGTCACCGGGGAATCATGACCAGACGCAAGACTGGAATCTCCAACACCGTCGACATTAGTTGCATCCAAAGGCTGAAGTGGAAAAAGCGAGAGCGTCTTCGGTTCATGGGAATTGACGTTGATGTCCTCGCCGTAACATCCCTGTTCACTAAGGGCAAATCGGTCAAATCTGAGTGAACTTGAAGACATTGACATTCTAGCTGTTGTTGTTTTGTCTGAAAGATGTTTCCTTTGATCTGTGGTTGGGCGTTTCTCGTAGCTCCCACTTGGCAGCATCAAATTGTTACTGTGAAGATCTTGTCTGTATGCACCTCCATGTTGATTATGATGATCACTTACTTGTGGCTGTAAATAGTATGGACTAACGCAGCCCACTTCACAACAACAACAAAATATTACAATAAACAATTAGTAACTTTTGAAACGTAAGAACACAAGAAAATGGAAGTTTCAATCTGCTAGTCCAGAGCCATAATTCTGTAATTAATAGTTCAAAATAGTTCGAAGAATTAAACCCATAATAAATGATAGTTCGTGGTATCGAATGGCAGATTTTGTAACTTAATAATAAAAATTAGAAGTATTTATGTGTTGAATATTTCACACGACTAATTCAAAGATTATTTAGCACCGAACAAATAAACGTAATCATCAAGAACCCGATCGTATAGGTTTACGTTTGAAAACTTTCTTTTTGAACACTGGTTCGAAAACTATTTAAAAACTTGTATTATGTGATGAAGAAAGTACGTAGTAATATTTATCAACATGAATAAAATGGTACGTACGTGGATATATAAGAGTAGGGATGAGAAACTGCGTACCGTTTAAGCAAGGATGAGGGTGGAAGAAACGCGAGGTCTTGTTGATGAAACGATTGAAGTAAGCCATACGGTCTTGTTTACGTTGTCTAGCTTTATGGTTTTGGAACCAGTAAAAAATGTTTTTACCTTCGATATGGCCATAAGCCCGGAGCCTACGAGTGATCTGATGTATTTGATCGGGGTTTGGGGTTCGGATCCCTTCCTTGTAAATATTCTCAAGCAACTCTATCTGTTCTTTCGTTGGATTCCACCTAGAACTACTTGCCGTTGTTGCCTTCCCTTCGTTTTCCATGTATATATTTTGCTAAAGTTTTTAGAGAAAATTAGGGCTTTAAGGAGAATCTCTGCATGTGAGTTACCTGATGCGTGAAGTCATGGAAGCTCTCGTATTTATACAGCGGTTTAGTGAGGAAGAGGAACAGGGTAAAAGTAAATGAAGAGAGGGAACGGTTGAGAGTGTGTGCTGGTGACTCTGAAAACATGGGCTGAGATGGTAAAAAAGAGGTTTACTTTAAATGAGACGACAAATAGGAAAAAGAAAACAATTTGGATATATTATGGTTTCTTTTGTAAAATCAATCGGTAGTTACAAGATTGGAATATATTGTGAATTATTTAATTATAATAACAGCTATTATAAAATAATAACTCAATACTTTCATTGTCAAATTTCCATAACTATATCTTAAATATTTACCCCACGTGAAATTTGATCTATGGGGGGACAAAGATTATGTGATTTTCTATTAACCCTTTTCTTATTTTTTATAAGGATTACGGATGTTTTTTTGAAAGTGATTTTAATGAAGGAGAGCCGTAAGCCTTGGAAATGAAAGAAGCAGTAAGGATAAATACGAACTTTAAATAATAGGGCGGCAAAAGATAGCTGGTTGGATTGTGTTCTTTGTAGGTTATGAAAAGCTATACATCTAGTTTTTTCTTGTCAACATATTTGTATTATCATAATTTTAATTTATAATACATATATACACGACAATTTGAAGTACACAATTCCTTGCCTCTTTGGTGTCTTAACGATCAAAACCATTCAAAAAGTTTAAGCAGAGAAACAAAATCTTAACAGTAAAAATAGCTAGAAAACTCTAGTTATGGTCTTAGTTGTTTTGCGTCGTGATGTCGAGCTTCCTTAGCTTACTATAGAAGATGATCAAGACGAAATGGGGAATTCAAATACGGACTCGTACATGTATTTTCATATTCATGTGATAAGACCCGGACATGTGTTTTAGCTGTTTGAATACTTGTTTATGTATATTTTGGTTCAACACATTATTGTATTGACAAATATACATTTAATATATATAAAATATTGTCATAAGTTTTGTTTTAAAATAAATTTTATTAAACACAACACAAATAACTGAATGGAAAACCACGATATCTATATGTTTACAAACTAGAGGTAGAGGTAGAATGGAAAATCACGATATCTATATATCTGCAAACTAGAAATAGATATGTTGTATAATTTTTTTATTAAAGAAAAACAGAACATAATTAAAATATACATATATATATATATATATATATATATATATATATATATAACTAGTACACAATAGATACTAAAAATTAAAATTGGTTTCACATAGGCTATTTCTAAAGAATTAATTAATACTTTATAAAGCAACATAAAAGTTGTTGTTCTATACCAACAATCATGTAAGTGTAATTATATTTTTGCATAATTATAATGTTCATATTACATGAAAATGCATTGTTCATATTCATCAAGGCTTTATCCTTGGTTGAATAAACCAGAAATTGGTAAAGTTTTATTTTATATAAAAAATGCATAGACGTATATAATCTATAACATTGTGCACAAACAAATTGCAAGGAAATATACAATATCAAATTTTCAATTTATTTAAAAAATAGATGGTAATAAATCTATGCAAACAAAAATAAATAAAATCACAAATTATTTGGTCATTCTCTCTTATTTATTTTTGAAGTTTTATCAGTAAAATAGATTTTATATGTTCAATATCAATCTCTTTAAGTGTTTAAATTTTACTATCACATATGCTTATCCTTTTAATATAAATATTTTAACTAAATAACAAAAAGATTTATAGATGTCTTTTACGTATCTATCAATTTATATATATAAAACAGTGAGATAATATAAAAAGAAAGTTGTAGTTTGTGTCATATAATTTTCAATTTTAAATTGCCCAAAATAAAAATATTTTTATATTTTGAAATATAAACGAATTTTCAAAATAAATATTAGATTTTAAAATGAAATGATTGGCAATTTAACAATCCTATTTTTAATAAAATTGTAATATAGTGATAGCCTTCACTTTAGCTTAAAACTGAAATTTAGAGTAGTAAAAAAAAGTAAAAATTAAAATCTTCTATGTTCTAACTAACAAAAGGATGTCACTGTACAACTATTAATTAGTTAAAATTAATTTTGTTATACCATTGATTTTTAATATAGAAATGTGTAAAATGTTCATATATGATATTGTGAGAAATTGGCATGGGTAATGACAAAATGAAAGCAAAAGACATGCATGGCTTCAGTTGTACTCTTCTAGGCACCTAAGAATCTATATGAGCGGAGATTTGCCTCGTGAAAGAATGTGAGAGAGACATATGACATTCTTCAATCTCTTCATTGACTTACATGTTCTAGAATTAAAACCATTTAATTAGATATGCAAATTTTATATTTCATGTTTTTGTATAACTCCTAGTAACCGTCATGATCACCATGACATTTAAATTTATTATTAAAGTAATATTTTAATAAATATATAATTTAATATACTAGAAACAAAATGTATAACAAAAACAGATATATAACTATTCAGTTAATTTTGTTTATATTTTGAAAATACCACCATAATTTTATTTTTAATAAATATTGCTTAAATATTGCTTAAATGTTGCTTAAATGTTGCTTAGATATGTATTATGTCAAAGTAATGTAAAAACAACAACAAATCCTCCCTTATATTGAAAACTTGTACATTATTTTATTGCATTTCACCTTTAATAATAATTTTGACAGATATAATAATGAAGATTAATATTTATAATTTTCAATTAATTTCTTTTTTCAAAATTAAGTCCTTAAAATTGAATCAGTACATATATAAGGATTATATGTATATTTAAACGACAAAAATATATTTATAACAAAAAATAAATGCTAAAATTTAGATTAAACTCCAAATCTATATATAAACTCAAATTTTGATACTATTTAAAACATTTACAGATCATTAATTAGTGGATAAAAATGTTATAATCGAAAAATTCAACCTCTGATCAATACAAACAAAACAAATTCTTGTCAAAATAAAAATATTGTTTTAATATCATCTGGTTAAATTAGTATATTTTTTTGAAAGTGTTAAATTAGTATACTGAACACACAATTAAAAAAAAAAATTATCGAGACTCAAGCATTACTAACAATTCCCAACCTAGTACTACATAATACTATATATCTTATTTTAATATTATCTAGTTAAACTAATATATTTTTTGAAAAGTGTTATACTTTTAAAAAATAATTGTTTTTGTCAAGACTCAAATATTACTAACATCACTAACCTAGTACCATGTAATACTATATATTTTGTATTTATCAAGTTTTTATTTTTTCTCTTTCAAAAAGAAAACATGTGGATATGTGTGGTGGGAACATTTAAATGTGTGGTGGAGTGGCAAAAGCATATATGTATAACTATATTAAAAAGATAATTTTGTCTTTATTGTGTGTGTTATCACATATGAGCAACAGTTGTTGGCAAAGTCTTATAGATACGTATATATAAGCCAAGTTGTACACGTATATATCAACTCATATTTGACATTGATACACGTATTATACACGTGTCTTTTATTTGTGTTTTGTGTCTTTTCTTTGTCTTTTGCTTGTATGTTGTTTTCTTACATGTGCTGTGTTTTTTTTTTGTTGTCAAGTGTGGTGTGTTCTTTTGTGTATGAGTGTGTGTTGTGTTTACTAACTATTATATTATCTCAACTTGATCGTTTTTTATTTATTATGACCGATTCATGTATTTGGGATTCTTGTTCCTATAATTTATAAAAATATTATTTAAACTAAGTCTGGATACTCTGGATACTCGGATATTCAAGTTGAATTCAAGTTGGGTTTTCATAGATTTCGGGTCTAAAACATATAAAAATATGGAATTTATTTAAAAATTTATATATTTTCGGATCAGATTTAGATTTGGGACCGTTTAGATCTGCTAGTGCTATACAAATAAAAACCCAAATTTTTACAGGTATCATTTGAGTTTGGATATTTATAAGTGTTTTGAATATTTTCGGATATAAAATACCCAAAAACCTGTAAATATCCGATAAAATCTGTAAAAATATCTGAAAACAAAAGATTTTATAAGAGTTTTTCGGATCATACGAATCATATTAGCTCTTATCAGGTCTATCAGGTCAGTTTTACTAACAAATTCCTATCAAATTCTAACAAGTTAGTAAAAAAATTTAACCGATTATAATAATTACTTAATATATTATTTCCAGGTTCCAACGGATATCCGAAGGATCCGCAGGTAACATCTTAACCCAAATCTATACCCACGGATCTTCGATCATTATATCTAACAGGTTCTAAACTTTGGATCCGAACTCGACCCAGACCTGAATTGTTTGGGTTAGTTCAAGTTCGTGTTTTCGGATCCGGATAAATGCTCATGCCTAATTTAAGTTATATAGTGAAAACAAAACTAAATAATATTTAAATAAAATTAGATTTTAATCCGCTTTAAAAATATAGATATATTTTTATTTTATAAAAATAATTTTTAAATCATTTCATGTTATTTAAATAAAATTTTGTTATATAAGATTTTATTTTTAATAAAATAATTATTTTAAAAATTATGTGATACAAATATAATATATGTTGTGCTGATTTAAATTATACTAAAATATCATATATTTATATATGAAATTTATTTTATTTTACTATTTTAATAATTAAATTTATAATTATATATATATATAGAGTTATATATTTATAAAAGTCGAGAATGATAATCTATATATTGATTCCTTTTATATTAGTTTAAATATTTTAAAATTTTAATAAAACAACCATTTAGAAATATCAATTGTATTCTCAATCATGAGTGTTCGGATATCCGTCAAGTTCGAATTGGGTTTTCGGATAACATGTCTTTCAATTTTGGACTATATGACCCACTCAGATATTTTGGATTTTTGGATCAGATTCGGTTTAGTATTTTTCAGGTTCAGATCAGATGATTATTAAATTTTAAGAACCGATATATCCCGAAAAATCAGGTATTTAGATATTTTAGATATTTTTGTTAATATTTCGAAGTAACCAATTGGATCAGATATTTTGTACCCAAAGTAACCGAACTCTAGCCAAAATATATGATCAGTTCATATATTTTGTACTTGAAGTAACCAAACTCTTATCAATTTACCTCAAAAATATCTAAATTACCCAAAAGAGCCAAACTAATGTAAAATATTTATTATATTTAATTATAAGTATAGTTATTTGGGTACTCATTCGGTTTTCGAGTATTATCTTAACCGAACCGATATCTGAAAGTACTTAAGCTCAAATCCCATTCGGGTATTTCTAGGACTTGAACCCGAACTAAATCGGTTTTTCGGATCGGTTCCGGTTAAGTTTTGCAGATCCAGATAAAGTAGTCATGGCTACGGTAACTAACTCATCATATATATATTAAAATAATATAAATATGAAGAATATTTTATCAAATTAAAAATATATCAGTTGAATTTGGTTAATAGATCTTCTTATTTTGTTTTCAAATAGACAAATTTACTTTTAATAGTATTGATAATAAAAATTGGTTAATATATTTTTCAACCAGATTTTTAAAGGTATAAATTTAAATATTTTATATTTATTTATAGATTAAAATGTAAATAAAATATGATAATTTATTCTTTTAATATTTTGGATTGGTTTAAGTTTATTTTAATATTTTTGTACTTAAAAATAGTTAATTCATATTTTTAATAAATTTTAATAAAATAAATATAACATTGAAATAAATTAACTTATATTACTACCCATTTTATAGTAGTCTAATAATTTTAAAATTTTAATAAAACACATTTAAAAACTGTGATCGTAAAAACATTAATTTAATCTAACTCATCATGTATTTAAATGATAATAATTTTATAAATTAAAAATATATCAATTAAAATTTGTTAATATATCTTTTAACCTATTTTCAGCAGACAAAATTTGTTTTCAATAATAATTAAAATTGATTAAACTATTTTTAACCCACTTATAACGATTTAAATATAAAAATGAGTTTACTTTACATATTACATTATAATTAAATTTATTTTTCAATAAATTAGAAAAATAAAAACAAGAAGGTAAAAATATTTTTGTTAGATTTTGATATATATATGAAAAAAATATTAAAATATTTTATAAATATATTCTGGATAAAATCATAAATTAGTGAATATTTTGATTAAAATGTTAAAATTATTTTTACAATAAACTTTATTAATAAATACAAATTAAATGATTATTTTTCTTGAATAATAGAAAAAATAAATTTATGTTTTAAGAATAAAATCATTATACAGAATATGTAGTTTGGTCCACATATAATCTAATTTTACTAAACCTAAAAATGACTCTATTAAATAATTAAAATATATATAAAATCTAATGGCATACATCATAATAAACACATTACGTAAATGTTAATTTAAAAAAATCTTTTTATTTTAATAGTATAGATAGTAGCCATGGACATTCGGATACTCAATCGATGTTTGGTTACACGCATTCGATTCTAGGGTATTTGGCCCTATACATAGAAGCCCAAATCAGTTACAAAAAATTGGTTCAGCTTAGTTCAGTTTGGATCATGTCAGATTCGGGTCGGTTGTGTACTGCAGTGTAAAATCCAAATAAATCCAGAATACTTTCGGGTATTAATCGGGTTCATTTCTTTTGTAACCAAGTAATCAATATAAAAAGTAATCAATATAACTTAAAAACCTCCGAAAAACCCAAAAAAATCCGAAAAACCCTGAAAAATCTGATCCGGAGTAAAACACAAAATACCCAAAAATCCAAAATTCTGAAACAAAATATGAGAAAAATCCAAAAATCGGAAAATATCTCACCCCAATAATATTAATTTATATAATAAATTAAATAATAATAAACTTTAATACTTATAAGTGAAGATTTTCTTAGCGTTTTTATATAGTATTAAAAAGTTAGATAATTTAAGAGAAATTAAAAGAAGTAAACTAGTAATGTAATAGAGTTATTTGTATAATCCATGTATTATCCGAACTGAATCGATATCCAAAATAATTTGTACTTAGGATCCAATCAATTATTTTGCTAGATCCTAATCCAAGCCATACTAACTTTTTTGGTGTGGATCTAATCCAATTATTATATTCAGCCCTAATAGATAGTTCCATGAAACTTTTGGAAGAGGTGGGGCAAGCCGGTCTTATAATTTAGGAATTTCGAGAGAACAATATTTATAATCTGTGTAAAACTTAGATTTTGCTAAGTATGTGTTTAATAAACAGTTACTCTTTAAATATTGAGGGCTGAAATTGAAAGTAAAATACTTAGGCTTTGAATGTTTGCAGATTCTGCATTAGTTTTTGGTTTTTGTTTTTTCAAAAACTTTTTTTTGTCCAATCAAGATTCTAGTCTAATAGATTTCCTATTTTTTAGGGAAACTAGTTTTTGACTAAACTATTTATTCCTAAGTAGAAACCAAAATCTATATTTTCCAAGTTTTTCCTATTGATTTGCAGCCGCGAGTGCTTTTTTTTTAACAATTTTTTTTTAATTTTTTTTTGCTAATTATAGATCCCATTTGTTTTTATTTAAGAGACACTTTACATTTTCATTTTTTACCATCTCTCATTTATGTATACGCAAAAAAAAAATTATGTTACAAATCCCACTAAATTTTTTAGAGGTAAGATTAGTTAATTAATTTTATACTATTGTATCAATTTTTTTCTATTATTTTTATTTAAATTAATTGAATTTGTTAGTTATAAGTATTGTACATATGTTATGTTGCTTTATATTTTATAATTGTAGCTATTAAATATTTTTATAATTTATTTCTTATTCGTTATATACATCTAATATATTTATTGCATTCTAATATTTGTTGTACATAATTTATTAAATATTTTTACAAATTTTATGGAATTTACGATGATTTTAGTTTGTGTTTGTTGTTTTTCCTTAGAATAATTTCATGTGCTTTAAAATAAATTTTTTAATAGTTATTATTTTTAAATAATATTTCTTAATAATAAATTTAGATTTTAGTTTTGCAAATTCAGTATTATAAATAAAACTAAAAATATTAAAAATCCAAAATCCAAAAACTAAATAACTCAACATTCAAGTTTAAAAAAAAACTAAAATCTACAGCAAAATCAAAAACCAAAAACTCAAAAACCAAAAATCAAAAACTAAAATCCAAAAGCCAAAAACGAAAATCCAAAAACTACTTAAACATTCATGGCCTTAACAAAACTAAACTCGGCATTAATGACTATATCGTGAGAGCAGAAGGTATATGATGAGACCTTCACTGCAAAAAAGTAATGCTGTAATAGGTGGACTATTGGGAGCGTGACAAAAAAAAAAAAAAAAAAAAAAGGTGGACTATTGGGATAATTTTGCGGGAAACTCATAACAGCGTTAAAGAATCCTCCTTCACTGCAAATTTTCACCAAGTTTCTAAACCACATGCACAAGAATCTTTGGAAACAAGAGCATTGTGAGGCAAGGACAGAGCAATTTTCGTTCTCTAAATCTGTTCGATATAATCAACTGAAAGAAAATCGATTTCAAACATCATTGTTTGATCTACAATACAAGAATCAAATACAACAAACAATCAACTGTTCTACAATGTTCAATCTCAAGCAACATCAAAACTTAGCAGTATTCCACACGAATCAAACGAGAACAACTAAAATATCTGTGAAATCAAAGTTAAGAGCGATTAAAGGGAGGAGCGTACTAGAGAGTATCTGGAGGTCCGATAATGGTAACGCTCCATTCGAATATATTCTTCTCATCAACGAGTCCAGCTGAGAATCCATCAACAGGATGCTTACAGAGATCTGAGACCAAACAAAAAACCCAATTGATAAAAAAAAAAAAAAAAACAATCAGAGAAGATTGATTCGGTTGCGTGCCTTTGAGTTGTTTCTGAAGGAGAAGGCTAGCTTGCGAGGCCATGGCTGATGATGATAGAGAGAGAATCGAGCTTGAAACTCAAGAGATTTGAGAGAGAGAGAGAGAGATGGGAGAATCGAAATTGAGATTTTTATGTCGATAGAAAGAAGGTTCTGAAGATCGAACTTCAGGAATCGATGTTCCATCATGAGAACCCATGGAAGGAGCTGTGATCAGCTACAGATACTCCATTCTATACTTTACCATTCTAACCAATAGCCTTTAGATATGGTTGTTTTAAAAAAAGCGTTTAAATACTTTTCTTTTACCTTCGGTTAAGTTTCTAATTTCTGGTTAAAACCGGTTATTATTTTATTTAACTAATACTGATTAATATTTTGAAAATTATAATAGATATAACTCTACTATACAAACAGAAGATATAATAAATTTTATTTTTTGTCAACAAATAAATAAATTTGATTAATTATGTATACTTTTAATTATTTTTAACTTAAAAACTCAACCGGATCATAGTAGAAAATTAATTTCAAATTGAATTAATTAACTAAACCAAAACTAATTTGGTTCTGATTGGGTGCATATACAGTTTTTCAAAATCGAGTGTCTACTACATGGATCTGGTTCCTTTTCATATAACTAAATTTGTATTGATTCAAGGTTTGCAGTTTTTCTTAGCATAAGCCATCAAAAAATTATTTTTATAAATCTAGTTTCTTTTGATAATTATCAATATCTCAAATCAAGTTGCCATCATGAATGATCTAGACTTTCTGTATGAGGGTCCATGACTAACGACACGTTAATCATTTTCAATTTTGTCGTGACCAATAAATTACAAACGCATAATATAAATCTAATTGTTAGTTAAGGATTGTCGCGTCGACAGGGGCGGATGGAGGTGAGCAATGGGTGTGGCACGTGTCCCACACTCATTTTTTTTTTTAATAGTTTAGGTAAAATGCAAAATTTCATTAGTGTAAAGTGGAAAAATGCCCCAACCTAAAAAATAAAAGTGTCACAATTCAACTAAATTAAATTTAAATTCTCTATAATAATACAACAAATTAAAGGTTGTCCTACTAACTTTTGCCAGTCCAAAATTATAATAGTTGTATTCTTTTCAATTCTCCAACCCAAAAATTTATTGATCAAAACATAAAAAATTATATTCTTCCCAATTAATTTTTACGTGTGTTATTCTCTATTAAAACAATAATCTATAGCTTTTAAATCTATTTATTTTACTAAAATTTTAAGATTAGTCAAACTTATAACTAATTATTTGTACGGTGGTGTTAAAATCTATCTTCACTAGTTTTAATTTTATCAGTTGTCATTGCTACATTCGAGAGATAATTCTTTGTGACAAAAATTGTGAAGATTTCAACAGAATGGACAATCACTTTCTAAAGAACTATATTGTTTATTTTGTTAAAAATATTTTGATAAAATAACAAATAAGATAATGACAAAAAGTTTTAATATATAAAAGATTGTAAAAAAAACTTATGTAATTTAGTAAAATAAGTTTATTATATTATTAATACTATTTTTGATTAAAATATTTTATTAATTATAACAAAATAATTATGTGCCCCCGAATAAATCAATTTCTGGATCCGCTACTGCGCGTCGACATAGAGCAAATCAATCACAAGACAACCACAACACAATTGGCTATAGTCTTACATCGTATTGTATTAGAAGAGAGAGTGAAAGATTGAAGAAGATGAAAGCAAAATGAATTTTGTTACTGAATGTATCGAAATGTTTACACATGTCTGAGTATATATACAACCGGTTTACATCATACCAGTTGGTTTACATAAATTGATTTCTGGTTCTGTCCTATATCTAATATTCCCCCTCAAGATGGCTCATATAAAGATTTTAAAGCCATCTTGCCTATTAGACTATGAAATAGACCAGGAAACAAAGGCTTGGTAAAAACATCAGCCAGTTGAAGCTCACTCCGAATGTGTAATGTCTTGATCAATCCTTGCTCAATGCGCTCTCTAACTTCATGACAATCCAAGTCCACATGTTTAGTTCTCTCATGAAAAACTGGATTGTTAGCAATATGAATTGCAGCTGTTGAATCACAATAGAATGCCACAGCCTTATGTTGAGGAGCATCTAGTTCACGAAGCAAATTTACCAGCCAGACAACCTCCTTTGTTGCAAAAGCCATTGCTCTATACTCTGATTCTGCTGAAGAATGTGACACTGTCTGTTGTTTCTTGGACTTCCAGGATATCAATGAGGGTCCAAGGAACATACAATAACCTGAAGTAGACCTTCGAGTGTCAACGCATGAAGCCCAATCTGCATCTGTGAAGCTTTGCAAGACTAAATCAGATGAGGATGCATAAAATAGACCAAGACCAATGGTTCCTTTCAAGTATTGCAGAACTCTATAAGCAGCTTGTAAATGGGATTGCTTGGGAGCAGAAGCAAATTGACACAACTTGTTAACTGCAAAAGTAATATCTGGTCTTGAGATTGTCAAATACATCAGTTTGCCTACCAACCTTCTGTAGACACCAATATCCTCAAGAACAAGTTCTGCAGAGTGTTGACAAAGTTTGTAGCTAGGATCCATTGGTATACTAGATGTTTTACATCCGAGCATACCTGTTTCTTCAAGGAGTCCTAGAACATGCTTCCTTTGACAGATTGATATTCCTTTAGAAGATCTTGCAATCTCTAAACCCAAAAAATAATTAAGAGTGCCCAAGTCCCTGAGTTTGAAAGCTTCCTGTAAGTCTGTCTTCACTTGATTTACTTCTTCCAAATCATTACTGGCCATTATGATGTCATCTACATACACAAGAACGGCTATATACTTCCCAGCTTGTCGTCTGATGTATAGAGTATGATCTGTTTGAGATTTTCTAAAACCCAAACGTACCAAAGTAGTACTGAACTTGATAAACCACTGGCGAGAAGCCTGTTTTAACCCATAGAGTGACTTCTTGAGTTTGCAGACAAGATTAGAAGGTAAAGATTCCCCCTCTCTTGGTGTATATCTTGGAGGCAGATTCATATAGATTTCTTCATGCAACTCCCCATTGAGAAATGCATTAGAGATGTCTAGTTGATGCAAACTCCAGTTCTTGGCAGCTGCTACAGCAAGTAATGTCTTAACTGTAGTCATTTTAGCCACTGGAGAGAAGGTGTCAACAAAATCGATTCCCTCCTGTTGTGTGTAGCCTTTAGCTACTAGCCGTGCTTTATACCGTTCCAGAGATCCATCTGCATTAACCTTTAGTTTGTATACCCATTTACATCCAATGGCGTGTTTTCCTTGAGGTAAAGAGCATACATCCCACGTCTGGTTACTTTCCAAGGCTACTAACTCTTCATTCATAGCTTGAAGCCACTCATCAAACTTCTTAGCCTGTGCAAAAGATGTGGGCTCTGGAAGTAGAGTTAAAGCACATATGAAAGCTTGATACTCTTCAGACAATGCTGCATAAGACATATAATTTGCCAATGGATAAGGAACTGCAGTTTCAGTCAGGTTGCAGTAGTAGTCATGAAGATAACCAGGTAGTCTTGAAGGTCTTGTTGAGTGTTTCTGTAAAGGATTAGGATCATCAGAGACATAAGGCAATTCTTCTGATCCAAGGGAAGGTGCCTCTGCTCCAATATCTGCTCCAGAATTAGCATCATTCAGCGAGAAGAAATCAGTTAAGGAATCAGTCTGACCATTTGAAAATGGAAAGATCTCCTCATGAAACACCACATTCCGAGAGATAGTGATATTATGAGTTTCCAAGCTCAGCAGTTTATAACCTTTGAAGCCTGTTGGATAACCCAAAAATACACAAGGTCGTGCTCTTGGCTGAAATTTATGTCTATTCTTCGTGGAAGTAGAACTGTATGCTAAAAAACGAAACACACGTAAGCCATTATACTCTGGTTTCTTAGAAGTTAAAACTTCATAAGGTGACTTGTCCTTCAACAGAGGAGTAGGAAGTCGATTAATGAGGAAGACTGAGGTAAGAACACAATCTCCCCCAAAAATCCAGTGATATTTTGGATTGAAACATAAGAGCTCTGGCTACGTTTAGGATGTGCTGGTGTTTGCGTTCGACCACCGAGTTCTGATCCGGTGTCTCGGGACAGGAATGATAAGCCATTATTCCCATCTTCTTGTACATATCATTGAATTTCAACTCCTGAGCATTATCTGATCGTACTGCTTTGATCTTGGTTTCATACTGAGTTTCTACCATCTGAATAAACTCTGGAAATACATTTAAGACCTCATTTTTGGTTCTAAGAAGATATAACCAAGTCACTCTCGTATGATCATCTACCACTGTGAGGAAATACCTGTATCCTTCGGTTGTAGGTACAGAGAAAGGGCCCCAAATATCTGTGTGAATCAGATCAAACGGCTTTGCACACATGTTGTTATGTGAATTAAAAGATAAACGTTTCTGCTTGGCAAGAGGACAAACAGGACACTGAAACTGCTCTTTATTTCTCTGTTTGATACCCAATACATCTGTAAGAGAATCAAGTTTGTATACAGATGGGTGTCATAATCTGTTATGCCATATGACTGAATCTACAAGAAGATTTGAGTAAGCAGAAAACATAGAAATGTTTGGATCTAAGATAGATGAAGCTTCCAACACATAGAGATTTCCAATCTGCTCACCCTGACCAATCATCAATCCCTTGATATGATCCTGTATCATACAAGTAGATTGATCAAAAGATACTCTGCATTTCAGATCTTTTGTCAGCTGACTGACACTCATAAGGTTCAGTCTGAAATTTTGTATAAACAACACGTTTTGCAATACCAAATTAGCAGTCAGTCTTATCTTCCCTAACCCAGCAACGGTTACTCCTAAACCAGTTGGCAACATAACAGTATTGTTCAAAGGACCAGAGATTTCTTCAAACAAACTTCTATCATGACACACATGATGTGTGGCTCCACTATCTACTATCCATGTTTGAGATGATAAAACATGTCATGTAGTTCTCAAAATCCTAACAAATCCGAGAGTGGAGTTGGAAAATGTCATACCCGGTAGTGTTGTGATCGAGCCACCTCCTGAAGTAGATGCCACTGAAGTAGGTCCATGAAGCTGCGAGTTGTAGTATGCTATGACCCCTTGTATTTGGTCTTTGGTTAAACTGATCCCCAACTTAGATATATCATCTGCATCAGTAGATACATCTGTTAGAGACAACTGTGCAACTTTAGGAGTGTATGATGCAACCTGCTGAACATGAGCATTTGTCTTCTCAGTCTGTTGCTTCTGCTTGTGTTTAAAACCAGTTGGATAACCATGTATTTTGTAACATGTATCAACCGTATGACCATTATATCCGCAATGTGTGCAGACTGGCCTGTTTGGCTTGAACTTGGAGTGATTAGATTGAGCAGCATTCACAGAAGCTGGATGCTCATTGACCAAACCAATTTGGAACGCAGAAGCATTGTTGAAAGGAGTAAGGTTTCTTTGATTATAGTCTTGATCTAGTAGATTATAGATCTCTGACAGTTCAGGAATGTTCTTCTTCATTATAATTTGACTCCGGATCGTGCCATATGAATCATTCAAGCCAGCCAAAAACTTGATGACCTTTGAATGTTCTTGCTTTGTATCAGTCGCCTTGCAACATTCACAGTTGTGACAAGTTTCCTGACAGTTTGCACCTTCCAACTCATCCCACAATGTCTTCAGAGTTGTGTAATACGTTGCAAGATCCATGGAGCCTTGCTGCAAAGACCATATCTGTTGGGAGAGTTGATACGATCTCGGAATATTCGTGATATGAAACCTTTTTAACAAATCTTGCCATATCTCAGTCGCATCGTTAAAACGAAGAATGCTCTTATAGATCTGTTTCGAAACCGAATTCAGAATCCAAGATTTCACCAACGAATTGCATCTAGACCAGATCCTAAATGTTCGATCACTTTCACTAGGTTTAGGCATGGTTCCATCTATAAAAGCGAGGTTATTCTTCGCATCAAGAGCTATGGACATCGCAATTTTCCAGTCATCATAATTTGTGCCATTGAATACCTCAGAGATGATCGTGATTCCCGTTTTATCGTTGTTCGTCAGATAGAACGGAGAGTGAATGCTATCGAACGATTCTTTAGGCGAGACCGGCGATCGCGAGGATTTTTCCGATGCTTCAGGAATGGAAGCTTTTTGAGCTGAAGATAACTTCGTTTTAGTTGTGCGACGTGTAATTCGACGTACATGCACCACTG
Organism: Orychophragmus violaceus; assembly: GCA_030180135.1. Taxonomy (NCBI): domain Eukaryota; kingdom Viridiplantae; phylum Streptophyta; class Magnoliopsida; order Brassicales; family Brassicaceae; genus Orychophragmus; species Orychophragmus violaceus. The sequence continues at coordinate 14,756,015 of CM058238.1, read as the reverse complement.
AAGTAAGTCTAGAAGCTCAATTTGAAGATGATTTTTCGTTGATTTCAAGATTCCAGAATGAGAATCCGATCAAACAAGAAATTGAAAGAGTTATCTGTGAGATTCAACAGATAACTAAGGTCAAAGATCGAAAGAATCAAAAGAGGATCGAGTGAGAGTTTGATCTCACTGCTCTGATACCATATTAGAAGAGAGAGCGAAAGATTGAAGAAGATGAAAGCAAAATGAATTCTGTTATTGAATGTATCGAATTACACATGTCTGAGTATATATACAACCGGTTTACATCATACCAGTTGGTTTACATAAATTGATTTCTGGTTCTGTCCTATATCTAATATATTGATATGCCAAAAATATATAACATCAATAAACCAAGAATTTTATATAATTGATCGAGATCTAAACTTCTGAGAGGATATTTTTAAGATGTGGTTTAAAACCAAGAACTTTGTAATTCGAGCAACACTTACAAACATGACAATATGACGATACATTACATACACCCATATACGATAGATATATTTAGGTGGGTTTTCCGTTCTTTTTAATTGTTTTTGTTTTCCCAAGATATCGTCGTGGTTATACTTTTTTTTTTGACAACCGTCGTGGTTATACTATAATGATGAAACCTACATGATGACATAGAAAGAAAAAAACTTCAATTGAAATGAAGGCCACAATATTTGGCCGCCGTATGCTATTAAAGTGACTGTGAATGTTCTCAATAGCTACACCAAGTTGCTACGCATGAAATATGATTAAACCTGGTATAATTGTTCGGTTTGGTTCGGTTTTTGTTAGTTCACATATATAGATATATAAAATGAGACTCATTCAGTGGAAAATGCTGATTAAGATCTACTACTCAACCCGGACTGGCTCACAAAGTAATATGGAGCTGGAACAGCAAACGCATGAAGAAGAGAGAAACCTTTTTTCTCTACTCTCTCTAAAAATCCACCGAGTCTAGATTCGCCGTTATCCCTCTTCCTTTTGGCCTCTCTGGCGACTGGTATCACCAGCCCTGCGAGAGGTATTCGCCTCCACTTTTTTGTCCTTTACTTGTCTTTCATCCGCGGCGAGCTTCCGGCAAATCAAAAAATTCCTCGTCAACAGAATGTGGTGCTCAGCGGCGGCGCATGCGGATCTAGCGGTGGGATGACTGGTTGCTCGAGGACTAGCTTCGCAGTACCCTATTCTCCTCATTCGGCTCGTGGCTAGACTTGGAGTGGTGTGTCTCTGGTGTGATTGGTGGTTGTGGGTTATGGCAATCGAGGTTTGGTGGTGGTTAGGCGGTGGTTGGACCTCGGAAAACTTCTAGATGTCTCTAGGTTCTCCGATTTATTCGGGGACGGTGGATCGAGGAACCTCGGAATCTTGACGGCGGATCTATTCTCCGACAGTTCTTTCCCCCCTACCGTCTGATTCGCCTCCGTGATTTTTTCGCGAGCCCGTTTCTCCTTTGGTTCGGTGGTCGTCGGTGGTTCACCTCTCCTCTCTTTTCTATTTTGGCTCGAGTGAAGATTTATGTTTCACCCATCGGAGGTCTTCCGGTAGGTCTGACGAGCTTCTTGCGGCGACTTCTCCTTGGCGGCGGATTGCTTTTCGTTTCCTAGGGTTTGTGGTCTTCGATTTAGGCCGGTTCGCTTGTTTTGAGTTATTTTCTGTAATTTGTCGGTTTGCAAACAGGGCCCAATTCTAAAACTTTAGTGTAGAACCGGTCCAACCGGATATAAACTAAAAATCCATAAAATTTTAAATATATGTACCAAATTTTGACAAAAAATAATTATGGAACTGTTATGCATGGCAAAAGAGCGAAGCATATACAAGCTGGTCTACATAGTATAAAACAAATTAGATACTTGTAAGAAGCTGTAATGTTATTTTATTTTTTTCCTACAGGCATCCTTATTTCTAAGTGGAAATGTGATTGCATAGGATTCCAAAGAATGACATTTAACCAGAGACTCTTACCTGGTTTCTTCAAACTACGTAATCATTACGCTTCTCCAAGAAGAGTACCAACTAGATGTGACAAAACTGCTGTGTAGCACTTTGTTACACTATATATATATATATATGATGATGATGATGTTCCTACATGAAGAAAACAAGTTTTCTCTACCTAAAAATATGAGAAGACATCCTGTAATCATCAAGCTTCTTCTTCTCACTTGCCTCTTTCTCGGCGGAATTGTAACTCAGGGATGCCAAGAAGGTATTACTCTTTCTGTGTATTTGTGTGTTACGGCACAAAGAGGACAATTTATAACGGTTTAAAATAACATCATAATTCTTTGGCACTCTTGCTTACTAACCTCTGTCATCTGCCTGTCTCAGTCCATTTGGAGAGTGAGCCTGAAAAGATCAGCACGAAAACGAATTATGAACGAGTGATGCCAATTTGGGTAAAGAGATCAAATGTTTTCATGTAACCATTTAGAGAACAAAGAGCATATAGGTGTGACATCTATATGTTATGTAAACAGCTTGAAGAAAAGACGTGGCATAAGCATCCATCAGGACCTAATCCAACAGGAAACCGCCACCCACCGATCAAAGCCAAACCCTGAGTCGATAACAGTTTAACTATTGCAGCAAAACGAAACTTAATAAGTCAAATCTCTTTGATATATTTTACTATAGGATGTAATAAGTAGTGAAGCGACATATGAGATTGAGCTTACTTAAAGCTATATATCCAATGATGTCAAAAAAAAAAAAAGTTATATATTCAATGTAAGTGTAAAATATATCAATTCTAGTGAAAATAAATACCATAGAAGAGTGGAAGAAAATAAAAGATGGAGCTAATTGATACTTTTGCTACCTATAATCATGAGATACTACTACATGGTTTACAGTTTAAGATTGGAAGATATCTGTTTTTACCCTTTATGCAGAGGTAATTTTCTAAACAACAAATTTCCTTTATCCAAGATCAATGAAAGAAACCTAAATACTTATACAAGGCATATGAGATATAACAAGGGCTAAAACTCATAAACGGGTGAGTCTTTATAGCACAGCTAGAGTTGCTACCATAACAGAGCCATCTTTACAGAGCAAAAATATCTGAAATGGCAAATCGAGACTAAAGACATTAAATACTTGATTATTATTATTATTGGTTTGATTATTCATGTTAGTTATGGGATGTTATATGATACTTGGAGTTGAAGGATCCTGCGGCTAGCTCTGTAAATTTGGTTCATTACTAGCGGGACTCGCCCCACTAGACACACCCGCAGCGGGTGTGAATTGAAATTTTCTCTTTACAATTTGCAAGGCGGATTGTGGGTTAGAGTACATTTTGGCAAGACAAATGCGGGTCTAAGTATTTTGAATAGTGGATTTGCAAGTACATGTAAATATTTTTCTTTTTAAAAAATATTTTATTGTATTTATTTATTTTACTACTTTAATTGAAAAATAAAAATATGTATAAATTTATCAAAAATATTTTAAATAAAATTATGAATTTAAGTTTTTAATATTTTATTTTATTTAATAAATACTATTTTTGTTAAAACTATAAAAAAATTAAATAATTAATTAGTATTTAAATTGGGATAATTGAGTGAAAAATACAAATGTGCATACAAATTAGGTAGATAGGAAACGGTTTTTGAAACCAAAACACATCATGGAAAAAGACCACAATACCCCTTTGTCTACCATGTGATTAAACTATTTCTACGGCAAGATTCTCTCTCTTTAAACAAAGTAAGCCATTTTTTTTAGAGATTGATCTTTTATCTTTCGAAGAAGATGAAAAGATGATGATGAAAATATGGCAAAGAAGAAACTCCACTGCAAATAAAAAAAGCTCGATTATAACGAATTCTCATTTTTTTTTGAGATCCATGAAGATTCAGTGAAGATCCGACAAAAATTACAGACGAGTTGATTCATATTCATTGAGTCGACTCAGTGAATTAGTATATGTTAATACATTTTGGAACATATTAAATCAATTATTAACTAGTTAAACTAGTTTTGTTATATATATATATATATACTATAACAACATGAAGCCGTCCTTGGTACAAAAAGGTTATTTTCCCGAAAATTGTCTTTGGAGTCGTTAGGAGTGTATTTTTCCATTAAGGGTAAAACCTTGAATTTTTTGGATATTTTGTCACGCATAAATATTGGGCGGATCCGGATATGGAAACGTATATACACGCGAATCCTGTTTTTAAATCTTGATCGTTCATTCGTAGATCTAATATTACCCGTTGGATTAGTTGAGTTTCTTAATCATACCATTTATTTATTTATTTTAATTCATTTGTCAACCGACTTACCATATATATTTATTTTCGTAGCCTATATTTTAGGAAACAAAAATCTGCAATTTTAGCGAATATTCTTTACCATCTTGATAAATATCGATTTTAATGCATTTAATTAATTTGTTTCCTAAACATGCACACAACATCTTTATGATATCTTATTATTTCGAATTTAAAAAAAAATATTCTATGGCATATACAAAACTTTCGAAAGAAGTTTGTGAAATCCTATATAAAGAGAGCTTGGGGTAGCCTAGAAACACAGTCGTTTGCATCTTTCATATTTTCAAGAACTTTTTCTATTTTTCTTTTCTCATTGGCCATGAAAGTTTTCTTCCGGATCATCAAAGGTTTGGTCAAATGATATGTTGTCATTTCTATTACTTTCTTCTTCTTATCGATTTATTCTATGTTTTTGGTTTTTTAATTTTGTTTTGTTCGTTTGATCCCATGAAAGAAGAAGCTTGGTTATCACAAAAATAAAGTCTAATGATGTGATGTGAACTAACAAACGTTTGAGATTTTATATAAAAAGGAGTGTGAGATCTAAAAGTCCGAATGAATGTTGTTGCCAATACATTTTTAGTTCACATCACATGTCCCGTTTGTCCCAATAAGCATATAGTCCGAATAAGTGGTGTTCATTACTATATAAATGAATTTTGTAGTAAACAATGAATTTGGTAATACTCTTTTGAATACCATATGAGGATTTCTAAGTTCTTTGTTTTTAATTCTGTTTTATTCATTTGGGCACATCATCTCATTTGGGCACATCATCTCGAGTATTATTCATATAACAAACCGATCAAGACATTTTTCTCTTGTTGCTGCTACTATTTTTGGATAAAGCCTTTTTCAGAAACGAAGAGAGTTTTTTTTTTCGGAATTGTCAAATGTAATCTGGTTCTTCATCGCTTAGACTTTCACGAGATGATATTTAATTGATCGAAGACTTAATTCTTATACTTTGATGATTTGCCATTTTAGATTTTGAATAAGAGTAGAAACGTTTTTGGGCCAGTATAATTCCATTCAATCGAGTAGGATCCATATAGTATTAATTTTTATAATTCCATTCAATCAAATATTCCAATATAATTCCATTCAATCGAATAAGTAACTAAATGCTTGCAGAGGGTAAGAGTTCCATACAGTATTAGTTTTTGTTTTATTTTTGGTTAAAAAAAAATGTAGGGTAAACAATGTTTGTGTTCAAGTGCGTGCTTCTTGGAGAACAATTTTTTTTCCAAAACTATCATAATCCACAATACGTTATGGTTTATTCACAAATAACTTCTAATAAATTTCTGAGATAGTTGGTTCGCACCACGTACAATCTCCAGAAATAACTCAACAATAAATGCTCAAATGAAAAATAAAATAAATAAAGAAAATTAAAATAAATAAAGCCAAATAAATAGATGAAAAGTAAAATAAAATCTCATGTTAGTTTTTTTTCAATTTTTATTTTAATTTTTTATTTTTGGAAATGATATCTTTATTTTAAAATCTCTAAATCTCTCATTTCCTAATTTGAATCACAACAAGAAAAGTCAATTTTGAATTATATTTAATTTTAATAAATCAAATTTCTTTATTTTCTCCAATCTTTTTAAATCTTAACTATATCAGAATTATGAAAATAATTTTTTTTCTTATTTATCAGTTTTTATCGGTTTATTAATTAAAATTTTGCATTCTTTTAATTACGGTTGTTATACATGTTAAAATTTTCTTTGATACTTTGATTTCATCGGATATATTGATTAGTAAAAATAAATAAATAAAATGTAAGGTTTGTATACAACTAAATAAAAAAATAACCACATAATAAGTAAACTAAATAAAGAAAATAACAACATATATGTATAGATATTTCCTAAAACATATCACAATATCTTTCCAAATATCTTATTAGTACGATTTTAAAAAAATATTTTATGGCGTATACCAAACTTCCAAGAGAAGATTATTAGTCTCCAATGAAATCTTATATAAGATGAGCTTGGTGGCCTATAAATATAATCGTTTTCATCTTCCATATTTTCAAAAAACTTTCTCATTATGTTTTTTTCTTTTGATCGTCATGTTAGCACTAAAAATATAGAAATGAATTTAAGTTTGGAATTAATTACGGTAAATATCATTATTCATTTGTAGCATTTATTATGTTTCCGAAAATATATCATAATATCTTTTTGAATATCTTAGTTAGTTATATTGGTTAAAATATACTAGAGAATATTATATTTTCTAATGTATATCTAATAAAATCTTTTTATTATTCTGTTTGAAATATAAATCTACAATATATGTTATTTAAATACAAGTCGATATAAAATATTATTTTTACCATAAAATATGCTAACTTAAATAACTATTTTTCAAAACATGATATTCTAACTTAAAAGATATTATTATTTATCAATATAGGATACGAAATGAGGATTTTCCTTCTCTCTTTCGTGTTGACCCACATAATACTACTCTGTTTTTTTTTGTCAATAATACTACTCTATTCAATCAAGTGGTTTTGTGGGATAACAAGAACAAAAACCGTGTGATTCAATTAATCTAATGAGATCATAATTAATAAATAAAAATAGATATATAAATATCGTGATTCTTGTGATACGTTTACATATACTTAATATTAAAGTGAATTAAAAAATAAAACATATGGAGTTACGTAAAAACAACAATATACTACAATTTTTTTTAAGAAAATTTGTTAATTTCTATGCAAAGTGATAATATTAGGAGGTATATGTCAACTCAATATTTAAATAATGATATTTATTATGTGAACTAATTATAATATATTTATTGTTAATTACAAATGGATTTATTTTATTTCAGTTATAAAACAATGTTTTAATTTGCATGCAACGCAATGATGCATGTAGGTATATGTCAACTCAATATTTCATTAATGACTTTTATCTAATTAATATAAATATACCTACATGAGTGGTCATTTTGAAAATTCATTTTGATTATTGATATATTTAAAATATTTTTCTTTTTATTCAATTATATTTATCTATAAGAAATGCCATATTTGCTTTTGAAAATAGTGATTATTGTTACGTAAAAACAACAATATACTACAATTTTTTTAATTTTTTTTTTTGTTAATTTCTATGCAAAGTGATAATATTAGGAGGTATATGTCAACTCAATATTTAAATAATGATATTTATTATGTGAACTAATTATAATATATTTTTTGTTAAACATTACAAATGGATTTATTTTATTTCAGTTATAAAAAAATGTTTTAATTTGCATGCAACGCAATGACGATGTAGGTATATGTTAACTCAATATTTCATTAATGACTTTTATCTAATTAATATAAATATACCTACATGAGTGGTCATTTTGAAAACTCATTTTGATTATTGATATATTTAAAATATTTTTCTTTTTATTCAATTATATGTATCTATAAGAAATGCCATATTTGCTTTTGAAAATAGTGATTATTGTTTACATTTGTTATAATGATTTACATATTTGAATATTATGCATCATTTGCTTTTGTTTAGATTTCACAGGATATATTAATAGATCATTTGGTTAGAGATATTTCAGGTTATTATTTGATTTATTTGAATTATGGGGATATGTATTATATGAAATCTAAATTGTTGTAATATTATAGAATTTAATTCCATTTGAACGTATTAAATGTAAATATAAATAGTAGATGGGTCTTTCTAAGTTTTAAGCAAAAACAATTAAAAATTGTCAAACTATGACAAATTTAATCTACTTACAAAGACTTATTATACATCAATATTTTCGAACATTATTTAAGGTCCGCTGTTTAAAACAGATAAAACAGAATGTTGTCTAAAACTCATTCATAAATATACATAAAAAAATCTGTTTACCATCTAAAATTTAAACACACCAAAAAGTAATTAGTTAGAATATATGAATTTAAAAAAATGGATATTAACATAAAGTATAAAATTCATTCAAAAACAAACGAAAAAAATAACCGTTTGATCCAACAACATTTAAACATACCAATCATTGGTTAACTAACATACATCAATACTAAAACTTTGATATTAACATAAGTTTTATAAATTAAATAATTATAAAATGTGATTAAAAAGAAGAAAAAAAACCCACACGCTCAATGCAGATCGGATCCTAGTATATACATATATAGAAATTCACTGATAACTGTTTTATTAACGCAACTTACGACGAGAGGTTCAGTAACTTTTCCACATTAGTATAAGCTAAGGAAGTAGCATACATTCCTAGTTTACAAAGAAGAAAAAAGGATTTGTGTAGTTGAAATCGTCGTTTATGAATGATAATTCACATTTTTCTTCGATGTATAATTCAATCTTGATTGTTAGTAATATTTTATTTCTTAAATTGAACAAAAAGGACCATGTTGCAAGTTATTGGGCGACAGAAACCATTCGTCACATTATGTGAGAGGGGGGGCATATGCCCCCAATGCTTTCAAAATTTTGTCGTATAAATTATATATAATTTTGATAATACATCATAATTTCTGTACAATTTATCCCATGAATTTTTTCTTTGCCTCTGCTGCTACTGATCATGAGATACTCTTTCCTATAGTATTCTCTTCTTCTTTTTTTTTTTTTTTTTGACACAAAATATAGTATTCTCTTTAGTACTCTCTTTCCGTGTTTAAAGGTTATAGACTTATAGTACTCTAATTATATGATTGGTATATAGTATCTACGAAGGCACTGGAGAAGAAAAAGATACAAAGAGAAGATACGATGATTAATAAGATACTATTATCATATCTTAAACATATTAAGATACAATATATAGCAAAAGATTACAAAGTAACATGGCAAACTTTTCAACAACAAAAGGAGAACAATACAAACTAGGGCATGCTGAGATCAACATACATAGACCTTTTTTATTTTACTTTTGCTAAACCATACTCTTCGTCCACACGATGATATGAGTTCCCGCTTCACTTGACGCTGCAACAATACAATGAATCGACCAAGAGTATAAGTTTGGCTCATTAAAAAAAAATAAAAAAAATAAATCATAGTCTATAGATCGAGTAATTAATAACGTAAAAAGAAAAGCAAAGAGAATGTGAATTTGAACTTAACAAAAAGAGAACAAAAGCTTACTTGTCGCAGTTAGTGTTCATGGAGATGGGATAGGGGATGCTAACACCGCACTTTCCAGGAAGGCCAGAGGCCATACTTGGGTCGATGCCCTGTGCAGCGGCCTTTAAGCATTTGCATGCTTGTTGGCGATCCGGTGTAGTTTGAGCCATACCATTCAAACTTTTGACTCCCGCACAACATGGAGCCGGCACCGCACCACCTTTGGATAGGTAGCTGGCACATGGAGCCAATTTATTAGCCACTGTTCCACATGAGATTGCTGCATCTACTGATGCAACAATGCACACAGTCAAAACAAGGCATGTAAAGAACCTCAGAGCCAAAGCCATTGTTTTGATTTTTTTGTGATAAGAAATTAAGGTGATTTATTTGAGTTTTGTGTTTGTGTTTTGTTGGTGGATGTGAGAAAAGTATGAGGTAGTGATGGGTATATATAGGGAATTTAGATGGGAAAAGTTTGTGATGACTAAGTAGAGTTTGTTAGTAGTTGGATTTGCATTTAAGTCATTTCATACCTTCTAGTTTCTGCTACTAGATACTAACAAGAAGAATTTGTTTCCTTGTACAAGATTATGTTGGAGACTACATAAATATCGAACGTTAGAGTTTAAAGAATTGACTAGTCTTGCAACAATTCGGTTGTTTTGTGATATTTTGTTGAGCGATATTACAAGATATATATTGGTAATATATAGTATACCCTTTTATCTTTTTCTGTATGAATGTTAAATTTATTATAAAATATATATATATATATATATATACTTTTACATCGAAGATGCAATCATTTTCAATGAAAAACTATGCACAATGACCATAGTTTTTCGGAATTAGCTCAAACTCTGTTTGCAAGCCAATATTACAATTCTTCAAAACGAGCATTTCTGGTTGTGTGAATGGGGCTAAGCCGATTCTTTATCTCCTTATCAATCCTCTTAATCAGTTGCTAAGAAGTTGAATTAAAATCATATCTCCCTTTTATCTGTTCTGTAATAATATTGCTTATCTTCATTCGGTGTCCTTTAACTGGGAAAACATGAGGTTCGAACCCGTTACCCATCTGACATAGATACAAAATCTCAAATCATTATACCAAAAAATCTAAGCAACATTAATACTTTTTAAATAGTTATAAAATTTATCATCTAAAATCTTTGATTTATAAACATTAAACACCCATGGCCAGTCCTGTCTACATTACATAACTAGAAATTATTTATTTTGGCTTTCGTACTATGCTAATTAAATTTGTATACCGTCAAATTTAATGCAATGTTTAACAGACAGACACGTAACCAAAACATCGAAAACTATCTCATCTCCCCAACTAGCTCTATCACATTCTCCAATTCCATTGGACTACCTTTTATTTTGCTATTAATTAACTACAGTATGACCATATAGTATACAGACAAATGGATTTTCAACAGGTATTATATAATAAAAATATGTTGATAAAAAAAATTAGGACCAGTTCGAGAAGAAAAATGGGGAACAGTAAGTCTCTCACCGACGAACAACTAACAACACAAACTAGTTCCACATTTCAGATTTGAATTAATCCAATTGTTAATCAATTTCTTTATATGCTCATTGTTCTCTTTCACTTCGATGCTGGGACTATGACTTAGCCAAATTTCATTCAAATAACATTATTTTGGCTTTCTTCACTTGGCTAATATATTTGGCATGCATTTTTCAGTGTTCTGAATAAATACTTTTAAGAAAATCTACATATCGGAAATTTGAGAGTTCATTCACAAACTACGCGTACTAGCTAGTCGCAAATCAATCGTCCCCAAAAAACTATAACGTCATGCATATAGACATTGGTAACGCGTTAATGGCGATACCATATGATTTGATATACCACTATTAACTCCGATCTATACATCCAGTGGCTTAGTGGAATGGGGTCAGCTGCCACCAGCAATTTTTTTTTTGAACATATAGCAATTTTTTTAATGTAACTTATTGAAGATAGAAATAATTGCCCCCATAACAAATGAAAAATTTGCCTCCACTAATTGTTTTTTGGTTCTGTTACTTTATCTGATTAGTTTTTTTTTATATAATTGAATTTAGGTAAAATGATTTACTTAATTTTCTACTAAAAACATTTATTTATTTATAAATTTAATATGTAATCAATAAATAAGTGTACATGAGTTTAACATGTCTAAATGGCTTACTTTATTTAACACTTTGTTTTTTTCATAAGTGTAAAACTTGCAAAGTTTTAATTCTAGATTTTTATTTACTGTTACAAAACTCTACACCTTTATAATTATTTTTTTCCTTTGTAATATTAACTTATTTTTAAATTCCACTATAACAATTTTGTACAAATAGTAAAAAATGCTTCATAACATATTTAACATATATGTAATTTGTTTGATAAACGTGGTAACTAACTAATCAAAACACCAAAATATCTTGGTTTGTAAATTTTTTTTTTTGCACTTAAATTATAAAAGACCTTTTCCAAAAAAAAAAGAAATTAACTAATCAAAATACAACAATTTAAAGATAGAAATTTAAATTAGATATTGTTAATCTTTCAAAAAAATATAAAAATAAAATATTATATTATATATATATTAATCAAATATTATAATTTATATTTAATATTATTTTAATTTAAATATTTTTGTTCCCAGTTAGCCACCGTATCCATCAATAATGATAATAGTGTAACGTGCATATATTATAATGTCAAGAAATATAAAATATGGTCAAGTTGAATATATCAGAAAATCTGACTAAGCTGATTGGGAGAGTTGTGATGTTTGATGTTGAAGACACGTGTCCCTCAGTTACACGTGCATTAATTGGACGGTGAAGACAATTAAGAGTGGAACAGATCAGGGTACACAAAGTTGAGATGTCAGATTGAATTCGCGTAAAGGTCGATGGTATGCAGCAGTGTTCGAGTATAGAAGCGTCGGAGTGGAGTGATGAGGTGACTTACAGGATTCAGAACCGATTTGAAGTTTGTCAGTGACAGAGAATTCGGGGACCGAATTCCTGTAAGTGGAGAAGAATGTGATACCCCATATCAAAAATACGGTCAACAGAAGGTCAACCGAGGGCAAAATTGTCATTTTTGTCAAGTGAAGGGCAAAATGGTAATTTTGCCAAAGTTCGAGGCAGAAGCAGAGGCGGACAAAATATTCTTATGTTTCAACATAAAGAATGTTTAGAAGATCGGAGTTGGAAGAAACGAGGCAGAAATGTGTTTTACGGCTTGTCGGGAATGGAAACCGACAAACCCGAAGAAACTTCAAAAATCCATATCCGGAGCTACGTAAGTCCGAACGGAGTGATTCGAAATGCTAAATTCATCAAATAGCATGGAGAATCCGTTTGTGGAGGTTTGGGGATTTACGGGAATCAGTTGGTATTTTCTAAAACAATATCCGCAAAACCAAAGGGCTGGTTTATTTCGGTTTAGGGAAGGGTTTTTGGTTACTCAGACACTCCTGGAGACAGGTGTCACTCTGTGGATGAATCCACCTCTCTCTCCTTGCATGCACATGCATGAGAAGGGTTCATGAACTTGGAAAAATGGTTGGACAACTCTCATTTTGCTCGCCGGAATCTGGCCGGAATGCATCCGCGGATTAGGGTTTGGTGGATATCTATCTTCCTTCACCAGATCTGAATGTTTTGAAGCCATGGATGGCTAGATCTTTTCTTTGCGGTCAGTTTGATAGGTGGATAGTCTTCTGAGTCACCGGAAAAAGGGGTGAACCGGCCGGTCAACGCCGGACCACCGTCGGTCAACGCTGGAAAAGTCGCCGGAGAAAGCTCCACCGCCTCCAATCTTCATACGGTTCTTTAAGGAGTATGATGGGATGGTTTGATTCAAGATTTGGGTTGGTTTAAGGCCGGTTTAGCCTTGGTCAACGGTTAGGTCAAACCGGTCAACGTTTGACCGAAACCGGTTTAACCTAACCGGTTCTAATTAGAACGGTTTAGTTGGTTCAGTTGGTTCAGGTTGGTTTAGTGGTCAACGGTCAAGGCTTGGTCAACGGTCAACGGTCAACGCAGCCGGTCAACGCGGTCAGTCGGTCAACGCCGGAGATCAAGCCGGTCAACGCTTGGGCAACTGTCGTTCCGCGATTTCAGGAGTGTTCGTGGTTCGTAGTTCGATATTTGGGTGATCGGGAGTTCGGGATTCAAGTCGGGCATCTCGGGATTCACATCTGCATCGAGCCGCCATTCCCGCACCTATCTCACTGTGAGTCGGCTCACAAACTCGTAGTTACATATAGACCGAGAATTACTAAACCGTAGTATTAGGTTGCATACCCGTAATTAAAATGAATAGTAATTAATAAATAATTGGACGTTAATGATAAACCGGTTAGGATCAGATAAGCACGTTAGGGTTACAAAATTAAAAGGTAAATCAATTGTGTGCCGCTAGGTTGTTAGTAATAATCGATTGATGCACTCATATAAACCCGTTGAATAGGACCGTATATGCATATATATATGTATGTATAAGAACGATACTTAATGAATCTATATATGGGAATTAAGACGATATTAAAATATGAGTTAAACCTAAACGGGCTTATAGAATATTACAACAGGATTGGGGTTTAGGTTTAATAGCGGGAATGGGTAATGAATAAAGTTAGTTAATAATGAGATGTCGGGGAGTTAGTAAGTTTACTAACTCTAAACCGACGGATCGAGGATTTAATAAAAGATATCTAAAACGGGTTAAATAAGGAAGTGGTGTGTGTTGAAATCCGTCTACAGGTTAGCAATCCGCTAACCCAAGGTAGCGGATAAGAATGGATTAAAAGACTTAGAAACCCTAATAGGCCTGCTTGTGGTGATTGTGTGATTGTATGATTGATTGTGATTGTGTGTTATGATGTTGTTGTTGTTGTTTGGCCCGTCTCGGCTTCCGTCTCGAGCTTTGGTAAAATTACCATTTTGCCCCTCACTCGGCAAAAATGACAATTTTGCCCTCGGTTGAATTTCTGCTGCCCTTTGACCGTATTTTGGATACGGGGTATCACAGACACGGTCCTGAGTGTCGATCGATATAGATTTTGTATTGCATCGATCGACGCTCTTTTTGCATCGGTCGACACATTTCCCGGAATCACCAAGAAGACTAAGAGATCCGTAAGGACGATGTGTCGGAATGATTTTTTTCAGCTCAGGGATTGACAGTTCACAGATAGTTGGGTTGAAGAATAAAGTTGACTATCTACATAGTCTTCTACTTGGAAAGTATGCGCAAGAAGCTACCAACTACGTTGGAGGGAATGAATTTTACAGTCAGGAATCTGCTTTTCAGGAACCCTTCCAGCAACAGAGTAACTCCTTCTCAAGGAACTATGGTGTTTCTTCCTACCAAGCACCGCCTGCACCTACATATAAGAGCAGATTGGAAACCATGATGGAGCAGTTTCTTGAGGAACAACAACAGATCATTGTGTCCTTCAACTCAAAGATAGATGCATTGTATGAAAATCTGAATGGGAAGTTTGAATCTTTGAGCACACATGTGAAGAAGCTAGATATCCAAGTTCAACAGACAGCTGGAGCAATACAAAGGCAAAATGAAGCTGGGAAAGCTGAACAAAGGCAATACGTCAATGTTGTGATCACAAGAGATGAGATTGACTTGCTAGGAGAAGAAGAGAGCATAATCTCGGATTTTCTGGATGAATATTGTCTGTCTGAGACATGCGTCGATCGACACAACCTCGATGTCGATCGATGCATTCCCGATACGTCTGATGAATTTGAACATAATCGACTTGTGTCGATCGACACACAACGTGCATCGGTCGACACAAATCCCAGACGGGAAAAGAAACCTGCAAATGTCCTGGAACGAGTCTATAAACCCTCTGTGCCATATCCTAAGGTTCCTAAACTGTCTAAACAGGAGCTAGAAGTGGCTAACTGCATGAACGTGATGGAAAAGAAGCTGATTCAGATTACAGAGAAGATACCAGACCCAGGAGCCTTTGTGCTCGACTGTTCCATCTCTAAGGACAGATTCAAGCGTTCTCTGTGTGACTTAGGATCTTGTGTGAATCTCATGCCATACTATGTGGCTGAGAGATTGGGAATGATGGAATTTCAGCCTACTAGGATCTCTCTTATCCTAGCTGGTCGTTCAAAGCGATATCCGGAAGGAGTTCTTGAGGACGTTCATGTCAGAGTTGGAAAATACTTGATTCCAACAGATTTTGTGATGTTGAAGTATGATATTGAGCCTAATGATCCTCTACTACTGATAGGTCAAGAATTAATCCCTATACTAAACTGCAAGTGTACAGCAATGTCAAAGTAGTATATAGGGTTATCGAATCCACAGGGACACTTGGTCTCAAGAGAATCAAACCGTAGGGAATGAATACTAGAAATAAGCAATGTGATTGTATTGAAAGTAGTGCGAGAAAGTAAATCAGTAGCAGAGATTATTGGTTGTGAAAGCAAGTAATTAAAAGCGTCAAACCTAGGGTATTCTCAAGAAATCAGACTAGCAGACAGTTCATTCAGCAAGGATCTAATTAAGCACAGTTCTAGAACTCAAAACACGGATATAGAATTAACCAAATTCCTTTGCGATAATTCTCTAAGCCTAAGTGCAGCAAACCAAACTTCCGTTTGCGAGAACTAACAGATTAAACTAGCAATAAGTCCAAGTTTGATATGTTCACAATTATCCTAAACCAAACTTCCGTTTGCGCAAAGTTTAATTGCCCAATTTAATTAGTTCAGATTCCTAAACCCCACTTCCGTGACGTATTTAGCAACCTAAGATCTAGATTCTAATTGATCAGGTTAGAACTAGCTTTAAGCACAATTAAATTGAAGAACAGATATAGTTATGAATCCTTAACTGAATTTGAACAAGTCTAGCAAGTCATGAAATCCTATGTGAGAAACCCTAAGTCTAACTAGGAATCTACTCAGACATAGATAATGAAAACATGATCATATGATAAGTAAATTGCATAAAAGAATAAGAGTAAAAGGGGTTCGAAATCTTCTCCAAATACAGATGATGAATCAGGTTCAGATCAGCCCCCAAAAGCTCTAAAAACCCTCTGCTCTTAATTATCAAGTATATGGTAAAAAATATAAAGCGTATCTAATAAAAACACTAAAAACTCCAATATATAGGCATAATCTCGGCCAAGGGCTTCTTTGTAAATATCAGGAACTTCTGGATCAAAGTGCAAATTCTTCACTCTTCTAAACCGCCGAGTTTTTGGCCCATCTCGCTGGTGCAACGATCGTTGCTAGAGTGCAACGATCGACACCTTTCTCTGTTTCGGACAGTGAACTCTATCTCTCGGCCAATCTCTCCAAAAATCTCCAAAATGCTCCATAATCTCCAATTTAGCTCCCAACCTGATTATACCTGTAAAAGACTCTAAAATAACACAAAAGACACTAAAAACATACTTATATCATGGCCTAAAACTAGTAAAAACCATGATATATCAACTCCCCCACACTTAGCCTTTGCTTGCCCTCAAGCAAAACATAGAACTAAAACATGGTGAAGAGGTTTGAAAACTCTTCAGAAACTCATTTCATCTTAGAAGCTACAATACTCAGATTCCCCTTAGTAAACCACTGAAAGAATCAATCACAGGATATCAAGACCAACATGTACTTCCCCCACACTTAGCAACTGTCCTAGGTAAACTCCACAATCACATTCAAGCATTCAAATTCTCCCTACTGACTTCTGCAAGTATTTAAGTGCGGTCTCACCTAAGGAGTATCGATCTAAAGGCACATGGATTCTTACCTAATCAGCTCTAGACCACCATACTATCTTTCTCTAGTCCCTTTCTTCTCTTTCCCTTCTTTAACAACTGATTTTTCCCCACTGGGTATCATTTTATTTTTTTTATCAGTGTTCTTCCCGTTATGGGGTGTACTTTGGACACATTCCATGGATCACATGAGAGATAATAGTGTTTGCTACTATTCTCATGACCACTTCGGAGTTACTAACTCATCCTCAGTTTATTATTTTTTTTTTTTTTTTTTACTTTATAGAAGGGGAGAAGGGAACTAAATAGGACAGGTTTACAGGCTGTGTCAGAACTAACAGGGAATCCGACATAAAGTATACCAAGCCCTTAGGTGAGAAAATCTAAGTCAGTATTAGGGGTGAAGTCAGTAAAAGATCCTCTGATACCTGAAGTGATGTGGGTGTTCTCAGTAGGTTGATCTGTGATGGGGTTTTCTAATAGTCAGAGATAGATCCTGCAACTTCATCCCAATGGTTACTTAAGTTCCTGCAAGTTTTGTAAATCTCCTCCGAAAATCATAGTTTCTTACTTAAACAATTTTGACTCAATAAAACAAAAAAATTTTGAAAAACGGACTGACTCTGAAGAAAACAGAAAGATAAACGTCAGTAGCACCTCCCCCACACTTAAGACACACTGTCCCCAGTAGTGTCCAGCGAAGGATCGGTAAAAAGAAAATAAAAAAATTGAAAAGGTGAGTTTATGTCTGTCGGGTTACCTCTGCCGCACAGCATCGATCGGTGCATTAGATGCATCGACCGTTACTTGGCGACTTTCGTGTATGGTCGATCGTTGCTCAGGACCGCAGCGATCGCTGCAATGCGATTCCTTTCGTGTTGTGACGATCGATGCATAAATGCATCGATCGCTGCACTGCGATTTAATCCGAGACCTGCAAACATGACTGCACCAGAAACAAAAACAAACGTAAAATCCTAACAAAAACACCAAAAATTAAAAAGAAAAACACCAGTACCTAATGGTGGGTTGCCTCCCACCCAGCGCTTGTTTAAGGTCAATAGCTTGACCGGACGCGCAAGATCTTTCAGGCTCCGGAAGATCCTGACAGAGACTTTTTCTGTCTCTGTTCAAGTCTCCTCATCCATGGCGGAGAATAGGCTGTTGCAGAATGCTTCAGTCCAAGAAAAGATGGAGTAAAATGCGCTCCAGGATCTATTATCACAGTCTCATTCAGCTGCTCATCATCTGCTTCCAAGATCTTGAAAGTCTGTCCATCTATCAGTGGCTTCCGCAGCTTCTCCATCTCATATCGCAGTGTCTCATCTCCCAGGTGGAGGTCTATTAGACTCTGTCTAACATCAATCACAGCTCCTGCTGTAGCCAAGAATGGTCTCCCAAGCAATAAAGCTTCATCCGGATCGCAGGCATATTTCAGCACAAGGAAGTCCGTTGGAACTAAGTAGTTTCCAACTCTTACCGGAATATCCATAAGGAGTCCTTCAGGAACTCGTATGGACTGATCAGCTAGGACAAGAGAGGTCCTAGTAGGAGCAAAATCCAACATACCCAGCTTCTCTGCCACAGAGTAAGGCATTATGCTCCCAGCAGCTCCTAAATCACACAGAGAACGCCTAAAACTATCTTCAAAGATAGAACAATCAAGTACAAAGACTCCAGGATCAGGCAGTTTCTTTGGGACCTTAGTTAACAGAACATCACTAATATGCTGAGGAACTACTATCACCCATTCTCTCAGCTCTTCATCTAATGGCAACATCTTGTTCAAATATTTCTGAACACATGGATGATAAGGTGGATCATCAGATGATGGAATTTCTTCCAAGTCTTCACCACTCTTTTCTAGCCTTTTCAGCTCTTCAATCTCTTGTTTAATCACTTCAGACACCTTGGGACTGTGCCAAATAGCTCGTGCATAAACATCTTCTGGAGTGATTTCAGATGTATCAGGGAATAGGCGGGCTAGTTCTGCATCAATCTCATTTTCATCCCACGGATTCTCTGCTTGTTCACGACCTGCATCGATCGATGCCAGATGTGTATCGATCGTTGCATCGCGATCATCACAACTTCCACCCGAGAGTTTTTCACAGAAATCCGAAAATTCTTCCTCAGTCACCAACTCAGCTGTACTTAGCTCAAATTTCTCCCCTAGATAAGATCCATCATTAATCATTACAGACCAGGCCTTAATATGAGTGTCTGCAACTCCTTTTCCTTTCAGTGAGCTGGACATCTGATTCACCTGAGTGTCCAACTGCTTCATGTGAGTGCTCAATGTCTCAAACTTCCCATTGAGGTCCTGATAGACAGCGTCCAGCTTCTTGTTGTTGTCTACAGAAAGCTTGGTTTGACTTTCCATCAGTTGTTCCATCATAGCTTCCATTTTTCTCTCATGGGCTGTAGGTGCAGGAGGAGTCTGATAAGATGTAGATCCATAGGTTCTCTGATTACCCTGTCCATAGGTCTTCTGAAAACCACCATTCTGTCCTCCATTTGAGAATCTGTTCCCCTGTTGATTGTTAAATCTATTACCTTGGAAACCGGAACCTCCTATGAAATTCACATCTTCTTCCTGAGTGTCCACCTCAGTCTGAATCACCTCCACATCTTGGGCAAAGTGGACAGCTTTCTTATTTGTCAGAAGATTGTAAACTGTGTCCAATCTGGATCTAATATTAGCTATATCAGAATTCTCGACAGTTCCACCAGATCTCTTCCTCCTTTCATCCATTGTTTTGCAACTATTGCTGCCAACCAGGTTCTCTATCAACCGTTTAGCTTGTGTAGGAGTTCTGGTGCTGAAATTTGCATCACTGGAATTATCCAGAGCAGTCTGATAAGGGAGATCTATGCCTCTGAAGAAAATACCTATCAGCTGTACTTCTGTGAATCCATGGTGTGGACAATCACGCTGATATTTCTTAAATCTCATCCATGCAGTTGTCAAAGGCTCCACAGCTCCTTGGGAAAAAGTGAGTATGTCCTGTCTGGACTGATCTGAGCGCGCAGCATCGTAGAAGTGGCGCAGGAACTCACTCTTTAAGGCTGTCCAAGTAGTATACTGACCAGGTGCCAGTTGTCTCAGCCATGCACTAGCGTCTCCAGCAAGACTGTGCGGAAATAGCTTAAGGAACAGATAGTCCGGGCATACTCCTTCATACTTCATGCCAGTGACTATATCCTCAAACTTGTCAATGTGATCCATAGGCTGCTCTGATTGAAGACCATGAAAAGCAATCTGTCTCATCAGTTGGTAGTAGATAGTTTTTACCTCAAAATCATTCCTTTCGAAAGCGGGAAGCACTAGAGCTGCTCGGTTTGCATGAAACTCATCAGGTCTATTGTAATCAGCTAGTGTCCTCTCATGAACTACCATCTCTCTACCTTGAGCTTGATCTTGCGGTTGTTGCTCAGGTTCAGGGGGGTCAGGGATTACATTTCCTTCAGCATCAACCCGATGCCCAGCAGCATTGTACGGGTTGTTATCTTGGTCCCTCAGGGTACCTTCAGCATCTGGTATCAAGATCAGACGTTCTCGAACCATTCTCTCTCTCTTTTCTCTTCTGATAGTCCTCTCTAGACGTCCAAGTTCCTCTAGATTGAGATTAACTAAGCTCGAGTTCGGATTACTTCGAGTGTTCTGCGTTGGCATAAACTGTCTGTAATCGTCCAGCAACGATCGATGCTATCAGTGCAACGATCGATTCAATCTCAAATCGCTCAGTGACGATCGATGCAAAGGGTGCAACGATCGACGCAAGGCGAAATTCGTACCTGCGACAGAGAGAAACAGAGAAAAATCAGCAAAAATAACAAAAAACGAAAAACAAAAACAAAAAACGAAAAATTTCTAGTAAAACCCTAAGTTCGGTCCTATCGAAGACTCAAAGAGTCCCCGGCAACGGCGCCAAAAACTTGATAGGTCAAGAATTAATCCCTATACTAAACTGCAAGTGTACAGCAATGTCAAAGTAGTATATAGGGTTATCGAATCCACAGGGACACTTGGTCTCAAGAGAATCAAACCGTAGGGAATGAATACTAGAAATAAGCAATGTGATTGTATTGAAAGTAGTGCGAGAAAGTAAATCAGTAGCAGAGATTATTGGTTGTGAAAGCAAGTAATTAAAAGCGTCAAACCTAGGGTATTCTCAAGAAATCAGACTAGCAGACAGTTCATTCAGCAAGGATCTAATTAAGCACAGTTCTAGAACTCAAAACACGGATATAGAATTAACCAAATTCCTTTGCGATAATTCTCTAAGCCTAAGTGCAGCAAACCAAACTTCCGTTTGCGAGAACTAACAGATTAAACTAGCAATAAGTCCAAGTTTGATATGTTCACAATTATCCTAAACCAAACTTCCGTTTGCGCAAAGTTTAATTGCCCAATTTAATTAGTTCAGATTCCTAAACCCCACTTCCGTGACGTATTTAGCAACCTAAGATCTAGATTCTAATTGATCAGGTTAGAACTAGCTTTAAGCACAATTAAATTGAAGAACAGATATAGTTATGAATCCTTAACTGAATTTGAACAAGTCTAGCAAGTCATGAAATCCTATGTGAGAAACCCTAAGTCTAACTAGGAATCTACTCAGACATAGATAATGAAAACATGATCATATGATAAGTAAATTGCATAAAAGAATAAGAGTAAAAGGGGTTCGAAATCTTCTCCAAATACAGATGATGAATCAGGTTCAAATCAGCCCCCAAAAGCTCTAAAAACCCTCTGCTCTTAATTATCAAGTATATGGTAAAAAATATAAAGCGTATCTAATAAAAACACTAAAAACTCCAATATATAGGCATAATCTCGGCCAAGGGCTTCTTTGTAAATATCAGGAACTTCTGGATCAAAGTGCAAATTCTTCACTCTTCTAAACCGCCGAGTTTTTGGCCCATCTCGCTGGTGCAAC
This sequence comes from Orychophragmus violaceus, assembly GCA_030180135.1. Taxonomy (NCBI): domain Eukaryota; kingdom Viridiplantae; phylum Streptophyta; class Magnoliopsida; order Brassicales; family Brassicaceae; genus Orychophragmus; species Orychophragmus violaceus. The sequence continues at coordinate 14,733,834 of CM058238.1, read as the reverse complement.
GATCGTTGCTAGAGTGCAACGATCGACACCTTTCTCTGTTTCGGACAGTGAACTCTATCTCTCGGCCAATCTCTCCAAAAATCTCCAAAATGCTCCATAATCTCCAATTTAGCTCCCAACCTGATTATACCTGTAAAAGACTCTAAAATAACACAAAAGACACTAAAAACATACTTATATCATGGCCTAAAACTAGTAAAAACCATGATATATCAACTACTTGGTAGATCTTTCTTAGCTACTGCTGAAGCTGTGATTAATGTGCGACACGGTCTAATTGATCTCCACCTGGGAGATGAGACATTGCGGTTCAAGATGGATAAGCTGCAGAAATCCACCATTGATGGACAGAGCTTCAGTGTTGTAGTGGAACCAGAGAGTCTGATTGGAGAGAAGAAGATGGCAGTTCCTTTTGAACCTGCTCTAACATCTTTTAGTGCCTGCAACTGCTCATAAGCAGAAAGCTTCAGACATCTCATTTCCACCAAAGGTAAGGCACAAATCATCTAAGCTTAAACCTCCTAACCGCATTGTTGGGAATGTCCTGAAATCTATTGTACTTACTCTAAGTGATAGTTGTATTGTCGAGATGAGACAATCATATAATACTAGGTATTCATAATGCTTTGCTAGAAGCCACTTATGATCAATGAGTTTAGAACTCATTGCTAGTGTTATATGATCCTACAGGGTCACACACCTAAGCAAACTGGGCGTTAAAGACGAGGTTGATCATTAATGTAATGATCCAGTGTTCTGGGACAGCATCGATCGTTGCAGAGAGTGCATCGATCGATGCACTCGCGGATTAATCAGATTAATTCGGTTTAATCGTTGGTTAATTCCGTTGTGGTTTAAGCCGACATATATAAGATATATGGTCGACCTAAACTCGTCCCCAATAGAATACACAGCCACCAGAACATAGAAAGAAACCTCTCTGGAGATTAGATCTCTGTAAGGCACTAGCATCCCTGCTGTTCAGTTTGTGTGCGTGTGGATACCAGTAGAGGTGCAGCATTTGAGGCGCTCTAGATCTCGATTATCTGCAAATCTTCCGCTGCTAATCACCAGGTAAATCTGAGATCCCATAGATTCAATTACATGAACCCTAGATCCTAGGCTTGGAATTCAGACAGGGTTGCCTAATTGGATTAGGAACTGCTAGAAATTCCTTCAGTGGTATCAGAGCTTTAGGGTTCCATTGAATCTGTAGCATGTTGATTAGAGTGGTTGAATCTGAATCTGTGTATGGTTGATACAAACTTGCTAAAATTCGTTTTCCTGAAAACCTAGTTTAGGGTTCTGTTTCGAAAACGTTTAAGGGTTTTATCGCATGGTGTCGATCGATGCCAATCCGGCATCGATCGATGCAGGGCGAAAGCCCGAATAAAATTTAGGTTTTTTCGCATGGTGTCGATCGTTGCCAATCCGGCATCGATCGACACAGGGCGAAAACCCGAATAAAACTCAGTTTTCGCCTAGTGTCGATCGACACAAATCTTGTGTCGGTCGACACATACCTCGCGAGACTGATGAATCGGTTCAATTGGATTGGACCGGTCATCGAGCTTGGTTAAAGATGGTCGAACACTGTGAATGGTTTAATTGCGATTGTTTTGATTAGGTTGGCATCGACCGATGCTAACGTAGCATTGATCGACGCTGACCAGTATTCAAAACCGGATCAATTGGATTGATCGGTTATCGCGGATTGCTTTTGGTTATCCTGCATCGATCGACACTATAATAGTGTCGGTCGACACCAGGCTTGATGATTAGGTTATTGAACCTGATATCACAGAACCAAAGCAAGATGAATCAATTAATTATAAGAATTAAAACATAATAAAACTGAACGTTTTAAATGGTTCCGTTCCTCAACCAAATATCAAGTGACACTTGATGTCTTTCCAATCTTGTCAACTGTCAAGACCCATTTAATTGTGCGATAGACTTGCAGTGCAAGATGTCCACAATTTCGTGAGTAAGACAGAGGTAATCGTGTTGATGGACTTGCAGTGCAAGACGTCAACAATTACATGACTGAAGAGATTGGTTTACTTGACTGGGCCATCAAAATCGTTTTGGGCTCAGAGACATCAGGTGGATTTGACATAAGATGTCAATCCACAACCAAGAGTTATATTGGATATAACTAGCAATGTAGTTGCTTACCTAGATAGCTAAAATTTGGGTGATAGCCAGTGGCTCACTCAAATTTAGTGAAGTATGGGTCTTGGATCATTATATTCATCTGAGGAAACATTGTTTGAATATAATGCGAGTCTTCTTAATAGTTAAGACTTCTCATTTCTTGAACATCATAACTAAAACCTCCCTTGTTTTTCAGCTATGTCTAGCACAAACCATCGTAACAATTTCTCCCTGCGATCCGTCCTTGAGAAGGACAAGTTAAATGGATCCAACTTTCTTGAATGGTATCGGAACTTGAGAATTGTTCTCAAACAGGAGAAAAAGGACTATGTCCTTGAGAAAGTTCTCCCCAAGAAGTACCGAGCCAATGCCTGGCAGTCAGATAAGGATGCTTGGGATAAGCATTCTAATGATGCGGTGGATGTGAGTTGTCTCATGTTGGCTACCATGAACTCGGAATTGCAGAAGCAATATGAGTACGTGGAGTCGCCAAAAGAGATGATCACTGGCCTGAAAAGTATGTTTCAGGAGCAGGCACGAACTCAGAGATACCAGACGGTAAGGTCTCTGATTGAGTGCAAGCTACCAAAGGGCGAACCAGTTAGTCCTCATGTCATTAAGATGATGGGTTATATTGATAACCTGGGGAAACTGGATTGTCCCCTTAGCCAAGAGTTGGCTACTGACATCATTCTACAGTCACTGCCGTCAAGCTATGATCAGTTTGTTATGAACTATAACATGAACAACTTGACGAAGACGTTGACTGAATTGCATGGGATGCTTAAGACTGCTGAACCTAACATCAAGAAGGACACCCCAAATGTCCTTATGGTACAAAAGGGTAAAAAGTTTAAGAAACTTGGTAAGAACAAAGGTGATGGCAAGACGAGCTCGATTGTGAATCCAAGCGAGTCTGGCCATGCTCCTAAGTTTAAAACCAGTCCTTCTGAAGATGTTAAGTGCCGTTATTGTAATGGTTATGGGCATTTGAAAAGAAACTGCAATAAATTCATGGAAGATTATGAGAAGCTGAAGAAGACGTACGAGACTTCTTCTTCAGGTATTTATGTTATAGAAGTAAATGTTACTTCTTATAGTTCTACTTATGGGTATTTGATACCAGCTGTGGTACTCATATTTTGTGAAAATGTGCAGGGCCTGAGCAAAAGTAGGACTATGGAGAAAGGACAAGTGGACCTATGAGTGGGAATGGAGCAAGAGTTGCTGCATTAACCGTAAGAGTATTTCATTTGTTTTTCCTTTATGGCATGTTTTGAACTTAAGACTGCTACTATGTACCTGCTATGAGCAGAAAGATTATTTCTAATCCTTGTTTGGATATGGAAGGATATCAGTTCTCAAATCAAGAATAAGTGTTATTCATTTGATTACAGTGATATATTTTATAGTAGCAATCCATTAGAGAATGGACTTTATGTTCTAAACCAGAATGTGCCTAACTATAACATTAGTACAAAGAGATTCAAGTCAAAAGATACGAATCAAACTCTTTCTCTGGCATTGTCGTTTTGAGCCACATAAATGAGAAACAGATTCAGAAGCTCCATAGTGATGGGCTTTTGGGCTCATCTGATTATGAATCAAAATGAGTAAAGTGAATCTTGTTTATTGGAAAACGACAGAGGCCCCTTTCAACAAAGGTAGTGTCGATCGATGCATTTATGCAACGATCGATACAGGTTGCGAACGAACGGATAAAATGAATGGGCCAGAGGATTATTGGGCTTTATACATACGGATGTACATGGCCCGATAAGCGCAAATGCTAGAGGAAATTTTCAGTGCTTCTTTACCTTTACTGATATTTTCAGAAGGTACGGTTATGCCTTATTTATAAGGCATAAGTCAGAATCTTTGAAAAGTTCAAAGAGTTCCAAAATGAAGTACAAAATCAATTTGGCAAAGGTATTAAACCTCTACGATGAGATCATGGAGGTGAATACTTAGGTCAAGAATTTAGTGATCATCTGAGAGATTGTGAAAGTGTTTCACAATTCAATCCTCCTGTATCGGACTTTATTAGATATGGTTCGATCAATGATGAGTCACTTAGATCTTCCAATATCTTTCTAAGAATACGCTCTAAAATGTCTGAGTTTACTTTAAATAGAGTTCCATCAAAAATCAGTTACAGAGATACCACATGAGATGTGGAATGTTTCTGATTTATCCATCATGGAGATTTGGAGTTGCGAGACTTATATAAAACGTTTAATTTCTGATAAGCTCACACCCAAATCTGATAAGTGCTACTTCATTGGTTTCCTAACAAAACCAAGGCATGTTACTTTTACAACCAGTTCGAGAACAAATTGTTTGTTGCTCGGAACTATGTTTTCTTGAGAAAGACTTTCTTTCCAAGAAGAACAGTGGGAGTAAAAGTACAACTCGAAGAAATTCGAAAATCACAGGAGACTTCTCAACCTGATGAGGTAGAGCAGCAGTTGGATCTACAAAGAGTTGTAGAACCTGCACCTGTGGTGCCTAGAGTTTAAAAGGATCTGGTGAATGTATATTCGATATACATTTAAATGGCGATTTTCTGAAGAAGTGTCGATCGACACAAAAGTTGCATCGATCGACACAGATCGCGAACCAAATGTTGATTTTGGTTTATGACTTAATTAACTACGGTTTAAATCTTGGTTAATTAGGTCGTGGTAAAAGTATACATATGAGATATGTGTGCGCGACTTTTACAGAAAACTGAAGCTCGCAAATCCGAAAGGATCCGTCACGAACCCGAGAAATATAGATTTCTCGTAACCAATTGCCGTGATCTACTGATCATTGAAAGTGACGGGCCTGCGAATTTTGAAGAAGCAATGATGGGCCTTGACTCCGAAAATAGCTGAAAGCCGTTGAATCCGAAATGGGATGGTTATTTTCAGATGTACAAAGCAAGGTTGGTGGAAAAAGGTTTCAAGAAAATTCATGGTATTGACTGTGAAGAAACCTAATCCCAGACACCGTGTTTATGTCCATTCGGATTCTCCTAGCAACCGCCACTCATAATGGTTATGAGATCTGGCAGATGGATGTGAAAACAGTTTTCCTTAATGGAATTCTGGAAAGGGATGTGTACATGACACAACCTGAAGTTTTCATTGATCCTAATGAAGCTAGGAAGATATGCAAGCTTCACAAATCCATTTATGGATTGAAGCAAGCATCTCGGAGTTGAAATCTTCGTTTTGATAAAGCAGTCAAAAGGTTTGACTTCGTCATTAATGAAGAGGAACCGTATGTTTACAAGAAGACTAGTGGGAGCGCAGTTGCATTTCTGGTATTGTACGTTGATAACATACTACTTCTCGGAAATGAAGTTCCATTGTTTCAGTCTGTTAAGACTTGATTCGAAAGTTGTTTTTTTCGATAAAATTATGGGAGAAACCGTATACATTCTTGGAATAAGAATCTATAGAGATAGATTGGATAAGCTAATTGGATTGTGTCAAGATACTTATAGTGATAAGGCCTTGCACATGTCCAATATGCAGGATTCCAAGAAGGGCTTCGTGCAAATGACTCTTGGTATTACTCTTAGCAAGACGCAGTGTCTTTCGACACACGCTGAGCAAGGGCGAATGAGGGTCAGGCTACTACTAAAGGCATTAGATGTCTTAAGATGTGATCTTAATTTTAGTGGGAGTCATTGTTATTAATTTTAGTTATGATATGATGTTCGTATAAACATAATTTGATTATGTTATTGAAATCTGACATCTGTATTATTTAATAAGAGTTATTAAATAATAGTCCCAAAGTAATTTATGACATTTTATAGGTCATCAAGTATGTGACTTGATCATGAAACCCTATAGATAATAAATGACATAAATTATGTTGGTCCCTGGTCGAGGTTGTTAAAGTGGGACATTAACAACCGCGTGAGACTAGTATGTGAGGTGACTGATGACTAAGTTTCATGGAGTCATTAATAAGAGTATTAAAGTCAATCACATAGATATATGTTGGAGAACACAGGATCGGACATGACCCACTGATGAGAACTCTACGGGATAGTTATATAAGTGTCATGAGAGTTTTCATTACGACTATAGAGTATAGTCCTTAGACCTGAGTTCATCATGTTTTCTTACATGTGAATTGGTCCGCTTTAACCTTGTCAAACATCAGCCGTAACTGGTGACTATAAAGGCATTGATTGGGCGTATCATGAAGCGTGTGAAGAGACAGGGATGGAACAAGATGGGATTTTTCCCTCCTATATAACAGGAGATAAATATCTCAGGGCCCATCGAAGATTTGATACTGAGAAATGTGTGGCCACACTCAAACGAGGTGATTGTCAGTCGTTTGTCTTGTCAGTATAAATCGGAGTTCGATGAACATGATCTTGGCTAAATAAGGGTGACACAGATCTTGCCTTATGCCAGATCGAGATATAGTAACGAAGGGATTGAAGGAATAGATGATTCCAGTACAAGTGGGAGATTGTTGGGAATGTCCTGAAATCTATTGTACTTACTCTAAGTGATAGTTGTATTGTCGAGATGAGACAATCATATAATACTAGGTAGTCATAATGCTTTGCTAGAAGCCACTTATGATCAATGAGTTTAGAACTCATTGCTAGTGTTATATGATCCTACAGGGTCACACACCTAAGCAAACTGGGCGTTAAAGACGAGGTTGATCATTAATGTAATGATCCAGTGTTCTGGGACAGCATCGATCGTTGCAGAGAGTGCATCGATCGATGCACTCGCGGATTAATCAGATTAATTCAGTTTAATCGTTGGTTAATTCCGTTGTGGTTTAAGCCGACATATATAAGATATATGTTCGACCTAAACTCGTCCCCAATAGAATACACAACCACCAGAACATAGAAAGAAACCTCTCTGGAGATTAGATCTCTGTAAGGCACTAGCATCCCTGCTGTTCAGTTTGTGTGCGTGTGGATACCAGTAGAGGCGCAACATTTGAGGCGCTCTAGATCTCGATTATCTGCAAATCTTCCGCTGCTAATCACCAGGTAAATCTGAGATCCCATAGATTCAATTACATGAACCCTAGATCCTATGCTTGGAATTCAGACCAGGGTTGCCTAATTGGATTAGGAACTGCTAGAAATTCCTTCACGCATTGCTTTGAATGCAGGAAAACGCAGAAAAACACCCAAGCTTCGCTCCCGCCCTGGTTCTGTTCGCTATTTCCTTGGGAGATCTCATGATCCGAATGCTTATATGCCACCTTGGATGAAGAGACATTCACAGAGACACTCCAAGTCCCTGTTGAATCCCCCATAAGTCTGATCTCCGTCCCATAGTCAAGCTACTAACTTTAAACAAGCACTGAGTGGGAGGCAACCTACTAGTAGGTTTGTTTTTCTTTTCATTTTTCGTTTTGGTTTGGTGTTTTTGATTTTCTTTTTGTGTGTTCAAAAGCGTGAGAAACAGGCAGAATCACACTGCATCGATCGACACACTGATATACCATGGATTTTAGGGCTTTTAACCATGGTATATATCTTATTTATCGAGTCTATTACTATGTTTTAGAGTCATTTCAGGTATTTAACATGTTTAAGTACTTTTGGAGTTAAATTGGAGATTTTGGAGCATTTTGGAGTGTTTGGCCGAGAGAAAGAGTTTACTGCCCATATTTGACACTTGCAACGATCAACACACCATTGGCATCGATCGTTGCATAGCGTGACCAAGCATTCTCGCGAGCGTTAATGAAGAATGTGGATTATTGCACTAAAGCCCAGAAGTTCCTGATATTTCCAAAGAAGCCCCAATTCGTGTTTTAACTATATAATTAGGTTTTACAGCCACTTGTTAGGCCACGCTTTCATAACTAAGTTTTATTTTCTTAGGAGATTTGAGGGGCTGGTTTTGTTCTCGAAAGAGACTTGATTTCGAACCCCTGTTCTTATTCCTTTGATTATTTTATGATATCTATTTTGACTATCTTTTCTGTATTGATTGCTATGTCTGAGTAGATCTCTTGTTAGGTTAGGGATTCTCACTAAGGATTTGAAGGAATGTTAGATTAACTAATTTATTAAGATTCATCATCTAGTTCTTCATCTGATCTGTTCTTAAAGCTTGATCTGAACTGGCCATTTAGATTACTGATTTTAGGTTGATTCTCGCAACGACAGTTGGTTTATTTAACTAGATCTGATTTAGATGAGCAATTTATCTATTCGCAAAGGAATTTGGTTTAGAGAAATTGTGAACGAACGAACTTGGAATTAATGCATGTTTAGAACTCTAGGATTCGCAAAGAAATTTGGTTTGCTAGGTTGTTAAACATAGATAATTATCGCAGCGACAGCTGGTTAGTTTTACCTTCGTGATTCTAGTTCAAGAACAATATAAATTGAATCTGATTTATTGTTTATCTGATTTCCTGATATCCTGAGAACTGAAACCTGACACCTTCGTTTGATTGCTTACGTCCACTTCGCTCGATCTGTTTACTTGCTTTCTATTTTATTTACTGCTTTACAAATTTGTTTCGCCTAGCTTAAATCCGAATTACTCATAATCTATCGTGTGACCAGAGCCCTTGTGGATTCGATACCCTTTATACTATAACTGCATTAACTGTGCACTTGCAGTAGAATAGGGATAATTCTTGACCTATCAAGTTTTTGGCGCCGTTTCCGGGGACTCTTTGAGTTCGCCAATAGATTCAGTACTAGGATTTAGACTAAGCATTTTTTTTTTCTTGTTTGCTCACGCTTTTGATTCTTGGTATTGCAGGAATCGCCTTGCAACGATCGACACGGTCCTGTGTGTCGATCGTCACATCTTCGAGCTTGCATCGATCGTCTCTTCTTTTGCATCGATCGACACAAAGCACAACTAGTGATACCGAGATCTTGAGCGCTAGGCAGGTTTCACTCTATGAAGCCTGTGATTCTGATTCGCGGTGAAAACGACATTTTACGAGACCAAGAGGGTCATATATGCAACGCAAGAGGTCAGAAACTAGATGGGGAAGGAAACCCCATCATGCCAGATTACTATGCATTGGTTGGGCAGATAGCTGAGATGAGAGATAAGATAGATAACATCCACGACGTCCTACTTAGGAAGAGACAATTCCGAGCTGATGCAGAAACTGAAGAGTTTGCAGAGGTAAGTTATATGGCTGGAGCTGATTATTATGGACAGACATATGGAAATCAGCAGAGACAAGGTTCTAGTTATGCTCCGAGATTGAGAGATTTTGGTTATTCATATCACCAAGCACCTCTAGCACCTACACATAAGAGCAGATTGGAAGCCATGATGGAGCAGTATCTTGAGGAACAACAACAGATCACTGTGTCTTCCAACTCGAAGATTGAAGCCTTGTACACTAATTTTAATGGGAAGTTCGAATCCTTGAGCACTCATGTAAGGCTACTAGATACGAAAGTGGGCCAGATTTCAAGTTCTGTCAAGGAGAAGGATGCTCAAGAAGCTCATGTCAATAACATTCCAACTCGGGTTGACCATAGGATGGATCATGGACAATATCTTGCAGTTAAGGCTATGGAAATTGTGGAAAACAAAGAGGAGTCTGAGATGGAATCACCCGAGTTTGAGAGTTTCGACGGACCAGACTCAACAGAGATTGACATTGATTTTTTGGCTTGGATATTTCAGACTGATAATGGACCAAGTCAAGAGGAGAAATTTGAGTTAGGGACTGTTGAATTAGACCAGGAAGCTGAGAAACCCGAGACTGAATTTGAAACTCGAGCTGAAATACCTGCATCGATCGTTGCACCATTGGCATCGATCGTTGCACATCGTGAAGAACCAGTCTCACTTATTTCTCGTGGAGTTGTTAAGGAACGGGTCTACAAACCTCCAATTCCATTCCCAAAAGCTCCTGTAAGGTCTAAAGATGTAGTTCAGTGCATGGTAGTGGTGGATAAGAAGATGATCTCCACCGATAGTCATTTGAAAAATGATGTTCATATTGGTGGAACTACAGTGTCTGATTGTGTAGAGAAGAAGATGGTGGTTCCACAAGAATCTACTCTAACATCTTCAGAACCTAGAGCTGCTCATAAGCAGAAAGCTCCTAACATCAGATCTCCACCAAAGGTAAGGCATAAATCATCTAAGTTTAAACATCCTGACTCCATTGCTTTGAATGCAGGAAAACGCTCTACACCACCCAAGTGTAAATCCCGCCCTACATTCCTTCCTACGTTCCTTGGACGATCTCATGCTGCTACTGCGTACACACCGCCATGGATGATAAGGCATTCACAGAGACACTCAAAGTCTTTGTTGAAACCCCCATGAGTCTGACTTTCTTCCGAAAAGTCAAGATAATGACTTAAAACAAGCGCTGAGTGGGAGGCAACCCACTGTTAGGTTCTAGTATTTTTCTTTCTTAATTTTGGTGTTTTTATTAGGATTTCACGTTTTTATTTATTTTTGTTGAGTTTTAGATACAGAACAAAAGTCTGGGATGTGTGACGATCGTTGCCTCATTTGCAACGGTCGTTGCAAGGAGAAAATGACGAAGAAATGAGATCGCCTTGTGACGATCGTTGCGGTCCTGTGCAACGGTCGTTGCAGTTGGTTTAAATTGCAAAAATTAAGGTACGTTGAGCTAAACCGGAATCGACCCGGTTCACTAGCAACGCTCGTTGCTCATTAGCAATGATCGTTGCACTCACGATCGCCTTAAACCCTTCTCTCTTCTCTTCTTGCTCATTTCGCCGACCGAACACAAAGACCCCCAAATCGCCTAAATCCCTCAAATCTTCATTGTTTTTGTTGATTCAAAGTCCTATTCTCCCTATTTTTGCACGATTATTCTATATCTCTAACCCATTTAAAGCGAATCCAAGGTAATGTGTCTCAAAACTCTTCATTTTCGGATTTGATTTTAGGGTTTTAGGATTAGGAAATTTTTGGATTGAAATGATGATTGCATGTTGTTATAGACTTGATTTAGGGTGATTAGAACTCGATTATTGCTGATTGTGAGGTTGTGAATTGATTTTGGCACGATTTCAAATCGTTGCGCAGCGACTGTGAAATCGCTTTGCAACGATCGTCGCCACTCGTGCAACGATCGTTGCTTGACGATTCCACAGAGAATTACCGAGACTAATTGATTTAATTCCTTGAATGCAGATGCCTCCACGACAATCCAGCAAACGCAGAGCCACTGCATCAACCGCCACACGTCAGTACATTCCACCACCAGAGTGGTTACACAGAGACTCCGATCCACCGGCGGACTATCAGATGGTTCATGCAGCCATTCAACCACCATGGCCGAGAGCGGATAACCTTCTGATTCCGACTGAACATCAGTGGGGCATGCATATTAATAAGTTGCTCGCGACAGATGATTTCACAGAGAGACCACTGCACGAGTACTGGGATGAGTATGATACGTTGCTGTACAACGGTTAGTGTAGCATGATGATAGGTCAAGAATTAATCTTTATACTAACTGCAAGTGCACAGCAATATCAATGTAGTATATAGGGTATCGAAATCCACAGAGACTCCGGTGTTCAATAGCTCAAGAACAGGAATTTAACTAGGAAGAAAGCAATGTAATTGAATTAAAAGCAATGCAAGAAAGTAAGCAGATAGCAAAGATTGTTGGTTGTGAAAGCAAGTTATTAAGAGCGCTAGGTCTAGGGCGTTCTCAGGAAATCAGACAAGCAGACAGTTCATTCAGCAAGGATCTAATTAAGCACAGTTCTAGAACTCAAAACACAGATATAGAATTAACCAAATTCCTTTGCGATAATTCTCTAAGTCTAAGTGCAGCAAACCAAACTTTCGTTTGCGAGAACTAACAGATTAAACAAGCTTTAATTCCAAGTTTGATATGTTCACAATTATCCTAAACCAAACTTCCGTTTGCGCAAAGTTTAATTGCCCAATTTAATTAGTTCAGATTCCTAAACCCCACTTCCGTGACGTATTTAGCAACCTAAGATCTAGATTCTAATTGATCAGGTTAGAACTAGCTTTAAGCACAATTAAATTGAAGAACAGATATAGTTTGAATCTTTAACTGAAATTGAACAAGTCTAGCAGGTCATGAAATCCTATGTGAGAAACCCTAAACCTAACAAGGAATCTACTCAGACATGATTGATGAAAACATAATCATAGAAATAATAGATTGCATAAAAGATAAAAGATTAAAGGGGTTCGAAATCTTCTCCAAATACAGATGATGTAACAGGTTCAGATCAGCCCCAAAAGCTCTAAAAATCCTCTGCTCTTAATTATGAAAGCGTATCTAATAAAAACAGCTAAAACTTAATTATATAGGTATAATCTCGGCCAGGGGCTTCTTTGTAAATATCAGGAACTTCTGGATCAAAGTGCAATATCTTGATTCTTCTAAACCGCCGAGTTTTGGCCCATCTCGCTGGTGCATCGATCGATGCTAGGCATGCAACGATCGACACCTTTCTCTGTTTCGGACAGTGAACTCTATCTCTCGGCCAAACACTCCAAAAATCTCCAAAAAGTGCCAAAATCACCAAATATGCTCCAAACCTGATTATACCTGTAAAAGACTCTAAAATAACACAAAAGACACTACAAACACAACTATATCATGGCATAAAACCGGTAAAAACCATGATATATCAACTCCCCCACACTTAGCCTTTGCTTGCCCTCAAGCAAAACATAGAACTAAAGCTTGGCGAAGAGGTTTGAAAACTCTTCAGAAACTCATTTCATCCTAGAAGCTACAATACTCAGATTCCCCTTAGTAAACCACTGAAAGAATCAATCACAGGATATCAAGACCAACATGTACTTCCCCCACACTTAGCAACTGTCCTAGGTAAACTCCACAATCACATTCAAGCATTCAAATTCTCCCTACTGACTTCTGCAAGTATTTAAGTGCGGTCTCACCTAAGGAGTATCGATCAAAGGGCACATGGATTCTTACCTTATCAGCTCTAGACCACCATACTATCTTTCTCTAGTCCCTTTCTTCTCTTTCCCTTCTTTAACAACTGATTTTTCCCCATTGGGTATCATTTTATTTTTTTTATCAGTGTTCTTCCCGTTATGGGGTGTACTTTGGACACATTCCATGGATCACATGAGAGAAAATAGTGTTTGCTACCATTCACATGACCACTTCGGAGTTACTAACTCATCCTCAGTTTATTATCTTTTTTTTTTTACTTTATAGAAGGGGAGAAGGGAACTAAATAGGATAGGTTGACAGGCTGTGTCAGAACTAACAAGGGAATCCGACACAAAGTATACCAAGCCCTTAGGTGAGAAATCTAAGTCAGTATTAAATTGAAGTCAGTAAAAGGATCCTCTGATACCTGAAGTGATGTGGGTGTTCCCAGTAGGTTGATCTGTGATGGGGTTTTCTAATAGTCAGAGATAGATCCTGCAACTTCATCCCAATGGTTACTTAAGTTCCTGCAAGTCTTGTAAATCTTCTCAGAAAATCATAGTTTCTTACTTAAACAATTTTGACTCAATAAAACAAATTTTTTTTTTTTTTTTTTTTTTTTTTTTTTTTTTTTTTTTTTTAATGAAAAACAAACTGACTCATAAGAAAACAGAAAGATAATCATTAGTAGCACCTCCCCCCACACTTAAGACACACTGTCCCCAGTAGTGTCCAGCGAAGGATCGGTAAAAAGAAAATAAAAAATTGAAAAGATGAAATTATGTCTGTCGGGTTACCTCTGTCGCTCAGGCATCGATCGTTGCACTAAGTGCATCGACCGTTACTTGGCGATTTTCGTGTATGATCGATCGTTGCTCAGGACCGCAACGATCGCTGCAATGCGATTCCTTTCGTGTTGTGACGATCGACACAGAAGTGAGTCGATCGTTGCACTGCGATTTTGTCCGAGACCTGCAAACATAACTGCACCAAAAACAAAAACAAACGTAAAATCCTAACAAAAACACCAAAAATTAAGTAGAAAAACACCAGTACCTAATGGTGGGTTGCCTCCCACCCAGCGCTTGTTTAAGGTCAATAGCTTGACCGGACGGATGGGAATTTTCAGGTACCAGGAGGTCCTGACAGAGACTTTTTCTGTCTCTGTTCAAGTCTCCTCATCCAAGGTGGTGAGTAGGCTATTGCGGAATGCTCATGTCCAAGAAAAGATGGAGTGAAATGTGCTCCAGGATCTATAACCATAGTATTATCCGGCTGCTCAAAATCTGCGTCCCTTATGGTGAATGTCTGCCCATCTATCAGTGGCTTTCGCAGCTTATCCATCTCATAGTGCAGTGGTTCATCTCCCAGATGGAGGTCTATCAAGCTATTCCTAACATCAATCAACGCTCCTGTTGTAGCCAAAAAGGGTCTCCCAAGCAATAATGCTTCATCCGGATCACAGTCATATCTCAGCACAAGGAAGTCCGTTGGAACTAAGTAGTTTCCAACTCTCACCGGAATGTCCATAAGGAGACCTTAAGGAACTCGTATGGACTGATCAGCTAGGACAAGAGAAGTCCTAGTAGGAGTAAAATCCAACATACCCAGCTTCTCTGCCACAGAGTAAGGCATTATGCTTCCAGCAGCTCCTAAATCACACAGAGAACGCCTAAAGCTATCCTCAAAGATAGAACAATCCAGCACAAAGACTCCAGGATCAGGCAGCTTCTTCGGGATCTTAGTTAGCAGAACATCACTAATATACTGAGGAACTATTATCACCCAGTCTTTCAGATCATCATCCAGGGGCAACATCTTGTTCAGGTACCTCTGCACACAAGGATGATAAGGTGGATCTTCAGAAGGTGGAATTTCTTCCAATTCTTCACCAATCTCTTCTAATTTCTTCAGCTCTTCAATCTCTTGCTTAATCACTTCAGAAATTGAGGTACGTTGCTTAAGGATCTGAGCATAAATCTCCTGTTGAGAAATCTCAGAGGTTCTGGAGCATAAGTCATCAGAATCTAAATCTGCATCAATACCAGCATCGCTCAGAGAATATGTCTGTTCTCGCCCTGCACCGATCGTTACCATGGGAGTATCGATCGTTGTCCTCCCGACGGGTGCATCGATCGTCGCAGGAGTTGCATCGATCGACGCACTGCAGCAGATTTCACCCGAGAGTTTTTCACAAATATCCGAAAATTCTTGTTCTGTCACCAACTCAGCTGTACTTAGCTCAAATCTTTCACCTAGGTGAGATCCATCATTAATGTACACAGACCAGGCCTTAACATGAGTGTCTGCCACTCCTTTTCCCTTCAGTGAGCTGGACATCTGGTTCACCTGAGTGTCCAACTGCTTCATGTGAGTGCTCAGAGACTCAAACTTCCCATTGAGGTCTTCATAGACAGCGTCCAACTTCTTGTTGCAGTCCACAGAAATCTTGGTCTGACTCTCCATCAGTTGTTCCATCATAGCCTCCATTCTGCTCTCATGGGCTGTAGGTGCAGGAGGAGTCTGATAGGATGTAGATCCATAGGTTCTCTGAGTACCTTGTCCATAGGTCTTCTGAAAACCACCAGTCTGTCCTCCATTGGAGAATCTGTTCCCCTGTTGATTACTAAATCTATTACCTTGGAAACCAGAACCTCCTATGAAATTCACATCTTCTTCCTGAGTGTCCTCCTCAGTCTGAATCACCTCTACATCTTGGGCAAAGTGGACAGCTTTCTTACTTGTCAGGAGATTGTAAACTGTGTCCAATCTGGATCTTATATTAGCTATATCAGAATTCTCTACAGTTCCACCAGATTTCTTCCTCCTTTCATCCATTGTCTTGCAACTGTTGCTGCCAATCAGGTTCTCAATCAACTGCTTAGCTTGTGTAGGAGTCCTGGTGTTGAAATTAGCATTACTGGAATTATCCAGCGCAGTCTGATAAGGGAGATCTATGCCTCTGAAGAAGATACCAATCAGCTGTACTTCTGTGAATCCATGGTGTGGACAGTCACGCTGATACTGCTTAAATCTCATCCAGGCAGTCTTCAAGGGCTCCACAGCTCCTTGGGAAAAAGTGAGTATGTCCTGTCTGGACTGATCTGAGCGCGCATCATCATAAAAGTGACGCAGGAACTCACTCTTTAAGGCTGCCCAAGTAGTATACTGACCAGGTGCCAGTTGTCTCAGCCATGCACTAGCGTCTCCAGCAAGACTGTGCGGAAATAGCTTAAGGAACAGATAGTCCGGGCATACTCCTTCATACTTCATGCCAGTGACTATGTCCTCAAACTTGTCAATGTGATCCATAGGCTGCTCTGCTTGAAGACCATGAAAAGCAATCTGCCTCATCAGCTGGTAGTAGATGGTCTTGACCTCAAAATCATTCCTCTCAAAAGCAGGAAGCACTAGAGCTGCTCGGTTTGCATGAAACTCATCAGGTCTGTTGTAGTCAGCTAGTGTCCTCTCATGAACCACCATCTCTCTACCTTGGGCCCGTTCCTGACCCTGGTTTTGGTTCTGCTCCTGTTGCTGTTGCTCAGGAATGACATTCCCTTCAGCATCAACCCTCTGCCAGTCGGCATTGTAGCGGTTGTTATCTCGGTCCCTCAGGACACCTTCAGCATCGCGTTCCAGAATCAAACGCTCTCGCATCATTCTTTCTCTTCTTTCTCTTCTGTTAGCTCTCTCTAAACGTCCAAGCTCCTCAAGATCGAGATTAACCAAGCTCGAGTTCGGATTACTTCTAGTTTTCTGCGTTGGCATAAACTGTCTGTAATCATCCAGAAACGATCGATGCTATCAGTGCAACGATCGGTTCAATCTCAAATCGCCTAGTGACGAACGATGCAAGGGTGCAACGATCGACGCAGTGCGAAATCGGTACCTGCGACAGAGAGAAAAACGAAAATTAATAAAACTGAAAATAAAATAAAAACAAAAACGAAAATAAGAAGAAAAATCCTAGTAAAACCCTAGGCTCGAAGCTATCGAAGACTCAAAGAGTCCCCGGCAACGGCGCCAAAAACTTGATAGGTCAAGAATTAATCCCTATACTAACTGCAAGTGCACAGCAATATCAATATAGTATATAGGGTAACGAAATCCACAGAGAATCCGGTGTTCAATAGCTCAAGAACAGGAATTTAACTAGGAAGAAAGCAATGTAATTGAATTAAAAGCAATGCAAGAAAGTAAGCAGATAGCAAAGATTGTTGGTTGTGAAAGCAAGTTATTAAGAGCGCTAGGTCTAGGGCGTTCTCAGGAAATCAGACAAGCAGACAGTTAATTCAGCAAGGATCTAATTAAGCACAGTTCTAGAACTCAAAACACAGATATAGAATTAACCAAATTCCTTTGCGATAATTCTCTAAGTCTAAGTGCAGCAAACCAAACTTTCGTTTGCGAGAACTAACAGATTAAACCAGCTTTAATTCCAAGTTTGATATGTTCACAATTATCCTAAACCAAACTTCCGTTTGCGCAAAGTTTAATTGCCCAATTTAATTAGTTCAGATTCCTAAACCCCACTTCTGTGACGTATTTAGCAACCTAAGATCTAGATTCTAATTGATCAGGTTAGAACTAGCTTTAAGCACAATTAAATTGAAGAACAGATATAGTTTGAATCTTTAACTGAAATTGAACAAGTCTAGCAGGTCATGAAATCCTATGTGAGAAACCCTAAACCTAACAAGGAATCTACTCAGACATGATTGATGAAAACATAATCATAGAAATAATAGATTGCATAAAAGATAAAAGATTAAAGGGGTTCGAAATCTTCTCCAAATACAGATGATGTAACAGGTTCAGATCAGCCCCAAAAGCTCTAAAAATCCTCTGCTCTTAATTATGAAAGCGTATCTAATAAAAACAGCTAAAACTTAATTATATAGGTATAATCTCGGCCAGGGGCTTCTTTGTAAATATCAGGAACTTCTGGATCAAAGTGCAATATCTTGATTCTTCTAAACCGCCGAGTTTTGGCCCATCTCGCTGGTGCATCGATCGATGCTAGGCATGCAACGATCGACACCTTTCTCTGTTTCGGACAGTGAACTCTATCTCTCGGCCAAACACTCCAAAAATCTCCAAAAAGTGCCAAAATCACCAAATATGCTCCAAACCTGATTATACCTGTAAAAGACTCTAAAATAACACAAAAGACACTACAAACACAACTATATCATGGCATAAAACCGGTAAAAACCATGATATATCACATGACGCTTAAGCCAACCAAATTTGCTGACTACTCGACTTGCAGGAGTCTCGGCATTGATGAGCAGGTTATGGCACTGTGCAGAGGCATTGGTCTGGGGACAATGCCAATGCAGCCTTATGACTTATACCCGGAGTTGGTGAGACAGTTGCTTGCCACTTGCAGCGTCATCTATCCGAACCCAGACATCAGGAGAGCTTCAGGAGGTACCTTTACCTTCATGTGTCGGGGAGCCAGGTATCGAGTTCCCCTTCTCGATATCTGCAGGATCTATGGATTCAGCACTGAGCCGACGCGCATCGATATGTCCCTTCCGTGGGAACCATCAGAGGCTCAGCAGTTCTGGGATTACATTGGCAACGGGCGATACTACTCACGGACTACGACTGTGATTTAGGTTAGGCACCCAGTCCTTAGGTACGTTCTGCGCATCTTGGGACGCACTCTCTTGTGCAAGTACGAGGTCAACAAGATGCGTAAGACAGAGATGGAGATACTGTTTAGAGGACTGAGGGAGCAGTTCAGGGATACCGATCTGAGAAACCCTGCTGGGGGACTCAACCTGGGAGCTGTTTTTGCCCATCATCTATGCGACCTGCAGAAGAAGCCCTTTGATGGCGTGCGCACAGAGACAGTAGGGAGTCTGCTTACTCCCATTTTCAGACACTGCAGGATCTCTTTGGAGGGTACATAGTGCAATGATGAGAGAGAGTTCCTAGATTTCAGTCACTTGCAGAGCGCTACATGGCTCAAGGAGGGGCGATTGTGGGTTTACTATCAGCCTGCCACTGAGAGGCACGCACTGGATCTTCCTGCTGCTGGTTTGACGCAGATTGATACGTTGGATGCTTTGAGATTCCAGCCTCCTGCTAGAGCTCGACGCGCAGTCCCTTCTATGGCTCATCCGCTGGGAGAGCCTTCTACCTGCGTTTCTACTTCCTCTGCACCTGCACCTGCTGCCCCTGCTGACGACATTGGCCCTTTTCCAGAGCCCACGATGCCTTATGGTGATATGTCTGAGGCAGAGTGGAGAGAGCGTTCAGATGGTATTCTACGGGTCATCTGGAACTACATGCGTGGCTGCACTTGCAGGAGACAGCCACAGGTCCATCAGCCTGTCCCTGCTACCCGACGTCGACAGCGTTCTCCTGCGGACGCCAGTGACACTGAGCGCTATGGTGAGATAGATGATGATAGCGAGTGAGCGTAGTCTCCATTTTCAGACATTCGGTTATGTATTCTATTTTCTTTTTCTTTTTCTTTTGCACTTTTTCTTTTGATTTTTAGTATGCTACTATGTTTGGATGGTTATGCTTGATTAGATACACTTGTTGCTATGATTTTATTCTGTTTTCAGTGTTTTCAGCTTGCAGGATTCGAAATTGATAAATTCCAACGGACAAACCTGCTAACTTGCTGACTGGTCGATGTTAACGCAGTGCGTCGATCGACACACTATTGTGTTGATCGTCACAACACGATCGAAATCGCATTGCAACGATCGTTGCCGTCCTGAGCAGCGATCGATCATACACGAAAAATCGCCTAGCAACGGTCGATGCACCTAGTGCAACGATCGATGCCTGAGCGACAGAGGTAAAACCCGACATAACTCAACCAATCCATTTAACAAAATTTTCTTTCTTTTTGCCAATCCTTCGCTTGACACTACTGGGGACAGTGTGTCTTAAGTGTGGGGGAGGTTCTACTAACTTCTTTCTTTTATTTTCTTAGAGTCAGTTAAATTTAAAAAAAAAAAAATTGTTTTATCTAGTCAAACCTTTTAAGTAAGAAACAATGATTTTTTGAGAAGATTAGCAACACTTGCAGGAACTTAAGTAACCATTGGGATGAAACTGCAAATCATCTCTGATTATTAGAAAACCCAGACATGGATCAACCTACTGAGAACACCCACATCACTTCAGGTATCAGAGGATCCTTTTACTGACTTCACTTTAATACTGACTTAGATTTCTCACCTAAGGGCTTGGTATACTTTGTGTCGGATTCCCTTGTTAGTTTTGACACAGCCTGTAAACCTGTCCTATTTAGTTCCCTTCTCCCCTTCCATAAAATAAAAAAAAAGATAATAAACTGAGGATGAGTTAGTAACTCCGAAGTGGTCATGGGAGTGGTAGCTACAACTATCATATCCTGTGCATCCATGGAATGTGTCCAAAGTACACCCCTTAACGGGAAGAGCACTGATAAAAAAAAAAATGATACCCAATGGGGAAAAATAAGAATTCTAAAGAAGGGAAAAGAGAAGAAAGGGACTAGAGAAAGATAGTATGGTGGTCTAGAACGGATAAGGTAAGAGTCCATGTGCCTTTTATCGATACTCCTTAGGTGAGACCGCACTTAAATACTTGCAGAAGTCAGTAGGGAGAATTTGAATGCGTGAATGTGATTGTGGAGTTTACTTAGGACAGTTGCTAAGTGTGGGGGAAGTATATGTTGGTCTTGATATCTTGTGATTGATTCTTTCAGTGGATTACTAAGGGGAATCTGAGTGTTGTTACTTTTAGGATGAAAAGAGTTTCTGAAAGTTTTCAAACCTCTTGACTACATTTTAGTTCTTTGTTTTGCTTGAGGACAAGCAAAGACTAAGTGTGGGGGAGTTGATATACCATGGATTTTAGGGCTTTTAACCATGGTATATATCTTATTTATCGAGTCTATTACTATGTTTTAGAGTCATTTCAGGTATTTAACAGGTCTAAGTACTTTTGGAGTTAAATTGGAGATTTTGGAACATTTTGGAGTGTTTGGCCGAGAGAAAGAGTTTACTGCCCATATTTGACACTTGCAACGATCGACACACCATTGGCATCGATCGTTGCATAGCGTGACCAAGCATTCTCGCGAGCGTTAATGAAGAATGTGGATTATTGCACTAAAGCCCAGAAGTTCCTGATATTTCCAAAGAAGCCCCAATTCGTGTTTTGACTATATAATTAGGTTTTACAGCCACTTGTTAGGCCATGCTTTCATAACTAAGTTTTATTTTCTTAGGAGATTTGAGGGGCTGGTTTTTTTCTCGAAAGAGACTTAATTTCGAACCCCTGTTCTTATTCCTTTGATTATTTTATGATATCTATTTTGACTATGTTTTCTGTATTGATTGCTATGTCTGAGTAGATTCTTGTTAGGTTAGGGATTCTCATTAAGGATTTGAAGGAATGTTAGATTAACTAATTTATTAAGATTCATCATCTAGTTCTTCATCTGATATGTTCTTAAAGCTTGATCTGAATTGGCCATTTAGATTACTGATTTTAGGTTGATTCTCGCAACGACAGTTGGTTTATTTAACTAGATCTGATTTAGATGAGCAATTTATCTATTCGCAAAGGAATTTGGTTTAGAGAAATTGTGAACGAACGAACTTGGAATTAATGCATGTTTAGAACTCTAGGATTAGCAAAGAAATTTGGTTTGCTAGGTTGTTAAACATAGATAATTATCGCAGCGACATCTGGTTAGTTTTACCTTCTTGATTCTAGTTCAAGAACAATATAGATTGAATCTGATTTATTGTTTATCTGATTTCCTGATATCCTGAGAACTCCTGAAACCTGACACCTTCGTTTGATTGCTTACGTCCACTTCGCTCGATCTGTTTACTTGCTTTCTATTTTATTTACTGCTTTACAAATTTGTTACGCCTAGCTTAAATCCGAATTACTCATAATCTATCGTGTGACCATAGTCCTTGTGGATTCGATACCCTTTATCTATAACTGCATTAACTGTGCACTTGCAGTAGAATAGGGATAATTCTTGACCTATCACACACATAGTGCATCAGTCGATACAGTTGTGATTTAAGGTTTGCCGATTCAATTGCGGTTCAGACACCGGTTATTTTCATAGCCGTGGACATACTCGCCTTGCATCGATCGACACCCTAGTGGCATCGATCGACACATGCCGACAACAGGTAAGTGTTCTGACCATTTTTCGGTTTGTTTTCATTCCGATTTCTTTTCTCACCAATCCTAGGCTTGACACCACTGGGGATAGTGTGTTTCAAGTGTGGGGGAGGTAGCTACTGACGCACGCTTTTTTTCTTCTCAGAGTCAGTCCAAATTTGTTTAATTGAGTCAAATTGAGTAGGAAACAAGGACTTTTTGAGGAGATTACAACACTTGCAGGAACTTAAGTGACCATTGGATGAGCTGCAGATGATCTATGACTATTAGAAAACCCAACACAGACCAGCCTACTGAGGACACCCATATCACTTCAGGTATTCAGAGAATCCATTACTTGACTTCACCTTTAACTTGACTTAATTTTCTCTCATATGGGCTTGGTATACTTTGAGTCGGATTCCTCTGTTGGTTCTGGCACAGCTTGTAAACCTGTTTGATTATGGTTCCCTTCTCTCCTTCTTTGAAAGTAAAAAAAAAGAAGAGATAAACTGAGGATAAGCTAGTAGCTTCGAAGTGGTCTCAGGAGTGGTAGAGACCCCTATTACCTTCTGTGCATCCATGGAAACATGTCCAAAGTATACCCCAATAAGGGAAGAGAACTGATAGATAAAATAAAATGATACCCAGTGGGGAAAAATCAGTGCTAAGGAAGGGAAAAGAGAAGAAAGGAACCAGAAGCAACAGTTGAGTGGTCAGATGCTAACATAGTAAGAATCCATGTGTTCTTTGATCGATACCCCATAGGTGAGACCGCACTCAATAGCCTATAGAAGTCAGTATGGTGAATTTGGATGCTTTGAATGTGATTGTGGAGTTTACTCAGGATAGTTGCTAAGTGTGGAGGAAGTATATGTTGGTCTTGATATCTGCAGGTTC
This sequence comes from Orychophragmus violaceus, assembly GCA_030180135.1. NCBI lineage: Eukaryota > Viridiplantae > Streptophyta > Magnoliopsida > Brassicales > Brassicaceae > Orychophragmus > Orychophragmus violaceus. Next base: position 14,710,716 of record CM058238.1, on the reverse strand, counting down.
ATTTTCATGTGGCTTACTAAGGAGAATCTGAGTGTGGTGCTTCTACGATGAAACGAGTCTAGGGAGTTCTCATGAAATCAAGACAAGCAGATCAATTATCAGTCATGATCAAATTAAGCATCGTTCTAGAACTTAAACACAGATGTAGAACTAACCAACTTTCGTTGCGAGAATTCACTAATTCTAAACCCTATAAATCCAAATTTCTTTGCAATTCCTAACAGATTAAACAAGCCTTAAGTGCATGTTCGATTTGTTCACAATTCAATTAAACCAAATTTCTTTGCAGGTAATTAAATTGCACAACCTAAATAGATCAGATTCTAAATCACACTTTCGTGTCAATTTATAAACCTAAGATCTAGATTCCAAGTGCTCAGGTTAGAAACTAGAATTAAGCACTATTCAGGTTGAAGAACTAATCAAGTTATGAATCCTAACTGATTGATTATTCTAGAAAGTCATGAAATCCCCAATGAGAAGCCCTAAACTTAACTATGAATCTACTCAGACATGATCAATGAAACAAAAATCATAATATGAATAGATTGCATAAATAAAAGAGTAGATAATAAAGAGGGGTTCAGAATCTTCTACAAAAGCAAAAGCAGTACAAGGTATGATCAGCCCCCAAGCTCTCAAAAACTCTCTCTAGCTAAAAGTAAGAATGTCTAATCTAAACAAGACACCAAAAACCTAATTATAAAGTGTTAATCATGACTTGGATCTCTTTTGTAAATACTGGAACTTTTTGGGCCAAAAGTAAAATTCTCCAATTCTTCATTAATTCGTTGGCACGGTCTGCATCGATCGACGCCAATGGAGCATCGATCGATGCACTGGTCGCTCAGAGATAGTCATTTCTGCTCCTTACGGCTTTAGCTTCAAAACTTGCCCAATAAACTCCAATATATTCCAAAATCCTCCAAACGTGCATGTACCTAATAAACACCTGAAAAGACTCGAAAGATACTACAAAAGACTCAAATATATACTTAAATCATGGCTTAAAACAGGTAAAAACCATGATATATCAAGCAACACTTCATCCTCCATCTCCTTCATATTGTTATTATTTGTGTTGGTGTATTTATTTCCGAGTGACAATCTAAGGGATATTGTGGATCCTAAAACCCACACTCAGTTTTTAGAGTGTATGAACGAGCTGATTTGTAAAGAAGGTGGGCTAGATTCTTGGTTAAACGTAATCAACGAGCTAGCAACAGTGAAAAAGTGGATTTATATTGATTTGAAGTGTGTGAACAATAAGAACTCGAGCTACAGATTGATTGTGAGTCTTAATGCTAGGTCTAAGTATGAATATCGATAATCGGATCCCTTCTCGAGTCGTCGAATCCTCCTTTTATAGCCTTTGTAATGACCCTATCAAGAGCTAAGTACGACCAAAAGTCAAACATCAAGAAAACGCGGGAGGAACGATGGTAAATGTCTTTTGGAAGAATAGGCATAATTTTGGTTGAGACAAAAATTAGAACGGACGTGCAGTTTTGAAGACGGTTCACAAGCATCTCCGAGAGACCGATTTGGACGGCCAAGGAAGTTAAAATCCCGGAACGACCAAGAGCTAATTCAAGACTCAAGATTGACCATATTATGGTATTTTGTTGCAAGAAAATTCAGTTGTTCCAAGAAAAAACGAAGATTGATCAAAACGGCCTTAAAACAGTCTGTACGGCCAAATTACGGGAATCGGTAAGGACCGATGTGCGGAATAATGCTCCAGCTGATCAGCCACGTGAGTCTCATTATTTTTGGAAGAAAACCCAGCTCATTTATTACATATATTCATCAGGAAGAATGTTTGGTTATTCCCCACAAAAACGCTGGTTTTTTTCCTACAAAAACGAAGCAACTGAAGATGTCTCACTCTTATTGGACCAAACTTCTTATGATCTGACCAGCAGCTGAATGCCCACTTCTGATTGGCCAAACTCCTCAGATCTGTTGGAGAATTTTCAAGCTCCTATTGGACCACTAACCACCTGGCCAGACCATGGAGGAAGCACTCCTTTCTCATTGATTGAATTTTTATCGGTTTAAGAGAAAAGAAATGGTGCCTTCCCATTGGACCAACCAAAGCACGAACCAAAGCTGGAGGAGAGTGTCTCAATACAATTGGCTGAGTTTACCAAAGACCAAGGATGGTGAAGGAATGTCCAACTCCCATTGGTTAACAACAAAAGGACAAATATCGGGTCAGAACGGGGATTATTGACACAGTTTGGTACGCTCGGGATTAGACACCAGTACAGACGCAAGCGGGACAGATTTTATAAATGCAATTACAAGTCAAGACTGATCTAGCAAAACGTCCTTGGATGGGATAATTTCCGGAAAATAAGATTTGACGATGCAACGGCCGAAACTGTACAATTACCCGATTAATCGAAATGCGACTATTCTTGCTGGCCAAAAATGTTGTTGCCATGAATTCATTGGACACATGAGAGTATAAAAAGATAATAATGAAGGCTCAGTAGACCTACAGACCTAAGGCTAGGTTTCGTCCTCATTAACCTTCATTCCGGCGAATCGCACAACGACCCGCAGCGAACGGATAAGATCAATCACCAAAAAATAATCAGGCCATATGACTCACGACCTAAACTGCAGGCCTAGAGACTAGATTTCAGAGGATAAGGTTAAGGGATAAGCTCCAGCAAACCTCAAGTAGTTCGGTGACATCTCATGCTTACCATATCCGCTCGAACCGAGAAGATAACGACGAAAGCTTCGGGACCAATCAAATGAAACCACCAAGACCTACGACCTCAATGGATAATATAAGACTTCTGAGCACACCTAGGAAGCTATAACGCAGGTCTAGAGTGCTAGGCCTGGTGCACCTCTCATTCCAACGAATCAGACGAAAACATGCAAAACCGATGACATCGTACGACATAAGAGAGAAGCTGGCTCATTTTGCCTATAAATACCACGACCCTGGCTTCATTTCTACTCATCCACCACTCTTAGATTCATAGTAAACACTAGGAAAAGAAAGGGTAAGAAAAAGGAAGAAGAGAAAGAAAGAGGTCGGTATTAGGGGCGAATACCCGATAAGCGAGAAAGGTCGGTAAGCGTAAGTTTTATAGTTTCCTTTCAAGCTTAATTTCATTTATAACCTAGACTAAACTAGGTTCTGTCCTTAGTCTCTTAGTGCAGATCGTGCAAGAAGCCACTAAGACGGACTTAGCCCGAGTAGAGAAAAGTGAGATCCCCGTAGCATAGGTGCTAACGATTTTCTTGCAGGCCGTGGTCAAGGATTGAAACACATGAAGTGTTTATCCTTGCCTCACTTTTATTATCATGCATTCATGTGATTGAGGTTGTGATAAGTACGAGGTCGGATTGTGATCCACTCGGAAATGCATATTGTGATAAGTACGGGAACGGATCAGGGGATCGTCCCGGAAATTGTGTTGTGTGATCCGGAGGTGTGGGAGTTCCGGAATATGTCTGGAGGTGTGGGAGTTCCAGAAACGTGGCGGTTCGACACTTCCTTTCGCCACCTCACACTAGCGAAGGACCGTCTAGGTGGGAAGACTCGGAGGAACGGGATTGCAGCCTAGGGCCGAGTTCTATCCGACGGGATAGTAAGGGTAACCGTGCGATGGTACCTGCCGAGAAGAAAAAAAAACGTGTTCTCGGTTGATTGGTGATGTTCTAGGCTCATGTGCCTTTGTGGCTATGTCCTAGGTGTTCCCTGAGAAAGGAAGATCGAATAAGTCGGGCGTGCGAGGCCCAGGGGCGTGCGAGGCCCGTGTGTGTGTGTGGGTGTTTGTGTGGTTATCATGATACTATCTTTGATTTTCCTGCATGCATTGTTTTGATTGATTTATGATTGTTGCATTCATGCATTTTTGGGTTTTGGGGTGGGATAATAACCTGTTGTATAGAGGGCCTGGAATTCACTGAGTAATGCTAGATTACTCACCCCTTCTTTATTTTGCAGGTAACCCTAGTAAGAGTGAAGTAGGACGTGACGGACGAGTAGTTCCAGAGTAGTGTGTGGTATGCCTTTTGTAAACACTTTACCTTTTTAAAATTTCATGTATGGTTTTGGGTATCTACGGTTTGACTCGTAAGGAGCTCCGCTTGTAATATTTCAAGATGTAAGGATTTTGTAAGATTTTACATATATGTAATAAAAGGCTTTTGTGTGTAAAACTCTTGTATCCTCCCTGATATTAGCTAGTCCAAGCTAACACAACTCTTGCCTGGAGTACGGGTTGGCAAGCCTTAGGCTCTTGGCGAGAGGGTTGAATATCGAAAATGGACCGGCCAAGACTATGGGCACGGCTGGACCGTTGACGGTATTTGACATACTGTGGCATCTTTGGTTCACCTGGTTATGGATTGAACCGGGGGTGTTACAGCCTTGATATTCACAACTGCTTTCCTTGATTTCCGGAATTAGCTTCAACAACTCGCATGATTCATGGGATCGTGCGCTCAACCTGTCTCCTCCTTCTTAGCCGGTCAGTTGCTAATGGATGAGCTCGTCGCCTGCCGATTTCTACTCCGAAGTCGGAGCCTCCTTTGCTGAATTGGGCTTGGGCGCGAGTGCATATGGGCCTGGTCGTCAAATGCTGGATGAAGCCTTATTCAGCCAATTCACTTGGGAGTGGATTTGGGCCCAAACATTTGCCCCCCAGCTCTTTAAGCGGACTCCCGAGCTTGAAGGGCGAGATCTTCTTGGGAAGGCCCACAGTCTTCTTGGATAAGGCTGAATCTGATAGTTTGAATCGCGCCAGAGATATTTGGACGATTTGGCTTCTCGCATGCACCGTTGGATAGAGCGCAGAAAGTAATCCCGCCAAAACGGGTGGCTGGGATGAGAGCGTGGCGCCAGTCGCGCGCGTCTGCAGCGCGTAGGAAGATGCTCGCGTGATTTGACGGTTGCGATACGCGAGATTTGAAAAGATTTCCGGAGTCCCGAGGTTGCGTCATTATGACGTCTTTATAATCCACCTCCTCATGAACCCATTCTCCAATACACAACCGCCGTCTACAAGGTAACTTCTCCACTTCTTCTTTATAGCGCTTGTTCCCTTTTTTTATCTTTACGCTTCTATCTCTCTTTCTTTTGCGGTTTTCTCTTACCTGTTTGCGAAAAGGAAAGATGCTTTCTTGAGATCTTTAGACGATGTCGAAATCGAATCTAGCTGTAGTCAAAAAGGAAAATCAGGTGGTCGAAGAAGAGGAGTACGATCACCCCATTCCGACTACGAAGGCGGAGGATATTGAGGGTTTGTACTCATCGTGCGGCGTGCCGAGGTCGGTGAAACTGAAGCTTCTTGATCCCGGAGAAACACCGGAATCACTTAGGCCGGGTTATTGTTGTGCCTATAAGGCCTATTTCGAAAAATGCAACATGGTCTTTCCGATTCCTCGTCTTCTGTTGGACGTACTGGGCGAACTCGGGATGGCGCTTCCGCAGCTAACCCCAAACTTCATCCGCTATCTCATCGGCCTATTGGTTAGGGCCCGAGAGGAGGTAGTTCCGTTCGATTTGTCTGTTCTTCACGATTTGTGCTCGATCAAACATAACTCGGCGACGGGACTCTTCTACCTCTCTCCTCGGAGAAGTTTGGCGGTCTTGGTGGCGGTGACGAACCGGGAGGATCGTTGGAGAGAGCGGCCCATCAAGTTCAAGCTCGACCGTCATTCAATCGGAGATTACGATCCCTCTAAAATCGCGACCGCGTGGTCGGAGTCTGTTGGTTAGAGATAGTGTTTAGCTAGGGTTTCTTCTATTGCATGTCGGTTTTGGCCTTATCCGAAGATATCTAAGTGTTTATTTTTCAATGTTTGCAGAGATCCTAGAGAGGTTTGGAATAACTCCCGCGATCAGGAGATTAGCAGGCGTTCTCGGCTCCAGAGACGTGCTCTGGACCTCTTTTAATTTCGACAGAGTAAAGCGTGCACTCGAGCTTCTGAAGGCAATAGAGCCATTGGAGACTCGTCCTGCTCCGGCCCTTATCGGTGAGTGTATACACGCTCTTTTCTTTCATAGCCTGGGTGTGAGTCTGAACTTTCATTTTTTTTTGTTTTACAGCTTTCCGAGAACACTCGCCTTCCGAAGCCGCTTCGTCGAGTACGACTCATCCGAAGAAGAAGATGAGGAGACGTCCCACCGTTCGCGAGTCATCCAAGAGGCCCTTTGAGAAGGTGACGTCTGGTGGTTACGCGCCTATCCGTGCTAGTCAGCTGAGTGATGCTTTAGCCGGTGCTATTAACGACGGGAGGTCTGGAGGCATTCCTCCGCCGCCTCCGCGTCGGGACACGGAGTCTGGGAAGGGACCGGAAACTGTACGCCCCGACCAAGTGATTCATCTGAGTTCTAGGGCCACCGGAAGTGATTCCTCGGTGCAGCCCTTGAACAAGAAGCCTCGATATGAAAATGAGGCAACTGCTGGGTCGGGCTCGTCGCATGCTCCGGGGTCCAAACCGTTTCATTGGAAGTTTGACCACACAAAGGATTTCCCGATCACGGATGATCCTGACGGACTCGCTCATTTGCTCCATCATTGCAAGGCCGCTGGGTATTCTCTCCCTTCGGTGAAGAACCTGATAGGCCGGGAGTTGTACGTCAAGGCGATGACTGCTAAGGGAAAGGTAGTTCTTCGAGCTTTTATTTCCTTTCTCCTTCCCTGTCCTCCTTTTTTAAATGCTGGCTTTCTGTTTCAGTCTTTGGAGGCGGACAACCAGCTCACGGCCTTTTATGAGCAGAGTCTCAGGTCTGTCCCTCGTCAGGAGGAGCTCGAGCAAGCTCAGAGCGTCGTGCATCAGTTGACCACGAGCCTCAAGGGTTGCCAAGAGGAGATGAAGCGTTGCGAGGCCCAGCTTAACGTTGTGAAGTCCGAGCGCTCGGTTGCTGTGGAGAGGACGGTCACTCTGGAGAAGCAAATCAAGGAACTCCTTGAGAAAGCTGAGACTGCGATCCGCTCGGCCAGGCATGACGGAATGAGGATCAGGGACGGCCACTACTACGATATGTTCGAAGCTCATAAGGACAAGTTTGAGAGGAAGAAGAAAGAAACGGACTGCGAGATGAAAGTCCAGGAAGTGGAGGCCAATATCGAGCTGATAAACCTTCTGAAAAGTGGGGTGACTACTCTCGAGGAGGAACTTCCCAAGCTGTTGGAGCAGAGGGAGACTTTTGCGAAGGAGTTCGAAGCCGCGCAGGTTTCTGACTTCTCTTTGAGCGCCGAGCTGCTTGCCATCCCTCAGATCTCAGATGATTCGGTGATGCGCGGGGCTCGCTCTATGGGATTCAACGAGTTTGGATCGAACGCTGAAATGATGGCAGGAGCTGCAAGTACCGGGACGAATCAAGCGGCCGAGATCGGAGTCCATGAGAAGCAAGGTGGTGAAGCTGGTGGTGAGGAGCAAGATTGATGACTGCTCCTTTAAAGTTTTAATCTTTTTTTGGAATTCCCTAAAGCCCCTTTCGGGCTAAAGTTGAACTCTTTTTAATTTTGCTTTTGGTGTTGCCCGGGAGGGCTTTTATCCGTAACTCTTTTTGGCTCGGGTGAGCCTTAATGCACGTTTTTATGTTTATGTTTTGTTTTAGCTTGGATCTTAAGTTAGCAAAATATCGAGGTTCGCTTATGCGTTGCTAGTTTGCAAATTGAACCTTCGGGTCGCGGAGTAGAACTTCTCAGTTTGTTGCTTAGTCTGGCCAGACGTTCTTTGTGTTTTAGAGTTCGTTTCGCGACTTAGTGCCCTTTTTAGTTCGCTATGGTTCGATACCTGTTTAACCCGTGCGGAGCTATTTAAGGTTTACTTCTGAGTATGTTTGCGAGTTGCGGGCTTTGAAAGATTGCTCTAGAGAGATCTTCTGGGGTTATAGTTCACGAAACACTTAAGATTTTAAGACTTAGCGTATTTGCGAAGTAGCACTTGTGTAAAGTAAGACTTTGTTTGATATGTACTTTGGAGTTGGCTAAGGTTTCAAGACTTAGTGAATTTGTAATAGCCTGTGTTGGCTGTAATGAAAAATTCCATTAATGTACACTCCAAAGTTTACATTGATGTATTGGGTGATAACCCTGTACTCCCCCCCCCCCCCCAAAAAAAAAACGAAAAGGTAGATGAAGGAATTTTAAGTTTTTGGGTGGAGTGGCTGCACTCGAGGTTCGAGCTGCCTATGTATCCTGCCAAGGGATCAAGCCTAACGTAGTTCGATTTTTGGTAAGTACTCAGGAGTTGTATAGCTTGAGGTTCATGGCGTTCCATGGTCTCTTCACGGGTACTCCGTTTTTGAATTTCATGAGCTTGTAGACGCCGTCGCGGACTATCTCGGTGACTTTGTAGGGTCTTTCCCAGTTGGTCCCGAGCTTCCCGGCGCCTGGATCTCTGGTGTTTCCGTAGACTTTGCGTAATACTAGATCTCCCACGATAAACTTCCGAGGTCGGACTCTGGAGTTGTAGTATCGGGAAGTTGCTTGCTGATAGTTTTGCATTCGTATTAGCGCTTGGTCTCGTTGTTCCTCGATCATGTCTAGACGATCTCGGAGCATTTGCTCGTTTAGTTCCTCGTGTCTTGGGCTCAAAGCCCTTCTGATAGTCGGAACTGATACTTCTGTAGTGTTGGATCCCCTAGGATCTAGGGTTTGTTATATTGAAATTACCAACCTCGTTCTTACCTCATATCTGGCAGCGGAATAGAATGGTGAACGAGATCTAGCGAATCAAGTGCTTCGCCTCTACCAAGCACACACTCACACAACCTGGAACGCCGGGATGCTAGTGCCGGATTCAGGGAATGAGTTTTCGATGTCTCTGCTTTTCTCTCTGAGAATTACAGTGACGGCTAGGGTCCAGGTCGACCATATAAGCCTTTATATATCGACCTGGAAATGACATCACCAAATCGTCGGAGAAGCCCGACTCGTTTATGTCAAAACCCGATATGCATCGATCGACACACTTACTGTGTCGATCGACACACCTTCTCGAAAAGCCTGCATCGATCGACACACTCATGTATCGATCAACACATACATCATAAAACTCTATGTCAATGTGTATCCAATACACATCAACGTGATCATTATCAAATGATCATTCCCATATGTTAGCTATCAGATTGCTTAGGTGTGTGACCCTATAGGATCATATAATACTGGCAGTAAGTCTACAACTTACAGATTACAAGAGGCTTCTAACAAAGCATTATAATCACCAGTATTATACAAACGATTGATCTCGATACACAACTACTATCAGGAGTGAGTGCAAGTGTGATTTCAGGACACAATCCCAACAATCTCCCACTTGTACTGGAATCATCAATTCCTACAATCCTTTTGTCTCTATATCTCGATTTGGCATAAGACAAGATTAGTGTCATTCTTATTAAGCCAATATCATGTTTATCGAACTCCTGATCTATACTGAACAAAACAAACAACTGAACTACAGTTCGTTTGAGTGCGGCCACACATTTTCTCAGCATAAAATCTTCGATAGGCCCTGAGATATTTATCTCCCGTTATTCAGGAGGGACAAATCCCATCTTGTTCCATCCATGTTCCTTTACACACTTCATGATACACCTGAGCAGTGCCTTTATAGCCGCCAGTTACGGATCGACGTTTGACAAGGTCAAGGTGCACCAATTCATATGCAAGAAAGCATGATGAACTCAGGTCTAAGGACTATACTCAATAGTCGTAATGAGAACCTCTCATGACACAGATATAACTATCCTGGAGACTTCTCATTAGCGGGTCACGTCCGATCATATGTTCACCAACATATATCTATGTGACTGACTGTGATACTCATATCATTGACTCCATGAAACTTAGTCAACAGTCACCTCACAAGCTAGTCTCTCGCGGTTTTTATTGTCCCACTTTAACAACCTCGACTAGGGACACATCATAATTTATGTCATTTGTTACTTATAGGGTTTCATGATCAAGTCCTCAACTTGATGGCCTATAATATGACACAAACTTATTTTGGGACCATTATTTAATTATCCAATAGTCAAATAATGTTGATGTCAGTTTTTCATAAACATGACCATATCATATTTATCTGAACATCATAACTAAACTAACTCCCACTAGAATCAAGACCAAGTCTTCAGATTTCTAGTACCTACAGCAACAGTGTTCAACTCGTGCTTAGGTTGTGAGAGATGCTGCGGTGTTCTTGCTTGGAACCATTCCAACAAACCACACCGCTATTCTTTAATGAGCACTATTCTACGGTCCTCTGCTTGGAAACCTTTCCAATAGACAGTACCGTTACATAGGCAAAATGACATAACCAGGTGAGAACCGGGAATCATCTTTGTCCGTCTAACTACTCATAATTGATTTGTCTATTTCTCAGTTGTACAAGAACCTATCCTTAGTGTTTCTCAAAAATTTGGGGATATTCCTTTGCAACTGTCCAGTGACTCTTACTGGAACAAATTGGTATCTTCTCGTCATGCTTTTATGCGTCAGCTGCATTTAGACGAGCGCATAATATGGCATTCATGATGGATTCTATTGCATAAGCAAAAGGAATCACACTCATTAGACACTAGCTCAGTCAGTGTCCAAGACACTTCATCTTGCTAAGATCATTGCCATAAGACCTTTGGTGTGAAGCCATTCTTGGAATCATGCATATTGGAACTGTCCAGTACCTCATAACCATAATGGTTGTGACACGATCCAATTAGCTCTTCTGATCCATCTCAATGGATCCATATTCCAAGAACTCACACGACTTCTCCCATGTCTATCGTTAAATTTGACTTCCGACCCAAATCTTGGCAAGACTTCAGCGTCGGAACGTCGTTTATGAGATTAAGTACGTTCTAAACATACAGTTTGAGAATTGCAACTACGCTCCCACTAGTTTACTTGTAAACGCACTGTTTCTATTCGTTCCTGATCGAGTCAAAGCCTTTGACCGTTTTAACAGAACATAGATTCCAACTCCAAGATGCTTTCTTCAATCGGTGAAGCTAACATGCATAACTAGCCAATTTTCGGAGTTGGGGCTCACCTTCGCTTCTCTGAATTTCGCAGGCTCGTCACTTTTCAATGATCAACAGATCACGACAATCGGTTACGAGGAATCACCCTTGGTTTAGTGACGAATCCATTAGGATCAGCGAACTTCAGGCTCCACAGGTGTAGATCCTACAGCACTCTGTAGGTCTAACCGCTGCTCTCCCTCAACAGATTGAACAGCCTCTTGTGTTTCTAGAATTTCTTCGAGCTGTACTTTTACTCCCATTGTTCTTCTTGGAAAAACAGAGTTCCGAACAACAAAACTTTGTTCTCTGATTGGTTGCAAAAGTACTAAGCCTCGGTTTCCTTAGGACAACCAGCGAAGCAGCACTTATCAGATTTGGGTTCAAGTTTGTTTGTTGACAACTGCCTTACACAAACCTTGCAATCCCAATTAATCAGAAAAACATATTTGGAAGTCACCCAGTCCACATCCAATGTGGTGTTTTTAACTGATTCTGATAGAAAACTTATTTAGCGTAAACATGTTCATTTTAGAGCGTTTTTTTAAAAGAATAATGGAAGATTCATGTGACTCATCATTAATCGGATCATATTCAATAAGATCCTATTCATTCTCTCAGAAACACCATTCAGGTTTTCTAGGAGAAAAGAGCTGTGATATGACTTCGCACTCACTTAGATGATCACTCAATTCTTGACTCAAGTATTTTCCTCCGCGATCTAATCGAGGATATCAATACTTCTGTCAAATCGGTTATATACTTCATTCTGAAACTCCTTTGATCATTCCAAAGGATTCTGATTTGTGTCTCATCAAATGAACACAGTCATACTTATTGAAGCCATCAATAAGTCAATGAAGTATTGAAGTTTTCCTTTGACACTAATGCTCATCGGGCCGCATACATCAGTATGTGTAAGGCCCAACGAGCCTCTGGCCCGTTTCTTTAGCTCTGCTAAAGAAGCCTCAGTCTTTTGGCCCATCAAGCAGAATTCATGTCTCAATTGATTTACAATCAAATGAACCTGAAGCCCATAACTATGGAACTTCTGAAGCCGCTTCACTCTATTTGGTCAATATGACTATGCCGAGGAAAAATCGAGTTCAAGTCATCAGACTTAAATCGTTTGATATTTATGTTATATTTAAGCGTATGTTGGTTTAAGATATAAAACCCTTTCAAAAGGGGTGCTACCATATGATATTTCATTAAGATCAAAAGAGCAAAACTTGTCTTTTATCAGAATGAAAAACATTCAAATTCTTACAAGAAAATGAAAGACATTTCTGCATAAAGCAGGTACATAGTAGCAATTACTTAATTCAAAAACCAAGCTTGAAAGGCTCCTACAAGTGGAGAATCTCTACGGCTTATGCAACAACCATTGCTCCATACCAGGCACGCAGTTCCACTTGTCCTTTCTTCAACGTTCTACTGTTGTTTAGGCCCTGCATATTTCCAAAATATCAGTACCACAACTAGTATCCAATACATATGTAGAACTTGAATTAATAACACAATACCTGAAGAAGAAGTACCATACATCTTCTTCATCTCTTGTGAATCTTCCAAGAATTTAATGCAATCTCTCTTCCAATGCCCATACTCATTACAGTAGAAGCACTTTCTAACACCAGATGGGCTGGACTTGGGCTTATAAGATGACACAGGCTTATCCTGATTCCAAATCTGGACGGCCCTGCCTCTACCCTTGCCAACACAAGATTTCTCAAATCTTTTACCCTTTATGATGTCTTGCTCTACTGTTTTGAGCATGCCATGCAGCTCAGTCAACGTCTTCGTCAAGCCTTTCTTGATATAGTTCTTAATGAACTTATCATAGCTTGACGGCAGTGACTGCAGAATGATGTCAGTTGCTAACTCTAAGCTGACAGGACAATCCAGTTTCCCCAGGTTATCAATGTAACCCATCATTTTAATGACATGAGTACTCACTGGAACATCCTCTGGTAGTCTGCACCTAGTGAGAGACTTCACCAACTGGAATCTCTCAACTCGTGCCAGATCCTGAAACTGATCATCTCTATTGGCGACTCCATGTTCTCGTATTGAATCTTCAAGTCCGAGTTCATGGTAGACAACATCAGACCACGCACATCTACCACATCAATATAATGCTTGGAACAAGCATTATATACTGCATTCGAGCGATTGGCCCCAAGCCTTTCTGGAAGAGCTTTCTCAAGGACATATTCTTTACTCTCCTGCTTGAGGATTAATCTCAAATTGCGATACCAATCCAGGAAATTTGACCCATTTAACTTGTCCTTCTCAAGGACGGGTCGTAACGAGAAGGTAGTTTTAGACATAGGCTGGAAATTTTAATCAAAGAAAATTTTAGTTATGATTTCAGGAAATGAGGAATCTTATCCAATAAGAAAACTCGCATTACATTCAAACAATGTTTCCTCTATGAATATAATAATCCAAGATCCATACATCACTAAAATCTGAGTGGACGACTCGTCATTACTCAGAGTTTAGTAATCTAGGTAAGCAATCCATTGCTAATTGTACTCAGTACAATTCTTGGTCGTAGATGAGACAATCCATGTTTCATCCACTCTGACGTCTCTGGGCCCAGAACTTCTGACAGCCCAGTCAAGTAAACCAATCTCTTATGTCTTGCAATCACTGACAGTCGCACTGCAAGTCTGTCAATGACCACCTGCCTAACTCATGTTGCAGTGGATACCAAGACTCCAAGACTATCCAACAAACGACACGAGTCTTGACAGTAGACAAGATTGGGCAAGACATCAAGATCACTTGATATTTAGTTGAGGAAATGGAACTTTAAAAGATTAGTAATTCAATCTCTTAGGTCATGCAATAGTTGATGTCAAGCACTGCAAGACCATCAACACTACTACCTGCCTTACTCATGTAATTGTGGACACCAAGCTCTTGGCAAGACTATCCAACAACGAAACGAGTCTTGACAGTTGACCATATTGAATAACTAAGCTTCGGTCTAACACACATCCAATGTGTATTAAATAGGTTTAGAACATTTTTAACTTTTAATTTTAATTAAGTTTTAATCGTTCTAATTTCAGTGGGTTAGGTCATTCGGTTCGGTTTCTTGATCATTTGGTTCAAAACCAAACGATTACGGTTCGCATCGTCACCATATGCATCGACTGACACACTTGGTCGACTCTTGATATGCAACCTTTCAGATCATCCAAGATAACCGGTCAAATCCAATTTAACCAGTTCGTCTAATCGAACCGATTCAACCAGTTTTAACTAATCGCGATAATCGGTCCAATCCAATTGAACCGACTTATCCAATCAAACTGATCTTAATCACCTTAATCAAGCATGGTGACCAGTTCAATCCAATTGAACCGATTCAACCAATCGCAAGGTTTGTGTCGATCGACATTAAACTTGTGTCGATCGACACAGCAGAGTATTAGGGATTTTGAATTAAACCGACATGACCATGCGAGATAATCAGTTCAATCCAATTGAACCGATCTATCCATTCGCACAGTCTGTGTCGACCGATACACCCAGTGTGTCGATCGACACAGTGCGATTTCAAATCTTTCGTATTTTCGCCATGTATCGACCGATACACCCAGTGCGTCGATCGATGCTGTGCGAAAGCCCTAATAACTTTTACGAGTTTTTTCGATGTGTCGACCGACACAAGCTTAGTGTCGATCGACACCATGCGACAAACCCTAAATTATTTACGCGTTTTCGCTCTGTATCGACCGACACACGCTTTGTGTCGATCGACACTATGCGACAAACACTAAAATCTTATTATGCGTTTCGCGGTGTGTCGACCGACACAAGCTTAGTGTCGATCGACACAGTGCGACAACAGCAGTTCGTCGTTTTCAACAGAAACTTCAATCCGAGATAAATTTCCATAAAACACGATTTAACAGGCAATTAACTCATCAAATTCATCAGTATTCGATTTAAATGCCTCAGATTCAATAGACTAAACCCAACCATGCTCTGATACCACTGTTGGATCCCCTAGGATCTAGGGTTTGTTATATTGAAATTACCAACCTCGTTCTTACCTCAGATCTGGCAGCGGAATAGAATGGTGAACGAGATCTAGCGAATCAAGTGCTTCGCCTCTACCAAGCACACACTCACACAACCTGGAACGCCGGGATGCTAGTGCCGGATTCACTGAATGAGTTTTCGATGTCTCTGCTTTTCTCTCTGAGAATTACAGTGACGGCTAGGGTCTAGGTCGACCATATAAGCCTTTATATATCGACCTGGAAATGACATCACCAAATCGTCGGAGAAGCCCGACTCGTTTATGTCAAAACCCGATATGCATCGATCGACACACTTACTGTGTCGATCGACACACCTTCTCGAAAAGCCTGCATCGATCGACACACTCATGTATCGATCGACACATACATCATAAAACTCTATGTCAATGTGTATCCAATACACATCAACGTGATCATTATCAAATGATCATTCCCATATGTTAGCTTCCAGATTGCTTAGGTGTGTGACCCTATAGGATCATATAATACTGACAGTAAGTCTACAACTTACAGATTACAAGAGGCTTCTAGCAAAGCATTACAATCACCAGTATTATACAAACGATTGATCTCGATACACAACTACTATCAGGAGTGAGTGCAAGTGTGATTTCAGGACACAATCCCAACATGCAGGGACCACTGCCTCCATCCCGTATGCTAACGAGAACGGATTTTCACCAGTCGCGCTGTGAGGTGTTGTGCGGGAGGCCCATAGGACTCCCGGTAGCTCCTCAGACCATGTAGACTTCTTAGAGTCGAGTCTCTTCTTGAGGCTACTGAGTAGTGTTTTGTTCGCAGCTTCCGCTTGGCCATTTCCCTGAGGATACCTCGGGGTCGAAGTGGTCAGGCGTATCTTCCAAGTTTTACAGAAATTCCTGAAAGCTCGGGAGATAAACTGCGAACCGTTGTCAGTTACTATTTCATAGGGAAGCCCGTGTCGGCAGACTATATGTTCCCAGATGAAGTGTCGCACTTCGATTTCTGTAGTCTGCTGGTAGGCTTTAGCCTCTATCCACTTAGTGAAGTAGTCAGTTAGGACCAGGAGATACTTTAGTTTCTTTTGGTCCTGACGCAACGAGAGGACCTACTATGTCCATCGACCATCTCATGAAGGGGTATGGTGCAGAGATCGAGGACAGTTTTTCCGCAGGCTGGTGGATAATTGGTGCGTGCCTTTGGCATTTATCGCATAGCCTGGTGTAGTTCTCGCAGTATGCGATCATAGTTGGCCAGAAGAACCCTTGTCTTTTGGTGCGGATAGCTAGGGCCCGTCCTCTGGAGTGGTTGCCGCAGGTACCTTCGTGGGTGTTGCCCATTACGGCGAGAGCTTCCACAGCATGCACACACCGCAGGTAGGGTTCCGCAGTACTGCGTTTGAACAGGTTATCGTTGATTATGCAGTACCGAGCGCTTCGGGCTTTGAGCTTTCTGGCTTGCCATTTGTCGTCGGAGACTTGGCCGAGCCGGATGTAGTTTAGGATTGGCTCTATCCAATCCGGCCTGTTCAAGAATTTCGCGTCCGGTTCTTCGGTTTCCGGCTCGGATTCCTCCTCTTCGGCCGGAGGTTCGGGAATTTGCCGACCACTACGGAGACCGATATCATAGACTTCGGAATCCTTCGACGCTGTTTCCGGCCGAGCTTCGGACTCCGGAGCTCTCGTTCGTCTGGACCGAAGGAGACGTGGTGGACTGTTCTGCAGCATGTGCCTTGAGTGCCACGTCGAGGCTTGGTTTGTTTATCCCTTCGACGGGTATGATTCTTTTGATCTTGGGGTCAGACGTTGAGGCCAATGCTGCCAGAGCGTCGGCGGAGGAATTTTCCCCTCGGGGTATTCTCTCGAGTGTGAAGTTTTCCAACTGGTTCGCCAACTCGTGGGCTACCTTGACGTACGCCTCCATGCGCTCGTCTTTAGTCTCATATTCACCGTGGTACTGGCTTGTGACTAACTGTGAGTCGCTGTAGGCGTAGACTTCGCGTGCTCTGATCCCGATCGTGAGTCGGAGTCCAGCGATGAGCGCTTCGCATTCGGCTTCATTGTTGGAGGCGCTGAAGCCGAGTCTGAAGGATTGCTCCATTACCTCTCCCGTAGGAGTTATGAGTTTTATTCCTACTCCGGAGCCGTGCTTGGACGAGGCTCCGTCTACGTAGAGAGTCCAGTATTTGTTCTGATTTTCCCCCTCCGAGGTCGTAGGTGGGAGATCGATTATGAAGTCCGCTAGGACTTGTGCTTTGGCGCTCGTTCTGGTGCGATACTCGATGTCGTATTCGCCTAGTTCGATCGCCCACATGGCTAGCCTACCGGATTGAAACGGACTGTGGAGTATGGTCCGTATAGGCTGTGATGTCATCACTATGATGGCGTGCGACTGGAAGTACGGCCTCAGTTTCCTGGCTGCCATTACTACCGCGAGCGCGAGTTTTTCCATTGCCGGATACCTCGTCTCTGCGTCTATGAGCGTTTTGCTTACATAGTATATGGGTTTTTGCTCGTTATGTTCCTCGCGAACCAGGACTGCGCTCACCACGATGTAGAGGTACAACGGCTCGCCCTCCGTAGGTTTAGCTAGTATCGGGGGTTCGCTGAGGTACTTTTTGAGCTCGTTTAGGGCTTTTTCGCAGTTCTCATCCCATTGGAATTTTCGGTTTCCCTTAAGGAGGTTATAGAACGGTAGGCATTTGTCCGTGGATCGGGAGATGAAGCGGTTCAGAGCTGCTATCCGTCCTGTTAGCCTTTGTACTTCCCTCGTATCTTTTGGGGAGGGCATTTCTAGGAATGTTGCTATCTGTTTCGGGTTCGCTTCAATCCCTCGTTCGGTTACTAGATACCCAAGGAATTCTCCCGATGGTACTCCGAAGGAGAATTTGGCTGGGTTGAGTTTCATCCCATACTGGTTTAGGATTTTGAAACACTCCTGGAGTTGTGCAATGTGGTCGCTTTCTTTAGACGATTTTACAAGCATATCATCAATGTAGACTTCCATCGACTTCCCGAGTTGGTTGGTGAACATTTTATTCACCAACCTCTGGTAAGTAGCCCCGGCGTTCTTTAGTCCGAAAGGCATCACCTTGTAGCAGTAGGTTCCGCGATCGGTTATGAAGGCTGTTTTCTCTTGGTCTTCTGGGTTCATGGGGATTTGGTTATACCCAGAGAACGCGTCGATGAAGGACAACAGTTAATGTCCGGCGGTGGCTTCTACCAGTCGGTCTATATGTGGCAGTGGAAAACTGTCTTTCGGGCATTCCTTGTTCAGGTCCGTGAAGTCTATGCAGACCCTCCACTTCCCATTTTTCTTTTTGACTACGACCGGGTTGGCTAACCAGTCGGGGTATTTCACCTCCCTGATTGACCGACCTTTAGCAGCCTGTCGACTTCGTCGTTTACTGCCTTAGCTCGGTCTGGGCCGAGCTTACGGCGCTTCTGTTTAATTGGCTTGAATGTGGGGTCCACATTTAACTCGTGTGAGGTGACGTTGATGTCGATCCCCTGCATGTCTCGTGTGGACCATGCGAATGTGTCTATGTTTTCTTTGAGAAAGCTGATGAGCTCGTCCCGCGTGGAGCTCTGGAGCTCGGAGCCGATGTTTACACATCTTTCCGGGTCAGTGTCGTCGATGCAAACTGGGACAACCAGATCTTTGCGGGGGCCTCGGACCGTCGGATCATTGTTACGCTTCGTTGTCCGGGTCGCGAGCTCTTCCTCTTTCTGTAATTGCTATACTTGCAGAGCTTCTAGCTGTTTAAAGAATGTCAGGTAACACGACCTTGCGGCCTTCTGGTCCCCGTAA
Source organism: Orychophragmus violaceus (assembly GCA_030180135.1). Taxonomy (NCBI): domain Eukaryota; kingdom Viridiplantae; phylum Streptophyta; class Magnoliopsida; order Brassicales; family Brassicaceae; genus Orychophragmus; species Orychophragmus violaceus. The sequence goes on along the minus strand of CM058238.1, from coordinate 14,691,849 downwards.
ATTGTCTTTATCCCCGCAGGGGTTGGGAACTTTACGCATTGATGGCAGGTGGACGGCACTGTCTTCATGGTGTAGATCCATGGCCTACCAAGTATCGCGTTGTACGGGGCTGGTTTGTTTACTACTACAAACTCCAGGATTTCTTGTTGCCTCCCGGCGATAGACGGGAGCTTTATAGTTCCCATCGAGTAGGTGGTTTCGCCGTCGAATCCGGTTAGGGGAGTTTTCCCACCGGTCAACATTGAATCCTTGAATCCCATTTTTTTGAAGGCGTCGTAGAATAGGAGATCCACCGAGCTCCCGGTATCGATCATTACTCTTGACAGCTCGAATCCTGCTACGTCGAGCCGGATTACTAGAGCGTCGTCGTGTGGTTTATCGAGTTTGAAAGTTTCGCTTTCAAAGAAAGTTATGTGCATGTCTGGTCCTTCGATTGGGGCCATTTATCTGGCTTCGGTTGCGACTCGTCTTTGGTGAGCTTTGATCGAGTTGACCGAGTTACGGCAGAATTTCGAACCTCACGATATGAAATTTATCATTCTGGGGAGATTCGAGCCGTACAGTCCGAGCTTGGACAAGCACTGGTTGGCTGGTTTCTTAGGAGCTGGGGGCGGCGTGATGACTGACTCATCGATCCCCCGCATCGAGCTAAGTTGAAAATCGCGTCTATACGTTTGCGAGAGGGAGGTGGAGAAGCCGATTCCTCTTTCTCCGGAGTTCTTTCACGCTTATTTTGCGAGTTTTTTTGCCTTTTGACTTGCTCTTTCCTTTGTTTTTCTTTTCTTGATCTTTTTCCTCCGGTTCTGGAGTTTCTGTTTCGGCGCTAGCGTTTTTGGCCTCTAACAGGCGGTCCTTGGACCTGCACTCCTCGGAGGAATGTCCATTTTTGTCATGGTATTTGCAATACTTGTTCTCGTCGTAGGGCTTACGCCACTGTGGCTTGCCGTCTACGGCGAGGACGTGCTGCCCTTTGCCAGAAGATTCCTTCTTGCTGGTTTTCTTCGGGTTCGACTCTTCTTTTGTTGCGGCTATTGTTTCTTTGTACTTCGCATAGTACGTAGATTTATGCAGCGCATCGGCTAAGGACGTGCAAGGTCGGACTGCGAGCTCTTTTTTGAACTCCGACGTGTACTGGAGTCCGTTCTCTAGAGCTGTGATTGCTATAGTTTCGTTCGGATCTGCTATGCGCGACTTAACTTCTCGGAACCTAGCGATGTAAGCTCTAAGAGTCTCGTCTGATCCTTGTTTCAGAGCCCATAGGTCGGCTTCCGAAGTTTTCTCTTCGATGAATATCGAGTATTGTCTCAGGAATATCGAAATGAGTTGTGTGAAATTATCGATCGAATTTCCTTCCAGACTGGCGAACCACTCTAGTGCGGTGCCCGTGTGGTTCTCAGCGAAGAATCGGCAGTAACCTGCTTCCTTTTCTTCGTCAGTGAGATGGGCTCGGGAGACTGCGAGTCTGAAAGCTCGGACATGGGCTTTTGGGTCCGTAGTCCCCGAGTATTCTGGGATTTTGATTTTCCCGGTGTTCTGGATCCTCGCGCTAGCGATTCAATCCATGAACGGAGTTCGGCGGGTCTCTTCGATGACTTGATCGATGTCTGGAGCCGCGCTGGTTGCCGAGTGGACTGCAGCTTGTAGACGCCGGAGCCTGGCGTAAATGCCTTCGTCGTCCGTGTCAGTTCGGTGTTCGAACATGGGGAGCTGTGTGCTCCACGGACGTGTATTGCTTGGTCCCCGGATCCCGGCTTGCTGAGCTACCTCGCTCGGGGGAGGCCGAGCGGTGTTAGTCCCAGGTTCCGTTATCAAAGGACGTGAGCTGGAGGCGAAAGCTGACGCTCCCAGCACCCGATGCCTATTTGGTTCGTAGCTTGAAGGCATGGGCGGGGGTGTCGGCAGCCGTGCTCCTTCGGGAGCTGTAATGCCCGTCGAGGTCAAGGCCACGGTATTCGCGCTGGGATGTGTGGGTCTCAAAGCTGGGCTGAATATCGGATAGCCACCGTTCCCGGGCATGGATGTCTGTCTCGGAGCTTCGGGAGTTATATATTCCTCCTCAAATTCCAGACGCATGCGAGGTAACGGGCTCCTCGTGGAGGTGTCCGCCGTAGTCCCCGTGACGGGCCGTGGCATGTTTCCGAGGTTCAGCAGACTCCTGTCGTGCATATCTAGCCGAGCTAATACAGTCCGTTGTGTGACTTCTTGATCGTGCGATCTGTCAATTAGGACTGCTAGCATTTTGCGTAGCTCCGCCATACCATCGGTTACAGATCTGGTTAGGCACGGTGAGTCAGGTCGTGTTTGCGGATTGACCCGAGGAGTTTGTACGTCCCCTTGGGGGCGGTCCTCGGACCGGATCCAGGTTCGAGAGTTTGTTCTCTCGGTTACCTGCGAAGTCGGGCCCGGCGGCGCAGCTCCTAAAGGCTGGGAAACAGGGACACGGTCCACTGCTCCGGATCCTGCTTGAGTTACAACCGACTCTGATCCGGTATTCCCGGCTTGAACGCTTGTGTTCGTTTGGTCGAGGTCTTGCGACCTTGGTGATCCAATCGGAGCTGTTGCGTTGGGATCCATTTCCACGCTAGTAAGCTGTTGACCATGTTCGTGTGTAAAGAATGTCTATGAATCTTCCCCACAGTCGGCGCCAAAATGTGGATCCTAAAACCCACACTCAGTTTTTAGAGTGTATGAACGAGCTGATTTGTAAAGAAGGTGGGCTAGATTCTTGGTTAAACGTAATCAGCGAGCTAACAACAGTGAAAAAGTGGATTTATATTGATTTGAAGTGTGTGAACAATAAGAACTCGAGCTACAGATTGATTGTGAGTCTTAATGCTAGGTCTAAGTATGAATATCGATAATCGGTTTGCTTACATAGTATATGGGTTTTTGCTCGTTTTGTTCCTCGCGAACCAGGACTGCGCTCACCACGATGTAGAGGTACAACGGCTCGCCCTCCATAGGTTTAGCTAGTATCGGGGGTTCGCTGAGGTACTTTTTGAGCTCGTTTAGGGCCTTTTCGCAGTTCTCATCCCATTGGAATTTTCGGTTTCCCTTAAGGAGGTTATAGAACGGTAGGCATTTGTCCGTGGATCGGGAGATGAAGCGGTTCAGAGCTGCTATCCGTCCTGTTAGCCTTTGTACTTCCCTCGTATCTTTTGGGGAGGACATTTCTAGGAATGTTGCTATCTGTTTCGGGTTCGCTTCAATCCCTCGTTCGGTTACTAGATACCCAAGGAATTCTCCCGATGGTACTCCGAAGGAGAATTTGGCTGGGTTGAGTTTCATCCCATACTGGTTTAGGATTTTGAAACACTCCTGGAGCTGTGCAATGTGGTCGCTTTCTTTAGACGATTTTACAAGCATATCATCGATGTAGACTTCCATCGACTTCCCGAGTTGGTTAGCGAACATTTTATTCACCAACCTCTGGTAAGTAGCCCCGGCGTTCTTTAGTCCGAAAGGCATCACCTTGTAGCAGTAGGTTCCGCGATCGGTTATGAAGGCTGTTTTCTCTTGGTCTTCTGGGTTCATGAGGATTTGGTTATACCCAGAGAACGCGTCGATAAATGACAACAGTTAATGTCCGGCGGTGGCTTCTACCAGTCGGTCTATATGTGGGAGTGGAAAACTGTCTTTCGGGCATGCCTTGTTCAGGTCCATGAAGTCTATGCAGACCCTCCACTTCCCATTTTTCTTTTTGACTACGATCGGGTTGGCTAACCAGTCGGGGTATTTCACCTCCCTGATTGACCCGACCTTTAGCAGCCTGTCGACTTCGTCGTTTACTGCCCTAGCTCGGTCTGGGCCGAGCTTACGGCGCTTCTGTTTAATTGGCTTGAATGTGGGGTCCACATTTAACTCGTGTGAGGTGACGTTGATGTCGATCCCCTGCATGTCTCGTGTGGACCATGCGAATGTGTCTATGTTTTCTTTGAGAAAGCTGATGAGCTCGTCCCGCGTGGAGCTCTGGAGCTCGGAGCCGATGTTTACACATCTTTCCGGGTCAGTGTCGTCGATGCAAACTGGGACAACCAGATCTTTGCGGGGGCCTCGGACCGTCGGATCATTGTTACGCTTCGTTGTCTGGGTCGCGAGCTCTTCCTCTTTCTGTAATTGCTATACTTGCAGAGCTTCTAGCTGTTTAAAGAATGTCAGGTAACACGACCTTGCGGCCTTCTGGTCCCCGTAAATTGTCTTTATCCCCGCAGGGGTCGGGAACTTTACGCATTGATGGTAGGTGGACGGCACTGTCTTCATGGTGTAGATCCATGGCCTACCAAGTATTGCGTTGTACGGGGCTGGTTTGTTTACTACTACAAACTCCAGGATTTCTTGTTGCCTCCCGGCGATAGTGATAGGTTCTAAGTTTTCCCTATACTAAAACTGCAAGTGAACAGCAATGTCAAAGTAGTATATAGGGTTATCGAATCCACAGGGACACTTGGTCTCAAGAGAATCAAACTGTAGGAATAAATACTAGAAATAAGCAAGTAGTGAATGAAATAAATTGCGGTGCGAGAAAGTAAATCAGTAGCAGAGATTAACGGTTGTGAAGCAAGTAATTAAAAGCGTCAAGCCTAGGGTATTCTCAGGAAATCAGACAAGCAGACAGTTCATTCAGCAAGGATCTAATTAAGAACGGTTCTAGAACTCAAAACACAGATATAGAATTAACCAAATTCCTTTGCGATAATTCTCTAAGTCTAAGTGCAGCAAACCAAACTTTCGTTTGCGAGAACTAACAGATTAAACTAGCAATAAGTCCAAGTTTGATATGTTCACAATTATCCTAAACCAAACTTCCGTTTGCGCAAAGTTTAATTGCCCAATTTAATTAGTTCAGATTCCTAAACCCCACTTCCGTGACGTATTTAGCAACCTAAGATCTAGATTCTAATTGATCAGGTTAGAACTAGCTTTAAGCACAATTAAATTGAAGAACAGATATAGTTATGAATCCTTAACTGAATTTGAACAAGTCTAGCAAGTCATGAAATCCTATGTGAGAAACCCTAAACCTAACTATGGATCTACTCAGACATAGATAATGAAAACATAATCATAGAATGAATAAATTGCATAAAAGAATAAGAGTAAAAGGGGTTCGAAATCTTCTCCAAATACAGATGATGTAACAGGTTCAGATCAGCCCCAAAAAGCTCTAAAATCCTCTGCTCTTAATTATCAAAGTGTATGGTAAAAAGTATAAAGCGTATCTAATAAAAACACTAAAAACTCTATTATATAGGCATAATCTCGGCCAAGGGCTTCTTTGTAAATATCAGGAACTTCTGGATCAAAGTGCAAATTCTTCACTCTTCTAAACCGCCGAGTTTTTGGCCCATCTCGCTGGTGCATCGATCGATGCTAGAGTGCAACGATCGACACCTTCCTCTGTTTCGGACAGTGAACTCTGTCTCTCGGCCAAACACTCCAAAAATCTCCAAAATACTCCATTATCTCCAATTCAGCTCCCAAACCTGATTATACCTGTAAAAGACTCTAAACAAAGACAAAAGACACTAAAAACACACTTATATCATGGTCTAAAACTAGTAAAAACCATGATATATCAACTCCCCCACACTTAGCCTTTGCTTGCCCTCAAGCAAAACAGAGAACTAAAACATGGTGAAGAGGTTTGAAAACTCTTCAGAAACTCATTTCATCCTAGAAGCTACAATACTCAGATTCCCCTTAGTAAACCACTGAAAGAATCAATCACAGGATATCAAGACCACAATGTACTTCCCCCCACACTTAGCAACTGTCCTAGGTAAACTCCACAATCACATTCAAGCATTCAAATTCTCCCTACTGACTTCTGCAAGTATTTAAGTGCGGTCTCACCTAAGGAGTATCGATCTAAAGGCACATGGATTCTTACCTTATCAGCTCTAGACCACCATACTATCTTTCTCTAGTCCCTTTCTTCTCTTTCCCTTCTTTAACAACTGATTTTTCCCCACTGGGTATCATTTTATTTTTTTTATCAGTGTTCTTCCCGTTATGGGGTATACTTTGGACACATTCCATGGATCACATGAGAGATAATAGTGTTTGCTACTATTCTCATGACCACTTCGGAGTTACTAACTCATCCTCAGTTTATTATTATTTTTTTTTTTTACTTTATAGAAGGGGAGAAGGGGACTAAATAGGACAGGTTTACAGGCTGTGTCAGAACTAACAGGGAATCCGACATAAAGCATACCAAGCCCTTAGGTGAGAAATCTAAGTCAGTATTTAAGGTTGAAGTCAGTAAAGGATCCTCTGATACCTGAAGTGATGTGGGTGTTCCCAGTAGGTTGATCTGTGATGGAGTTTTCTAATAGTCATAGATAGATCCTGCAACTTCATCCCAATGGTTACTTAAGTTCCTGCAAGTCTTGTAAATCTTCTCAGAAAATCATAGTTTCTTACTTAAACAATTTTGACTCAATAAAACAAAAATTTTGAAAAACGGACTGACTCTTAAGAAAACAGAAAGATATAAGTCAGTAGCACCTCCCCCACACTTAAGACACACTGTCCCCAGTAGTGTCCAGCGAAGGATCGGTAGAAAGAAAATAAAAATTGAAAAGGTGAAATTATGTCTGTCGGGTTACCTCTGTCGCTGAGCATCGATCGTTGCACTAAGTGCATCGACCGTTACTTGGCGATTTTCGTGTATAGTCGATCGTTGCTCAGGATCGCAACGATCGCTGCAATGCGATTACTTTCGTGTTGTGTCGATCGATGCAGAAATGCATCGATCGCTGCACTGCGATTTAACCGAGACCTGCAATCATAAACTCACCAGAAACAAAAACAAACGTAAAATCCTAACAAAAACACCAAAAATGAAAAAGAAAAACACTAGTACCTAATGGTGGGTTGCCTCCCACCCAGCGCTTGTTTAAGGTCAATAGCTTGACCGGACGGATGAGATCTTTCAAGTAGAGGGTGCAGCATCCAGAGGCAAAATCTGACCTCTTGGAATCTCGGCCTTAGCCCAATAGTGTTTTACCCTCTGCCCATTAACAGCAAACTCATTACCTTCCTTGCCAATTAAAATGACAGCTCCATATGGACGCACTTCTTTTATTGTGTAGGGACCGGACCATCTTGATTTCAGCTTCCCTGGAAACAAATGCAGACGAGAATTGTACAGAAGTACCTGGTCATTAGGCTCAAACCGTCTAGAAACAATCTTTTTATCATGATAAGCCTTAGTTCTCTCCTTGTACAGCTTTGAGTTCTCATAGGCAAGATGTCTAATCTCATCCAACTCATTGAGCTGTATCAATCTCCTCTCTGCAGCTGGTTTGAGGTCAAAGTTCATCTGTTTTACAGCCCATGCTGCTTTGTGCTCAAGTTCCACTGGCAGATGACATGCTTTCCCATACAGCAAATGGAATGGAGTAGTCCCTAATGGTGTTTTAAATGCAGTCCTGTAGGCCCATAAAGCATCATCAAGCTTAGCTGCCCAATCTTTCCTTGTCTTCCCGACTGTCTTCTCCAAGATCTCCTTGATTTGTCTGTTAGAAACCTCTACCTGTCCACTAGTCTGTGGGTGATAAGGAGTAGCAACTCGGTGATGCACTCCATGCTTCTTCAGGAGCTTCTCAAAAACCTTATTAATAAAGTGAGATCCTCCATCACTAATTACTATCCGGGGTACTCCAAATCTAGGGAATATGATAGATTTAAACAGCTTAATGACTACTGAAGAGTCATTGGTTGGACTGGCTACTGCTTCTACCCACTTAGAAACATAATCCACAGCAACTAATATGAATTTATTCCCATAAGATGAGGGAAAAGGACCCATAAAGTCTATGCCCCAGCAATCAAAAACCTCAACCTCAAGAATGAAATTCTGAGGCATCTCATGCTTCCTGCTAATTTTCCCTCTTCTCTGGCAGGCATCACAATGAGAAATAAAGGAATGAGTATCAGCGAACATTGTAGGCCACCAGAAACCCGCTTGCAAAACCTTAGACACAGTCTTAAATGTAGCAAAATGTCCTGCATAATCTGATCCATGACAGTGGAAAAGGATATCTGGAACCTCTGACTCAGCAACACATCTTCTATAAAGGCCATCCGAACAATGCTTATAGAGGTAAGGTTCATCCCAATAGTACCTCCTAAGTTCTCTGAAGAACCTCTTCTTTTCATATCCTTTCAGATTATCTGGTTCAGTCTCCGCAGCTAGATAATTGGCTATGTCTGCATACCATGGTCGATCATTTGTTGCGACAGCGTAAATCTCGAACTCATGCTTTCCAATCCGCACCATAAAAGTTTCTGGGTATGTATCCGCACTGCAACGATCGTCACAGTCAGGTGTATCGATCGTTACTGCCCCGATAGATGCATCGATCGACGCTGATGTAGCATCGATCGACGCAACGCGATTAATCCGACAGTTCTGCAGATTTCTGTCCAAATCTGTCTCACAGATTGTCCCAACCATATTGACGTTTTCTTCAGGCAAGTAGTCATTAATTGGCACGTCCTCCTCTACTAGCATCCTCGAAAGATGATCAGCAACTCCATTCTCAACCCCTTTTTTGTCTCTCACTTCAATATCAAATTCCTGAAGCAACATGATCCATCTCAACAATCTCGGCTTAGCATCCTTCTTCCGCATCAGATACTTCAGTGCTGAATGATCAGTGTGGACAATTACCTTAGAGCCAACAAGATAAGAGCGAAATTTCTCAAATGCAAAGACAACTGCCAGCAACTCCTTCTCTGTAGTTGCATAGTTTCTTTGTGCATCATCCAGTGTCCTACTGGCATAATAGATAGCATGAAGCTTTCTATCTTTCTTTTGTCCAAGAACAGCTCCCACAGCATAATCACTTGCATCACACATTACCTCGAAAGGCAAATCCCAATCCGGTGGCTGAACTATGGGAGCACTCACTAATGCCTGCTTGATCTGCTCAAATGCAGTTTGACAATCTGCAGTGAACTCAAATTTGGTGTCTTTACACAGCAAAGCAGTTAGTGGCCTAGCAATCCTACTAAAATCCTTAATGAACCGTCTATAGAAACCAGCATGTCCAAGAAAGCTTCTAATAGACTTAACAGAATCAGGTGCCTACAGGTTCGTCATTACCTCGATTTTGGCGCGGTCCACCTCTATTCCTGCTTCGGACACTTTATGTCCAAGCACAATGCCATCTCTGACCATGAAATGACACTTCTCCCAGTTAAGAACTAAATGCTTCTCTTCACATCTCTTCAGAACCTTACACAGATTATCTAAGCATTCGTTATAGGATGATCCATATACTGAGAAATCATCCATGAATACTTCCATAAAATCCTCAATCATATCTGTGAATATGGACATCATGCATCTCTGGAAAGTGGCTGGTGCATTGCAGAGTCCAAAAGGCATCCTACGGTAAGCAAAAGTCCCATATGGACAAGTAAAAGTGGTCTTTCCCTGATCCTCCGGATGGATGGGAATCTGAAAGAAACCTGAGTAGCCATCTAGGAAGCAGTAGTAAGGATGATTTGCTAACCTTTCGAGCATCTGATCAATAAAAGGCAAAGGAAAATGATCCTTCCTAGTAGCAGCATTAAGCTTCCGGTAGTCTATACACATCCTGTGTCCAGTCACAGTCCTAGTAGGTATCAGCTCGTTCTTCTCATTCTTCACGACTGTAACACCGCCTTTCTTTGGTACTACATGGACTGGACTTACCCAATCACTATCAGAGATAGGATATATAATTCCAGCGTCAAGGAGTTTCATAATCTCCTTTTTGACTACTTCCTGCAGATTAGGATTAAGTCTCCTCTGATGTTCGATTGATGTCTTGGACTCATCCTCGAGATGTATCCGGTGCATGCACAGCTCCGGTGAGATACCTGAAATATCATTAAGGGAATAGCCAAGAGCTTTGCGATGCTTGCGCAGCTTGCTTAGCAGTAAAGTGAGCTCTGCGTTGTTCAAACTAGCGTTGACAATCACTGGATAAGTTGAATTCGGTCCAAGAAATGCGTACCTTAGCCCGGATGGAAGTTGTTTCAGATCTATTTTCGGAGCTTTTTCCTCTGCCCAGTCTCTGTCGACTTGCAACGATCGTTGCTTAGTTGGTATCGATCGTTGCAGTCCCGCGTCAGACACTTCCACTTGCATTGCAACCTCGACAGAATCCATCAATCTTGTATAGCACATTGCAGGCTCGTCCTGCAGGTATTCCAACTCCAAAATAGAACTCAGTAAAGCCCTTTCTAGTGGGTCCTCAGCATGTGATTGATGGAAGTACTCTGCAGCCAAATCACCCAATGTGTCCACATAAAAGGTTTGCCCGTCGATGGTCGGTCTCTTCACCAGTTTGTTCATGTCAAAACTCATCTTCAGATCACCCACATTCAGGATTATCTTACCTCCTTGACAGTCAATCATCGCACCAGCTGTTGCTAAGAAAGACCTGCCTAGAATTAATGGGTCTTTTGGCTCCTGTCCATATTGTAGAACCACAAAATCAGTTGGGATTACGCACTTGCCAACTGTTATAGGCACATCCTCTATTACTCCTTCTGGAATCCTGACTGATCTGTCTGCCAGAACCAGTGATATCCTAGTTGGTATAAAATCTGTCATCCCCAGTCTTTTAGCAACAGAAAGGGGCATTAGATTTACACTGGAGCCAAGATCACATAGGGACCTTTCGAACCTCTCCTTATAGATAGCACAATCCAACACGAAGCTGCCCGGATCTTTCAATTTCTCTGGAATTCTACCTTGAACCACTGCACTACATACTTCATTGAGCATCATGATACTTTCTTCATCAGACCACTTACCAGAAATTGCATCCTTGAGGCATCTCTTCATCATGGGAGAAGTTTCAATGGAATCCAACAATGGCACTTCAACCTTTACCTTTTTTATGAACTCCTTCCATTTTGCATATTGCCTATCATTCTTAGCTTTTCTGGGGTTCTTGGGATAAGGTATCTTAGGCTTGTATACCCTTTCAGCCGACTGTTTTGGGTTTTCAGCACTCGAACTTTCTGCAGTCACCTTGTGTCGATCGTTGCCTTTATTGCACCGATCGATGCTAGGCGATTTTGTTACGACCTCCGGTTCCTTGATTTCGCTTGGCAACGATCGCTGCTGAGATGCATCGATCGATGCTTGGCGAATATCGCGTATCTCATCCTCCAATTCTTCAATTTCCACGAGTTCCTCAACGCTTAACTGCTTTTTCTCGCCATATGACAGCTCCTTACCACTTCTTAATGTCACGGCATTGCATTGGTACTTAGGATTGGCATCAGTCCTCCCCGGGAGATATCCTTCTTCCCTTTGAGCATGTCCAGCAGTTTTTGCAACCCTAGCATCAAGCTCTTTCATGTGCGTGTTCAAACTTTCAAACTTCCCATTCAGCTCCATGTAGATTGTATCCATCTTTGCATCAGCATCTGCTGCATACTTAGTCTGATTCTCCATCATCTGTCTTAGCATCATCTCCACTTTACTATCAGACTCATTGGCTTTCTTAAAATCACTTTGCTGAACTCCATTTGAGAATCTGTTTCCCTGTTGATTTCTAAATCTATTACCTTGGAAACTAGAACTCCCCATGTAATTCACTTCTTCTTCCTGAGTGTCCTCCTCAGTCTGAATCACCTCTACATCTTGGGCAAAGTGGACAGCTTTCTTACTTGTCAGGAGATTGTAGACTGTGTCTAGTCTAGATCTAATCTCAGTCATGTTATAATCCTCTATACTTCCACCGGATTTCTTCCTCTTTTCATCCATAGATTTGCAACTGTAGCTGTTAATAAGGTTCCCAATCAACTGCACAGCTTGTGTAGGAGTCCTGGTGTTGAAATTAGCATTACTGGAATTATCCAGCGCAGTCTGATAAGGAAGATCTATGCCTCTGAAGAAGATACCAATCAGCTGTACTTCTGTGAATCTCTGGTGTGGACAGTCACGCTGATACTGCTTAAATCTCATCCAGGCAGTCTTCAAGGGCTCCACAGCTCCTTGGGAAAAGGTGAGTATGTCCTGTCTGGACTGATCCGAGCGTGCATCATCATAAAAGTGACGCAGGAACTCACTCTTTAAGGCTGCCCAAGTAGTATACTGACCAGGTGCCAGTTGTCTCAGCCATGCACTAGCGTCTCCAGCAAGACTGTGCGGAAATAGCTTAAGGAACAGATAGTCCGGGCATACTCCTTCATACTTCATGCCAGTGACTATGTCTTCAAACTTGTCAATGTGATCCATAGGCTGCTCTGCTTGAAGACCATGAAAAGCAATCTGTCTCATCAGCTGGTAGTAGATGGTTTTTACCTCAAAATCATTCCTCTCAAAAGCAGGAAGCACTAGAGCTGCTCGGTTTGCATGAAACTCATCAGGTCTGTTGTAATCAGCTAGTGTCCTCTCATGAACCACCATCTCTCTACCTTGGGCCTGTCCTTGACCCTGGTTTCGGTTCAGCTCCTGTTGCTCAGGAGGATCAGGGATTACATTCCCTTCAGCATCAACCCGATGCCCAGCAGCATTGTACGGGTTGTCATCTTGGTCCCTCAGGGTACCTTCAGCATCTGGTATCAAGATCAAACGTTCTCGTACCATTCTCTCTCTCTTTTCTCTTCTGTTATTCCTTTCTAGACGTCCAAGTTCCTCTAGTCCGAGATTAAGCAAGCTCGAGTTCGGATTACTTCGAGTTTTCTGCGTTGGCATAAACTGTCTGTAATCGTCCAGCAACGATCGATGCTATCAGTGCAACGATCGATTCAATCTCAATATCACCTAGTGACGATCGACGCAAGGTATGCAACGATCGACGCAAGGCGAAATTCGTACCTGCGACAGAAAGAAACAGAGAAAAAGAAAATCAGCAAAATCAAAACAAAAAAAACGAAAAAGAACAAAAAACAAAAAGAAAAATTTCTAGCAAAAACCCTAAGTTCGGTCCTATCGAAGACTCAGAGAGTCCCCGGCAACGGCGCCAAAAACTTGATAGGTTCTAAGTTTTCCCTATACTAAAACTGCAAGTGAACAGCAATGTCAAAGTAGTATATAGGGTTATCGAATCCACAGGGACACTTGGTCTCAAGAGAATCAAACTGTAGGAATAAATACTAGAAATAAGCAAGTAGTGAATGAAATAAATTGCGGTGCGAGAAAGTAAATCAGTAGCAGAGATTAACGGTTGTGAAGCAAGTAATTAAAAGCGTCAAGCCTAGGGTATTCTCAGGAAATCAGACAAGCAGACAGTTCATTCAGCAAGGATCTAATTAAGAACGGTTCTAGAACTCAAAACACAGATATAGAATTAACCAAATTCCTTTGCGATAATTCTCTAAGTCTAAGTGCAGCAAACCAAACTTTCGTTTGCGAGAACTAACAGATTAAACTAGCAATAAGTCCAAGTTTGATATGTTCACAATTATCCTAAACCAAACTTCCGTTTGCGCAAAGTTTAATTGCCCAATTTAATTAGTTCAGATTCCTAAACCCCACTTCCGTGACGTATTTAGCAACCTAAGATCTAGATTCTAATTGATCAGGTTAGAACTAGCTTTAAGCACAATTAAATTGAAGAACAGATATAGTTATGAATCCTTAACTGAATTTGAACAAGTCTAGCAAGTCATGAAATCCTATGTGAGAAACCCTAAACCTAACTATGGATCTACTCAGACATAGATAATGAAAACATAATCATAGAATGAATAAATTGCATAAAAGAATAAGAGTAAAAGGGGTTCAAAATCTTCTCCAAATACAGATGATGTAACAGGTTCAGATCAGCCCCAAAAAGCTCTAAAATCCTCTGCTCTTAATTATCAAAGTGTATGGTAAAAAGTATAAAGCGTATCTAATAAAAACACTAAAAACTCTATTATATAGGCATAATCTCGGCCAAGGGCTTCTTTGTAAATATCAGGAACTTCTGGATCAAAGTGCAAATTCTTCACTCTTCTAAACCGCCGAGTTTTTGGCCCATCTCGCTGGTGCATCGATCGATGCTAGAGTGCAACGATCGACACCTTCCTCTGTTTCGGACAGTGAACTCTGTCTCTCGGCCAAACACTCCAAAAATCTCCAAAATACTCCATTATCTCCAATTCAGCTCCCAAACCTGATTATACCTGTAAAAGACTCTAAACAAAGACAAAAGACACTAAAAACACACTTATATCATGGTCTAAAACTAGTAAAAACCATGATATATCAGATAGACGGGAGCTTTTTAGTTCCCATCGAGTAGGTGGTTTCGCCGTCGAATCCGGTTAGGGGAGTTTTCCCGCCGGTCAACATTGAATCCTTGAATCCCATTTTTTTGAAGGCGTCGTAGAATAGGAGATCCACCGAGCTCCCGGTATCGATCATTACTCTTGACAGCTCGAATCCTGCTACGTCGAGCCGGATTACTAGAGCGTCGTCGTGTGGTTTATCGAGTTTGAAAGTTTCGCTTTCAAAGAAAGTTATGTGCGTGTCTGGTCCTTCGATTGGGGCCATTTCTTTGGCTTCGGTTGCGACTCGTCTTTGGTGAGCTTTGATCGAGTTGACCGAGTTACGGTAGAATTTCGAACCTCTCGATATGAAATTTATCGTTCTAGGGAGATTCGAGCCGCACAGTCCGAGCTTGGACAAGCACTGGTTGGCTGGTTTCTTAGGAGCTGGGGGCGGCGTGATGATATATCATGGTTTTTACTAGTTTTAGACCATGATATAAGTGTGTTTTAGTGTCTTTTGTGTTCTTTTAGAGTCTTTTACAGGTATAATCAGGTTTGGAGCATATTTGGTGATTATGGCACTTTTTGGAGATTTTTGGAGTATTTGGCCGAGAGATAGAGTTCACTGTCCGAAACAGAGAAATGTGTCGATTGTTGCACTCTAGCATCGATCGTTGCACCAGCGAGATGGGCCGAAACTCGGCGGTTTATGAAGAGTCAAGATATTGCACTATGATCCAGAAGTTCCTGATATTTACAAAGAAGCCCCTGGCCGAGATTAGACCTATATAATTAAGTTTTTGGTGTTTTATTTACTAACGCTTTCATAATTAAGAGCAGAGGATTTTTAGAGCTTTTGGGGCTGATCTGAACCTTTACTTCATCTGTATTTGGAGAAGATTTCGAACCCCTATTATTCTTTATCTTCTATGCAATTTATTCATCATATGATTATGTTTTCATTATTTATGTCTGAGTAGATCCCTAGTTAGGTTTAGGGTTTCTCACATAGGATTTCATGACTTGCTAGACTTGTTTAATTCAGCTAAAGATTCATAACTATATCTGTTCTTCAATCTAATTGTGCTTAAAGCTAGTTCTAACCTGATCAATTAGAATCTAGATCTTAGGTTGCTAAATACGTCACGGAAGTGGGGTTTAGGAATCTGAACTGATTAGGTTGAGCAATTAAACTTCTCGAAAACGAAAGTTTGGTTTAGGATAATTGTGAACATATCAAACTTGGGATTAATGCTAGTTTAATCTGTTAGTTCTCGCAAACGAAAGTTTGGTTTGCTGCACTTAGACTTAGAGAATTATCGCAAAGGAATTTGGTTAATTCTATATCTGTGTTTTGAGTTCTAGAACTGTGCTTAATTAGATCCTTGCTGAATGAACTGTCTGCTTGTCTGATTTCCTAGACTTAGCGCTCTTAATAACTTGTTTTCACAACCAATAATCTCTGCTTTCTGTTTACTTTCTCGCATTGCTTTTAATTCAATCACATTGCTTTCTTTCTAGTTTAATTTCCTGTTCTCGAGCTATTGAATACTGGAGTCCCTGTGGATTCGATACCTATATACTACAACTACTGAATTGTGCACTTGCAGTTAGATATAGGATTAAACCTGACACCTATCAAGTTTTTGGCGCCGTTGCCGGGGACTCTTTGAGTCTTCGATAGCTTAGAACCTAGGGTTTTACTAGGATTTTTCGTTTTCTTTTCTTTTTTATTTTTGTTTTTTTTAGTTACTAATTTTCTCTGTTTTTCTCTCTGTCGCAGGTACCAAATTCGCACTGCGTCGATCGTTGCACCCTTAGCATCGATCGTCACTAGGCGATTCAGAGATTGAAGCGATCGTTGCACTGATAGCATCGATCGTTGCCGGACGATTACAGACAGTTTATGCAGACGCAAAAAACTAGAAGTAATCCGAACTTGGACTTAGTTAATCTCGATCTTGAAGAACTTGGACGTTTAGAGAGAGCTAACAGAAGAGAAAGAAGAGAAAGGATGGTACGTGAGCGTTTGATTCTGGTACGTGATGCTGAAGGTACCCTGAGGGACCGAGATAACAACCCATACAATGCTGCTTGGCAAAGGGTTGATGCTGAAGGGAATGTAATTCCTGATCCTCCTGAGCAACAGCAACAGGAGCAGAACCTGGGTCAAGGACAGGCCCAAGGTAGAGAGATGGTTGTACGTGAGAGGACTTTAGCTGACTACAACAGACCGGATGAGTTTCATAGAAACCGGTCAGCTTTAGTTCTTCCTGCTTTTGAGAGGAACGATTTTGAGATCAAAACCATCTACTACTCGCTGATGAGACAGAATGCATTTCACGGTTACCCAACGGAGCAGCCTATGGATCACATTGATTCGTTTGAGGACGTAGTCACTGGCATGAAATATGATGGAGTCTGCCCGGACTATCTGTTCCTTAAGCTCTTTCCGCACAGTCTTGCTGGAGACGCTAGTGAATGGCTAAAGCAGCTGGCACCTGCTCAGTATACTACTTGGGCAGCTTTAAAGAGTGAGTTCCTGCGTCACTTCTATGATGATGCGCGCTCAGACCAGTCCAGACAGGACATACTCACCTTTTCACAAGGAGCTGTGGAGCCTTTAAAGACTGCCTGGATGAGATTTAAGCAGTATCAGCGTGACTGCCCACACCATGGATTCACTGAGGTTCAGTTGATTGGCATTTTCTTTAGAGGCATAGATCTTCCATATCAGTCTGCACTGGAAAATTCCAGTAATGCTAACTTCAACACCAGGACTCCTACGCAGGCTAAGCAATTGATTGAGAATCTAATAGGCAGCAACAGCTGCAAGACTATGGATGAGAGGAGGAAGAAATCTGGTGGAAGTGTAGAGAATTCTGACATAGCTGATATTAGATCTAGGCTGGACACAGTTTGCAATCTCCTAGCAGGTAAGAAAGCTGTCCACTTTGCCCAAGATGTAGAGGTAATTCAAACTGCGGAGGACACTCAGGAGGAAGATGTGAATTACATAGGAGGTTCTGGATTCCAAGGTAATAGATTTGGTAATCAACAAGGAAACAGATTCTTCAATGGAGGACAGAAAAGTGCTTTTAACAGCAACTCATCTAATTCTGGACAGACTGGTGGTTTTCAGAAGACCTTTGGACAAGGTACTCAGAGAACCTATGGGTCTTCATCCTATCAGACTCCTCCTGCACCTACAGCTCATGAAAGTAGAATGGAAGCTATGATGGAACAACTAATGGAGAGTCAGACCAAGATTTCTGTGGACTGCAACAAGAAGTTAGATGCTGTCTATGAAGACCTCAATGGGAAGTTTGAGTCCCTGAACACTCACATGAAGCAGTTGGATACTCAGGTAAACCAGATTTCCAGCTCAATAAAGGGAAAAGGGCTAGCAGACACTCATATTAAGGCCTGGTCTGTGTACGTTAATGATGGATCTCACCTAGGTGAAAAATTTGAGCTAAGTACAGCTGAATTGGTGAAGGAAGAAGAAATCCCGGATTTTGGTGAAAAACTCTCGGGTGGAAATTGCAGCACTGCAACGATCGACACACACTTAGTGTCGATCGATGCACGTCGGGAACAGACAGATTCGCTGAGTGATGATGGTATTGATGCAGACTTAGAGCTTGATGGCTTATTCTCTGGAGTCTCTGAGATCTCTCAACAGGAGATTTATGCGCAGATTGTTAGACAACACTCCCCAGTGTCTGAAGTGATTAAGCGAGAAATTGAAGAACTTAAGAAGCTAGAGGAGATTGGTGAAGAATTGGAAGAAATTTCATCTTCTGATGATCCACCTTATCATCCATGTGTGCAGAGGTATTTGAACAAGATGTTGCCTCTAGATGAAGAGCTGAGAGACTGGGTGGTTATAGTTCCTCAGCATATTAGTGATGTTCTGTTAACTAAGATCCCGAAGAAGCTGCCTGATCCAGGAGTCTTTGTGCTTGATTGTTCAATCTTTGAGTATAGTTTCAGGCGTTCTCTGTGTGACTTAGGAGCTGCTGGAAGTTTGATGCCATACTTTGTGGCAGAGAAGCTGGGTATGCTAGATTTTACTCCTACTAGGACCTCTCTTGTCCTAGCTGATCAGTCCATATGAGTTCCTGAAGGACTCCTGATGGACATCCCGGTGAGAGGTGGAAACTACTTAGTTCCAACAGACTTCTTAGTGCTGAGATACGATTGTGATCCGGATGAAGCATTGCTGCTTGGAAGACCATTTTTGGCTACAGCAGGAGCGGTGATAGATGTTAGGAACAGCTTGATAGACCTCCATTTGGGAGATGAGCCGCTGCGTTATGAGATGGATAAGCTGCGTAGACCACTGATAGATGGGCAGACATTCACCATAAGGGATGCAGATGATAAGCAGCCTGATGACACTGTGATTATAGGTCCTGGAGCACATTTTACTCCATCTTTTCTTGGACATGAGCATTCTGCAACAGCCTACTCACCACCTTGGATGAGGAGACTTGGACAGAGACAGAAAAAGTCTCTGTTGGGATCTCCTGGTGCCTGAAAATTCTTGTCCGTCCGGTCAAGCTATTGACCTTAAACAAGCGATGGGTGGGAGGCAACCCACCATTAGGTACTGGTGTTTTTCTACTTAATTTTTGGTGTTTTTGTTAGGATTTTACGTTTGTTTTTGTTTCTGGTGAGTTTATGTTTGCAGGTCTCGGACAGATTCGCAGTGCGTCGATCGACGCACTTCTGTGTCGATCGTCACAACACGATCGTAATCGCATTTCAGCGATCGTTGCAGTTCTGAGCAACGATCGACCATACACGAAAATCGCCAAGTAACGGTCGATGCACTTAGTGCAACGATCGATGCTTGAGCGACAGAGGTAAACCCGACAGAACTCAACAGAACTTTAACAATTTTTATTTTCTTTTTACCGATCCTTCGCTTGACACTACTGGGGACAGTGTGTCTTAAGTGTGGGGGAGGTGCTACTGACGTTTATCTTTCTGTTTTCTTAAGAGTCAGTCCATTTTTCAAAAAATTTTGTTTTATTGAGTCAAAATTGTTTAAGTAAGAAACTATGATTTTCTGAGAAGATTTACAAGACTTGCAGGAACTTAAGTAACCATTGGGATGAAGTTGCAGGATCTATCTCTGATCATTAGAAAACCCAGACACAGATCAACCTACTGGGAACACCCACATCACTTCAGGTATCAGAGGATCCTTTTACTGACTTCAATTTAATACTGACTTAGATTTCTCACCTAAGGGCTTGGTATACTCTGTGTCGGATTCCCTGTTAGTTCTGACACAGCCTGTCAACCTATCCTATTTAGTTCCCTTCTCCCCTTCTATAAAGTAAAAAAGTAAAAAAAAAAAAAAGATAATAAACTGAGGATGAGTTAGTAACTCCGAAGTGGTCACAGGAGTGGTAGAGACCCCTATTATCTCCTGTGCGATCCATGGAATGTGTCCAAAGTGCACCCCATAACGGGAAGAACACTGATAAAAAAAATAAAATGATACCCAATGTGGGAAAAATCAGTTGTTAAAGAAGGGAAAAAGAGAAGAAAGGGACTAGAGAAAGATAGTATGGTGGTCTAGAGCTGATAAGGTAAGAATCCATGTGCCCTTTGATCGATACTCCTTAGGTGAGACCGCACTTAAATACTTGCAGAAGTCAGTAGGGAGAATTTGAATGCTTGAATGTGATTGTGGAGTTTACCTAGGACAGTTGCTAAGTGTGGGGGAAGTACATGTTGGTCTTGATATCCTGTGATTGATTCTTTCAGTGGTTTACTAAGGGGAATCTGAGTATTGTAGCTTCTAGGATGAAATGAGTTTCTGAAGAGTTTTCAAACCTCTTCACCAAGCTTTAGTTCTCTGTTTTGCTTGAGGGCAAGCAAAGGCTAAGTGTGGGGGAGTTGATATATCATGGTTTTACTAGTTTTAGACCATGATATAAGTGTGTTTTAGTGTCTTTTTGTGTTCTTTTAGAGTCTTTTACAGGTATAATCAGGTTTGGAGCATATTTGGTGATTATGGCACTTTTTGGAGATTTTTGGAGTATTTGGCCGAGAGATAGAGTTCACTGTCCGAAACAGAGAAATGCGTCGATCGTTGCACTCTAGCATCGATCGTTGCACCAGCGAGATGGGCTGAAACTCGGCGGTTTATGAAGAGTCAAGATATTGCACTCTGATCCAGAAGTTACTGATATTTACAAAGAAGCCCATGGCCGAGATTAGACCTATATAATTAAGTTTTTGGTGTTTTATTTACTAACGCTTTCATAATTAAGAGCAGAGGATTTTTAGAGCTTTTGGGGCTGATCTGAACCTTTACTTCATCTGTATTTGGAGAAGATTTTGAACCCCTATTATTCTTTATCTTCTATGCAATTTATTCATCATATGATTATGTTTTCATTATCTATGTCTGAGTAGATCCCTAGTTAGGTTTAGGGTTTCTCACATAGGATTTCATGACTTGCTAGACTTGTTTAATTCAGCTAAGGATTCATAACTATATCTGTTCTTCAATCTAATTGTGCTTAAAGCTAGTTCTAACCTGATCAATTAGAATCTAGATCTTAGGTTGCTAAATACGTCACGGAAGTGGGGTTTAGGAATCTGAACTGATTAGGTTGAGCAATTAAACTTCTCGCAAACGAAAGTTTGGTTTAGGATAATTGTGAACATATCAAACTTGGGATTAATGCTAGTTTAATCTGTTAGTTCTCGCAAACGAAAGTTTGGTTTGCTGCACTTAGACTTAGAGAATTATCGCAAAGGAATTTGGTTAATTCTATATCTGTGTTTTGAGTTCTAGAACTGTGCTTAATTAGATCCTTGCTGAATGAACTGTCTGCTTGTCTGATTTCCTGAGAACGCCCTAGACTTAGCGCTCTTAATAACTTGTTTTCACAACCAATAATCTCTGCTTTCTGTTTACTTTCTCGCATTGCTTTTAATTCAATCACATTTCTTTCTTTCTAGTTTAATTTCCTGTTCTCGAGCTATTGAATACCGGAGTCCCTGTGGATTCGATACCTATATACTACAACTACTGAACTGTGCACTTGCAGTTAGATATAGGATTAAACGTGACACCTATCACGTGACGACTGACTTCATCGATCCCCCGCATCGAGCTAAGTTGAAAATCGCGTATATACGTTTGCGAGAGGGAGGTGGAGAAGCCGATTCCTCTTTCTCCGGAGTTCTTTCACGCTTATTTTGCGAGTTTTTCTGCCTTTTGACTTGCTCTTTCCTTTGTTTTTCTTTTCTTGATCTTTTTCCTCCGGTTCTGGAGTTTCTGTTTCGGCGCTAGCGTTTTTGGCCGCTAACAGGCGGTCCTTGGACCTGCACTCCTCGGAGGAATGTCCATTTTTGTCATGGTATTTGCAATACTTGTTCTCGTCGTAGGGCTTACGCCACTGTGGTTGCCGTCTACGGCGAGGACGTGCTGCCCTTTGCCAGAAGATTCCTTCTTGCTGGTTTTCTTCGGGTTCGACTCTTCTTTTGTTGCGGCTATTGTTTCTTCGTACTTCGCATAGTACGTAGATTTATGCAGCGCATCGGCTAAGGACGTGCAAGGTCGGACTGCGAGCTCTTTTTTGAACTCCGACGTGTACTGGAGTCCGTTCTCTAGAGCTGTGATTGCTATAGTTTTGTTCGGATCTGCTATGCGCGACTTAACTTCTCGGAACCTAGCGATGTAAGCTCTAAGAGTCTCGTCCGATCCTTGTTTCAGAGCCCATAGGTCGGCTTTTGAAGTTTTCTCTTCGATGAATATCGAGTATTGTCTCAGGAATATCGAAATGAGTTGTGTGAAATTATCGATCGAATTTCCTTCCAGACTGGCGAACCACTCTAGTGTGGTGCCCGTGTGGTTCTCAGCGAAGAATCGGCAGTAGCCTGCTTCCTTTTCTTCGTCAGTGAGATGGGCTTGGGAGACTGCGAGTCTGAAAGCTCGGACATGGGCTTTCGGGTCCGTAGAACCCGAGTATTCTGGGATTTTGATTTTCCCGGTGTTTTGGATCCTCGCGCTAGCGATTCGATCCATGAACGGAGTTCGGTGGGTCTCTTCGATGACTTGATCGATGTCTGGAGCCGCGCTGGTTGCCGAGTGGACTGCAGCTTGTAGACGCCGGAGCCTGGCGTAAATGCCTTCGTCGTCCGTGTCAGTTCGGTGTTCGAACATGGGGAGCTGTGTGCTCCGCGGACGTGTATTGCTTGGTCCCCGGATCCCGGCTTTCTGAGCTACCTCGCTCGGAGGAGGCCGAGCGGTGTTAGTCCCAGGTTCCGTTATCAAAGGACGTGAGCTGGAGGCGAAAGCTGACGCTCCCAGCACCCGATGCCTATTTGGTTCGTAGCTTGAAGGCATGGGCGGGGGTGTCGGCAGCCGTGCTCCTTCGGGAGCTGTAATGCCCGTCGAGGTCAAGGCCACGGTATTCGCGCTGGGATGTGTGGGTCTCAAAGCTGGGCTGAATATCGGATAGCCACCGTTCCCGGGCATGGATGTCTGTCTCGGAGCTTCGGGAGTTATATATTCCTCCTCAAATTCCAGACGCATGTGAGGTAACGGGCTCCTCGTGGAGGTGTCCGCCGTAGTCCCCGTGACGGGCCGTGGCATGTTTCCGAGGTTCAGCAGACTCCTGTCGTGCATATCTAGTCGGGCTAATACAGTCCGTTGTGTGACTTCTTGATCGTGCAATCTGTCAATTAGGACTGCTAGCATTTTGCGTAGCTCCGCCATACCATCGGTTACAGATCTGGTTAGGCACGGTGAGTCAGGTCGTGTTTGCGGATTGACCCGAGGAGTTTGTACGTCCCCTTGGGGGCGGTCCTCGGACCGGATCCAGGTTCGAGAGTTTGTTCTCTCAGTTACCTGCGAAGTCGGGCCCGGCGACGCAGCTCCTAAAGGCTGGGAAAAAGGGACACGGTCCACTGCTCCGTATCCTGCTTGAGTTACAACCGACTCTGATCCGGTATTCCCGGCTTGAACGCTTGTGTTCGTTTGGTCGAGGTCTTGCGACCTTGGTGATCCAATCGGAGCTGTTGCGTTGGGATCCATTTCCACGCTAGTAAGCTGTTGACCATGTTCGTGTGTAAAGAATGTCTATGAATCTTCCCCACAGTCGGCGCCAAAATGTGGATCCTAAAACCCACACTCAGTTTTTAGAGTGTATGAACGAGCTGATTTGTAAAGAAGGTGGGCTAGATTCTTGGTTAAACGTAATCAACGAGCTAACAACAGTGAAAAAGTGGATTTATATTGATTTGAAGTGTGTGAACAATAAGAACTCGAGCTACAGATTGATTGTGAGTCTTAATGCTAGGTCTAAGTATGAATATCGATAATCGGATCCCTTCTCGAGTCGTCGAAGCCTCGTTTTATAGCCTTGATCTTCACAACTGCTTTCCTTGATTTCCGGAGTTAACTTCAACAACTCGCATGATTCTTGGGATCGTGCGCTCAACCTGTCTCCTCCTTCTTAGCCGGTCAGTTGCTAACGGATGAGCTCGTCGCCTGCCGAGTTCTACTCCGAAGTCAGAGCCTTCTTTGCTGAATTGGGCTTGGGCGCGAGTGCATATGGGCCTGGTCGTCAAATGCTGGATGAAGCCTTATTCAGCCAATTCACTTGGGAGTGGATTTGGGCCCAAACATATATAGTTCGAAAACTTTCTGATAAAACTTAAACAAGAGAAGAACTAACCTTGGGCTAATTGGACATTCATCCAAAGTATAGAAGCATGTGGAGAATAATTTGCTAAACCTATTGTCTCTAGCAATATATGATCAAGCATGCACTTGAGAAAACAATCCTTTTAGTCTTGTATTCTGCAAACCAAAGTCATAAGTTTATTTATTCACAAGCCATATCACTTGTCTTTGATTACAAGTACAAAGAGGGGTCATGGAAACTTGCAAAAGATTCTTTCATACTTGCATACATAGACATAACTTACAGTTTTTTTTTTTTTTGTCAAATTCCAGATGTAAGAAGGAATTGGACCAGACAAACCCACATTCCTCAAAATCATGGAACACAAAGGGAGCTATCTTTAAAATAGCGAATTGTGGTTGATGGCAATAAGCTCCTCGCATACCGCATAATCACTATGGCGCTATAGCACTCGCAATTCCGGTCAGAATTGCTTAACTAACCAAAACACAATTATAATAGAATTGAATCTATTCCACATAAACACCTTGTTGAAACACACTAGTTTATATGTTTAAATTTCTCTAAAAAAATAAACGTTTTTTAGTAGTATATTGTTAGGTGCTTTTCAATTTCCATACACAAGTTTTTGTTTAGTTTTAGACTTTCTTCTGTCGTAATCACATATTAATCTATATAAAGCATCACATATGAGGTTAGTGTTTTACGATTTTTTAAGATTATAGATAAAGCGATCTATGATTTATTAAACCTAATTAGGTATTGAGATTAACTAAAACCTTTACTTTCCTATAAAATGATTTATTTACCTATATTTAATCGTTTATGGTTACGTTGCGCTCGCAACATCGCAATGTCGAGGCATCGCCATAGCTGAGATAGCAAGGATAGCGCTCACAATCCTGTTTGACAATGACAACGATCAACATGGCGATAGGATCAACCCAAAGGCGAAATGGCGCTATAGCGCTCGCAATTGCGCTTTTTTAAAACACAAAAAGGAGACATTATAAGTTTGAAATTTTCATATAAAAATGAAGACATATATAAGATAAGTCAATTACATATCACTAAGATTTTCTAGGTGTGCCACTGCATCAGGAATAAGTCCTTTTATACCACTCACTTATAGATATCTGTTGACCTTAACTGATACATGTTAGACAGTCCATAAGCAAAAATGATAAGGAGAGAATAAAATTAGCAAGGGACAAGCTTACGTACAGCCTATTAAGCCGAGACCGGTTGCCAATTTATGCTAGTTCCACTTAAGTTATTGTCACATATCCAACTACAAAATTAAAATATACACGTTTAAAAAGTTCACTTTCACAACCGAACTACGAAGTAATAAATCTTGTATAAAAAGTCATCATCAAGAAAGCTTTATAATACACGTTTCAGTTTCATTTTAGGTGGTAATAAAACAACTTCCCAAAAGGCAAAAAGCTTTTCAACGTTTTCATTTCAAAGGATTGCAGCAACTTACGATCGCTCAAGATTTACTAGTCTAGCGAGAGTCAAAGACAAGCTTTCTTTAAATTAATTGGATGCAAGATTTCTACAAACCCCAGTTTCAGGAAAAAAAAATTAAACATTAGACATTTTTTCTATAAAACCAAAGATTTGGATGCAATATCAAAATTGATTAGATGCGTGCATCTTACAATCTTGTAAGGTTGGCCAAGTTACCAAGCTCATCAGAATCGGACCAGAGAACTGGTTGCCTTCAATCCCTCTGAAAATTTCATCACATCACCGTAATATCAATTCAAATTAAAAGGCACATAAGTGGGAAACAATTAGATATGTACAAGAGTTTCAGATACTTGAAGTTTTGCAACCAAGTTGGCATTGAAGCTTACACGGTAGTGAGGTATGGCATTGAAGCCCACTCAACTGGAATCGTGTCTGAAAGGTATTTTGCGGATAAGTCCATACAAATAAGAATGACAAAGTAATGTTGTGGCGGGTTGTGGCAAGACTTGTTTTTAAAAAAGTGTGCAATTGCGAGCACTATGGTGCCATTGCGCCCTTGTGCTCTTGCATTGAGCCCATCGCCATGTTGATCATTGCCATTTCGAAACAGGATTGCGAGCGTTATCCTCACTATCTCAACTATGGCGATACCTCTATATTGCGATGCCTCGATATTGCGATGTTACGAATGCGACGTAACCATATACGATTAAATATAAGTAAATAAATCATTTTATAGGAAAGTAAAGGTTTTAGTTAATGTAAATACCTAATTAGTTTTAATAAATCATAGATCACTTTTATCTATAATCTTAAAAAATCGTAAAACACTAACCTCATGTGTGAAAGCTATATATAGATTAATATGTGATGGCGGCAGGAGAAAGTCTAAAACTAAATAAAAACTAGTGTATGGAACACTAAAGATTCAGTTGTTTGTTATTATGTAACACAACTATCACACCTAACGATTCCTACTTGAACGAAGTAGAAAAGCACCTAACAATATACTATAAAAAAACTTTTTTATAGAAAATTTTAAACACATAAACTAGTGTGGTTCAACAAGGTATTTACGGAATAGATTCAGTTCTATTGTAATTGTGTTTTGGTTAGTTAAGCAACTCTGACCGGAATAACGAGCGCTATAACGTCATGGCGATGTTGCGGTATGCGAGGAGCTTATCGCCATAAACCGCAATTCGCTATTTTAAACACATGACAAGACGATGTTTGATTTCCTTCTAAACATTTCAACGACCTGGAAACCGATAACAAGTTGAATCACTTGAAGATATATATGATTCATATGAGAAAATGGCAGATCTAATAGGAAGATTAGACAATAATCGCAGACCTGTAAACCCTAGAAATTTTTGGCTCCGATTTTTCTCTCCTTCTTTAATTTTTGACTACTATTTTTCGCCATCTCCGTCACAAGGAAATTGAGTTTCTACCACCGATTTACAAGAAGTGTGGAGTGCTACTGTAAAACATGTTCTGGAAAATTTTTAGGGATTTGAGATTTGGGAATTTTGGATTTTTGGAGAATTAGAGGAGAAGCCTCTATTCAAGTGAATGAGAGGTCGGAATAAGAAGTTTCTGATGAGTTGTTCCGATGGTTGGCCGCTCTAGGATGAGTGAAGAAAGAAACCAGAGATGAGAGGCATGAAAGGAAATTTTGTGAGGTGAAAGAGAGGAAAAAAAATTAAGAGAGAAAATTTTGATTCCAACCAAAACCATTAATATTTTGGATTGTGCTACAATAGAGGGTAAAAT
Organism: Orychophragmus violaceus; assembly: GCA_030180135.1. Taxonomy (NCBI): domain Eukaryota; kingdom Viridiplantae; phylum Streptophyta; class Magnoliopsida; order Brassicales; family Brassicaceae; genus Orychophragmus; species Orychophragmus violaceus. Next base: position 14,664,694 of record CM058238.1, on the reverse strand, counting down.
TTTGCCAAAATTAAAATTTACTAAATATTTGGCATATATGACTAAAAATAGGCTCTAAAAAGTCAATTTTAAGTCATGCTCAATAAAAAAAAATTGTTTATCGTTTTTTAAAATGCTATTATACTCTAAGCAAACTAAAAAAATATCTTTTATAAGAGTACATTTAACGGGAAGTTCTAACACAGATTCTAAGATAAAAATAATAATATAAAAATAAAAAAGTTGGAAAGAGAATGATGTGAGGTTCTTAACGAAAAACCTCTGGTTTCTTGTTTAGAAACCCATACCACAAGTGTCACAATTTAATTGATCTAAATAATTTTTAAAATCAAATTTAAATGATATAATTAAATTTAAATTAAAATAACTATATTAAAAAATTTAAGAACCCCCAACATGGATTTTTTTTTTTTTTTTTTTTTTTTTGAAATACTCCCAACATGGATTTCTACCATTAAAGATGCCCTAACACCTGTAAAAATTGCATTATTATAATGTTTATCGATACCTTTTTGTAGTGTTGCATTGCTATTTTTTGTATGCTCATTAACCGTATAAAAACTGATGAAATACAGAACATGATCCACCTTTTTGGTGAAACCCCAAAGCTTTGAGAAACGATTGTATAGCTTCATTGGACCCTGTTATACACTTTGAATATGAATGTCTTAACTACTATGAAATCTTGTGGTGCGTTTATGTGAGTTCTTACTTCTTAGAACATATGCCTAATGAGCAATAATTAAGAATATTGTCCTCGAGACAAGCAAATTAATTCGAAAGACTATTACTGTCAAATGACCACCAAAATTTTATATACCCCTTGTATAGACTCAGATTGGAGATCACACATAATAAAAGGTTTTACATTCATTGGAATGTGGCACAACTCAATAAAGTTCTCTCTTTTTTCTTTTATATAAGTTCCATATTTTTGTGTATAGTTAGTACTTAATTTTCATTTTAAAAGTGAAACTAAAGTACTTGCATTCGATCAATTAGTTTTTCATTTCGTTTCAGATGTTCTTCATTCTTCCAAAGAAAAAAACTATAAAATGATAAAAGAAAACGTTTATTTTTATTTAAAACCCTTCGTTACATCTTACCACCCCTATTTTCATTAAAAACCCTTCGTTACATCTTACAACCCATATTTTCATTAAAAACCCTTCGTTATATCGTACAACCCATTTCCACTATTCTCAAACCTAGCTAGTAGAACCACCAGAGAAGAAATCAATAAAGGGCGGTCCTCTTCCACCTCCATCGCCGAAATAAGTCACCGGGGAATCATGACCAGACGCAAGACTGGAATCTCCAACACCGTCGACATTAGTTGCATCCAAAGGCTGAAGTGGAAAAAGCGAGAGCGTCTTCGGTTCATGGGAATTGACGTTGATGTCCTCGCCGTAACATCCCTGTTCACTAAGGGCAAATCGGTCAAATCTGAGTGAACTTGAAGACATTGACATTCTAGCTGTTGTTGTTTTGTCTGAAAGATGTTTCCTTTGATCTGTGGTTGGGCGTTTCTCGTAGCTCCCACTTGGCAGCATCAAATTGTTACTGTGAAGATCTTGTCTGTATGCACCTCCATGTTGATTATGATGATCACTTACTTGTGGCTGTAAATAGTATGGACTAACGCAGCCCACTTCACAACAACAACAAAATATTACAATAAACAATTAGTAACTTTTGAAACGTAAGAACACAAGAAAATGGAAGTTTCAATCTGCTAGTCCAGAGCCATAATTCTGTAATTAATAGTTCAAAATAGTTCGAAGAATTAAACCCATAATAAATGATAGTTCGTGGTATCGAATGGCAGATTTTGTAACTTAATAATAAAAATTAGAAGTATTTATGTGTTGAATATTTCACACGACTAATTCAAAGATTATTTAGCACCGAACAAATAAACGTAATCATCAAGAACCCGATCGTATAGGTTTACGTTTGAAAACTTTCTTTTTGAACACTGGTTCGAAAACTATTTAAAAACTTGTATTATGTGATGAAGAAAGTACGTAGTAATATTTATCAACATGAATAAAATGGTACGTACGTGGATATATAAGAGTAGGGATGAGAAACTGCGTACCGTTTAAGCAAGGATGAGGGTGGAAGAAACGCGAGGTCTTGTTGATGAAACGATTGAAGTAAGCCATACGGTCTTGTTTACGTTGTCTAGCTTTATGGTTTTGGAACCAGTAAAAAATGTTTTTACCTTCGATATGGCCATAAGCCCGGAGCCTACGAGTGATCTGATGTATTTGATCGGGGTTTGGGGTTCGGATCCCTTCCTTGTAAATATTCTCAAGCAACTCTATCTGTTCTTTCGTTGGATTCCACCTAGAACTACTTGCCGTTGTTGCCTTCCCTTCGTTTTCCATGTATATATTTTGCTAAAGTTTTTAGAGAAAATTAGGGCTTTAAGGAGAATCTCTGCATGTGAGTTACCTGATGCGTGAAGTCATGGAAGCTCTCGTATTTATACAGCGGTTTAGTGAGGAAGAGGAACAGGGTAAAAGTAAATGAAGAGAGGGAACGGTTGAGAGTGTGTGCTGGTGACTCTGAAAACATGGGCTGAGATGGTAAAAAAGAGGTTTACTTTAAATGAGACGACAAATAGGAAAAAGAAAACAATTTGGATATATTATGGTTTCTTTTGTAAAATCAATCGGTAGTTACAAGATTGGAATATATTGTGAATTATTTAATTATAATAACAGCTATTATAAAATAATAACTCAATACTTTCATTGTCAAATTTCCATAACTATATCTTAAATATTTACCCCACGTGAAATTTGATCTATGGGGGGACAAAGATTATGTGATTTTCTATTAACCCTTTTCTTATTTTTTATAAGGATTACGGATGTTTTTTTGAAAGTGATTTTAATGAAGGAGAGCCGTAAGCCTTGGAAATGAAAGAAGCAGTAAGGATAAATACGAACTTTAAATAATAGGGCGGCAAAAGATAGCTGGTTGGATTGTGTTCTTTGTAGGTTATGAAAAGCTATACATCTAGTTTTTTCTTGTCAACATATTTGTATTATCATAATTTTAATTTATAATACATATATACACGACAATTTGAAGTACACAATTCCTTGCCTCTTCGGTGTCTTAATGATCAAAACCATTCAAAAAGTTTAAGCAGAGAAACAAAATCTTAACAGTAAAAATAGCTAGAAAACTCTATTTATGGTCTTAGTTGTTTTGTGTCGTGATGTCGAGCTTCCTTAGCTTACTATAAAAGATGATCAAGACGAAATGGGGAATTCAAATACGGACTCGTATATGTATTTTCATATGCATGTGATAAGACCCGGACATGTGTTTTAGCTGTTTGAATACTTGTTTATGTATATTTTGGTTCAACACATTATTGTATTGACAAATATATATTTAATATATATAAAATATTGTCATAAGTTTTTGTTTTAAAATAAATTTTATTAAACACAACACAAATAACTGAATGGAAAACCACGATATCTATATGTTTACAAACTAGAGGTAGAGGTAGAATGGAAAATCACGATATCTATATATCTGCAAACTAGAAATAGATATGTTGTATAATTTTTTTATTAAAGAAAAACAGAACATAATTAAAATATGCATATATATATATATATATATATATAACTAGTACACAATAGATACTAAAAATTAAAATTGGTTTCACATAGGCTATTTCTAAAGAATTAATTAATACTTTATAAAGCAGCATAAAAGTTGTTGTTCTATACCAACAATCATGTAAGCGTAATTATATTTAGATGGTAATAAATCTATGCAAACAAAAATAAATAAAATCACAAATTATTTGGTCATTCTCTCTTATTTATTTTTGAAGTTTTATCAGTAAAATAGATTTTATATGTTCAATATCAATCTCTTTAAGTGTTTAAATTTTACTATCACATATGCTTATCCTTTTAATATAAATATTTTAACTAAATAACAAAAAGATTTATAGATGTCTTTTACGTATCTATCAATTTATATATATAAAACAGTGAGATAATATAAAAAGAAAGTTGTAGTTTGTGTCATATAATTTTCAATTTTAAATTGCCCAAAATAAAAATATTTTTATATTTTAAAATATAAAAGAATTTTCAAAATAAATATTAGATTTTAAAATGAAATGATTGGCAATTTAACAATCCTATTTTTAATAAAATTGTAATATAGTGATAGCCTTCACTTTAGCTTAAAACTGAAATTTAGAGTAGTAAAAAAAAGTAAAAATTAAAATCTTATATGTTCTAACTAACAAAAGGATGTCACTATACAACTATTAATTAGTTAAAATTAATTTTGTTATACCATTGATTTTTAATATAGAAATGTGTAAAATGTTCATATATGATATTGTGAGAAATTGGCATGGGTAATGACAAAATGAAAGCAAAAGACATGCATGGCTTCAGTTGTACTCTTCTAGGCACCTAAGAATCTATATGAGCGGAGATTTGCCTCGTGAAAGAATGTGAGAGAGACATATGACATTCTTCAATCTCTTCATTGACTTACATGTTCTAGAATTAAAATCATTTAATTAGATATGCAAATTTTATATTTCATGTTTTTGTATAACTCCTAGTAACCGTCATGATCACCATGACATTTAAATTTATTATTAAAGTAATATTTTAATAAATATATAATTTAATATACTAGAAACAAAATGTATTACAAAAACAGATATATAACTATTCAGTTAATTTTGTTTATATTTTGAAAATACCACCATAATTTTATTTTTAATAAATATTGCTTAAATATTGCTTAAATGTTGCTTAAATGTTGCTTAAATATGTATTATGTCAAAGTAATGTAAAAACAACAACAAATCCTCCCTTATATTGAAAACTTGTACATTATTTTATTGCATTTCACCTTTAATAGTAATTTTGACAGATATAATAATGAAGATTAATATTTATGATTTTTCAATTAATTTCTTTTTTCAAAATTAAGTCCTTAAAATTGAATCAGTACATATATAAGGATTTTATGTATATTTAAACGACAAAAATATATTTATAACAAAAAATAAATGCTAAAATTTAGATTAAACTCCAAATCTATATATAAACTCAAATTTTGATACTATTTAAAACATTTACAGATCATTAATTAGTGGATAAAAATGTTATAATCGAAAAATTCAACCTCTGATCAATACAAACAAAACAAATTCTTGTCAAAATAAAAATATTGTTTTAATATCATCTGGTTAAATTAGTATATTTTTTTTGAAAGTGTTAAATTAGTATACTGAACACACAATTAAAAAAAAAATTATCGAGACTCAAGCATTACTAACAATTCCCAACCTAGTACTACATAATACTATATATCTTATTTTAATATTATCTAGTTAAACTAATATATTTTTTGAAAAATGTTATACTTTTAAAAAATAATTGTTTTTGTTAAAACTCAAATATTACTAACATCACTAACCTAGTACCATGTAATACTATATATTTTGTATTTATCAAGTTTTTATTTTTTCTCTTTCAAAAAGAAAACATGTGGATATGTGTGGTGGGAACATTTAAATATGTGGTGGAGTGGCAAAAGCATATATGTATAACTATATTAAAAAGATAATTTTGTCTCTATTGTGTGTGTTATCACATATGAGCAACAGTTGTTGGCAAAGTCTTATAGATACGTATATATAAGCCAAGTTGTACACGTATATATCAACTCATATTTGACATTGATACACGTATTATACACGTGTCTTTTATTTGTGTTTTGTGTCTTTTCTTTGTCTTTTGCTTGTATGTTGTTTTCTTACATGTGCTGTGTTTTTTTGTTGTTGTCAAGTGTGGTGTGTTCTTTTGTGTATGAGTGTGTGTTGTGTTTTCTAACTATTATATTATCTCAACTTGATCGTTTTTTATTTATTATGACCGATTCATGTATTTGGGATTCTTGTTCCTATAATTTATAAAAATATTATTTAAACTAAGTCTGGATACTCTGGATACTCAGATATTTAAGTTGAATTCAAGTTGGGTTTTCATAGATTTCGGGTCTAAAACATATAAAAATATGGAATTTATTTAAAAATTTATATATTTTCGGGTCAGATTTAGATTTGGGACCGTTTAGATCTGCTAGTGCTATACAAATAAAAACCCAAATTTTTACAGATATTTATAAGTGTTTTGAATATTTTCGGATATAAAATACCCAAAAACCTGTAAATATCCGATAAAATCTGTAAAAATATCTGAAAACAAAAGATTTTATAAGAGTTTTTCGGATCATACGAATCATATTAGCTCTTATCAGGTCTATCAGGTCAGTTTTACTAACAAATTCCTATCAAATTCTAACAAGTTAGTAAAAAAATTTAACCGATTATAATAATTACTTAATATATTATTTACAGGTTCCAACGGATATCCGAAGGATCCGCAGGTAACATCTTAACCCAAATCTATACCCACGGATCTTCGATCATTATATCTAACAGGTTCTAAACTTTGGATCCGAACTCGACCCAGACCTGAATTGTTTGGGTTAGTTCAAATTCGTGTTTTCGGATCCGGATAAATGCTCATGCCTAATTTAAGCTATATAGTGAAAACAAAACTAAATAATATTTAAATAAAATTAGATTTTAATCCGCTTTAAAAATATAGATATATTTTTATTTTATAAAAATAAATTTTATTTTATAAAAATAATTTTTAAATCATATTTAAATAAAATTTTGTTTTATAAGATTTTATTTTTAATAAAATAACTATTTTAAAAATTATGTGATACAAATATAATATATGTTGCGCTGATTTAAATTATACTAAAATATCATATATTTATATATGAAATTTATTTTATTTTACTATTTTAATAATTAAATTTATAATTATATATATATATATAGTTATATATTTATAAAAGTCGAGAATGATAATCTATATATTGATTCCTTTTATATTAGTTTAAATATTTTAAAATTTTAATAAAACAACCATTTAGAAATATCAACTGTATTCTCAATCATGAGTGTTCGGATATCCGTCAAGTTCGAATTGGGTTTTCGGATAACATGTCTTTCAATTTTGGACTATATGACCCATTCAGATATTTTGGATTTTTGGATCAGATTCGGTTTAGTATTTTTCTGGTTCAGATCAGATGATTATTAAATTTTAAGAACCGATATATCCCGAAAAATAAGGTTTTTAGATATTTTAGATATTTTTGTTAATATTTCGAAGTAACCAATTGGATCAGATATTTTGTACCCGAAGTAACCGAACTCTAGCCAAAATATATGATCAGTTCATATATTTTGTACTTGAAGTAACCAAACTCTTATCAATTTACCTCAAAAATATCTAAATTACCCAAAAGAGCCAAACTAATGTAAAATATTTATTATATTTAATTATAAGTATAGTTATTTGGGTACTCATTCGGTTTTTGAGTATTATCTTAACCGAACCGATATCTGAAAGTACTTAAGCTCAAATCCCATTCGGGTATTTCTAGGACTTGAACCCGAACTAAATCGGTTTTTCGGATCGGTTCCGGTTAAGTTTTGCAGATCCAGATAAAGTAGTCATGGCTACGGTAACTAACTCATCATATATATTAAAATAATATAAATATGAAGAATATTTTATCAAATTAAAAATATATCAGTTGAATTTGGTTAATACATCTTCTTATTTTGTTTTCAAATAGACAAATTTACTTTTAATAGTATTGATAATAAAAATTGGTTAATATATTTTTCAACCTGCTTTTTAAAGGTATAAATTTAAATATTTTATATTTATTTATAGATTAAAATGTAAATAAAATATGATAATTTATTCTTTTAATATTTTGGATTGGTTTAAGTTTATTTTAATATTCTTGTACTTAAAATAGTTAATTCATATTTTTAATAAATTTTAATAAAATAAATTCAACATTGAAATAAATTAACTTATATTACTACCCATTTTATAGTAGTCTAATAATTTTAAAATTTTAATAAAACACATTTAAAAACTGTGATCGTAAAAACATTAATTTAATCTAACTCATCATGTATTTAAATGATAATAATTTTATAAATTAAAAATATATCAATTAAAATTTGTTAATATATTTTTTAACCTATTTTCAGCAGACAAAATTTGTTTTCAATAATAATTAAAATTGATTAAACTATTTTTAACCCACTTATAACGATTTAAATATAAAAATGAGTTTACTTTACATATTACATTATAATTAAATTTATTTTTCAATAAATTAGAAAAATAAAAACAAGAAGGTAAAAATATTTTTGTTAGATTTTGATATATATATATATATATATATATGAAAAAATATTAAAATATTTTATAAATATATTCTGGATAAAATCATAAATTAGTGAATATTTTGATTAAAATGTTAAAATTATTTTTACAATAAACTTTATTATTAAATACAAATTAAATGATTATTTTTCTTGAATAATAGAAAAAATAAATTTATGTTTTAAGAATAAAATCATTATACAGAATATGTAGTTTGGTCCACATATAATCTAATTTTACTAAACCTAAAAATGACTCTATTAAATAATTAAAATATATATAAAATCTAATGGCATACATCATAATAAACACATTACGTAAATGTTAATTTAAAAAATCTTTTTATTTTAATAGTATAGATAGTAGCCATGGACATTCGGATACTCAATCGATGTTTGGTTCCACGCATTCGATTCTAGGGTATTTGGCCCTATACATAGAAGTAGGCCTGGGCGTTCGGGTATTCGGATCGGGTTCGGGTCGGGTCTATTCGGGTACATGTACATTCGGGTAAGGAAGTTTAGTACCTATACAGGTTCCGACCGAGTTTCGGTTCGGGTTCGGGTCGGGTCTTTTCGGGTTCGGGTCGGTTCGGATCCTAAATTATTATACCCATAAAATACTCAAAATAAACGGGTCTATTTCGGGTTCGGTTCGGGTCCGGGTATTTTCGGTTCTTTATGAATATTTTTTAGCAAAAATACCCCCCAAAAATTAACTGAATTAAATTAACCAAAGAATTTTCGTAAGTCGTTCTACCATAATCTTCATTAGCATCATGCATGAGGTTATCTATACTATTTTATGTCATATCCGTGTAAAAATATATTAGCTAAATATTTATACAACTGAATATATATATATATATATAACATATAGTAATACAAGTCTTACTAAGTCCAAAGAATGATCTCATACTTGAAGTTTTCTAAATATAAAGTTCATTGAAACGAATGATGAAACTAAATGACTAATCTTAATGACTAATAATGTTAAGGATAAACTTTTTTAGTAGGTTATTGTTTTTGATTCGGGTCCTCGGGTACCCGTTCAGGTTTCGGGTAAATACCCGTACCCATACCCACGGGTATGCTAACTAAATATCCAATGGGGTAAAATGCTTATTTCGGTTCGGTTACAGGTTCGGGTATTTTTTATCGGGTCCAGGTTCGGGTATTCGGGTCCAGGTATTTTGCCCAGACCTACATAGAAGCCCAAATCAGTTACAAAAAATTGGTTCAGCTTAGTTCAGTTTGGATCATGTCAGATTCGGGTCGGTTGTGTACTGCAGTGTAAAATCCAAATAAATCCAGAATACTTTCGGGTATTAATCGGGTTCATTTCTTTTGTAACCAAGTAATCAATATAAAAAGTAATCAATATAAAAAGTAATCAATATAACTTAAAAACACAACTTAAAAATCTCCGAAAAACCCGAAAAAATCCGAAAAACCCTGAAAAATCTGATCCGGAGTAAAACACAAAATACCCAAAAATCCAAAATTCTGAAACAAAATATGAGAAAAATCCAAAAATCGGAAAATATCTCACCCCAATAATATTAATTTATATAATAAATTAAATAATAATAAACTTTAATACTTATAAGTGAAGATTTTCCTAGCATTTTTATATAGTATTAAAAAGTTAGATAATTTAAGAGAAATTAAAAGAAGTAAACTAGTAATGTAATAGAGTTATTTGTATAATCCACGTATTATCCAAACTGAATCGATATCCAAAATAATTTGTACTTAGGATCCAATCAATTATTTTGCTAGATCCTAATCCGAACCATAGTCATTCCCTTCTGTCTTGGTTGATGGATGGAGGGGCGGAGGCCTTTGGTGTCCACTCCAGTCAAGAATCGGAGCCTCTTCTATGCAAGAAGAAGACTTAGAAAGAACAAAGTAGGTTCGATTCCTGCTGGATGCACTTGGAACGTTCAGTTCTTTTGGTGTGGATCTAATCCAATTATTATATTCAGCCCTAATAGATAGTTCCATGAAACTTTTGGAAGAGGTGGGGCAAGCCGGTCTTATAATTTAGGAATTTCGAGAGAACAATATTTATAATTTGTATAAAACTTAGATTTTGCTAAGTATGTTTTTAATAAACAGTTACTCTTTAAATATTGAGGGCTGAAATTGAAAGTAAAATACTTAACAAAACTGATGCCAAAAAAAAAAAAAAAAAAAAAATACTTAACAAAACTAAACTCCCCATTAATGACTATATCGTGAGAGCAGAAGGTATATGATGAGACCTTCACTGCAAAAAAGTAATGCTGTAATAGGTGGACTATTGGGAGCGTGACAAAAAAAAAAAAAAAAAAAAAAGGTGGACTATTGGGATAATTTTGCGGGAAACTCATAAGGGCATCTCCAACCCACCTCTATAATTGCCTCTAAACTCTATTTTAGAGGCAAATCTACTCCAACCCACCTCTATAATTGCCTCTAAAATAGAGATTGCTATATTTTCCTCTATATATAGAGGAACTCTATTTTTTCCTCTAAAATAGAGTTATACTTTTTTATTTGCATAACAGTCCTTTATATTTTAAATGTTTTATAGCTATAACTAAAACAACTAAAACATACAGCTAAATGTTATAGAATCAAGAATAATGCCGGAAGATACAGCTAAATGTTTTTACTTGTTACTTACGTCACCCCAAACATTACACGGACATAATGTTGATGTATATGATACTGTACTTGACAAAAAAAAACAAATAAAACATATTATTATTTATTCTTTTATTTTAAAGTTAAACTTTTTTATTTGCATAATAATCCTTTAAATTTGTAAAAATATATTTGTAACTAAAAATTTATTATAATTTATTTCTAAAATTTTATATAGATGTATCTATTGTAAAATATTTAATTATATGATAAATAGAGGTTGGATTAATTTGTAATGGTTTAATTTGTAAAATGGTTTAATTTGTAAATTTTGTAAAGATAAGGCATGAATAGTAAAATTAAAAAGAATATTTAAAGGAATATTCTTTTTTAGAGATAGAAATAGAGGAATACATTGGAGTAAAACTCACCTCTATTTTAGAGTTCCTCTATTTTAGAGATAGAGATAGAGGAATACATTGGAGATGGTCTAACAGCGTTAAAGAATCCTCCTTCACTGCAAATTTTCACCAAGTTTCTAAACCACATGCACAAGAATCTTTGGAAACAAGAGCATTGTGAGGCAAGGACAGAGCAATTTTCGTTCTCTAAATCTGTTCGATATAATCAATTGAAAGAAAATCGATTTCAAAAATCATTGTTTGATCTACAATACAAGAATCAAATCCAAATAAAACAAACAATCAACTGATCTACAATGTTCAATCTCAAGCAACATCAAAACTTAGCAGTATTCCACACGAATCAAACGAGAACAACTAAAATATCTTTGAAATCAAAGTTAAGAGCGATTAAAGGGAGGAGCGTACTAGAGAGTATCTGGAGGTCCGATAATGGTAACGCTCCATTCGAATATATTCTTCTCATCAACGAGTCCAGCTGAGAATCCATCAACAGGATGCTTACAGAGATCTGAAACAACGAGACCAAACAAAAAACCCAATTGATAAAAAAAGAAAAGAAAAACAATCAGAGAAGATTGATTCGGTTGCGTGCCTTTGAGTTGTTTCTGAAGGAGAAGGCTAGCTTGCGAGGCCATGGCTGATGATGATAGAGAGAGAATCGAAATTGAGATTTTTATGTCGATAGAAAGAAGGTTCTGAAGATCGAACACATGGAAGGAGCTGTGATCAGCTACGGACACTCCATTCTGTACTTTACCATTCTAACCAATAGGGTTTATTAGATTCTTTCTTCTACCTTCGTTTTTATTTGTCAACTTTTCTACCTTCGGTTAAGTTTCTAATTTCTGGTTAAAACCGGTTATCATTTTATTTAACTAATACTGATTAATGTTTTGAAAATTATAATAGATTTAACTTACTATACAAACAGAATATATAATAAATTTGATTTTTTGTCAACAAATAAATAAATTTGATTAATTATTTAAAACTCAACCGGATCATAGTAGAAAATTAATTTCAAATTGAATTAAACTAAACCAAAACTAATTTGGTTCTGATTGGGTGCATATACAGTTTTTCATAATCGAATGTCTACTACATGGATCGGGTTCCTTTTCATATAACTAAATTTGTATTGATTCAAGGTTTCCAGTTTTTCTTAGCATAAAGCCATCAAAAAAATTATTTTTATAAATCTTGTTTCTTTTGATAATTATCGATATCTCAAATCAAGTTGCCATCATGAATGATCCAGACTTTCTGTATGAGGGTCCATGACTAAAGACACGTTAATCATTTTCAATTTTGTCGTGACCAATAAATTACAAACGCATAATATAAATCTAATTGTTAATTAAGGATCGTCGCGTCGACATATATAGAACAAATCAATCACAAGACAGCCACAACACAATTGACTATAATCTTTTACGTACATGGTATTGCTATGCCAAAAATATATAACATCAATAAACCAAGAACTTTATATTATCGATCGAGATCAAAACTTCTGAGAGGATAAATTTTTAAGATATGGTTTAAAACCAAGAACTTTGTAATTCGAGCAACACTTACAAACATGACAATATGACGGTACATGACATACGCCCATATATGATAGATATATTTACGTCGGTTTTCCGTTCTTTTTAATTGTTTTTTTTTTTCAGATATTGTCGTGGTTATACTTATAATGATGAAACTGACATGATGACATATAAAGAAAAAAACTTCAATTGAAATGAAGGCCACAATATTTGGCTGACGTATGCTATTAAAGTGACTGAATGTTCTCAATAGCTACACCAAGTTGCTATGCATGGCATATGATTAAACCTGGTATAATTGCTTGGTCTGGTTCGGTTTTTGTTGGTTCACTCACATAGTGATATAAAATGAGACATTCAGTGGAAAATGCTGGTAAGATCTACTACTCAACCCGGACTGACCCACAAAGTAATACAAAAATATGTTAGGCCAAATTGCGGCCTACAAAATCTACTTGATGATAGTTGAACATCTATCGGTATTTCTTGGAAACAAACATACTTGACCAAAATATGGAGCTGTTATGCATGGCAAAGAACGAAGCATATACAAGCTGGTCTACATAGTATAAAACAAAATAGATGCTTGTAAAAAGCTGTAATGTTATTCTTTGTTTCCTACAAGCATCCTTATTTCTAAGTGGAAATGTGATTGCATAGGATTCCAAAGAATGACATTTAACCAGAGAATCTTACATGTTTTCTTCAAACTACGTAATCATTACGTTTCTCCAAAGAGAGTACCAACTAGATGTGACAAAATTACTGTATAGCGCTTTGTTACACTATATATATGATGACGATGATGATCCTACATGAAGAAAATAAGTTTTCTCTACCTAAAATATGATAAGACATCTTGTAATCATCAAGCTTCTGTTTCTCAATTGCCTCTTTCTCGGCAGAATTGTGACTCGGGAATGCCAAGAAGGTAATATTATTACTCTTTCTGCGTGTTTGTGTGTTACGGCAACGAGACGAGAATTTATAACGGTTTAAATTCTTTGGCATTCTCACATACTAACCCTCTGTCGCCTGCCTGTCTCAGTCCATTTTAAGAGTGAGCTTGAAAAGATCAGCACAAAAACCAATTACGAAAGAGTGATGCCAACTTGGGTAAGCAGATCACATTTTTTTCATGTAACCATTAGAGAACAGAGAGCATATAGGTGTGACATCTATCTTATGGAAACATGTTAAGGAAAAGACGTGGCATAAGCACCCATCAAGACCTAACCCAACAGGAAACCGCCACCCACCGGTTAAAGTTAAATCCTGAGTCGATCACTGTTTAACTATTGCAGCAAAACTTATCTTCTAATTCAATCTCTTTGATATATCTTACTAAAGGATGTAATAAATAGGGAAGCGACATATGAGATTGAGCTTACTTAAAGTTACCCTATATCCAATCTCAGTGTAAAATATATCAATTCTAATGAAAATAAATACCATAGAAGAGTGGATGAACATAAGGATGAACATAAGGAAAATATATCAATTACTTAGGATCTTGTATTAAATATTCGGTTCTATAAATAAAATCCGTTCAGTGAAAAAAAAGAGAGTGGATGAACATAAGAGATGGAGCTATTGATACTTTTGCTACTTATAATCATGAGATACTACTACAAGGTTTATAGTTTAAGATTGGAAGATATCTGTTTTAACCTTTATGCAAAGGTAATATTCTTAAATTTCCTATATCCAAGATTAATGAAAACTAGACTGTGATCCGCGCTTAGCGCGGATGTTTTTTATTATTAAGATAAAATTTGTAAATATTTTGAACAACAATTTTTTCTTTGTAAAAGTTTTGGAGAATAATTGTCAATTCTAACATACAATTCAGTGTTTTTGTAGAAAGTTAATATTTTGTTTAGGTTTTCTAGTTTATATTTGTTTAAGCTTATTTTTTACCGTGGTTTATTTGTATTACATATTTATAAAATTGTTTTTTAAATATCATCAATTTGTTTTTCTTTATTTTTAATAATATTATTTGATTTCGAGATTTTTATTTTGGTTTATCGTCGTATATAACTTGATTATTATGATTTCTAAATAATAAAAAACTATCTTGTGGTTGAATAATATTTTTTTTTTTAGTTTTCAGAATAAAAATATTTTATATTTATAGTTTTATAATGAAGAATCATATTACTATATCGAATTTATATAAAGTCATAGTTAAATTATAGTATATATATATATATGTAGATATAGAAAAGAATATTAACAATACATGGTTACATTTATTGTAATAGAATAAATAAAATATAATATATTATGTTAAATATATTGATTATCAATATTATTATTTAGTTTAAACTATTATTTCAATATTATATAATAATTTATTAATTTTAATGATTATATAATTTATAAAATAATTATGTATTAAATTATATAATTATATGTACCAATTGATTTAGTAACATAATTATGCTTGATTTTATTTCTATAAATCAAAATTTAGTTAATAATAATTTATAATATGTATTTTAATATTAATTTCGAAATTAATTATTATTTTTACTAATTTTTGAAAAAAAATTTGTTAGATATGATTAAAATAGAAAAAGAAAAACAAAAGATATTATAAGATATTATGAATAAATCAAATATAAATTATTTTACAGTTTTACCCTTAATGAAGGATACAATTCCTAATAAAATTAAGGGCAAATTTTGGAAACAACATTTATGTACCATGGTCAATATCCTGTTTTAATAGTATAGATACAAGGCATCTGAGATATAACAAGGGCTAAAACGCAGTTAGAAACGAACGAGTCTTTATAGCACAACTAGAGTTGGTACCATAACAGAGCAAAAACATCTGAAATGGCAAATCGAGATTAGAGAGATTATTATTATTATTATTATTATTATTATTATTATTATTATTATTTTTTTTTTTTTTTTTGAACAAAGTTTTTCAAATTAAAATGCAGAAAATAAAAATACATGGATATGACTTTGTTAGAGTCATATAGTTTACAAAATTTTGAGAAAGTAACTACAACATTAAGCATTAATTTGATACAATTAAGTAAAAGCTAGAAAAGAAGGCAGCAGAACTAGATGTGATGTCCCTCGAGTCTCTTAATGCGGTGTACCACGGCTGCCACGATCTCCCTGGTTATGGTTACCTCGTCCACCTACAATCGTCCATTGCATATCTTGCATTTTTTTGGGGGAGGTTTGACTATTCTCCCTCTTCTAATTTTCATAGAAAATGAGTCCCCTATTTCAAAACATGCATGATCTCCTTCATCTAAAATAGCAAATTTGTTGCTGCCAATTATCATGGCAGATTCGAAACCTGGTAGAGAAGTACTTTGAAAAGATTTTTGAGCAGATGGAACATTGAAAGCTAAACCTGCTTCTGTGTTGAGAGGAGCTTATATGCTACAAGCAGAAGTTTTAAGAGTTGTCGAAGTTGTCGTGACTTCAACAGTAGGTGTCATTAAACCTTTAGTTGATGTCCCTGCATCAAATACTGAGACATCAAGAAGACATGAGACTGAGTTATTAGAATGACTGGTTGTTGGAGCAACTGGCGATGCAACATGAGTTGTAGTAGGAGTGATTAAAGCAGGTGAGACAACAAGAGACTCGCATTGAACGATAGCTTATTTTGGGGCAATAAACTCGACCTCGGTTTCAATATCAGTACCAGAAATAATGGTAAGAGGATCTTCAACCGAAGGTGGGACTTTAGCTGAAGCATCTGGAGCAACAGAGACCGAAACATGATCCAATCCCGACTGAGCCGGATTATGAGCAAAGCGAAGGAGACATAGATATTCTTTATAACCTAGCTTTCCACATTTCTTGCACTTGGTTGGAAGCCAAGAATACTCTACATCGACCAAGGAAACATTACCTCGCCTATCTTCTGCTGCAATTCGCTCCGGAAAATCCTTTTCTAACTCTACTTCCACCATGAGTTTTGCCTCACCTATTTGGATTGGATCAAGCCACGATTTATTGGTAACCATGAATTCGCATAATCTTGAATCTATCTAACTGATTGTCTCAATTGAATAAAGACGGTTGGGTATGTTTTTTAATGTTACCCAGATTAGCACAATTATGATCTATGGTAGTGCTAACGTAGCAAAGATGACTTATCAAGTTTGCGAGTGAAGACCTTACACATTCTGTCCCAAAGTCGATTAGTCACGGGATGGATGAAACCACCTGAAGACATGTAGTAGCGGCTGCTAACATAGCAGCCGGTGTCCAAGGTGCGACAAATCATTATTATTTGTTTGATTATTCAGGTTAGTTGTTGCATGTTAGATGTTACTTGGAGTTGAAGGATCCTACACTGCGGCCAACAGTATTCCACTTGAATCAGAGAATTACAGAAAGAAAGATTGCAACACGTAGACATCAATACTTAAAAAAATGGTGACCGCGGATTTAGCTGTGCAGGAAAAGCGGTTTTAAAGTGCGGTATGGTTCAACTGCGGTACATGCGGATTGCAGGACAAGTGTGGTTTGTATATAATAAGCAGTGCATAATAAATATTGATTGGTGAAAATAATTTCTAGAACAAGTGCGGTTTTTAAAAAAAAAACTTTGATTAATTTTATTTTAGGTAAATTTAGTTAATTTATTTAATTTGGATAAATTCGTTATATCAGGTCAATTTGGTTTGGTTCAATCATTTTTTAATTTTAATTAAATTTGGTTACTTCAAACAGTTTGGTTTATAATTTTGATATAAATTAGATTGGTTTGGTATAAATCAGCTTTATTTTTTTATTGTTTTTGAGTAAATCAAACTAACCGACTATTAAACCGATATCCGATTATTTTAATCTATCAAATAAAAATGAACTTATAATCAAACCTAACCGAAAACAAAAAATTTTGATTTGATTTGCTTTAGTTCAACATGTACAATTTGTTTTGACATAAATTCAATTTTGGAAAGATTTGATTTAATTTTCTTTTTATTTTTTGGTAAAATCAAACTAACCGACTAATGAACAAATAACCAATTTTTTAATTTGCCAAATCAACCGAACTTATAACTAAACCTAAGTGAAACCAAATTTTTTGATTTGATTTGATTTGGTTTGGTTCCACATATTTGATTCCGTTTAATGTTGACAAAATAGTATTTTAAATGAAAGTTAATAAATATAAAATATATTTTGTCAACTATAAAATATATGAGATTCTTAAAATATAATTATAGATATAATATATATTTAAATATTATACAGTTACTTAACAAAAGAGTTTTTTTTTTTGTTCAATAACAAAGGAGTTATTGATAAGTTTTTTTGAAAAAGGTAGTGAATGGTAACAATTTAGTTGCAGTATGTCCGCTTTTATTTTTAAAAACGCACTTTATTACCAATCAGCCACAACAATTTGAACTGAGAGAATATATTAATTAAAAATAAAAGTGAGAATATGCATTTCGCGTTCCAAATATGCAAAAGAAGAATAGCGTATTTGACCCACAACTATTTTCATACCAGTGAAATGCATTTTTATTGTTATTTAAAAAAAACTTATCAATAACTCCTTTGTTAGTGAACAAAAAAAATCTTTTTTGTTAAATAACTGTATAATATTTAAACATATATTATATCTATAATTATATTTTAAGAATCTCATCTATTTTATGGTTGCCAAAATATATTTTTATATTTATTAACTTTCATTTAAAATACTATTTTATCAACATTAAACGGAATCAAATATGTGGTACCAAACCAAAAAATCAAATCAAAAATTTTGGTTTCACTTAGGTTTGGTTATACGTTCGGTTTGATTTGGTAAATTAAAAAATTGGTTATCGGTTTGTTAGTCGGTTAGTTTGATTTTACCAAAAAAATAAAAAAAAATTAAATCAAATCTTTCCAAAATCGAATTTATGTCAAACCAAATCGTAATGTTGAACTAAAGCAAATCAAATCAAAAAATTTAGTTTTCGGTTAGGTTTGATTATAAGTTCATTTTTATTTGGCAGATTAAAATAATTGGATATCGGTTCAATAGTCGGTTAGTTTGATTTTACCAAAAAAAAAGTTGATTTATACCAAACCAATCTAATTTATATCAAAATTATAAACCAAACTATTTGAATGAACCGAATTTAGTTAAAATTAACAAATTATTGAACCAAGCCAAATTGACATGAAATAACGAATTTATCCAAATTAATTAAATTAACTAAATTTACCTAAAATAAAATTAATCAAAGTTTTTTTTCTAAAAAAACCGCAGTTGTTTCGCAAATTATTTTAACCAATCAATATGTATTATGCACTGCTTATTATATACAAATCGCACTTGTCCCGCAATCCGCATGTACCGCAGTTGAACCATACTACACTTTAAAACCGTTTTTCCTGCACAGCTAAATCCGCGGTCACCATTCAGACCCCAAAAACAACAATAAAAATGCACTTCACCCGCATGAAAATAGTTGTGGGTCAAATACGCTATTCTTCCTTTGCATATTTGGACAGCCAAATGCATATTCTCACTTTTTATTTTTAATTAATACATTCTCTCAGTTAAGTTGTTGTGGCTGATTGGTAATAAAGTGCGTTTTAAAAAAATAAAAACGGACAGGCCGCAACTAAATTGTCACCATTTACTACCTAAGTGACAAACTTTCACATCATTTTGTTTTTACTTTAGCAACAAAATTATTTTATGCCTCATTCATTTTTCTTTCAATCATTTTTTATCATTGTCTTTTCACCTCTTCACATGTTTGATTTAATTTTATTAACCGTTATAAATATTATATTATCATTAACATATTATAAAATAATATATATTAATGTTAGTTTAGTATAAATATCATGTATTATTGTTAGCACATTGTAAAACAATAATAATAAAATAAGATGCTCACAATATTCGATATTATTGTAGTATTTTATAAATATATGATATTATTGTTAGTATAATACAAGTGTCATAATATAATTTTCAGATATTATTGTTAACACATTAAAAATAATATCTAATATAAATATTAATATATTATGATTGTATGATAATATTATTAGTATTGTGATAATTAGTGGTTAATGTTTTAGATGAACAATGTTAGTAATTATGATAAATTTGTAATATACTCAAAATAAAGACTAATTTTAGCATAAATACTTTTTCTCGTTTGTTCTTTTCTTAATTTTCAAATTTTCATTGGTGTAAACTTAATTTTTAAGTGTTGATGTATGTTGAACAATATCACCCCTTCATAAAAGAGAGATTACAACAATTAAGCGATGATCACTAAATGAAGCTCAAGATCGACTCACTACAAAAAAACACGTCCGAAGACGTCACTTTTCCAACGTCATTTAGTTAACCGACGTTAAATAATTAAAAGTTAAGTGGTTTAATGTCGTTTAATAAACCGACCCAAACTTTTCTCTTAGACCGTAAACAAGTGATGCCAAAAAAAAAAGACCGTAAATAGGTCGTAAACCCTAACAGTGTATCAAAAATTCAGAGCTCATCTCGTCATTTTTCAGCTCGCTCCGATTCATATTGAGAGGTGAAATTATGTCGCGATTCGTTTATGTTGTTTGGTTTTCTCTATCAATTGATTCCTTTCTCCAATCTCAATTGATTGAACGAGCTTAGCTTGGGTGGCCCGGAGCTGAACCGTAGCGTCGCCGTTGAATACAAGGAACCTAAGGCGATTCTCGGTGCTATTGAAGTGGTTGGACTCGTCGGAATCCTTCGTCAGTTGGGCGATCTCGCTGAGTAAGTTATCGTTTTCGCCTTCGACTGTATGTACACAAATCAGAGAAGATTGGATTCGGATATCATAGCTATCATCGTTTTTTGGCTTTCGGAGCTGTTTCTCATGATTTGGATGACTGTTAGCTCATCAATCGAGTAATAAGGGTTTCAGTAACATTCCATATTTGATTTTCGTCATGCCTTAGTACTTTTATACTTTTGATTTTGAGCTCAGTTCATAGAGCTAGTAACTAGTTAATTGATTGTTGAATGTTTAATTTTGAGCTCAGTTCGTAGAGCTAGGTTTTCAGTAAAATTAACTATGAGTTTCACTTTGTTGTTCACTGTGTATTGTCTTAGTTTGATGAATGAATATTTTGTTCTAGGATAGAAATGAAATTGGCAGCAAGGAATCAAGAAACTTAGTTTGCTTATAACACAAGTGCTGCTCTTTTTATGATCTCGTTAATGGTTGTAAAGGTTATTTTGTAGTAACTCTCGTTGAATTAAGTATTATGTTAAAAATCTAAGTAAAATGTGAAAACCTTGATGTTGAAGTAGCTCTGAGACAGTTTTCTTATGATGTAGCGTTTGTTTAGTCAAAATTGCTGAAGAGAAGAGAAGATTTACTCACTAATTGTACTCACTAATTTTGTGGATCTTCCTCTTCACTTAAGCACTTCATCCTTGTTTGGAAACTAATAAGCTGTATGGTATCTTCCCAGATTCTTCAAGCACAACTTCTCAAGCTTTATCTATCAACTTAACACATATGTAAGTGTTAGATATGCTCTTTATTTTTGATTAAATCAATTCATCTTCTTTGTGGTTTAAGTTTAGTTGATTTTTTTTTTGGGTGGTTCTCTGAAGCGTAAACACCCTGAGCATACGCTTGTCACACTTTGCCATCGCTCCAACGCTAAATTTCAACTCATTTTCTTCTCCACCAGGTATAAATATGTTCACTAGCTTGATTTTGGTTTGTATCTGCAAATTTTGCTTGTGTTTGATTCTTATTTGCAAATGGAGTTTATGGTAGCTTGTCGTTAATGATTTGGTTTGGTTTATGAATATTGAGATTGTAAACTGGTTTTAAAATCTTATTAAATCTTTTAATAAGTAGAAGATCAGTTTGGTTCTTATTGTAAACATGCTCTAGTTTCAAACAATCAATCCCAAGTAAGTACTTTTAATGTTCAAGAAATTGAATCTTAACATCAATCTTACTTAAATCATAAACTATCACTTGCATAAGGTGGGAGCACAAGCACAAAACAGAACATAAATATGCAGGTGTAAGCTGAAGAAGAAAAAATGATGAAGCAAGAATGTTTGTGAAGCAAACGGATAAAGCAAGAGCTTAGCGAGAATTGGTAATGTCTTTGATTTGGTACTTTGTCACAACTTAATGTCAATGTTTGAGTCTTTGATTTGGTAACTCTGTCACAACTTAATGTTCTTACCTTCAATGAGTGATTGCTTCTAGTTCTTACCATATGACTTTTTGATTTGTTGTGTTTTCAGGTCAAATTTTGGGCCTCTGTTTGGAAGAATCAAACAAACAAGATATTGCAAAGAAACGAAGACAAAAATTGGTATTCACATCTTTATTTTTCATCCTCTCTGAAAATTTCTATTTTCATCATAATCAGACAAACAAGATATTGTATTTGTCACTATAACAACTATGTTTTGATTCTTAATATACAAAATTTGAACATGCAAAATTTTATTTTTATTTGATTGCTCTGTTTATTGATTTATATATGTTTGATTATTGTACATCAGTTTTTCTATTTTCATTTGATTCTTTATTAATTATTTTATTTAATTATTAATTTATTTAGAAAAGTAACTGTACGTCAGTTGTTTAAATGACGCTAACAAAAGATATCATTCTGACGTTTAACATAACGTCGGTCTGATAAATGAAGCAAATTTTTTTAACGTCATCACGTATTACGTCGGTTTGGTAAATGATGCTATTTTATTAAGGTCATCATAAAACCGACGTGAAGCAGCATAAAAACTGACGTTAACCCTCTTCCTTTTTGTAGTGACTTATAAGGGTGAATTCAGAATCTTGTTTATTTTAAAGGTTGGACATATATCATGATATCTACACACTCGAAAAATTGCGGAGATGGCATTACAACGAAGAGATTCAGTAACTTTTCCAGATTAATATAAGCTAAGGAAGTAGCATTCCTAGTTTTACAAAGGAAAAAAAAAAGATTTGTGTAGTTATTCACATTTTTCTTCGATGCATAATCCAATCTTGATTGTTAGTAATATTTTATTTCTTAAATTTAACAAAAAGAACCATGTTGTAAGTTATTGGGCGAGAGAAACCATTCGTCCAATAATCATGAGATACTATTGCGGTATTGCATATAGTACTCTCACTTTGTGTGCAAAGGTTATAGTACTCTAATTATATGATTGGTATATAGTATCTACGAAGGCATTGGAGAAAAGATATAAAGAGGAGATGCGATGATTAATAAGGGACTATTATCAGATCTTAAACATATTAAGATACAATATATAACAAAAGATTACAAAGTAACATGACAAACAACAAAAGGAAAACAAGACAAACTAGGGCATGGTGAGGTCAACGTACATAGACCTTTTTATTTTACTTTTGCTAAACCATATTCTTCGTCCACACGATGATATGAGTTCCCACTTCACTTGACGCTGCAACGTAATACAATGAATCGACCAAAAAGTATAAGTTTGGCTAAAAATAAAAATAAATAAATCATAGTATAGATCGAGTAATTAATAACGTAGAAGAAAAGCAAAAGAGAATGTGAACTTGAACTTAACAGAAAGAGAACAAAAAGCTTACTTGTCGCAGTTAGTGTTCATGGAGATGGGATAGGGAATGCTAACACCGCACTTTCCAGGAAGACCAGAGGCCATACTTGGGTCGATGCCCTGTGCAGCGGCCTTAAGGCATTTGCATGCTTGTTGGCGGTCCGGGGTAGTTTGAGCCATACCATTCAAACTTTTGACTCCTGCACAGCATGGAGCTGGAACCGCACCACCTTTGGATAGGTAGCTAGCACATGGAGCCAATTTAGTTGCCACTGTTCCACATGAGATTGCTGCATCTACTGATGCAACAATGCACACAGTCAAAATAAGGCATGTAAAGAACTTCAGAGCCAAAGCCATTGTTTTGATTTTTTGTGATAAGAAATTAAGGTGATTTAGTTGAGTTTTGTGTTTGTGCTTTGTTGGTGGATGTGAGAAAAGTATGAGGTAGTGATGGGTTTACATAGGGAATTTAGATGGGAAAAGTTAGTGATGACTAAGTAGAGTTTGTTAGTAGTTGGATTTGCATTTAAGTTATTTCATATCTTCTAGTTTCTGCTACTAGATACTAACAAGAAGAATTTGTTTCCTTATACAAGAGTATGTTGGAGACTACATAAATATCGAACGTTAGAGTTTAAAGAATTGATTAGTCTTGCAACAATTCGGTTGTTTTGTGATATTTTGTTGAGCGATATTACAAAATATATTTTGGTAATATATAGTATACCCTTTTATCTTTTTCTGTATGAATGTTAAATTTATTAAAATATATATACTTTTACAAGATGCAATCATTTTCAATGAAAAACTATGCACAATGACCATAGTTTTTCGGATTTGCTTAAATTCTGGTTGCAAGCCAATATTACAATTCTTCAAAACGAGCATTTCTGGTTGTGTGAATGGAGCTAAGCCATGGCCAGTCCTGTCTACATTACATAACTAGAAATTATTTGTTTTGGCTTTCGTACTATGCTAATTAAATTTGTATACCGTCAAATTTAATGCAATGTTTAACAGACAGAGACACGTAACCAAAACATCGAAAACTATCTCATCTCCCCAACTAGCTCTATCACATTCTCCAATTCCATTGGACTACCTTTTGTTTTGCTATTAATTAACTAACTACAGTATGACCATATAGTATACAGACAAATGGATTTTCAACAGGTATTATATAATAAAAATATGTTGATAAAAAGTTTTAGGACCAATTAGAGAAGAAAAATGGGGAACAGCAAGTCTCTCACCGACGAACAACTAACAACACAAACTAGTTCCACATTTCAGCTTTGAATTAATCCAACAATTAACCAACTTCATTATATGCTCATTATCTCTTTCACTTCGAGGCTAGGACTATGACTTAACTAAATTTCATAAAAATAACATTATTTTGGCTTCCTTCTCTTGGCTAGTATATTTGGCATGCATGTTTCAATGTTCTGAATTACTCCCTCCGTTTCACAAAGATACATGTTTTAACATTTTCACATATTTTAAGAAAATGTATTCTCAATTAATAGCATGAATAAAATAGGTAAACAACTTCAAATTTTGCATTGGAAATATAAAACTTATAACTTTGTGAAACAAATTTTTTTTCTAAAACTTACATCTTTATAAAACGGAAGGAGTAATACTTTTAAGAAAATCTACATATCGGAAATTTGAGAGTTCATTCACAACCTACGCGTACTAGCTAGTCGCAAATCAATCGTTCCCAAAACTGTAACGTCGTATATATAGACATTGGTAAATTTGATATACCACCATTAACTACGATCTATGCATCAATGATAGTAGCGAAACGTGGATATATTATAGTGTAATAAATTGAATGTATCAGAGAATGTGATGTTTGATGTTGAAGACACGTGTCCCTCAGTTACGCATTGCATTAATTGGACGGTAATGAAATTTAATCAGCGTAGTACGGCTGTTAGTTACTAATTCAAGTTTATATTAATTAAGTGATTCGATTGTTAACAACCATCTCAGACCTGTCGACTGTTAACTTGTCAAGAGTGTATATATACATTGAAGACCCTGCTTTTCAACAAATATGTTATCTTAACGTATTCAAAGATTTTAAAAAAAGTAATATCATCAAAATATGTTATTCAAAGATTAAAAAAATTTAGTTAATTAGTTTACGTCCGTACAGCAACCAGTGCGGAGCTTAGCCTAGAAGAGGCTAAGTAATTAAGGCAAATGAAGGGGGAGGATTTAAAATAAAAGTTCAAATAATTACTATATCGTTGCTTTGCTATTTTTGTTATTTGTGTAAATGGTAGACGATATTATTAACCTTTTTCATCGAAAACATCATAAATTCTTTTATTATTATTATTATTTTTTGGCGGCCACAAATTCTTTTATTATACTAAGAGCATCTCTACCGGTGGAACCCAGGTAAGTCTCTTACCTTTAATTTTTTATTAATTTTTTTTTTTTTTTTTTGTAGAGGCGAAAAAAAAAATACAAAAAAAAAGTCAACCAATGGGTGGTCGACACGTGGCGAGACAGAACCAAGGAGCGTCCCTTAGCCAAGGGATTTCGGCTACGGTTTCTTAAAAAAAAAGTGGGTCCCATGTGGGACCCACATTATTTTAATATTTTTATTTTAAGAGACCCACCCCTAATATACCCCAATGGAGCTGCTCTAAGAGCATGTGCAATGGAAGCTCTTAAAGAAGTTCTTAAGGAGAGTCCTTAACCCAAAAAAATATAAAATATTATGTGGGTCCCACGTAGATCCCACACAAAATTAAGAACCAACATGCTAAATCTCTTAAATAAGAACCACCTCTTAACTGTTAATGCCATGTGTCGCCGTGTGATTGGTCCGTTTATTTTTTTAATAATTTTTTTTAAAGATCCGAAAAAAAAAAAAAAAAATTTTTTTAGAACCCCAATAGAGTATCACCATTGGGGATGCTCTAAGAGCATGTTTAGTAGGGGTTCTTAGAGCACCTACATCAGTTAGACACCCATTGGGGTTCTTAAACAATTTAATATTGATATTTTTATTTTATTTTTATTAAATACTCCCTCTGTTTCAAATTATAAGTAGTTTTGCTTAAAAGCACAAAGTTTAAGAAATATTTTTTCTTTTAAAAAAACATTATTAAAATTATAAATAAAAACAGTTTAACCAATTATAAAAGAGGCTATAAAATACTATTGGTTACACAGTTTTTGATAAAGGTAAAAGTTGTCTAGAAAATTGAAAACAACTTACAATATGAAACAAAAGAAAAACACTAAAACTACTTATAATTTGAAACAGAGGGAGTAATTAAATTCAAGTTTTGCAAAATAATTAAACCAATCACATGAGGACACAAGACAAATGAGTTTCTTATCTAGATATTAAGGGTTATTAAAGAAGATATCCAAGGTTCTTATTTAGAACCCCATTTCACTCTCTCTCATACTTTTTCAATTTTTTATTAATTTATTCATTAGATACTCATGTTAGAACCCCTTGTTGAGGATGCTCTTAGAGCATGTACAACCTTGAACCCCCTCATGGGGTTCTTAAAAAATTTTTTTTTTTTTTTTTGGGAAATGTGTAAAAAAAAAAAAAAAATTTAAAAAAAAATAGACGAATGACAAGCTGCCACGTGTCATGAACAGTGTAAGGACCGATCCTTAGCTAAGGATTTTTAGACCCCGGTTTCTTAACTATTCACGTGGGACCCACGTGAATAGTTAAGAAACCCGAGCTTAAAAACCCTCGTTGTACATGGTCTTAGGGGTTCTTAGAGGGGGGAGGGGGTTCTTAGGAAAATATTAATATAAAATTAGAAAGTAGGAGAGAGAAAGAGAGAGGGGTTCTTAGTTAGGAGCTTTTTAGAACCGGGTTCGCCACATGGCGCAACCCGATTGGTTAATTTTTTTTTTCCTTTTCCTGCAGCTAAAAAAAAAACATTAAAATATTACATTAAAAACCCCAAATGGGGAGGTTCACTACTAAACATGCTCTAAACCAAATGTGTGGCTTTGATTTGAATATTGTGTAGCAGGACTAGGTTGGATAATTTAGGAAGCATATACAAATTGTCTCGCCCAAGGAGATCAGATCCAGCAACACATACCATCACCACTCCTCGCCGAAGCCCTAGCTCTACGATCAGCAACCCACCACGCTATATCACTCGGCATCTCAAACGTCTGGTTCCAAATCGACTCTCAAGTGCTCATTCGAGCAATCAGTTAGAAGATCTACCCGGCAGAACTCTATGGAGTGTTGTCAGACATCGAACATCTATCATCGTCCTTTGCTTTTTTTGCTTTTTCTTTCATTCCTAGAAGCATGATTGAGTCTGCTGATTGTATTGCCAAGCAGGCCTTTGAGAACTTCTTGTATTTGGGCTGAGCCCATCTTTAAATTTAAGTATTATGGTGTTCAAAAAAAAAAAAAAGATTTGAATCTGGTTGGTAACACAGCTGACAACATAAACACAAACCACTATATATGTATAATATGCTATATATTTTAGACTTATTCGTAATTGCTTAACATAAACCATATACAAAGTTAAATATTTTTTTTTAACAATGGATATATAAATATTTCATGTACATTCTAGCACTCTTGTTGTAAACAATGTGATGTTTAAACTAATTCAAAGTAGATTTGATTGAAGTAAATGTAAATCCAACTACTAACAAACTTTACTTAGTCATCAGTTTTCAAACTTCCTATATAAGTCCATCACCACCTCACAATTTTCTCACATCCAATCCCAAAACACACACTTATAAACACAAAACTCAACCACACTCCCTTATTTTCTTATCACAAAAAAAAAAAAAAAACACAATGGCTTTGGTTCTGAGGTTTTTTACATGCCTTGTTTTGACGGTGTGCATTGTTACATCAGTAGATGCAGCAATCTCCTGTGGTACAGTGGCAAGTAAATTGGCTCCATGTGCCAGCTACCTTTCCAAAGGCGGTGCAGTGCCGGCTCCATGTTGTGCGGGAGTCAAAAATTTGAATGGTATGGCTCAAACCACACCGGACCGCCAACAAGCATGCAAATGCCTAAAAGCCGCTGCACAGGGCATCAATCCAAGCCTAGCCTCTAGCCTTCCTGGAAAGTGCGGTGTTAGTATTCCCTATCCCATCTCCATGAACACTAACTGCGACAAGTAAGCTTTAATTTTTGTTCTCTTTTAGTTACGTGCAAGTTCACATTCTCTTTTACTTAATTGTTTGTATTTTTGTTTACTTTGCTAATTATTCAATCTAGTGAATTAATATTTTAAATATATTATTTCTCATGTCCTAACGTGTAGTCTTGATCGTTGTATTGTTGCAGCGTGAAGTGAAGTGGGAGTTTATGCCATAATTTGCTCGTGGAGTGTATGGTCTAGTATAAGATAATAAAAGTCGGCTATCTAAGTTGATATTACCATACTCTTGTCGTGTTGGTTTGTAATCTTTTTATCTTTTGTTTCTTGTGTTGTATCTCAACTAATATGTTTGTTTAAGTATGATAATAGTACCTTATTAATCATATTCTCTTTATATCTTTAATTTCTCCAAAGCCGTCCCACATATTAATCATATAGCGAAGCGATTTATAACCAATAATTATGGAGGTTCTAAAAAAATGGATACATTAACATTTTAATCTTGTGGTCAAATTAATAAAATTGAGATTGGTTCCAGAATCCAAATAATCTATAGTTTATTTTATGGAACTATGAATTATGAATTGTTTATTCCGTGAAACTATGAGTTATTGATTGTTACAACGACATAGAGATTCTTTATGATCACTAACGATAGTTATTTAACAACAACTAAGGCCAATTTTTCACCTAATATAAATAACTATCCAATTAAATTAATATTTTTGTTTAAAATAAATGTCATTTTAGTTTTTTAATTGATGGAAATTGTGATAAATTAACTTTTCATTTGCTCTAGGCTCTAACTAAATTAATAAAATATAACATATAATAGAATTTAAAGAGTTAATTTTATTTTATAAGTGAATGTTGTATTACAGATGGTTCATGGATATCTAAACCAGTGTGGATTGGGTAGAAGCTGGAGAAACATGAGCTTTCAATCTTATTTAGAATATTTATTTTATTTTGACCGTTTGTGGCAAAAAAGATTTTGTAATATAGTCGGTTACTCGTTGAAGTTAACTTGGTGGACGTGGGACTTTCGAACTCTTCAGCCTTTTCATGAGATTTTCATGTGTTTTAAGCTTTATAGTTTTTGAAGTGGTTTTTGGTTTTAGTTTTTTTTTAATCTATCTTTTTATCCAATAAAGATTTTAATCAAATGATTTCTTAATTTTTAGGAAATCTAGATTTTCTCAAAAATATCAATTTCTACATAGAATCTAGAATCCTTATTAATTGAGTTTTTTCCCTTTGATTTGCGAGAGAGAACGGTAAAAAGATAATTACAATGCTTCTTTTATATTTTTTCTAATTATAAATATCACATGTTTCTATATAAAGACATTTTTATGCAGTTATTTTTCACAATTTCTCATTTATCCATACAAGCAAAAACAAACTTGTGCTGCAAATTTAACTAAAGTTTGGGGGTAAATTATTTAATCAATTTTAACTATATTTTAGTTAAATTAATTGAATTTGTTAGTTAAGAGTTTTATATATATGTTATACTATATTTTATAGTTACAGCTTAATTATTTTTATAATATTAATTTGTATTACGTAATCTTTATACATTTTTATATATTTTTAACACAGTTTTAAATTTATTTATTTTTCATTTCTTTTATAAATCTAACTATTATTAGTTATTTTCTAATATTTATTGTAGATATTTATTATTTATTTTTAATTTTGAAATTTAGCATTAAAATAAAATAAAAGTTACTAAAAATCCTAAAACCTAAAAACTAATTAATTCAACATTCAAGTTTCCTAAGAAACTAAAACCTACAAGAAAATCAAAACCTAAAATTTAAAAAACCAAAATCTAAAAGCCAAAAACCAAAAACTAAAAACCATGCAAACATTCATGGCCTTAATTTTTAATTTATAAGTTCCATAATTTTAATTTACCATTAATTAGTATCCAGCTCTATTGAGTAGGTCAACACAAACAGAAAAAGAGAGTGGATTCCCTGGTTTCAATCCTCTTTCTATAACAATTAAGCCATGTGTATGCTCATTAATCAGAACCGTATAAAAATTAACAAAATACAGAACATGATGCAAGTGATACACCTTTTTGGTCAAGCACCAAAGCTTTGAGGAACGCATGTATACCCTGTTATACACTTTGAATATGAATGTCTTAACTACTATAAAATTTTGTGGTGTGTTTATGTGAGTTCTTAGAACATCTGCCTAATGAGCAATAATTAAGAATATTGTGCAAGATCAATCTCTTCGAGACAAGCAAATTAATTCGAAAGACTATTACAGTCAAATGGCCACCAAAATTTTAGATACCGGCCCCTTGTATAATATTGAGCACAAACTCGGATCGGAGACCACACATTTTACATTCATTGGAATGTGGCACAACTCAGTAAAGTTTTATCTTTTATATATATAAGTTCCATATTTTTGTGTATATTGTTAGTACTTAATTTTCAATTTAAAGTGAAATTAAAGTACTTATTCGATCAATTAGTTTTTCATTTCGTTTCAGATGTTCTTTATTCTTCCAAAAAAACTATAAAATGATAAAAGAAAACATTTATTTTCATTTAAAACCATTCCTTACATCTTACAACCCATATTTTCATTTAAAACCCTTCGTTATATCTTACACCCATTTCCACTATTCTCAAACCTAGCTAGAGAAGAAATCAATATAAAGATGTCCTCTTCCACCGCCATCGCCGAAATAAGTCACCGGG
Organism: Orychophragmus violaceus; assembly: GCA_030180135.1. Lineage (NCBI taxonomy): Eukaryota > Viridiplantae > Streptophyta > Magnoliopsida > Brassicales > Brassicaceae > Orychophragmus > Orychophragmus violaceus. Next base: position 14,633,300 of record CM058238.1, on the reverse strand, counting down.
GAATCGTGACCAGAGGCAAGACTGGAATCTCCAACACCGTCGACATTAGTTGCATCCGAAGGCTGAAGTGGAAAAAGCGGGAGCGTCTTCGGTCCATGGGAATTGACGTTGATGTCATCGCCGTAACAACCGTGTTCACTAAGGGTAAATTGGTCAAATCTGAGTGAATTTGAAGACATTGACATTCTAGCTGTTGTTGTTTTGTCTGAAAGATGTTTCCATTGATCTGTGATTGTGCGGTTCTCGTAGCTCCCACTTGGCGGCATCAAATTGTTACTGTGAAGATCTTGTCTGTATACACTTCCATGTTGATTATGAGGATCACTTACTTGCTGTAAATAGTATGGATTAACGCAGCCCACTTCACAACAACAACAACAAAATATTACAATAAACATTTAGTAACTTTTGAAACGTAAGAACACAAGAAAATGGAGGTTTCAATCGGCTAGTCCAGAGCCATAATTCTGTAATTAATAGTTTAAAATAGTTCGAAGAATTAAACCCATAATAAATGATAATTCGTGGGTATCGAATGAAAGATTTTATAACTTAATAATAAAAATTAGAAGTATATATGTGTTGAATATTTCATACGACAAATCCAAATATTACTTAGTACCGAACAAATAAACGTAATCACAGGAACGCGGTTGTATAGGTTTACGTTCTAAAACTATATATTTAAAAACTTGTATTATGTGATGAAGAAAGTACGTACGTAGTATCAATATGAAGAGTAGGGATGAGAAACTACCGTTTAAGCAAGGAAGAGGATGAAAGAAACGCGAGGTCTTGTGAAAGAAACGATTGAAGTAAGCCATGCGGTCTTGTTTCTGCTTTTGACGTTGTCTAGCTTTATGGTTTTGGAACCAGTAAAAAACGTTTTTACCTTCGATATGGCCATAAGCCCGGAGCCTACGAGTGATCTGATGTATTTGATCGGCGCTTGGGGTTCGGGTCCCTTCCTTGTAAATATTCTCAAGCAACTCTATCTGTTCTTTCGTTGGATTCCACCTAGAACTACTTGCTGTTGTTGCCTTCCCTTCATTTTCCATGTATATATTTTGCTAACTGTTTTAGAGAAAACTAGGGGTTTAAGGAGAATCTCTGCATGTGAGTTACCTGATGCGTGAAGTCATGGAAGCCCTCGTATTTATACAGCGATTTAGTGAGGAAGAGGAACAGGGTAAAAGTAAATGAAGAGAGAGAGCGGTAGAGAGTGTGTGCTGGTGACTCTGAAAACATGGGCTGAGATGGTAAAAAAGAGGTTTACTTTTAATGAGACGACAAATAGGAAAAATAAAACAATTTGGATATATTATGGTTTCTTTTGTAAAATCAATCGGTAGTTAAAAGATTGGAATATATTGTTAATTATTTAATTATAAGTAGAGCTATTATAAAATGATAACTCAGTACTTTCATTGTCAAATTTTCTATAACTATATCTTAAATATTTTCCCCACGTGAAATTTGATATATAGGGGACAAAGATTATGTGATTTTCTATTAACCCTTTTTCTTACTTTTTTTAATGGGGATTACGGATGTTTTTTTGAAAGTGATTTTAATGAAGAGACCCGTAAGCCTTGGAAATGAAAGAGGCAGTAAGGATAAATACGAACTTTAAATAATAGGGCGGCAAAAGATAGCAGGTTGGATTGTGTTTTTTTGTAGGTTATGAGAAGCTATACATCTAGTTTGCTTCGTAAATTGACATATCTTGTATTATCGATCATAATTTTCATTTATATATATATATATATATATATATATATATATACTAATAACACGACAATTCGAAGTACACAGTCCCTTGCCTCTTCGGTGTCTTAACGATCAAAACCATTCAAAAGGTTTAAGCAAAAAAACAAAATCTTAACCATATTTAGTAAACAGTTAAAATAGCTAGAAAACTCTAGTTATTGTTTCAGTTGTTTTGCGTCGTGATGTCGAGTTTCCTTATCTTACTATAAAAAGTGATCAAGACGAAATGGGGAGTTCAAATACAGACTCGTACATGTCTTTTCAAATGGTAATGTTATTGACAGATGCACTTGATAAGATCCAGACATGTGTTTTAGCTGTTTGAATACTTGTTCATATATATTTGGGTTCAAAACATTATTGTATTGACAAATATACACTTAATATATATAACATATTGTCATAAGTTTTTGTTTTAAAATCAATTTTTTAAAACACAAAAATAAATAACTGAATGTAAAACCATGATATCTATATATCTGCAAACTAGAGGTAGATATGTTATACAATTTTTTTTTTAAAACAGAACATAATTAAGATATGCATATATATAACTAGTACACAATAGATACTAAAAATTAAAATTGGTTTCAAATAGGCTATTTCCGAAGAATTAATTGATACCTTATATAGCAAAATAAAAGTTGTTGTCCTATACCAACAATCATGTAAGCGGCAATTAAAACATTCTATAATTTTACACAATTATATTGTTCATATAACATGAAAATGCGATGTACATATTTATCAAGGCTTTATCTTTGGTAGAATCAACTAGAAATTGTTAAAGTACTATTCTATAATAAAAAATGCATAGACATATATAATCTATAACATAGTGCACAAGCAAAATTGCAGGAAAATATACAATATCAAAATTTTCAATTTTTTTTTAAGTACATGGTAATAAATATATGCAAACAGAAATAAATAAAATCACAAATTATCTTGTCGTTTTCTCTCTTATTTATTTTTGAAGTTTTATCAGTAAAATAGATTTTATATGTTCAATATCCTAATCTTTACGTGTTTAAATTTTACTATCGCATATGCTTGTCCTCTTAATATAAGTATTTTAACTAAATAACAAAAAGATTTATAGATGTCTTTTAAGTATTTATCAATTTATATATTTAAAACAATTAGTTAATATAAAAAGAAAATTGTAATTTACGTCATACAATTTTCAATTTTAAGTTGCCAAAAAATGAAAGTATTTTTATATTTTGAAATATAAACGAATTTCCAAAATAAATATTAGATTTTAAAATGAAATGATTAGTATTTTAACACTCCTATTTTTATAAAATTGTAATATAGTGATATCCTTTACTTCGAAACTAACAGAAGGATGTCATTGTACAACTATCCATTAGTTAAAATTAATTTTGTTATGCCATTGATTTTTAATATAGAAATGTATAAAATGTTCATATATGATTTTGTAAGAAGTTTGCATGGGTAATGACAAAATGAAAGTAAAAGACATGCATAGGAAAAAAAAAAAAAAAGACATGCATAGGTTTAGTTACTCTTCTAATTATCTATAGCAGCATAGATTTGTCTCGTGAAGGAATGTGAGAGAGAGAGACATATGGCATTCCCCAATATCTTAATTGATTTACATGTTTTAGTGAATTAAAGCCATTTAATTAGATATGCAAATTTTATATCTCATGTTTTTTTTTATAACTCTAAGCCCTGTTCGAAAACGCGCCGCCTACGGCCGATTAGTCGCCGGAGAGGCGGTGGGCGGCACCAAACCGCCGGGATTAGGCCTGGTCGGCCAGAAAAATCGGGCTGTAGGAAAAAAAACTTATTTTTTTGGTTTTTCAAGCTTAAATCTGTTAATAAATGTTTAATTTAAAGGTTTTGTATGTAAAAAAGAAGGAAAACGCAAGAAAAAATAAAAATCTGGGTAGATCTGTCTATGGTGGCCGCGATTTAGGGTTGCAGAAATTTAAATGAAGAAGACGATAACACAATTACCATTATACCCCCTCGTTTAATGAAAAAAAACCATAAAAATATCTGCGTTGCACAAGGGTCGAACTCATGCTATTTTTTGGTTGGGAAGGAAGGACAGTGCCACTAGACCACGTTACTAATTGTGTAGTTTCTAACAAATATAATATATATACGTTATATATTCGTAAAAACCTCTAAAATTCCATCCCGCGTAGTTTCCGTTTAATCCCCGATTTTTTCGCTAGGCGCTAGGCCCAATCCCGCCGCCCGACTAGCGCCTAGCGCGTTTCCGAACAAGGACTCTAAGTAACCATCTTGATCACCGTGACATTTAAGTTTATTATTAAAGTAATGTTTTAATGAATAAATAATTTAATATACTAGCAACAAAATGTATTACAAAATCGGATATAAGTACTCAATTAATTTTGTTTATGCTTTGGAAATACCACCATCATTTTATCTTTCATAAATATTGCTTAGATATTGCTTAAATATTGTTTAAATGTTGCTTAGATATGTGTTATGTCAAAGTAATGTTAAAAAAAACAACAAATATTCCTTTATATTGAAAACTTGTACGTTAAAAGGGCATTTCATAGATTTTTCGTTTCACTACAACACATATAATATCATTGAATTTATTTTTATTACATTAACTTTTATTAATAATTTTGACAAATATAATAATCAAGTGATTTAATATTTTTAATTTTTTCAATTAATTTCTTTTTTCAAAATTAAATCCTTAAAATTGAATCAATACATATATATGTATATTTAATCAACAAAGATGTATATTTATAACAAAAACAATAGATGCTAAAATTCGTACTAAACTCTAAAATCTATTAATTAAATTATTATAATCGAAAAATTCAATCTCTAATCAAGATAACGAAAAAATTTATTATCAAAATAAAACCATTGTCTTAATATCATCTGGTTAAATTAGTATATTTTTTTAAAAAGTGTTAAATTAGTATATAAATGCACAATTTGAAAAATATTTTTTGTCAAGACTCAAGCATTACTAACAATCACCAGTCTAGTACTATGTAATGCTATATAATTTATTTTAATATCATCTAGTTAAACTAATATATTTTTTGAAAAGTGTTAATTTTTTAAAAATAATTTTTTTCTTGTTAAGATTCAAGCATTACTAACAATCACCAACCTAGTACTATGTAATATTATATATTTTTATCAGGTTTTTATTTATCTGTTTAAAAAAAATATTTAGATATATGTGGTCCAAATATTTAAATATGTGTGGTCATGTGACAAAATATATATGTACAACTGCACTAAAAAGATAATTTTGTCTCTATTGTGTGGTGTTGTCACATTTGGTCAACACTTGCTGCAAAAGTTTTACACATAGGTAGATATGACCAAAGTTGTACACGTATGTATCAACTCATATTTAACATCTATACACGTATTGTATACATGTCTTTTGTTTGTGTGTTGTGTCTTTTGTTTGTCTTTTTTGGCTTGTGTGTTGTTTTTTTTTTTTTCCCCAAAAGTTCTTTTTTTTTTGTCGACATTCATTAGGCCAAGCTCAAAAGGGTAGAAGCAGAAGAGAATACATGAGGTCCGATACAGCGATAATAACAAATGGTCCAAGGCCCAAATACGAAACATGTGCGGAAAAGCACGAAAAGCAGATAAGCACAACGGGCCACATGGCCATCGTTCGAAGACGCCGGCATGCAAAACACACGGCGACGGAGCACCAGAAAACGCACAAGAATCTCAGTGCCGATTCATCTCTGTAATCCAAGGATCCCGACTGCCGATCTCCCGAACCACCAACACAGTCATGGAAGAGAAGACGGATGGAGATAAAGAACAGCTGCAAACTCTGAGCCGATGAACCCAAACCTTCAGAAGCGTCGCGCCGAACAGACACAAAACATGCTGTTCTATTGATTCCAAGATAAGTGGAGAGACAACAACGATATTACTCCGAGCGTGTGAGCAGATCTGCAAAAAGGAAGAAGAAAACGGTCTCGCCATGGAAAAAGAAACACCGGGAAGAGAGAGCGTGTGTTGTTTACTTACGTGTGTGTGTTGTGTTTACTTTTTTTCTTTTTTGTCAAGTTTGTTGTTTTTTTTTTAAGTGTGTTGTGTTTTTTTGTTGAGTATTATCTACTTACTAACTATTAGTACTCAGATAAAATAAAATCTCAACTTGATTGCTTTTATTTTTCATGACCGATTCATATATTCTTATAATTTATAGAGATATTATCTAAACTATTAGCCCTGTCAAGCGGATCAAATCCACGATCTGCGATCTACCCCACAGCAGATTAAACTAATTTTCGATTCGCATTAATCTGCTCCGCCAAACCCGCAAAGCAAAAACAATCGATCCGTATCCGTCCCGCTTGAATTTGCGGATACCCACGGATAACCCACAAATATTTAAATATTAATTAAAATTCTAAATTATAAATAATTTTAATTAAAATAATATTTATTAATAAAATTTAATATTAAAAACGTAAAATAATAATTTTATTTTGAAAAAGAAAATTCAAAAAATATTTATTTTTATTTTATTTTTCAATTTACTCATAAAATTTTTTAATTTATTTATTTATTTAAAAAAATTGCGGTTACTCGCAAACTTGCAATTCTAAATATTCCGATCTGCATCCTCTCCGCTAAAAAATACTCTGACCCACACCCGCTCCCCAAATTTTGGGAAAATTTTTTTGACCGCATCCGCTCGGCGGGACCCGCGGATAATGACTCAAATAGACATGACTATAAACTAGGCCATGACAGTAGGGTATTCACATTGGGTTCCAGCTGGATCCTTTTAGATTCGGGTCTAACAAGTATAAAAATATAGGACTCCTTTAAGAACATGTATATTTTTGGATCAAGTTCGGATCCGGATCGATTCGAGTCTGCTAGTACCACACTTGTAAAGACCCGAATTTTTACGATATCATTCGTGTTTAGATATTTACAGGTGTTTTTTGGATATTTTCGGGTATAAAATACCTAAAAAATCTGTAAGTACCCGACAATACCTAAAAAAATATCCGAAAACTACCGACTTTATTAGGTTCTTTTGGATCATACAGATCATATCAAGTCAGGATCTATCGGGTCAGTTACTAACAAATTCAAACAAGTTACTAATAAGTTTAACCGATTCTAGTAATTACTTAGGATATTATTTACAGATTCCAACGGATATCCGAAAGACCCACGGATAAGATCCGGACCCAAATTTGTACCCACGGATCTTCGATCATTTTATCCAACAGGTTCTAAACTTTGGATCTGAACCTGATCCGAACCTGAATTTTTTGGGTCGACTCAGGTTCGGGTATTCAGATCCAGGTAAAAATGCTCATGCCTAATCTAAACAATATAGTGAAAACAAAACTAAATAGTATTAAAATAAAATTAGATTTTAATTCGCACTAAAAACATAGATATATTTTTATTTTATAAAAATAATTTTTAAATCAATTCATTTTATTTAATAAATATATTTGCTTTATAATATTTTATTTTTAATAAAATAACTATTTTAAAAAATTTGTGATATAAAAATAATATTTATTGTGTTGATTTAAATTACAATAAAATATCACATATATATATATATGAAATTTGTTTATATTTTTAATATTTTAATAATTAAATTTATAATTTTTTATAAAAGTCGAGAATGATAATCTATATTTTAATTCATTTTATATTATTTTAAATATTTTGAAAATTTAATAAAACAACTATTTAGAAATATCAACCATAATCTTAATCATGAGTGTTCGGATATCCGTCAAGTTCGGATCGGGTTTTCGGATAATAGGTCTTTCAGTTTTGGACTCTAAGACCCATTTAGATATTTTTGATTTTTGGATCAGATTCGGTTTAGTATTTTTCAGGTTCAGATGAGATGAATATTAACTTTAAGAACCGATATATCTCGAAAAATTAGGTATTTGAATACTTAAGATATTTTGGTTAATATATCGAAGTAACAAATTAGTTTGGATATTTTGTACCGGTGGTAACCGAATACTAACCAAAATATCTGATCGGTTTATATTTTGTACTCGAAGTAACCAATATAAGACCGGCGCACCCCATTGCAATGAAACTTTTGGAAGAAGTGGGGTGCGCCGGTCTTATAATTTTGGAAATTCGAAAGCTAACAATCATATATATACCGGGAGAGAAATTTATTCTTCTTGAAGGCACCTCAGCATTTTCACTAGTGTTATGTGGCATTTTCTTTCTAATGTTTAAAAAAAAAACAACCTACAAGCCTTATTTGATTTCCTCGGAAAGGTATTATATCTTTGGGCTACAATTAACTGATCCGTAGAACACAGGTAATTTCATTAATTCCCACTCACCCTTAATGATGATGATGATGTAAACCTCATTCATTTCCTAAACCGTTTGGTGCCCGCCGATGTCATCTAAGCGTCTCTTTATGCCTTATAAATTAAGACCTCCGCAGGACACAGACTGCAGCTGTGATGAGCATTAATAAATTGAAATCCATTGAGATCCATGGGACATGGTTATGAGATCTTATTAAGAGAATCTCATAAATTGAAAGCTAAAATCGAAATGGCTATGGATTTCGAGATATCTTCTTTGATTTCAGTTTAGAAGATGGGTAGTTCCCTATTCTCCCCAGATTTATATGCTTCAATCACTCATTCAGTTTCAGTTTAGATTTAAGTCTATAAATTTAGAGATTTACAAAATGCATGTCGCCATTCTGCCCCTTGTGTTTTACACTAGACCAGTGTTACTTTCTGGACCAGCTTTGTGACGTGTTTATTTTCAATCACGATACCTCTCCATGTGTTGGTTTATATCTCATTCACTTAGGATTGCGGAGGTCCATCACACTGTGTAAACATCATGCAGTGCACTCTTGTCATAAAATGTAAGAGGTAAAACTAATATATCTTTACGAGGCTGAGTCGAAAATTTGGTAAGGTGCAGATATTTCATACAACGCCTAGCTTTTGAATTTGCTGCTATATTCAAAGTATTTTAAAAATCTATCATTTGCAAGATATGATTTATGCACTACTCTCGGCAAGTTGATATTATTGGTAAGGTTTAAGATATGTTTGTGTCAAAATAGAGACTATTTTTCTCTCTAATCGCTTGTAGTGATGGAATCTTGGCACTTTGTGCGTTCCAAGCTGGGTCGAAGATTTTTTAATGTTTTTTCTCTCAATTTTTTTATTTAACAATAATGTAGCAAATGGCAAAGGCTGCATTGTTAAGATGTCAGGTGGAAGTAGTAACCAAAATCGCTCACTCTGTTATGGGCCAGAAAAATAAAGCTTTAATGTAAGGGTTTGTATATCAGTCGAGTTAATAAACAAATTGATTTTAGCAGTTTCTAGGACTTATTCACCTTTTTAATTCTGAGGGATCACCCACTCTGGAGAAATCTGGTAACTTTCATTATGTGAGTGTCATCTATTTGCCCTTATTCCTATTAGCTTCAAATCTATTTTTGTCCGTTACAAATCTATAATATAATAGCAGATTTATCGTTAGGTATCAACTTTTATAAGCCCACTCTCTTTTCTCTTTGATAGCTTTTTGGGTTCAATCTTAGGAATGTTGTTGTTTTGATTAATAGATATATGAAACGCAGACTTGAGCCTCTTGCTTAATGATTTATCGGAACAGGTGAAGATGTGCAAGACATCCCCAGTTGTGCTAAAAGACACGGTCATGCATTTGGAGGAAGCTACAGCTGGTTCAGTAGCAGTAGGGCAAATCGGGTGGAGGATGATATTGTATGGAGCTTTCTGATCTAACCAATGGTAAAGGCAACAAACTAAACAACCTCCAAAACGTTTCATTAAGAACCAAGTTCCTGAAACGATCTTCGGTGACGCATCGCTTAATGTAGCAATAATTGTTTTATCTTTTTAAAGGAAAACTAGACTAGACTAGGAAAACTAGATTATTTAACAAAAAAAAAAAAAAAAACTAGATTTTGACCCGCGCTTTGGGAGCACGGGTTTTGTTTTTCTTAAAAAATATTTTTTTATCTCTATGTTTTTTTTTGTAAAAAATGATTTTAACTTACTATATAATATGGTAATATGATGCTAAATTTTAAGTTTGTTTGGGATTTTTTTTTAATTTATTATATTTGTAATAGTTGTGGTTTGTTATTATGGTTTGATGATGCAAAGTCAATGTTACATGTTTATATAGTTATCAGATATATTAGTAGACAAAACTTACTTTAAAACAAAAATATGAACTTTGATTTTTTTTATTAGCATTAACTATTGTTTGCTATATATATATATATTTTTAAAAAATTATTGTGCTTATGTGTTGAAATTATATGTTTTTAAACTTTAAAAAGTTGTAAAATCTGTGTTATTTAATTTAAAAGAGGATTTTTTATTATATATATATATATTGGTATTTCATATATTATTATATTATATCTACACTATAATAATTTACAAACTTTTCAACTTAAGCCCAATTAATATTACACTTGTCTGATTATTCTCGTTACATGCCGAGCTAAAGCCCAATATTTAGCCCATTTTGGATTGATTTTTTCGACCAAACACAAAACATACGACCGACAGTTTTATAAAAAAAAAATCAGACAAAGCAAATTAGGGCAAGGTTCAGTAGCAGTAGGGCAAATCGGGTGGAGGATGATATTGTATGGAGCTTTCTGATCTAACCAATGGTAAAGGCAACAAACTAAACAACCTCCAAAACGTTTCATTAAGAACCAAGTTCCTGAAACGATCTTCGGTGACGCATCGCTTAATGTAGCAATAATTGTTTTATCTTTTTAAAGGAAAATACAATGCAAATTGACTAGTATTTATAGTTTGTGTAAAACTTAGATTTTGCTAAGTGTGTGTTTAATAAACAGTTACTCTTTAAATCATGAGGGCTGAAATTGAAAGTAAAATATTTAACAAAACTAAACTCTGCATTAATGACTATATCCTGAGAGCAGAATGTCTATGATGAGACTTTGGTTATGAATACCAACAAAATAGAAGTTTAAACCGGATAAAAAATTTCAATTGGAAATTTTTCAAGGTCTTTATGGTTATTTAACTGGTTTAAAGTTTAGTCTTTATGATTTAGTAGGTTAGAGATAAAAGTTCATTATTTTCAATTAGTATGAGTATATAACTCGACTTGTACAAGAGGATAAGATTGATCCTTGTTATTTCATTTTGTTCTTGAGAGATGGAAAGAATGAGAGATTGTAATCTGTTCTTGAATTAAAAGATTAGTGGATTGCTTTTGCCAGGCTGAGATGTAGGAATTTCACATCAAGATTTTGGATTCGTAAAAAATATTTTGTGTCATCTTTATTATCTTGTACTTCTTGCATGCAATTTTGATTTAATTTTATTGTTTATGAGTTTGTGTTTGTCGAGCTGAATCAGAGACTGGCGAGCTGAAATTGTGTGTTGGTGAAGCTGAATTCGTCGTGATTAGATTGGAAGCGTATTCTAAGTGGTATCAGAACTGCATTGAAGCAACATCAATGGTTAACACAAAATCCAAAGTTGCGATCCTAGACAACACCATATACTTTTCATTGTGGAAGAAAATGATATTTGCGCATATATCCCTTCTGCACTCATCGAATCACCACCAATTCGAAAAACATTTTACGAATAAATGTGATCAATTAACCAACCAACAAACTCAAAAGAAAAAATATGTTATATATATGAAGAAGGGAGAAGCTGACAATGAGTATAAAGAAAGATTGCAGAAATGTGAATCAAAAAGATTAGAGAAAGGAGAAGATGCTATAAACATGATAATATTAAATCTTGGCGATCATGTTCAACGCAAGTGATATCATGGTTTTATAGGGGTTTAACCATGAAATGTGTCTCGTATATAGTCTTTTATGTGTGTTTTTAGTCTTTTGAGACTTTTATAAGTTTATGTATATTTGGAGCTTAATTGGAAATTCTATAAGCATTTAAAACAATTCTGCACTATATAAAGATTTCACAGAGTTCACTGGCTGCATTCAGAGGTTGCATCTACCGACGCAAGGTGTGCATAGGTTGATGCAAGTCACGTTCTAGAATTCTGCGCATGTTTTTTAGGAGAATTGGAAATATGCACTTTTGCCCAAGAGTTTCTTTATTTGCAAAAACGCCAAAATCATGTTTAATGACTTTATATTATTTTTTTAGCCATTTTTTTAGGCTACGCTTTACTAAGGCTCTAATTTTATTCGAGTGAGATTTATAGTAGAGATTTTGAACTGTTTTTTCTAGAGAATTCTACTTCAATCATGTTTATTGTCTCAATCATCATGTTTGAGTAGTCTGCTAGTTAGGTTTAGGGTTTCTCTTTAGAGATTTTAAAGATTGTTATGTTGATTAATTAGTTAGGGATTAATAACTTCTAGTTCTTCATCTTAGGTTGTTCTTAATCTGTCATTGATATTATGTTGATTTTCGCAACGAAAGTTGGTTAATTACCTAGAAAGAAATAGGGTGAGCAAATTACCTATTCAAAAAGAGATTTGGTTTATGGAATTTGTGAACAAATCAAACTTGGACTAGTTTCATGTTTTGATCTTAGAACACACAAATAAATTTGGTATTCTAGGTTGTTAGACATAAATAGTCTTTGTAATGACACTTGATTGACTTTATCTTTTTATTTCAAGTTCTAGAACATTGATTTGATTCTTGATTGATTGGTTAACTTGCATCTCTAACTTCTTGAGAATTCCATGAGCCTAACGTTGATAATTTTTTATTTAAATCTCTTTTACCGTTTTGTTACTCCCTTTCAATACAATCATTATGCTTAGCTTAATTCGATTACAATAAGTTTATCACGTGAAAATAGAGTCTCTTTGGATTCGACCCCTATATATTACGTTTACATTATGTGCACTTACAGTGTATCTCTAAGAAAATTAAACTTTGAGCATATAAGGTTTTTGGCGTCGTCGCCGAGGACTCTTTGAGTTCGCCGATAGATTTTAGTATAGAATTATGTCTAAGTTTTTATTTTCTTGTTTACTCACGTTGTACGTCTTGTGCTCTTTGGTGTGGCAGGAAACACTCAATTTCGACTGACACTGCAGAGCATCAATCAACACCACTTGATACCACATATAACGGACATTTGAACGATTAGCAGGATACTATGGATCATATGATTCTGACTTGCGGTGAAGATGGTGATTTACGAGACCAAGAGAGTCATATACGCAACGCGAGAGGTCACATATTGGATGGGGACAAAAATCCCATTGTGCCAAATGTTGTCGTGGGGGCGGAACTGGCACAAAACAACAACAACTGGCAATAGCAGGTGGTCATGGGAGGACCCTTGTTTATTACAATAGGCCTGATCAATTCTACTCAAACAGGTCTACGATTTGACTTCCAACATTTGAGAGGCAGGATTTTTCGCTGAAAACCGACTATTACACTTGGTTGGCCAGCATCATTTTCACGGACTGCCTTATGAGCATCCTACGAACCACATTGAGAGGTTTGAGGATCTGGTTACCTGCATGAAATATGATGGAGTCTCCAACGACTATCTTTTCTGCAAGCTCTTCCCACACTCTATTGTTGGGGAAGCAGCTTAATGGCTGAAGCAGCTACCACCAAGATCTATAACAACATGGGAACAGACCAAGAGTGCATTTCTCTGCAGCTTTTATGATGATGTTACATCTGAGGAGCTGAGGAAAATGATATCTACATTCAAGCAGGGTTCACAAAAAGATTTTAAAAGTGCTTGGATCTGATTCAAGGCTTATCAGAGAGATTGTCCGCATCGTGGATTCAGTGAGGTTTAACTGCTAGGAACCTTCTTCAGAGGAATTGAATGGAGATATCAGATGGCTCTGGATCTGTAAGCAATGGGAACTTCAACACGAGGTATCCCAAACAAGTTTATGATCTCATTGAAAACTTGGCTTCTAGAAATAGTACCAATAATGTAGACTTGGAGAGACAGAGACAAGCTGCAAGCATCAATGAATATGGAATTGATGCAGTTAGTGCTAAGTTAGCTCTATCCACAATCATCTTTTGGGGGGGGGGGAATCAGTCCATTTCTCCAGGAGTTGCTATTTAAGAGAATGTTAATTACATCAATGGATCTGGATTTCAAAACAACATAGGTGCCTTCACAAGCAATCAAAAATCTTCTAGGTTCACTACCAAATAAGCTTATCAGAAGCCTTTTCAGAGCAGTGGGTACACCAGAGATTATGGTGACTCCTCTTACCATTCACCACCTACACCAAGACCAGACAATGATATGAAATTGATGCTAGAGCAGATCATGCAAAAACAATAGAATATGAAAGTGTACATCAATGGAAAAATGGACTCCATGTATCAAAATCTCAATGGGAAATTGGAGGCTCTCGAAACTGGAGTTGACAGTATAGATGCCAAATAGACTAGAACTGAATCATATGTCAAAGGGAAGATGGTTCAAAATGCACATGTCAACGTAATCTCAGTTTAGATTGAATATGATCTGGATCAGGAGGAAGAAATTGGAGAAAAAGTTGTGAAAATCGTGGAACATAGTCGTGGGTATGAACCTTTAGAGAGAGAGCATCAATAGACAACCATCCCTGGTGTCGGTCGACACGCTCCTCTCACGGGACAAATTTTAAGTTTTAACGAATCGAATCGACCTCCATCGACACACGGAGCTCGACATGCCTCAGCTTCAATCGATACCTCCAATGTGTCGATCGATATCCGTCATCAGATAATCCAGAATCGCAGTCCTCACAGCTAACATCGATCGACACACCCTTCGTGTCGATCAGCACCAAGTCCACACCAATCCAACAATATGTAAAACCACCATAACAAGTCTATAAGCCTAAAGTTTCATCCCTAAGGCTCCTAAAAAGTCCAAACGTGAGCTGAATAAGGACATATTCAAGGAAAAGATGGATAAAGCACTTACAGAGATTCCACTTGTTGATGCTTTGAGGATGCATCCTTCTCTGCAAAGATATGCGAAGAAGATTATCTCAAAAGATGGGGATTTAAAAGAAGGGGTGGTGATGGTCTCTAAGCAAGTAACTGATGTACTATAAAACAAGATTCCAGAGAAGCTTCCAGACCCATGAGTTTTTATGCTAGACTATTATATCTTCAAGGACAACTTCAAGCATTCTTTGTGTGACTTAGGATTTGGTGTAAACCTTATGCCATAGTCTGTAACTGTAAGGTCGGAATTAATGGATTTTCAGGCGACTAAGATCATTGATTCTAGTTGATCGCTTGAAGAGTTGTTAAGGACATTCCCGTTAGAGTTGGAGACTACTTAATTCCAAAAGACTGTGGTCCTGAAGTATGATGTTGAACTGGATCTTTGATACTTGGTAGATATTTCTTGGTTATAGCTGGAGCAGTGATTGATGTGAGGAATGGTTTTATTGATCTCCACCTGGGAGATAAGCCTATTGATGAGTCCTTATTTTAGCATCTTTTAACATTCATATTTGCAATGTTTTGTTGTCTTTTGCATTCATCTCTAGTCAATTTCTCAATAAATCATGCATTTAATCATTTAGTATGTTCTAGATAGGATTTGCATTTATTTCCTTGACTTTGAGTATTTTAGATACTTTTGGAGCTTTAGAGGAATCCATGGATGCTTGGAGATGAGTTTTGGGTTCATGATATGACTTTGGAGATGAAAAAGGGATTAAAGATATGAAGAAGAAGATTTGGTAGCTTTGGCTTGATCCATCGGACTCGACCATCGGTTGGACGAGACCGTGACGCTTCCATCGGACCAATACCATCGGCCACATTCGTCTGATGTAACCTCATCATCCTCTTCTAGAATCGGACCATAAATATCATCGCCCAGAAGCATCGGACAAGACCGGCCGATGTTCACCAGCTCGTCCCATCGGTTTACGTTCCATGAACTTTCTCCTGCTCAATGTAAAGCCACGCTCAACCCGCATTTTACCTCAAGGGTTCTACCTGAAGAAATTATTTTATTTTTATTTTTATAACTAAATATCTTTATTATATATCTAAACACAATCTAACTAATAATAGAATAATATTTAAAATATAACGAGTCAAAACAATAAAAAAAAAAATATTATATTAAAATTAAAAGCATCATATAATTTTTTTAAAAAAAATCAACATCCGGTAACCGCTCTCGTACGGTGACAAAAGTGCGATTTATTAACAAACCACTGTCATCACCCTTTAACCGTGTTTTCTCTGGCCGGCGCTGACTCCTCCGGCGCCGGTCGACCCTTTTCTCCTTTCTGCACACTCCTTTCTCTTCTTCTATTATATTCTACAGATTTTTCAGATTTCCTCATGCAATTTAATCTCCTTCATCTTTATGCCTTTCAATTCATAAAAATTGTGAAATTGGGTTTGTTGTTATCATTTCTATATCTGATTCCTTTTTTTGGCAACAATCCTAACCGATATGATGACTGAAATTTCATCATCATTACTATCCAGTGAAGAGAAAGGAGGTTTATGGTTCTCTCGATCTCAAAATCGGTTGTGTATCCATGGTGTCTATGATCTTCTTCACGATATGATCCTTTTTCCCAACAATTATGTCGATGTTACTTCGACGACGGTTGTTGAGTGCTTGTCAAAACTAATATACATTGTTAGTTTTGTGATTTTCTTCGGGTGTTATTATTTGGTAGTGTCTCGAAGTTTCAGACAAATCCTATTGGATTTGATGTGTAAGCAAAGACCGGCACGGAAACCACCATGGATGAGAAGACAATCTAGAGTGGAAGATGTAATCTCTTTCTCGTTATGGCGATGTTCGTATAATCGCTTAAACTTGGTCGTCCCAATTTTTATTTCTTGTGATTGAATCAATATATTGGATTCTAAACCGAAGAATATCTATAGCTCTAAATTGGAATTAAATCAAAGTAATACAATAAAGGGGAGAAAAAGTTATGATGCGACGAAGATTCCAAGTTCGCAAGACAATTAGCAGAGTTGATATTCTGTTAAGAACAAAAATCTATCAAAAAACAACATCTTTAGATTTTAATTCATTTGATATGTTGTTGCTTTTTCAGTTTAGTTATGTTATTTGTTGTTTTTATCATTCTTTGTACTGTTTATGTATTTGTGAATGTACACTATATCTCATATAATAATATAACAAGATGTTAAAAAAAAAAATTAAAACAAAAAATTAATTCAAACATTATATATGTTGAAACAGAAGGATTATAGAATTTTTTTTTTAACATCTGCTTTATATATTAACTGGAAAGCGTATTGTCTTTATGTAAACAATGATTCATGAAAGGAGGGACATAGAAATGATAGTAATATGTGAGATCATAAGGGATCTCTTTTTTAGCCAAGTTGTCAGCTGCTTTATTTGCTTCCCGGTTGATCCATCGAAATTGAACCTCTTGAAGTCTTTCTTTCCAATGTCGTATTTCTCTGATCCAGTTGTAGTTGTTGAAGTTAATTGTTTGACCATTCAGACACTTGATCATCTCTTGATTGTCTCCTTTAAAAATTATCTTTTGATACCCCTTTACCCAGCATTGTTGCATAGCCATTAGTAAAGCTTGGAACTCTGTTTCAACAGGAGTATAGATTTATAAAATGGTGGAAGACACACGGAGTAGAATTCTGGTCTATTTTTCAGTGTACCTATTCTTTGCTTGTAACAAATAATATTTTTCCGCTACAATTATTTGAAAAGTAATGGAGTTACGCAGAATAAATATATACATGATATACATCTGTATACGTATGTGTGTTGCATAGAAAGCTCTAACAATTTGCATCAAATTAAAACAAAAACATTTATTGTAGGATGTATATTGGTATGTAGCATTTTAACCACTAGGTGCTTTACCCCGCGCACGCGCGGAGAGAGGGGGATTTAAGTTTTTTTGTTTATTCATGTACCTCTTATCACTTACTTATTTGGTTATTAATCTACTCGTTGTCAACCATGTCATATTATTCTTTTAAATGAACGCAGGTGATGCAAATAGGATCTGAGTGCACTAAAACCATTTTTAAAAAACATTAAACTAAAGAAAAGAATACGTTCTTTTTTTTGTTGGTCCAAGGCTTTGTCCCTTTTTTGGATTTTCTGTCCGGGAACTTCTACATGTTTTACTGCCGGAAAAGTTCTCTTTTACCGGTCATGTACTTTATTTCCGAATGCGTTTAAGCAAATCTCGTGATGACAAAAAAAGAAGAAGAAAAATCTCGGTTTTGTAATGCATCGTTGAACCTGCAATTATAGAATCAGAATATGAACTGTACACAAAAAAAATCAAAGAACAACAAACGCAATACATATTTGTTCTCCACGACAAGTAAAGCAAACAAAACCTGTTTCCAATCGAGAAAATAACTGCAAAATATTAAATACTCTCCTCCTTTCACAACTAAATGCCAAACTAATAATTCATCTCTAAAAAAAACACCATAGATATGATCTTATTATACTTTTTGTTTTGTCTTCCCCCAAATCAGAGAGAACTTCCAACTTCGTATATGAACAAAGAATCCAACTCTGATACACCAAACTCATGGTTCTGGTACTGGGACTGGTGCTGGAGGTTTGAGAAGTGGCTGCAAAGCTTTCACAACTATAATCATATTCAGTCTAAACTTAGATTCATATTGCACACACAATGCTTCCACCGCTGCTAGCTGCATTCCCACATTACAAGATTCATATATTTCTGATCAAAAAGACACAACATTGTAATTTCGGTGATATTTTCCAAATTTTCAGAGGGTACCTTAGCTACTGGTTTAGGATGATACTCTCCTTTTAGCTTTGGATCAACACACTGCTTCACTATGTCTTCACTCAGTCTTGGTGTAGCCTGAAATAATAAACGGCAAACTTCAACTTCAAAGACAGAAAATTAAAACAGAGCAGGATACAGATTTGGACAGCACACAGATAATGGACATACCTACAAGACTTTGTTGGACCCGTGGCATTGTATGATCCACAGGTTTCCTCCCGGTCAAAAGCTATAGTAGTACAACCCCAAAGCTATACACGTCACTCTTCTGTGTCAACTGTCCAAGCATAGCATATATGCAAATGAAAATATCTCATTACCCTTTAGAAGACATGGCGAGGATAACAATTTAATAACAGGTGGCGAGAAGGGTGTGACTTACGAATCGATAAGTAGCCGCACGACGACAAGTTGAGTTGAGGTTGCATCATTCAAGTTAGCCCCATGGACAAAGCGTATTTGTCCGAAGATATCCGCCAACATGGTGATGGTTTAAAACATGTTGGCAATCTATTCTATGTAATTTTATTTGTTAGGTGATGATTGTAGGGAAGGGAGAACTATACCTGGGATATTAAAAATGTGGATAATACGGAAGCCTTGAGGGTTGCGACCAGTGTGGAGATGAGTACCTGTTACGGCGGGTTCTGATTTTATAGGTGATGCCGCAGGATCGATGGAACGTTTCGGAGATGGTGCTGCCCGTTTCGGATTTAATGCGATTAATGAGAGATGGATTTATGAGATAGGGTGGAGGACGTGATGAGAGTGATTAGTGGTTACGTGGAACGGCTATCGGTTGAGCTTCACGATCTAAGAAGGTCTGCATAGGGTTTGGTAGGAAGAGAATCGTCCGACGGAGGACGACGATTAAAGGATGGGCTTGAAGACGTTTCAGGTTCCTTAATTCGCTGTGGGTAAGGCTTCACAGGATGAGTGAGTGGTCTGTCCGATGAATAGTTGAATTTGGGCTGTTTTTTTGTAAGGTGCATTTAGTCACCTTAGTGGGCCTCGTAAATCAAAGACAAATGAATGTTGAACTCTATGAGACCAACCAAAAATAAAAATAAATCGCAAGGAAAAAAGCAGGATTGACGTGAAGAAGGAAAAAATATGAGAATGCCACATAAGTTGCTGATGTGGAGACCCCTAGATGGAGAGAAAAAAGTGAGCTATTATATATATGATTAAGAAGAAGAAAAAAACTAGAAAAGAAGATGAATTTTTTTTTTTATTCGACATTTTCATTAGAAAACCCAGTAAACTGGGAAAAGATTACAACATGGGCCGTACAGTAAATCCAGCAGAGAAATAAAATGAGCCCAAAGAAGGTCCAAATACGATTCTGACTTATCCCGAAAGAGATAAGATCAAAACCGAACACGTGGCAAGCACCGAGACAGCCCGGCATGCAACCACCGTGGATCAACCGATCAACGAGAAATCTCCGGAAACAACATCCCGAGGCCACGACTCCGCTCCACAGATACCCCACGCTGCCGATCTACTCGCTCCGCCGAAAGATACTGCCGACGAAACCTGCAAAGAAAAGAAAATCAGCTACAAAAATCACACCGGAAATCGCCTCACCGAGGAGGCTCCACGCCGGCCAAAGAAAGAAGTCGAATCGGCCTATTGATTCCCAAGACAAGGTGGGAGAAGCGATGGAGATATTAATCCAAGAGAGAGGGGACTCCGAGAGAGACTCCGTAGAACTACAGGCTGTGCGACGGGAAGAAGCAACGGGAGCGGAGATCGGAAAGAGCCGGAAAGAACCGGACCGAATCTGATATTAATCGGAAGTTAAGCTGGGCGAAACCCCAGCAAGAAATCCGACACGACATCGGAAATCAAAACGATAAGAGACCGATATCAAACAGTGATAGCGAGGTTTTTTCGGTATCTAAGCACTACTATCACTCTAACAATTCCTAAAACCTCTACACATGTCGATGTAGCATTTGAGGTATCAATCCAGTAAGGCAAGAAGATTAACACATCAAGAATGCAAGATACTACTCAAGCTAAACAAATCCAATAAAAAGGGGGTTTCTAACAACCTAAACAAAAATCAAAACAAGAAAGCAACAAGACACTAAGCAGATACTAAACGAGAAGACAAACAAGCTAAAAGAAGGGTCCTAGGATGAGGCTATGGAGACTAGGCGATCTAGAAAAAATCAATGATGCTTCAATCAATCAAACATTGCTAAACAAGACTAATGATCATAATTAAGCTAATCACATTATCATGTTCATAACTCCTATGCTAATCAAGCAATCATTCAATTCTCATTTGCAAATTACAAGACAAGCAAGCATTAATATCCATCAAACACCTTTTAGCAAAGCTAATCCTTAGGCTAAGAACACTAATCATTAGACTAATCCAATCTCTTGGCACTAATCCCTTTATCTAATCCCTAATCAAGATCAAATTCTCATTTGTGATTAAGAGATAAACAAGCAATGCAAACAAGTTCTCATTACCAATATTCACCTTAGACAGCTAATCTCTTAGGCTAAGAGTGAAAATTCTCTAAAAAGTTCATTCAAGCATTTCATCGAACACCTTTCGGGCATGAAAAGCCTAGCATCTAGATTCAACAATTCCTTGCAACCTAGCATAGAGATCAACTAATTAGAGAAGGATCATTCATAAATAAGTCCTAAACATCACTAATCATCACATAAACCACCTAAATCAACCTCATCCACAAAACCCAAAAACTCTACTCCCTAATCATAAAAGAAATGTGAGAAATCATAAATAGAAAGAGAGATTAAGAGAAACAAGAGAAACACTTAATTAAACTTAAAATCAAAGGTTTACAAGTTCTAAAATCATAAACAAAAGCATAAGACAAAAGAAATCTATGGCTTAGGTAGCTTAGGGTTTTAGAAATCCAAAATTACAAATTTATAGTGTGGGCTTCGACAGGCTTGTACCGACCGGTTCTGGTTGGTATGGCGAGTCCATATGAGTCCCTGTCCAAAATGCATCAAATTGAAGATGTTGGATACCGACTGCTTCTGTCCGGTATGGAGCGATCGGTATGTCGAGTCTGAGCAGTACCAGACAAGTTTGGTCCATATTCTGAGTCCGTATTGTTCCCTGTCCAAAAATTGCAAAACTAGATGCTTCATACCGACCTCATTTGGTCGGTACACAGAGTCGGTATGCGTCCCTGTGAAAATGGTGGTTCCGGATGGCTTTGTATGGACTGGTTTTGGTCGGTATTGTGGGTCAATACATGCAAAATATGGGTCTTCCTTTATTCAAAACATCTCCTCTTGGTCCCAAACACTTCTCATGGTTCAAGACTCTTTTCCAATCATCAAGAACTCCTCCAAAAGCTCCAACATCACCTAAAAATGATTTAAGAAAGGACAAATAATGCAAACTCTAATCCTAAACACACTAAATCCTAAATGCATGAATTCCTAATAATATGCTTAAGTATGAATGCAAAATGCATGAAAACTATGAAAATTATGATACTATAAACATATAAAATATGATACTATCAATTCCCCCAAACTTATCTTTTGCTTGTCCGCAAGCAAACAATCAAGGATAAGATGTGAGAAAGGTTTGAAAATGGGAGATTAAATCCGAGAATGTCAACAAAGGAATTCAATTCAATGCCCTTCAAAGTAGTTGCAAATGCACAAACAATCTCTACTCCAAAAGAGTTAGTCATGCTCATCAAACATTTCGCTCTAATAATCAAACCATCAAAGCAATAACAAGCAACCAAAGAAACACAACTCTTTAACATTCAATTAGGTGTTTGGTAGACTCTCTATGTAACGCCCCTTTCCCATTCTCCGCTGACCGTCGAGCTGACCGGTCAACAATCAAACAAGAACATGACCAATCGAACCCGAGCAAGTCGAACGGGAAAAGTTCGCCACAGGACGAAGTCAGAGACGGATCGGTTTGAGACAAAGGCTCGCACTAATCCATCTTTGACCTCGCTATCCTCACTTCCGTAATACAAGTTGTACACCTTGTACCACTTCGGTGAGTTGTGTCGGTTCGGACCAAACCTCATATCAGGGAAACAATTTCATTTTTGAGTAACTAACGTTAAGCACAACGTTTAATAGAATTTCACAAACAATCGTCAGGTAAAATACAAAGAAGTCAACACAACGAAACAAAAATAACGCCGAACCGAGAAAACACCCGAAAACCCACGAATCAAATCCCGTCACAAGCAACCCGAAACCACACCGAGGACCTCCCGCGTCCGTCGCTACCTAAACCTGAAAAACACAAAAAGAGTATAATGAGCGATCTAAGATCACCCAGTGAATTGGCTCCCCACTATCGGCTTCTAATCTATCTAGTTTCTACAAATTCCCGCCCCAAAACCCAAAATAACAATCAACAGAAATAAATAGTCGATCACGCACTACCACGTCGTGTCAACCCACACACAATCAAGCAATAGCCAAAACAAGATAATTAAGGGAATCGAAGGCACTGCGGCACATGTCCTCGATTAGACTCGATCTATCTATCGCGCAACGGAAGAAAGATAACAAAACAACCACTGGGCCCTACGAACTTGGTGACTTCCACGGGTTTCCACTGTCACCGATATGGCAACTAACCCACATGACTCCTAGCCGTCCATACAACGACTAGGACACCGTTCTCTGTCCATCGATACGCGGCGACTCTGGTTACCCCCGGCAACCCGAGCTTCCATGCAGTCCGGCCCTAGGACGCGACCCCGTATTCTCCGGACTACACCCTACAGACGTCACTCCATAGGTTCGCACCCGCCAGGCTAAGCTGATCAGGTTCTCAATTCCCGAGGATCCAATCGGGATGGAAGTACCAGCACGTAAACACAACCTAGGCTTGTGGAATCTAACGCACACTAGAGTCCTAGTGCAGAAATATAAACACGCAGACTCGCTGGGACTCTAGCACAGATCACACAATCAATATCAATAGTAAATCCCCAACCATTCCGCAAGCCTCTACACTACCACCGCTCTGACTAGGTAAGATACCTAGTCAGCACCACTAACTTACCCGATCCCGTGACCGGAGTAAGTGTCCGCAATAACTGCTCGGCCCAACACCGAGCAGTCTAACAAGCCTGCACACAAGCTCACAACAATAACAATAATCACAACAATCAATCACGCAATCACAATCAATCACACAATCACACACAAGCAGGCTTATTAGGGTTGCTATCATCTTTTAACCAATTTACGTCCGCTACCTTAGGTTAGCGGCTCGCTAACCCGTAGACGGTTCACCAATCATCACACTTCTTATTTCTTAACCAAACCTAATCATCATTTATTAACTCTTCGGTCCGTCGGTTTAGAGTTAGTAAACTTACTAATTCCCTGACGTCTCATTATTAACTTAATTTAATTTATTACCCAGTCCCGCTATTAAACCTAAACCCCAATCCCGTTACAATAGTCTATACGTTCGTTTAGGTTTAACCATATTGTAATGTCGTCTTAATTCCCGTATATAGATTCATTAATTATCGTTCTTATACCATATATATGCATATACGGTCCTAAATAACGATCTATATGAATGCATCACCCAATTATCACTAACAACCTAGCGGCACACAACCAATTAACCTTTTAATTCTTTAAACCCTAACATGCTTATCCGATCCTAACCGGTTTAACATTAAACATCCAATTAATTACTCATTAGGTTAAGTAACGGGTATGCAATCCTAGTACTATGGTTTATCAATTTTCGGTCTATATGAGTCTAAAGGTTTGTGAGCCGACTCACAGTGAGATAGGTGCGGAAATGGCGGCTTTGACACGGTATGAATCCCGAGACCCCCGAACTGGAACCCTAATATCCCGAATGCACGAACTCGAACCCCGAAACTTCCCGAACGTCCTGACCGTTGACCGAATGATTCCAATCAAGCTTCCGGACCATCTTCTCTCTCTCTTCTTCATCTTCACGTCTCTCTCTCTACTTTCTCTCTCTTCTTTCTCTCTCTTCTTTCTCTCTCCTCTTTCTCTCTCTTCTTTCTCTCTCCTCCGGCCTTCCTTCTTCCTCTCTCCTTCTCCTCATTTCACGCTTCTCTCTCCTTCCTTCTTCCTCTCTCTCTCTTCTTCTTCACGCTTCTTCCCTCCTCCTCTCTCTCCTCTTCTTCACGCTCCTCTTCTCTCTTTCTCTTCCTCTCTCTTCTTCTTCTTCTTCTCTCCCTCCTCTTTGATATATCATGGTTTTTACTAGTTTTAGACCATGATATAAGTGTGTTTTTAGTGTCTTTTGTGTTCTTTTAGAGTCTTTTACAGGTATAATCAGGTTTGGAGCTAATTTGGAGATAATGGAGCATTTTGGAGATTTTTGGAGTGTTTGGCCGAGAGATAGAGTTCACTGTCCGAAACAGAGAAGGGTGTCGATCGTTGCACTAGCATCGATCGATGCACCAGCGAGATGGGCCGAAACTCGGCGGTTTAGAAGAGTGAAGAATTTGCACTTTGATCCAGAAGTTCCTGATATTTACAAAGAAGCCCCTGGCCGAGATTATGCCTATATAATAGAGTTTTTAGAGTTTTTATTAGGGACGCTTGATACTTTTTACATTACGCAATTCATAATTAAGAGCAGAGGATTTTAGAGCTTTTTGGGGCTGATCTGAACCTGTTACATCATCTGTATTTGGAGAAGATTTCGAACCCCTTTTACTCTTATTCTTTTATGCAATTTATTCATTCTATGATTATGATTTCATTATCTATGTCTGAGTAGATCTATAGTTAGGTTTAGGGTTTCTCACATAGGATTTCATGACTTGCTAGACTTGCTCAAATTCAGTTAAGGATTCATAACTATATCTGTTCTTCAATTTAATTGTGCTTAAAGCTAGTTCTAACCTGATCAATTAGAATCTAGATATTAGGTTGCTAAATACGTCACGAAAGTGGGGTTTAGGAATCTGAACTAATTAAATTGGGCAATTAAACTATTCACAAACGGAAGTTTGGTTTAGGATAATTGTGAACATATCAAACTTGGACTTATTGCTAGTTTAATCTGTTAGTTCTCGCAAACGAAAGTTTGGTTTGCTGCACTTAGGCTTAGAGAATTATCGCAAAGGAATTTGGTTAATTATATATCTGTGTTTTGAGTTCTAGAACTGTTCTTAATTAGATCCTTGCTGAATGAACTGTCTGCTTGTCTGATTTCCTGAGAATACCCTAGGCTTGACGCTTTTAATTACTTGCTTCACAACCGTTAATCTCTGCTACTGATTTACTTTCTCGCACCGCTTTCAATTCAATCACATTGCTTCTTTCTAGTATTTATTCCTATAGTTTGATTCTCTTGAGACCGAGTGTCCCTGTGGATTCGATAACCCTATATACTACTTTGACATTGCTGTTCACTTGCAGTTTAGTATAGGGAAAACTTACAACCTATCAAGTTTTTGGCGCCGTTGCCGGGGACTCTTTGAGTCTTCGATAGGACCGAACTTAGGGTTTTTACTAGAAATTTTTCTTTTTGTTTTTGTTCTTTTTCGTTTTTTGTTTTGTTTTGATTTTGCTAACTTTTTCTCTGTTTCTTTCTGTCGCAGGTACGAATTTCGCCTTGCGTCGATCGTTGCATACCTTGCGTCGATCGTCACTAGGCGATTCTGAGAATTGAATCGATCGTTGCACTGATAGCATCGATCGTTGCTGGACGATTACAGACAGTTTATGCCAACGCAGAAAACTCGAAGTAATCAGAACTCGAGCTTGGTTAATCTCGATCTAGAGGAACTTGGACGTCTAGAAAGGACTAACAGAAGAGAAAAGAGAGAGAGAATGGTACGAGAACGTTTGATCTTGATACCAGATGCTGAAGGTACCCTAAGGGACCAAGATGACAACCCGTACAATGCTGCTGGGCATCGGGTTGATGCTGAAGGGAATGTCATCCCTGATCCTCCTGAGCAACATGAGCTGAACCGAAACCAGGGTCAAGGACAGACCCAAGGTAGAGAGATGGTGGTTCATGAGAGGACACTAGCTGATTACAACAGACCTGGTGAGTTTCATGCAAACCGAGCAGCTCTAGTGCTTCCTACTTTCGAGAGGAATGATTTTGAGGTAAAAACCATCTACTACCAGCTGATGAGACAGATTGCTTTTCATGGTCTTCAAGCAGAGCAGCCTATGGATCACATTGACAAGTTTGAAGACAGAGTCACTGGCATGAAGTATGAAGGAGTATGCCCGGACTATCTGTTCCTTAAGCTATTTCCGCACAGTCTTGCTGGAGACGCTAGTGCATGGCTGAGACAACTGGCACCTGGTCAGTATACTACTTGGACAGCCTTAAAGAGTGAGTTCCTGCGTCACTTTTATGATGATGCACGCTCGGATCAGTCCAGACAGGACATACTCACCTTTTCCCAAGGAGCTGTGGAGCCCTTGAAGACTGCCTGGATGAGATTTAAGCAGTATCAGCGTGACTGTCCACACCATGGATTCACAGAAGTACAGCTGATTGGTATCTTCTTCAGAGGCATAGATCTTCCTTATCAGACTGCGCTGGATAATTCCAGTAATGCTAATTTCAACACCAGGACTCCTACACAGGCTAAGCAGTTGATAGAGAACCTGATTGGCAGCAACAGTTGCAAAACAATGGATGAAAGGAGAAAGAGATCTGGTGGAACCGTAGAGAATTCTGATATAGCTAATATAAGATCCAGATTGGACACAGTCTACAATCTCCTAACAAGTAAGAAAGCTGTCCACTTTGCACAAGATGTAGAGGTGATTCAGGCTGAGGAGGAAACTCAGGAAGAAGATGTGAATTTCATAGGAGGTTCTGGTTTCCAAGGTAATAAATTTGGTAATCAACAGGGGAACAGATTCTCCAATGGTGGACAGACTGGTGGTTTTCAGAAGACCTATGGACAAGGTAATCAGAGGACCTATGGGTCTACATCCTATCAGACTCCTCCTGCACCTACAGCCCATGAGAGCAAAATGGAGGCTATGATGGAACAACTGATGGAGAGTCAAACCAAGTTTTCTGTGGACAACAATAAGAAGCTGGACGCTGTCTATCAAGACCTCAATGGGAAGTTTGAGTCACTGAGCACTCACATGAAGCAATTGGACACTCAGGTCAACCAGATGTCCAGCTCACTGAAGGGAAAAGGAGTTGCAGAGACTCATATTAAGGCCTGGTCTGTACTCATTAATGATGGATCTTATCTAGGGGAGAAATTTGAGCTAAGTACAGCTGAGTTGGTGACTAAGGCAGAATTTTCGGATTTCTGTGAAAAACTCTCGGGTAGAAACTGCAGTGATGCAACGATCGACACACAGCTGGCATCGATCGATGCAGGTCGTGAACGAGCAGAAGATCCGTGGGATGAAAGTGAGATTGATGCAGAACTAGCCCGCCTATTCCCTGATGTATCTGAGATCACTCAAGAGGATGTTTATGCACAAGCCATTAGGCAATGTCCCAAGGTGTCTGAAGTGATTAAACAAGAGATTGAAGAGCTGAAAAGGCTAGAAGAGAGTGGTGAAGACTTGGAAGAAATTCCACCTTCTGATGATCCACCTTATCATCCATGTGTTCAGAGATATTTGAACAAGATGTTGCCTTTAGATGAGGAGCTGAGAGAATGGGTGATAATAGTTCCTCAGCATATCATTGATGTTCTGCTAACTAAGGTCCCGAAGAAGCTACCTGATCCTGGAGTCTTTGTGCTAGATTGTTCTATATTTGAGGATAGTTTTAGGCGCTCTCTATGTGATTTAGGAGCTGCTGGAAGCATAATGCCTTACTCTGTGGCAGAGAAGCTGGGAATGTTGGATTTTACTCCTACTAGGACTTCTCTAATCCTAGCTGATCAGTCCATACGAGTTCCTGAAGGACTTCTTATGGACATTCCGGTGAGAGTTGGGAACTACTTAGTTCCAACGGATTTCCTTGTGCTGAAATATGACTGTAACCCGGATGAAGCTTTATTGCTGGGGAGACCATTCTTGGCTACAGCAGGAGCTGTGATTGATGTTAGACAGAGTCTAATAGACCTCCACCTGGGAGATGAACCGCTGCGATATGAGATGGAGAAGCTGCGAAAGCCACTAATAGATGGACAGACTTTCATAATCATGGAAGCAGATGATGAGCAGCCAGATGAGACTGCAATACTAGATCCTGGAGCACATTTCACTCCATCTTTTCTTGGCCATGAGCATTCCGCAACAGCCTACTCACCACCCTGGATGAGGAGACTTGAACAGAGACAGAAAAAGTCTCTGTCAGGACCTCCTGGCACTTGAAAGATCTCATCCGTCCGGTCAAGCTATTGACCTTAAACAAGCGCTGGGTGGGAGGCAACCCACCATTAGGTACTAGTGTTTTTCTTTTTCATTTTTGGTGTTTTTGTTAGGATTTTACGTTTGTTTTTGTTTCTGGTGAGTTTATGTTTGCAGGTCTCGGTTAATTCGCAGTGCAGCGATCGATGCATTTTTGCATCGATCGTCACAACACGAAAGGAATCGCATTGCAGCGATCGTTGCGGTCCTGAGCAACGATCGACCATACACGAAAATCGCCAAGTAACGGTCGATGCACTCAGTGCAACGGTCGATGCTTAACGACAGAGGTAACCCGACAGACATAACTCCACCTTTTCAATTTTTATTTTCTTTCTACCGATCCTTCGCTGGACACTACTGGGGACAGTGTGTCTTAAGTGTGGGGGAGGTGCTACTGACTTTTGTTTTCTGTTTTCTTAAGAGTCAGTCCGTTTTTCAAAAAAAAATTTGTTTTATTGAGTCAAAATTGTTTAAGTAAGAAACTATGATTTTCTGAGAAGATTTACAAGACTTGCAGGAACTTAAGCAACCATTGGGATGAAGTTGCAAGATCTATCTATGACTATTAGAAAACCCCATCACAGATCAACCTACTGGGAACACCCACATCACTTCAGGTATCAGAGGATCCTTTACTGACTTCAACCTTAATACTGACTTAGAATTTCTCACCTAAGGGCTTGGTATGCTTTATGTCGGATTCCCTTGTTAGTTCTGACACAGCATGTAAACCTGTCCTATTTAGTCCCCTTCTCCCCTTCTATAAAGTAAAAAAAATAATAATAATAAACTGAGGATGAGTTAGTAACTCCGAAGTGGTCATGGGAATAGTAGCAAACACTATTATCTCTCATGTGATCCATGGAATGTGTCCAAAGTACACCCCATAACGGGAAGAACACTGATAAAAAAAATAAAATGATACCCAGTGGGGAAAAATCAGTTGTTAAAGAAGGGAAAGAGAAGAAAGGGACTAGAGAAAGATAGTATGGTGGTCTAGAGCTGATAAGGTAAGAATCCATGTGCCTTTAGATCGATACTCCTTAGGTGAGACCGCACTTAAATACTTGTAGAAGTCAGTAGGGAGAATTTGAATGCTTGAATGTGATTGTGGAGTTTACCTAGGACAGTTGCTAAGTGTGGGGGAAGTACATGTTGGTCTTGATATCCTGTGATTGATTCTTGCAGTGGTTTACTAAGGGGAATCTGAGTATTGTAGCTTCTAGGATGAAATGAGTTTCTGAAGAGTTTTCAAACCTCTTCACCATGTTTTAGTTCTCTGTTTTGCTTGAGGGCAAGCAAAGGATAAGTGTGGGGGAGTTGATATATCATGGTTTTTACTAGTTTTAGACCATGATATAAGTGTGTTTTTAGTGTCTTTTGTGTTCTTTTAGAGTCTTTTACAGGTATAATCAGGTTTGGAGCTAATTTGGAGATAATGGAGCATTTTGGAGATTTTTGGAGTGTTTGGCCGAGAGATAGAGTTCACTGTCCGAAACAGAGAAGGGTGTCGATCGTTGCACTCTAGCATCGATCGATGCACCAGCGAGATGGGCCGAAACTCGGCGGTTTAGAAGAGTGAAGAATTTGCACTTTGATCCAGAAGTTCCTGATATTTACAAAGAAGCCCCTGGCCGAGATTATGCCTATATAATAGAGTTTTTAGAGTTTTTATTAGGGACGCTTGATACTTTTTACATTACGCAATTCATAATTAAGAGCAGAGGATTTTAGAGCTTTTTGGGGCTGATCTGAACCTGTTACATCATCTGTATTTGGAGAAGATTTCGAACCCCTTTTACTCTTATTCTTTTATGCAATTTATTCATTCTATGATTATGATTTCATTATCTATGTCTGAGTAGATCCATAGTTAGGTTTAGGGTTTCTCACATAGGATTTCATGACTTGCTAGACTTGCTCAAATTCAGTTAAGGATTCATAACTATATTTGTTCTTCAATTTAATTGTGCTTAAAGCTAGTTCTAACCTGATCAATTAGAATCTAGATATTAGGTTGCTAAATACGTCACGGAAGTGGGGTTTAGGAATCTGAACTAATTAAATTGGGCAATTAAACTATTCGCAAACGGAAGTTTGGTTTAGGATAATTGTGAACATATCAAACTTGGACTTATTGCTAGTTTAATCTGTTAGTTCTCGCAAACGAAAGTTTGGTTTGCTGCACTTAGGCTTAGAGAATTATCGCAAAGGAATTTGGTTAATTCTATATCTGTGTTTTGAGTTTTAGAACTGTTCTTAATTAGATCCTTGCTGAATGAACTGTCTGCTTATCTGGTTTCCTGAGAATACCCTAGGCTTGACGCTTTTAATTACTTGCTTCACAACCGTTAATCTCTGCTACTGATTTACTTTCTCGCACCGCTTTCAATTCAATCACATTGCTTCTTTCTAGTATTTATTCCTATAGTTTGATTCTCTTGAGACCGAGTGTCCCTGTGGATTCGATAACCCTATATACTACTTTGACATTGCTGTTCACTTGCTGTTTAGTATAGGGAAAACTTACAACCTATCACTCTTCACGCTTCTTCTTCTTCCTCTTATCCTCTCTCCTCTTCTCCTCCTTCACGCTTCCTCTTCTCTCTCTCTCTCTCTCTCTCTCCTTCACGCTTCACCTCTTCTTCTTCTTCTCCTTTCTTCTTCCTCACGCTTCCCTCTTCTTTCTTCTTCTCCACGCTTCTTCTTCTTCTCCTCTCTCTACTTCTTCTTCTTCTCACGCTTCCTCTTCTCTCTCTCTTCTCTCAC
Source organism: Orychophragmus violaceus (assembly GCA_030180135.1). Classification (NCBI taxonomy): domain Eukaryota; kingdom Viridiplantae; phylum Streptophyta; class Magnoliopsida; order Brassicales; family Brassicaceae; genus Orychophragmus; species Orychophragmus violaceus. Next base: position 14,601,592 of record CM058238.1, on the reverse strand, counting down.
GCTCCTTCTCTTCTTCTTCTCTCCCTTCTCACGCTTTCTCTCTCTCCCTTCTTCTTTTTCTTCTCTTCTTCTTCTCCTCTCTCTACCTCTTCTCCACGCTTTCCTTCTTCTTCTTCTTCTTCTTCATCTTCCTTCACGCCTTCTCTCTCTCCCTTCTTCTTCTTCTTCCACGCCTTCTCTCTCTCCCTTCTTCTTCTTCTTCTTCTTCTTCTTCTTCTTCTTCTTCTTCTCTCCCTCCTCTTTACGCTTCTTTTTCTTCCTTTTATTGTTGTTGTTGTGAAGAATGAAGAGAAGTGAGCTCTCTTTTATAGTTGAACATGATATCTTACATAGTGACAAATGTCACACTCTACCTCTTCTTTTGTTGCCACGATTGAATGCAAAAACTAATCTAATTCAGTTCATCTTCCTTCTTTCTAAATGGCTGCCACGTTCTCCTTCCATAACAAGGCCAACATCAATGTATTTTGCTCTTTTTATTTTCTTTTGCCACGTACACCACTCAAAACCAAGCTATAATACATTGAATTTGATCCATCCACTCTTGTTGTGCCACCTCCTTCTCCATGTGCTAAATGTGAACCGAATTTCCTCTTCTTCTTGCTGATGTTCACGTGAATTAGGAATGTTCAATGTACAGCTTTAGTCCTCTCTTTTGATGCCACATGAACAATCAACAAATGAATAAAATTGTACACTCACTCCATCCTTGTCCTAAAGCCACGTGATGGATCAGTTTACTTGGGCAGAAAGTCTCTTCCTCTCTCCATGCCACGTTCATCCTTCAACCAACCAGCAACTTCTTATTCTCGACCAACCCGATGCTTCTGTTTAGCCGATTTCGCGTTTAATATTTTAAAAACTCTCTAGACGATCCCATAAATCCTCATCCCTCCATAATCAGATTCTCCATGCTATTTTATGAATTTAGCATTTTGAATCACTCCGTTTGGACACCCGTAGCTCCGGTTATGAATTTTTGAAGTTTTGTCGGTTTTGTCGGTTTCCATCCCGACAAGTCGAAAAACATGTTTCTGCTCCGATGTCTCCAACTCTGGTCTTGTGAACATTCTTTATATTAAAATATAAGAATATTCGGCCCGTCTCGGCTTCCGTCTCGACTTTTGGTAAAATTACCATTTTACCCCCGACATTGGTAAAATGACAATTTTACCCCCGGTTGACTTTCTGCTGCCCGTTGACCGTATTTTTGATACGGGGTATCACATTCTTCCCCACTTACAGGAATTCGTCCCCGAATTCTCCGTCACTGTCAGACTTCAAATTGGTTCCGAACCCTGTAAGTCGCTTCATCACTCTACTCTGACGCTCCTTACTGCTGCATACCACTGACCTCAACACTGATCCGATCTGACATCCCAATCTTGTACCCTGATCCGCTTCCACTCTCAACTGTCTTTACCAGTCTCAATCTTCGAACTCACTCCTGGTTAACTTATCTACTCTGCTTCTTACTTCCGTCTTCCCCACTTTGCCTTGACCTCCACATTCTTCGGTTGTGACTTCTTTCTTTCTTTCTGAGACACTCTTCAAGAATCTGACTACCTGCTTCCGGCTGACTGATTCCAACAACCTCACTGACTCTTCTTCCCAACTCTCGTTGCTCACTTCATATTCCTCGGCTCTTTTCCAGTTGGCTGCTTGATAAACTGATACACTTTCCACCGACAACACCCATCACTGCTTCACGGTCCGGTCCACTGGTCTCACGGCGTCTTGACACTTCATTACGCTTTTGGGTTCGGGTTCGGTCTCGGATTCACATCGCGTCGCCATTCCGACCTATAATCAACACAACCACTCACTGAACAATTAGTTCCATTCCACTCTATCCCCGATATTACTTTCCCATAGAAATATGGTTACGTAATCACGTACCCGACGGTTACTTGTGATTAAATAACAATACCCTATAAGTCTGTTCTCTCGTGAATTGACGGTTGAACACAACCGTTCCCAGTCGGCTCAAAACTTGAAATAAAATAAAATCAACACCTTACCTCTTTAACGAAGCCGAACAAAAACGATCAATCGCTAAGCAAATTTCCGAACTACTAACAAACCAATAGTCTCTAAGACCCAAAGCGATCAATCTACCAAAACCCACGCATGATAAAACAACGCAATCTACCGCACAACAATTCAATCAATCAATCAAGCAACATGAAAAGAAAAACAAGCAATCACCACACAATCACGCAATCTAATGATCGGTCGGATGCGTCGTAGGTCTGGGTTCGGGTCATGATGAACGGTCGTCAGTTCTGCTCATCATTTGATTTCACACAGTAATCTATTTGCTTTCAGAACCATCTCATTCATGCAAATAGTTACTATGCTACTCAAAACGATCAACTGAACACTCTGTATCCACCACATACATAAACGATATATCGTACACAATAAGGTTTTCTGTACATGGTTATGATCAGAGTCTACTCATAAGACCGTCATCATATCCAAAAACCCATACGACGCCGCTGTACATCAGAAAAGTCAAAGGCGACACGCAAAGTCGCCTATCCGCCGATCAATCTACAAGACAAGAATAGAGTTAGTGCCCCCAACTTACCTGGCCTAACTACAACTATCATATCCTAACGCCTCCAGCAACACCGAAATGCCCAACACCACTGGCAAAACGGCTCGCTGAAGTATCCGCTGGCAGGTGCGCCAGGAGGGTGTGGCAAGTGTGTGTCTCGAGATGGTGCTCTGATGGCTCGGCTATCGGGCAAGGATGAGTAACGTGACCTGCGCGGCCACACATCTGACAGACTGGAGTGGACGCTGAACGTTGTCCACAATAACATACGGACGCCTGATGATCATAACCTCCACATCACTGACGAAGAGAAGTCGGCTCTGATGGGGAATCGATGAAACAATCGGGTGTGCGATGACCCTCACCTCTACAAAACTGGCAAGTCCTCACTGGCTCGGGTCTGGACATCGAAACAACCGGTACTGCACAATGGGCGGCTGACTGGGCTCGGGATCTCTGCGGCTGGGTCCCGCTCAATAATCTTCTGGTACTAGTGCTCGGTACGGCTCTCCATCGGGTACACAATCCTGTTCTGGCGGTCGGGCAAGTCATCGCTCCATGGTCCTCCTGACCATATAACGGACGGTGATCGGATCCCGATAATGGATGGTACGGTTCTCGAAGACGCGGGTCTACTGCTTGGGGACACCAATGTAAATGAACCCATACACTCCACATCCGTCGTACGTCCTGTACTCCGGTATTGCTGGCGGCGAGACTGCCTGGTCCCTGCTGACTCATGACACTCAACTGTAACTGCTCCGCGCACACACACACACATCTCCACTCCACCTAGGACACACTGCTGCACGACTGCAATCACAACTCAAAGATAAGTTAGTGCAAATAGTACAAAATGCTACTTTCCCATCCCAACCCCGGGTTTAACGGACGCGTCTCGGTTTCCTAATGGATGCTTGTGTGACACATTTGACTCGATAAAACATGGAAAACGCTCAAAAATGAAATGTTTCGAAACCCATGCAGAACCATGCTCTGATACCACCTTTCTGTAACGCCCCTTTCCCATTCTCCGCTGACCGTCGAGCTGACCGGTCAACAATCAAACAAGAACATGACCGATCGAACCCGAGCAAGTCGAACGGGAAAAGTTCGCCACATGACGAAGTCAGAGACGGATCGGTTTGAGACAAAGGCTCGCACTAATCCATCTTTGACCTCGCTATCCTCACTTCCGTAATACAAGTTGTACACCTTGTACCACTTCGGTGAGTTGTGTCGGTTCGGACCAAACCTCATATCAGGGAAACAATTTCATTTTTGAGTAACTAACGTTAAGCACAACGTTTAATAGAATTTCACAAACAATCGTCAGGTAAAATACAAAGAAGTCAACACAACGAAACAACAATAACGCCGAACCGAGAAAACACCCGAAAACCCACGAATCAAATCCCGTCACAAGCAACCCGAAACCACACCGAGGACCTCCCGCGTCCGTCGCTACCTAAACCTGAAAAACACAAAAAAAGTATAATGAGCGATCTAAGATCACCCAGTGAATTGACTCCCCACTATCGGCTTCTAATCTATCTAGTTTCTACAAATTCCCGCCCCAAAACCCAAAATAACAATCAACAGAAATAAATAGTCGATCACGCACTACCACGTCGTGTCAACCCACACACAATCAAGCAATAGCCAAAACAAGAGAATTAAGGGAATCGAAGGCACTGCGGCACATGTCCTCGATTAGACTCGATCTATCTATCGCGCAACGGAAGAAAGATAACAAAACACCACTGGGCCCTACGAACTTGGTGACTTCCACGGGTTTCCACTGTCACCGATATGGCAACTAACCCACATGACTCCTAGCCGTCCATACAACGACTAGGACACCGTTCTCTGTCCATCGATACGCGGTGACTCTGGTTACCCCCGGCAACCCGAGCTTCCATGCAGTCCGGCCCTAGGACGCGACCCCGTATTCTCCGGACTACACCCTACAGACGTCACTCCATAGGTTCGCACCCGCCAGGCTAAGCTGATCAGGTTCTCAATTCCCGAGGATCCAATCGGGATGGAAGTACCAGCAAGTAAATAAAACCTAGGCTTGCGGAATCTAACGCACCCTAGAGTCCTAGTGCAGAAATATAAACACGCAGACTCGCTGGGACTCTAGCACAGATCACACAATCAATATCAATAGTAAATCCCCAACCATTCCGCAAGCCTCTACACTACCACCGCTCTGACTAGGTAAGATACCTAGTCAGCACCACTAACTTACCCGATCCCGTGACCGGAGTAAGTGTCCGCAATAACTGCTCGGCCCAACACCGAGCAGTTTAACAAGCCTGCACACAAGCTCACAACAATAACAATAATCACAACAATCAATCACGCAATCACAATCAATCACACAATCACACACAAGCAGGCTTATTAGGGTTGCTATCATCTTGTAACCAATTTACGTCCGCTACCTTAGGTTAGCGGCTCGCTAACCCGTAGACGGTTCACCAATCATCACACTTCTTATTTCTTAACCAAACCTAATCATCATTTATTAACTCCCCGGTCCGTCGGTTTAGAGTTAGTAAACTTACTAACTCCCTGACGTCTCATTATTAACTTAATTTAATTTATTACCCAGTCCCGCTATTAAACCTAAACCCCAATCCCGTTACAATAGTCTATACGTTCGTTTAGGTTTAACCATATTGTAATGTCGTCTTAATTCTCGTATATAGATTCATTAATTATCGTTCTTATACCATATATATGCATATACGGTCCTAAATAACAATCTATATGAATGCATCACCCAATTATCACTAACAACCTAGCGGCACACAACCAATTAACCTTTTAATTCTTTAAACCCTAACATGCTTATCCGATCCTAACCGGTTTAACATTAAACATCCAATTAATTACTCATTAGGTTAAGTAACGGGTATGCAATCCTAGTACTATGGTTTATCAATTTCCGGTCTATATGAGTCTAAAGGTTTGTGAGCCGACTCACAGTGAGATAGGTGCGGAAATGGCGGCTTTGACACGGTATGAATCCCAAGACCCCCGAACTGGAACCCTAATATCCCGAATGCACGAACTCGAACCCCGAAACTTCCCGAACGTCCTGACCGTTGACCGAATGATTCCAATCAAGCTTCCGGACCATCTTCTCTCTCTCTTCTTCATCTTCACGTCTATCTCTCTACTTTCTCTCTCTTCTTTCTCTCTCTTCTTTCTCTCTCCTCCGGCCTTCCTTCTTCCTCTCTCCTTCTCCTCATTTCACGCTTCTCTCTCCTTCCTTCTTCCTCTCTCTCTCTTCTTCTTCACGCTTCTTCCCTCCTCCTCTCTCTCCTCTTCTTCACGCTCCTCTTCTCTCTTTCTCTTCCTCTCTCTTCTTCTTCTTCTTCTCTCCCTCCTCTTCACGCTTCTTCTTCTTCCTCTTATCCTCTCTCCTCTTCTCCTCCTTCACGCTTCCTCTTCTCTCTCTCTCTCTCTCTCTCTTCTTCTTCTTCTTCTTCTTCTTCTTCTTCTTCTTCTCTTTCTCTCCCTCCTCTTTACGCTTCTTTTTATTCCTTTTATTGTTGTTGTTGTGAAGAATGAAGAGAAGTGAGCTCTCTTTTATAGTTGAACATGATATCTTACATAGTGACAAATGTCACACTCTACCTCTTCTTTTGTTGCCACGATTGAATGCAAAAACTAATCTAATTCAGTTCATCTTCCTTCTTTCTAAATGGCTGCCACGTTCTCCTTCCATAACAAGGCCAACATCAATGTATTTTGCTCTTTTTATTTTCTTTTGCCACGTACACCACTCAAAACCAAGCTATAATACATTGAATTTGATCCATCCACTCTTGTTGTGCCACCTCCTTCTCCATGTGCTAAATGTGAACCGAATTTCCTCTTCTTCTTGCTGATGTTCACGTGAATTAGGAATGTTCAATGTACAGCTTTAGTCCTCTCTTTTGATGCCACATGAACAATCAACAAATGAATAAAATTGTACACTCACTCCATCCTTGTCCTAAAGCCACGTGTGTTGGAATTGTGTCCAGTAATCTCGGTACTGTCTCTAGAAAGTAAGAGTATGTCAATGATCAGACATAAGTCATATAATACTGGGGGTCATGATGGCTTGCTAGAGTCCGCTCATGATCTATAAGTCTTGGACTTATTGCCTTTATTATATGATCCCATATGGGTCACACGCCTAAGCTAACAGGAAAATGTGTTGGAACGGCTTAGCAGAAGTACGGTAAAAGTGCCAGGCATTTGTCGTACTTAGAGAGAGATTAATGGGTCTGATTAAATCTAAGGGATTTAATCAGATTGGTATTTGGGCCCAAAAGCCCAAAAGGAACTAGACAAGTTTTATAAATAAAACTTAAGTCTGAATCCCTAAAAACCCTAAGCTCCGCGCCAACTCTCTCTCTCCCTGCGGCCTCCTCAGCTCGGTCTAGCAGCCTTCTTCCTGCTTGGTGTGCGTGTGTGAACCTTTGGAGGAGCTATCACTTGGTGGTTATTTGGGCCCAAAAGCCCAAAAGGAACTAGACAAGTTTTATAAATAAAACTTAAGTCTGAATCCCTAAAAACCCTAAGCTCCGCGCCAACTCTCTCTCTCCCTACGGCCTCCTCAGCTCGGTCTAGCAGCCTTCTTCCTGCTTGGTGTGCGTGTGTGAACCTTTGGAGGAGCTATCACTTGGTGGTTCTGCTGATCTCTGACCTGTTCTTCATATTTCCGCTGCATAACAAGGTAACAGGTGAGATCTATTATGTTTCTAATCAAGAGAACCTAGATCTGCATGTTTAGGACTGTTGAATCTGAGAATTGAATCTGGATTAACACTAAACATTCCATCAGTGGTATCAGAGCTATTGGTTCTGTGGTTTTTCTTGTTTAGAATCATGTTTAGGATTGTTTAAAGAGGTGTTTTTGAATCAATCTACTGATAAGAGAAAACACTTAAGAAACAAGAATTAAAACCTAAACAAACTAATGAAAATCGCAAACCAAACTATATGATTTGGTATGCGTCGGTTTGATGATGCACGGACCGATCGCTTTAGGATCGAGTCGCGTGATCATCCGATCGCGAGACATGGATCGATCGGCCGAGTGGATCACACGGCGATCGTGTCCCGCCTGTCTCGAGCGTCGTCCCGATCGTCTCGTCCAGCTGCTGTCCCGATCGCGTGAGGCTCTTGGCCGTCCGGATCGTGTCTTGCTCGCGGACGTCCCGAACGATCGGCCCGAGCTATCCCGTCCGATCGCGAGAGATGGCCCGGCTGTCTCGTCCCGATCTCACGGCCCGGCTGTCCCGTAGCGTCTCGACCATCGTCCCGTCCGGCTTCAAGTGCGGCTGGTCGATTGTGATCGAAGAACTAGGACACGGCCGTGAATGGTCCGTGACCAATTCGGTTCGGTTCGGTTTAAAACTTGATTAAAATTAAACGTCACGGTTTAATAAACAGACTTAAAATTTATTAAGTTCTGGTTAAACCGGGATAAGAAATCCAATGTCGAAATAATTATTGGATTTAGTGCCTAAACCAGTGGTTCTATAATTTGATTTGGTTGGACCAAATAAATTGAGAAAATCCGGTTTAGTAAATAACCGGTTGACAATTGTGGTCATCGTAGTAATTAATTTTGGTTACACCAATTTTAATGAACCAGACCGGTTATGTCATCTAATTGGGCAATTGGGTTATGTCTTGGACATAGACCAATTCTTGGGCCTCGGGCCAAGAAGTTAAAACAATTGGGCCAATTATTTGAGTCGTTTCTTCAGAATTAATTTAAAATTTATTTTATAAAATTATATAAATCGATTTTAAATTAAAGTTTCCGAAATTTTGAAATTAGAAAGTTTCTTAAAATAGAAGTTTCTAGATTTGCATGTTTTGGATTTTAAGAAATTTCTAAAGTTAGAAAGTTTCCAATTTTAGAAAGTTTCCAATTTTAGAAAGTTTCCAAAATTAGTAGGTTTCCCAATAAGGAAAGTTTCCCAAAATAGTAATCTTCTATTTTGGGATGAATTTTTTTAATAAACCTACAAACCTCAAATAATATCAAGCGTTGGATGTCTTGTCCAGTCTATGTCAGCTGTCGAAGCCCATTCAATTGTATTCATGGCCTTACAGTGTGAGGGTGTCTACTTTTGCGTGGATAAGACGGTTTGTGATTCATAAATGTCATTGGGAGTCCCAGACATTAATGATTACATGACTGTATAGTCTGGTTTTCTTGACTAGGCCATCGGGAGTCCCGGGCCTTGAGACATCAGAGTGGATTGGGCCTCGGGCCCAGATTCACAACCAAAAGTTATATCACGGATATAATTAGCCGATATAGGGCTTACCGATATAAGCTAAGGTTGGGTGACGGCCAGTGGCCCACTTTAATCTTAGTTATATGTGGATCTTGGAATCATTATATTCTATTGAGGGTAACTTATGTTATTGAATATAATGAGTGATTAATCATATTAAATTTAATACGAGATTAATCATATTGAACATATTAACTAATAACCTTTTATATTATATTTCAGCTATGACTACTACAAGCACTCAAAACACATTCTCAATCCGGTCTGTTCTCGAGAAGGAGAAGCTGACTGGAACGAACTTCCTGACGTGGTCAAGGAACTTGAGGCTGGTCCTCAAGCAGGAGAAGAAGGATTATGTCCTTCGTGATCCCCTCCCCGAGAGGCCTCCTAACAATGCCGCCAGGACTCTGCATAATGCTTGGGAAAAGCATTCGTCAGATGAAAATGATGTCTATTGCCTGATGTTGGCGACAATGACTGCTGAGCTGCAAATGCAGTTCGAGAGTGTGTTGTCACCCATCGAGATAATGGCAAGCCTGAAATCGCTTTTTCAGGAGCAAGAAAGGACTGAGAGGTTTCAAACAGTTAAGAACCTCTTAGACTGCAAGTTGGCTGCAAATGCGGCAGTGAGTCCTCATGTCTTGAAGATGATGGGTTATCTCGATCATCTTCAGAAACTCGACTGCCCTATCAGCCAGGAACTTGCCTGCGACATCGTTCTGCAGTCTTTACCTGCAAGCTATGATCAGTTCATTCTGAACTTTAATATGCATGGCTTGAGTAAGACATTGCCTGAGCTTCACGGAATGCTCAAGACTGCAGAGCCCAACTTGAGGAAAACTGCCAAGGACCCCAATGTGCTTATGGTACAGAAGGGCAAGGGCTTTAAGAAATCCTCTGCTAAGGATAAGGGAAAGGCTAAGGCTGTCCAAGTCTCGGACAAGGACACGCCAAAGCCCAAGCCCAAGTCTAAGGCTGGGCCTACTGACATCTGCAGGTTCTGTAAAGAACCAGGGCATTGGAGGAGAGAATGTAAGAAATTCCAAGAAGGTCTAAAGGAATTGAAGAAGAAGACTCTCGAGACTTCTTCATCAGGTATTTTTGTTATAGAAGTTAATACAACTACTTCTGATAATACCTCATGGGTTATGGATACTGGTTGTGGGGCTCATATTTGTACTAATATGCAGGCACTCAGCAACAGTAGAAGGCTGAAGCAAGGACAAGTGGAGCTACGAGTTGGGAATGGAGCGAAAGTTCCTGCACTAGCTGTAGGCACATACTTGTTGTCTTTACCTTCGGGATTGATTTTAGAACTCAATAATTGTTATTTTGTACCTGCGATAAGCAGAAATATTATTTCAATTTCTTTGTTGGATTTGGAAGGTTATGATTTTTCAGTTAAGAATAAATTATGTTCCTTCAATCGCAACAATTTGTTCTATGGTTGTGCCCCTCTTACGAATGGGCTTTACATACTTGATCAATCCGCGCCAATTTATAACATTGATACCAAACGGTTCAAACCTAATGAGGAGAACCGAACGTTTCTATGGCATTGTCGTTTAGGGCACATCAGCGAGAAACGCATCAAGAGGCTCCATTCGAATGGACTTCTTGGCTCATTTGACTTTGAGTCATGTGAGAAATGTGAATCCTGCATGATGGGCAAAATGACACGGGCCCCCTTTAATAAACCTAACGAGAGGGCCAGTGACTTATTGGGCCTGATACACACTGATGTGTGTGGCCCAATGTCCACAAATGCAAGAGGAAACTATCAGTACTTCATTACCTTCACTGATGATTTCAGTAGGTATGGATATGTTTATTTAATGAAACATAAGTCTGAATCTTTTGAGAAGTTCAGAGAATTCCAAAATGAAGTACAGAACCAACTTGGAAAAAGCATTAAGGCTCTTCGGTCCGACCGAGGAGGAGAATACTTAAGCCAAGAATTCAGTGATCATCTGAGAGAGTGTGGGATCGTATCCCAACTCACTCCTCCTGGAACACCTCAATGGAATGGTGTGTCTGAGAGGAGAAATCGGACCTTATTGGATATGGTTCGGTCTATGATGAGTCACACAGACCTTCCAATATCCCTTTGGGGATATGCTCTGCTAACAGCAGTGTTCACTCTAAATAGAGCGCCATCGAAAGCAGTAGCAAAGACACCATATGAATTATGGACTGGAGTGGCTCCAGTGCTGTCTTATCTAAGAATTTGGGGTTGTGAAGCCTATGTCAAGAGATTAATCTCAGACAAGCTTACACCAAAGTCTGATAAATGCTACTTCATTGGTTATCCGAAGGAAACCAAGGCTTATTACTTCTATCTACGTTCCGAGAACAAGATCTTTGTTGCCCGGGATTGTAACTTTCTTGAGAGGGAGTTTCTCTCTAAGAAAGACAGTGGGAGTAAGGTACTGCTTGAAGAAATTCAAGATGAACAGGATACTGCTCAACCTAATGAGGAAGAGCAGCAGGAGGACCTACAAGAAATTGTAGATCCTGAACCTGTAGTACCTGAAGTTCGAAGATCCGGGAGGATCCGTCACGAACCCGAGAGATATCAAGGATTCCTCGTGACTAACTGTCATGATCTTTTGATCATTGATGGTGATGAACCATCGAACTTCAATCATGCCATGATGGGCCCAGAGTCCTCGAAGTGGCGCAAGGCCACTGATTCCGAAATGGACTCCATGTCGGTCAACCAAGTGTTTTCGTTGGTTGACTTACCCGCTGGTGTAAAAGCCATCGAGTGCAAATGGATCTTCAAGAAGAAGATTGACGTGGATGGAAATGTCCAGATTTATAAAGCCAGGTTGGTGGCAAAAGGTTTCAGACAAGTTCACGGTGTGGATTACGATGAAACCTATTCACCAGTGGCTATGATGAAATCTATTCGGATTCTACTAGCAACTGCAGCTTTTCATGATTATGAAATTTGGCAGATGGACGTGAAAACCGCCTTCCTGAATGGAATTCTGGAAGAGGATGTGTATATGACGCAACCTGACGGTTACATAGATCCAAAGAATGCTGGGAAAGTATGCAAGCTTCATAAATCCATTTATGGATTGAAGCAAGCATCGAGGAGCTGGAATCGTCGTTTTGATGAAGCGATCAAGCAATTTGACTTCATCAGAAACGAAGAAGAACAATGCGTGTATAAGAAAACTAGTGGGAGCAAGATAGTATTTCTTATTCTGTATGTCGATGACATACTGCTTCTCGGAAACGACATTCCAATGCTAAAGTCGGTAAAGGACTGGCTTGGAAGTTGTTTTTCCATGAAAGACATGGGTGAAGCCGCATACGTTCTTGGAATCAGGATCTACCGGGATAGATCTAGAAGGCTGATAGGCTTGTGTCAAGATTCATACATTGACAAAGTCCTACAGAGATTCAGCATGAAAGATTCCAAGAAGGGCTTCACGCCAATGGTACATGGCACAACGCTAAGCAAGAAGCAGAGCCCTACGACGGCTGCTGAGCTTGAGCGCATGAAGAATATTCCTTATGCATCTGCAATAGGATCTATCATGTATGCCATGATCTGTACTCGTCCTGATGTTGCTTATGCATTGAGCATGACGAGTAGATACCAGTCAAATCCAGGTGAAAACCATTGGATTGCCGTCAAGAACATCCTGAAGTATCTAAGACATACAAAGGACAAGTTCTTGGTATACGGTGGAAGTGATGTGCTTAAAGTCAGTGGATTCACGGACGCAAGTTTCCAGACAGACCAAGATGATTTCCGGTCACAGTCCGGTTATATCTTTTGTCTGAATGGCGGTGCAATCAGTTGGAGAAGCTCCAAGCAAGACACCGTTGCTGATTCCACTACAGAAGCTGAATATATCGCCGCTTCGGAAGCTGCGAAGGAAGCTGTTTGGATACGAAAGTTCATTATTGAACTAGGTGTGATACCAAATGCGGCTGAGCCTCTGGCACTGTTTTGTGACAACAATGGTGCTATAGCTCAGGCAAAAGAACCAAGATCACATCAGAAATCCAAGCATGTTCTAAGAAGATTTCACTTGATACGTGACATCATTAATAGAAAGGAAGTCAAGATCAGCCGAGTTCAAACTGATGATAACGTCGCTGATCCGTTGACAAAGCCACTCCCAAGACCTAAGCTCGAGTTCCTAACTGAAGCTGTAGGCATTAGAGACATTGAAATGTAATCTAAATTTGAGTGGGAGTTTGAGGGCTTTATTTAGTTATTTGATATGTTCTTGTAAAACATTTTATGTTTAATGAAATTATTATTTCAAGATTATTTTAACTGTGATGAAATAATCGTTCCAAAGTGATATGAACCATTTTATAGGTCATCGAAGAAAGTGACTTGATCTTGAGTTATCAAAGTCATTTAGCTTGATCATGAGACCCTATATTTGATAGATGGTTTATATCATCATGTCCCTAGTCGAAGGTTGTTGAAATTGGAACACCAACAACCGTGTGAGACTAGATTGGTATGTGACTTATGACAAAGTCTCAGTGTATCATAGATGCGCGGCATCAAAGTCAGTACATAGGTGTATGTAGGGTACATACGACCGGACAAGACCCGATTATAAGAACTCTTCAGGATATTTATATCTGTGTCATAAGAGATTCTTACTACGACTATAGAGTATAGTCCTTAGACCTGAGTTCGCATGCATGTGACTGCACATGAACTAATGCGCTTTGATCATTGTCTAATGCTGTCGTTAAGCGATAGTTATAAGGACCTTGATTGGGTACATTATGAAATGAGTAGTTTACAGTGATGGAACAAGACGGGATTTGTCCCTCCAATATAAATGGAGTGAATATCTCTAGGCCAATCGGAGATTTGAATACTGGAAAATGCATGGCCATGCTCAAACGGACTTTCCCGAGTCGTTTGGATTGTCAGTATCAAATCAGAGTCCGATGAACAAGATTAGGCTTTATAAGGATGACACTAATCTTGCCTTATGACTAATCGAGATATTGAGACAAAAGGATTATGAATACAGAGATTCCAGTACAAGTGGGAGATTGTTGGAATTGTGTCCAGTAATCTCGGTACTGTCTCTAGAAAGTAAGAGTATGTCAATGATCAGACATAAGTCATATAATACTGGGGGTCATGATGGCTTGCTAGAGTCCGCTCATGATCTATAAGTCTTGGACTTATTGCCTTTATTATATGATCCCATATGGGTCACACGCCTAAGCTAACAGGAAAATGTGTTGGAACGGCTTAGCAGAAGTACGGTAAAAGTGCCAGGCATTTGTCGTACTTAGAGAGAGATTAATGGGTCTGATTAAATCTAAGGGATTTAATCAGATTGGTATTTGGGCCCAAAAGCCCAAAAGGAACTAGACAAGTTTTATAAATAAAACTTAAGTCTGAATCCCTAAAAACCCTAAGCTCCGCGCCAACTCTCTCTCTCCCTGCGGCCTCCTCAGCTCGGTCTAGCAGCCTTCTTCCTGCTTGGTGTGCGTGTGTGAACCTTTGGAGGAGCTATCACTTGGTGGTTCTGCTGATCTCTGACCTGTTCTTCATATTTCCGCTGCATAACAAGGTAACAGGTGAGATCTATTATGTTTCTAATCAAGAGAACCTAGATCTGCATGTTTAGGACTGTTGAATCTGAGAATTGAATCTGGATTAACACTAAACATTCCATCAACGTGATGGATCAGTTTACTTGGGCAGAAAGTCTCTTCCTCTCTCCATGCCACGTTCATCCTTCAACCAACCAGCAACTTCTTATTCTCGATCAACCCGATGCTTCCGTTTAGCCGATTTCGCGTTTAATATTTTAAAAACTCTCTAGACGATCCCATAAATCATCATCCCTCCATAATCAGATTCTCCATGCTATTTTATTAATTTAGCATTTTGAATCACTCCTTTTGGACACCCGTAGCTCCGGTTATGAATTTTTGAAGTTTCGTCGGTTTTATCGGTTTCCATCCCGACAAGTCGAAAAACATGTTTCTGCTCCGATGTCTCCAACTCTGGTCTTGTGAACATTCTTTATATTAAAATATAAGAATATTCGGCCCGTCTCGGCTTCCGTCTCGACTTTTGGTAAAATTACCATTTTACCCCCGACATTGGTAAAATGACAATTTTACCCCCGGTTGACTTTCTGCTGCCCGTTGACCGTATTTTTGTTACGGGGTATCACACTCTACTTGGAAACATGAACCACAAACCAAAGGGCAATGTGTCAAAGAGGCTAGCATGGATTTTGGTGAGGGTTACAAGTGTTTAGTGGCTTCTCTCAATAAAAAGGAACACAAGACTTTATGCAAAAGTAGGAAGAAAGAGAACAATTCATGCATACAAGCATCCACTTCCATGTTCTACCCTTTCTTTAGCTTAATTCTCAAAACCCAAAGCATAAACCCAATTCCAAACCCACTCTTGAATCTTTAAACTCACACCCCACTCTTTTCTTTTTCACTCTTTTTACAAATTAAAAAGTTTCTTTTTCAACACTTAGCTCTTTTCTTTTCTCTTTACTATCCTCTTTTCTTTTCATTTTCTCTTCTCTTTTTTTTTATCTTCTTAGAGGACTCATTTGCATTAAGAACTTAGAGCTATTACTTCATTTATACTTCCTAAACTTTTCCTTTGAACACTCATGCCTCATGGCTTTTTCTTTACTTTTCTTGCTCTCAAATCACTTTATGCTTTTCAACTCACTCAAGAAATAATCTCTCACCATCAAACCCATCAAATGAAAGCAAAAACCCATCCCAAGTCCTATCCTAGATCTAGCCAATCAATGCAATTGGCGCATGGAAGTGAGTTCTTGTCGTTCTCCTATCAATTCAAAATTTTGCACAAGTTTGCATTATCAACAAGAGGCCTCACTCAAGAATCAACAAGGGGAAAAGAACAATGGGCTAAGGTTCAAGGTGAAGGTACCATTAAGTGATGTAAATGGCAAATCAATGCTTGTAAGAATGTCAAAAGGAATAAGCAAGCATGATTGTTTTTAGAGTTACAATTGGTGAGCAATCTAAGTTCCAAAAGAGAGTAATTGAAAGTTCAAATTAAGTCCAAGTTCATTAGAGTTGTGTTACAAGGGGTGACATGTATCAATAATGAGGTCTAACTTTCAAGCTAGTGAGATCCAAACATGGTGCATCCTTAACTTCAAATTTACTCAAATGCATTTACAACTCCTAAAGAGGGCATTAATTCAAGCTCATGAGTTGACACTCAAATGGAAGTTTCATCAAAACTCTTTATGCAAAATAAAATACAATGCTAATATATACTAGACTTAATCCTAAAGATGCTAATGCATGCTTCTTTTTGTGAAAATTTTCGAAATTTTTCAAATTTTTATGCGTTTTCTATGCCTTAAATGCATGAATGAGACTCAAGATACAAGAAAAGAAGATAAGAACACAAAAAAACATCATTAGCAACTAGTCTCCTCCCACAAACTTAAATCACACAGTCCCTTGTGTGAAAGAAGCAAGGGAAAGAGACAAAAGACTAAATCAAAAATGCAAAATCAAAAAGACAAAGGTTGGAGTGTACTTGGAGAGTGGGATGGAGAGGAGGAATGGGAGGTGGAGTCATCTTTGATTTGGCATGAGGCTTCCCCCAAACTTAGACCATTGCATAGGCTTCTCATCCTTTGATTTAGCATTGAAGTCCCTTTGCACCCAAAACTCTTTCTCTTCTTCTTTGCATTTACCCCAAAGCTCCTCAAAAAGGATAGACATGGGAATTCCTCCCAAGTGAGCTTGTTTTGAGTCACTAAGCTTGACTATCCCTTCACTATTTTTGGTTAGGGATGTGGCATGATTTGGTATCACCGGGATCATACTCATCGTAGAACCACCCCCTAAACTCCTTCATCCTTATCTCCTCGAAAGGGATCTTCCTTAGATCATGAAAGTTAAATGGTGTGGTAGAGACTATACCAAGAATCTTGTGAAAGGTTTGAGCCATTGGAGATCCATATTCTTCATCCTCCTTGAAGGATTCTTCATTGGGACCATCTTGTTTCTCCATAAGATTTCCTCCAATTAGCTCTTGCTTGGGATTTGGTTGCTTTGGTTCCTCTTCCATGATTGAGAGCTCATCTTGTGTGCTCTCTTCCATCTTCTTGCACTCAACAACCAATCCATCTTCATAAGGCTCTTCCTCATCTCTCACAACTTCTCTTACTCCTTCATTGTCGTTATTGGTTGAATGACCCATGAATGTCTCTTCATCATCCTCTTCTTCATACCTAATCACAAGGTCTTCACCAACAGTGCAACCAAGAAGCATTTCGAATTCTTTGATAGTCTCTTCAGCTTCTTTCAAGAACTCATCTTGGACTTGAGCATTCTCCTCATGTGTTGGCTCAACAATACTTGCATCTTGAGGCAAATGGGCAAAATCATTGTTGATCATCCTTAAGCCCTCATTATACCTCTCTTGTTCTTCCAATGCCATCCTTGCCAAGTTGAGAAGCTCTTCATCACATGATTGGGAGGAGTAAGTTTCTTCATGTTCATGCTCCATGCTCCAAGTTTGGTATCCATCACCATATCCATATTGGTACTCATGAGAAGAGTACTCATTTGGAAGATCACCTTGATAAGTGGATGTGCTTTCAAAACCATGATGACTTGTAGGGTCCCAAGCCATCTCTCTTTCTTGAGCTTCCAACATAGCCCTCAACATAGAAGCTATCTCTGAAGCCATGCTCTCTTCCTTGTGATTTGCACCTTGCAAAAAGACCAAACACTTGAAAGAGAGTTAGTAACCACACAAGTAAAAACAAAATAAAAGCTTAGTCTAAAGTAGAATCTAAATCCTAATGGCTATTGCTACACCTCCCCGGCAACGGCGCCAAATTGGCAGCGAGGTTTTTTCGGTCTCTAAGCACTACTATCACTCTATCAATTCCTCAAACCTATACACATATCGATGTAGCATTTGAGGTATCAATCCAGGGAGGCAAGAAGAATAACACATCAAGAATGCAAGATACTACTCAAGCTAAACAAATCCAATAAAAAAGGGGGTTTCTAACAACCTAAACAAAAATCAAAACAAGAAAGCAACAAGACACTAAGCAGACACTAAACGAGAAGACAAACAAGCTAAAAGAAGGGTCCTAGGATGAGGCTATGGAGACTAGGCGATCTAGAGAAAATCAATGATGCTTCAATCAATCAAACATTGCTAAACAAGACTAATGATCATAATTAAGCTAATCACATTATCATGTTCATAACTCCTATGCTAATCAAGCAATCATTCATTTCTCATTTGAAAATTACAAGACAAGCAAGCATTAATATCCATCAAACACCTTTTAGCAAAGCTAATCCTTAGGCTAAGAACACTAATCATTAGACTAATCCAATCTCTTGGCACTAATCCCTTTATCTAATCCCTAATCAAGATCAAATTCTCATTTGTGATTAAGAGATAAACAAGCAATGCAAACAAGTTCTCATTACCAATATTCACCTTAGACAACTAATCTCTTAGGCTAAGAGTGAAAATTCTCTAAAAAGTTCATTCAAGCATTTCATCGAACACCTTTCGGGCATGAAAAGCCTAGCATCTAGATTCAACAATTCCTTGTAACCTAGCATAGAGATCAACTAATTAGAGAAGGATCATTCATAAATAAGTCCTAAACATCACTAATCATCACATAAACCACCTAAATCAACCTCATCCACAAAACCCAAAAACTCTACTCCTTAATCATAATAGAAATGTGAGAAATCATAAATAGAAAGAGAGATTAAGAGAAACAAGAGAAACACTTAATTAAACTTAAAATCAAAGGTTTACAAGTTCTAAAATCATAAACAAAAGCATAAGACAAAAGAAATCTAAGGCTTAGGTAGCTTAGGGTTTTAGAAATCCAAAATTACAAATTTATAGTGTGGGTTTCGACAGGCTTGTACCGACCGGTTCTGGTTGGTATGGCGAGTCCATATGAGTCCCTGTCCAAAATGCATCAAATTGAAGATGTTGGATACCGACTGCTTCTGTCTGGTATGGAGCGATCGGTATGTCGAGTCTGAGCAGTACCAGACAAGTTTGGTCCATATTCTGATTTCGTATTGTTCCCTGTCCAAAAATTGCAAAACTAGATGCTTCATACCGACCTCATTTGGTCGGTACACAAAGTCGATATGCGTCCCTGTGAAAATGGTGGTTCCGGATGGCTTTGTATGGACTGGTTTTGGTCGGTATTGTGGGTCAATACATGCAAAATATGGGTCTTCCTTTATTCAAAACATCTCCTCTTGGTCCCAAACACTTCTCATGGTCCAAGACTCTTTTCCAATTATCAAGAACTCCTCCAAAAGCTCCAACATCACCTAAAAATGATTTAAGAAAGGACAAATAATGTAAACTCTAATCCTAAACACACTAAATCCTAAATGCATGAATTCCTAATAATATGCTTAAGTATGAATGCAAAATGCATGAAAACTATGAAAATTATGATACTATAAACATATAAAATATGATACTATCAAACGGCCGGAGATCCGGCGAGACCGACGATGACAAACATCGAGAAAAAAGACGGCATCCTCTGAAAGATATAAAAGAGAGAAGAGGAGGCCATCAGAAAAAAAACTCGAAGGATGGAGAAGAAAGAAGAAGAAAACGCCCATAATCGACGGCGATTCCGGTACACCGGAAACCGCTGGCTCTCAAGAAAGAGAAAGAGTCGGTCTCTCTTGAAAAGAAGATGAATATTGCATAATAGCATGTATATGGGTTACAAAATAAATATGAGCATGTTTGTATATGGAGCTGTCGTTTATTTTGTTTTTTTCGACTAGAGACAAAAATCTGAAATTTGTAATATATTTTATAATTTTTTATTATAAAATATTGTGGAGTTGAAAAGAAAACACAAATAGTTGTAATGTGGACCGTTAAATTCTTGTATATTCATAATATTTATTTACAATATTTCTTCTATAATCATTGTAGCCTGAATACCAATATTCTATCTTATACACTTTCTTATCGTTCCACCACAGACTTTACAATTAAAATTCCATAATAAAACTTAAATCGTCAGTATGCCATAAAATGTTTTCTGTAAAATTACACCCTGTTATAATAATGCTGACAAAACGAACCTATCATAATTATAAAAAAAAAACAAATTATATGAAAACCATTTTATAAAGGAAAAAACAAACTAAGTATTTAAGTGAGCTCAAAGCCTCAAACTTAAAATATACATCTCCACTAAAATCATGTATTCATATTAAATAGAAGCATTGATTAGTAACCTTGCGGTATGGTAAGATTGTATTTAAAACGCAATTTTGCAAATTTTACGTTTAAATGCTATTTTATCATTTTTTTGTTATTAATCAAAATCTAAAAAACTCTATTTCGCAAATAATCTATTTAAATATTTTTTTTGGCAAATCATAAAAATGGTACAAAAAACATATATTGTCACAAGTATAACAACAAAGAGGAAAATTATAAAAATAACATTTATTAAAGAGATAAGACAAAATTAACCCTAATCCTAAATGTTTAAATACTAAACCCTAAACCCTAAATACTATACCCTAAACTCTAAATAATAAACCCTAAACCCTAAATATTAAATTTGTTTTTTAAGTTAAAACCCTCTAAGTTGACAAAAAAAAGGTAAAACCCTCTAATAATATTTTACGCTAATAAATATCAAAACTTAGGTCTTTTATTTCATGTTGACAAAAGATATATAACCCAATTTTTTATTACATACAAAAAATAATTTAATGCGAACTTTATACAGATAGGAAGAATAATAACCATGTTTATCTATATTTAAAACTCTTTTAATAAAATAATGAAATAAACTTTAAAGTGTTTACACGCAATTAAATGTTTTCAGAAACTGCAAATGGAAGTTGATGATATCACTCCTGGTCATCCAATATCAATACAAAAAAAAAAACACAATACAAATAATTACTTTTATTATTTTACTTTAAGAGAGATAAGAAAAGAAACAATACTCATTTTGGGTCTTCTAAAACATATTTTTTATCACAAGAAATATTATATTGGATGAAATAAGCTTCAGACTTTAAAGTCGTAATTAATACATTTTCATTAGAGTGGGATTTGACAGAAATCTGAGAGTTTCCTTATTGACATTAGAAATCTTGTATCATTCTTCTCCTCTTTTTCTTTGTTCTACATTCAAAGTACTAAAAACTTCTTAGCAAACCAGCTTGCTAAAACTGCTAGTTTGCGTGTAAGCTTTTTGGACAACAAGTAACAACTCTTAATTATTTAAATACATTTGTTTCTGACCCAAAAAGAAATTGAAATGAGCTTATACAAACATCACATTACAACAATGACTACAATAGGAACATCGTCAAAGAAGAAAGGAGATAAAAGCCAAGGACTAAATACAACTTCCAGAGTCAAGGTTTTATGCAAGAAAGACCTCTAAAACATAATTATAACTGTATTTTTTTAAGTGTACCCTAATTTTCCCTTTCTTTTTTTCCCAACAAAATGTTGCGTTAAAGGCACCAAGACTTGGCCCTTTAGTGCCAAGTATTACAAATTTACAAGGAACCCAACTTGTGAACCTAAATTGCTTTGAAAGAGAAGTTTTTCTATCTATATCACACACACACACACAAAATCTATCTTTCTTTTTCAATCGTAACTTCTGCTCACCATTAAGGCAAGTTTTCATATTGTGCTCCGCTAACAATATCAATTGCTACTAAAATATATTTCTTATTTCCAAAATTTTATACACATTTAGGTTTCCTCAATCGTTCAAAAAAAGGTAATCGAATCTTGTTTAATTCCTCTGTAATTTCGCAAAATTAGGGGGGTTTCCTTCTTCTTTTTTTCATGTGATGTAAGAATTTTGGGTGAGAAGAAGATGAAGACTATAAGTGGTTTAGGGATTGGGTTGAGTTTGGTGTTTGGGTTTCTTCTGTTAGCACTTGTTGCAGAAGTCTATTACCTTCTGAGATGGAAGAAAAAGATCACAAGTCAAGAAACCGAAGAAGAGCAACAGATTGGGTACGGTAAGGAACTTATCCAGCTCTTCTGCTTCAAAAAGCCTCAATCTTTAGAGGCCAACAATGGCGGGAGAGAAGGAGAAATCTCGAGGAATCAAGATTTAGAGCTCGGGTTGATGAAACACTTGGGTGGAGGAGATCTAGCGTTTGAAGCAGAGCTCATGAAGCTTCATAACCAGAGGTTTCTCTTCACTATCATAGAAGAGACAAAAGCTGATTTGGAGTCTGATGATGGGAAGTCAAGATTAGGCTCGAGGTCGAGAAGGAGGAGCCTGAGTGATCTTCCGCTTGGAGTAAATGACACTAATACCCCTGGTTTCACTCCATTGGCTTCTCCTGCTACACTGAAGTCATCTCCTTTGGAGTCTTACTCACACCATGGATTCAATCCTCTGTTCGAATCAGACGGTGAGCTTGAGTTTAACAAGTTTTTCAGGTCGTCTTCTTCTTCTCCTCCGCCGAAGTTCAAGTTCATGAGGGATGCTGAAGAGAAGCTAAGGAGGAGATTGATGGAAGAAGCCAAAATGAGAGAGCAAAAACCTGAACTTTCAGAGGGGTCGTTTCTGAAGTTCATGAATCCTGCGATGATGAACAGAGGAGAGAAGAAACAGAGTAGTCAAGAATCAGATGAGACGGTGTCGTTTTCTTCTTCTTCTTGTTCAGGTACAAATCTTAGAACGTTAGACCAGAAATCCACGAGGGTTGTTTAGTAGTTAGACCTCTCTTGCTCTACTCCTTTATTTTAATTTTTGGTTGAAATTTTTTAAGGAATTTCAATTTTTATTGTGTGAATTCTTTCCTCTCTCATTCTAATTCGTTGGGAATGATTTCTTCTGTATGTATCAATATGAAAAATTTCCAGATGCTTGTTTCAATTTCGTTTGTGAAAAAGAAAAAGTTAAGCTACAAAATTGGCTATGAAATTTCGTATTGTTTCCTCTTCACCAAAAAAAAAATGTAATAATTTGTATAAAGCTTTTGGAAACTTAACTTCAAAATAAAAGTGAGTTAGGTTTGGACATTGGGGTTAAAAATTAAAATCTTTACGGCGCCACAAGTTTGAATTTTTCAGCCACCTTAAAATATTACTATTTCAAGTAATCTATTATACTATTTTAAGTTTTTATAATCTACCATTACCAATAAATATTACTACTATTTCAAGTAAACGATAAAAAGTACAATGTTCTGTCATGTAATTAGTATTAACACCATTCAAGCGGGACAGTCTTCAAATGTTCAAACTCCTGCAGTCTCTCTAACTCAAACAGAAGGTCT
Organism: Orychophragmus violaceus; assembly: GCA_030180135.1. NCBI lineage: Eukaryota > Viridiplantae > Streptophyta > Magnoliopsida > Brassicales > Brassicaceae > Orychophragmus > Orychophragmus violaceus. Next base: position 14,578,369 of record CM058238.1, on the reverse strand, counting down.
GGCTACAAACGATGCAGCTCAACGCGATGTCGTTTTGAGCTTAAATACTCTTACTCAGAAACAGTCGGCCCAGCAGTATTGGAGGCCCAAAAGGATTCATTCGAATGCAGCTGAGGAAAGATCACAACCATTGAAGATAAATGAAATATCTCAGCCGTTGGATCAGCAACGGTCTTCTTCAGTAACAGACAAGAAAGTAAAGGTTCAGAGCAAAAAGCATTTGTTGCAGAGTCGTACAACCGATCCTCTGAAAACAACAAACCGATTTAATGTCCTCTCGGACTTATCTGAAGAAGACTGAAGACAGCTGTCAATTAGGGTTTTCGATTGTGTATCTTTTGTCTTTGTATAAATGCTAAACAACTCTGTATCAAAAGGTTTAAGCCGTAATGAAATGAAAACTGAGAAAAGTTTATTCAGCTTCAACTTTATTTTCTAAGTTTATCTTTTCTCTTCATGGTATCAGAGCCATGGATGCTCTTGAAGCTTACAATCCTCCTACTCTTGATATAGTTAACTCAGTGACTGTAAAACTCAATGAGAAAAACTACATTCTCTGGAAAAATCAGTTTACTGCCTTTCTCAATGGTCAAAGGTTGCTTGGTTTCGTTACTGGAGCTCTTCCTCAGCCAGCTCCGGTGATAAATGCTCCTAACATCAACGGCACTCACACGCCTGTGGCAAATCCTGATCACCATCTGTGGTTTCAGACGGATCAAGTCATCATATCATGGCTTCTTGGCTCATTCTCTGAAGATATTCAGAGCCTTGTTGTCAACTGTAGCACATCTCATGAGATCTGGGTCACTTTAGCGAATCACTACAACATGCCTACCTCATCTCGCCTTTTCGAGCTTCAAAGAAAGATCCAGACAATCACCAAACAAGACAAGTCTATGAATGATTATCTCAAAGAAATAAAGACTCTTTGTGATCAACTCTCTTCTATAGGAAGTCCTGTTGCTGAACGAATGAAGATTTTTGCAGCTCTAAATGGTCTTGGAAAGGATTATGAACCCATCAAGACAAGTATTGAAGGTTCTATTGACAGTGTTCCTTCTCCTACCTTTGAGGATATTATTCCAAGACTCACAAGTTATGATACAAGACTGCAAAGCTACACTGTTGGTTCTGAAGTTACTCCTCATATGGCTTTTAACACGGTTCAAACTCAAGCTTTCTATGGACAAAGAGGTCGTGGCTATTACACTCGGGGAAGAAGCTACAGAGGGCGTGGTGCTTTTTCTACTAGAGGTCGTGGGTTTCATCAGCAGATCTCACCTTATCAAAGCTCCTCTGTATCTGCTTCATCCTCCACAGGATCTGACACTGATAACAGACCTATATGTCAAATCTGTGGTCGAAAAGGACACTTTGCTTTAACTTGCTGGCACAGGTTTGATAACTCTTATCAACATGAAGAGATGCCTTCTGCTATGACTGCCTTGCGTATTACAGACGTTTCAGAAGCTCATGGGCATGAATGGTTCCCTGATTCTGGTGCTAGTGCTTACATTACAAGCTCTCCTATGCACTTACAGCAAGTAAAACCATACACAGGATCTGACTCTATTATGCTTGCTGATGGAAATTTTCTCCCCATTACTCATACTGGATCTGGTATGATTGCATCTTCCTCAGGTATTCTTCCTCTACAAGATGTCTTAGTTTGTCCAGATGTTGCCAAATCCTTACTGTCTGTTTCTAAAATAACAAAAGATTATCCTTGCTCCTTTGAATTTGATGCTGATGGGGTTATTGTTAAGGACAAGGTAACCAAGAAGTTACTAATGCTGGGAAGAAACAACAGTGATGGTCTTTATGTCTTGAAAGATGCTCAAGTGCAGGCGCTATTCTCCTCTAGGCAACAAGCTGCAAGCTCTCTTGTCTGGCATAAGAGGCTTGGACATCCTCAAGCTCAAGTTCTTCAACAACTTTCTTCTTCAAAGGCTATCATTCTCAATAAGAGTTCTACTCAGATGTGTGAAGCCTGTCAGATTGGCAAAAGCAGTCGTCTTCCTTTTTCATCTTCTGATTTTGTTGCTTCTCATCCACTTCAGAGAATTCACTGTGATCTCTGGGGTCCTTCTCCAATTGTATCTAATCAAGGGTTTCGCTACTATGTAATACTCATTGACAATTGGTCTAGATATGGTTGGTTTTATCCATTGAAGCAAAAATCTGATTTCTTTTCTACATTCATTGCCTTTCAAAGACTAGTTGAAAATCAGTTTAACACCAAGATCAAAACCTTTCAGTGTGATGGTGGAGGTGAATTCACAAGTAAGCAGTTTATCACTCATCTTCAACAAAGTGGTATTCAACAATATGTGTCTTGTCCTCACACTCCTCAACAAAATGGCTTGGCTGAAAGAAGACATAGATTTCTCACTGAACTTGGTCTTACAATGATGTTTCAGAGTAATATGCCTCAAGTCTATTGGGTAGAAGCTTTCTTTACCTCCAGTTTCCTGTGTAATCTTCTGCCTACTTCAGTTCTTGAGGATCATATATCACCTCATCAGAAGCTTTTTGGTTCTGCTCCTGATTACACAGCTCTAAGAACGTTTGGTTATGCTTGTTATCCGACATTAAGAGACTATATGGAAAACAAGTTTGATCCAAAATCTCTTAAGTGTGTCTTTCTTGGATATAATGCAAAGTTCAAAGGGTATAGATGTCTTCACCCACCTTCTGGACGTGTATATATTAGTCGTCATGTACTCTTTGATGAAGAGGATTTTCCATTTCAGAATGTTTATCTCAAGTTTCAGACATCCTCATCCTCGAAACTTCTGTCTGCTTGGCAAAAAGGCTTTGCTCATTTAAGCACACTTGATCAAGGTCAAAATGCTTCAGTTTCAAATCAGTCAACCGATCAAAGACCTTATCCAATATCAGTTCCTGTCAGTGTGCCTCTTCCTGCAAATACTTCAGATACTACACTATTCTCTGAAGCTGATTTTCCTCTGTTAACTCCTATCAGAAGGATCTCTGCAGAATCTTCTCATGTGTCTGAAACTCTGGTCACTCCTGGGCCTTCTTCAAGTCAACAATCTCAGAGCTCAGCATCTTCTTCTGAGGCTTCTGTGCACCCTTCCTCTGTTCAGTTACCATCACCTGCTCCTGTGACTACTCAAACACAGTCTCAGCATCCCATGATCACACGCGCAAAGGAAGGAATTCGAAAGCCTAATCCCAGATATGCATTGCACACTCAGAAGGTCTCTTATCCAGAACCTAAAACAATCACTGCTGCATTGAAGGATCCAGGTTGGACAGATGCATTACAAGAAGAAATAAGTAATTGCAGAGAAACTAATACATGGTCTTTAGTTCCCTATACATCTGATATGAATGTTCTTGGCAGTAAATGGGTTTTCAGAACAAAGCTCAAGGCTGATGGCTCCTTAGACAGATTAAAAGCTCGTCTTGTTGCCAAAGGTTTTGATCAAGAGGAAGGTATAGATTACTTGGACACTTATAACCCTGTTGTAAGATCAGCTACTGTCAGAATGGTCTTGAATCTTGCAACAGTTATGCAGTGGGATATCAAACAAATGGATGTTAAAAATGCATTTTTACATGGTGAGTTAACTGAGACAGTTTATATGAAGCAACCTGCTGGGTTTGTTAACAAAGCTCATCCACATCATGTATGTCTTCTTCATAAAGCTATTTATGGTCTCAAACAAGCTCCAAGAGCTTGGTTTGATAAGTTTAGCAACTATCTTCTTGAGTTTGGATTCATATGCAGCAAGCGTGATCCATCTCTGTTTATCTACACTCAAGATAAGAATGTCATTCTGCTCATGCTTTATGTGGATGATATGCTCATCACTGGAAATCAATCTTCTGCAATGGACAAATTTCACAGAGATATACATCAGCAGTTCAGAATGAAAGACTTGGGTAAAATGCATTATTTTCTGGGGATCCAAGCTCATTTTCATTCAGAAGGTTTGTTTCTCACTCAACAGAAGTATGCAGAGGATCTTTTGGCTGTAGCATCTATGGAAGATTGCTCTCCCATGCCAACACCTCTTCCTGTGGACTTGAACAAAGTTCCTCACCAAGATGAAGCATTTGCCAATCCCACTTACTTCAGGAGTTTGGCAGGTAAGCTTCAGTATCTCACTCTTACTAGACCAGATATTCAATTTGCAGTGAATTATATCTGTCAAAAGATGCATGCTCCAGCTCAGTCTGATTTTCATCTTCTTAAGCGCATTCTGAGATACATAAAGGGCACCATTACCATGGGTATATCTTTCACAAGACATACGGATTTTACTCTCAGGGCTTATTCAGATAGTGATTGGGCTGGATGTCCCACTACAAGAAGGTCTACTGGAGGTTATTGTACATTCCTAGGAAGCAATCTCATCTCATGGTCTTCTAGGAAACAAGATACAGTTTCAAAAAGCTCAACAGAAGCTGAATACTTGGCCATGTCTGAAACAGCTTCTGAGTTGACTTGGATTGCTTCTGTGATGAAAGAACTAGGTGTTCCTCTGATCTGCACTCCTGAGCTTTACTGTGACAATCTATCAGCAGTGTATCTCACTGTTAATCCAGCCTATCATGCCAGGACAAAGCACTTCGGAACTCATCACCATTATGTTCGAGAAAGAGTAGCCCTTGGTCTCTTAACCGTGAAGCATATCTCCTCAGCGTTTCAAATTGCTGATACTTTCACAAAATCACTTCCCTATGCTGCGTTCTCTTCTCTTCGCTACAAACTAGGTGTGGATAAGCCTCCTACACCGAGTTTGAGAGGGGCTATTAACACCATTCAAGCGGGACAGTCTTCAAATGTTCAAACTCCTGCAGTCTCTCTAACTCAAACAGAAGGTCTGGCTACAAACGATGCAGCTCAACGCGATGTCGTTTTGAGCTTAAATACTCTTACTCAGAAACAGTCGGCCCAGCAGTATTGGAGGCCCAAAAGGATTCATTCGAATGCAGCTGAGGAAAGATCACAACCATTGAAGATAAATGAAATATCTCAGCCGTTGGATCAGCAACGGTCTTCTTCAGTAACAGACAAGAAAGTAAAGGTTCAGAGCAAAAAGCATTTGTTGCAGAGTCGTACAACCGATCCTCTGAAAACAACAAACCGATTTAATGTCCTCTCAGACTTATCTGAAAAAGACTGAAGACAGCTGTCAATTAGGGTTTTCGATTGTGTATCTTTTGTCTTTGTATAAATGCTAAACAACTCTGTATCAAAAGGTTTAAGCCGTAATGAAATGAAAACTGAGAAAAGTTTATTCAGCTTCAACTTTATTTTCTAAGTTTATCTTTTCTCTTCAATTAGTGTGAAGCCCGCAAATTATGGCACAATATAACATCATGAGTAAATATTTTTTTCAGACTTGTGATATTTATATTTTGTGGGAGGCAAACTGACACACTTGTGATTAGTACTTATAATGATGCTTTCTATATTGTAAGTGCCGTTAAAACATACCATTGTAGTATATATTTCGACTTTTTTTCAATTTATCTATTTAGACTAATTGAATGAATTACAAACTTGTAAGAAAACAAAAATACCTTTTGTGTTGGTCTGAGCTAGAAAAATTCATGGAATCACGCGATGTATCGCCGAAAGGTTTGATTTAATTTAACTTGCCTTTTTCCACACTTTTCCTTCAAAAATATACACGTGTGTTTGATTCCATTTGGAAGCAACCAAAATATAAGCTAAAGTATCTCTTAGTTCAATTATGTGCGGTTTTATATTAAAATAAAATCATCATTAACTAGTAAATAAAAAATACGTAAATGTAATTTTATGGGAAGATTCAAATTGAAGTATTTAGTGGGCAAAAAAGAGTTAAATTATCATGATCTGAACCTGGAATAATCTAATCTATTAAAACAGGAAGGTTTGTCATGGTACATAAATGTTGTTTCCGGAATTTGCCCTTGATATTATTAGGATTTGTATCCTTCATTAAGGGTAATTAGGGAATATAATATTATCTCTACAATCCATGTTTCCAAACAAGACAATTATTAAACATGTAGCCAAACAACCAAAATCTAATGGGTCCCACTTTCCTAATTAATTAAAATCAAAACAAATTAATTGATAAATATAATGAATAATTTATACATCAACTATTATATATAAATTAAGATTCTCTAATTTATGATTTAATTCAAAATATATTTATAATATATTTTAATATCTTTTTATTTTGTTTCAAATATATATATATATACACATATTACGGTTGATGTTTTTACGATTGTACTTTTTAGCAGGTTTTTCCATCAAACTGAAAAATATTTAATAATTAAACGGGTTGAAAAATTAATTAGCCAATCTCGATTATAAATTTTCTATAAAAAATTCGCATATAGTAAATTATTTCAGCTGATATATTTTAAAATTAATAAAATATTAAAATGATTTCATACTTATATTATTCAAATATTTGAAGCGTCAAATTATGCTTTATGTTTGAATGAAGTTTTTAACGGATAATTCCATCAAATTCGCAAATTATATATACGACTACAACATGTATTTTATAAAATAATATTTTAGATAAATAAAATAACAATTAAACATATACCACATAACTTTTACAATAGTTGTTTTCACATATATATATTTTTTCCAAACTATGATCTTACGATACAACACAGATTAAAATATATAATGCGAAATCGTTATTTTAATCTCTTAATCCTTACGATATATCTCTTCCAAATAACACATAATTCATTTTAAAAAAAAACTAAATTACTATTAGCAAAATGAATAAAAAGTAAAATTTGTAAAGAAAATTAAACCCGCACTTTCTAAGTGCGGGTCAAAATCTAGTTTTGAATTAAAGTCATTGTTTATTAGCAAAAAGTGTTATTGGACCACGGAACTACTGATCAGAAGACTTTATTAGTGGTGAGTTAGCGACATTTTTCTTGTCAGAAATTCGATTTTTTTTTTTTGCGGCAAATTTGATTTATTTTAATTACTATGACAAAAACGGATGTGAAAATCTCACTGCAACAACTGTTCAAGTTTTCATAAAAAATGTTTATGCTTGAAATTCAACGATTAGTAAGTCAAATCTACCCAATAAAACACTTTTAGGGATATGGATTATGCAAAATAAAAATTGATTTTACATATTTTTAGGTATTTCAAAACAATATCGGCTGAAAAGTAAAATGAAATATATATTTTTAATTACTAAGTCACAACAAATGGATTCTTCTGGATCATGGTCAAACTGGTTCGATCATCAACTCAGATTTTTAAATCCCTGCTTTTAAGTTATTATTTCAAAAGCTAAATTTGAATAGACAATGCGGCAAAGATATCTATAAATGTAAACCATGGTATAAAATAGAGACTAAAAATGTATTTTTGTAGAAGTATATATACATTAATCATACTGTCATACGTATATATGTACGTATTTGATGACAGATGTGAACATGGCGGCACGTGAAAGAACCAAACTCCAACAGACAGGAGAAGGGAAGGGGTCCGAGAAAACACGTCAACGTCGTGGGCCCTACATTTATTGTTAATTTCGAAATTCGCTTTGGACACTGGAGCCCAACTTTACAAAAGATTCATAATTAAATATGATTTGTTTGTTAATCCTTGAATAATTTATAGTATGTGACTTGTTTTATAAAATGATGGGACTAGTCGACCACAAAAATAAATCATTATATCATGTTGTATAGCATCTTCTAATGATCTAGTGTTCTGTCATAATAAATAACTATACACGCAGACAAACGACAACAAAAATTACAAGATGCCAACGTCAAGATCAAACTTTAAAATACAACCAATACCAGTTGAAAACTATTGATCGCAGTGGCGAAGCCTAACCTCACCGTTGACACTTGGAGACAAAATATTCAACTCATCACAAGTTAGCCTTATCATCCAATTTTTCAAACAATCAAAAACTATATATCTCACATTTAAATTTAAGTGTAGATATAGTAAGTCAAGATTCAACCTGAAAGATACACGAATCAAGATTCAAATATTATGAAAACTACCCTCAGTTTTTGTTATTGTTACATTGTCATCTTGATCAAAGAGGTAAGCATTCACTTCACATCAAACATGATCTCCTTTTTTTGTTAATGGTCAAATTAAATTCTAGACTTCTCAAATGACCAACTGTTGCCGCAAAAAAAAAAATATGACCATTTGAACTGTCATTACTAGTTAATTAATAATGAAGTTAGTCTATATGCTAGTAGGTATGAAAAGACAACCTAGCTAAACAATTGTAGTCTTGTGGTTTCGTCTTGATTCAGTTGGATTAACTTATAGGCATTATCTTCTGCACTGGACAGTGGCTTTCCAGATCCGTCTTTCACTTCTATGTCCTCTTTTCTTAATCAAATTTTCTTGATAATTAGAACTAAAACCCTAGTTTAGAAGGAGTACTTGAAAATAACAGAAAGACATCGTATCAGTAGCGCACTATCACACTATTCATAAAATTCTCAAGTTGATTTGTTTTGGTTTCTTAAGCAACGTCGTTTTTGTGTCTTACGATTTTAGAACTGGTTGGCCCAAGCAAAGACACTCAATGGGCCAGGGTGACACAAATCTCGACTTTGCTTGAAACAAAATAACAAACGGTAACAAACGAAAACAAAAAGACTCGAAAGAAAAGAACTATTAGAGAACGGTTCAATCATGAGGTGTCAATCATACCCCGATCTGTAGTACCGTTTTCACTTTCCAGCCTAAAGGATTGAGCTCATCGTATTGGGCCTAGGCCTCTTCTAACTTCTACTGATCAAGTCACGGATCTTTCCACTTCATAGTCAAAATAGGAAGTGTTTTTTTGATACATGAAAGTTGAATTGTTCGGATAGCTCCACACCGTCTGAATATACAGTGACTAGTTTTGGATAGAACTTGCAAATATATCTTTGATTAGTCATCGACTCACTGTTGTTACTTGGAGATTTAGAATCGTATATTTATCTTAGCTGTAATATCTTATTGATATATTAGTTAGAAAATAAAGAATAATGATAATGCATATTAGTCTATTAGTCTGTGATACATCTAATTAAGATTCATGTTCATGATTTCTTTCAGTCTTTATATACTACAGTTCTGTTTCATCATCTACTGTCATACCAATACAGTGTATCTTCAGGTTAAGCTTTTTATATACAATATATATATACAGTACGTTTGGATAAATAACTTAATTATAGTAACAAATTACACATAACATGTGCAAATATAAAGTAACAACATATATAATACTATTATATAAGCTATAAAGTGTGATCATTTACCTCGAGAGGGGAATATTTTCGTAAGGAAAAGATAAGTGTGGGGATGATCAATACGGATGCATGTTTGCTATTATGGAGGGGACAAAAGTCAAATTACACTGAAATTTTCAAGATTCAGTTTGAAAGTTCCCTAACCCCCAAGATATTCAAAAGGTCAACTTCTTGATTGGGATAGATTAACCATATCCATAGATTAAGTAGCTTAGGATCCTCTATTTATTAAAAAAAAAAAATGGAAGTAGGAAACGTGGACTTCCAAACATAGGTGTTGGACTCTTGGATAGAAGACAAACATAGATCTTACTCCTTTGATGTTAGTTGGAATTTACGTTAAAGTATTTTTTTTCATAAAGCATTATCCAAAAAGAAAATTAGTATAGAATTTTTGTTGTTTTAGTTTTTTTAAAAAAAATTGTGCTATAAGACTTCAAAATTGAGTAGGAAATGGAAATAATTTGGGCATAATAATTAGTAAAATATCATTTCCTTAAAAAATATTATTAAAATCATGCTTGTGAGAGAGAGTAGTTTTGTCGTTTTGACAATTGCGTATTGCTGTCTTTCAATAATGTACAAGTGTTTTTGGTCGCCAATTTTAATAAAAAGGAATTCAATGTGTATAAATTCGTTATTATATGCTAATTTAAATATATATGAAATGTTATGAGACAAGGTTAGAGATTATTCTGTCAGATCAATTGGGTAACCCGACGAACGAGGATATATAATCCCTATATGCAAATGGCTCAATTAATATACAAATCGCAAGTGAAGATTAATCTAGCAATACTTAAGCCAATCATGACTGCTATTGTTTCAAACTCAAACGTTGCGTTTACGTTGCATTTACAAGTACGGTCGATCTATGTTTTAAATATTTTAAAACTATTACAAATTTTCATCAAAATATTTTCCAAAATGTAAACGCAAAATAGCCTCTTGGTTAACTGAAACTTTAACGTCAGTAAACAAGCTACTATAACATGTCATTGCAATAAATATAAACGTCTACAAACAATTATATCCTAAATATATCAACGTCAAAGGCATCATCATCCAAATCAAATACTGCAATCAATGTTTTACATACATATGGACACATGCAGCCGTAAATTAATATATTAATATTATGTATTATAATATATAACATTTATCAAGATCTAGTTCTCTCAATATTCTAACAGAAATCTTCAAAAACCAACGGAATTTGATTTCATATGTTCAATGAAATCACTAAGTTTTGTTTTTTTGGAAGTTTTTTTCTAATAAAAACACAATAATATAGCGTATAAACTTACAGGTAACACAAACAGAAAAAGAACAAAAAATTCAAGCCATGGATATATATAAGGTATATAAATAAAGCTGATCAAGATCTGGCTTTCTTGATTTTCTTACCGAAATCTTGAAGAACAGACGGAGGAAACATGGATTCCACCTCTCTTGCTACATCCAAGAACACCACGGATCTCTTTAACCACAAGGATTTCCCTTTCATGGCCGGAGTAGCTTTAGGCTTTCTTGGCGGCCGAGGAGGACAATAACAACTGATGTTCGAATTCCTTGGCGTCTCTAGGATCTCTACCCGAGAAGTTTCATCATTACATTCCCATTTTCGTTTGGTTCTTGATTCATATTGGAGCTTTTCTTGTTCTTGATCTTGTCGTTGGTTGTTTCGATCTCTTTTGGATATATTTTCTTGATGACGTGGAGACAATGATGAATCTGGAGGTTGGGGTTTTGATGGAACTAGGAGACTATCGGCTTTTTGGATGGCTGCCATATCTTTGTCATCAGGCAACAACTGAACAATATTTATGTCTGGCATCTTATCACAAACAGGGAGAGAACCAGAAAAAGAAGAGTAAAACTTAAAAGACAAATTAATGACTTTGATATCAGAAACAACAACGATACGCTTGGGTATATATATTTATATTAATGTATAGTGTGTGAGAGTATTTTGTTTGTATGATTGTAGTTGTATATATATGCTATAAATTAATAAGAAGGAAAATAATTTGTAATTAAGATACTTTATATAGAGCCAAAGAGAAAGGACTCTTTTCTTAATTACATAAGAGTATATCTATACTATTAAAACAGGTGACTGACCATGGTACATAAATGTTGTTTCCGAAATTTGCCCTTGATATTATTAGGATTTGTAACCTTCATTAAGGGTAATTAGGGAATATAACATTATCTCTACAATCCATGTTTCCAAACAAGACAATTATTAAACATGTAGCCAAACAACCAAAATCTAATGGGTCCCACTTTCCTAATTAATTAAAATCAAAACAAATTATTGATAAATATAATGAATAATTTATACATCAACTATTATATATAAATTAAGATTCTCTAATTTATGATTTAATTCAAAATATATTTATAATATATTTTAATATCTATACTATTAAAACAGGTGACTGACCATGGTACATAAATGTTGTTTCCGAAATTTGCCCTTGATATTATTAGGATTTGTAACCTTCATTAAGGGTAATTAGGGAATATAACATTATCTCTACAATCCATGTTTCCAAACAAGACAATTATTAAACATGTAGCCAAACAACCAAAATCTAATGGGTCCCACTTTCCTAATTAATTAAAATCAAAACAAATTATTGATAAATATAATGAATAATTTATACATCAACTATTATATATAAATTAAGATTCTCTAATTTATGATTTAATTCAAAATATATTTATAATATATTTTAATATATTTTTATTTTGTTTCAAATATATATATATATACATATTACGATTGATGTTTTTATGATTGTACTTTTTAGCAGGTTTTTCCATCAAATTGAAAAATATTTAATTAATTAAACGGGTTGAAAAATTAATTAGCCAATCTCGATTATAAATTTTCTAAACAAAAATTCGCATATAGTAAATAATTTCAGCTGATATATTTTAAAATTAATAAAATATTAAAAAACTATTTCATACTTATATTATTCAAATATTTGAAACGACAAATTATGTTTTATGTTTAGATGAAGTTTTTAACGGATAGTTCCATCAAATTTGCAAATTATATATACGACTACAACATGTATTTTATAAAATAATATTTTAGATAAATAAAATTAAAATTAAACATATACCACATAACTTTTACAATAATTGTTTTCATATATATATATATATATATATATATATATATATATATATATATATTCCAAACTATGATCTTACGATACAACACAGATTAAAATATATAATGCGAAATCGTTATTTTAATCTCTTAATCCTTACGATATATCTCCTCCAAATAACACATAATTCATTTAAAAAAACTAAATTGCTAACTCACTGTTTATAATGTTGATTAAACAATTATAATCAAAATTAGATTATATAATTAAAAATCTAAACTACTATTAACAAAATGAATAAAAAGTAAAATTTGTAAAGAAAATTAAACCCGCACTTTCTAAGTGCGGGTCAAAATCTAGTCAATACTATTAAAAAATTGGAGTTTGGCCATGGTACATAAATGTTGTTCCAGAAATTTGTCCTTGATATTATTAGGATTTGTAACCTTCATTAAGGGTAATTAGGGAATATAACATTATCTCTACAATCCATGTTTCCAAACAAGACAATTATTAAACATGTAGCCAAACAACCAAAATCCAATGGATCTCACTTTTCTAATTAATTAAAATCAAAACAAATTAATTGATAAATATAATGAATAATTTATACATCAACTATTATATATAAATTAAGATTCTTTAATTTATGATTTAATTCAAAATATATTTATAATATATTTTAATATCTTTTTATTTTGTTTCAAAAAAAAAATATATATATATACATATTACGATTGATGTTTTTACGATTGTACTTTTTAGCAGGTTTTTCCATCAAACTGAAAAATATTTAATTAATTAAACGGGTTGAAAAATTAATTAGCCAATCTCGATTATAAATGTTTTTAAAAAAATTCGCATATAGTAAATAATTTCAGCTGATATATTTTAAAATTAATAAAATATTAAAATGATTTCATACTTATATTATTCAAATATTTGAAATATATTTTAATATCTTTTTTTTGTTTCAAATATATATATATATATATATACACATATTACGATTGATGTTTTTACGATTGTACTTTTTAGCAGGTTTTTCCATCAAACTGAAAAATATTTAATTAATTAAACGGGTTGAAAAATTAATTAGCCAATCTCAATTATAAATTTTCTAAAAATTCGCATATAGTAAATAATTTCAGCTGATATATTTTAAAATTAATAAAATATTAAAATGATTTCATACTTATATTATTCAAATATTTGAAATATATTTTAATATCTTTTTATTTTGTTTCAAATATATATATATATATATATATATATATATATACACATATTACGATTGATGTTTTTACGATTGTACTTTTAGCAGGTTTTTCCATCAAACTGAAAAATATTTAATTAGCCAAACGGGTTGAAAAATTAATTAGCCAATCTTGATTATAAATTTTCTATAAAAAATCGCATATAGTAAATAATTTCAGCTGATATATTTTAAAATTAATAAAATAATATAATAATTTCATACTTATATTATTCAAATATTTGAAATATATTTTAATATCTTTTTATTTTGTTTCAAATATATATATATATATATATATATATATATATATATATATATATATATATATATACACATATTACGATTGATGTTTTTACGATTGTACTTTTAGCAGGTTTTTCCATCAAACTGAAAAATATTTAATTAGCCAAACGGGTTGAAAAATTAATTAGCCAATCTTGATTATAAATTTTCTATAAAAAATCGCATATAGTAAATAATTTCAGCTGATATATTTTAAAATTAATAAAATAATAAAATAATTTCATACTTATATTATTCAAATATTTGAAGCGTCAAATTATGCTTTACAAATTGAATGAAGTTTTTAACGGATAGTTCCATCAAATTTGCAAATTATATATACGACTACAACATGTATTTTATAAAATAATATTTTAGATAAATAAAATAACAATTAAACATATACCATATAACTTTTACAATAGTTGTTTTCACATATATATATTTTTTCCAAACTATGATCTTACGATACAACGCAGATTAAAATATATAATGCGAAATCGTTATTTTAATCTCTTAATCCTTACGATATATCTCCTCCAAATAACACATAATTCATTTAAAAAAAACTAAATTGCTAACTCACTGTTTATAATGTTGGTTAAACAATTATAATCAAAATTAGATTACATAATTAAAAATCTAAACTACTATTAACAAAATGAATAAAAAGTAAAATTTGTAAAGAAAATTAAACCCGCACTTTCTAAGTGCGGGTCAAAATCTAGTTTTTCTCTTAAAAATTACTACTCACCGAGACATACTATCGTATCTATAATAACTAGGTGATTGCCCCACACCTTGTGTGGGGTGTTAATATAAGTTTAAATTATGTTTTAAAATTTAATAGTTAATATTATTTATTTAAACTTAAATTAAATATTTTGTGTTGGATTGATTTATATGTTTTTCAATTGTTGATCTAAAGAAAATACAAAATGTAAAATCATTTGAATCTATATATAAGCCAAACATATAATTTAATTGTGTGAGAATCGATTGCATGGGATTAACAAAGTGTAAGTCGGTTCTATAAAATATTTCCAGAATGATATATACTATTAGATAAAGTAAAATTTCCATATAATATATTTGTTAAAATACTTAAAATTTTAATTATATATATATATATATATTTCTTAAAAGTGAAAAATCATAAATGTTCGTATATATCTACATATATAGTTAATTTATCTCTAAATAGGTAAATTAACTAAAACATATTTTATAAGCTAAAGAAATTTACTTTTTATTTAAATTATCAACAAAATAGGTATATTTATTAACTAAAAGGTATTTATTTAATTTTTTATAAGCTAAATAAATTTAACAATTTTCATCAAAATTGTGTTTTCGTCAAAATCGTGTTTTCCATCAAAACCGTAAAATTACGTTTTCCGTTAAAACCACATTTTCTTTTAAAATCTTGTTTTCCGTCAAACCGTGTTTTCCGACAAAATCAAATTTTCAGTCACAACCACATAATCGTGTTTTTTGGCAAAATCATGTTTTCCGTTAAAATCACAATTTTCGCGAAATAGTATTTCTGTTAAAATCATGTTTTCTATCAAAATTATATTTTCCGTCAAAATCATGTTTTCTGTCAAAATCGCGTTTTCATCATTTGAAAGCTGCTAATATTAGAAAATTGGTGGTGATCGTCCTGGTGCTTGTGCTGCTAATAATAATGAAAGAGGCAAGGATATCAAGTAGTTATATATAGAATTTTCTGTTGGCTGTAAGTAAGTCACCATATACGATAGATATAATATATATGTAAGTCAGTTGCAAAATATATCTTATATATATTTTGTATAGATGTGATAATGTTATGACATCATCTAATATATCTAAGATAAAATAAAATAACGTTAAAAGATATTATAGATATTGTGTTAAAAATAATTATTAATAATTAAATTTGAGAGTTAATGAGAGAGCTCTATTCCCTCAAAATCACTTCCCAAATAATAGTATAGATTACTGTATTATGTTTAACCCCAGATCTCCCAGGCTAATTAATTTAGAATATTAGCTTCTCCAACAAAAATCCATTAAAAATATTTAAGGAATTTGACTTTTAAAGCGAGTATAGCGTTTTACTAACTCTAATAATAACATACTAAACTTACACTTGTCATTTGATGAATTATAGGATCAACACTAAAGATATAATAGCTTGGATGAGAGCAGCTGAGTCCTTGAGTGTATACATAAGTAATCAAAGTTTTGGAAAATCCAAATTTGAAATGGAGATTTTCTTAGAAGACTAGGTTACCACTAACAGAAAAAACCTTATTTACGAGCCTATAATGGATTTAGGGTTTGAATACTCTGCTAAGAAATATCGAGTTCAATGCACTCCACAGTTATAAATTATGTACATTATCTTGAACTTATATATGAATATTATAGTATTAAATTATGTGGGCCACCGAGAAATTGAAATGAAAACGCACTTTTGCGAGGATCCAATGCAAAAACATAGTATTTATATGCATATCTTTGTGCATTTGTGCATTTGTGCATAAATATAAATTAATGTCTATAAGCTCTTTGCAGCAGATTTGGATCATGAGTACCAGATTCAACATATATAGAAATTAAGAAATCATGTAAAGATTAATTATTTTAGATTGGATTCAGGTAGAGTCCATTCGAGTCCATGTCGGTTTGGATTTAACAATGGTATATCTGTAAAAATCCAAAAACCTATAAAAATATTCGAGAATTATTAGTTTATGAGGTCTTTTTAAAATTCACATGGATCATATGGGTTATGTCAAATTTTTAAAAAAAATTATCGGATTGATTATTAACAAATTCTATCGGATACATAATATATACTAACATGTTTTATGGGATATTCGAACGAATCCTAGATAAAACTCAAATACCATATGATGCATATGGGTCCTTGACCAATATACATAGTAGGTTAATTTATAAGGAAATGAATCTGATCCAAAAATTACAAATTTTTCATATTGGCTTTAGATCCGATCCATATAAAAATACCCATGCCTAATAACAATTATTAAACTTTAGCCATAAAGAAATCCTTCTTTCTTCATACTCCATTAGGAATGTCTATACAAAACACAAGGTTTACACACACACATATATATGATCAACGCCGGCTCTAAGGGAGTGCTGAGTGTGCATTTGCACATGGTCCACCATAATTTTTTCTATTTTCATTAGACAATTAGGATCCATTTTCAGAAAATAAATGTATATTAAGAGTTTTTATTTGCAAAGTCTATAAATATATAGATAAAATTGTTTAAAAACTTAAAAGGCACAAGGCTCAGTTAATGTTTGAGACGGGCATGTATATGATACAAAGATGTATGATTTCTTCTATGTCGGAGATGATTTAGGAGCTGTTGCGATAGGTGATTCCGGGGCTTTTGCGAGAGGTGATTCGAGAGCTGATCCGAGAGTTTATTTGGGAGTTGTTGCGAGAGTTGAATCGGAAGCTGCTGCGAGAGGTGATTCAGAAGATAATGTGATAGATGATTCGTTTGATGATCCGAGAGTTGAAACAATCATGGCAGATCCATAATATAAGCAATATAAGCCACCTATTAGGATATCAAGTTTTGTATGACTTTTTCCAAAAAAAGTAATCATAAGTATATATTTAAATAAAATTTAAAAAGTTATTTTAAATATAGTTCCATAAGATAATTTAAAAATAAATAAATTATAAGGACATATTCTATAAGAACATATTTAACACACTTCTATATAGTTTTACATCAAAACTCTGTTTTAGAGTAAAATATTCTCTAACTTTGTACAAAAATATACTAATACTAAAATAAAAATAGAATCTTAAATAAAATATTTATTTTTGGGGAGTTATAGAGTTCATATACTTTAGAAAAAATAAATGAATATATTGTAAATGGTATAAAGCAAAAGACGGTTGGAATCTATTATTCAATTACAAAAATATTATAGTGAAAACTTATTTGTGAAATTAAATTTTTTTTTAGAGAATCAATATTAAATGAAGTTCACAAATCTATTGATGTGTTTGTTTGTTTTTTAAGTGGATGAATGTTATCATAACATCAAAATTGCTTATCGTATATTGTTGATTCCAATATCAATTATCTTGTTTATTAATTTAGAGAAGTTTTTCGAAATTGAAATTTATAAAAAAATTATTTTCAGTCTACCTTGACACATGAATTGTTGAACGAAATTTTTTGTTATCAGTTAAGACATATATGAATGAAAAACATAAATATTTGAGTTTAATGAACGATTTTGTAAATAAAAATGTGGAAAAAGTCATATTTCAATAATATATTTTTAGATTGTTTTTTTTTTAAAGTTTATCTTATTTTTATTATTATTTATGATTTTCAACAAAATTATAAAAAATATATTTTTATACTGAGTTAGGACATTAGAAAATATTAGAGCTTAGCTATATACCACATAGTTCGGGCGTAATTTTTCATAATAACTCTCATGTGACTCATGTAACTTACTTTTGATTCATCAAAATCAGGTCACGTGATTATATAACTAACCTCTGTACATATTATGTAGAATCTATCCTCTTTTAGCTTTTTATCCACTTTTCCAGCCTTGATCTTATTAATTACTTAAGCGTTCATGTGATCGCGATGCCGTTCTTTATAATTATAAACATTAAGCCAGACTTACATATTATGTTAACGAAAAGGAGTCTGACTTACATATATTATACTAATCCAATATGGTTAACAAAATAAAAAGGTAATGCAATATTCATACTACTCATATAAGTATTAACAAGCATCGAATGTTTCATTGAGTAATTCTTAGGATTCCTTCATTGACACTGATGGTTTCAAAGAGGTTGTAGATTTGGTGCGTCTTGTTTGTTATTTACTCATTTGAAGTTGTCCCAGTAGGCCCGATAATGATATCACAAAAAACCATTTTAAATTTATATAAATAAATTATGGGCGAAAACACTAGACTTTTGGTATAACGGTTCATCCATACAACCAAATAATTTGTCGCATTCCATCAGTATGATACGTAGAAATTAAAGTTATTGGACCCGTCGCTACATCTTGCCAAACAAATTGCTCTTATAGTGATATATTTGGGTATAGAAATTCATGACTGCAACGAACTTGTAATGGAAAAAAAAGAGGAAGATTATGTAGTGCAAAGTGGAGAAGAAAACTATATTGGTTTTTTTATAGTTATTTTGGATTTCTTTTGAAAATGAACGGAAATAATAATTGGAAAGATGACAAGATGTCTCCACGCTGGGGTGTGCAGGACCCATTTGAGATTGCTTGGGTTTCACCGCATCCTAAGTTTCTTTATTCTTCAGATTTGTTCCTATTTTCATTTTATTTCGAGTCCAGCCCCATGATTTATTTATGATGCGCAAACATTAAAAAGGAAATATTCGTCAACAAGAATAAAACTATCACGATATCATTTTTTTGGCTGTCAACTAAAAGGAAAATCACATAATAACTTTGACAGATTAGTCTCAAACTTTTTTGTTTGGTTAAAATTTTGATTGATATCTTATATTCTTACTAGATTTTGACCCGCACTTAGAAAGTGCGGGTTTAATTTTCTTTACAAATTTATCTTTTTATTCATTTTGTTAATAGTAATTTAGATTTTTAATTATGTAATCTAATTTTGATTATAATTGTTTAACCAACATTATAAACAGTGAGTTAGCAATTTAGTTTAAAAAAAAAATGAATTATGTGTTATTTGGAGGAGATATATCGTAAGGATTAAGAGATTAAAATAAGGATTTCACATTATATATTTTAATCTGTGTTGTATCGTAAGATCATAATTTGGAAAAAATATATATATGTGAAAACAACTATTGTAAAAGTTATGTGGTATATGTTTAAATGTTATTTTATTTATCTAAAATATTATTTTATAAAATACATGTTGTAGTCGTATATATAATTTGCAAATTTGATGGAACTATCCGTTAAAAACTTCATTCAAACATAAAGCATAATTTGACGCTTCAAATGTTTGAATAATATAAGTATGAAATCATTTTAATATTTTATTAATTTTAAAATATATCAGCTGAAATTATTTACTATATGCGAATTTTTTTATAGAAAATTTATAATCGAGATTGGCTAATTAATTTTTCAACCCGTTTAATTAATTAAATATTTTTCAGTTTGATGGAAAAACCTGCTAAAAAGTACAATCGTAAAAACATCAATCGTAATATGTGTATATATATATATATTTGAAACAAAATAAAAAGATATTAAAATATATTATAAATATATTTTGAATTAAATCATAAATTAGAGAATCTTAATTTATATATAATAGTTGATGTATAAATTATTCATTATATTTATCAATTAATTTGTTTTGATTTTAATTAATTAGAAAAGTGGGACTCATTAGATTTTGGTTGTTTGGCTACATGTTTAATAATTGTCTTGTTTGGAAACATGGATTGTAGAGATAATGTTATATTCCCTAATTACCCTTAATGAAGGTTACAAATCCTAATAATATCAAGGGTAAATTCCGGGAACAACATTTATGTACCATGGCAAACCTTCCTGTTTTAATAGTATTGATTGAAAGACGAGGAGAGAGATATGTATTTTGTAAGCAGTGGTCACATTAGTATAAAGATGGTGTGATGGCTAAACATTATCTATAAGTTCTAACCATTTTTCGGAGTAAAATTAATTTCATTTTTTTATATTTTCTATGGTTTAAATTAAACGAGATTTTAATTCGCGCTAAAAAATTTGAGTATATATTTAAAATAAAATTTGATTTTTATAATAATTTTATTAATGTTATTTAATACAATTTTTAGTAAATAAATATTATGATAATTACGTGTTTAATACGAGAATGCATTGAATATATTTTTGTGTGAACATAATTTTATAATATTATGTTTTTAATAAAATAGTCACTATAAGAAGTTATGTGATTTAAGTTTAAAGTAGTATTTTGATTTAAAATATTACTTTTATTGAACATTATATGCTAACATAAAATTTAGTTGTATTTAAAATATTAATAATTAAATTTATAGTTTTATATAAATTTAATAACAGATTTATGAAAATCGAAGGATTATAATTCATTTTTTTTTGTATTTGTATGAGCTTATTTTATAAAATTAAAATTGATTAATTCATCTTTTATATTGTCTTCTAATGAACAATTTTTATAAAAAAAATTATAAATGAAATATTAATATATTTTCAACCCATTTTATTGTAATTTAAATATTTTGAAAATTTTATAAAAACAAATTTTAAAAACTGCAATTGTAAAACCATAATTATAACCTAAACCATCTTAGATTCAAATAATATAAATATTTTATAACTTTAATATTTTATCAAATTAAAAAAAAAGTCAATTGAAATTGGTTAGTCAATCTTCTGAATCCATTTACCTGTAAAAAAATTTTTAATATTTATATAATTGAAATTAGCTAATCTAATTTTTAATCCGTCTTGTAATGATATAAATAAAGATTTAATTTTTTATAGATAAATTTTAACTAAAATTAGTTTATAGTAAAATTAAATAATAAATATTAATTTAATACTTACTTTCTTAAGAAATCAAAAATTTAAAATATTTTAAGATTTTGTTATAATCTTTTTTTTGTCAACAAAGTTTATTCATGGGCCAGGCGGTAAATACAAATGGGCCGGAGCCATTACAGAGAACAAAGTAACACTAGACGACAAAAGCCCACTTCCGCAGATAAGGACACACGTGTCCGACGCATAAGAAACCGGACATGCAGCTGTTGGAATTGTGTCCAGTAATCTCGGTACTGTCTCTAGAAAGTAAGAGTATGTCAATGATCAGACATAAGTTATATAATACTGGGGTCATGATGGCTTGCTAGAGTCCGCTCATGATCTATAAGTCTTGGACTTATTGCCTTTATTATATGATCCTATATGGGTCACACGCCTAAGCTAACAGGAAAATGTGTAGGAACGGCTTAGCAGAAGTACGGTAAAAGTGCCAGGCATTTGTCGTACTTAGAGAGAGATTAATGGGTCTGATTAAATCTAAGGGATTTAATCAGATTGGTATTTGGGCCCAAAAGTCCAAAAGGAACCAGACAAGTTTTATAAATAAAACTTAAGTCTGATTCTCCTTCTAACCCTAGCCCCAGCCGCGATCTCTCTCTCTCCCTGCGCCTCCTCTCTCTTGGTCTAGCAGCCTTCTTCCTGCTTGGTGTGCGTGTGTGAACCTCTGGAGGAGTTATCACTTGGTGGCTCTGCTGATCTCTGACCTTACCTCCCATTCCGCTGCATAAACAGGTAAAAGGTGAGATCTATATATTATTTCTATTCAAGAGAACCTAGATCTGGCATGTTTAGGATCTATTAATCTGATGAATTGAATCAGGATTAACACCATAAGATCCTTCAGTGGTATCAGAGCTATTGGTTCTGTGGTTTTTCTTGTTTAGAATCTTGTTTAGGATTGTTTAAAGATGTGTTTTTGAATCAATCTACTGATAAGAGCAAAACACTTAAGAAACAAGAATTGAAACCTAAACAAACATATTTGAAATCGCAAAACCAAGCTATATGACTTGGATTGCGATCGGCCGAGTGTTGAACCGATCGGCCAAGCCGATCGCATGTATCGATCACGGATCGATAGCATGGATCGCGTTGGCCGGTTGGATCGATCGACCGTGAGGCGCAAGGCAGATCGCTTGCGTCGCGTCCCGTCCGATCGCGGAGAGATGGGCCGATGATCGCATGGATCGTGCGATAGCCGATCGCATGGATCGCGCCTCGTCCCGATAGCATCGTCCCGCGATCGTCCCGTCCCGTCCCGTCCAGCAGCCTGTCCCGAGCGTCCCGTCCGTGCATCGTCGCGAAAGACATGGACCGATCTTGGATCGCGTCCGTTGCTTGCGGCTGGCCGATGTCTCGTCACGCTTGCAGCTAGGTCACGACCATGATTGGATCGTGACCAATTCGGTTCGGTTCGGTTTAAAATTTTATTAATCTTAATCGTCACGGTTTAATAAACAGATTTAATAAATTTATTAAGTCTGGTTAAACCGGGATAAGAAATCCAAAGTCAAAATTGGATTTTGTGCCTAAACCAGTGATTTTCTAATTTGATTTGGTTGGACCAAATAAATTGAGAAAATCCGGTTTAGTAAATAACCGGTTGACAATTGTGGTCATCGTAGTAATTAATTTTGGTTAAGACCAATTTTAATGAACCAGACCGGTTATGTCATTTAATTGGGCAATTGGGTTATGTCTTGGACATGAACCAATTTTTGGGCCTCGGGCCAAGAAGTTAAAACAATTGGGCCAATTATTTGAGTCTTTTCATCAGATTAATTTAAAACTTATTTTTATAAAATAATTATAAAAATCGATTTTAAATTAAAGTTTCCGAAATTTTGAAATTAGAAAGTTTTTTAAAATAGAAGTTTCTAGATTTGCATGTTTTGGATTTTAAGAAATTTCTAAAGTTAGAAAGTTTCCGGTTTTAGAAAGTTTCCAATTTTAGAAAGTTTCCAAAATTAGTAGGTTTCCAAAAATGGAAAGTTTCCCAAAATAGTAATCTTCTATTTTGGGAATGAAATTTTAAAATAAACCTACAAACCTCAAATAATATCAAGCGTTGGATGTCTTGTCCAGTCTATGTCAGCTGTCGAAGCCCATTCAATTGTATTCATGGCCTTACAGTGTGAGGGTGTCTACTTTTGCGTGGATAAGACGGTTTGTGATTCATAAATGTCATTGGGAGTCCCAGACATTAATGATTACATGACTGTATAGTCTGGTTTTCTTGACTGGGCCATCGGGAGTCCCGGGCCTTGAGACATCAGAGTGGATTGGGCCTCGGGCCCAGATTAACAACCAAGAGTTATATCACGGATATAATTAGCCGACATAGGGCTTACCGATATAAGCTAAGGTTGGGTGATGGCCAGTGGCCCACTTTGATCTTAGTTATATGTGGATCTTGGAATCATTATATTCTATTGAGGGTAACTTATGTTATTGAATATAATGCGTGATTAATCATATTAAGTTTAATACGAGATTAATCATATTGAACATATTAACTAATAACCTTTTTATATTATATTTCAGCTATGACTACTACAAGCACTCAAAACACATTCTCAATCCGGTCTGTTATCGAGAAGGAGAAGCTGGCTGGAACGAACTTCCTGACGTGGTCAAGGAACTTGAGGCTGGTCCTCAAGCAGGAGAAGAAGGATTATGTCCTTCGTGATCCCCTCCCCGAGAGGCCTCCTAACAATGCTGCCAGGACTCTGCATAATGCTTGGGAAAAGCATTCGTCAGATGAAAATGATGTCTATTGCCTGATGTTGGCGACAATGACTGCTGAGCTGCAAATGCAGTTCGAGAGTGTGTTGTCACCCATCGAGATAATGGCAAGCCTGAAATCGCTTTTTCAGGAGCAAGCAAGGACTGAGAGGTTTCAGACAGTTAAGAACCTCTTAGACTGTAAGTTGGCTGCAAATGCGGCAGTGAGTCCACATGTCTTGAAGATGATGGGTTATCTCGATCATCTTCAGAAACTCGACTGCCCTATCAGCCAGGAACTTGCCTGCGACATCGTTCTGCAGTCATTACCTGCAAGCTATGATCAGTTCATTCTGAACTTTAACATGCATGGCTTGAGTAAGACATTGCCTGAGCTTCACGGAATGCTCAAGACTGCAGAGCCCAACTTGAGGAAAACCGCCAAGGACCCCAATGTGCTTATGGTGCAAAAGGGCAAGGGGTTTAAGAAATCCTCTGCTAAGGATAAGGGAAAGGCCAAGGCTGTCCAAGTCGCGGACAAGGACACGCCAAAGCCCAAGCCCAAGTCCAAGGCTGGGCCAACTGACATATGCAGGTTCTGTAAAGAACCAGGGCATTGGAGGAGAGAATGTAAGAAATTCCTGGAAGGTCTAAAGGAATTAAAGAAGAAGACTCTGGAGACTTCTTCATCAGGTATTTTTGTTATAGAAGTTAATACAACTACTTCTGATAATACCTCATGGGTTATGGATACTGGTTGTGGGGCTCATATTTGTACTAATATGCAGGCACTCAGCAACAGTAGAAGGCTGAAGCAAGGACAAGTGGAGCTACGAGTTGGGAATGGAGCGAAAGTTCATGCACTAGCTGTAGGCACATACTTGTTGTCTTTACCTTCGGGATTGATTTTAGAACTCAATAATTGTTATTTTGTACCTGCGATAAGCAGAAATATTATTTCAATTTCTTTGTTGGATTTGGAAGGTTATGATTTTTCAGTTAAGAATAAATTATGTTCCTTCAATCGCAACAATTTGTTCTATGGTTCTGCCCCTCTTACGAATGGGCTTTACATACTCGATCAATCCGCGCCAATTTATAACATTAATACCAAACGGTTCAAACCTAATGAGGAGAACCGAACGTTTCTATGGCATTGTCGTTTAGGGCACATCAGCGAGAAACGCATCAAGAGGCTCCATTCGAATGGACTTCTTGGCTCATTTGACTTTGAGTCATGTGAGAAATGCGAATCCTGCATGATGGGCAAAATGACACGGGCCCCCTTTAATAAACCTAACGAGAGGGCCAGTGACTTATTGGGCCTAATACACACTGACGTGTGTGGCCCAATGTCCACAAATGCAAGAGGAAACTATCAGTACTTCATTACCTTCACTGATGATTTCAGTAGGTATGGATATGTTTATTTAATGAAACATAAGTCTGAATCTTTTGAGAAGTTCAGAGAATTCCAAAATGAAGTACAGAACCAACTTGGCAAAAGCATTAAGGCTCTTCGGTCCGACCGAGGAGGAGAATACTTAAGCCAAGAATTCAGTGATCATCTAAGAGAGTGTGGGATCGTATCCCAACTCACTCCTCCCGGAACACCTCAATGGAATGGTGTGTCTGAGAGGAGAAATCGGACCTTATTGGATATGGTTCGATCTATGATGAGTCACACAGACCTTCCAATATCCCTTTGGGGATATGCTCTGCTAACAGCAGTGTTCACTCTAAATAGAGCGCCATCGAAAGCAGTAGCAAAGACACCATATGAATTATGGACTAGAGTGGCTCCAGTACTGTCTTATCTTAGAATTTGGGGTTGTGAAGCATATGTCAAGAGATTAATCTCAGACAAGCTTACACCAAAGTCTGATAAATGCTACTTCATTGGTTATCCGAAGGAAACCAAGGCTTATTACTTCTATCTACGTTCCGAGAACAAGATCTTTGTTGCCCGGGATTGTAACTTTCTTGAGAGAGAATTTCTCTCTAAGAAAGACAGTGGGAGTAAGGTACTGCTTGAAGAAATTCAAGATGAACAGGATACTGCTCAACCTAATGAGGAAGAGCAGCAGGAGGACCTACAAGAAATTGTAGAGCCTGAACCTGTAGTACCTGAAGTTCGAAGATCCGGGAGGATCCGTCACGAACCCGAGAGATATCAAGGATTCCTCGTGACTAACTGTCATGATCTTTTGATCATTGATGGTGATGAACCATCGAACTTCAATCAAGCAATGATGGGCCCAGATTCCTCGAAGTGGCGCAAGGCCACTGATTCCGAAATGGACTCCATGTCGGTCAACCAAGTGTTTTCGTTGGTTGACTTACCCGCTGGTGTAAAAGCCATCGAGTGCAAATGGATCTTCAAGAAGAAGATTGACGTGGATGGAAATGTCCAGATTTATAAAGCCAGGTTGGTGGCAAAAGGTTTCAGACAAGTTCACGGTGTGGATTACGATGAAACCTATTCCCCAGTGGCTATGATGAAATCTATTCGGATTCTACTAGCAACTGCAGCTTTTCATGATTATGAAATTTGGCAGATGGACGTGAAAACCGCCTTCCTGAATGGAATTCTGGAAGAGGATGTGTATATGACACAACCTGACGGTTACATAGATCCAAAGAATGCTGGGAAAGTATGCAAGCTTCATAAATCCATTTATGGATTGAAGCAAGCATCGAGGAGCTGGAATCTTCGTTTTGATGAAGCGATCAAGCAATTTGACTTCATTAGAAACGAAGAAGAACAATGCGTGTATAAGAAAACTAGTGGGAGCAAGATAGTATTTCTTATTCTGTATGTCGATGACATACTACTTCTCGGAAACGACGTTCCAATGCTGAAGTCGGTAAAGGACTGGCTTGGAAGTTGTTTTTCCATGAAAGACATGGGTGAAGCCGCATACGTTCTTGGAATCAGGATCTACCGGGATAGATCTAGAAGGCTGATAGGCTTGTGTCAAGATTCATACATTGACAAAGTCCTACAAAGATTCAGCATGAAAGATTCCAAGAAGGGCTTCACGCCAATGGTACATGGCACAACGCTAAGCAAGAAGCAGAGCCCTACGACGGCTGCTGAGCTTGAGCGCATGAAGAATATTCCTTATGCATCTGCAATAGGATCTGTCATGTATGCCATGATATGTACTCGTCCTGATGTTGCTTATGCATTGAGCATGACGAGTAGATACCAGTCAAATCCAGGTGAAAACCATTGGATTGCCGTCAAGAACATCCTGAAGTATCTAAGACATACAAAGGACAAGTTCTTGGTATACGGAGGAAGTGATGTGCTTAAAGTCAGTGGATTCACGGACGCAAGTTTCCAGACAGACCAAGATGATTTCCGGTCACAGTCCGGTTATATCTTTTGTCTGAATGGCGGTGCAATCAGTTGGAGAAGCTCCAAGCAAGACACCGTTGCTGATTCCACTACAGAAGCTGAATATATCGCCGCCTCAGAAGCAGCGAAGGAAGCTGTTTGGATACGAAAGTTCATTATTGAACTAGGTGTGATACCAAATGCGGCTGAGCCTCTGGCACTGTTTTGTGACAACAATGGTGCTATAGCTCAGGCAAAGGAACCAAGATCACACCAGAAATCCAAGCATGTTCTAAGAAGATTTCACTTGATACGTGACATCATCAATAGAAAGGAAGTCAAGATCAGCCGAGTTCAGACAGATGATAACGTCGCTGATCCGTTGACAAAGCCACTCCCAAGGCCTAAGCTCGAGTTCCTGACTGATGCTGTAGGCATTAGAGACATTGAAATGTAATCTAAATTTGAGTGGGAGTTTAAAGGCTTTATTTAGTTATTTGATATGTTCTTGTAAAACATTTTATGTTTAATGAAATTATTATTTCAAGATTATTTTAACTGTGATGAAATAATCGTTCCAAATTGATATGAACCATTTTATAGGTCATCGAAGTAAATGACTTGATCTTGAGTCATCAAAGTCATTTAGCTTGATCATGAGACCCTATATTTGAAAGATGGCTTATATCATCCTGTCCCTAGTCGAAGGTTGTTGAAATTGGAACACCAACAACCGTGTGAGACTAGATTGGTATGTGACTTATGACCAAGTTTCATGTGTCATAGATGTGCGGCATCAAAGTCAGTACATAGGTGTATGTTGGGAACATACGACCGGACAAGACCCGATTATAAGAACTCTTCAGGATATTTATATCTGTGTCATAAGAGATTCTTACTACGACTATAGAGTATAGTCCTTAGACCTGAGTTCGCATGCATGTGATTGCACATGGACTGATGCACTTTGATCATTGTCTAATGCTGTCGTTAAGCGATAGCTATAAGGACCTTGATTGGGTGTATTATGAAATGAGTAGTTTACAGTGATGGAGCAAGACGGAATTTGTCCCTCCAATATAAATGGAGTGAATATCTCTAGGCCAATCGGAGATTTGAATACTGGAAAATGCATGGCCATGCTCAAACGGACTTTCCCGAGTCGTTTGGATTGTCAGTATCGAATCAGAGTCCGATGAACATGATTAGACTTTATAAGGATGACACTCATCTTGCCTTATGACTAATCGAGATATTGAGACAAAAGGATTATGAATACAGAGATTCCAGTACAAGTGGGAGATTGTTGGAATTGTTGTCTCTAGAAAGTAAGAGTATGTCAATGATCAGACATAAGTTATATAATACTGGGGGTCATGATGGCTTGCTAGAGTCCGCTCATGATCTATAAGTCTTGGACTTATTGCCTTTATTATATGATCCCATATGGGTCACACGCCTAAGCTAACAGGAAAATGTGTAGGAACGGCTTAGCAGAAGTACGGTAAAAGTGCCAGGCATTTGTCGTACTTAGAGAGAGATTAATGGGTCTGATTAAATCTAAGGGATTTAATCAGATTGGTATTTGGGCCCAAAAGCCCAAAAGGAACCAGACAAGTTTTATAAATAAAACTTAAGTCTGATTCTCCTTCTAACCCTAGCCCCAGCCGCGATCTCTCTCTCTCCCTGCGCCTCCTCTCTCTTGGTCTAGCAGCCTTCTTCCTGCTTGGTGTGCGTGTGTGAACCTCTGGAGGAGTTATCACTTGGTTGCTCTGCTGATCTCTGACCTTACCTCCCATTCCGCTGCATAAACAGGTAAAAGGTGAGATCTATATATTGTTTCTATTCAAGAGAACCTAGATCTGGCATGTTTAGGATCTATTAATCTGATGAATTGAATCAGGATTAACACCATAAGATCCTTCAGCAGCTCCACGCGTCACCAAGAGAGAAACCGCCAGGAGACCGCCGGCAATCGATGAGGATAACGTCGCCGGCTTCCTCCGGACCACTTCGCTGCAACCTCCGTAAACCATTTGGCGATCCTAACTTCCCAAAGCCACCAGTCGAAGCATCTGCATCCAATAGAAAACAGTAACTTTGTCGTCGCTGAAACCCGCCAGACTCGAGGAGACGCCGGCGCCGTATAGACTAAAAGTCTATCAGAGTCCACCATGAGCTTGTCCTCACAAGCGGTGGCACGTCGACGAGATTATTCCCAGCAGAAAGGAAGATTGAAGACGAGACAGAGAGAGAACAGGGATCGACCGGCGAAAGGAGAGGGGGGAAGCGAGATCGAGAGGTGAGACAGGAAACCGGAAAATCCGGTGAACGCCGTTGAGGCGGAGTAATCAGCCTGCCATAGCAACAAACTTTGAGATTATTTGAGGCGAGAATCAAAGAGACAATCGCCCAAAACAAAACAATCCGGAGAAAAACCGGAAGCTTTATTCAAACCCAAAAGATAAAAGCCGATCAAAGAACATATCACATGAACATGACGAAGATCGGCGAGAGGGAAAGCGATTTGGGGAAAAAGATTTTGCTCACAAAAAATTTAACGAGATAAACGGGGAACAAAATCAGAAAAAACCCCAAACGATTATTTACAAATCAAAAACGATAACGAAACCGCATCATCGATCTCTCTAGTCTCGAATCTCTTCTGAAAGATGGTGAAGAGAGAAGAAGAGAAAGGAGAAGACCTAGAGAGAATTTTCTCTCTCTAAGAAGAGTGAGAGCGGTCTTTTATTATAATCTAGATTTTGATATGTGTTATAAAAACGTTTGTACATTTTATTTGACAAAATTATATTTAAGTTATTTCTACCTAATTTCAACCACGATTTCACTAAAAATATTAAAATACATTATACTTTTATAGGATTTGTATAAAATAATATATATATATATAATTTATTTTTCTCAATATTTAGCTCTAAAATTTTTCCTTTATAAAGTAAAGTTTAATTAATAATAAGTTTTATATTTTATAGTATTCAAATTAGAAAAACTTTATAAAAATCCGCCAAAAAACTACAGTAGTATATTTATTTATTAACCGACCAATCATATATTTGAATAATATAAATATTTACTGATTGATGATCTTTTGCTTTTTATAAAGTTTTTAATATATATCTATTTAAATATTTTAGTTTAATTTTTAAAATAAATTATAGTTTAGTTAATATAATTTGAATATTTTTATAGTATTTACTTTTTGGAAATGAAATATGTTCAAAAACAAATTTTTATTTTTTTATTTTTTGTGTATATTTGATAAAATTAGTGGGTTTATCTTTTCTTCAAAAGAGATTTCTAAAACTTTATATTTATTCTATTATTTAAAAACATAGTTGGTGTATGAATTCATTTAATTATATTTATTATTATGATTTATATATAAATATATATCATAATTATGAAATTGATTAATTATTTAAAATAAAATCGATTAAAATATTTTATTAGATTTTGCTATAATAAAATATGCATTTATATATGAAGTAAGCTAATATAATGAAATATATTAGGTGACGAAAAGGAAAAAAAGAAAAATGAAATATATTATGATTAAATTAGTTAGAATGTAGCTTCACATTATTACCCTTAATAAATTATTTAAATACTTTATATTTCTAATGGCATGAATCGTAATATAACACATAAAGAAATGTTAGTTTTATAAAACCTTTCTATTTCAGTATTATAGATATCTAAAGTACTCTCAGATACATAAAAATAGTTACTATTGGTACAAAACTTAAGTTTCTTTCGCAAAAAATAAAAACTTAATACTGTTAGCATTTTTATATTTTCTAATATTGATTGGTCAATATTTTAATTACTTAATTATTCAAATCGCTATATATTTTTTTAATTATTATTATTGTTTTCATGTCATTACATTCATTATTATTTAACTGCACTATTTTTTAACTCACTTAAAAATTCATAGTACACCACTATTTTTTGGCCGCATGTTATACCACTATTGTTATCTTTAAATAGAAGTCTGTATAGTTCGACTTGAATAAATAGAAGTATGTATAAAGTATTTTTTGACTTATGATAACTGTATAAAAATGTCCAAAAAAAAGGTAGTCAGGAAATATTAGTATATATAACGAAAACAGACGACCACTCTCATCCCACATAATTACATTTCATGCTCATGCTTAATTATGTTGCTTCCCCACATTCAATCATCATTACACCATTTTCTCAATCTCCGCCATCCTTTTTCAGCAAATACCCATATCTATATTAAAAAAAAAAAAATTACTTTATACATATTTACTATAATCTTACTTTTTATATATGTTTGATTTTTTTTTTTTTTGAGCCCTAGAGTCATGACTTTTTGAAACCAAGATCAATTGGTGACTTATGAGCAAGTCCCCAAATAGTCGACATATATTCTTTTCGAGTGGGGTTACAGGGTTCAGGCCACTCACAATTACAAAATGAAAAAGTTAAACGTAGAAAAAAGCATAAAGGTAATAACGGAAGACTTTTTTTTTTTAACGATATTATATTTCAATTCCAAAAAAGGATAAAGAGTTTAAAACAATAATAAGTGCTGGCTAAAGAAGAAAGTAAAAAAGAGTGAAAACTCATGTGGAGTTGAGAACATGGAGCAAGAAAACATCCGTTGGAGCAGAAAATAAGCACTATGGCTGAAAATGCGTGAACCAAAGCTGGAGATAGGTCTGATAAGTGGAGATTTCCCGAGCAGAAGCGTTAATCCTTTGCGTCTTGGACTGATGATCCATACCTGCCAATTTTGCTCTCAGCAAAAGCTGGATTTCTTTCACCAAAAGATGAACTGGTTTGGCAGCGTTAGAATGCAAGCGAGAATTTCGCTCTTTCCAGATTAGATAAACCACGGCATGAAAAAGAATTTTTGACACTAATCTAACTTTCAAATCAGGAGAACAGTTTTCAATCCAACCCAAAATATGATCAAAGAGAGAAGGTGGGTGAAGATTAGAATGAGAGAACACAGAGATCCATACCTCAGAAGAATACGGACATTGAAAGAACAAGTGATGTTTAGACTCGTCGAGATTACTGCAAAGAAGACAACCGGCTGGGACGTTGAGACCCCAACTCCTTAAACAATCTCTCGTTGGTAATCAATTTAGAACCATAAGCCAAAGCATGAAAGAGTGTTTGGGAACTCTTTCTTTGAACCAGACCACCTTGTACCAAGCAACAGTCGGAGAGCGAGGATGGAGAGATCTCCATGTCTTGGCCGCAGAGAAGATTCCAGGCTCCTGACCCAGAGTATTCCTCCAAAGGAAGATGTCATTTTCTGATGATTCAGGGTCAGGGACAACAGATGACAAAGCATTTCGGAGCAATCTCAGAACCGGATGGCGATTCTGATAAATGTTCCAAGCTCCATTCGCTGTCACAAATGAAACAGTAGCCAATGATGGAATTCCAGATGCTTGAGGTCCAATTGGACCTGTTATCGCAATCAAAGGTCCGAGAGAAGTCCAATTATCATGCCAAAACAAAGCACTATTCCCTGAACCCACAAGACAGAAAAGGTAAGGCCTAGCTAAGTCTCTCAACTTCATTAAACCTCTCCAGATCCAACTGCCTGCACGAGAGAAATCTGCAGACCAAAAAAGCTTGTCCTTAATTATATGCTTTCGAACCCAAGCAACCCAAAGGGAACCATTTGAAGAGAACAATAACCAAATCAACTTAAGCCCGAAGACTTTATTCAGATCAATCAGCCTTCTCAAACCCAACCCTCCCTCCTTTTTTGGGGTACAAACCGATTCCCAAGACACCTTTGCTCCTTTTGCCGAGTTTGGAGCACCGGTCCACAAGAAGGCATTACAAAGTTGTTCCAAGGTATCAAAGCAAGACTTGGGAAGAGGAAAAGTAGCAGCCCAGAAATTGATGATACCAAAAATGACCGACTGAAGTAATTGAAGTCTTCCCGCAAAAGAGAGATGCCGGACAGTCCATCCTTGAATTCTAGCTTTAATTCTATCCACAAGCGGCTGATAATCTTCCTTTCGTAATTTATGTGGCATCAGAGGTAAACCGAGGTAACAGAAGGGGAGAGCTCCTTGAAGGAGACCAAAATGCGAAGCTAGCTCCCTAGTTAGCTCTCGGTTATTCCCATCAAGATACAAACAAGATTTATGGAGGTTAAGAGCAAGTCCTGAGCATTGTTCAAAGCGATTTAGCACCTGAAGAATGTCGTCCAGAGATTGTTCCGTTCCGTCAAAGAAACCAAAACGTCATCGGCGAAGCTAAGATGGGTTACCAAAGGGTCCAGACATCGCGGATGAGGTTTGAAAAGATTTTGCTCCACACCTTTATCCATAAGCTTAGCAAAAAATGTCCATTGCCAAAACAAAAAGGGACGAGGAGATTGAATCACCTTGTCTTAATCCTTTCTTTCCGGGAAAGAAACCTGCTAATTCACCGTTGATTGCAATGGAGTAATGAGGAGTGGAAATGCAAGCCTTAATCCGACCAATAAAGACAGCCGGAATATCAAAAACTTCCAAAATATTCAACACAAACTGCCAATTAACGTTGTCGTAAGCCTTGGTGATATCAATCTGTAAACAACCTCTTCTTGTATTACCCGCCTTATTAAAATCAGTGACTAATTCAGTTGCTAAGAGAACATTCTCACATAAAAGCCTTCCCTGAACAAACCCGGCTTGATTATTTTGAACTGCTTCGGAGGTAAACAACTTTAAACGCTGAGCTAAAATCTGGGAGATGACTTTATAAGTGGTGTTGCATAAAGATATTGGTCTAAACTCAGAAAGTCTTGCAGCTCCTGGGATTTTAGGGATTAAAGAAATCACCGTTGAATTCATCTGCCTGGTTAAGGAAGATGTCTCAAAGAAATCCTTGACAGCCTCAATAAGATCCGATCCAACTAAAGCCCACGAGGAAGTGAAGAACTCCACCGAAAAACCATCCGGACCGGGGGCCTTGTTTTTAGGAAGACTGAAAACCGCTTCTTTAATCTGTTCAGAAGTTGGGACCTCGGCCAGAAGTGTAGCTAAATCCGCTGGACATCTATAAGAATGTAAGGCTTTGATTTCATCCACCGAAGACGGCTGAGTAGACGGGTTAGCTGTCCCCAACAGATTTGAATAATACTCCACTGCCATAGACTTTATAACTGTAGAGTCTGAAACCTTATTATTGAAATCATCCCAGAGAAAATGAATAGTATTCCGCAGGAGATTTGCCTTGACTGATTTGAAGAAAAATGCCGTACCAGCATCACCCTCAAGAAGCCACCTAATTCTTGATTTCTGCCGAAAGAAAGTTTGTTCCGCTGCAGCCAACATTAGCAAGTTGCTCTTTGCTTCCTGTTCTTGAATAAACAAATCTGGGGTTGGAGAAGTAAGCACTTGGATCTGCAGGTCTTGTAACAGAGTAAAAGCCTCCTTCGTTCGGGTCTGAATATTGTTGAAGTGGTTTCGATTCAGATTCTTACAGCAGATTTTTGCATTCCTCAACCGCTGATATAGAGCAAAGATAGGTCTAGATGGAATAATTGGAGTAGACCACACTGAAGCTAAAAGAGAATCAAACTCAGGATGAGAGGCGAAGAAAGTGAAGTACATAAATTTTGAGGACCTTCTAGCACCAGTACTGGTTAAGGAGACCAAGCAGGGGGAATGATCAGATCCACCGGGGGCATCGAATAACGCATTAGAATCCGGAAAAGAGTCCTGCCATGCTTCATTAATCAAAGCTCGATCTAATTTTCTGGATTTAGGATTACTAGGACTTCTATTACTCCAAGTGAAAAAACATCCTCGATGAGCCATGTCAAACAGGTGTGAAGCATCAAGACAGTCCTGAAAATCAGACAGACCACGCAAAGAAACAGAGGCAGGATCAAGCGAGTAGACCTCGGACAGAGATAAGAACTGATTAAAATCTCCCAGAAAAAGACAAGGTGAATTCCTAATGTTCTGAGAATTTGCAAGATCTTTAAGAAGATGCCATAACGGAATACGATCCTCCCTAAGATTCCGAGCATAAATGAAGCCAACAGTGAAAGAAATATTAGTTGCCGGATCGAAAACACCATAAAGGACCAACTGATCAGACTTGATATACGTAACTACCGAGAGAGAAGGCTGCCACAACACCACAATTCTACCATTAACAGCAGTATCAGAATAGTTAACATCATATCTCCAGCCACCAAAAGAACTAGCCATTAAATCTCCAATGTTTTCTTGTCTCACATGAGTTTCCAAAAAAGCTCCAAGTAAAGGGTTATTAGAAGTAATCCAATGCTTAACCGCTACCTGTCTATTATCGCCATTAAGGCCTCGCACATTCCATGAGAAACACTTCATAGAAGTCAAAAATGGGATGAAACAACAAGCACTAGGCTTTGAAAAAGGTTCAGAACGTGGAACTGCCTGTCCACCGGATCCTGCACCTGAAACACCACCAAAAATACCGCAATCATCTAAAGCTCCACCAGAGGATAATGAAGATGGGAGGGAAGACTTTGATTATTGATAACGGAAGACTTTGATTATTGATAACTTACAGAATTATATTTAAAAACGCAATTATCTAAATATTTTATGATAAAAAATATGCAGAATGTAAAATACAAAAACACAGAATTATATTTTATTGAAAAAATACAAAAATATTACATATGAAAGGGAATTTCAATTAAACTATTTATATATTAAAGTTTTAGATTGGTAATTTGTGAAATAATGAAATTAGGTTTAAACACAATATTTATGGAATAATTTTTAAATGCAATATAGAATCATATTTTTAATGCAGTTTTGGAAAAAGTGGAATTTTCAGGAAAAAAAGAAGTCAATCTCTCTCTGGCTTGACTCCCTATGGAGAACAAGTGGTTCCCGAATGAGAAATCCTCCGCTCTGAATCTGTCACCGCCGTCAACAGCTCGTGATGGTCAGTCAAAGCCGCCTCCTTTACCTCCGGACCCTCCAGATCCTTCACTAGAGCTTGTGCACTTCCCTCCTCTTGGTTATGTCCCTTCTTCACTCCATACTACTGTTGATCTACAGTGTTCCACTTCTGAAATGGTTGTAGATCAAGAAGGACCTCGTACTACTGGTGTCTCGCTTACTGAGGATAGGATGGAGGAAGACGGTTCTAGTCTGACCACCACTGTCCAAAAAAAATACTGTTACTACAACTAAATCTAGATCTGATGGGAATCTTCATCAGAAGTTCACTGTAGTGAAACCAAAAAACACTTCTCCCTTGAGAAACAATGTTGCTGCAAGCAAGGTAACCACTTCTCACTTGAATCTCACTAGGAATGTGATCCCGCCTCAGGTGACTTCTACGGCTAGTACTGCTCTTGTTGCTGGTACGGACTTCCATCCAGCTACTACTAATGGTCCCATTAGTAAAGGCTCTGCTAAAGTTACAACTGATAGATCTCCTTCCTAAGGTCACTATCGCTTCTACTCACCAACACTCCCACACCAGTAAAACTAATCCTTCTCTAGTGGAGACAATCATGAAAAATGTTGATCGAAGCTTGAAACATCATGGTCCAGTTGACTTGTCTCCTAACGGTTGTCCGAAGGTGGTTATCCCAGAGAAAGTTTACCAAAGGGGTGGAGTACCTTATGTGTTACTTCTGTGGCCGTGCTCCTCCCTATAAGCAAATACAAAGTGTTATAAACTACATGTGGGGGAAGGGCAAGCACATTGAGATTCATACTAACCTTCTTGCCAACTCAATGATAGTTCGTGTTCCAAACGATTTCATCCGCTCAAAAATTCTGGAGAAGCGGCTATGGTACATTGGTGACTCTATGTTCCATGTGCATCAATGGGGTTCCCATCACTCTGCCTCCTCTCCGCCTCTTACAGACATTCCCATCTGGGCTCACTTAAGAAATGTTCGCTGGATCTCAGATCGTTAGAAGGACTTGGATGGGTCGCTGGTGTTGTGGGTGAGCCAAAAGAGACCGATGATTTCACTATTAACATGGTGAGCCTTGTTCTCTCCCATGTTAAAGTCGAGGTTGACCTCACAAAGCTGTTACCTAGACTAATTGAATTGACAAGACGAGAAGGTAGTAACTGTTGAGGTTGATTACCCATGGTTACCTCCCTTGTGCACTAACTGCAAATAAATGGGGCACATATCAAAGAATTGTCTTCTCATGCCTAAAGGTCCTGCCTCAAATGAATCAAAGGATGCTACTGGCCCTAAAG
This sequence comes from Orychophragmus violaceus, assembly GCA_030180135.1. NCBI lineage: Eukaryota > Viridiplantae > Streptophyta > Magnoliopsida > Brassicales > Brassicaceae > Orychophragmus > Orychophragmus violaceus. The sequence continues at coordinate 14,540,479 of CM058238.1, read as the reverse complement.
ATACCGCTACTGGTCCCTCAAATGTAGCAACTATCCCTGAAACAGCTACCATTCTTTCAGATATCCAAATGTCTAGCACGGATTCTCCTTCAAAAGAAAATGATGGTCCTCTGGCCTGCACTGGAACTCCTAATACCACTGCTACAAAATGTCTGGTGAATCAGAGTACAATTACTCCTCAAGGAAAGACTTACTTGAACACAGGTGGAGCTCAAATTAAAGACTGTGCCACTGATGAGCAGGTTAAGGTGACTGATTCATCCCCTATGGATCAGTTGCTTGTTGATGTGTTAAACCTTTCTCCCTCTCAGTTGGCTTCCAACGTTGCTGAAATTGTGGAATCCAGTTCTCTGTCTCTTCCTGGATCTTCTGCGTTACAAAAATGGGAGATGATACATTTTATTAACCCTCTTGAAGTCCCATATGTGATTGGGTTCCCTGCTACTATCACTCCTTCGGGTGCTCCCTATCCGCACAGTCCTATCTACGAGCATGATCCTTCATCTAAGCCGAAAAAATACAAGTCCCACCTGCCAGCTCCAACTAAGCCCCCTCTTGCTTTTGTTGTCTCGTCTGTAGTCTTGGGTGATCTGTCCTTGACTTCTACTGACGTTTCTCAGGCCCCTGATAGTGATAATATGGCTCCTGATGACTTGTCTCTGCAAAACCAGGTTGACTCTACAACAGTCCCTCGTGATTTAGTCTCATTTGATGATCAGTTAACTGTCCGCTTGGACCCTCTTTTTGATGGACGCCTCTCTGCCGTAGGAGAGTGCAACCATAACCTATGAGTATCAAATCGTTTTTTTAGAATGTTAGAGGTCTAAATGACTCTAGCAAGCACCTACTTTTTGCAAACTGGCTTATCACCCATCAGCCGTGTTTTGGTGCAATTTTGGAATCTTATGTCAAGAAAAATAATATGAACCATATTATGAATAAAGTATGCAGAGGTTGGAGTTTTACCTCAAACCATTCTAGTGATGAAGATGGCAGAATAATCCTCATTTGGAAGGATCCTGCTAATTGTCGTGTTCTTCATAAAAGCCGCCAATCTTTAACTTGTGAAGTCTCTACTGGAACAACCATGAAATTCATTTTCACCGCCATCTATGCCTCCAACCTTCAGTCTGAGAGATCAGATTTGTGGGTTGACTTGTTGAATACTTGGCATGCTCTCTCTTTAGATGGTAAACCGTGGATTGTTGGAGGTGACCTTAATCAAATTCTTAATCCTCTGGAGTCTTCTTATATGGATGTGAACATCTTAGATGCTGCTATGTGTGAGCTTAGGGATACTCTCCACCAGACTGGTCTGTTTGACCTCCGGTATCAAGGTGTTACTATTTCTTGGTCTAATAAACAACCGTTTTCTCCCCTGGCAAAGAAGTTGGATAGATTATTAGTTAATAGTTGCTGGATTAACCAACGGGGAGTTGGCTCAACTGGTAAAGGAGTGTTAGTAACCTCCGCCAGACCTGAGTTCGATCCACGTTGGGAGGGATCCCATCTCCTAAGGAGAGTGAATTTAACCTGGTCTGGGTCCCGCCCTGGGGGGACGTACGGGCCCACGGGCCCCGAACCTCCTGGTATTCAAAAAAAAAAAAAAAATAGTTGCTGGATTAATGACTATCCCAACAGTGTTGCAACTTACCTTCCGCCGGATTTCTCTGATCACTGTCCCTGCTTAACTGATTTCTCATTCCAACTTCCACAAGCGGGCACCAGGCCCTTCAATTTCTTCAATTATTTAACAACTCATCCTGATTTCATTTCTGTTGTAAGTAAGGCTTGGGAGCTCCTTGGTGACCCGGCTCAGGATTTGTCATAATTTTGTTGGAAGGTGAAACTAATCAAGTCTGATCTGAGAAGTTTAAATAAAAATAACTTTTCTAAGATTCAAGAAAGGGTAACTGCTGCTTATCTTGATTTGCAAAGGGTGCAATAAGTGGTTGTTCTTAAGGCTTATTGAAGAGAGCTATTTTAGGAAAAAATCAAGGATTAACTTCCTTAAGGAAGGAGATTTCAACACCACCTATTTTCAGCGTATAGCTCAGGTGAGAGCGGGTTATAATACAATTAGATCCTTCTTGCTGGACTCGGGAGTTCTTCTTCTTGACCCTGTGGAAATGTGCAATCTGGCCATAAGGCATTTCTCGTCGATCCTGGCTCCTCCTCTTTGTGCAGCCTCAGCCTCTGCGGTTAGTATTGACTGGTTCCAAACAGTTCTCTCCTTCAGGTGCCCTGCTCTTATGCAAGACTCTATGGTCACCATTTCTTCTCCTGAAGAAATAAAAGCAGTGTTATTTCGCCTAAATCCGAACAAAGCTTCTGGGCCAGATGGCCTTACTTCTGGTTTTTTTAAGTCAACTTGGGGAATTTTGGGAAAAGAATTGATAGATGTGGTCTCTAAGTTCTTTATCAGTGGGTTTCTTCCCTCTTCAGTCAACTCTAACATCCTCACTTTAGTGCCGAAGCATCTTGGTGCAAGTTCTATTAATAAGTATAGGCCTATCTCTTGTCTGAATACTTTGTACAAGGTAATATCGAAGCTCTTGGTGAGTCACCTAAAACCTATCCTCTCTGATCTGATTCTGCCAAATCAGACCGCTTTCATAAAAGGGAGACTCTTACTGGAAAATACGGTCCTAGCTGGAGAGATTGTCAACGGATATCATAAAGATAGGGGACCTAAAAGAGTAACTATTAAAGTTGACATAGCTAAAGCATTTGACACTGTGAATTAGGAGTTTCTTCTTACCTGCCTTAGAAGCTTGGAGGTCCCAGCTAGATATATTCGGTGGATCGAGGCTTGTATATGCACCCCTTCCTTCAGTGTGGGCTACAATGGGATGGTCCACAGTCATTTTAAAGGGAAGAGTGGCTTGAGACAAGGGGACCCTCTGTTCCCTTATCTCTTTGTCATCATAATGAAATGCCTTTCATCTCTCCTGAACAAAGCTGCTGAAAACGGTTTAACTTGCTATCATGATAAGTGCGAAGGATCTAAGTTAACGCACTTATGTTTTGTCGATGACTTACTCATATTTATTGATGGAAACATAACTTCAGTTCAAGGAGTTCTCCAAGTCCTTCGCTAATTTGAAAACCTTTCTAGCTTGTCTGTGAGTATAAACAAAATGAGCTTCTTTTCATCCGGTTTATCTGCTCAGGAAATCAGTGCAATATCTGTCTCCACTGGTCTATCTCACGCCACCCTCCCTGTTAGGTACTTGGGCGTTCCTCTGTGCACCAAAAAATTATCTCTGATCAATTGTGAACCATTACTCCACCAAATTAAGTCTAAAATATCTACTTGGAGTGCTAGATCATTGTCTTTTGCTAGGAGACTACTTCTTATTAATACAGTGATCGCAGGAATCTCAAATTTTTGGTGCTCAACGTTCATATTGCCTAAGAAGTGTATTGACAAAATCAACTCTATGTGTGCTGCTTATCTTTGGAAATGTTCAATGGAGGGAAATTACACTGCGGGGGTTTCTTGGGATTCAGTTACTAGACCAAAAAATGAGGGAGGGTTAGGGATTAAGAACCTTGGAATCTGGAATACGGCTTGCGCTTTGCGGTTGGTTTGGCTGTTGTTCTTCAAGTCGGGATCCATGTGGGTAGCTTGGTTCATCAGAGAAGTTCTTCACAATTCTTTGTCAAATTACTGGATCATTGAAAAAAGACAGGAGCATTCATGGTTAGTGAATAAAATGCTAAAATTCAAAGTAGAAGCATTCAAAAGGATTAAGATGATAGTGGGGAATGGTCAAACTTGCCTGTTTTGGAGACATAACTGGACACCTTTTGGTGATCTAAAAACATTCCTGAATGCAACAAACCATAATCTCATTAGAATCCCTATTAGCTCAACAATCAGTCAGTTGCAGAATGAAGGTTCGTGGCTATTAAGACCGGCTCGATCAGACAATCAGGTAGCTCTTTACTCATTCCTTACAACCATAACGTTAACTAATGAAGAGGATGTTTATGAATGGATCATTGATGGAAAAACTCAGTCTAAATTTGATACTGGTCTTATCTATAATGATATGAGAGTTAGAGGGATGGATTTACCTTGGTCAAAAGTGATTTGGAGTGGACATGGAATTCCCCATCACAACTTTCTGTGCTGACTTTTCATGCTAAACCGTTGTCCGACAAGGGACAGAATGCTTAAATGGGGTATGGCTACTGATGCCAATTGTCTTCTTTGCAATCTGCACCCTGAATCTAGGAATCATATCCTATTCGAATGCAGTTACTCATGGGATCTATGGAGAGAGATTGCTAGAAGATGTTACCTCAATCCTTCTAGGACTTGGGATGATACGGTTCTATCATTGCAAATAAGTAACCGTAATATGACTTCAAAGAGACTCCAAATTCTAGCCTGGCATTGTACGGTGTATAACCTATGGTCTGAGAGGAACAATCGTATCCACCGTCGAGAATTCAAATCAGTTGACTCGCTTAAGATCATCATTGATTCTACAGTGATAAATTGAATTGCGGGTATTAGATATACTAACCCGATTGCTGCCTCAGCTATGCTCCAGGACTGGTTTTCCTCTAGTTCTGATTAGTGGAGCTTTGGCTTTCTCAGTTTCCCTCTGGTCCGACTTTTCTCAGTGTCCTCAGCTTCTTCTCTTTTATCAGGTTTTTCAAGCGGGCTTCATCGGCATGAAGGATTTGTGGCTTTCTGGATTATCTGTTCTCCCACTACCTTTGTTTTCTTGGCTTCTTTGGCTACGCTTTCTCTGGTTTATCTATGGTGTTCTCTTCGGCTTCGTTATAGTGTTCTTATCGTCTTGCTCTGAACATGGGAATCGTCTCGCTCAAGGGGGAGTTGGACGAATTCACCCATGACTCAGAGTTGGATGTGAGGATTGAGTACGATTCGCCAAAGGGGGTTGATCGCTTCTCAATTCTCTTGGTCTTCTTCCTCTGCTTTACTGTTCTACGGCTTCTTTGCCGTTTGTACTGGTTCATCTCTTTTCTTGTAGTTGGGTTCAAAACTATGGGTGTTTTTTTTTTTTGGGCTGGGCTTTAACTTTAAACTTTGCCCTATGGTTGTACCAGTTTTTGGTCATGTTTTATTTCAATAGTAAAAAGTGTTCAAAAAAAAAATGCAGTTTTGTCATTAAACAAGATTTAATCAAAACTTTAAAGCTTTAAATCATATTATCACCTGCAAAAGATATAAATGGTTGTTTCAAAATCATACGGAGTCGCACACACAATTTTCCCCCAACTATGAACTATATTTCTTTTCCAAGAATCATATTTAACCATTTGATTTGAGAAAGAATATGATTTTGAGCGGTCGAGTGGCGGGCCTCGTCGAGGTAGCTTGCGTTTCAAGCGGAAGTAGGATCCTCTGGTGGTGGTTCTCAGATGTGGTTCAGGCGGGTGGTTCGTCGGCTTTTCCGGTTTTACAGCAGCGGTGACTCCGGTGCCGTCCTTTATAGTGTGGCCAGAGTTTCTATCACCAGTGTTGTTTTCCCTTCATGGAGCCGGTCATGCGATTTTGTTTTGTGGTTGTGCTCGGGTTGACTCCGGTTTAGACCAGTCTTGTTGGTGGGACGGAACCGAACTTGAGATGTAGAGGCGCCGGTTTTTTATGGCGGTTAACTTATAGTTGTGGGAGATGGTTCTTGAGATATTCGTTTGACCGGGAATGGTAATTTGAGGTGACACTTCGACAGCCCGCTAGGACTCCTTTGTCGACAGCTGCAGGTTAGTCCGTCATAAATCCTGAAGATCCCGTTAGTTTTCGGAGAAGCTGTAGGCATTTCTCTCACGAGGTTTGAGGGCTGGCCTTAGAGGATGCTCGTGGCAACAAAAATGAAAACTCTAGTTCTTCGGAACTATGGCAAAAGCGGGGTAGTCGTCGATTTATCGTGTGATTACTGTTCTCTCGTTTAGTTTCGGTTTTAGATTTTTCGCTCGAGACAACCATTAGCTTATCGTTTATCTTGGTTAAGGTTGTGGCATGTTTTTTGTAATTTATTTTCTTTTTTCCTGTATTCTTTATTTTTCTTGTATTTCTGTCAAAAACTCGAAAACGATGATAAATCTTAACATTTTTACCCAAAAAAAAAAAAAATAGACTGAGAAACTTCGTCATTATGCTTATTACCTACGATATACATCGTTAAACGCATGGTTCTAGAAGACATACATATAAATCAACACATAATAAAATACGTCACATGACACATGATTGTGGTTGAAAATGTCACCCTTATCATCTGTCAATAATCCCATCCCATTAACAATTCAATAACGAGTTTTCACTGACCCGATTCTTCCGGCGAACCATGAACATAAACCGTAATTTTCGCCCAGGTTGGACTGTATTATATTCACTTACCCAAAATAGGTGGATACGTGTTGTCACACTCTTAGATATAGGTTCCAGCGAAAAACTAACGGCCAAGATCTGTTTGCATTCGAGCGATATAAAGAAAAGTTTCTTTGTTCTATTCAGAAATTTTGAACCCATTCAGGGGCGGGGTGTTTCAAGATCCAATTTCTCTTCTTGTTCTTCGTTGAAAAAGAAATCACCAGGTGATTACCCTTTTGTTCTTTGTTATTTTTTAATCATTCATTGAAATTGCTAGGACAAAATCGAAATGTCTCGTACATGTAAGGCCAAAAAAATTAAAATATGGCTCGTTAAATGAAAAATTATTGGAAATGTTATACTACTTTGAGGGTGATTCATGGTATAAATGATTGATAAGGAATTAAATATCATTGATATTATGGATTTAAGAATAGTTTCATGAAATTTATAATGGAAGATGTGTATCGGACGTGGATTTTGTCATAGCATGTGCATGTTCAATACTAGGAATTACCGTGGCCATCGATTCAAACACAATTCAATTTCACAACAACTTGTTGCTCAGGACTTGTGAATTAAACGTTATTTTTTTTTGTCAGCTTCACATTTTTTTTTATCAAAATAAAATTTGGTTGGTTGTCCAACTAACTCGAATGAATAATGTCTACAAAAAAAATGTTTTGTTACAAGTCTTGATTTTTTATATACAGATAGAGACTGAAGAATGGCCGACGGTGAAGACATCCAACCGCTTGTTTGTGATAATGGAACTGGAATGGTTAAGGTAAAGTTTCTTTAACTTCAATATGTGTCACATGACTATATATATATACCATAAAAAATACTAAAGTAAGATCTGAGTTTAGGCTGGATTTGCGGGTGATGATGCACCAAGAGCGGTTTTCCCGAGCATTGTAGGCCGTCCTCGTCACACGGGTGTGATGGTTGGGATGGGACAAAAGGATGCTTATGTTGGAGACGAGGCTCAGTCGAAACGTGGTATCTTGACTCTCAAATACCCAATTGAGCATGGAATTGTTAACAATTGGGATGACATGGAGAAGATTTGGCATCACACTTTCTACAACGAGCTTCGTGTCGCCCCTGAAGAACACCCGGTTCTCTTAACCGAAGCTCCACTCAATCCCAAGGCTAACCGTGAAAAGATGACTCAGATCATGTTTGAGACATTCAACGCTCCTGCTATGTATGTTGCCATTCAAGCTGTTCTATCACTCTATGCTAGTGGCCGTACCACTGGTTAGTATCAAACACTTAAATCTTTTTGTAAACATTTGATACGGTTTTGGTACGAGAAATTTCCTGGTCCTTTTGCAAATTAGGTATTGTTTTGGACTCTGGAGATGGTGTGAGCCACACGGTACCAATCTACGAGGGTTACGCTCTCCCACACGCAATCCTACGTCTTGACCTAGCGGGTCGTGACCTAACCGACTACCTCATGAAAATCCTGACAGAGCGTGGCTACTCCTTTACCACGACTGCTGAGCGTGAGATAGTTAGAGACATGAAAGAGAAGCTCTCTTACATTGCTCTAGACTACGAGAAAGAGCTCGAGACTTCTAATACAACCTCTTCCGTTGAGAAAAGCTTCGAGCTTCCTGACGGACAAGTGATAACCATTGGAGCAGAGAGGTTCCGGTGCCCGGAAGTTCTGTTCCAGCCATCAATGATCGGAATGGAAAATCCAGGAATCCATGAAACCACATATAACTCGATCATGAAATGTGATGTGGATATTAGGAAAGATTTGTATGGAAACATTGTGCTAAGTGGTGGAACCACGATGTTTGGTGGGATTGGTGATAGAATGAGCAAAGAGATTACGGCTTTGGCTCCGAGTAGTATGAAGATTAAGGTCGTGGCTCCACCGGAGAGGAAGTACAGTGTTTGGATCGGTGGCTCTATATTGGCCTCACTCAGCACTTTCCAGCAGGTGACATAATGAACATTTTCTCTTTGATCTTAATATTAACATTAATCACATATTTTGTTAATGTTATGTGTTTGAAAAAATTACAGATGTGGATTGCTAAAGCAGAGTACGATGAATCTGGACCGTCAATTGTGCATAGGAAGTGCTTCTAATCACAGTTCCTGAAAACGAAGATCGAAGTGAAAGGATAAAAATACTTTAAAATTTCAGTTTTATTTTAATATATATAATCACATTTATTCACCCAAATTGTTCTTTGTAATTTTGATTCGAAACAACTAAATTAAAGAAAGGCAGTATATTTTTTATATTAATTATGTATACCACACCAATAGTGTTCGATTTTGATGCCAGTGTTAAGGTTTGGGTTTGGTTGTCTGAATTCGTGTTCATGTTCATGTTCTGATGGTCTGAAGACGTGTTCAAGTTTAACACTGGCGTTTAGGTTTTAGATACAACGGATTAGATGAAATAGGGTGAATTTAACTTTGCGAAGATGAGTACGGTTCGGTATTATGATATTAACCCTTGTCCAATTTTATGTTTGATTTCGGTTTACCTTAAAACCGAATTGGAAAAAGAAAAACCAAACAATAATTTTGAAGCACCCAAACATCCTTCCTCGAGATAGCTGCCGATAAAATCTGCAAATCTCATTGGTGACGAGAAAGAATCTATTAATTCGTCTGTCAACTCAACCCGAATCTGTCGCCAGCGTTTTTCCTCCCTATCCGCTTTTCGCCTCCGGTTCCTTCATCTCCTCGATTTCCACCGGAATCAGGGAGAAAGCAGATCAATTAGTTCAGGGGAGAGCCTACGAATCGGGATGTCAAACGGTACGAATCAGGTGCATCCATCACCTGATAACTCAGCTCATCAATCGGAATCGAAGTCGCGGAAGCGTGCGGCGCCGTTAGACAATTGGTTGCCTACTGGTTGGAGAGTTGAAGAGAAGGTTCGAACTTCCGGTGCAACAGCTGGTTCGGTGGATAAGGTATATACATAGCTCGAACATCTCTTTGACTGCTGTTGTTCTCTTTCGTTTAGAATTGGGATTCGTCGCTGCTACATTGTTCTTAGATAAGAAAAATCTTGCATTTACATAGTTTGAAGTGTGTTGTTGTAGTAGAAAGAATACAAAATGCTTACAAGGAAGACCAAGGATTAGGTATGATCTTTATATGTATTCTAATGAGCTAAGGTATTAAGAATGTGATTAATTAGCATTGGTTTGATTCATCTGGTGAATATTGTGATTGAGGAGAATAAATTTTTGGTGATTTCAAATATGTGCAGATATTGTTGATATGTAACATTTTCTCTATCCTGTATTTTGCAGTACTATTACGAACCAATCACAGGCCACAAGTTTCGGTCGAGGAACGAAGTACTCTACTACTTGGAACATGGAACTTCTAAGAAAGAAAGCAAGAAAGCAGAGAACACAGATTTCAATTCAGGCGTGAGTTAAACATGCTTAAAGTTTAAACCTTTCATCGCCTTTTTTCCAAGCACGTGATACATATGGAATCTTATGTTTGCAGCATTTCGAAGGCCAAGGAAGCAATAAATCCAGCAGAAAAGCTAAAGAGCCGCCTCTGCGGCCGCCATCTCCGCCATTGAACTTTGATTTTGAGAATCCTCCAGAGAAAGTAAGCTGGTCTGCGGCAAACGCAAGAGAAGAAGCTTGGACACCTTTTGTTGGGGACGACAAGGTTCAAGATTCAGTGAGACGAGATTGGTGCACTGCGTTTACCGTTATCACGACCAAGAACCCAAGTAAACTGTCGTTGTTGAGACGATGATGTGACAAGGTGGCGACTTTTGGGTTGTTGCATCTGTTGTAAGATAAGTAGAGATGGTAGAGTTATTTAACTGGGCGATGTTTGCTTAGTAATCACATGATTTAAGTTAGTTGTACTTTAATTTTCCTAGCTTGTTTTGGAGGAATGTGATAATGGGATAGACATATCCGCGTTTGCGTTTTTGACGCATCATGGACATCCGTTTTTTACTGATAAATTGAAAACTGTTAGTGACGAAGCTTTTCTTCTAGGACACTTGGACATGGTACTTTTCAATGTTCCAAAGTCTTTTACTTTGTGTCTTCAACCCTTCCAAGAGCTAATGCTTGACAAGGGTCGGGTTTTTGAAATCTCAAGATTCCATTTCTTCGACATTGACGCAGAGCTGTGGACATTTAATGGTAAGAAAATTGTGTATGCTTGAAGAAAGACTACAGTGAAGATGTGGTAAGACTAGAGATAGATGATCAAAATTCAGGCGGTGTTGGAGAGCGAATGGAACGATGAGGTAAAGCAAAAGGAGAAGCTATTGTTGGGTAACAAGCGAAAGAGTTGTTGACTGTTGAAATCCAACAGTGACAATACACTAATATGATTTGCAAGAGGTCTTGCTTGCCTTTTTTACTTCAAAAATGTGCAAGATTCCTCTGTATAGATCATGTTTCTTGCATTTTTTTTGTCACAGGAAAGAGAGGATTTACTCCAAGAAAAGGAGAGTCAACCAGCATGTTATTTTATCATTAATAAAAACAAAAATTGGCAAGAAGCGTCTGTAGTCCAACGGTTAGGATAATTGCCTTCCAAGCAATAGACCCGGGTTCGACTCCCGGCAGACGCACCAAGTTTTTTAACCGAGTATTTTTATCCATTTCGTAATGAAAACCAGTTGAATTGTGGGTGTAAGCAACAAAAACAGGTGATATAGTCTTGTTGAAAGACTAGCAGAATGGTCAATATGCCTCTGAGTTTTAAAGTGTTGATTTTAGGTAATTTTGTTTTCAATGACATTGAAAGTTTTTTCAGAAAGATGATAAGCTCTATGCATGGGTTGCTAGAGAAGAAGTTTACAATGGAAGTGGGATTGTTGACAAAAAATGTTGAGAAAAAGAAAGATTTGCTAACTTTCTCGGATGAGATTGTCAAGTGACTGAGCTCTCCTAAAGAAAAGGAGATTTGAAAAACTTTTCACAGACTCAAAGAGAAGTGGAGATGAAAGCCTATTGAAAACATGTCTCAGTTGATTGATATGTAGAAGATAAGCAAGCAAATTCAAAGTCGATGAGACTTTTCGCGTTTCAGAAAATTTGAAATTGCATAGTTGAAAGTTAAATGCATAGTGAAGATAAAAAACACTTGTTTCAAAATTACACTTGAATTAGTTTTAAAAGAGAATGTATTTGTTTTGTTGTTGACATAGTTTCTTTAGTTGTGTCTTCTTTGATGAGAAGAGGTTGAGAAGATGCATGCGAACTTGTAAGAGATGTATCAGCAGTTTCTTCAATGGTTTGTTTTCCAATTATCTTGTGTCGTTTCCTCTATTTATAACTTAGATCACAAGATACGTTTAGTAACTGCGGGCTTGCCCTTCGACTCTTTTTGTTGGTGAAGAACCTGAATTGTGAGGTTTTGTATTGATAGATTAAATTACGCTCCTGAACAAGAAGCGTCTGTAGTCCAACGGTTAGGATAATTGCCTTCCAAGCAATAGACCCGGGTTCGACTCCCGGCAGACGCATTTTTTTTGAATTTTAATAAAATCGTATTTCAGTGTCGTAGGTATTGTCGAAAATCGAATACACCGGCTTCTAAGGGTATTGTCGTCCAGTTAGATATTTTATCCATCGTTGTCGTGACATTCACAGTCCGCACATTTTATTAAACGCATGTTGCGTGCACGCGCCGAATCGTATCTTGTGGCCACCATTTCTCGAACCGAACCGCCTCCACCACATGCCTCTTCTTCTGTTTTGTCTTTCAATTCTTTTTTCCGGCGAGTGAAAAATTGAAGAAATCAGAAGAGTGGATATTTTATTTTCATGGCGTGGACTTGCACCTCGATTAGGCCTCGCCTAATTGGTTCTTGTTCGATTGTTGAGCTTTCCAGGTTGATTAATCGAGCCGGAGTTCCTTTCTCAGTTCGGATCTCTACCAGAAGAAAGTTCAGAACAAGAAGCCACGGAGTTGGTTTCACCGCACCTGCCTCCTCACGTGAGGAAGGTCCTTCTTGTATCTTCGTCGGTCCGATTGATTCCGCCAGAAAAGAAACTCTAGAAGCTCTTTACCGTCAAGTACGCCTAAGCAAATCTGTTTTTCTTGAAATTTGTCTCTATGGTTTTGGAGTGAAGTGAGTTTTTCTGGTGAATTGTAAATGAATTAGGCGAGGGATGCTTACTACAATGGCAAGCCATTGATAGTTGATGACATGTTTGACAGAGTTGAGGTAAGATAACAATTAGGTGTAATATAGTTTCTAGCAAAGATATGTTTTTTTGTAATATAATTATGGAACTCTGATTTCTGTAACTGTTAATCTGTTATCACTTTCTCTTGCAGCTGAAGCTTCGTTGGTATGGTTCGAAATCTGTTGTCAAGTATCCCCGGTGCAGCCTCCTGCGACAGTCAACTTATGCTGATGCAGAGGTACAACTTTGGGAGTTCGTGTTTCAAATTAGTTCTTTTGAAACATATATTCTTGAGATTTTGGATTGGTTTAATCATCAGCTTTTCAGTTTTAAGGTCATCTGTGATAAGAAGTGGCTACAGAGATATAAGATCCTTACAGTGCTACTGAGTATTGCCTGAGATATCTTGGTCTTTTCAATGAAACACATGCTTTGCTCTGGAGAAACAGTTTATATGTTTGTTTTTTCATTTGTGTTCCCTGTACCACTTGTTATTGTAGTGGGAAAGTCATCACTTTCCCCCATCTGGTGAAATAATGCTTTGTCAAGGGTTGATATTGAGTTGAATCCGTTTTAGGACAGGATGATGCATCTCAAGTTCTCCTGTTAGCTACCGTATGGATCTTGATTCTCTTGTTTGGTAGCTCAGCATGCGTTTTGCCCACGATATATGGCCTCGGCTTAGTCTATGGAGGAGATCCATTCGACTCAGGGCTTGTGTATAGCAGCCAGTTGTCGTCTTCTGTGCCTCTTCTGTCAAAGTTGAACGGCATCCTCCTCATTTTGCTAGGACCTGCTTTTGGATATCCAATTGCATCTTCTGCAGGTATCAGACTGCAACCATGATTTTACCTTATAAAGCTTGCTATCATATACTTCTACTGAGATAAAGAGTGTTGTTTGCAGTGAGGGTTCTTAAAGGGCTGTGGAGAAATGACTTAACCGCTCTAAAAGGAGACTGTCCGAATTGTGGGGAAGAGGTCAAATCTTTGCTTTAAAAAAACTATGAAATCGTTTTCTCTTCTTTTCAATTTTCGTCATAATTTGAGTTTGATGAACTTGTATAGGTTTTTGCATTCGTGAGATCAGATCAATCAAACCGATCAGCTCACAAAGCCGACTGTCATGTCTGTGAGTGCACCCTGGAGTTCCGTACCAAAGTGGATGTAAGAATTTCTATTTTTACCTTATTTTTGTGTTTACAGTTTGTTTAAACGTGAACCAATCACTGCCTTAGATAGTCCTCTGTAGCTTTGTTTTCTAACAGTAATGATTGTTTGGTTTTGTGTTTCTGCCTCAGAAATCTGCGTCACCATTGGGTAGAAAATGGGTTTACGGCAGGATATACCTTGTTTCACGGCCTAGGAGAGATCGACGTTCCAAGTATATATAATTCTGACGAAGACAATAATTTTTGGGGATGGTTTCTACTCAATTGTGTATTTGTTAAAAAGGATACTAGAAACTAGAAAGCTTTTGTAACATTCAAAAGATTCATAAATTTGTAACTATAAACGTTTTGTCTATTGTAGCCTTTTTCTTCAGACAGTTTACAAAAAGAAAAAACAGAGACTCATTCCAATGTAACGGAGAAGTAGCATTTGCTGCTGAGTAAAAAGAATGTTTGCTCAGCTGTTTCAGAAGTGTGCCAAGCTATAGACAAGAATCCATGCGAGCTGAAGACCAACACATATGAAACATCTTTATGTTAATCCTTCATATACTGTTATAGGGAAAGAGTTTTGTACTGTTGAGAAAGAAAACAAACCTACCAAGAAGAGAGTAACTGATGCGAAGAGACCCTCTTGGAGTAAAGCTGCATGGCCTCCGAAATCTTCTTCATCAACTCTGAGAATCATTGCGTAGTAACCGTAAACTATCCATGAGGATATGGCCATAAATCTGCAGATATCCCATCATTACATGACTAATAGTTGAGGGTTTAAAGCAATGTAATAAAAAAGCTCTAGGGAACATCATCAATCTCTCCATGTTTCTCACGACATTGAAAGTATAACAAAGAGAATATTTTCAAGAAGATAAAACTAAAGAAAACACCCCATATAAACAGGATTTTAGACTTACACGATGATCCAAATGCCTCCAACAAGTGGAATTGAGCCCCATAACAATCCACAGATCAATCCCACCACTTGTCGTATCCAATGCAATACGTCTCCAAGTTGATCCTGCGTCATCAGTCAAAACCAATCCATTAACAACTACTCTATTAGGGAAACAAATTAATCGGAGCAACTATTAATTTCCGGATTTGATTCAGTAAGATCGACTACGATTACAAAAAGAACTTTCGAGGAATTAAATTATCCATGCGAAATTTAACTAACAAAAAAAGTCAACGGAGCTCCGGTACTGCAGACAACGACGGAGAAAGAAGAAGAGAGTGTGTGTGTTACCTTGTCCCAAGAAGCATCAGGATCGAACAAATTCGCCAGCTTCGAGGGAGACAAGTGAACATTCTGATAATTATATTGTTGCTGGTTCAACTTGGCCGATTTCGATTCTTTCATCCTCGATTTCAACAAAAGCTCGAAACCCGAATGTTGAGAATCTGAAACCTTGGAAGAAGAAAATGCCCCCAGTGGTCGAAAGGATTACCAGAAAGATCTGAGTAGAACCAGGGTTCTTAGATATAATAGTGGCCGAGTTGTGAAATAGTTAATTACTATTAAACTGCGAGTGTCGTTCATCACGATTAGAGCTGACATTCTAATGGTCGTTGACTTTGTATAAATAGATGGCCATTCTAGCGGTTTGTCCAACATAACTATAAGATCGATGCAACTCATAATAAAGATGACGGTAGTCAGTTGGAGTGAGAGTAGATACATCATTGCTCATAGGAAAGAATCAAACTCAGCGTGGAAAGAAGACAAACATCTCCAAACCCCCTTTAAACCCAGCGGCACGATCTCTTTCGTCCTTGCCTCACAATTCATCTGTGACCGGTTAACAAATTCTGCATGCCAAGGGAGACAGGCCAAAGTTATGATTACCGCCAACAAAAGGCGAATAAGAGGGTAGCACTGTTCCAACATCATTATCTAAAAGAAATGGGTCCAATTTGTATACATCAGTGTGTAGTTTTAGTTTCCTCACCAGACAATAAGCAATTTGTTTTAGTACATTAGTTCAAAAGAATGTATTAGTCACGCACTTAAATTCTTAATAGGGTCTAAATTTTCATTTAGAAAAGAGTTTTAATAAATCTTGATGCTAGCTCACCTGGAAAAAATAGTCTAAGCTTCGTGATAGATTAATGTTTGGGATGAAACTGATATTATATGTTGTGGTTTTAGGTCTGGAAAAATTAAATGCCCAAAATCATTACTATAATAGTTGAAGTGTCTCTCCTGGTGTTGACACGTCAGCACCTGTATTGAAGGAGAGATTGAGCCAATCAGGTCAAAACCTGCTCCACATCCGCATACACCTATTCTAAAAAAAAAATAGACAGAAAAGCTTAATCGTTCATTAGGTTCTCTCTTTCATTTTTTACCTGAATATCTCTCTCTCTCTCTCTCTCTTTCTCAGAAGATCTCTATGGTGATTTCCTAGCCGTCCCTTCTCCAGTCGGCTGCCCGAGAAATTTTCGTTGATAATCTCACCACCGAGGGATGACAAACCTTCGACCAAGATTCATCCATCTTTTGAGATGATATCCGAGAACCCTTGGCTGGAACCCTTCATCTTTCGGAGGTTTGCACTTCACTGACCACCGTCGAAGCTTTCTTACCAATTTTTACCAGCTACATGACACAACCAGGTACAGGATCTGGCGTTTACCTTCGGGTTTTCACTTATGACTCTTCAAATCTTAGATCGCGTTTTCTCCTCGATATGCATTTTCTTTTGTTTATTTGGCTAAATTCCAGGGTTGATGTTGACATATTTGTTCTGGGTTTTGTAGATAAGGACTCGAGATTGTGTCTCTGTAATTTGGGGTTTGCAATCGGATAGTTATAAACCCTAACAATGGTAAAAAAATGAGGCGAACTTGAGCAGGATTTGTGTTTCTTCTTGTGGTAAAGTTTCTGTCTTCCATTTTGGTGTATGGTTCTTATATTTTTCCGGAGCAAGAGATTGAAGGGTAAAAAGCTTGACGGTATGAGTTTCTCGGATCTTAAATCTTCTGAATGATAGCTTCCATAGTGTCAAAGATCAAAAGGTAAAGACAGTGAACAATTTTATTTAAAAAATTGTAAACACGAAATCGGTTTGTGAATTGTTTCTGACTTGCAAAGTTTTATTTTGTTTCAGACACAAATCCTGCTCAGCCAGGTAGAAAAAATCCCCGTTTCAGGTAAGAACAAGTCTCTTCAAATTGCAAAGTTCTGGACCATTGTGGGCGCTCTGGGAGAAAATTGCTAGAACGTATTTGCGGGATATAGTTGTTGGCCTGATGTACCTTCATGTTCAGGATGATCTTCATTGTTTTAGCATTCTTCTCTCGATTGTTCATTACCCAATACTGTTTTAATACTACTTGTGTGAAAAAAAAACAGAATGTAATTTGCCGGGACATTAAACCTGACGATCTACTGGTTACCAGTAGTGCTATAGTGAGCCAAGTATTCAAGGTAATAAAATGACATATGAATCATTGATTTCACTAATACTTTATATGTATCATGTGGTGTAAACATCCAATTGGTTGTTGTTACAGGATGGTGATGATCAGCTGCTTCTATCACCGGGGACTAGAGTCCCCCAAGTATTTGATATGCGAATTTGTATTTGCAGGATAATTGAGCCCATGGACAATTGGCATAGAAAGTTATTATGGAACACAATAGAGGGTGCAAAATATGGTAATAACTAAATAAAAAATAATTGTTATTATTCTCTTATATATTGAGATTTTTGTTTGTAATGTGGTCTGATTATGTATTTTTACAGGTACAGCTGAACTTAATGACGCCAAATCGTGATAACTTCTATGGGAATCAACAAACAGTTCAAGGATTGGTAAAGATCTGTATGAAAACAATTCTGTTGTTTTTCTATGATGAACTTTGGACAAAAAAAATCCCTAGCTGGTTTACTGTAGCGACATTTAAACTCAATAGCACCAAGCTACGATAGTTACTACACTGCTCAGCAAAACATCAATGGACAGGTATCTTACTTATTCTTGGCTCTTGCTGCTCAACAAAGCATCAATGGACAGGTACCTTACTTATTCTTGGCTCTTTCAAGAGCACTGTCAAATCTTTTACCGATTTAATTGATCGTTCTTACTTTGTTTTTTCTAGGGAGTAGATTTCTTCGGTTCTCCCAATTTAGTTTGTTATTCTGACAGGAACAAGATACTCAAAGTTTTTTAAAAAAAAATATATACATGAAAAGGATTGATTCTACAAAAAAATCCAGCATTGTCAAGTGTAACAGTGAGAAGAGTTTCCCATGAAGATATACAAGTGGTAAGATATAACTTATTGAAACGGAAGGGTGATTTTCTTGAACTTTATACACTTGACGTCGTTTTTTATTGATTCAATAAAGATTGCCTTTCCTAAGCATGGACATGGCATTATGGCAATGAATATGTCACACTTGATACCAATAATTGTTTTTGAAAAATTTGCAGGTTCAGAATTTAATAGAACGATGTCTCCAGCTTTACATGAACCATATAGAAGTTGGGGACACTCTACTGGAGCATGCTAAGATCGAACCTGGTTTTACAGAACTTGGTAACCTCTCTAACACTTTTCTCGGGTTTGTTTGAAACAATTAGTACATGATCGAGTAAATACCTTAGTTCAGTCTTTGTTCTGGTATCTTGATCTCTTATTTAGACTTAAGTGTTGTAGTGGGTATCAGCAATTAAGATATATGTTGATTCAAGAGATATGTCTGTGGTAAATACTTATGTTTGCATTCTTTCCTTATGAGTTGAAAGTTTGGCAGAAGCTTGAAGAAGATAACCGGGAACTTTTCAAAGCATATTATCTGAGACTCATGGTGAAGCACCATATAATGGAATATAATAAGCTGATTGAGAGACAAGTACATCACTTGCGTCATACGCATTTAATAGGAGTTGCTTTCATGGAAAACATGAATGGTTCTCATGTTCCACGAAGTAAGGTATGTTTTGGGACTAGATGGACTTTTCTACAAAACTATATTATATGTTTGCATCTATATGAGAGCTCATCATGTAGAACCACATTTTTTTCTCTCGAGAAATGAATGTGCTAAAGACCGTCTCTAGGAAACGTTCTATGTATCCTTTTCTATGCCACTTTTTATTTCTTGCATTAAAAGTAATCACAGTGAATTATGCTTTGGTGATTTCATTTCTTAGCGGTTGTAGCTATATATATAATCAACATACATAAAAAATGCCAAACAATCCCGTGTGTGCGATACAAACTGTCTATATTGTATGTCTTTCTGTTTTTCAAATAAGCAAAAACAAGGTTTCGAAATTCTTTTAAACTCTTTCTTTCTTTTTCTGCTAGACTATAAATTTTTACTAGCAGATGACAAATTTTTTTTTTTTTTGAAAAAAATCCGCTGCATAGCGCGGACACATACCTAGTCTTCTAATAATAAAAGAAAAAGAAATCTTAATGCTAAATCTACAGTATTTTTTATATAGAAAAATTGGAACAAACACTTGAAAGTATAGTATTTTAGAGAATTGCTGGGGAAAAAATCCGTGATTTTAAGTTCTTTAATTTGGAATGAGCTGTTTCACATTTTGGATCTGATGCCTTCAAAGATAGTGTTTTATATTATGTACCTTTTTGTATAAAATTCAAAACTCTTCCCTACTTTTCTTATTGTCTGCTATTAGAAAGAAGAAATGACAGGTCTGATGATCTAACTCAATGATTCTATTAGAGCACTTCCAACAATGGTATCTTAAGTGGGTATCTTAATTTTAAAATATTAAAAAATGCAAAAAGTATGAAAGAGAAGGAGAAGAGGTTCTTCATAAGAAACCCAAGTATCTCTAATAAGAACTCCAAGTATCTTGTTAAGATACCCATAATACATGTGTCACTTTTTAACTAGTTCAATTTTTCTTTTAAACTAAATTTTAAATATTTAATTAAATGAAATTAAAAATAATAATATTAAATGTGTAAGAACCCCAAGTGGAGGTTCTTACCAATGAGGATGCTCTTAGTGACTAGTAAAATAATAAGTTTTATCTAGACAAAGTTTTATACATTGGTAAGCTTAAGAAAAGAAAAGAAAATAATTATGAAATTATCCTTTGCCACCCAGCCCCTAATTAAGGCTTAAGTCTTAAGGATGAGGTTAATTTACTCCCAAGAATTTACAAGTCTTAAGTCCCCCATATTTACATATATTACAGATCCAACCCATTTCTCGTTCTTTTTTTCTAAGTCTCCCCTCCCTGTGAAGCTTCCATAGCTTTTTCGTCTCTAAAATTGAAGACGTTTCTCATCGAATTCTTTTGAAATCAAACGCGTCAGATCACACAGAGATCGGGTTTGATAATTAAAAAAAAAAATGGGGAGTCCAAAGAAGAACGAGAACAAGGGCTTCTTCGCCGCCATGACTTCCAGCTTCTCCATGTTCGGCAGCGCCATGTCGAGATCCGTCAACGGGTCAGTTTCCTTATCAACTCTTGTTTCCGATATCTATCAGAATTCTGCATAACTGTTCTGTTTATATGTATAAAACACTCGAGATGAAGCTTTTGCTTCCTGAATCGCTGTGATTGTTTGTTCGTTTTGTGGTGATACTCTGTAATTCCGTATTCGTAATATATATGTGTTATCGAATCCTCATGTGGTGGCTTAAGCTTATTGTCTGCTATAACTATTTTTTTGATTCTTCAGGTGTTTCGTTTTGTTGAATTTTATATTACAAGACATGGATATGATACTATTATTAATTCTTTAACAAGTCAATAAACATATCAAATTTTGTCATTTTTTTTTGTTGGTCTGAAAATTTCTGCATATTAGTTTCAGTCTCCTAAGTGAATTGTGTGTTATGCCACTGAAGACCCTTCTGATTGAGTGTTCAATACATGTAGGTTTTGGCTAATGGCTGTTTCGATACATTTCTTTTCAGGTTGCTTACTTATGAAGGGGTTGAGGTCATAAATCCAGAAGGTGGCAAGGAAGATGCAGAAGAGGAAGCTCAGAGGGGAAGGTGGAAAGACGAGGTAACTATTACTTCTCGTTTCTTGATTGCAATTTTTACATACCTGCGGAAACTTGTCTTGTGTGCTTAACAGGAACGTGATAGTTACTGGAAGATGATGCAGAAGTATATAGGTTCGGATATTACGTCAATGGTTACACTTCCTGTTGTTATATTTGAGCCAATGACTATGCTCCAGAAGATGGCCGAGGTTAGTGGTGTTATATCTTATTCTGAGGTGTTTGTAGGTTTTGTGTTTTCTTTCTTGCAAGATGTAAGATTCTGGAATATTTCTTGCAGTTAATGGAATATTCTTACTTGCTTGATCAAGCCGATGAATGCGAGGATCCCTACTTGCGTTTAGTATATGCTTGTAAGTATATACTCTACAACTTGCTTTGACTTCCGACTTTGTTAGACTTTTAAGAGTTCTTTATCTCTGTGGTTGAATGTGATTATTTCGTTCAGCATCATGGGCTATATCTGTTTACTTTGCATACCAACGAACTTGGAAGCCTTTCAATCCTATTCTTGGAGAAACATATGAGATGGCTAACCATGGTGGGATTTCATTTCTTTCTGAGCAGGTGCAGCTATACACTTCATTGCTATCAGCATAGTGGATAATACAGCTAGTTTGCAATAAGTTGTCTATCTTGACTCAGTTATGATATAAGGTACTTTGTTTTATTTCAGGTTAGCCATCATCCCCCAATGAGTGCTGGTCACGCCGAGAACGAGCACTTCACTTACGACGTCACCTCAAAGTTGAAAACTAAGCTGTTGGGTAACTCTGTTGATGTTTACCCTGTTGGGAGGTAATTTGTTACTATTTATGATCCACTTCTCTCTCACTTCGTTAGAGGCTATCTTTAATAAGGACAAAATTCTTGCTGCATGTACTCTTTTCCTTTCAATAGTTCTATAACTTGTGCTGAGATGAAATGAAGGAACCAAACTATTCTTCTGTCTTATGTTTTTACGTCAGAAACACAATATTCTGTTTATGTTTTCATCTAAGCTTATGCAGCCTGTCTATTCGCTTGCAGAACTCGCGTAACCCTAAAAAAAGATGGCGTGGTTCTGGATTTGGTGCCGCCTCTCACTAAGGTTCACAATCTAATATTTGGACGAACGTGGGTTGACTCACCCGGGGAAATGGTCATGACAAATTTAACCACTGGAGACAAAGTTGTACTTTATTTCCAGCCATGTGGTTGGTTCGGGTAAATGACAAACACATTCCTTTATCTTATTGTTTGGTGATACTCTGTTCATTTTCCCTGCTTCCAAGGTTAGTCTTGTCATGCGATCCCGACATGCTTATTGATAAAAGTTTACTTTCTTGATTTCAGTTCTGGTCGCTATGAAGTGGATGGATACGTTTATAGTGCTGCCGAAGAACCGAAAATCATGATGACAGGAAAATGGAATGAGAAAATAAGCTATCAACCATGTGATACCGAAGGGGAACCCCTTCCAGGCACAGAGCTCAAAGAGGTCTGGCGTATGCGTCCATTCTACACTTTGACTACATTGTACCTGAAAAACATTGTGTTGCTGCTCTTAAGTGTTTGCTTATGCTTTTTGTTTGTTTTGTATTGCTTCCTTCAGGTGTGGCATGTGGCTGATGTTCCCAAAAATGACAAATTTCAGTATACTCATTTTGCTCACAAGATAAACAGCTTCAACACAGCTCCTACTAAGCTCTTGGCTTCAGACTCACGTCTCCGTCCTGATAGATATGCCCTTGAGCAGGGTGATCTTTCTAAAGCTGGTGCCGAGAAGCACAGGTTCTTCATCTTTTCTTCCTTCCTACTCACTTGTTTGTCACAAAGTTCAAGTCTTTTAGTTCCCATATTCCCGTAGCATTTTTCCTCCACAATGGAACAAGAAAATGATCCACGACGCTAAGCACTTGCATTGGCCAGAACCGATCATGTTTTTTCGAACTAGGAAAGATAGTTTGAGAATAGGTCTTTGATTAAATATCATCAATGATTAATTTTAGATCACACAAAGCAACACATTTGTGCTCACGATGTTCCTTGTGGTGTGGATTCTTTTTATCTCAGCCTTGAGGAGAGACAAAGGGCCGAAAAGAGGACCCGAGAGACAAAGGGCCAGAAGTTCACTCCAAGATGGTTCGATCTAACGGATGAGATCACATCTACACCATGGGGAGATCTTGAAATATACCAATACAACGGGAAGTACACGGAACACCGAGATACAGCAGCGAGCTCGAGCAGTGCCTCCAATGAAGTGGACCTCAAATCTATCGAGTTTAATCCTTGGCAATTTGGTAATATAGCAACCGAATGAGGTAACGTTTCATAATTTAATATATGACCTGGACATACAAAATGTTGTGATTCATGGACTCTTGAAAGTGAGTTCCATGTTGTGTTTATACTTTAATGTTTCAGTGTGAAAAAAAAGTCTGATTTGTAGTTTTGAGTGATGAAACATAAGATTGTGTTTATGTCTTATTGTATCTTTGTTCCATCTCGATCAAAAGTAATTATGTTTGTTAATTATGCTTCAACTTTTTACAGTTATGTTGTCTTATCTCTAATTTGTTCCATTTAAGTTTCCATTTCGAGCAGATTCGTATACTAGTTATCTCCTCGTAACAAGACCTCCCAAGTCACTTCCACGGAGTGTTAAGGCCTTCTTATGATCTGTCCCATTTGCATTTAACAATTACAAACCCTATCGAAACAAAAATCTTTGTCATCTCTCCACATGAAGCGAAATGTTTACTCAATGCACTCTTTGATATCATCGCTAGGTAGGTAGCTATTGTTTAAAAACGCATCTTAACTAAAAGCTTGTGGTGAGGTGGTTCTCTTTCCTTAGTGAAAGTCGTCATGTTGGTCCAGGCCAAACCTAATATTGTGAAACAGCACTCCTAGCGGTGTCTCTTAGCTCAGTTTCTTAAGACAAAAATAATAAAATATTCACATGAATAGTTTACATACGGGTTCTAAAAATTCCTAATTAAGAACCCGTGTCTTGTCATGTAGCGCTGACGTGGTGCTACAAGATTGGTCCTTTTTAAATTTTTTTTTGCCTGTTTAAAAAAAATAAAATTAAAAATTAAAAATTGAATTAAAAAATTCAGTTAGGTTTCACCGTTGTGGGTGCTCTTAGGTTTCCACATTTTTCTCCTATCAGACAAAATATTGTTCCGTGTCGTCCAATTATTACACTGGTCATGTGTCTATTTTATTACAGGAAGAACTGTTAATGAAAGACTACTATATTAGTAATTCTACATTTTTTTTTGCAATAAAATCATGTCTGTTTAATTGCGGGAGGATTAGAATTATTATGAGCTGCCTTGTGAGCAATACCGTCATCTTTGATAAGCAATTTACGTAAAATATAGAAGTGTTATGAATCTTCTCTTCTACGTCAACCATGTCTCCTACGGTTTCATGTAACCCTTTATATATCTCTTCTTATATTTCCCCTTTTTCATACATCAAATGTAATTATCTTAATTTCTTATGGTCTTAGTTATTATAAGCAAAGACAAATTTTATAACACAAATTTTACAACAATACCAAAATTATATATGTAAAAGAAGCTAATTTACGAGCGTAGGATCAATGACAAGATTCTTATTAGGTTCAGTGATAGTCTCACGTATATTCGATAAGTGTTGAGTTTCAAGACGTCATGCAAACTTAGTGAGACATTTTTGTAACCCCACGCAAGCTTTGTTTCTACATGATGTAAACTCTTGTTCTTCTATAAATTTGGCCAAAATGGTAGATAGTTTCCAAAATTTATAAATATCAAGAAAATCTGGATAACTACATGTAATGTACTTGTAACATCCAATTCAAATCATATAGCAAGTATTGGATTTCCGATGGATGTCTAAAATATTCACGATATTAGATCAGAACCAATCAAAAGTACTTCAGATAGTTTTTGTATTTATCTTTACGATCCCGAAATAGTTATTTTAAATAGAGGGGCCAATCCATCGAACATGATAAAAGCGCTTAATTATTTTCAACTTTTATTTCCTTCTCAAAGCTGTCCTCTCAGCTATGCCGGCCTATGCCATGTCTTGTTTCAAGCTCCCGGCCTCTTTGTGTAAGCAGATTCAATCCCTATTAACTCGCTTCTGGTGGGACTCTAACCCGAAAAAGCGTAAGATGTGTTGGGTTGCTTGGTCGAGGCTCTCTCAACCTAAGTATGCAGGCGGCCTAGGCTTTAGAGACATATCTACCTTTAATGATTCATTGTTGGCTAAACTGGGCTGGAGGCTGCTCAATGACCCATCGGCTCTTGTGTCCCAAATCCTTCTCGGGAAATACTGTAGAAACGCAGACTTTCTCACATGTACTAGTCCCTCGAATGCGACAGAAACGAAGAGTTCTTTTCAAAATTAGATGAAAACCCCGGATTTGAAATCAAAATAAGAGACATCGAGTAATGTGATATAGATGACAAACCCGTCAGTGACCAGAGATCGCAAAAGAGGAAAAAAGGCTTTGGGTACTGAAAATGGCGCGAGAGAAAGCTTAGCCATTTTTTTCTGTTTTAGCGAAGACGAGGATCAAAACGATGCGTATAAATTTACGTAGATGCTGGTGAAATCATTTGATCTATAGTTGTGATTCTATATAATATAGAACATATGTGTAAAAAGCCATCTGTGTTATATAGTTATTAACAAGAGAAGTGAAATCTAGAGTGGAAGAGTATAGTTAACTGATATAGTTGACTATACGGATGGACTATATGGCTGAAGGTTATAGTTAACTGATAAAGTTGACTATATGGCAACGGTGTCGAAGACACAATCGTCAACACAGAATCTTCCGAAAATGAAGTATGCTTATGTGTTGATGATTGTGTCGTCGAAACAGAATCCATTGGGAATTAAATTCTCCAACGGCTATATCTTCTTCCCCAACATCTCTTTTTCAAAATTATGTATGTTTGGTGATTGTGAGCTCCCTTTTTTGTTCTTCTATAAAGGGAGATGTATCATGTATCAATAATATACTCTTTGAGACTTATTCTCTCCATTAATCTCTCTAATCTCTCCATTCTCTCTAAATCTAGTTCAGTTCCTTTCATTCCTCATTATTCTCTTAAAATCTAACATAGTATCAGAGCAGTGATCTTTATCTACTAATCTCTCTTTGTTTTTCTTTGATTCTAGTCTCTTCCTCCTTTAAAATTTCTTCAAATTCTCTCAGTTTCAATTCTGCCCGCCAAGTGTTTGACAAAATTCCTAAACGAATTTTGGGTTTTTTTTAAGGATGATTTCTAGTGTTTTTGTCACTGATAACTCAAAAACTCTGGTTGTCCCTACTATTCTCAAGGGAAACAACTATCTTTTGTGGTCTAGGACCATCAAAACCGCTATAAGTGGTAAAAGACTTTGGAAGCATGTTGAGAATAGGGACTGCCCAAAGAAGAGCCTCAAAAAGAAGGCAAAGAAGGATGAGGAACCCTTGTCCGAAGAAGAAATACAAGAAGCTCTAGAAGAAGAGCTAGAGAAGTGGGAGGAAGATCAACAAGCTGAGTTAAGTCTCCTCCATTCCTCCATAGACAAGTCAATTTTGGAAGCATACTCCTATTGTGAATTTCCAAAGGAGCTATGGGATACTCTCAAAGAAGTCTATGGAAATACATCAAATCTAAGTCGAATCTTTGAGATCAAGAAGTCTATCAACGACCTTCATCAAGATGGCAAGGAATTCACCGACCACCTTGGAAAATTTCAAACCTTGTGGTCCGAATTGGAAATGCTAAGGCCGGCAACCGCAAACATGGCGATACTGAATGAGAGGCGCGAGCAAGACCAGGTCTTTGGCCTCCTCCTCACTCTAGATCCAATCTACAATGATTTTATCAAACACATCCTTAGAGAAGACAAGTTGCCAAGTATGGAAGAGGTCTGTGCAAAATTGCAAAAGGAGCAAGGCAATATTGCCATATGATTAATAATCCTAAGTTCTTAGACAAGATTGAACCTGCTATAGGTAGATGTATAAAGGGAGAGGTATCATGTATCAATAATATACTTTTGGAGACTTATTCTCTCCATTAATCTCTTTAATCTCTCCATTCTCTCTAAATCTAGTTCAGTTCCTGCTCCCGTTCTGTTCTACAAGCTTCTCTTAGAAAACTCTTGGTATAATCGTATAGTCTTAGATATAGGAATCGAAATCTATTGCGATGTTTTAGTTATTAAATCTACCGGAGATGGAATATGTTATGTGCAAGTTTGCGTAAGTTTGTTCTTCAGAATTAGCTTGCTTGTTATGTGTTCGACGAAATGTCTCTGTGAATAGGGATTCTGTGATCTGGGTTTCTTCTTCTAGTTAAGATGATTTTGTTGGAAGCTTTCTCTTAGTGATAACAGGTGGATTCGCTGTGTACTTAATTTGTGTTTGTAATGACTGAGTGTATGGTCCTTATGATTAGTGTGACATTGTAATGACTAAATGATGGCCGGTGCATAATGGACGCTGAACACGGCTCAAACACTCATCAATCAGACGCTGGACAAGGCTCAACCGCTCATCAATCAGACACTCATCAATCAGACGCTCATCAATCAGACGCTGGACAAGGCTCAAACGCTCATCAATCAGACGGTGAACCTTTTGCGGTAGAAACCAACACTTATAGAACGCGATGTGGACGCGTGTGTATACTAAAAGATGCATATTCTCCTAGTGGCCAGAAGCCAAAGTCTTAGGTGTAGGAAGATGCTGGACAAGGCTCAAACGCTGATCAATCAGACGTATCGGATAAACTGAAGCATTTGAATTTTGAGGATGGTGAACCTTCTGCGGTAGAAACCAACACTAAAAGAACGCGATGTGGATGCGTGTCTAAACCAACAAATAGATTCTCTCCTAGAGGCCAAAAGCCAAGGTCTAGAAGGCTCTGAACAAGGTGGTTTAAAATTTTCTTTACTCTCCATCTACCTGAATTTTTGTTGTTTTTTGTCTAAATGTTCACTCTAGCAGGATAGAATATGCTGATTTCTGATTTCTGAGAATGCAGATGAAACTTGAAATCAAGATTCGATCACTCTAAAAGAATGTGGGGATGAAGCCAACCTTAGATATGTTCAAAGCTTCTGTTTAGTTCTTTCAGTTTCTCAAGTTTTTCCTCTACTTCCCCTGCATACTCAGAACTATGATCTCTTCTTTGTTTCATCTGAAACCTTGCTTACTTTTCTCTATCTGCTGCATATTGTTATTTCTGAAACCTTCCCTTTTTCGGTTCAAGTATGATTTTGCGTTATGTGACTTGAATCTAACTGGGTTGTTATGTGTCCTTTTGCTATGGTTTTTTTTTTCCTGTCACCGCCTAAAGCTTCTCCTCTTTTCTTTTTATTTGACAACAAACCTAATTTAGTTAAGATATTGTTCGACCAAAAAAACAAAATTAATAAAGATATTGTTTAAGGTGGATACTTAAGGGGTTCAAAGAACTGACGAAAACAAGAACTATTTCTGTCACCGCTTCGGTAACTGTGGGATTTTAACTTTGAATCTATGTTATAATAGTCTTAACATTATTTAGATTGACACACTTAAAACTCTCAACAACATCAAATGATTCAAACAGAAGTCTAAAACAACAGCAAACAATTAAAGAAACCATTAAAGAAAACTAAAATGAAACGGCAGTGATAGGCTAGACATAGTATTTTTGTGTCTCCGCTGGTTGATCTCAACCATGCTTTTAAACTCGTCAACATCAAATAGTATTTGTGTCTCCGCTGGTTGAGATCTTAATTCGAGAACTACCAGTGTCTGATAACTCTTTGTACTTCTCTTCACTTCTCTTTACTCTCTTTAGTGTTTTCTTTGTCGGAACACAATGCTGCTTTCTCAAGATCAGCCAATGCTTCACATGCCTTTCTATATGCTTCACGTGCCTTTCTATTCTCTGCATCTCTCTCATCCAGAATCTGTTTGAGATGAGAACTTGCATATTGGATCTTCTCGTTTAGGGTCATTGAGTCTGTCGAAAAAACAAATTTTTGCATGTGGACCTCCTTGGGTAGGGTCACTGAGTCTGTCGGAACAAAAAATTTCTCCATGTCATATATCACTTGTTGAACTGTGCTTGGCGGGATGAATGATTTAACAGTGACTTTCTTCCTAGTAGTACTCGCCCTGATACCATTTATCGCCCTGATACCATTTATCAAGTCATTATAATTGTTCATATGAGTTTGAGAACTCCCAGTTGAAGTAGCAGCACGCAATTCTGTTCGGACTCTGAAAATTAACAGAAAAAGTAAAAAGAGAAATTGCTCAAATTGCATAATCCAGCTCAACAAGGCGTTTCAATGGCAAACAGTCACTTCAGTTTCTGGCAAATACATAAATTTTGAACAAGAGATATTGAGATTCTAACCTCTGAAACAACTTGGAAAGAGAAAACATGCTCGATGATAAAAAGGCTTGTGTTCCGTTACTGACGAAGACTATAACCTCTGAAACCTTGAAAAAATCCTGGAAACAGAGAACATGTTCAATGACAAATAAGCTCTATAAAACATGTTCACAAAAACAAAGCATGGGCTCTCTGCAACTTTCAGTTCAAGAGAGTGAACTCGTTAAAAATATCTTGTCTCATTTACTTACATTTCAAGTAAAAGACTAAAGCTTACAAAAGTTTCTAGTCTCATCAAGTTCACTAAAGTCACAAGAGTTATGGTTCTTAAGATTTTAAGAAGTTCAAATCCGCACAAATAAGTTAGCTACCACTGAGAACAGAGAGAGCTACAAGGCCATCAAATTAATGGCCTTTTTATCACAGAGCTTAACCACCCTAACATAATACAAATTTCTACACACTTACAGGATTTCTGAAGCAAAGAAAACGATAATGGGAACAAGATTCATTCTCAGAATCTAATACAAAAGACAAACCAGATCTCTCTTTTTCTGAAGAAACTGTCTTAATTTAGCTTTTTTAACTTGAAGAGTCAGTAACAGTCACAACATTGTTCTCTTCTTGACCAAATGAGATTCTCAGCATCACCGTCGTACGATTTCAAGTGTGAAAATCTAATCTGAAAATTTCAACAAAAGAACGAGAAGAACAGAAAATATCTTACGCTTAGAAACCAAAATCCACGCGATGAAGATCTGAGAATTTCACGCGAAGAGCCTTTTAACTGGGAAACTGAACAAAAAGAAACTCGTCTGAGGATGATGAAGAAGATGGCGACAATGGTACGAGATTTAAGAATGTCTAGGGTTAGTCCCAGAGAAGAGAATGAAAAAAGAAGAAGATGAAAGAACACTAAATGCTTTGAATGGAGAAGCGCTTTGCATTAAAGAATAAGTTCGTTTAGTCTGGTCGATGTCGACGTCAAATCTTCCTTCCAACCCTGCTTTTCAAGCAATAAAAAATAGAAAAAATGATAATGTCGCGTTCTACGGGTTTTTTTTTAAATAAAAAAGGCTTCTCACTTAATAGTTACTATTAATTCATTAAATCGCTGGTCAATAATCAATAGTACTAATATTTAATTGAAATATCCGATCGGATTTTAATTGATGAGCATGCTTTTCTATTATCCAATATACTCTCGGAAAATCTATAGAACTACTCTACTTATTTAATGTATTAGTATTATTATTTATTGTAGATATTAGTACAATTTATTTTGGGAAGTTCTGGTACAGAGCTTTCAAAGCTCTCTGCAATTGCAAGTACATGAGCTCACGACTTTGAAACCCCTTGCTGGATGTGACCTCTCCTCCTCGAGACAACGTTGGACGTGACTCAAGCTGACTTAGGTAGTAATTATTACCTTTATGCTTTACCTGCCATAGAGGAATTAAATTTAAAACTAAATAAAAAATATCAAAGAGTCTCTCTTTTCTTCATCTTCTTTAATTAAGTGTTTTTTTTTGTTAAATAAACTTCTTTAAGTGTTTTCTCAGAGATTATCTCAACTCTCTCCTACAAACGATTTCCTCCTCCGCCAACATCCACATCGTCTCCGGCCATCTCTTCCTCATCCACGCGATGAAGATCTGAGAATTTCACGCGAAGGGCCTTTTAACTGGGAAACTGAACAAAAAGAAACTCGTCTGAGGATGATGAAGAAGATGGCGACAATGGTACGAGATTTAAGAATGTCTAGGGTTAGTCCCAGAGAAGAGAATGAAGAAAGAAGAAGATGAAAGAACACTAAATGCTTTGAATGGAGAAGCGCTTTGCATTAAAGAATAAGTTCGTTTATTCTCGTCGACGTCCACGTCAAATCTTCCTTCCAACCTGCTTTTCAAGCAATAAAAAACAGAAAAATGATAATGTCTCGTTCTACGTTTTTTTTTAAATAAAAAGGCTTCTCGCTTAATAGTTACTATTAATTCATTAAATCGCTGTTCAATAATCAATAGTACTAATATTTAATTGAAACCCCCGATCGGATTTTAATTGATGAGAATGCTTTTCTATTATCCAATAGACTCTTGGAAAATCTATAGACTACTCTACTTATTTAATGTATTAGTATTATTATTTATTGTAGATATTAGTACAATTTATTTTGGGAAGCTCTGGTACAGAGCTTTCAAAGCTCTCTGCAATTGCATGTACATGAGCTCACGACTTTGAAACTCCTTGCTGGATGTGACCTCTCCTCCTCGAGACAACGTTGGACGTGACTCAAGCTGGCTTAGGTAGTAATTATTACCTTTATGCTTTACCTGCCATAGAGGAATTAAATTTAAAACTAAATAAAAAATATCAAAGAGTCTCTCTTTTCTTCATCTTCTTTAATTAAGTGTTTTTTTTTGTTAAATAAACTTCTTTAAGTGTTTTCTCAGAGATTATCTCAACTCTCTCCTACAAACGATTTCCTCCTCCGCCAACATCCACATCGTCTCCGGCCATCTCTTCCTCATCCACGCGATGAAGATCTGAGAATTTCACGCGAAGGGCCTTTTAACTGGGAAACTGAACAAAAAGAAACTCGTCTGAGGATGATGAAGAAGATGGCGACAATGGTACGAGATTTAAGAATGTCTAGGGTTAGTCCCAGAGAAGAGAATGAAGAAAGAAGAAGATGAAAGAACACTAAATGCTTTGAATGGAGAAGCGCTTTGCATTAAAGAATAAGTTCGTTTAGTCTCGTCGACGTCAAATCTTCCTTCCAACCCTGCTTTTCAAGCAATAAAAAATAGAAAAAATGATAATGTCGCGTTCTATGATTTTTTTTTAAAAATAAAAAAGGCTTCTCACTTAATAGTTACTATTAATTCATTAAATCGCTGTTCAATAATCAATAGTACTAATATTTAATTGAAATACCCGATCGGATTTTAATTGATGAAAATGCTTTTCTATTATCCAATAGACTCTCGGAAAATCTATAGAACTACTCTACTTATTTAATGTATTAGTATTATTATTTATTGTAGATATTAGTACAATTTATTTTGGGAAGCTCTAGTACAGAGCTTTCAAAGCTCTCTGCAATTGCAAGTACACGAGCTCACGACTTTGAAACCCCTTGCTGGATGTGACCTCTCCTCCTCGAGATAACGTTGGACGTGACTCAAGCTGGCTTAGGTAGTAATTATTACCTTTATGCTTTACCTGCCATAGAGGAATTAAATTTAAAACTAAATGAAAATATCAAAGAGTCTCTCTTTTCTTCATCTTCTTTAATTAAGTGTTTTTTTTGTTAAATAAACTTCTTTAAGTGTTTTCTCAGAGATTATCTCAACTCTCTCCTACAAACGATTTCCTCCTCCGCCAACATCCACATCGTCTTCGGCCATCTCTTCCTCATCCACGCGATGAAGATCTGACAATTTCACGCGAAGGGCCTTTTAACTGGGAAACCGAACAAAAAGAAACTCGTCTGAGGATGATGAAGAAGATGGCGACAATGGTACGAGATTTAATAATGTCTAGGGTTAGTCCCAGAGAAGAGAATGAAGAAAGAAGAAGATGAAAGAACACTAAATGCTTTGAATGGAGAAGCGCTTTGCATTAAAGAATAAGTTCGTTTATTCTCGTCGACGTCCACGTCAAATCTTCCTTCCAACCTGCTTTTCAAGCAATAAAAAACAGAAAAATGATAATTCTCGTTCTACGTTTTTTTTTAAATAAAAAGGCTTCTCGCTTAATAGTTACTATTAATTCATTAAATCGCTGTTCAATAATCAATAGTACTAATATTTAATTGAAATACCCGATCGGATTTTAATTGATGAGAATGCTTTTCTATTATCCAATAGACTCTCGGAAAATCTATAAAACTACTGTACTTATTTAATGTATTAGTATTATTATTTATTGTAGATATTAGTACAATTTATTTTGGGAAGCTCTGGTACAGAGCTTTCAAAGCTCTCTGCAATTGCAAGTTCATGAGCTCACGACTTTGAAACCCCTTGTTGGATGTGACCTCTCCTCCTCGAGACAACGTTGGACGTGACTCAAGCTGGCTTAGGTAGTAATTATTACCTTTATGCTTTACCTGCCATAGAGGAATTAAATTTAAAACTAAATGAAAATATCAAAGAGTCTCTCTTTTCTTCATCTTCTTTAATTAATTGTTTTTTATTTGTTAAATAAACTTCTTTAAGTGTTTTCTCAGAGATTATCTCAACTCCCTCCTACAAACGATTTCCTCCTCCGCCAACATCCACATCGTCTCCGGCCATCTCTTCCTCATCCACGCGATGAAGATCTGAGAATTTCACGCGAAGGGCCTTTTAACTGGGAAACTGAACAAAAAGAAACTCGTCTGAGGATGATGAAGAAGATGGCGACAATGGTACGAGATTTAAGAATGTCTAGGGTTAGTCCCAGAGAAGAGAATAAAGAAAGAAGAAGATGAAAGAACACTAAATGCTTTGAATGGAGAAGCGCTTTGCATTAAAGAATAAGTTCGTTTAGTCTCGTCGACGTCGACGTCAAATCTTCCTTCCAACCCTGCTTTTCAAGCAATAAAAAATAGAAAAAATGATAATGTCGCGTTCTATGATTTTTTTTTTTTAAATAAAAAAGGCTTCTCACTTAATAGTTACTATTAATTCATTAAATCGCTGTTCAATAATCAATAGTACTAATATTTAATTGAAATACCCGATCGGATTTTAATTGATGAGAATGCTTTTCTATTATCCAATAGACTCTCGGAAAATCTATAGAACTACTCTACTTATTTAATGTATTAGTATTATTATTTATTGTAGATATTAGTACAATTTATTTTGGGAAGCTCTGGTACAGAGCTTTCAAAGTTCTCTGCAATTGCAAGTACACGAGCTCACGACTTTGAAACCCCTTGCTGGATGTGACCTCTCCTCCTCGAGATAACGTTGGACGTGACTCAAGCTGGCTTAGGTAGTAATTATTACCTTTATGCTTTACCTGCCATAGAGGAATTAAATTTAAAACTAAATGAAAATATCAAAGAGTCTCTCTTTTCTTCATCTTCTTTAATTAAGTGTTTTTTTTGTTAAATAAACTTCTTTAAGTGTTTTCTCAGAGATTATCTCAACTCTCTCCTACAAACGATTTCCTCCTCCGCCAACATCCACATCGTCTTCGGCCATCTCTTCCTCATCCACGCGATGAAGATCTGACAATTTCACGCGAAGGGCCTTTTAACTGGGAAACCGAACAAAAAGAAACTCGTCTGAGGATGATGAAGAAGATGGCGACAATGGTACGAGATTTAATAATGTCTAGGGTTAGTCCCAGAGAAGAGAATGAAGAAAGAAGAAGATGAAAGAACACTAAATGCTTTGAATGGAGAAGCGCTTTGCATTAAAGAATAAGTTCGTTTAGTCTCGTCGACGTCGACGTCAAATCTTCCTTCCAACCCTGCTTTTCAAGCAATAAAAATAGAAAAAATGATAATGTCGCGTTCTACGTTTTTTTTTTTAATAAAAAAAGGCTTCTCACTTAATAGTTACTATTAATTCATTAAATCGCTGTTCAATAATCAATAGTACTAATATTTAATTGAAATACCCGATCGGATTTTAATTGATGAGAATGCTTTTCTATTATCCAATAGACTCTCGGAAAATCTATAGAACTACTCTACTTATTTAATGTATTAGTATTATTATTTATTGTAGATATTAGTACAATTTATTTTGGGAAGCTCTGGTACAGAGCTTTCAAAGCTCTCTGCAATTGCAAGTACACGAACTCACGACTTTGAAACCCCTTGCTGGATGTGACCTCTCCTCCTCGAGATAACGTTGGACGTGACTCAAGTTGGCTTAGGTAGTAATTATTACCTTTATGCTTTACCTGCCATAGAGGAATTAAATTTAAAACTAAATGAAAATATCAAAGAGTCTCTCTTTTCTTCATCTTCTTTAATTAAGTGTTTTTTTTTGTTAAATAAACTTCTTTAAGTGTTTTCTCAGAGATTATCTCAACTCTCTCCTACAAACGATTTCCTCCTCCGCCAACATCCACATCGTCTTCGGCCATCTCTTCCTCATCCACGCGATGAAGATCTGACAATTTCACGCGAAGGGCCTTTTAACTGGGAAACCGAACAAAAAGAAACTCGTCTCAGGATGATGAAGAAGATGGCGACAATGGTACGAGATTTAATAATGTCTAGGGTTAGTCCCAGAGAAGAGAATGAAGAAAGAAGAAGATGAAAGAACACTAAATGCTTTGAATGGAGAAGCGCTTTGCATTAAAGAATAAGTTCGTTTAGTCTCGTCGACGTCGACGTCAAATCTTCCTTCCAACCCTGCTTTTCAAGCAATAAAAATAGAAAAAATGATAATGTCGCGTTCTACGTTTTTTTTTTTAAATAAAAAAAAGGCTTCTACTTAATAGTTACTATTAATTCATTAAATCGCTGTTTAATAATCAATAGTACTAATATTTAATTGAAATACCCGATCGGATTTTAATTGATGAGAATGCTTTTCTATTATCCAATAGACTCTCGGAAAATCTATAAAACTACTGTACTTATTTAATGTATTAGTATTATTATTTATTGTAGATATTAGTACAATTTATTTTGGGAAGCTCTGGTACAGAGCTTTCAAAGCTCTCTGCAATTGCAAGTTCATGAGCTCACGACTTTGAAACCCCTTGTTGGATGTGACCTCTCCTCCTCGAGACAACGTTGGACGTGACTCAAGCTGGCTTAGGTAGTAATTATTACCTTTATGCTTTACCTGCCATAGAGGAATTAAATTTAAAACTAAATGAAAATATCAAAGAGTCTCTCTTTTCTTCATCTTCTTTAATTAATTGTTTTTTATTTGTTAAATAAACTTCTTTAAGTGTTTTCTCAGAGATTATCTCAACTCCCTCCTACAAACGATTTCCTCCTCCGCCAACATCCACATCGTCTCCGGCCATCTCTTCCTCATCCACGCGATGAAGATCTGAGAATTTCACGCGAAGGGCCTTTTAACTGGGAAACTGAACAAAAAGAAACTCGTCTGAGGACAATGGTACGAGATTTAAGAATGTCTAGGGTTAGTCCCAGAGAAGAGAATAAAGAAAGAAGAAGATGAAAGAACACTAAATGCTTTGAATGGAGAAGCGCTTTGCATTAAAGAATAAGTTCGTTTAGTCTCGTCGACGTCGACGTCAAATCTTCCTTCCAACCCTGCTTTTCAAGCAATAAAAATAGAAAAAATGATAATGTCGCGTTCTACGTTTTTTTTTAATTAAAAAAGGCTTCTCAATTAATAGTTACTATTAATTCATTAAATCGCTGTTCAATAATCAATAGTACTAATATTTAATTGAAATACCCGATCGGATTTTAATTGATGAGAATGCTTTTCTATTATCCAATAGACTCTCGGAAAATCTATAGAACTACTCTACTTTTTTAATGTATTAGTATTATTATTTATTGTAGATATTAGTACAATTTATTTTGGGAAGCTCTGGTACAGAGCTTTCAAAGCTCTCTGCAATTGCAAGTACACGAGCTCACGACTTTGAAACCCCTTGCTGGATGTGACCTCTCCTCCTCGAGATAACGTTGGACGTGACTCAAGTTGGCTTAGGTAGTAATTATTACCTTTATGTTTTACCTGCCATAGAGGAATTAAATTTAAAACTAAATGAAAATATCAAAGAGTCTCTCTTTTCTTCATCTTCTTTAATTAAGTGTTTTTTTTGTTAAATAAACTTCTTTAAGTGTTTTCTCAGAGATTATCTCAACTCTCTCCTACAAACGATTTCCTCCTCCGCCAACATCCACATCGTCTTCGGCCATCTCTTCCTCATCCACGCGATGAAGATCTGACAATTTCACGCGAAGGGCCTTTTAACTGGGAAACCGAACAAAAAGAAACTCGTCTCAGGATGATGAAGAAGATGGCGACAATGGTACGAGATTTAATAATGTCTAGGGTTAGTCCCAGAGAAGAGAATGAAGAAAGAAGAAGATGAAAGAACACTAAATGCTTTGAATGGAGAAGCGCTTTGCATTAAAGAATAAGTTCGTTTAGTCTCGTCGACGTCGACGTCAAATCTTCCTTCCAACCCTGCTTTTCAAGCAATAAAAATAGAAAAAATGATAATGTCGCGTTCTACGTTTTTTTTTTAAATAAAAAAAAGGCTTCTACTTAATAGTTACTATTAATTCATTAAATCGCTGTTCAATAATCAATAGTACTAATATTTAATTGAAATACCCGATCGGATTTTAATTGATGAGAATGCTTTTCTATTATCCAATAGACTCTCGGAAAATCTATAAAACTATTGTACTTATTTAATGTATTAGTATTATTATTTATTGTAGATATTAGTACAATTTATTTTGGGAAGCTCTGGTACAGAGCTTTCAAAGCTCTCTGCAATTGCAAGTTCATGAGCTCACGACTTTGAAACCCCTTGTTGGA
Organism: Orychophragmus violaceus; assembly: GCA_030180135.1. Lineage (NCBI taxonomy): Eukaryota > Viridiplantae > Streptophyta > Magnoliopsida > Brassicales > Brassicaceae > Orychophragmus > Orychophragmus violaceus. Next base: position 14,502,907 of record CM058238.1, on the reverse strand, counting down.
TGTGACCTCTCCTACTCGAGACAACGTTGGACGTGACTCAAGCTGGCTTAGGTAGTAATTATTACCTTTATGCTTTACCTGCCATAGAGGAATTAAATTTAAAACTAAATGAAAATATAAAAGAGTCTCTCTTTTCTTCATCTTCTTTAATTAATTGTTTTTTATTTGTTTAATAAACTTCTTTAAGTGTTTTCTCAGAGATTATCTCAACTCCCTCCTACAAACGATTTCCTCATCCGCCAACATCCACATCGTCTCCGGCCATCTCTTCCTCATCCACGCGATGAAGATCTGAGAATTTCACGCGAAGGGCCTTTTAACTGGGAAACTGAACAAAAAGAAACTCGTCTGAGGACAATGGTACGAGATTTAAGAATGTCTAGGGTTAGTCCCAGAGAAGAGAATAAAGAAAGAAGAAAATGAAAGAACACTAAATGCTTTGAATGGAGAAGCGCTTTGCATTAAAGAATAAGTTCGTTTAGTCTCGTCGACGTCGACGTCAAATCTTCCTTCCAACCCTGCTTTTCAAGCAATAAAAAATAGAAAAAATGATAATGTCGCGTTCTACGGTTTTTTTTAAATAAGAAAAGGCTTCTCAATTAATAGTTACTATTAATTCATTAAATCGCTGTTCAATAATCAATAGTACTAATATTTAATTGAAATACCCGATCGAATTTTAATTGATGAGCATGCTTTTCTATTATCCAATAGACTCTCGGAAAATCTATAGAACTACTCTACTTATTTAATGTATTAGTATTATTATTTATTGTAGATATTAGTACAATTTATTTTGGGAAGCTTTGGTACAGAGCTTTCAAAGCTCTCTGCAATTGCATGTACATGAGCTCACGACTTTGAAACCCCTTGCTGGATGTGACCTCTCCTCCTCGAGACAACGTTGGACGTGACTCAAGCTGACTTAGGTAGTAATTATTACATTTATGCTTTACCTGCCATAGAGGAATTAAATTTAAAACTAAATGAAAATATCAAAGAGTCTCTCTTTTCTTCATCTTCTTTAATTAAGTATTTTTTTTTTGTTAAATAAAATTCTTTAAGTGTTTTCTCAGAGATTATCTCAACTCTCTCCTACAAACGATTTCCTCCTCCGCCGACATCCACATCGTCTCCGGCCATCTCTTCCTCATCCACGCGATGAAGATCTGAGAATTTCACGCGAAGGGCCTTTTAACTGGGAAACTGAACAAAAAGAAACTCGTCTGAGGATGATGAAGAAGATGGCGACAATGGTACGAGATTTAAGAATGTCTAGGGTTAGTCCCAGAGAAGAGAATGAAGAAAGAAGAAGATGAAAGAACACTAAATGCTTTGAATGGAGAAGCGCTTTGTATTAAAGAATAAGTTCGTTTAGTCTCGTCGACGTCGACGTCAAATCTTCCTTCCAACCCTGCTTTTCAAGCAATAAAAAATAAAAAAAAATGATAATGTCGCGTTCTACGTTTTTTTTAAAATAAAAAAGGCTTCTCACTTAATAGTTACTATTAATTCATTAAATCGCTGTTCAATAATCAATAGTACTAATATTTAATTGAAATACCCGATCGGATTTTAATTGATGAGAATGCTTTTCTATTAGCCAATAGACTCTTCGAAAATCTATAGAACTACTCTACTTATTTAATGTATTAGTATTATTATTTATTGTAGATATTAGTACAATTTATTTTGGGAAGCTCTGGTACAGAGCTTTCAAAGCTCTCTGCAATTGCAAGTACATGAGCTCACGACTTTGAAACCCCTTGCTGGATGTGACCTCTCGTCCTCGAGACAACATTGGACGTGACTCAAGCTGGCTTAGGTAGTAATTATTACCTTTATGCTTTACCTGCCATAGAGGAATTAAATTTAAAACTAAATAAAAATATCAAAGAGTCTCTCTTTTCTTCATCTTCTTTAATTAAGTGTTTTTTTTGTTAAATAAACTTCTTTAAGTGTTTTCTCAGAGATTATCTCAACTCTCTCCTACAAACGATTTCCTCCTCCGCCAACATCCACATCGTCTCCGGCCATCTCTTCCTCATCCACGCGATGAAGATCTGAGAATTTCACGTGAAGGGCCTTTTAACTGGGAAACTGAACAAAAAGAAACTCGTCTGAGGATGATGAAGAAGATGGCGACAATGGTACGAGATTTAAGAATGTCTAGGGTTAGTCCCAGAGAAGAGAATGAAGAAAGAAGAAGATGAAAGAACACTAAATGCTTTGAATGGAGAAGCGCTTGGCATTAAAGAATAAGTTCGTTTAGTCTCGTCGACGTCGACGTCAAATCTTCCTTCCAACCCTGCTTTTCAAGCAATAAAAAATAGAAAAATGATAATGTCGCGTTCTACGGTTTTTTTAAATAAAAAAGGCTTCTCACTTAATAGTTACTATTAATTCATTAAATCGCTGTTGAATAATCAAAAGTACTAATATTTAATAGAAATACCGATCGAATTTTAATTGATGAGCATGCTTTTCTATTATCCAATAGACTCTCGAAAATCTATAGAACTACTCTACTTATTTAATGTATTAGTATTATTATTTATTGTAGATATTAGTACAATTTATTTTTGGAAGCTCTGGTACAGAGCTTTCAAAGCTCTCTGCAATTGCAAGTACATGAGCTCACGACTTTGAAACCCCTTGCTGGATGTGACCTCTCCTCCTCGAGACAACGTTGGACGTGACTCAAGCTGGCTTAGGTAGTAATTATTACATTTATGCTTTACCTGCCATAGATGAATTAAATTTAAACTTAAATGAAAATATCAAAGAGTCTCTCTTTTCTTCATCTTCTTTAATTAAGTGTTTTTTTTTGTTAAATAAAATTCTTTAAGTGTTTTCTCAGAGATTATCTCAACTCTCTCCTACAAACGATTTCCTCCTCCGCCAACATCCACATCGTCTCCGGCCATCTCTTTCTCATCCACGCGATGAAGATCTGAGAATTTCACGCGAAGAGCCTTTTAACTGGGAAACTGAACAAAAAGAAACTCGTCTGAGGATGATGAAGAAGATGTCGACAATGGTACGATATTTAAGAATGTCTAGGGTTAGTCCCAGAGAAGAGAATGAAGAAAGAAGAAGATGAAAGAATACTAAATGCTTTGAATGGAGAAGCGCTTTGCATTAAAGATAAAGTTCGTTTAGTCTCGTCGACGTCGACGTCAAATCTTCCCTCCAACCCTTCTTTTCAAGCAATAAAAAATAGAAAAAATGATAATGTCGCGTTCTACGGTTTTTTTTTTTAATAAAAAAGGCTTCTTACTTAATAGTTACTATTAATTCATTAAATCGCTGTTCAATAATCAATAGTACTAATATTTAATTGAAATATCCGATCGGATTTTAATTGATGAGCATGCTTTTCTATTATCCAATAGACTCTCGGAAAATCTATAGAACTACTCTACTTATTTAATGTATTAGTATTATTATTTATTGCAGATATTAGTACAATTTATTTTGGGAAGATCTGGTACAGAGCTTTCAAAGCTCTCTGCAATTGCAAGTACATGAGCTCACGACTTTGAAACCCCTTGCTGGATGTGACCTCTCCTCCTCGAGACAACGTTGGACGTGACTCAAGCTGGCTTAGGTAGTAATTATTACCTTTATGCTTTACCGTCCATAGAGGAATTAAATTTGAAACTAAATGAAAATATCAAAGAGTCTCTCTTTTCTTCATCTTCTTTAATTAAGTATTTTTTTTGTTAAATAAACTTCTTTAAGTGTTTTCTCAGAGATTATCTCAACTCTCTCCTACAAACGATTTCCTCCTCCGCCAACATCCACATCGTCTCCGGCCATCTCTTCCTCATCCACGCGATGAAGATCTGAGAATTTCACGCGAAGGGCCTTTTAACTGGGAAACTGAACAAAAAGAAACTCGTCTGAGGATGAAGAAGAAGATGACGACATTGGTACGAGATTTAAGAATGTCTAGGGTTAGTCCCAGAGAAGAGAATGAAGAAAGAAGAAGATGAAAGAACACTAAATGCTTTGAATGGAGAAGCGCTTTGCATTAAAGAATAAGTTCGTTTAGTCTCGTCGACGTCGACATCAAATCTTCCTTCCAATCCTGCTTTTCAAGCAATAAAAAATAGAAAAAATTATAATGTCGCGTTCTACGGGTTTTTTTAAATAAAAAAAGGCTTCTCACTTAATAGTTACTATTAATTCATTAAATCGTTGTTCAATAATCAATAGTACTAATATTTAATTGAAATACCCGATCGGATTTTAATTGATGAGCATGCATTTCTATTATCCAATAGACTCTCGGAAAATCTATAGAACTACTCTACTTATTTAACGTATTAGTATTATTATTTATTGTAGATATTAGTACAATTTATTTTGGGAAGCTCTGGTACAGAGCTTTCAAAGCTCTCTGCAATTGCAAGTACATGAGCTCACGACTTTGAAACCCCTTGCTGGATGTGACCTCTCCTCCTCGAGACAACGTTGGACGTGATTCAAGCTGGCTTAGGTAGTAATTATTACCTTTATGCTTTACCTGCCATAGAGGAATTAAATTTAAAACTAAATGAAAATATCAAAGAGTCTCTTTTTTCTTCATCTTCTTTAATTAAGTGTTTTTTTTTGTTAAATAAACTTCTTTAAGTGTTTTCTCAAAGATTATATCAACTCTCTTCTTCAAACGATTTCCTCCTCCGCCAACATCCACATCGTCTCCGGCCATCTCTTCCTCATCCACGCGATGAACATCTGAGAATTACACGCGAAGGGCCTTTTAACTGGGAAACTGAACAAAAAGAAACTCGTCTGAGGATGATGAAGAAGATGGCGACAATGGTACGAGATTTAAGAATGTCTAGGGTTAGTCCCAGAGAAGAGAATGAAGAAAGAAGAAGATGAAAGAACAATAAATGCTTTGAATGGAGAAGCGCTTTGCATTAAAGAATAAGTTCGTTTAGTCTCGGTTACGTCGACGTCAAATCTTCCTTCCAACCCTGCTTTTCAAGCAATAAAAAATAGAAAAAATGATAATTTCGCGTTCTACGGGTTTTTTTAAATAAAAAAGGCTTCTCACTTAATAGTTACTATTAATTCATTAAATCGATGTTCAATAATCAATAGTACTAATATTTAATTGAAATACCCGATCGGATTTTAATTGATGAGCATGCTTTTCTATTATCCAATAGACTCTCGGAAAATCTATAGAATTATTCTACTTATTTAATGTATTAGTATTATTATTTATTGTAGATATTAGTACAATTTATTTTGGGAAGCTCTGGTACAAAGCTTTCAAAGCTCTCTGCAATTGCAAGTACATGAGCTCACGACTTTGAAACCCCTTAATGGATGTGACCTCTCCTCCTCGAGACAACGTTGGACGTGACTCAAGCTGGCTTAGGTAGTAATTATTACCTTTATGATTTACCTGCCATAGAGGAATTAAATTTAAAACTAAATGAAAATATCAAAGAGTCTCTCTTTTCTTCATCTTCTTTAATTAAGTGTTTTTTTTTTTTTGTTAAATAAACTTTTTTAAATGTTTTCTCAGAGATTATCTCAACTCTCTCCTACAAACGATTTCCTCCTCCGCCAACATTCACATCGTCTCCGGCCATCTCTTCCTCATCCACGCGATGAAGATCTGAGAATTACACGCGAATGGCCTTTTAACTGGGAAACTGAACAAAAAGAAACTCGTCTGAGGATGATGAAGAAGATGGCGACAATGGTACGAGATTTAAGAAAGCCTAGGGTTAGTCCCAGAGAAGAGAATGAAGAAAGAAGAAGATGAAAGAACACTAAATGCTTTGAATGGAGAAGCGCTTTGCATTAAAGAATAAGTTCGTTTAGTCTCGTCGACGTCACATCTTCCTTCCAGCCTTGCTTTTCAAGCAATAAAAAATAGAAAAAATGATAATGTCGCGTTCTACAGGTTTTTTTTTTAATAAAAAAAGGCTTCTCACTTAATAGTTACTATTAATTCATTAAATCCTTGTTCAATAATCAATAGTACTAATATTTAATTGAAATACCCGATCGGAATTTAATTGATGAGCATGCTTTTCTATTATCCAATAGACTCTCGGAAAATATATAGAACTACTCTACTTATTTAATGTATTAGTATTATTATTTATTATAGATATTAGTACAATTTATTTTGGAAAGCTCTAGTACAGAGCTTTCAAAGCTCTCTGCAATTGCAAGTACATGAGCTCACGACTTTGAAACCCCTTGCTGGATGTGACATCTCCTCCTCGAGACAACGTTGGACGTGACTCAAGCTGGCTTAGGTAGTCATTATTGCCTTTATGCTTTACCTGCCATAAAGGAATTAAATTTAAAACTAAATGAAAATATCAAAGAGTCTCTCTTTTCTTCATCTTCTTTAATTAAGTGTTTTTTTTTTGTTAAATAAACTTCTTTAAGTGTTTTCTCATAGATTATCTCAACTCTCTCCTACAAAAGATTTCCTCCTCCGCCAACATCCACATCGTCTCCGGCCATCTCTTCCTCATCCACGCAATGAAGATCTGAGAATTTCACGCGAAGGGCCTTTTAACTGGGAAAATGAACAAAAAGAAACTCGTCTGAGGATGATGAAGAAGATGGCGACAATGGTACGAGATTTAAGAATGTCTAGGGTTAGTCCCAGAGAAGAGAATGAAGAAAGAAGAAGATGAAAGAACACTAAATGCTTTGAATGGAGAAGCGCTTTGCATTAAAGAATAAGTTCGTTTAGTCTAGTCGACGTCGACGTCAAATCTTCCTTCCAACCCTGCTTTTCAAGCAATAAAAAATAGAAAAAATTATAATGTCACGTTCTACGTTTTTTTTTTAAAATAAAAAAAGGCTTCTCACTTAATAGTTACTATTAATTCATTAAATCGCTGTTCAATAATCAATAGTACTAATATTTAATTGAAATACCCGATCGGATTTTAATTGATGAGCATGCTTTTCTATTATCCAATAGACTCTCGGAAAATCTATAGAACTACTCAACTTATTTAATGTATTAGTATTATTATTTATTGTAGATATTATTACAATTTATTTTGGGAAGCTCTGGTACAGAGCTTTCAAAGCTCTCTGCAATTGCAAGTACATGAGCTCACGACTTTGAAACCCCTTGCTGGATGTGACCTCTCCTTCTCGAGACAACGTTGGACGTGACTCAAGCTGGCTTAGATAGTAATTATTACCTTTATGCTTTACCTGCCATAGAGGAATTAAATTTAAAACTAAATAAAAATATCAAAGAGTCTCTCTTTTCTTCATTTTCTTTAATTAAGTGTTTTTTTTGTTAAATAAACTTCTTTAAGTGTTTTCTCAGAGATTATCTCAACTCTCTCCTACAAACGATTTCCTCCTCCGCCAACATCCACATCGTCTTCGGCCATCTCTTCCTCATCCACGCGATAAAGTTCTGAGAATTTCACGCGAAAGGCCTTTTAACTGGGAAACTGAACAAAAGAAACTCGTCTGAGGATGATGAAGAAGATGGCGACAATGGTACGAGATTTAAGAATGTCTAGGGTGAGTCCCAGAGAAGAGAATGAAGAAAGAAGAAGATGAAAGAACACTAAATGCTTTGAATGGAGAAGCGCTTTGCATTAAAGAATAAGTCTGTTTAGTCTCGTCGACGTCGACGTCAAATCTTCCTTCCAACCCTGCTTTTCAAGCAATAAAAAATAGAAAAAATGATAATGTCGCGTTCTACGGTTTTTTTTTAAATAAAAAAAAAAGACTTCTCACTTAATAGTTACTATAAATTCATTAAATCGTTGTTCAATAATCAATAGTACTAATATTTAATTGAAATACCCGATCGGATTTTAATTGATGAACATACTTTTCTATTATCCAATAGACTCTCGGAAAATCTATAGAACTACTCTACTTATTTAATGTATTAGTATTATTATTTATTGTAGATATTAGTACAATTTATTTTGGGAAGCTCTGGTACAGAGCTTTCAAAGCTCTCTGCAATTGCAAGTACATGAGCTCACGACTTTGAAACCCCTTGCTGGATGTGACCTCTTCTCCTCGAGACAACGTTGGACGTGACTCAAGCTGGCTTAGGTAGTAATTATTACCTTTATGCTTTACCTGCCATAGAGGAATTAAATTTAAAACTAAATGAAAATATCAAAGAATCTCTCTTTTCTTCATCTTCTTTAATTAAGTATTTTTTGTTTGTTAAATAAACTTCTTTAAGTGTTTTCTCAGAGATTATCTCAACTCTCTCCTACAAACGATTTCCTCCTCCGCCAACATCCACATCGTCTCCGGCCATCTCTTCCTCATCCACGCGATGAAGATCTGAGAATTTCACACGAAGGGCCTTTTAACTGGGAAACTGAACAAAAAGAAACTCGTCTGAGGATGATGAAGAAGATGGCGACAATGGTATGAGATTTAAGAATGTCTAGGGTTAGTCCCAGAGAAGAGAATGAAGAAAGAAGAAGATGAAAGAACACTAAATGCTTTGAATGGAGAAGCGCTTTGCATTAAAGAATAAGTTCGTTTAGTCTCGTCGACGTCGACGTCAAATCTTCCTTCCAACCCTGCTTTTCAAGCAATAAAAATAGAAAAAATTATAATGTCGCGTTCTACGGTTTTTTTTTTAAATAAAAAAAGGCTCCTCACTTAATAGTTACTATTAATTCCTTAAATCGCTGTTCAATAATCAATAGTACTAATATTTAATTGAAATACCCGATCGGATTTTAATTGATGAGCATGCTTTTCTATTATCCAATAGACTCTCGGAAAATCTATAGAACTACCCTACTTATTTAATGTATTAGTATTATTATTTATTGTAGATATTAGTACAATTTATTTTGGGAAGCTCTGGTACAGAGCTTTCAAAGCTCTCTGCAATTGCAAGTACATGAGCTCACGACTTTGAAACCCCTTGCTGGATGTGACCTCTCCTCCTCGAGACAACGTTGGACGTGACTCAAGCTGGCTTAGGTAGTAATTATTACTTTTATGCTTTACCTGCCATAGAGGAATTAAATTTAAAAGTAAATGAAAATATCAAAGAGTCTCTCTTTTCTTCATCTTCTTTAATTAAGTGTTTTTTTTTGTTAAATAAACTTCTTTAAGTGTTTTCTCATAGATTATCTCAACTCTCTCCTACAAACGATTTCCTCCTCCGCCAACATCCACATCGTCTTCGGCCATCTCTTCCTCATCCACGCGATAAAGTTCTGAGAATTTCACGCGAAAGGCCTTTTAACTGGGAAACTGAACAAAAGAAACTCGTCTGAGGATGATGAAGAAGATGACGACAATGGTACGAGATTTAAGAATGTCTAGGGTGAGTCCCAGAGAAGAGAATGAAGAAAGAAGAAGATGAAAGAACACTAAATGCTTTGAATGGAGAAGCGCTTTGCATTAAAGAATAAGTTCGTTTAGTCTCGTCGACGTCGACGTCAAATCTTCCTTCCAACCCTGCTTTTCAAGCAATAAAAAATAGAAAAAATGATAATGTCGCGTTCTACGGTTTTTTTTTAAATAAAAAAAGACTTCTCACTTAATAGTTACTATTAATTCATTAAATCGCTGTTCAATAATCAATAGTACTAATATTTAATTGAAATACCCAATCGGATTTTAATTGATGAGCATACTTTTCTATTATCCAATAGACTCTCGAAAAATCTATAGAACTACTCTACTTATTTAATGTATTAGTATTATTATTTGTTGTAGATATTAGTACAATTTATTTTGGGAAGCTCTGGTACAGAGCTTTCAAAGCTCTCTGCAATTGCAAGTACATGAGCTCACGACTTTGAAACCCCTTGATGGATGTGACCTCTCCTCCTCGAGACAACGTTGGACGTGACTCAAGCTGGCTTAGGTAGTAATTATTACCTTTATGCTTTACCTGCCATAGAAGAATTAAATTTAAAACTAAATGAAAATATCAAAGAGTCTCTCTTTTCTTCATCTTCTTTAATTAAGTATTTTTTTTTTGTTAAATAAACTTCTTTAAGTGTTTTCTCAGAGATTATCTCAACTCTCTCCTACAAACGATTTTCTCCTCTGCCAACATCCACATCGTCTCCGGCCATCTCTTCCTCATCCACGCGATGAAGGTCTGAGAATTTCACACGAAGGGCCTTTTAACTGGGAAACTGAACAAAAAGAAACTCGTCTGAGGATGATGAAGAAGATGACGACAATGGTATGAGATTTAAGAATGTCTAGGGTTAGTCCCAGAGAAGAGAATGAAGAAAGAAGAAGATGAAAGAACACTAAATGCTTTGAATGGAGAAGCGCTTTGCATTAAAGAATAAGTCCGTTTAGTCTCGTCGACGTTAAATCTTCCTTCCAACCCTGCTTTTCAAGCAATAAAAAATAGAAAAAATGATAATGTCGCGTTCTACGGTTTTTTTTTTAAATAAAAAAAGGCTTCTCACTTAATAGTTACTATTAATTCATTAAATCGCTGTTCAATAATCAATAGTACTAATATTTAATTGAAATACCCGATCGGATTTTAATTGATGAGCATGGTTTTCTATTATCCAATAGACTCTCGGAAAATCTATAGAACTACTCTACTTATTTAATGTATTAGTATTATTATTTATTGTAGATATTAGTACAATTTATTTTGGGAAGCTCTGGTACAGAGTTTTCAAAGCTCTCTGCAATTGCAAGTACATGAGCTCACGACTTTGAAACCCCTTGATGGATGTGACCTATCCTCCTCGAGACAACGTTGGACGTAACTCAAGCTGGCTTAGGTAGTAATTATTACCTTTATGTTTTACCTGTCATAAAGGAATTAAATTTAAAACTAAATGAAAATATCAAAGAGTCTCTCTTTTCTTCATCTTCTTTAATTAAGTGTTTTTTTTTTGAAATAAACATCTTTAAGTGTTTTCTCAGAGATTATCTCAACTCTCTCCTACAAACGATTTCCTCTTCCGCCAACATCCACATCGTCTCCGGCCATCTCTTCCTCATCCACCGACCACAATCTGTCCCTCATCCACAGTTACACTCGCAAGGTTTATCTTCTACCTCTTTCTTATCTATCTCCCCAACTTAACGCCAAACCCTTCAGTGCCGTGAATTCGAGGAGGGATTGCAATAATCTCGATGGTTTTGATTATCTATCCTTCACAAGGGCATCAAGTATCGACGGTTTTTATTATTTAGCTTGAGAAAAGTTTCTTTTCGTATTCTACAAACGGACTAAAAAGTGCAACAGAGACTCGTTTAGTCGTTACATTCTGAGATAACATCTGCCATTCGATTGAAGCAAAACGATCTCAATTGCACAAAATTATTTAATATACACTCATCAGTAATCTAATTATAAACCATCCAAAAATTTCCTTGATATTAAATACAAAAAAAAAGAGATGAGACGATTGTGATGTACTTTTTTTTTGTCGTCCTGTAACTGTGATGTAATAAATTAATTGGCTAAATTGGCCCAGAAAAAAACAGATTAGAGGAAATAATTTGTTTTTTAACTATGATTATAAGTAGTTTAGAAGTCAAATTTTGAAGATATTTCTCCTCATTCGACCTAATACTCTCTCTCTCTCGCAACACTACCGCCGCAAGGTCTAAATATCAGATCTGCGTGTGGCCGGCGTCCGGCGGCTCCTATAGCGCCGGCGCCGGCCCTGTTTCGCTCTTCATCCTCTTTCCTTCCTCTTTTTCGGTTTGTTTGATCTTGGATCCGGGAATTAGAGCTGTGGTGGTCCGACGACTGGGATCTGTTTCCAAGTGAAGATCCGTGGTTGATATCTCCATCTCCAGCCCCTCCCGAAAGCTTTTGCGGTGGTTCTGGTCATGGGCGTGGCGGATCTGTCCTCTGGCAGAACTTGTTGGAATTGTGTCCAGTAATCTCAGTACTGTCTCTAGAAAGTAAGAGTATGTCAATGATCAGACATAAGTCATATAATATTGGGGGTCATGATGGCTTGCTAGAGTCCGCTCATGATCTATAAGTCTTGGACTTATTGCCTCTATTATATGATCCCATATGGGTCACACGCCTAAGCTAACAGGAAAATGTGTAGGAATGGCTTAGCAGAAGTACGGTAAAAGTGCCAGGCATTTACTGTACTTAGAGAGAATAAAAGGTTTTAGCCACTGTGTGTCGATCGATGCATATGATGTGTCGATCGACACAGTGCGCGAATGGCCAAATGGCCCAAGAGGAACCGGACGAGTTTTATAAATAAAACTCGAGTCTGTTTTCTTCTCTAACCCTAGCCCCAGCGCCGAAATCTCTCTCTCCTGCGACGCCTCCTCAGCTCGGTCTAGCAGCCGTTTTCTGTGATCGCGTGTGTGAGCCTTTGGAGGATTCATCTCTCGGTGTTTCTCTGATCTCTGACCTGTTCTATCTCCTTCCGCTGCAATTAACAGGTAAAAGGTGAGATCTAATCATTGTTTCTAATCAAGAAGAACCTAGATCCGCATGTTTAGGTTGATATGAATCTAAGAATTGAATCAGGATCAACTAAACAATCCTTCAGTGGTATCAGAGCTATTGGTTCTGGTTTTTCTTGTTTAGATTCAAGTTTAGGATTGTTTTCTTGTTTAAGAAGTGTTTTGAATCAACTACTGATAAGAGAAATCACTTAAGCAACAAGGAATTGAAACCTAAACACATTTGAAATCGCAAAAACCAAACTATATTGATTTGGAATGCGATTTTTCAAAAGTGAGAATCGGCTGTGATCGCATGGATCGATCGATACGATCGCATGGATCGGTCGACACAATCCGAGAATATCTCGGCCAAACCTGGTAACCGTCCGTGCATGCGTGAGAGCATCGATCGATACAGGATCGATGCACGATCGATGCAGGATTGATGCTTAGAGCATCGACCGATGCGGTTGATGGATCGATCGATGCGGTTGGTTCATCGACCGATATGGTTGGTTTAAGGCTCGGTTTAATGATTTTATTAAAAATTATAAACGTCAAGGTTTAATAAACAGACTTAATAAATTTATTAAGTTCTGGTTAAACCGGGATAAGAAATCCAAAGTCGTAAATTGGATTTTGTGCCTAAACCAGGATTTTCTAATTTGATTTGGTTGGACCAAATAAATTGAGAAAATCCGGTTTAGTAAATAACCGGTTGACAATTGTGGTCATCGTAGTAATTAAAATTTGGTTAGACCAATTTTAATGAACCAGACCGGTTATGTCATTTAATTGGACAATTGGGTCATGTCTTGGACATGGACAAATTCTTGGGCCTCGGGCCAAGAAGTTAAAACAATTGGGCCAATTATTTGAGTCTTTCTTCAGATTAATTTAGAATTTATTTTATAAAATTATAAAGTCGATTTTAAATTAAAGTTTCCGAAATTTTGAAATTAGAAAGTTTCTTAAAATAGAAGTTTCTAGATTTGCGGGTTTTGGATTTTAAAGAAATTTCTAAAGTTAGAAAGTTTCCGTTTTTAGAAAGTTTCCAATTTTAGAAAGTTTCCAAAAATAGTAGGTTTCCAAAAATGAAAGTTTCCCGAAATAGTAATCTTCTATTTTGGGAATGAATTTTTAAATAAACCTACGAACCTCAAATAATATCAAGCGTTGGATGTCTTGTCCATTCTATGTCAGCTGTCGAAGCCCATTCAATTGTATTCATGGCCTTACAGTGTGAGGGTGTCTGCTTTTGCGTGGATAAGACGGTTTGTGATTCATAAATGTCATTGGGAGTCCCAGACATTAATGATTACATGACTGTATAGTCTGGTTTTCTTGACTAGGCCATCGGGAGTCCCGGGCCTTGAGACATCAGAGTGGATTGGGCCTCGGGCCCAGATTCACAACCAAGAGTTATATCACGGATGTAATTAGCCGACATAGGGCTTACCGATATAAGCTAAGGTTTGGTGACGGCCAGTGGCCCACTTTAACCTTAGTTATATGTGGATCTTGGAATCATTATATTCTATTGAGGGTAACTTATGTTATTGAATATAATGCGTGATTAATCATATTAAATATAATATGAGATTAATCATATTGAACATAATAACTAATAACCTTTTTATCTTATATATTTCAGCTATGACTACTACAAGCACACAAAACACATTCTCAATCCGGTCTGTTCTCGAGAAGGAGAAGCTGACTGGAACGAACTTCCTGACGTGGTCAAGGAACTTGAGGCTGGTCCTCAAGCAGGAGAAGAAGGATTATGTCCTTCGTGATCCTCTCCCCGAGAGGCCTGCTAACAATGCCGCCAGGACTCTGCATAATGCTTGGGAAAAGCATTCGTCAGATGAAAATGATGTGTATTGCCTTATGTTGGCGACAATGACTGGTGAGCTGCAAATGCAGTTCGAGAGTGTATTGTCACCAATTGAGATAATGGCAAGCCTGAAATCGCTTTTTCAGGAGCAGGCTAGGACTGAGAGGTTTCAAACAGTTAAGAACCTCTTGGACTGCAAGTTGGCTGCGAATGCGGCAGTGAGTCCTCATGTCTTGAAGATGATGGGTTATCTCGATCATCTTCAGAAACTCGACTGCCCAATCAGCCAGGAACTTGCCTGCGACATCATTCTGCAGTCATTACCTGCAAGCTATGATCAGTTCATTCTGAACTTTAACATGCATGGCTTGAGTAAGACATTGCCTGAGCTTCACGGAATGCTCAAGACTGCAGAGCCCAACTTGAGGAAAACCGCCAAGGACCCCAATGTGCTTATGGTGCAAAAGGGCAAGGGGTTTAAGAAATCCTCTGCTAAGGATAAGGGAAAGGCCAAGGCTGTCCAAGTCGCGGACAAGGACACGCCAAAGCCCAAGCCCAAGTCCATGGATGGGCCAACTGACATATGCAGGTTCTGTAAAGAACCAGGGCATTGGAGGAGAGAATGTAAGAAATTCCAAGAAGGTCTAAAGGAATTGAAGAAGAAGACTCTCGAGACTTCTTCCACAGGTATTTTTGTTATAGAATTTAATACAACTACTTCTGATAATACCTCATGGGTTATGGATACTGGTTGTGGGGCTCATATTTGTACTAATATGCAGGCACTCAGCAACAGTAGAAGGCTGAAGCAAGGACAAGTGGAGCTACGAGTTGGGAATGGAGCGAAAGTTCCAGCACTAGCTGTAGGCACATACTTGTTGTCTTTACCTTCGGGATTGATTTTAGAACTCAATAATTGTTATTTTGTACCTGCTATAAGCAGGAATATTATTTCAATTTCTTTGTTGGATTTGGAAGGTTATGATTTTTCAGTTAAGAATAAATTATGTTCCTTCAATCGCAACAATTTGTTCTATGGTTCTGCCCCTCTTACGAATGGGCTTTACATACTCGATCAATCCGCGCCAGTTTATAACATTAATACCAAACGGTTCAAACCTAATGAGGAGAACCGAACGTTTCTATGGCATTGTCGTTTAGGGCACATCAGCGAGAAACGCATCAAGAGGCTCCATTCGAATGGACTTCTTGGCTCATTTGACTTTGAGTCATGTGAGAAATGCGAATCCTGCATGATGGGAAAAATGACACGGGCCCCCTTTAATAAACCTAACGAGAGGGCCAGTGACTTGTTGGGCCTGATACACACTGATGTGTGTGGCCCAATGTCCACTAATGCAAGAGGAAACTATCAGTACTTCATTACCTTCACTGATGATTTCAGTAGGTATGGATATGTTTATTTAATGAAACATAAGTCTGAATCTTTTGAGAAGTTCAGAGAATTCCAAAATGAAGTACAGAACCAACTTGGCAAAAGCATTAAGGCTCTTCGGTCCGACCGAGGAGGAGAATACTTAAGCCAAGAATTCAGTGATCATCTAAGAGAGTGTGGGATCGTGTCCCAACTCACTCCTCCCGGAACACCTCAATGGAATGGTGTGTCTGAGAGGAGAAATCGGACCTTATTGGATATGGTTCGATCTATGATGAGTCACACAGACCTTCCAATATCCCTTTGGGGATATGCTCTGCTAACAGCAGTGTTCACTCTTAATAGAGCGCCATCGAAAGCAGTAGCAAAGACACCATATGAATTATGGACTGGAGTGGCTCCAGTGCTGTCTTATCTAAGAATTTGGGGTTGTGAAGCTTATGTCAAGAGATTGATCTCAGATAAGCTTACACCAAAGTCTGATAAATGCTACTTCATTGGTTATCCGAAGGAAACCAAGGCTTATTACTTCTATCTACGTTCCGAGAACAAGATCTTTGTTGCCCGGGATTGTAACTTTCTTGAGAGAGAGTTTCTCTCTAAGAAAGACAGTGGGAGTAAGGTACTGCTTGAAGAAATTCAAGATGAACAGGATACTGCTCAACCTAATGAGGAAGAGCAGCAGGAGGACCTACAAGAAATTGTAGAGCCTGAACCTGTAGTACCTGAAGTTCGAAGATCCGGGAGGATCCGTCACGAACCCGAGAGATATCAAGGATTCCTCGTGACTGACTGTCATGATCTTTTGATCATTGATGGTGATGAACCATCGAACTTCAATCAAGCCATGATGGGCCCAGATTCCTCTAAGTGGCGCAAGGCCACTGATTCCGAAATGGACTCCATGTCGGTCAACCAAGTGTTCTCGTTGGTTGACTTACCCGCTGGTGTAAAAGCCATCGAGTGCAAATGGATCTTCAAGAAGAAGATTGACGTGGATGGAAATGTCCAGATTTATAAAGCCAGGTTGGTGGCAAAAGGTTTCAGACAAGTTCACGGTGTGGATTACGATGAAACCTATTCACCAGTGGCTATGATGAAATCTATTCGGATTCTACTAGCAACTGCAGCTTTTCATGATTATGAAATTTGGCAGATGGACGTGAAAACCGCCTTCCTGAATGGTATTCTGGAAGAGGATGTGTATATGACACAACCTGACGGTTACATAGATCCAAAGAATGCTGGGAAAGTATGCAAGCTTCATAAATCCATTTATGGATTGAAGCAAGCATCGAGGAGCTGGAATCTTCGTTTTGATGAAGCGATCAAGCAATTTGACTTCATCAGAAACGAAGAAGAACAATGCGTGTATAAGAAAACTAGTGGGAGCAAGATAGTATTTCTTATTCTGTATGTCGATGACATACTGCTTCTCGGAAACGACATTCCAATGCTGAAGTCCGTAAAGGACTGGCTTGGAAGTTGTTTTTCCATGAAAGACATGGGTGAAGCCGCATACGTTCTTGGAATCAGGATCTACCGGGATAGATCTAGAAGGCTGATAGGCTTGTGTCAAGATTCATACATTGACAAAGTCCTGCAAAGATTCAGCATGAAGGATTCCAAGAAGGGCTTCACGCCAATGGTACATGGCACAACGCTAAGCAAGAAGCAGATCCCTACGACGGCTGCTGAGCTTGAGCGCATGAAGAATATTCCTTATGCGTCTGCAATAGGATCTATCATGTATGCCATGATCTGTACTCGTCCTGATGTTGCTTATGCATTGAGCATGACGAGTAGATACCAGTCAAATCCAGGTGAAAACCATTGGATTGCCGTAAAGAATATCTTGAAGTATCTAAGACATACTAAGGATAAGTTCTTAGTGTACGGTGGAAGTGATGTGCTTAAAGTCAGTGGATTCACGGACGCAAGTTTCCAGACAGACCAAGATGATTTCCGGTCACAGTCCGGTTATATCTTTTGTCTGAATGGCGGTGCAATCAGTTGGAGAAGCTCCAAGCAAGACACCGTTGTTGATTCCACTACAGAAGCTGAATATATCGCCGCCTCAGAAGCTGCAAAGGAAGCTGTTTGGATACGAAAGTTCATTATTGAACTAGGTGTGATACCAGATGCGGCTGAGCCTCTGGCACTGTTTTGTGACAACAATGGTGCTATAGCTCAGGCAAAGGAACCAAGATCACACCAGAAATCCAAGCATGTTCTAAGAAGATTTCACTTGATACGTGACATCATTAATAGAAAGGAAGTCAAGATCAGCCGAGTTCAGACATATGATAACGTCGCTGATCCGTTGACAAAGCCACTCCCAAGGCCTAAGCTCGATTTTCTGACTGAAGCTGTAGGCATTAGAGACATTGAAATGTGATCTAAATTTGAGTGGGAGTTTGAGGGCTTTTATTTAGTTATTTGATATGTTCTTGTAAAACATTCTTATGTTTAATGAAATTATTATTTCAAGATTATTTTAACTGTGATGAAATAATCGTTCCAAAGTGATATAAACCATTTTATAGGTCATCGAAGTAAGTGACTTGATCTTGAGTCATCAAAGTCATTTAGCTTGATCATGAGACCCTATATTTGATAGATGGATTATATCATCCTGTCCCTAGTCGAAGGTTGTTGAAATTGGAACACCAACAACCGTGAGAGACTGGATTGGTATGTGACTTATGACAAAGTCTCAGTGTGTCATAGATGCGCGGCATCAAAGTCAATACATAGGTGTATGTTGGGAACATACGACCGGACAAGACCCGATTATGAGAACTCTTCAGGATATTTATATCTGTGTCATAAGAGATTCTCACTACGACTATAGAGTATAGTCCTTAGACCTGAGTTCGCATGCATGTGACTGCACATGGACTGATGCACTTTGATCATTGTCTAACGCTATCGTTCTGCGATAGTTATAAGGACCTTGTTTGGGTACATTATGAAATGAGTAGTTTACAGTGATGGAATAAGACAGAATTTGTCCCTCCAATATAAATGGAGTGAATATCTCTAGGCCAATCGGAGATTTGAATACTGGAAAATGCATGGCCATGCTCAAACGGACTGTCCCGAGTCGTTTGGATTGTCAGTATCGAATCAGAGTCCGATGAACAAGATTAGGCTTTATAAGGATGACACCAATCTTGCCTTATGACTAATCGAGATATTGAGACAAAAGGATTATGAATACAGAGATTCCAGTACAAGTGGGAGATTGTTGGAATTGTGTCCAGTAATCTCAGTACTGTCTCTAGAAAGTAAGAGTATGTCAATGATCAGACATAAGTCATATAATACTGGGGGTCATGATGGCTTGCTAGAGTCCGCTCATGATCTATAAGTCTTGGACTTATTGCCTCTATTATATGATCCCATATGGGTCACACGCCTAAGCTAACAGGAAAATGTGTAGGAATGGCTTAGCAGAAGTACGGTAAAAGTGCCAGGCATTTACTGTACTTAGAGAGAATAAAAGGTTTTAGCCACTGTGTGTCGATCGATGCATATGATGTGTCGATCGACACAGTGCGCGAATGGCCAAATGGCCCAAGAGGAACCGGACGAGTTTTATAAATAAAACTCGAGTCTGTTTTCTTCTCTAACCCTAGCCCCAGCGCCGAAATCTCTCTCTCCTGCGACGCCTCCTCAGCTCGGTCTAGCAGCCGTTTTCTGTGATCGCGTGTGTGAGCCTTTGGAGGATTCATCTCTCGGTGTTTCTCTGATCTCTGACCTGTTCTATCTCCTTCCGCTGCAATTAACAGGTAAAAGGTGAGATCTAATCATTGTTTCTAATCAAGAAGAACCTAGATCCGCATGTTTAAGTTGATATGAATCTAAGAATTGAATCAGGATCAACTAAACAATCCTTCAGAACTCATATCCCAGCTTCTTCTCCGTCTGTATCCATGTTTGTTGACGGAATACTGGCCGGACTTTTCTGGTGTTGGTAGATCCGATGAGGTTTGTTCTTATCATCTCTGTTACAAGCTCCTTCATCTTCGGTAGATTGGCTAT
Source organism: Orychophragmus violaceus (assembly GCA_030180135.1). Taxonomy (NCBI): domain Eukaryota; kingdom Viridiplantae; phylum Streptophyta; class Magnoliopsida; order Brassicales; family Brassicaceae; genus Orychophragmus; species Orychophragmus violaceus. The sequence goes on along the minus strand of CM058238.1, from coordinate 14,483,204 downwards.
GGGATTGTAGTTCAGATCTGGTTTTAAACATAATTGGAGGTTAAATGTGGGATTGGGTAACTTTGAAGTGCCTGATTTCTACAAATGAACATGAACCCTTTCGCTGGTGATAGCATGTATCCTCTATGTACCTCGTTTGGCTGTCGGGATCGTCTTGGCCATCCGGTAGAATCCACTAATGCATTTGTCTTACGGTCCAATGGTTTCGATCTTTTCCGGTGGTCTGTGGCTTTGTGTGTGATTTTATCCTTGCTTTACAGCTTATTATCGATCAATATTTGGATCAAACCACTGAAAATTCCGGATCTTTTTGATCTACGGTACGGCTTGGCCGCAATATTTTCTTGTTTTGTTAATCCAATTAACGATTTAAGTTGGTGTTCATTGTGATGGATTTTTGGGTGTGTTCTTGTTTTAACGGAAAGTACTCGCAATCTTTCCATAATATCTGGGTGGTATCTTCGTTTCAAACTTTGTCAATGAAGCTTCAGAGAAGCTATATCTGGAGAAAGTTGAATAAGACGATCAATGAAGAAGATTTATCTTATCTATGAGAAGTATCATATGTGGTAAAAGATCTTGGAAGTCCGCCTGCTAGTGTAGGATCGGGAACATCAACCTTTTATCTTGTTTCGGGAAACTTTTGTGTGTAATCTCTCTATTGTGTCTCAGATGATTGTCTCACTATTAAGTGAGAAAAGACCAATAGTTCTGATGCTATTTCATACATTGTAATTCTTCTCCGATGTAACCAACCAGATATCAATAAAACCAGCGTTAAAAAAAAAAGTAGTTTAGAAGTTGGCCCACCTGTCACGTGTAGTATAATTACAGCTTACAGGTTATCTCCACTAACCGAAATATCATACTTTATATAGTTGAACTTTTCATCTATTATTATGAACTTAGCTCGACTACTAAAGAAATTCTGTGAAAATAATTAAAAAGTTCCCATTTCAAACCTCAGATTTCATCAGGATATAAAACTGGAATTTTTTTTTTTGGCATCAACTGGAATTTAATTAATTTTAGTAAAAGTGTTGACTAAAACAGAATTGTAAATTAGTTGAAATTCAGAAGAATATGCAAGTTAATAATTGCATATTTTCAATAATTTAATGTTCTTAATACATCTGATTGAATGTAGTTTTGTTATGACATGTACGTATACTTCTCATTGGCTGGGCCGAAGACTCATGTGGTGGTACATCTTCGCCACGTGGTGAGATCTGGAGGGGTTTACAAGCATGTCGAGCGTGGCGGGGAACCTGGTATTTGGGGTGAATGTGCCCACAGATAATAGCCGGTTTAAAACAAAAGGATATTACCGGAAGGTGAATATAAAGTCTAAAAAAGGGTTTAAGCAAATAAAATGTGGTCGTCTTTCTGAAGGGTTTTTGTTTCGGAGAGAGAAAGAAAAGAGATTGATTTTGCTTGTGGTAAGAGAAGATCGCATCGTGTGGATAGCGTTTCAAACAAGTAAAAAATAAACATAAATGTTTTCCGTCACTTTCTCGGGAAAACGCATGTGTTAAGAAGGGGTTTTGGTGTGAGTCCTTCGTTTGCGTTTCTCTTATTTATTTTATTTTCCTTTCCGATCTCGTAGTTGCCGGTTTGTGTGCCGGAAAATTTACCGTCTAGAAACTTAAGATTGGTGTCTTAAAGGTGAGAAATTTTTGAGTTTTCCGTTGTTCTGTCTCTCTTAATTCTGTCGTTTTCCTGAGAAATTTCATGAAATTCTCTTTCGTTTTCATGGGAATCAAATTTTCTGGGTAAATCCTAATATTTTCCTGGACCTTAAACGTGATTTCTTCTTCTTTCGTATTTAGCATATTGGGTTCTTCGATATTTTTTGTTTTCGCTTTTACTTGATAATAATTCGTCAATCTGTGAAATCCGATCTGGGATTTAGACCTTGGGTCTTTTTAAAAACCCGTGATCTGTTGGCCCTTTGATCCTGAGATCGAAGTTTTTGGTCCATCGATCAAACATTTCATTAAACTTTTGTTAGGGTTTAGGGTTTTCCTGTTCAGATTTTTTTTTCGGAAACGACGGTTTGACTCTCGATTCCGGATCTTATGCTGATCAGGGTTTTAGAGTGGTTTAAGCTATTTTCACCGATTTGAACCAGAAGTTCAGAATCCTTGCTCTGTTTCCCAACCCTGTTGTTCTGTATTTTCATGTGCTCAAGTTTTGTTGTATTATTTTATCTGGACTTGATTAGCTAGTTAATCTCGTTTTGTTAATCTCCATGGCTCTTTCTAATTTAATTTTTCCAATTTTTTCTACAGGTTGTGAATTATTTTACAGGATATTCGTTGGTCGGTGTGCAACCACCAGCTTCTTTCGTGTGGCAATCACATAATCGTGTGTTATGCATTCTGAGAAATGGTGTCGCATAAGTGTGTAGAAGAATTCGGATACAAAGCCTACCATTTACCTGCCAATGCAAGAGCACCCAGATCAGCGCGGGTAATGGCCTAACCATTTCCTTGTTTGCTTTGGTTTGTAACCTGTTTTTTTTTTTATCATTTGTTACATCAATAATCAGTTTTTTTTTTGCCAGAAGAGGCGCAGCTTCGAAAAGGAGATAAGTGAAGATGATCAAATGTGCCCAATTGATTTATTGGCCACCGTAGCTGAAAACTTGCTGGCTGAGAGCGGAAGTTCTCACATATCTATTGACAAACCGGTTAATGGGATTGAAGATCATTGTCTAGTTACACAAAAGTACAATGTAAAGGAGGAGTTCCCGGTGGATGATAAATCTTTAAAGCCAGTATCTTTACCCGATGTCAATCCTTATCAGGGATCAATGAGCCCTCGCGGATTCAGTTCTGTGGTTAATGGAAAAGTAAAGATTGAGGCAGAGGGTTTTAGCAACTCTGGTGGTATTGATTCTTGTCAAGTCCAACAGGATTTAAAACCGGGTGTACATGGTGATGCGGTAGTTCTGGATGCGAGACCTAATGTTGTAGATAGTTTAGGTAGTAGTAGTAGAATCAAAGTGCCTTCAATGGGAACTGGTGCTTCCCATGGCGCTTTGGATGATGTAAATTTGTTTAGTAGAGATGATGATGAAAACTTTTCTGGCTATATATGCCCTCATGTCACTAAAAAACCACCTAGGTCTGTACCGCGTATTGGAGACAGAAGAATCAGGAAGATATTGGCTTCTAGACACTGGAAAGGAAGTTCAAGACATGCAGGTAGTGTTCCCCCCAAGGGTTCTTATCTGTTTTAAAATCTCAATCACACTTGAAAACTTGCATTGATGTTGCAGATGCGAAACCATGGAGAAATTATTACTTGCACCATCAGAGGAGCTATCCTATCAAGAGAAGGAGACACTTTGACCACATTTATGATTCAATATCTGATGATTATCGTTTGCGCAGTAAGATGCAAAGAGGTAAAGAGACTTTTCTTTTGTTCTAATCCCTTTGCCTAAATCATGTAACTTTTTTTGGGTTGTAGACTTGTAGTGAGATTCTGCTATTTTATTTGTGGCAGGAAGCAGAACAGTTTCTACGATGAAAGGTCCAGGTTCATCCTTTGTGTCAAGCGGCTCTCATGGTAACAAAGGAGTCTCGTCTGAAATCTTTTGTTGTTTCTACTTTTTTATGAGAATGGAGGAGCTTACGTCAGAATGTATTTGCTTTTATCTCAGTGAGACTGCGGATCAAGTCATTCAGGGTGCCTGAGCTTTTCGTAGAGATTTCAGAAACCGCTACTGTTGGCTCCTTGAAGGCAACAACATTACCCAGCTGTTTAATTTTTCCTTCGTGTTATAACTCACTTCTTATGTTCTGATGATCCTTTTGGTTGTGCAGAGAATGGTGATGGAAGCAGTAAGCACTTTATTGAGTGATGGACACCGAGTTGGCATGATGGTTCAAGGGAAGAAAGTCCGAGATGACAACAAAACCCTTCATCAGACTGGGATCTCCCAGGATAACACCCACTTGGACTCTCTTGATTTCAGCCTTGAACCCAGCTCAGAAGCGCCTCATCTGTTATCTAGGTTCACACTTCTATTCACAACTTCCATCCGCCACAGCGTTTTAAAAACTTGAAAAACGTTTTTGGGCTCAAGTTCTTTTTTGTTTTTCAGTAACCCGTCGGGACATATCTGCGAGGAACTGCCTATATGCCATACTTCTAACATGGACACTGTGTTCAAATCTGAGTATGATTCAGCACTGATCCCATCTGACTCGTTTGGCAAGACAACCACAACAAATGATTCTAAAGCTCTGGTTCCTTCCGCGCTCACTGAATTGTCTCCTGGACCGCCTTGTTGTAAATCTAAAAGGAGTGAGCAGCAGCAGCATCAGGCTGCACCGCGCAGAATGCGTCGACCTTTCTCAGTTGCTGAAGTAGAAGCACTTGTTCAAGCAGTTGAGAAACTCGGTACTGGAAGGTAAAAAAAATCTAATACAGATCATACATAGAGCATTGTTATATTTATGATGCTGAGGTAGAAGGTACTGATTTTATGTTTTGGGTTAAATCCGCAGGTGGCGAGATGTTAAGCATCGTGCTTTCGAAGATGCAGATCACCGCACTTACGTTGATCTCAAGGTTTGCATTTGGTAATCCATACCATATCGCTGCACCCCATATCCGGATGATTAGATCTGAGTCCAAGTGTGTTTGGTTTTTATGCAGGACAAATGGAAAACGCTGGTCCATACGGCTAAGATATCTCCACAACAGAGGAGAGGAGAGCCAGTGCCGCAGGAACTTCTAAACCGGGTCTTGAACGCTCACGGCTACTGGTCACAGCAACACATGGATACCAACTCTGTGCTACTTCTCTAATCAAATCTCTGCTGTAGATCCTCTCTCAGTGTATTGTTGATAATTTATATGTATGATTCTGATGACATAGATGCAGAAATTTAGTCTCTGACTTGTTTCTTTCTCAATGTAAAGTTTAGTTGGAAAAAGGTTGTTCCTGACCAATTGAGGACTTGTGGAGGAGATTCTTTTGTACATATTTTGTTATACTCTTGTCTATTTTGTTTAGACTTTTTTTTGTTCCTCTCTTATGTCCGATCTGATGGAAATCAGGGCCAGGCTGGATTAAGAATGTAAATGTTGTTTGATGCAACATTTTCGAACCAACTCGGACCGGTTGGTCTGATCGGTCACTCCCTGAGCCAGCTGAAAATCCGATTCAGGTTTAAGCTGAAAGCCAATGTCTTCTATGAACCGGAAAACAAATTCAAAGGCCGGTACTTGACTCACTAAACCCTCTGAGCGACCTGAAAGGTTCTTGAGCTCTGTTAAAAACCTAAGCTTCTCTTTCTCTCTCTCTTTTTGACGATCGTATGGCTCTTTCCTTACGCCGTCGATTTCTTCATCTCCACCAGCTATAATCCGGCTACCTTGGCGAATCTCTCGTTGATGTTTCGGAAGAGTATTGGTCCGAGGTGAGTCCAACACCACGAAACGCCTTTCCTTTTCGCGATTCGTTGTATCACGTGAATCTTACTTAACTTTTGAGAATCTGAAATTAGGCTTTGAAGGGCATGAACCGGATCTGCTCGTTTTCAAGTGTTCAACTTCGTAAGTAAAATCAAACTGAAACTCACCTTCCGTCTCGTTTTTGCACTTTGAATTTGATTTGTGTTGTGTTGCTCAGTAAATTTGAAAAGGTGTACAAAGCTTTAGATTCTTCTATCTGATAAATGTTTATTAGTTTCTAGAAATTTCAGAGCTTTAGCATTGCCACCACAAACCTTAAACTATCTCCCTCAGTCACTCAAGTGTTCATCAGTTCGGATGGAGAATCGTAACTCGAAGCCAAGAGGAGCATTGATAGTTGTAGAAGGTCTTGATCGCAGCGGCAAATCAACGCAGTGCGCTAAGCTACGCTCTTTCTTGGAGAGTTCAGGGCATCCGACAGAGCTCTGGAGGTTTCCGGACAGAGAGACGAGTGTTGGTCAGATGATATCTGCATATCTATCTAATAAGTCTCAGTTAGATGATCACACCATTCATCTCCTTTTCAGCGCCAATCGTTGGGAGAAGAGGTTCTTATCTTCTTCTTCTTTAGCCATCTAATTGTTTTCTCTTCTTAACCCTATTGACGTTTTGTAGGTCGTTGATGGAGGAGAAGCTTAAAACAGGAACTACGCTCATCGTTGATCGTTATTCGTATTCTGGTGTGGCTTTCTCATCAGCTAAAGGTCTTGGGATCGAGTGGTGTAAGGCGCCGGAAATTGGGTTGCTGGCTCCGGATTGTGTAGTCTACCTTGACATTTCACCTGAAAGAGCTGCTGAGAGAGGTGGATATGGAGATGAGAGATACGAGCGAGTGGACTTTCAGAGGAAAGTTGCAGACTTTTATCAAACTCTACGTGATTCTTCATGGAAGGTGAATGGATGTAGGACTCTTTTTGTTTTAGTTACTTCTGTAGAGTTAGATTAGTTATAACACAGAATAAAAAATAAAAAGCTAAACCTTGAGAATGTTTGTGGTGATGCAGATAATCGATGCAGGTGAAACCATGGAGCAAGTAGAGAAGAAGATTCAACAAGTGGTATTGGATCAAGTTAAAGAGTGTGCTGAAGGAAAGCCTCTTTCTTTCCTCTGGTCATCTTGATGATTTTAAAAATCCAATCTCGTAGAATGTTTGTCATGGCAATTATAAAAGTTTATGATTTTGAAGGACCTATATCAAGCTTGGAAACTGTAGTGCCCAATTTGAATAATTAGCTACAATTTAACACGTATTTTGCAAAAATGATTCCATTGAGAAGATGCTGTTTGATGATATCTCATACAAATCGAATCTTTTAAATCTATGGTGTTCTTGTAAAGGAAGAACATACCAATTAATGTCCATGAGAGAGAGTGCCAACTTACTATTTCAACGATGGAGTTTACTTGATACTAAGAGAACATGTTGATGATAGCGGTTACATTATGTTCCATCTCAAAACTATAGTGTATAATTGAAAATATCCCATCTTATTTACTACACTTTTATTCTTAAGAAACATTATGGTTGATCCCAAGTGATAACAGTGGTGTCAAGCTTATGATCTCTATCAAAAGCTATTAGAACAATACAAGAACTCAGTTATCACTACCTTTTTAGTTTTTCTTTGATTTATATAATGGAAATGGGAACGTTTGGTTACAATTGCAGAACCATTGCACAACCTGAGATGAACCGGTTTGATGATCTCTTACTGGTGTGCTTGGCTGAACCATATATGTGCGCATCATACAAGCCATATGTTTCATCTCCAAGAGTCATAACATTGCCTTCACAGGGGCTTAAAAGCAAACGCTGTGATTATCCCGAGACGAGTGTCTCCTCTCTCTCTTCTTCTGATCCTGTCCAAGACGAAGAATTTTGTGTGGCTGCAAAGTTCAATGACTATGTGGTAAGTGTATGCAGGTATAATTGTGACTATAAGTGGACTCACATGGAGGCCCCTCTTTTACCTTCCTCTGAGCTCATGTATTCCAAGAGAGACAAAGCCTTCTACTTCACCACTTTTAAGGGTCTCTGGTTCTCTGCATTGGTTCATTGGATTCCAGCGACAATAAAGAGCTCAAGTATCAAGACATGCGCCTTCGAAACCAGCCCAAGATCACATATTTAAAGTTTGTATGAATGTGTCATGAGCAAGGACTTGGAGTCAGGGCCGACCCTGAGATTTCGGGGCCGTAAACATTTTAGTGTAAGTAAGTACTAATACTTTTTTTTTAACAATTTGGAGGCCATAAGTTCTTTGTATATTAGCTTTGAAAATTTTGGGAGCCGAGACCAATGTTTCGTTCGGCTATGCCTAGGGCCGGCTCCCCCTTTCTTGAACTTTTCTTCATCAAGTGGTAAGTATTATGTATCTCTTGAAGAGTATACATGCTTATAATCAATCCAATCCAGTTAGATTTGAGATTGAACTGTTTATTTTGTTCTGTCTTAAGTGCACAATGTGCTTTTACGAAGACTATGTTGGCGTTGATTCTTTTAAAGTTTACTACATTGAGCCTAAGTGATTTACGGTGTTTAGGGAAGATGAGAAGAGCAAAGACTTTTGTTACACAGAAGATACTGGAGATCTCTGCATCTTCCTTAGCAAGAGTGAAGCCTTCTGTCTCTCGGAAAGCATGTATCCAGCTCTCAAGCCTAACTATATCTATTACATTGGTCGGCCAGTTGGTAATTACAACATGGCTCGTGGTACACTCAGTTACTTTTTTGATTATGATGACTGCTCCCTGGCCAATTCCTACTAGATTCATCCCACTGATCACATTCACAGAAAAGAGTACAGATGGAGGAATTTCTCTTCACCCCGGAGGAAGTTCTTAGACTAGTCGGTCTTATTCAGACATAAGTGAATCATGATGTACGATTTGGGCCGTACAAGTCCATTAACTGGATCAAATTTCATTTGTTATTGTCACTCATGACATCTTTTTAATCTATTCTTTTTCGTGTGAAATAATTTAGCGAGGTTAAAGAAAGGACAAATCATTAAACGATACTGCATAATGTTTAATTAAACCCAAGTTGAAGAATAATTAATCCAGTAATTAACAAAAGAATCAGTAGATTAGTTTAAACCATTAATGATGATGCTACAAATAAAAGCAACATATACAATGTGAGATGAAGTAAATCACGCGCTCTCGGCCGTGAGATCCCCACAGGCTCAATATTGAAGTTGTGATTGGTTCGTGTGGATCACACGTGTTTGGGAGAGAAATGACTGTGAAATCAGCATTTTGATTGACATAAGATTATATTCTTTCTTCAGGGTCAACTCAATCGAATGATTAAAATCAGTTGCAAAAAAAAAAAGAAGAAGAATGATTAACATCAAATCAAGAAAATATATGTTCAAATTTTTTTTCAAGAATCATCTAAAATTCTTCTTCCTTTTCTTGGTGCGAAATGTTAAAAAAAAAAATACTTTTTTTGGGGGAGGGGTAAAAGCATTCATACTTTTTTTTTATCCCGAGCCTAGTGTTCATATTTCATGGCAAATAAGTACCTACATATCAAGAATCATCTAAAATTCTTCTTCTTTTTCTTGATGTGAAGTGTTAAAAAAAAAATTGATTGACCAATACTTTTTTTTGGTTGACCAATTTTGTTTATAATTTATACAACCGCCAATAAAAAATCATACATTTTACAGAAAAAAACAATTTATATTTTACTTTTTAAAAGAATTAAAACTTTTTGAATTTAATGTTAAATTATATTTAAAAGAAAATAATTTTTTTACAACTGTTTTATAACATTTCTGTTTGAAATAAAAAGATATTTTTTCATTGCAAAGAAAATCATATTTGAAGATCATCTTGATATCTCAAATCTCTTTATTGGATGATCATGGAGATTCAGTTTCTCACGTTATTATCGATTGTCCTGAAAATTTGAAGTTTCATCTTCGGCTTCTCTCCCTGTCTTCGATTATTGCACTCTATCCAAATAGTATGAATTGTTATTTGAAAACCATATGGCTACAGAAAAATCTTGATCCAACCTCTAGTTGTGGACATGAGTTTTCCAACTAGCATGTCCTGTTGATAAGTATATCTCCGGCCTAGAAGCGTCTTTGCTAGCTTCTCCCAAATCCTCCTCGTGAAATGACAATTGGAGAACAAGTGATTTCTTGTTTCGTGTGGATCATAACAGAAAACACATGCCTCGTTTACATTCATGTTCCAATTACCGTTCCGATCTTCTATAGCCAGATGATTCCTCATTGCAAGCCATACCGTAAAAGAGTATTTTGGAGTAGAATTTTTGAACCACACCCATTTATGCCACAACACCTTGGATCGTGCTTCTCTAATGAGATCATATACGTTCTTTTTGTTTGAAAACTCGCACAATAAGATCCGCACCTGATCATGGTAGAGATGAAACGATCATTCCTTAAACCCTTGATTTTCTCCTCCACCACGTTGAAAATTTGCTTTCGGTGTCTTCTACTTCTTTTCCTAGACAAAATGATATGCCACAGCGAGCATACAGAAGGAGGATGAATAGAAACAGAGAAAAGGAGAGTGTAGAGGTCGTTGGTCAAACTGCTGAAGTGGCAACTTGATTGGTTCTGAGTACGAGAGTTGTTTAGTCGGTTGAAGTCTTTTACTGAGAGCCAGTGTAAATGAGCTATGATATATAAATAGTTCATTGGCGGTTTGAGTCAGTTAGCTAATTGGTAGCTGAGAAACTGGAATTCTTGTAGAGAGAATTCGAGAGGAGATTTACAGGAAATTCTTGTTGATATCTTGTAATTCTGAGAGTTTACATCAATAATACTACAGAGTTCATAACAAATTGGTGCGATTGAGCGCTCTGGATCGAACTATCGCGAAGAAGATGACGAAGCATGGATCGGAAAGTTCGGGACAACCAGTGACGATCAATTCGGTTTCGGATTTGTTGATGAAGCACACCGCGGACCAAGTCGCCGTCAACAAACAAGTGAAATCGGCTATCGCCGCCATGGAGAAGCAGACGGAAGCGATGGAAATTCGAGCGAAGGAGACGACGGAATTTTTATCGACGAAGATCGATACCAAATTTAACGAGCTGCGTGACCTAATCGTGAAATCGTTGGGGAAACGGACATCGTTCGACGATGAGGACGAAAATCAACATCACTCCGATCAGGTACATTACTCTCACTTGGAACATGGCCGTAGTTCTAGGTCTGAGGAAGGGGATGTGAGAAATAATGTTGTGAGCAGTAAATACAAAATGTTAAAGAGAGCAGAGTTACCTATCTTTGATGGTGAGGATGCATATGGTTGGATAGCGTTGGCTGAACGTTTCTTCCGTATAGCTGGTTATGATGAAGCAACAAAGCTGGAGATAGTATCTGTCAGTTTGGTTGGTGATGTTCTTAGTTGGTTTAACAGTGAGACACATCGTAGACCTTTTGAGAGGTGGAAAGAGTTTAAAGAAAGGCTGATTGCGAGGTTCAGTAGAGAGAAGCTCAGAGATCCAAGTCAGCCATTTTTTGCTGTGAAACAAACAGGAACAGTAGCAGAGTATATCCATTTATTTGAGGACTTATCAACGCAAGTGTCTGGTTTAACAGAGAAGCAGTTAGAAGGGATATTCATGAATGGATTGAGTCATGAAATGAGAGAGGTAGTTAACATGTGTAAGCCTATTGATCTTCCGGAGATGATCTCAACGGCTTATCAAATGGAAACTAGCTCCCTCTACAAAGTGGTCTGCCGTGAGAGGCAAACGGAAGGGAAACCACTGATGAAAACAGGTGCTTCACGGTCCTATTCAAGCCATTTACCTAACACGGCTTGGCAAGGGAGACAAATGCATCATGCAACTAACTCAACAACCGTGAAGCAGGGTGTAACCCACAATACTAGACCACAATTGAAACTTACTGAAGCTCAGATTGCAGAAAAGAAGAAGCTCGGTCTTTGTTTCAAATGTGATGAGAAATGGTCTAGGCAACATCTCTGTCAGAATAAAACATTTCAAGTGTTAACAGTGATCAACGGATTTGAAATGGAGATACTTGATCAGTCACTGATTGAAGTAGATGACAATGAAGAAGTGGAAAACGTAGAGATGATGGAGCTTTCATTGAATTCTTTTTTGGGTCTTAAGTCACTGACAACAACAAAGCTGCGTGGTACAGTGCAGAATAAAGAGGTGGTAGTAATGTTGGACAGTGGGGCTACCCACAACTTTATTTCCCCTGCGACAGTAAGGAGAACAAAGCTGGATACTACACTGAATCCTCATTTGGAAGTTCTTTTGGGCACAGGAATTTCAGTACAAGGGATGGGAGTTTGTAGAGATGTGAAATTGCAATTTCCAGAGTTATCAGTCAAAGCAGACTTCATAATTTTGGAGTTGGGCAGTGCTGACATAATTTTGGGAGTTCAATGGCTAAGAACGCTGGGGAAATGCATGATGGATTGGGATAAGCATGAACTTTCTTTCACGTATGATGGCAAGAAAGTTACATTGAAGGGAGACGCTTCTCTACAGGATCCAAAGATGTCAATGAAGATGTTAGGCCATGCTCCTTACATGGTTCACAGAGGGGAGGAGTTAGTCTTTGCACCTAAATTGTTGATGGCAGAGACAATACAGGGGATACATACGGACATGGAACAGGTGTTAATGAAGTTTGATAGTGTATTCCAAGATCCTAAAGGACTTCCACCTATACGTGGATGGGAACATGCCGTGACGTTGCAAAAGGGGCAAGGTCCAATTAGTGTACGCCCCTATCGCTATCCACATGCCCACAAAGAAGCTATGGAGAAGTTAGTCAAGGAGATGCTGGAGGAAGGTCTCATAAGAAGGAGTCATAGTCCTTATTCAAGCCCTGTTTTGTTGGTAAAGAAGAAAGACAATTCATGGAGGTTCTGTGTTGACTACAGAGCTATTAATAGAGCAACCATTCCAGACAAATATCCAATACCAATGATTGATCAGTTATTGGATGAACTCCATGGAGTGAAATGGTTTACAAAGTTGGATTTAAAGGCAGGCTATCACCAGATCAGGATGAAGGAAGCTGACATTGAAAAAACAGCCTTCAGAACACATGACAGTCACTATGAATTCTTGGTCATGCCTTTTGGCTTAACCAATGCTCCTGCAACCTTCCAAGCGTTGATGAATGAAATTTTCAGGCCTTATCTTCGCCAGTTCGTCCTTGTGTTTTTGATGATATTCTGGTCTATAGCAGAACATGGGAAGAACATGTTAGACATGTGGAAGTAGTGTTACAGGTGCTGGAAGAACAGAAGTTGTATGCGAATAAGAAGAAGTGTAGTTTTGCACAGACCAAAGTGGAGTACTTGGGACATGTTATTTCACAAGAGGGTGTGTCTACTGATGAAGAAAAAATTAAATCTGTGAAAGCTTGGCCAACACCACGGTCAGTTAAGGAGTTGAGGGGATTTTTGGGTCTCACAGGTTATTATAGACGTTTTGTTCAACATTACGGTTCTATTGCCAAGCACTTAACGGAGTTACTCAAAAAGGATCAGTTCTGTTGGAATGACTCAGCTCAGATGGCGTTTGATAGACTGAAACAGGCTATGATCGAAGCTCCTGTTTTGGCTTTACCAGATTTCGCAAAGCAATTTGTGATTGAATCTGACGCTTCAGGATTTGGGTTAGGGGCCGTGTTGATGCAGGAACGACACCCTATTGCTTATTTCAGTCATGCGTTAACGGACAGAGAGCAGTTGAAACCCATTTATGAGCGAGAATTAATGGCCATTGTCTTGTCCATTCAAAAATGGCGCCATTATTTACTGGGCAGGAGGTTTGTAGTAAGAACGGATCAACAAAGTTTGAAATACTTGTTGGAGCAACGAGAAATAACTTTGGATTATCAGAGATGGCTTACAAGGATTTTGACATACGAATTTGATATTGAGTATAAGGTGGGCAGTGAAAATAAAGTTGCGGATGGGTTGTCACGGATTCATCATTCAACAATGCAGCTTAATACACACTCATTATTATCCCTTACCAAGCCATCTAATCTCGAAATGCAAGACTTATACAAGGAAATTGATGAAGATGCTGAGATCAACAACATCTTGTATAAGCTGGGAAGATCAGAGCCGGTGAAACCAGGGTATACAGTGGTTGATAACAAACTGTTTTACAAAAACAGATTGGTTATACCTTCCAAGTCAAAGCATATACCAGTGATTCTTCATGAGAATCATAATAGCTTGGTAGGGGGCCACTCAGGGGTTCTGCGGACCTTACAACGAATTCAGACTTTGTTCCATTGGTCAAAAATGAGGAAAACAGTACAGGAATATGTTGCTGCGTGTACTATTTGTCAGACTCAGAAATCCTCGAATCTTTCACCGGCTGGATTATTACAACCTATTGCTCTGCCTTCAAAGATTTGGGAGGACATATCCATGGATTTCATTGAAGGATTGCCCTTGTCAAGGGGACACAATGTAATCTTTGTGGTTGTTGATCGTCTAAGCAAGTATGCCCATTTCATAGGCATGAAACATCCGTTTAATGCTTCGGACGTGGCCAACAAATTCACTTCAGAGATAATTCGATTACATGGATTTCCTAGATCAATTATCTCAGATAGGGACAAGATTTTCCTCAGTGGGTTTTGGAAAGAATGTTTTAGGGTCGCTGGAACAAGGCTGAGGTTCAGCACTGCTTTCCATCCACAATCTGATGGCCAAACCGAAGTTTTAAACCGCTGTCTGGAGACATATCTCCGGTGCTTTGCATCTACTCACCCTAAGACTTGGGCAAAATATTTGTCTTGGGCTGAGTTATGGTATAACTCTTCATACCATACTGCATTGCAGTGTACTCCATTCAAGCTGGTTTATGGGAGAGAAGCCCCACAGTTGTTGTCATATGAACCAGAATCAACTAAAAACTTTGAGGTTGAGCAGATGATGAAGGAAAGAGAGCTGATTCTGGGAACAGTCAAAGAGAATTTGCTGCGTGCTCAGCACATTATGAAGTCAAATGCAGACAAGCATAGACGAGATTTGGAGTTTGAGGTAGGGTCCAAGGTGTATTTGAAACTGCGTCCTTACAGACAACAGTCAGTGAGTAGACGTCTGTATCAAAAACTTGCAGCTCGATATTATGGCCCGTATGAGGTGTTAGCAAGAGTGGGTAAGGTGGCTTATCGTTTGAGGTTACCGGAAGGGTCGAAGGTACACCCGGTGTTTCACGTTTCACAACTGAAACCGGTCGTTGGCCAGAATCATGTCGTCACTGATCTTCCGGCCACGGCTTTCACTGATACAGATATTGTTGTTGCACCGGAGGAGATTGTGGACAAACGATATGATGAAGATGGTTTTTTGGAGGTTCTGGTTAAGTGGACAGGACTGGAGGATCATGACTCGACTTGGGTTCGTGTGGGTGATCTGAAACAACAATTTCCAGATTATTCGCTTGAGGGCAAGCTCAGTCTCGGCGACGGGGGTATTGATATGCCACAGCGAGCATACAGAAGGAGGATGAATAGAAACAGAGAAAAGGAGAGTGTAGAGGTCGTTGGTCAAACTGCTGAAGTGGCAACTTGATTGGTTCTGAGTACGAGAGTTGTTTAGTCGGTTGAAGTCTTTTACTGAGAGCCAGTGTAAATGAGCTATGATATATAAATAGTTCATTGGCGGTTTGAGTCAGTTAGCTAATTGGTAGCTGAGAAACTGGAATTCTTGTAGAGAGAATTCGAGAGGAGATTTACAGGAAATTCTTGTTGATATCTTGTAATTCTGAGAGTTTACATCAATAATACTACAGAGTTCATAACACAAAACTTCACTCATGGTAACATATTTATCCACACCCATGTCGATTATCCCCCTAGCACCAAGTATATCAAACAAACAACCCAACTCACTCCAACTGTTATACAAAAAGAGGTATCAAACGAACAAATTAAACTTGAGGTGTCACAGATTGGAACTTGAATAGAATCTGAACTTCGTGGAACCTTCATATGTGCGGGTGCCATCATATTATAACATCGTCTGACATAGATAAACGTATAACCATGAAATTTGGAAGCTTCAAAAACCCAATGTCTTTGCAAGATTAGCAACAGCTATATCTTCACGTAAAGCAGCAGCTAATTTATTGTCAGGACTTGACAATCTCTTAAAAAAAAACATGTATAAGTATAAGTGTATAACCCATAAACCATGTGTGTTGAATGGCCATCAATAGTGCTTTCCTTGTTCTTTACAAATTAAAGGTTAAGGTGCTGATCCCTATAGTTTTATGTTAACAATTAATAAACGTAATATTTTAATTTTCGTACAATAGTATTATTTTAACATTGTAAATAAAGTTCCAAATACGGATAAATTTATATGAAATGCTCTGCAACAAACCGTCATATTTTGTCAATGTTGGGTTGGAATCACCGATTTGAAAGAATAAGCAACAATGTGTTTTTTTTTTTACTTTTTTACTTTTGTTGACAAAATAAAATTAGAAATAAATTTTTGTTAGATATTCCCTCCATTAGTCTAGAAAAATGTTGAAGAGTGAAGAAAAATCTAGAACAAGTAAGAAGACTAATTATCTAGAAGCATTAAGGATGAGAGTTATGGAGTATTCTAGAATTTAGATAAATTATCTAGATTAATGGATAAGCTTTAGAGAATGTTCTAGATTGTGGATGAATGTTGATTAGGATAATGCTTATAGATTATTCTAGAATAAGCTACACTCTTAGGCACCATTAGTATAAATAGAGGTGAGTGGTGTCATTTGGAACCATACACAAAAAGAAGAAACATCTTAGTGTACTCACCAAAAAGCTACTCTTGTAACAATCTCTTTCCTAATACAAAGAAGTTTTTCCTTAAATCCTAGTTGTCTAATTTCCATCTTCATCACACACGAAAGACTTATATTGGGGTAATTTTCCCAACAGCTGGTATCAGAGACAGGTCTGTTTATAACAACGATATCTCATGCGTATCAAGATGGAGGCTACTGTTACCTTTGAAGGTGATATGTTCAAGCTTACAACGGACAACTACTCCTACTGGAAACCTATGATGGAAGATCCCCTTTATTGCAAGGATTTGCATGAACCCATCATCATGAAGGACAAGCCGGAAGGAAAGGAAGACAAGGCATGGGAGGTCTTGAATCGAAAAGCGGTCGCTGTAATTCGGAAGTACATCGATCGATCTCTTTTCGAACATGTCTCTACCTATACAAATGCTTTTGAATTATGGACAAAACTTGAATCCATGATTCAAAAGAAAACACCTCGAAAAAAGGCTCTCCTTGTTAGGCGCTTGGTAAAGTTGGAGTATAAGGATGGCCAAAGCATGATGGAGTACTTGAACAATTTTAAGGGGCTCGTAAATCAACTAAACAAGATTGAAATGAAGGTCGAAGACGAGATGCAAGCCCTTCTACTCCTTAGTTCTCTGCCAGAGAGTTGGGACACACTAGTTGTCACTCTTAGCAATTCAGCACCGGAGGGAAAGCTTACCATGGATACCGTCAGTGATAGCCTTATAAACGAAGAAACTAGAAGGAAAGAACGAGGTTCAAGCACTCTGTCCGATGCAAATATTATAGAGAGACGAGGTAGAGACGAAACGCGTGGACACAACAGAAGTCGAGGTCGAGATCAGTCTCGGGGACGATCCAAGTCACGTCCTAGAGTTACCTGCTACTATTGTGGCAAGGCGGGTCACAGGAAGCCGGAGTGTAGATTCTTCAAGAAAGATCAACAGATGGGTAACATCAAGCCAGACCGAGTTAATCATGCAAAGAGGCATGAAGATAAGACCACCACCGTTGTGTCAGAAGAATATAAATATGTATATGTTGTTGGAGAATGCAATCTCCTTAACATTGCATCTAATGACACTTCGTGGATTATCGACTCTGGAGCTTCCTTTCATGTCACCCCTCACGCAAGCTTCTTCACAACTTACCATAGCGGTGACTTTGGTAATGTCCAAATGGGAAATCAAGGAAGAAGCAAGATTTTCGGAAGGGGGGACGTCATCCTTACATCAAATACAAGATGTAAGATAGTTCTCAAGGATGTAAGACATGTCCCAGATATGCGACTCAACCTCATATCAATCGGAAAATTGGACGATGTTGGTTTGGAAAATTATTTTGGTGGAGTCAAGTGGAAGCTAACTAAAGGAAGTTTGGTCATGGCTCGAGGAAAGAAAGAAGGATCACTATACGTAACTCAAGCTAAGCTTTGCAAGGAAGAAGTGAATGTCACAAGTGCTGACATGGATATATGGCATCGAAGACTCGGGCACATGAGTGAGAAAGGTTTAAATATTCTTTCTCGAAAGAAGCTTCTTCCTGAAATGAAAGGTATGTCTCTCGAACCATGTTCAGATTGCTTAGCTGGAAAACAACATAGAGTCGCATTCCAGAGATCTTCTACGCCTATGAGAAGGAAGCACATCCTTGATCTTGTGCATACTGATGTATGCTCCATGTCTGAGAAATCCATTGGCGGTGCATCATACTTTGTCACCTTTATTGATGACCACTCAAGGAAAGTATGGGTACACTTGTTGAAGTCCAAAGATCAAGTTCTTGATGCTTTCAAGGAGTTTGTTGCTCAAGTGGAACGAAGTACGGGCCAAAAACTCAAGTGTGTTTGATCAGATAATGGTGGTGAGTACCGGGGGTCCCTTTGAGGCATTCTGCAAGACTCATGGAATCAGGATGGAGAAAACACCACCCAAGACACCACAATTGAATGGTATTGCTGAGAGAATGAATCGAACAATCGGAGAAAGAGTTCGGTGTATGCTCTCTCATGCCAAATTACCCAAGTCATTCTGGGGAGAAGCTATAATTACTGCAGTTGATATCATCAACCTCACACATTCAGTTCCATTGGATGGTGAAATTCCAGAAGAAGTCTGGTCGGGAAAGAAGGTCTCCTACAACCATTTAAAGGTGTTTGGGTGTAGAGCATTCGTTCATATTCCTAAGGACGAGCGAGCTAAGCTAGACTCTAAGACTAAAGAGTGCATCTATTTTGGTTCACCAAGAGATGAGTTTGGTTATCGGCTTTGGGATCCAACCAACAGAAAGGTAGTCAGAAGCAGAGACGTTGTGTTCTTCGAGGATCAGACTTTCGAAGACATCCAAAGATCGGAGAAACCAAAGCTAAGGGTTAGTAGAAATGTACATCCCAAGCAATCACATGATGGTGCAACAGAAGCCTCTGAGACCGATGATGGTGATCATGAAGAAGGAACTCCAACCTCAGATCATAATGATGATCAGATCGAAGAATATGAAGAATTGGATCAAGATGAAGAACATGACATTCCTCCACCGCCTGAACCAAGACAATCGAGCAGAGGCAAGATACCATCCACATGATATCCTCCAGATGAATATGTGACCTTAACGGAAGAGGGGGAGCCTGAAAGTTATGAAGAGGCCATAGCCGACACTCATAAGGATAAGTGGTTAGAGGCCATGCAAGATGAAATGAAATCCTTGCATGAGAATAACACATATGAATTGGTAAAGTTACCAAAAGGAAGACGAGCCTTGAAGAATAAATGGGTATATCGGATCAAGTCTGAAGATGGTAGCTCAAAGCCAATATACAAAGCCCGGCTGGTCATGAAAGGATTCAATCAGAAGAAAGGCATAGACTTTGAAGAGATTTTCTCTCCGGTAGTGAAGATGTCTTCTATCCGAGTTGTTCTCGGTCTAGCAGCTGTTATAGACTTAGAGATTGAACAACTTGATGTAAAGACGGCATTCCTCCATGGTGACCTTGAAGAAGAGATTTATATGAAGCAACCTGAAGGATTCAAGATCTCTGAGAAAGAAGATATGGTATGCAGATTAAAGAAGAGCCTTTATGGTCTTAAACAAGCCCCAAGAAAATGGTACAAGAAGTTTGACTCCTTCATGGCTGATCATAACTTCAAGAAAACCATGAATGACCACTGCGTCTTCACAAAGAGGTACGCTAGCGGCGATTTCCTCATACTTTTGCTATATGTTGATGATATGCTGATTGTGGGACATGATCCCATCAAGATAGCCGCTCTAAAAGAAGATTTGAGCAAATGCTTTGCTATGAAAGACTTGGGGCCATCAAGACAAATTCTTGGGATGAAGATCACTCATGAAAGATCTAGAAAGTTGTTATGGCTATCCCAAGAACGATATATTGAAAAGGTGTTGGAGAGATTCAACATGCAAAAGGCAAAGCTCCACTTGATGAACATTTCAAGCTAAGTTCGGAACAAAGCCCAACAAGTGACAAAGAAGAGGAGGAAATGAAGACAATCCCTTATGCATCAGCAGTAGGAAGTCTGATGTATGCTATGGTGTGCACAAGGCCAGATATCGCATATGCAGTTGGAGTTGTGAGTCGCTTTCTAGCCAATCCAGGAAAGGAGCATTGGAAAGCAGTAAAATGGATCCTCCGCTATCTACGAGGCACGACTAAAAGGTGCTTATGCTTTGGTAAAGGAAAACTTGAGCTGAAGGGCTATACCGATGCAGATTGGGCCGGCGATAAAGATTCCAGAAAATCAACTTTAGGGTACGTGACTATCTTTGCAGGGGGAGCTGTTTCCTGGCAATCAAAGCTACAGAAGTGTGTAGCCTTATCGACCACTGAAGCAGAGTACATCACAGCTACTGAAGCTTGCAAGGAGATGTTATGGATGAAGAACTTCTTACTTGAGCTGGGATTAAATCAAGATAAGTATAGCATGCTATGTGATAACCAAAGCGCTATACATCTAGCAAAGAATTCAACTTTGCATTCCCGCTCGAAGCACATTGATATTCGACATCATTGGATTCGAGAAGTTCTTGAAGATAAACTCCTACATCTCAACAAGGTACACACGGATGAAAACTGGTCAGACATGATGACTAAAATGCTACCAATCAAGAAGTTTGAAGATTGTTGTCAAGGCGCCGGCATAATGACATCGGGCTAAGTCGGGAAGGGGGAGATTTGTTAGATATTCCCTCCATTAGCCTAGAAAAATGATGAAGAGTGAGGAAAAATCTAGAACAAGTGAGAAGACTAATTATCTAGAAGCATTAAGGATGAGAGTCATGGAGTATTCTAGAATTTAGATAAATTATCTAGATTAATGGATAAGCTTTAGAGAGTGTTCTAGATTGTGGATGAATGTTGATTAGGATAATGCTTATAGATTATTCTAGAATAAGCTATATTTTTAGGCACCACTAGTATAAATAGAGGTGAGTGGTGTCATTTGGAACCATACACAAAAAGAAGAAACATCTTAGTGTACTCACCAAAAAGCTACTCTTGTAACAATCCCTTTCCTAATACAAAGAAGTTTTTCCTTAAATCCTAGTTGTCTAATTCTCATCTACATCACACACGAAAGACTTATATTGGGGTAATTTTCCCAACAATTTTCATAAATAATCATCATCGATTATTTTACCGGAGGAGGAAGAGGATCTTGGATTCTTTTCGAGAAAGAGACATTTTTTATCAATAATTATTATATATATTAAATTAATATTACTTGGATTGGATTATTAGTCCAAATAATTAACCGATCTAACTCATAATGATTTACATAGAAAAGATAGTACTACGTGCTTTCGTTCCTTTTACAAGGAAGTCGGTATGGACATTTGTACTCGTACAAAATGAAACTAATACAAAAGACGAAAATACTTCTCTAAACGATTTAAATATCCAACTGTCCTATAGAATGAAACTTGCGAAGTTATTATTCGACAACAAAGTTATAAAGAAAAAATACACTTTAATCAGAACCTGATCATATGATATTAAAAAAAGGAAACACGATTATTTGGGAGATAAGTTGAATCTAGACAAACAAGTCACAGTCATCTTGAATACTCAGCTCCTCTTTCTTCCTTTACCTTTACCTTTATCTTTATTATGACTAACTGTATACCGAAAACTATGTGCCAATTAGATTATTAATCATTAATCATTTTTTTATAAAGGGTTACTTCACATCAATACTATTAAAACGGGAAGGTTTGCCATGGTACATAAATGTTGTTCCCGAAATTTGCCCTTGATATTATTAGAATTTGTAACCTTCATTAAGGGTAAAACTGTAAAACAATTTATATTTGATTTATTATCTCTACAATCCATGTTTCCAAACAAGACAATTATTAAACACGTAGCCAAACAACCAAAATCTAATGGGTCCCACTTTCCTAATTAATTAAAATCAAAACAAATTAATTGATAAATATAATTAATAATTTATACATCAACTATTATATATAAATTAAGATTCTCTAATTTATGATTTAATTCAAAATTTTATGATTTAATTCAAAATATATTTATAATATATTTTAATATCTCTTTATTTTGTTTCAAATATATATATATATATATATATATATACACATATTACGATTGATGTTTTTACGATTGTACTTTTTAGCAGGTTTTTCCATCAAACTGAAAAATATTTAATTAATTAAACGGGTTGAAAAATTAATTAGCCAATCTTGATTATAAATTTTCTAAAAAGAATTCGCATATAGTAAATAATTTCAGTTGATATATTTTAAAATTAATAAAATATTAAAATGATTTCATACTTATATTATTCAAATATTTGAAGCGTCAAATTATGCTTTATGTTTGAATGAAGTTTTTAACGGATAGTTCCATCAAATTTGCAAATTATATATACGACTACAACATGTATTTTATAAAATAATATTTTAGATAAATAAAATAACAATTAAACATATACAACATAACTTTTACAATAGTTGTTTTCACATATATATTTTTCCAAACTATGATCTTACGATACAACACAGATTAAAATATATAATGCGAAATCGTTATTTTAATCTCTTAATCCTTACGATATATCTCCTCCAAATAACACATAATTCATTTTAAAAAACCAAATTGATAACTCACTGTTTATAATGTTGGTTAAACAATTATAATCAAAATTAGATTACATAATTAAAAATCTAAACTACTATTAACAAAATGAATAAAAAGTAAAATTTGTAAAGAAAATTATACCCGCACTTAGAAGTGCGGGTCAAAATCTAGTCTAATCTATTAAAACAGGAAGGTTTGTCATGGTACATAAATGTTGTTTCCGGAAATTGCCCTTGATATTATTAGGATTTGTAACCTTCATTAAGGGTAAAACTGTAAAACAATTTATATTTGATTTATTCATTATCTCTACAATCCATGTTTCCAAACAAGACAATTATTAAACATGTAGCCAAACAACCAAAATCTAATGGATCTCACTTTCTTAATTAATTAAAATCAAAACAAATTAATTGATAAATATAATTAATAATTTATACATCAACTATTATATATAAATTAAGATTCTCTAATTTATGATTTAATTCAAAATATATTTATAATATATTTTAATATCTTTTTATTTTGTTTCATATATATATATATATTACGATTAATGTTTTTACGATTGTACTTTTTAGCAGGTTTTTCCATCAAACTGAAAAATATTTAAATAATTAAACTGGTGGAAAAATTAATTAGCCAATCTCGATTATAAATTTTCTATAAAAAAATTCGCATATAGTAAATAATTTCAGTTGATATATTTTAAACTTAATAAAAATATTAAAATGATTTCATACTTATATTATTCAAATATTTGAAGCGTCAAATTATGCTTTATGTTTGAATGAATTTTTTAACGGATAGTTCCATCAAATTTGCAAATTATATATACGACTACAACATGTATTTTATAAAATAATACTTTAGATAAATATAATAACAATTAAACATATACCACATAACTTTTACAATAGTTGTTTTCACATATATATATTTTTTTCCAAACTATGATCTTACGATACAACACAGATTAAAATATATAATGCGAAATCGTTATTTTAATCTCTTAATCCTTACGATATATCTCCTCCAAATAACACATAATTCATTTTAAAAAAAAACTAAATTGCTAACTCACTGTTTATAATATTGGTTAAACAATTATAATCAAAATTAGATTACATAATTAAAAATCTAAACTACTATTAACAAAATGAATAAAAGTAAAATTTGTAAAGAAAATTAAACCCGCACTTAGAAAGTGCGGATCAAAATCTAGTCTATACTATTAAAACAGGTGACTGACCATGGTACATAAATGTTGTTTCCGAAATTTGCCCTTGATATTATTAGGATTTGTAACCTTCATTAAGGGTAATTAGGGAATATAACATTATCTCTACAATCCATGTTTCCAAACAAAACAATTATTAAACATGTAGCCAAACAACCAACATATAATGGGTCCCACTTTCCTAATTAATTAAAATCAAAACAAATTAATTGATAAATATAATGAAAAATTTATACATCAACTATTATATATAAATTAAGATTCTCTAATTTATGATTTAATTCAAAATATATTTATAATATATTTTAATATTTTTTTTATTTTGTTTCAAATATATATATATATACACATATTACGATTGATGTTTTTATGATTGTACTTTTTAGCAGGTTTTTCCATCAAACTGAAAAATATTTAATTAATTAAACGGGTTGAAAAATTAATTAGCCAATCTCGATTATAAATTTTCTAAACAAAAATCCGCATATAGTAAATAATTTCAGCTGATATATTTTAAAATTAATAAAATATTAAAATGATTTCATACTTATATTATTCAAATATTTGAAGCGACAAATTATCTTTTATGTTTAAATGAAGTTTTTAACGGATAGTTCTATCAAATTTGCAAATTATATATACGACTATAACATGTATTTCATAAAATAATATTTTAGATAAATAAAATAACAATTAAACATATACCACATAACTTTTACAATAGTTGTTTTCACATATATATATATATATATTTTTTCCAATGATCTTACGATACAACACAGATTAAAATATATAATGCGAAATCGTTATTTTAATCTCTTAATCCTTACGATATATCTCCTCCAAATAACACATAATTCATTTAAAAAAAAAACTAAATTGCTAACTCAATGTTTATAATGTTTGTTAAAAAATTATAATCAAAATTAGATTACATAATTAAAAATTTAAACTATTATTAACAAAATGAATAAAAAGTAAAATTTGTAAAGAAAATTAAACCCGCACTTTCTAAGTGCGGGTCAAAATCTAGTAAAGATATTAATATAAAGTAAATGACGTGGTGACGAGGTCTTCGGAAATCCTCCGGCTAATAAGAATAATTCGGGAAAGTGTATGTCGGAAAATATATTTTTATTAATCAAAAGGTAGGATTACACTGTTTCTTTTTTGATTCTGTTTTTGATTCTGTTTCTTTCCGGCACATCCCTAGATCTAAGAATCAGCTTGCAGATTCTCAGGCTAAGTTAGCCGTATCCACCTCTGTATCTCAGAACATTGGTTAAGTTTATTAATCTAAGTTTCTTGACAAAAAAAAACACTGTATTGAATTTACAAAAGAAAGAATGAAAATACAAAGAGGAAGCTTTAAGGAAACAAGAGCTGAAATTGGAGTGAGACTTAAACTTGTAGTTGGAAACCTATCTGGGAATATATCTCTCTCAATCATCTTCTCCTTCTCTCTAGAATTCTCACCATTTTCCTAATGCATAATTCCTTGTACTTTATAGTGTTTTTCTTTTTTTTTGATATATGCGATTTGTAGTTCGATTGGAGAATGTCTGCTAGTTCATCTATTATAGCTAACGGCACATGTTATCATATGGTTTCTTTAAATATCGGGTGAATAGGTCGGTTGTAGGCAACGATAACGCTATCTCTGCTATGATACTATGAATAGCGAACATGTGTCATCCTATATGCTATCTTCTAGATCCGACATGAAAGATGGTTTGGGCTTCAATAAATTAATGGGTTCGGACAAATCCATTCCTTAATATTCAATTTTTCTAGATGCGCTGAGTGAATAGGGGTGCTTAACTCACCACCAACAATAATTAAAAAAAAAATCATATATATGTCACTAGTCAGGACCCTACTAAGGAACCTAATCGCGTCGTCTTTTGAACTTTTGACTGTTCAAGAAAATATAGACAGGGTCAAAGATATGAAAGGATTTTGTTAAATGATGAATTAATTATAGGAAACAATCAGAGTTGGTATCACGTTCGCTTCACCCAAAATATTTGTCCAATTCCTTGGACATCAAGATTTATCTTTATGGCTTTATATAATAAGATGCTAAGAGTGTATTATTATTATAAAATAACAAAACAGAGTTTGATTGAAAATACCAACGTTCAAGCACTAATTGGATGAGTTTGTTTGTTTTTATTTTATTAACAAAATTGAGTATTTAACGGTATTTGACTTTTATTTGTGACCAAGCGCGAAGCAAAGTGGAAGTGATCAGAGAAAAATATAAGCAAAAAACTACAAAAAAATCCGACACAAATTAAGTAACCTTTTATAATCATGTTTTTAATAACACGTTGATCCAGCTTTTGTGCCGGCTGGTGTTTCCTCGAAAGTTCCATTTCCCCCCCCTGCAAACTTGTGAACCGTGAGACATAATCCCTCAAATATAAATTTAAGATCTTTCTCGACTGTGTGTTCACATCAACTTTCACACCGCTTTCTCATCTTCTTCCTCTACTCGTTGACAAAAGATTCCTTTGCTTTCAAACTCTTTTCTACTTCATACTTCGTGATACCATGGACGCTCTTCAAGTTTCCGTTGATGGTTTCAGATTCGAGAACGGATCCGGATCTGGGTCTTGCTGCAAACCCAGAAACAATCTCGATTCTGATGACAATCTCTTCCCTAATTTCAGCGAACCCGAGACTCGGAACCACTCTTCACCGACCGAGTCTCCTCCGTCAATATGCTTGGATAACGCTCCTGTTCTTAAGTACATCAATGACATGTTGATGGACGAAGAAGATTTCGTAGAGGAATCTCGCTTGTTGCAGGAGGACAATTTGGCTTTACAAGCTGCGGAGAGATCCTTTTACGAGATTCTACAGCAACCATCTTCGGATTCTGATCAGAATTCAAGTTCCTCCGATCAAAACTCCGGCGACCCAGATTGCAGTTTTCCTGGAAACTTCAGCACAACAACCACTTTAACCGAGTCAGGATCGTTGGCTTCGAATGGAGAATCGCAGAGAAGGTACCGTCATCGAAATGATGAAGAAGATGATCTTGAAAATGGTCGGAAAAACAAACAACCTGCAATTTTTGTCTCGGAGATGGAAGAGCTAGCAGCAAAGTTCGAGCATGTGTTGTTGGTATGCAAAGCGAACCAAGAAGATGATTCATCAGCAATAACGAAACAGAGTTCACAAAACAGAGCAGGACGAGCAAAGGGTTCGTCAATCAAATCCAAGGTGCTTAAATCTAACGCCGTTGATCTTCGGAATCTCTTGACGCAGTGTGCACAAGCTGTAGCGAGCTTTGACCAGAGAAGAGCTACAGAGAAACTCAAGGAGATAAGATTACATTCTTCTAGCAGCGGTGATGGGATTCAAAGACTGGCTTTTCACTTTGCCAACGCGCTCGAGGCACGTATCACCGGAATCATCCCACCGCCGGTTTCTACTGCATTTCCTTCTAGCACGACATCGATGGTCGACATCTTGAAGGCGTACAAGCTCTTCGTTCATACTTGCCCCATCTACGTAGCGGATTACTTTGCTGCAAACAAATCAATCTACGAGATTGCCTTGAAAGCAACTAAGCTTCACATCATTGATTTTGGGGTTCTCTATGGCTTTCAATGGCCTTGTCTGTTACTAGGTCTGTCTAAACGACCTAGCGGACCACCGATGCTCCGGGTGACGGGAATCGAGCTGCCACAGTCAGGTTTCCGACCTTCAGACCGGGTTGAAGAGACTGGTCGGAGACTGAAAAGGTTCTGCGATATGTTCAATGTCCCTTTTGAGTTCAACTTCATAGCCAAGAAATGGGAAAACATCACTCTTGATGAAATAACAATCAATCCAGGAGACACAACGGTCGTCAACTGCATCCACCGGTTACAATACACTCCTGATGAGACAGTGTCACTGGACTCTCCGAGAGACAAGGTTCTGAAGCTATTCAGAGATATCAATCCTGACCTCTTCGTGTTTGCAGAGATTAATGGGACGTACAACTCTCCCTTCTTCATGACGAGGTTCCGAGAAGCACTTTTCCATTTCTCTTCGCTCTTCGACATGTATGACACCACAATACAAGCAGAGGATGAGTATAAAAACAGGGCACTGTTGGAGAGAGAGTTACTAGTGAGAGACGCCATGAGCGTGATATCCAGCGAGGGAGCTGAGCGGTTTGCAAGGCCTGAAACCTACAAGCAATGGCGGGTTAGGATTTTAAGAGCCGGGTTTAAGCCAGCGACGATAAGCAAAGAGATCATGAAGGGTGCTAAAGAAATCGTGAGGAAACGTTACCATAAAGATTTTTTGATTGATAGTGATAACCAGTGGATGCTTCAGGGATGGAAAGGAAGAGTCATCTATGCTTTTTCTTGCTGGAAACCTGCAGAGAAGTTAACAAGAGACAATCATTTAATCATTTGAACGTTGCTAAGTCTTCTCGATTGCTTCATTTTTGTTTCCCAATAGTGTTGTAGTATCTGTTTGTTTCCCATGAATGGAATGCATCTCATCTTTCCTGCAAGTACATGTATATAGTAATCATCGATGCAGACCTTATTTAAAAAGACAAATTGTTTCATTATAGATCTGGTGGAGCTAACACACGCATACAACATCCAAATAGAAAGTTCAAAACTTTTGGCTATAAAAAAATATCAAACAGCGCAATGAATGATCAACTAATGCACATATGAACCCATGTGAGCTAGTTTGAACTAGGGTGCTTGCAGTTTAGCTAATTTTTGGTTTGAGGTTTGGTGGCTTCAAACCGCTAATCCGATTTCCTGCTCTTGGGTTTCTTAAAACCATCGCCTTTTTTGTTGCTCGGTGATGGTTTGTCACTGCTCCTCGGTGACTTGCTTGGATAGTTTTGTTCCTCAGAGACTCCCTCCGACTGTTTTCTTTTCAAGTCACCATTTGTTTCCTGGCTTGTCTCAACCTGGGGTTCACTGAAAAATGATGCATTTTGATACTTAAAGTTTAAAATTGTAAAAGAGAAGCGAAATCAGAGATGGAACAAATGATAGATGAGATGACAGAGTCCATTTATATAAAAATGCTTCATTTGTATCAAGATTATGATCAGTTAAGAGAATGGTTCTCCAGCATTATTATACCGAACGCCCACTCTGTATGAAAACTAACTTGTTGAGAACCAAAAGGAATATAAAAGCAAAGGGTACAGACCTAAAAGACATTCTTCCTCCATTACTGCTAGAGCTTGTGGGAGAATCATCTGTTTTTGAACCGCTTATCGCCTCTTCATTCAGTTTCTAAGGAAAGAACAGTTGTATTACAGAAAGCTAAAGCCTAAAAGAGAATAACATCAACCGTAAACTATCTCAGGCCTTAGCGCCACAGACACTAACCTCGATAGAGGGGTTGAAAGACTGAAATGACATGCGTCCTAAAAATGCTCCTGGCTGAGGATCCCAGTCTGGTATGACCACACTGCATCGAAAATCAAATCACACATTAGCGTTTCCAGATATCTGATGAAAACAAATACACTAACATCAAGTAAGAAGAAAGAAACCGTACCACTTCTTTGAAACAGTACTGGAGGAAGGAAAATTTCCGTTGGGCTCTTCATCAATCTTCTTCTTCTTCTCCTTTTTCAAAGCAGACCTTTGCATAAACTATAGACAAAGAGTATCAATCATTATTTGTTCATAAACTATTCTTAATCTCGTATGGGTATGAAGAAATAACTCGTTCTTGTCCACAAACCAGATCACTCAAATTGATAATCGACTAAGAGCTGCATGATTGACAATGCAACTTCTTGAGTTAAAACAAAAAAAATGCAAATTTAGTCCCATATCAATGCTATAACTGGTGCTAAGCTCTAAAGGTTAATCCTTTAAACTCTAGAAAAGCAAAAAAGTCATTCGACCAATAATTAAACTCCAGAAAAAATAGATAACGCTTAAAAGCCACTTCCAAGCTCGAATCTCACGAAATATAGACCAAACCCTTTTCAATCAACGAGTATTTTACTTCAATTTCGTGAAGATCGAAAGTAAAAAAGAAGAAATCATATATGTATATGGATAAAGCTACTTCTGAAGATAACACATACCTTTAGATTTCTCAAAGTGCTACTAATCTCTCTCTTCGCCATTGTTTTTCTCTCAAATTACAAACTATTTCCCCCAACACGAGATTTCCGGTGCCGGAGAGGATTCGAGAGGATGAACAAATCGACTGTTCGTTTCTTTTTAGGTTAATTTGCTATTTGAAGTTCCGTCAAAAAAAACAGATGCTCCAAATTTGACTACGCTTTAGGTTTAAGTTTAACAGGTATAGGTAACCGATTCAAACCGTACCAAATTGCAAAACTGATTACCAAACCAAAATTATATTGGTTTTAGTTTTGGGTATTTGAAGCTAAACCGGAATCTAATCTGAAAAAACAAGTCAACGAAGAGCAACGTCCTTTCGTTTTTTTTTTGTCAACAGTGTTTATTACATGGGCCAGAGCCGTTACAAAGCAAATGAACCAAATCCACTATACAGAAAATACGACACCACCCGACAAAGCCCAATAATGCGGATAGGATTGCCACGTGGCAAGCTCCGAGCATATCAGGACATGCAAGTACACGCGTCGCGAAACGAAGAACCGCTGTGGGAGCTCCGACGAACGCTGAGGAAGGCGAAGCCGAGACCCGACCGGACCACTTCTCTACAGCACCAAGGACCATTCGCTAGCCA
Organism: Orychophragmus violaceus; assembly: GCA_030180135.1. Classification (NCBI taxonomy): domain Eukaryota; kingdom Viridiplantae; phylum Streptophyta; class Magnoliopsida; order Brassicales; family Brassicaceae; genus Orychophragmus; species Orychophragmus violaceus. The sequence continues at coordinate 14,452,819 of CM058238.1, read as the reverse complement.
AAACTTCCCGAGACCGCCGATCAAACTCACCTGCATCAAAAGGAAGAGCGGTTACTAAAACTATGTCGGAACCACCAAATCGTAGGAGACGCCGTCGCCGTATGGGTTAAGAACCCATCATATTCCACCATTAGCTGTCCTCAAAGCGGTGGCACGAAAACGATGTTAATTCCATCGGAAAAGGGGACGAAGACGAAGTATAGAAAGAACAGAGGTTGACCGGCAAAAGCAAGAGGGGAAGCAAGGACGGCGACTAAAAGTCGCTAAGAGCCAGAAAATCCGGCGAAATCCGAGTAATCGGAAGAGATAAGCCCGCCATCGCAATAACACCGTGGATTATTAAGAACAAAGCGAAACGGAAAGCAACAAAACCGAGACCGATCATAGATCGGAAAGGAAACACAACAAAAAGATTTACATAGCCGCAAAAGTAACCCGATTCATCTCTGTGAAGGATAGGATCGGAGCAGAGCCGTCGCTTGATACAAGCATAACAAGCTGAGGCTGCGGCCCTTTTTAATTATAATGTTTTTACCGGCCCTCAAATACCGTATAGTTTTTTTAGTCTAGTGGTATAAGTTTCAAATATTCCTTACAGGTTCAAGGTTCGACCCTCACCACATGTTATTGTGTTATTTTTTTTTCTTTCATACGAAACCGGCCTTTTTTTTACTCTAGTTTGCGGCCCTCTAAATCCTAGGGACGGCTCTGGATCGGAGAACAGAGAGATTCGAGAGAAAACTCTTTCTAGGAGAGAGAGAAAGCGGCGACTTGTGTTTACGTCCTTTCGTTTTTTGATTTTTTCCCTTTCTTTTTGTAAAAAGGATTTGTTATTTAAATAAACTGGAAAATGTAAAACTTTGTACACAAGCCTGCCAAAGGCTAGTGGGCAAAAGACTTACAAAATGGGCTAGGCCCAAAGTTTAATAAAGAGAAACATAACACAGGATCCGAAATTGAACCGGGAAGAGAAACCGATTCACTGCACAGTCAGAGAATCTCTGCAATGTGCATGTCCACCTCCTTTCAAATCTCCATTATTGATCGGCAACCACCACTTCCCCATTATCAGTTCTCTCATCAAAATCATCTACTAGAAACCACTATACAGGTCTAATCCTCCATGATGTATAGCGATTCCTTAGGATAATCCGGCAACCACTACCACCGAGTCTACAACCTCAGACAACTTCACCGCTTAACTCCTGCTAAACCAGAGCTCCAACATAGACGAAGCAAAGCCTGTATTAGTGGCCCTGTAAGTCTCAATCCTGTTCCTAATAGCTCGATCAGCCAAGCGTATCAACAGATTTGAAGCTCAAACGGTGCAATCGGTTTTCGTCGACTGGAGCTCCATTCCAAAGGATCAACAATGAAAACGATGGATTATCTAGGAATTGATCTACGCTGCGCGATTGGTTCTCTCCAGAACGGAGAATTGCCGGCGAAAGATTGTCTTCTTCCTCTCATTTCGAAGCTGCTCGGTTACTTCCTCGTCGCTGCTTCAATGACCGTCAAGCTTCCTCAGGTTTAAATTCATGCAAACAATCATTATGATTTCTCAATAATGTCTGTAAATTGATTCGGACTGTGTTGCATGTAGATAATGAAAATCTTGGACAATAAGAGTGTAAGAGGCTTAAGTGTTGCAGGGTTTGAGCTAGAAGCTGTGGGTTACACAATCTCACTCGCGTATTGTCTTCACAAAAAGCTTCACTTCTCATCTTATGGTGAACTTGCGTTTCTTTTGATCCAAACTTTGATCTTGGTAGCTTGTAGCTATCATTTCTCTAAACCTCTCTCTCTATCAACTTGGGTTAGAGCAATTCTATACTGTGCTTTAGCACCAATTCTGTTTACTGGTAAGATTGATCCTTTGCTCTTTGAAGCTCTTTTTGCTTCAAAGTATTTGGTATTATTATCTTCAAGAGTTCCTCAGATTTGGAAGAACTTCAGAAACAAGAGTACTGGACAACTTAGTTTCTTGTCTTGTTTGATGAACTTGGGTGGATCCATGGCCAGAGTTTTCACCAGCATTCTGGAGAATGCTCCGATTAGTATGATTATGGGTATTGTTCTTGCAGTCTCCACCCATGTGATCATCATGATTCAGATTCTCTTGTATGGATCAAAAGGTGAAGAAGAGGAAAAGCAAGTGAATGCTAAAAAGATGTCATGAGAATCAAAGATGTTTATATTATCAAATCATAAAAACTCAAACTTGTTTCATGACATTCCATGTTTCTCTCAATAAAAGCTTTAGATTACACTTATTAGTCTCTTAAAATGTGAGTGACATGTTTGTTTAAGCTGTAGTTTCAATGGCGACCTTTTGCCTGGATCTAATCTCCTCGGTTATGTCGTCAACAGCATCCCATAGTTCAGGAAGAGCTTCACGTATGTTGTGAATATGCTCCAATGCAATATCTACTCCTTCCGCTTTGTGCGAGGTCCCAACCTGATAATACATAAAGATAAAAGAGTAAGAGGTGAGTTTTGAGATTGATAAGTTCTGTTTTACACTTATATAAGTCTCTGCTTCTTTTACTTACCAATACGGTGTGGAGACCCACACGTTTCCCGGTTTGAATGTTACGGATGCTGTCATCGAAGAACAACTGAAAAATACAACCAAGGAATTTTGGAACATGTTAAGCTTTAGTAATTAGGTAAAAAGAACAAGAGATGTAGAGATTTGATTGTGTTCTTACTGTCTTATGAGGATTAATGTTGGCCATCTTGAAAACCTGTTCGAATGCTCCTTCAGATGGTTTGCATATAACCGGAGTCTTTGGGAGTTCAATGCTTGGGTCGGGATTTGCAATGTAACTGCTTATGTCGAAGATTTCTCTGGTTTCAGTAACAACAGGAGATTCAGTTTTGGTGGTTGGGTTCAGAGTCTCGAAAGATATGATTCTTTCAAAGCAGCCCTCTAGACCTAGCCTGCCAATAATCTTGGCTGCATGAGCTTTGTCTGCATTCGTGAAAACCTGTGGGGATGATTGAACAAAAATAGCAGATCAGAGAACAAATTGATTGAAAACAACATTTAAAAGCTTAGAAACAAGGAAGTGAAACACATACAACTTTCCGGATTGGCAAGCTAAGTATAATGTTCCTCAAAATTGGGTCAGGTTTCAGTGTTGTGTATGGCAATCTTCCATGAACAAAACTACAAAACAAAAGGATGAATCTCAAGTTCTAAACACCTTATATTTACAAAGAACCAATAAAGTAAAAATATGAAAGGTGGGTTCAGTTAAGTACCGATGGAAATCATCGTAATCAAAGTCATAACCGACAGCCTGTAAGAATCAACATAAAAAACGAAGGGCATATGCATTAACAACATACATAAAGGAATATATATAAATTACAGTGTGGTGAGATAAAAAAAGTACCTTGAGACCAGCCATAGTTGTACCATAGATTTTATAAAGCGAAAGGCACAGTTCTTGGACTTTATCTTTTTCAATACCAAGTTTCTGATTCATATACTCTGACAACAACAACAAAAACAGATTCAGCTACAAGCCTACAACATGAAGAAACAATCTTCCAGAAAATAAGAGGAAGAAATGAATGTGTTGGGACATTTTTGTACCTTGAATGTTGTTTTTAACTAGCGTAGCCAGACCAGAACTGAAAGGGTAAAGAGTATCATCTATGTCTGTTTCATCAATTCCAACAATTATTATACAATCAGTACAAAGGTTAAATTTTAAAACATTTCTCAATCAATCATCAAATCAAAAGCCATCATCAATTGTTAACTTTCAAAATAAAAGTATTCATATTTTCCCTTACCAAACAAAAGACAATCATATTTCGGTTTGGAACTTTGCTGAAAGTTTTCCTCGTACGCCATTTTTTTTTTTAATTACAAATTGACAGACACCTGAAACAATAACAAACTGAATCTCAATCTCTCCAACTCTCACCGACAACATACACATCTCTAGTGATTAACCGAAACCCTTTCTCGAGTTAAATCGAAATCATCAAGGTTACAAAAACTGATATTGCTCAAAATGTTACCCAAGACTCTAAAATTGAAAGGAATCAATCCATCCAGATCGAAACAGGTACATTGTTTTTTACTCGAAACAGAGTAAAGATAGTGAAACCAAATTGAACCTAATCAATGAAGGAGTAAAGCGAGTGGTTTTACCTTTTTCTGAACAAATGAAACTTCCAGAGAGAGTAAAAGATGAAGAAGAAATGAAGGAGGAACGACTTTTTTAATAATGAATTTATAAATAGAAGATGAAATGTTAGCCAAGCGTCTCAATGGTTGTGGTAGGGTTCTCATGACACATCCATTGGTTGTCGTTAAATCTGGGAAGAAAGATCTCACTCACGTCGACATCCACGATTTCTCCACGTGGTATTTTGCTTTTTCTTTTACTTTGTCAAGCGAATAATCGGACGGCACGCGTAATTTTTAAGAGCCGACCAACAACACTTTTTAAAAAGGAATATATATCTAACTTGCGCCTTAATTTAATTCCTCCCCAACAAATTCGGTTCGGGTTTACAAAGTTGACTTTTAAGTTTTAACAAATGGGTATACCAGTCCGGTCGCAATCAACTAATGTATGTGACTGACTTTTTTTTTTTCCGTCTAAATATTTTCATTAATAACCAGAGTCGAATACATTTTGAGATGCATTTTTGAGATACGATTTTGGAATACAGGAACCGGCTATCAAACAACGATACCGGACACAAAAGCCCAAACAAGGGAAACTAACAAAAGATAAACAAGATTAACCAACAAGAACTAAACATGATTAAAGAAGTAGCCGAATCACCAGGGAAGAAGATCACGATCAGTTAAACTAGGCATTCCAGAAGCCTGGATCTCATGAAACAAGAACAAACCGGAGAAGCATCCAATGTCGAGATTATTGAGGTTGATCCACCGACGCTATGAAAGGCTTCAACTAAAGGCTTTAACTCCTCCACAAATTCGGTTCGGGTTTACAAAGTTGACTTTTAACGAATGGATATACCAGTCCAGTCCGCAATCAACTAATGTAACATGTATGTGATCGACTGTGTCACCTATATTTATCTTCTATAGTCAGCAATCGGCAACATGACCAGAATGTTATGATAGAAGTGGGCTTGGCACTCTCAATTATCTAACCTATCTCAATACCTTGAAAGTTTATTCACGAAACCAATTAAAAACATCTCATATTCAACTTCTGATGGCACATCAATTTGTGACCATCACAACGTTGATCTATACTCTCAAATTCGACCAGAGGACAACGTGTGTGGGTCGACGAATAGTGATATAGTCAAGTAACAGTTGTTGTACAATAATTATTTCTAACATATATCGTGAAATAGTTCTGGCGCGGCATTATTTGGCACTAAAAACATGTCCAATCACAAGCGTGGCACTTAATTCTCCGTGTCAAAACAATAGCATTTTTAATTCGGGCAATTTACCATTGTACCCTTCCTCTTGTCAAGCTATTAGGTCACGATTGTGAGACGGCGGAGATTCGACGGCGATTCCGACGATTGACGACGGAGATTGACGACGGAGAGATTCCGCTCCACCTCGGCTTGTGCTACTCCAATACAGATAGATAACAAGCGAGGTAAGAATCGAAGTAAGAATCGAAGCAAGAATATTATCGGTTTGATTTCGTTGCCTTAGCTTATTGATGTGTTCACTGCAGTGTCTGCTGCGATTGACGACGGAGATTTACGACGGTGCTAGTCCGATACAGATAGATAACAAGCGAGGTAAGAATCGAAGCAATAATAGTATCGGTTTGATTTTGTTGCATTAGCTTATTGATGTGTTGACTGCAGTGTCTGTTCTTTTCAACCGATTTCGTTTCATTAGCTTATTGATTTGTTCATTATTATGAATCTGTATAATCTCCAATGTCTGTTGTTCTCAACCGATTTCATTGCCTTAACTTATTGATGTGTTCACTCCAATGTCTGCTGTTCTCAACCGATTTCACTGCCTGCTGTTCTCAACCGATTTCACTGCCTTAGCTTATTGATGTGTTCACTCCAATGTCTGCTGTTCTCAACCGATTTCATTGCCTTAGCTTATTGATGTGTTCACTCCAATGTCTGCTTCATTTCCTTAGCTTATTGATGTTTTCATTATTATGAATCTGAATAATCTCCAATGTCTGCTGTTCTCAACTGATTTCATTGCCTTAGCTTATTGATGTGTTCATTATTATGATTCATTTCCGTTTTGTGGTTGTAGATCATGTTGGATCTTTATTGTGTCTGTGGTGAATGGAAAAGAGACGAGAAGATGCAGTGGGAATTTGAAGTTGATGATAGCAGAAGAGCCTCACTGTTTGATGTTGAGGAAGAAGTCAGTTTCAGTGATCTAGTAAAGATTATCACCGAAGACTTTGATATAAAGAATAGGCAGTTTAGTCTTTCTTATGGGCTTCCTCAACGAATGAAGACTTTTGTCGAAGAGTTTCCTCCAATAGCTATAGGAAATGATCGACAATTAAGAACCTTTATCAACAAAAGAAAGGTTGATCCTGAGATGATCCGTCTTTGCTTAACGGTTAGTAATTGGTTCTTGAATAGCTTTATAATTGTAAAACTTTTAAATTCATATTGATTTACTTTGTTATTTATTTCAGGTTGGTGATATATATCCTCCAGTATTGGAGAATGATTGTAGCACAACTGAAGAGGTAATGTCTTTTTACTAGACGAAATATCTGTTTAGTAGTTGTTGTTTATTATTCAGTAAAGTGTTCAAGATTAACAGGATAGATTTCCTAATCAGATAAAGATCTTATTTGGTCACTCTTTGTTGTAGGTAAATGTCAGTTCGAATATAAATGGCATGTTTCAAACTGCTGCAAACAAGAATTCGCATGGAACACAGAATGTAAGACTTCTTGCACCATTATTGTAGACGAAATATCTGTTTAGTAGTTGATGTTTATTATTCAGGATAGTCTTCCAGATTAACAGAATCTTAGTTGGTCATTTTTTGTTGTTGGTCATTCATTGTTGTAGGCAACTCCAGAAACCAACAATTCGTCATCAACTTATGATAGAGGAGAGCCTTCTGTTCTTTTGCATCCTGTTCCAGATCTTCCTCCTCTTCGTACCGGGTTTTCTCCTTCAACATCAGGTGATGTTATATGTGTCAACAGATACTTCAAGAACAAGTTAGAGATGATGACAAAGATGAAGAATTGGGCGTTGGAGTGGAAGTTTGAATTCAGGACGCTTTGGTCAAATAAGGATAGAGTTATTTTAGGTTGCGTTGATGCTAAGTGCACTTGGAAGATGCGGGCAACAAGGCTTCCAGATTCTCAGTTTTTTGTGGTGAAGAAGTATGTACATGGACATACTTGTGACACGACCCACAGAAACGCGAATCATAGGCAAGCAAGTGCAAAACTGCTTGGTGCTTTAATTTGCAGCAACTACGGAGAAAAAAAGGATGGTCTCAATCCGAAGCAGATTATTGAGCAAGTTAGGATACATCATGGGGTTCAAATCAACTACAAACAAGCATGGAGAGTGAAAGAAGAAGCTCAGAAATTAATGAGAGGTACTCCTGAAGACAGTTATTATAACTTGTCCAAGTGGTTGTTCAAACTTCAAGAGACAAATCCTGGATCAAAAACGTATCTTGAGATGGATCCTGCTGGGAAGTTCAAGTATGCATTTGTTGCATTTGGAGCATCAGTAAGAGGTTTTTCATTGATGAGGAGAGTTATAGCTGTTGATGGTACATTCCTCAAGGGTAAGTTTAAGGGGACTCTACTAGGAGCTAGTGCACAGGATGGGAACTTCCACTTATACCCTCTGGCATTTGCAATTGTTGATTCAGAGAACGAAGAAGCATGGTCTTGGTTTTTCAGAGGGTTGACATTTATGATCCCTGATGCAGAAGACCTTGTTTTTGTTTCTGACAGGGCTCAAAGCATCGCAGCAGCTCTTGCAAAAGTTTATCCTCTTGCTCATCATGGGATTTGTAGGATTCATATGATCAATAACATCAAAACAAGGTATGGAAAAACCGGACTGATTCCTTTGGTAGAATCTGCTGCTAATGCCTATACAGTCCATGAGTTCAATGCGCTGTTTAGTGATATAAGAGATGGAAGTCCAAGCTTAGCTAAGTATTTGGTAGATGCAGATGTCACGAAGTGGGCTCGTTGCTTTGCTCCAGGAAACAGGTACAATATTATGACCACAAACATTGCAGAGTCTCTGAATTCGATGTTAAAAATGCCTCGTGAGTTGCCAATAATCTCACTGCTGGAGACTATCAGATTGACGCTCACGACATGGTTTCACGAGCGCCGGGAAGCTGCCAAGAAAAATGAGAGTATTGTTACACCTCGTGTAGTGAAGAAGCTGGTATCAAGATATGATGCTGCTATGACACTTAATGTCTACCAGGTTGATAGATATGTGTTTGAGGTTAAAGATGAAGCTAGGAAGTTTGTTGTGAATCTGGAACAGAAGCATTGCACATGCAATGTTTTTGATATAGATAGGATTCCTTGCATTCATGCTGTTGCTGCTGCTAAGCGTTCAAAGTTGGATGAGAACAAATATGTGGATGCTTTCTACTCCGCAGAAGTGTTTGCTAAAGCTTATGCTGAAAGCATACATCCTTGTGGAGATTTGACTACATGTGAGTATCCAGAGGCTGTGGCTGGCTATTCATGTCCACCACCAAAGACTAAACAAAGCAGTGGCAGACCTCCAACTAAGAGGATCAGATCAGTTGGAGAGTTTGGAGTTCCAGGTTCTAAATCCAAATCACATAAGTGCAGTAGATGTGGTGTTCCTGGCCATAACAAGAGCTCCTGCAGAACAGCGATATGAGGATAAGATTTGGAGTTTACACATGGATGCTTGCAAGGATTACGAGGATGACACATCATACATTACTTTCCGAATTATTCTTCTCAATATGATACTCTCCCTTTATTTATCATTCATAAGTGTTTGCAACATTATTTGATGAGATTTGATTGAACATTGGGCTCTCTTGAACATTTCATATTTTTTTCGTTTCAGGAACAAAAATGTATCGTCTCTTTTAAATGTTGGCTGAAAACGATTAAAAGTTTTAAGTAATGCGTTCCTAAAACTGATTTATTGTTTCCTGAAAGGTTTCAATTTAGAGTTACGAATGTAAAAATATTCGTAACACCTTCCTTGAAAAGTGTAAGTCCTTCCAGAATTTTATTAGTTGTTATCAATATATATAAATTTCAACTTAGTAGAATATTCGAAGTATTAACTTAGCCTAGTGCCTAAATAACATAATTGCATATAAATCATGTCCCAAGTTCGAACCAATTTGACAATTTATTATTATTTTTTAAAATTAAATAATTTTGGAAGACCTTCCTGAATAACTGTAATAGTTTCATCTATATTCAGATGTACTATAATATACAAGTTAGTTTGCTTTATGAATATCATTCAAGTCCGACAACCAAAATTTGAACAAATTTTTAAAATTATAGATTTAATTTAATACTGCTTCCTGAAAACTATCGGTTTCAAAATTTACGGTTACCCATTGTTTTTGTCTGAAAAGTTACATGTTGGAAAGTGTGTGACTGGTCAAAGATGAATGAATTGGAAAGATGTAACTTGTCAGTGATTGTTTTAAAAGTTGCATCGGTTCACTATTTCCAAAGTCGACTGGACACCCATTTCCTTTGTCTATATATAGAGTCACATTTACATATACAAATATATCGATTTGTTTCACTTGTTTCTTCCTTTCATTCTTCGAATTTAGGTATCTCTGTCTCTTTCTCATTTACAATTATGTATCTCTTTCATCTTTCATTTGGCCAGTTTTTAAATACAATTTCAATTTTTAATGCTTTCCTTTCGCTTTATAAGAGAAAGGTTGAAGAGTTTTTACATGTGTTTTTTCTAAAAATGTTACATGCGTTTCCATATGTTGTTGTAATTCAGATATATATATATATATATATATATATTTATATCTATATATCTATATCTAAACATGTTGCTTGCGTTTTATTCAGGAAATCATGTCGCTCCTACAAATACATGTTAAGAAGGCTCTGAAAAGTTTGGAGAAGAATCCACTTCCATTTGTTAGCATTGGTCCGGTCGAAGATGACTTTTACAAGTGGGAAGGCATGATGATTGGACCTGAAAATTCTCCATACGAAGGAGGCGTGTTCAAATTTTCTCTCTGGTTTCCTGTTGAATATCCTTTCAAACCACCAAGGTTCTTCTTTAAAACAAAGGTCTATCATCCGAACGTTGATAAGAATGGGTACGTTTTAATTCCTAAGTTGATAGTCTTGAGGGAGTGGACAATTCTGGATACCATTCCAAAACTTCTGGAATCAATTCATTCTTTGCTGAAAGAACCAAAAGTTGGAGAAGATGATCAGGTTGTTGATGAAATTGCGGACCTCTACATATCTGACAATGTTGTGTTCAAATCCCTTGCTGAGGCGTGGACTAGGGAGCATGCTACTATCTGAAATTACATTTTATTATGAATATTTATGTTTTGCCATTGTTTGTTATTTAAGACTAAATCTATCTATGTACCTCCTCTCTCTTTATATTGTTGTAATGATATTTATGTTTTAAGAATGTTTGTCCCGTTTCTTATTAATTCAAAACACTTTGTATTCAAACCTTATTGCCACAATGTTTATGAGACAAATTATAAATTGATTTAACTAAAATATTGACGGTGATTCAGTAATTACACAAACCAAAAGAATGATGGACAATCGTTTCGAATTAAGATGAACAAATTTCTTTAAAAATATTTGGGTATAGCTTCCTGAATATATATTATGATTTCCATAAAATGAAGTAATTTAAGAGATGAAAGTCTTATCTGATTTCTAATGACGTAGTTTGAGTTCAAAAAAGAACATACTAATTTATCTCATGAAAGCCGCAGTCTTGAATTCAATTGAACAACTTTACAAAGATGATAGGAAACTCTTGATGAATGGTTTGCAGAATATCCCCTAAAAAGGGGTGGTTTTGTTATTCGAGAGTGTACATTAATTTGTTTGGGGTTTAGGGTTTACAAGTGGTTTAGGGTATAGATTTTAACCACTAGAAAGAGTATATACACTATTCCATAGTTTTAATTAATTTGCTTGGGTTCATTAAGTAGTGGTTTAGGGTATAGATTTTAACCACTAGAAAGAATATATACACTATTTTGCTTGGGTAGTGGTTTAGGGTATAGATTTTAACCACTAGAAAGAGTATATACACTATTTTGCTTGGGTTCATCCAGTAGTGGTTTAGGGTATAGATTTTAACCACTAGAAAGAGTATATACACTATTCCATAGTTTTAATTAATTTGCTTGGGTTCATCAAGTAGTGGTTTAGGGTATAGATTTTAACCACTAGAAAGAGTATATACACTATTTTGCTTGGGTTCATCCAGTAGTGGTTTAGGGTTTAGATGTTTGCGCTTAGGGTTTAGAGTCTAAAAATAGGTTAGGAAGACGTTCCTAAAGTGTAATACGTTTTAATTAATTTGCTTGGGTTCATCAAGTAGTGGTTTAGGGTATAGATTTTAACCACTAGAAAGAGTATATACACTATTTTGCTTGGGTTCATCCAGTAGTGGTTTAGGGTATAGATTTTAACCACTAGAAAGAGTATATACACTATTCCATAGTTTTAATTAATTTGCTTGGGTTCATCAAGTAGTGGTTTAGGGTATAGATTTTAACCACTAGAAAGAGTATATACACTATTTTGCTTGGGTTCATCCAGTAGTGGTTTAGGGTTTAGATGTTTGCGCTTAGGGTTTAGAGTCTAAAAATAGGTTAGGAAGACGTTCCTAAAGTGTAATACGTTTTAATTAATTTTTGCTTGGGTTCATCAAGTAGTGGTTTAGGGTATAGATTTTAACCACTAGAAAGAGTATATACATAGTTTTAATTAATTTGCTTGGGTTCATCTATACACTATTTTGCTTGGGTTCATCCAGTAGTGGTTTAGGGTATAGATTTTAACCACTAGAAAGAGTATATACACTATTCCATAGTTTTAATTAATTTGCTTGGGTTCATCAAGTAGTGGTTTAGGGTATAGATTTTAACCACTAGAAAGAGTATATACACTATTTTGCTTGGGTTCATTAGTGGTTTAGGGTTAGATGTTTGCGCTTAGGGTTTAGAGTCTAAAAATAGGTTAGGAAGACGTTCCTAAAGTGTAATACGTTTTAATTAATTTGCTTGGGTTCATCAAGTAATGGTTTAGGGTATAGATTTTAACCACTAGAAAGAGTATATACACTATTTTGCTTGGGTTCATCCAGTAGTGGTTTAGGGTATAGATTTTAACCACTAGAAAGAGTATATACACTATTCCATAGTTTTAATTAATTTGCTTGGGTTCATCAAGTAGTGGTTTAGGGTATAGATTTTAACCACTAGAAAGAGTATATACACTATAGTTTTTTGCTTGGGTTCATCCAGTAGTGGTTTAGGGTATAGATGTTTGCGCTTAGGGTTTAGAGTCTAAAAATAGGTTAGGAAGACGTTCCTAAAGTGTAATACGTTTTACTAAATACAGCAGAAAATAAAAAAAAATACCCATATAGGGATTCGAACTTGGGACATGAGAGACGTTATGTACGCAGTTAGTTTAAGAATTGTATAAACCATCTGAGCTATCTATTAGGACTTGTTAGTTTGCGAATTCATTTAGTGTTATCAAATAACGTTTCAGATTCAAAACCAAATAAGATCTTATCGCTTTTAATCCTCTTTGACGAAACTCTTTGTAGATCCGGAAAAAAACTTTAAAAGGGGATCGAGCCAGATTCTCTTCCATTTTCTTCATCATTTCTGGGAAATCGATTTGTATTCTCTGTCTAAATTACCGGGCCAATCAGGTACGCAATTTCTTTGATATCTCAAGTATTTCCTATTGGAAACTAGGGTTCTCAGGTATTTATGAATTGTGATTGCAATCTTGACAGATATGGGCCGTTATAGTTATAGCCAGCCATCAAGTTCAAGTGCTAGTCTTGCTGATTCTGATTCTGTAGGTAATGCTGCTGTAGGTAAGTATGTTGTTGGTAACATGAGTCAATTTAGGTACGGCTGATTGTTGAAGAAAATGATTACAGTCTTGCTGATTCTGATTCTGTAGGTAATGCTGTTGTTGAAGAAAATGGGATGCTTACGGTTTGCTATTGCGGACGTAAGGCAATACTCAAGACATGCCATTCTCAATTGAATCCGGGTAGAAGGTTTTTTACTTGTTCTAATTCTGATGATGGAGAATGTCACATTTGGAAATGGTGGGACGAGGCTGTGACAGAAGATTTGGTCGCTCTTAAGAGTGATTTTGCTGAAATGTCATTAAAAATGCAGTTCTTGACCATTGTTGAATCACAGACAATGCGTGATGACATTATAAAAGCTCATGACAAGATTGATGCATTGAGGAAGCTTCAGGTAGAGAATGAAGAAAGGATTGCAAAGCTAGAGAAAGTTTTGATAACCAATAATAAGTCGTTTGCTGCAATGGTACCATATATTCTGTTGGTGGCATTTGCTCTTCTGTTTGTACTTCTTCTCATATGTGCTAAGTTTTAATTGATGTTATGACTTATGATGTCATGACCTTAGATACTTGGTGTGTGTTTCTTATGGAATGCTTTTGGACAATCTTCCAAAATTTGTAAAATGTTTTGTAACATAATTAATAAATATTAGGCATTAAGACTTCAAATATCCTTCTGTTACAACCAAAATGTTCATAGATCTTAAAAAGAAATAAAGCAAAAACAAGCCCAACAAACAATCAGTTTGACCCCCAAATGTTCGGTCCCTGTCCTGATGTCCACTTTTCAAAGGTATCTGGAATGACTCTGCAGAAGTACTCCATTTCTATATCCCAAAAACATTTGTCGCACATGTTACCTTCTTTTTCAATTTCACTCCACGGGGATATCCAGTTTGTAAGCGTAGCACAAGAGCAATTATAAACTCCTCCCATATTGAGTTGGAAACTCCTTGCTGTGATGAATTCTGGCGGTTGTCTTGGAGGATAAGCATTTAGGCTAATTTTTCTAACAATCTGTCTAAGTTTTTCAGCAGATGCTCTTGTGAACTCGAACTTTCCAAATAACTCATCGTCACCATCTTTATTAAATGTCTTCCTTATCATACCGTATGAGTATATCGCCACTTCATAACCACGATTGGCTGCATTCTTCACTGCTTCAATTCCATCGTTTTGACTTTCAGTGTACAGGAAGTCAGAGATTCCTTTCAGGAACAAGGCTGATGTGTTATCCGCTTGGTAACACTTACGAATGAAACCATCAGTTGCACCAATATAGTTTCTGCGCGCACGAACTAGATCAACGGATTGGTAGAATTCTTCTCTTTCCGCCATATCTCTTACTGTTTTACAAGTTATCTTCGAATGCTTGAGATCCATAAAGTTATCCTCGCAAGTATGAATGAGTACCTTCATGATTAGATCCTCTGGCAGCGCAAGAAGATTGAAAGGCTTGATGGCTTTTCTTGCCCTTGTAACTGAACGTGTCTCGTAATGATACATTTTGTGTCCTGGTAAATACCAGTAATCGTCTATCATATTTGCCTTTCGAAGATGAGCACTGTTATGACAATTATAGAAAACAGTTCTTTATATAGAGTCGAAAGGCGGTTTTTAGAAAACAAAGAGACATGAATTCCTAGAGCAACGAAATGAAAAGACGCATATTAAACAAAGAGACATGAATTACGTGTCTCTATGATGAAGATGACTTTTGATTATATCAAAAGCTATATATATCTCTTATTTAGACAAGACAAAAACGATATATCGCGTTTCTTGATATTCCTAGAGCAACGAAATGAAAAGACGTTTCCACCAATGACGTAAACTATTGGAACTCGTAGTGTAATGAGTAGAACTGACAGTTAATTACTGTGATTTACTGTAGTGCAACTTGTTGATATTTGTACATATTACATCTGTTTTGTTAGACAAATTACCTTGGGCTTTTCCTATTTTATTGGGCTCATACCAAAATTGATCATTTAGAAGTGTTTTCAAAATTATTTGATGGAACATTTCATGTTTTTATCGTTACAGGAACAAAAATTTATCATCTCTTTTAAATGTTGGTTGAAAACCATTACAGGTTTTAAGTAATGCGTTCCTAAAACTGATTTATTGTTTCCTGAAAGGTATATGAATGAGAAAATATTCGAAATACGTTCCTTAAAAAGTGTAAGGTCTTTTCAGAATGTTTTAAATTGTTGTTAATATATACTACTTTCAACTTACTATAATAATACACAAAGTGTTCCAGTTTGAAAGGCTTTCTAATGTTTTTGTAAATTTTCCAGTTTGGTTCTTAGGAGTTTTGTAAATGGGCTTTGTAAACTGGCCACCATATAAATTTGTAAGGCTTTCCAGATTTATGACTTATTGTTTTTACGTAGTTGTTTTTGAACATTTCTGAACATACTAAAATGGCCACCATACTTGAAGAACAACATTAACTGAAATAAATCATGCCATGTTATCAAAATGAAGAACAACAAAGAGAATTATCCAAAAAAAGAAGTTTAAACATGGCATTGTAATCCAAAAAAGAAAAGACAAGAAACAAAAGTCATCTTATGGATTTTGCTTAATTTGGCCAAACAAGAACTAATTTGGTCAACTTGTCTGCAAAATACCATTTTTCCTCTGTCCAGAAACACTTGAAACATGACTCTCTTCCCTTTCTACGAGTTATCCAGATATATGGTGCGCAGTTACAGTCGTTGACACTGTAGATATCGATATTGGCTTTTGCTTCCTCAAACCACTCTGGAAGTTGATACCTCTGCCGTGGAGTACTATCAAGATGAAGCTTCCTTCTGCATTTCAGGGCAAATTTTTTTGAAATCTCTCCATCATACTGATCCGATGGGTTCATGATGCTGTTAAGGCAAGCCCTTGCGTATATAGCAAGATCATAACCTCCATCTGCTGCTTGTCGAATCAATTGGAAACCTACTTCTCTATTTCCTGCTCTAAACATTTCGCTAAGACCCAACAAGTACAGAGCAGAGAGATTACCGTTTTGAAGACATTGTTCCCTAAAATTAGAGAAACCTGGATAACGTCTGATAGGAGTTTGCATTTCCACCAAATCTACCTCATGCAGAAACAAAGGCGTCTCCAGGATGGATTTCCAAGATCGAGAAACCGCTTTTGAAATGATGTACTCGGTATATGAACATTCACTTTTTCTGAGCAAGATGTTGTGGATGATTTCTGAGGGAAGATGAGGTATATTGCATCTAACCGGCTTCATTCTTTTGCGAAATATGGATTTTCTTGTAGATTTTGTGGAAAGAAGAAGATTAAATTTGAAACCCATTAGAAAAAACAGAAGAAGAAGATTTTGTGGAAAAGAAGAAGAAGATTTTGTGGAAATATGGATTTTCTCGTCTCTCTATGATGAAGATGACTTCTGATTAGGCCAAAAATATACATCTCTCTTAAATAGATAAAACAGAAAGAATAATTCGTAGAGTGGCGTCTCTTGAAATTCCTAGAGCTCCGAAATGAAAAGACGTTTGCAGAGATGACGTAGACCATTGGAATTCGTAGTGTAATGCGTACACACTGTTGGGCTTTTCTTTTTTTGTTGGGCTTATACTAATTGTCTTACTAAAAAGTAGGTTAGTAATATCTTCCCAAATATTTGATATGTTTTACTGAATACAGCAAAAGAAAAAAATTTCCATATAGGGATCGAACTCATGACATGAGGGTCGTTGTGTACTCGGGTAGTGAACGAAGTGTATAAACCATTTGGGCTATCTGTTCGGACTTGTTTGTTTCTGAATTCATTTAATCTTATCAATAACGTTTCAGAATCATAAATCAAAAAATTCACATATAAGGATCTATCTCAGGGCATGAGGGTCGTTGTGTACGATGGGGGTAGTGAACGAATTGTATAAACCATTTGGGCTATCTGTTCGGACTTGTTCGTTTATGATTTCATTTAATCTTATCAAATAACGTTAGGAAGATCTTCCTAAATGTGTAACCACTAAGAAGGATGCTTGCGCTTAGGATTTAGATTCTAAAAATAGGTTAGGAAGATCTTCCTAAATGTGTAATACGTTTTACTGAATAAAGCAAAAAAAAAAAAACAAATTCCATAAATATGGAAGAACTTCCAGAAATTGTGTAAAGGGTTCCTGAATTACTAAAATACGAACATAACATTCAAGTCAACAGTAATATCAAATTGCAAGTTCACATTCAAGTCAAAGGTATCAAGTCAACACAAAATCAAAGGTTTACAACTTGAAAAACAAAAGCAACAGTAGTATCTTATAGAACTTCAACTTGATAAACAAAAGCAACAGTAGCATCTTCAACTTCTTCAACTATATGGCATTTTTACCTTTAAGTCTCGATAAACTCCTCAAAGATTTCGCAAGCTAACTTTGATCTTATATCTTGTGATTTCTCATCGGAAATTCCTGACATATCTCTCATCCCCAGGGAGTGGCACTCTAACATCTTCACCACAAAGAAACCACAGTTGGAATGTAAACTAGTCTTTGGAATATCTTTTGCCTGCTCTACAGTAAATGATGTAACATCATTGAAATCTTCATTAGATACTTCCTCAAGCAAGGCTGGAATCATCTCTGCATCAAATGGCCACATATAATCAACCCAAAATCAGTAAAAACAAACATAAATAATACATAATCACTACAAATATGATTATACCTGCATATTTTTGCACTTGAACAAAACAGGCATTGATATCCTCAGAAGGAAGACCGCAACTGTAGAATGTGATCCTCCTTCTCTTGAGGTTTATAACCATTCCTATCCAATGCCTAACTTGTGTTGTACGTGTAACACCATACACGACCTCCAATTCATTATCCCATTTCCTTTTAGGATAGCTTTCACCTGTCAGGATAACAGTTCAATAACACAGAGAATGAACACCATCCAAACTAAAGAAGAATCTCATTGAAAACTAGAGAAGAATTTACCTGTTACAACTTCAGTTATCTCTTTCTTGAAAACCGAACGCTTTATGGGTTGAGAAGGCTTCTTGAATCTGTCATAAACACCATCCAATCTAGAGAAAAATTCCATTGAGCAGAAGCAAGATTGTGGAAGCCGGTTATTATGGAACCAAGCAGCATTCTGGTTTCTTCGGGATTGCAACACTTGTAAAGCTGCATTTATGTGCTGAGAAAAACAAAAAGATGAATAATAACGTTGATGTTACACAATCATATCTTTCATAACAAAATATGATTTGTGTACAATAAATATTTACCTCTGTATCCAGCGAATGTTCTGGACTTTCGATGCTTTCAAAAAAATGTTTAGTCACATTACATCCATCAATTACAAGGGGTCTGTGGACAATATAAAAATTTAGTTAGTCACCACAACAAGATCACAACAACAAGATCACAACTACATAGTTAAATATTTAGTTATTTACACTCTAACCTTGCATGTTTGCCTTGTAATTGCATCCAGTCTACAAGCTTTGAATAACGAGGGAATGCAGGAGTCATGAATGGATCCACAGCTAAATTCATCTTTGGTGTTACCACTAATGCATGGTTTCTTGCCTTGAAGGGAGTCTTAGTCGATTTTGATTTTTTGTGTTCTCGTTTGCTTCTTCTCAGGAACGTTTCATTCTCATCTGGTTGTTTCCTTTTCTTGTTTGTTTTATCAGTTTTCTCCTTCTCAGGAGGGATTTCTTCCACTGAATCAAGAACTTCCTGAAAGAATAAATGTTAAAAAACAAGGTTATTAAACATTTTGTTTCAATTGTCTTAATTTTACCTTATTACTTACTGGTTCTGATGTTTGTTCCTGACTTTGCTGATTAGCAGACAATGTAACATTTACATTGTCCTCTTCCTCTTCAATTGCTCGTAGTTGACTTGCATGGAACTCAACAACTTCAGTGGTATCAGTTAGATAAACCATGTATTTGCTTCCAAGCAACAGGGTCCTAATACTTCCTTTACACCAGTTGTTCTTGTAATATGCTTCAACTCTTTTCAGCAACTCAAACTCTCTGTGGTCATCAACTATAGGCTGTGTTGGCGTCAGAGGCTGTGTAGTACTTCCCGTCAGAGGTTGTGTACTACTTCCCATCAGAGGTTGTGTAGAATCCTGCGTAAAAGACTATACAATAGATTTTTATCAAAAAGACACTTTCAACATGTTTTTAACAATTTTGGTACTGCTTAATGTATATGTATATATGTTACCTGATTAGGAGTCTTGGTACAAATCTTATTTACCAAATTGGTTAAATAATCTCGATAACCCTGTCCATTGCAAAACATAATAAAAACTTCCATTAATCTGTTAATAGTGTATAATAGTTTATTGCCAAACATGTAAATTGTTGTTTACCTCAATTCTTACCTCATCAACTAATGAATTATCCAGAACAGGAGATTTGTTACCAGCTGGATCTTCCAAATTCCCTTTATCAATCTGGCCATCTTCTACTGTTTTATCTTCAGATTTTTCCATAGTTGGAGACTTGGAAACATCCTGTTCATTCAACAACTTCTTTTCAATTTATGAATCACAGGACATTATGAAAACATGTAAATTGTTGTTTACCTCAGTCCTTACCTCATCAACTAATGAATTATCATCCAAAACAGGAGATTTGTTACCAGCTTGATCTTCCAAATTCCCTTTATCAATCTGGTCATCTTCTACTGTTTTATCTTCAGATTTTTCCAGAGTTGGAGACTTGGAAACATTCTGTTCATTCAACAACTTCTTTTCAATTTATGAATCACAGGACATTATGAAAACATGTAAATTGTTGTTTACCTCAACATTTAATGTTTCAGCTTGATCTTTTTCCAGAGTTGGTGACTTGGTAACATCTGGATCCAAAACAGGAGATTTGTTACCAGCTGGATCTTCCAAATTTCCTTTATCAATCTTGTCATCTTCTACTGTTTTATCTTCAGTTTTTTCCAGAGTTTGAGACTTGGAAACATCCTGTTCATTCAACAACTTCTTTTCAATTTATGAATCACAGGACATTATGAAAACATGTAAATTGTTGTTTACCTCAACATTTAATGTTTCAGCTTGATCTTTTTCCAGAGTTGGTGACTTGGTAACATCTGGATCATCTACCAGATCTTTATCAGTTTGTTCCTTGCAAAACATTAGGAATACATTAGCAGCCTGTCAACACAAAATTTGATTCATGTATTTGTACTATTGTTTCAAATGTAAAGTTTTACCTTTTGTGTACTATTGCGAGACAGAATTTGAGTGGGTAGCTGTGAATCAGGATCTTGATAACAAGTCTGAGTTGGTGTTAACATGGGAGTGAGATCCACCTGGTTTGTATTATAATGGTAAAACAAAAGTTAGAAAGACAGAATGTTTAGAAAGTGATTCCTGAGACAGACAGTTTGAAGAGTTTCCTTACTTTCTCACTAAACTCAGTATCTTCATGATACGGCTGAAAAGGTGAGCTGGAAAAAAAATTCTCTGGGTTTGCATTGTCCTGGGTTAAAAAAACAAACGTTTAGAAAGTGATTCGTAAGACAGACAGAATGCTTCATCAAACGAATTTAAATCTCCTTACATTCTCATTACACTCCGTATGTTGATTATTATCCTCAACTGGTGGTGAGCTGGAAGAAATATGCACTCGGTTTGTGTTGTCCTGTAAAAAATCAAAAGTTAGGAATGGATTCCTAAAAAATTAAGAACGATTCCTAAAACGAAATACAACTTACATTCCGAATATGAACTTGCTCTTTGAGTCCTTTAATGTCATCCTTGACATTCTTCATGTCATTCTCCAGGGATGTCAACCGGGTGATAATCTGTTGGAACCCATCATCCATATTCTTCTGAAGATTTTGTAGTTGATCAAGTACTGAGACACCTGAGGATGAAGATGGTTGAGAATTGACAAATTTGTATCCGGAATTATGAGCAGTCACCATCGCCTCTACAAAGTCAAGGCAGCCATTTTCCCAATCTGTTTTGGTGAATCTGTAGCCATTCTTTGATAGATCTGCAATTGAATCCAGGTTTGAATCTGGGATATCAGCCATAGAAACAGAATTTTCTGGATCATTTTCAATTGCTGGCAACACACAGACGACCCTTAGCTACAAAACAGAAGAAAATTTTGGTTAGATAAACTGAAAAGATGTAAAATAGAAGAGAATCAAATGAAAATATGTTACCTCATTTAAAGATTCAAAAGCCAGAACCTGCTCTTTGCTTGGACTTGATGTCAAAGCATATTTTTCACATAAGTACCAAGGTTCTGTTGATGGCACATTCCTTGGTATTCTGCTGCTGAAAGCTGATTGGAAGTTTGGAATTGATTCCAAAATCCAAAGTTGCAGTGCTAGCGGATAACCTTGAAGCTCGTACTTCACCTTGTTGATGTTATTCTCTAAGACCCTGTTTATCGATTTCAGAAGTATCTGGTATGAATCCCTTCCCCAGGGATATTCCAAGAGTGTACCAATGTCCTTTGCTATTTCCACATATTTCTTTGGGTATTTATGCTTTCCATAAATACCTAGAAAGATGCTTTCAATAAGCAAAAGCATCCCCAAACTGAATCTGTCATTCTTCTTTTCTTTATCTGTAATTCGAAGCTGTTCAACCAAATCATCCAAATTGTGTTTACCATCCAACAAACTCCAATCAGACGTGTCTTCTTCTGTCATGCTACTGGATATTGTGTTGCCTTCACATTTCAGTCCTGTCACCATGTGGAACTCTCTAATAGAGAACCTGAGAGGTTGAGCTCCAAAATGAAACCAAACCTGTAATATAAAAGCACAAAACACATGTTAAAAGACATAATCAAACAAACTGAAGATGAAAGAAAGACAGAGATATTACCTCATTCTTCTTCACAGTAATTAGACATCTGCTGAGAATTGCATGAACAATTTTCGCAGAAAACTGTATATGTCTATCATGGAGCCTTAGAATCCGTCCCATAAACGTATCCTCGATTTGTTTCATCTCTGATTTGGACAAAATCCCGCGCAGTTGAACAATGTAAGAATCATACGTGGGTCTGTTTATAGAAACAGACTCGCTTGGCTCACAACCAAAATTGTGCATCAATGAAGGAAGAGTGATCATATACTGTGAATCTGTCATCTGCAAAAACAACAACTATACATCACTTATCCCAATTTCGAAACAGAAACAATAACTATACAAGCAACACAACAACTTCTAAACATCAACTTCTAAATATGATACTCTCTCAAATGTTTAGGAAGTGATTCCTGAAACACACAGAATGGTTTCATCAAGCGAATTTAATACAACACAACAACTTCTAAACCACTACTTGGTATGTTTAAAAACAACCACGGAAACAGTAACTACACAAAGCAAGATACCAATTTCGAAACAGAAACAGTACAAAGCAACTTCAGTTAACAAAGCAAACTTGTAAACCGAGACAAACAAAGACAAAACCCAGTATCAAGATAACACACAAAATCAAACAGACACAGATAGATAACAAGCGAAGCAAGAATTTAAGCAAGAATAGAAGTAGTTTTCAGGTATGTATCAAACAAACAACAAGCGAAGATTATATCCAAATTCAACAAAATCAAACTGATACAAGGACCTAGAATCGAATCAGTTCTCAGGGTTGTATCAGACAGACAACAATCGCTATTTAAAACCAGAGACTCAACATCTTTAAATCTAGAATCAACAGACAAAGCCTAAACCAAATCCGATTAAAGCCACAGAAACAATTAGTATATGGTAAGTAATTTCTCTTTACCACGGAGATTAGGGTTTAGGCCGGAAATTAGGATATGAAGCGTTCGCCGAAGAAGAATCGATCGCCAGAGTAGACTAGATTTCCGGAGAAGACTCGATCGCCGGAGAAGAATCGGTCGCCGGAGAAGACTCGATCGCCGTATTAAGGAGACTCGATATCGATGGCGATTCAGGCGGCAGAGAGCATCGAGACCGAAAGGAGAGAAATGAGGAAATTAGGTTGACCCCCAAAATTATTTGAGGGCATTTTTGACTTTTACCCTTTAATGAAATGCTACATTCCGGATTCTCAGCGCGTGATGCCAGTTTTTGGAGAAGGAGTGTTTTTTGTGCCTTTAATGCGAATTGCCCTTAGAATAATTGCATATATAGCGGGTGATTAATTTATGAGAAAAATGAGTAAAACGTTTGCAAAATAAGATAAAAACATTTGCATAACTTACCAAAAAATTAGAAATAGAACGATGAGATGATTGACAAATATCATGCCTCCGTGACAAAACATGGTGATGAAAAAAAGATCAGAGCTATTGATGAATATTTGGGAGTCTCGGAGAGTGAAGTGCAACGCAAGGCACACAAATTTGACAATGCCACCAAGGAAAACAAGAACAAGAACAACAAAAGGAGAAAGACCAAAAGAAATACCAGCTGAAGAAACTCGTGAATCTAATTGTGAATTATCTTTTTACCTTTTAGTGAATTTAAAAGTCATACGTACAGTGTAGTTTGGTTGAATTACTTTTAAATATGGTTCTAGCAAGTTTCACCTTTGAGATAATATAACATGATTAATTACCAAGGGTGTACATTTAATTTTGGATCACAAGATGTATCTATGTAAAATTATACAACATCCAGACAAATTTAATAAACATGTACTTGCGAATATGGTAGTGATCCATATGCATAAGCTATTTCCATTTCAAAGCACAATCATAAATGTATGAGGTGAAAAAAATAAAAATAAAAAAATAAAAAATAAATGTATGAGGTGAGAAATGAAATTAAAGCAAATATCTCTGTTTTTTCATTACTAAAAAAGAAACCATAACAATCTTCACATACCAATATCCTTTAAACAAAACATAACATCATTCACAAACCATATATAACCTTCTCCACAATTCATAAACCAAAGACAATTATTAAAATATTTTCTTAGAGAAGTTTTCATAATTCAACTTTAAGAGATAATCATTTACTTGTTCACTTTGCTGATACTTCCATCTTCTTATTCTGTTTCATATTCTTTTTGGAATTTGAGTTCAGTCTAAATGAATGATGAGCTTTTGGGCTTCATTTTCTGTGACACCACAATCTTCGGTGATCTTGGGAATAGTGTTCTCTCTATATCCTTTTACTTTATCACTGAGTTTGACGTCCAATACAATTATAAAAATATTTGCTAAATTTAATTTAATACAAATAATTTTTATAAGAAAATATGTGTTTATTAGTCACATCAAATTTGAAATGTAGAGATTCCATTGTGATTTTCAATGTTAAAGTTGTACAACAAATATATAGACTATTCACTATGTTCTTTTTAACCTCCTAACTCAAAAAATTGGGCTTTCTAATAAATATAGTCGACAATGAATTTTCAAAAAAATAAGTGAAGAAATGATCGAAAAAGTGAGGCAATAACGAGCAAATAAGTGAGGAAATCATCAAAAAAAAATTGTCATAATTGAACTGAAAAGTCAGTATGATCTATGACCAGCTTATTATATGTGAGGTTTTGAACTTTTTAAGACTTTCAACCGCTTAGCATTCATTAAGTCACTTTATATAAAGTTGAATTAAGGTAGTGAATGGTGTTAAGAAAGCGGGGCGGAATTGGAGAGAGAAAGGCGGTATTTGTTATATGTCACCAATCAAACTATTTTCCAATTAGCGGAGTGTTTTTGCCCAATAACGCATTCCTCAAAAAATAATTTTTGTTTGTTCTAAGCTTCACCAATAACGCACTTTTCTTCATGTCACGTTAGCTAAGGTGTGGTTTAGGTGCGTATTTCTTTTCAGTGTATATTTATTATTATTTTAATCAAAAGTATTACGTGTATTTATTTTTCCTGTGTTATGTTAACTGCAGTTTTTTTTGTCATTACGTTTATTTGTTCAGTGTTATAGTTATAGTTTAATCAAAAACATTACGTGTTATACTTTTTTGTTTGTCATCTTACGTGTTAGACTAACTGCAATTAACTGCAATTATCCAAGCTATTTAGCAATAAATAAATATTCGTGTGTGCAATAACTAGAGTTAGGATTTTAAAATTAGATCAAACCGAACCTAATTTCAGTTTTTGATTTTAGGCATAGGCGTTCGGATATTTGTTCAGACTTTTTAAATTTTTGGGTTTTCGGATCTACGCATATAAAACTCATTTAGATATTTTAGAATTTAAATTCAGATTCGGTTCGGTTCTAGTTTATGATCCGATAAATACTAAAATTATTATGGTTCTGTTCCAGTTCGGTTCATATTGGTTCCACCTTTCAGCTCCACATTATTGATTAAATATGTTTTGCTAAATCAATATTCTTGATGGTATTTTTTACTGTATTGTTTTAAATTTTTGTAACTTAACCTTTAACTTGATTTAGTAATTTATATATTAAAATAAATTTTTTTTTAAATTAATTATATATCTATATTCTTATTAGTAACAATATAAATAATTTAATTTTAAATATACTAAATATTAATATATTTACTTCTAATATATTTATCTAAAATCTAAAATCCGCACCGCTAATTATATTTTCACCATTCAAATATTTTATTGTGTACCGCAGATCAATTTTTCACCAATCAATTTTTTATTTTGTACCGCTTTTCATAGAAACCGCACTTGTTCCGCAAACCGCGCGTACCGCAGTTGCACCGCACCGCACTCTAAAACCGCTTTTCCCGCACAGCCAAAACCGCGGTCACCATTCAGACCCTAATTTTTCATTTTGCTTTTAGCTTTCAAAGTTTGACGGATATCATGCCGTTATCATTAATAAATAAAAAGTTTCTTAAAAAAATATTTATTCAACTTAGCAGCAATAATATTATGAAAAAAATATTTATATCATATTAAATAGAATTATATTTAACTTTTTATTAAAATATTTTATAGTTTATATATAAATTAAAAACTAATAACAATAAAATAAATTATTATCTAGAATAATATATATATATATATATCTAAAACTAATTTATAAACATATTTTGATATTATTTGTAATAAATTATAATTATATATGTAAAAATATCAATATATATTGATTATCGTTTATATTTGTCCAAATTTAAAATTCATATAAATAATACGAATTTGTTATATAAAATCTTATTATTTAAAGTAATCATATTTTTAATATTTAAATTTCATATTTCAAAAATATTTTCATATTTATCATCTTATTTTTTATATAAGATTGTACTTATCTCTAAACTAAAATAAAATAAAATATTTTTAAATTTAATATAATAAATAATAAAATGATCAATATAAACTAGTGTTAACAAAGTAAAAAACATAATTTCATTAAGGGTAATCATCTAATCAACCTTTTTGAAAGCGAATAAAATCTCAAAAACACTTCCCGATTTATATAAAGATATATACATATTATCTAAGAAGTGAACATATATATACATATATATATATATAAAATAAACTCATTACAGATAAATAAGCATTTTAATATAAGAATGAATGAAAAAATTTTATTTTTCAAAATCACTTCCCAAATATTAGTATAGATGTAGTTATCTCGTCAAAGTCAAATCTTTCTAATTAAATTAGAAATCTCTGACTAATCTACATTTAAACATTATTTAGTGATCTTTTGGATTAACAAGTTCCTTTCCCTATCAATTAGGGTAATTTTACAATAGAATACTCAATTTTCTTAAACCATGTAATTAATCCCCGTTATATTCTGGATAATATAAACATAAGAGGTTATGTAATCAAGCTGATTATGTGAATAACAAAATTCGTTTTTGTTTTTTGAACAATGCCTTTGATATTAAAATGCAAGAAAAAAAAAATTATAAACCCTTTAGGTTATAGTTTTGGGCAAGCCCATTAACACACATAAAAGATCATATTGAACCCAAATGATTTGAAGCCCATTCTTAGATAATTTCAGAAGCCCTAACTTGTGAATCCCTTTCAGTAGTTGAACAGTTACGCCTTTGCATATCTCGCCAAGAGGCGATTTCCAGATCTTGACTGCATGCAGTCCGATTCCAAATGATCCTGATAGTTGGTCCTTTCCGTCGCAAGATAGGTTGGTAGTTAGGTTGTTGTTGGTGCCGTCGCAAGCCACAATTGCATCAGAGCTGAAGAGATCCTTGGATTTTGTTCTCTGAAACTCATGAGCCGGTTCTTGATGACAATCTCCACTGATTTGATAATTGAATCAGAAGAGCGGTAAGTATTCATGTGTAACATGTTATTTCATTCCATCCACAGATAGTAGATTGTTGCTTGCCATCCTAGGTGGGAGATGCCACTGGCCATGGCGATACAAAGAAGACAGTGTTGCTAGCCGAGGTATTCCCTGCCTCTCTTACCCATTACAGCGGAGATAGTCTTCAAGGTTACCCATTGGAGTCCAATTGTCTGTCCAGAAGCGGCAGGTAGAACCATTCCCAACCCTTAATTTGATCCATTCATAAACCTCCCCTCTCAGTTTTAAAAGTTTAGCTGCAAGCCAGGAGTGCTTGTTTGAAGGTTTCATAGTCCAGAAGTTGTTGATTGACCCATTTAGAACTTCGTTTGTGTACCAGTCAACCCATACTGAGCCTGATTGGAAAAAGAGCAGCCATATAAGCTTTAGGCAGCAGGCTTTATTCCAAAGGGTAAGATCTTTAATCCCTAACCCTCCTTCTGCTTTTGTTTTAGTAACTGTATCCCAAGAAACTTTTGCTGAATGGTGAGCATCTAAGTTGCCTTTCCACAGAAATAGGCCACACATGGAGTTTATCTGTGTTATGCATTGTTTTGGGAGGATAAAAGACGAGCACCAGAATGTGGTTATACCTGCCACCACAGTTTTGATCAGAAGCAACTGACCAGCAAATGACAACGTCTTAGAACTCCATGAGGTAAACCTGCTTTTAACCTGGTGAATCATTGGTTGGCAATTACTTAAACTCAGTTTTCTAGTACACAAGGGGACTCCCAGATACTTGACTGGTAAGATTTCATTTGGCATTCCAGTGGAGAACTTAATTAGGTCCTTTTCATACTGTGACAGACCAGAAGCGAAGAAACTGGACTTCTGGAGACTCACTGCTAGCCCTGACCTAAGTTCAAACTCTCGAAGCACCTGCAGTACACTCTGAACCAAGCCTATGGAGCCTTCAACAAAGATCAACAGATCATATGCAAAACATAGGTGAGTCAGATTTGTTTTTTCACATAATTGATGATATTTGAAACCTCCTTCTTGGGCTGCCTTGTTGAGCATAAGGGACAAGCAATTCATTGCTATTACAAACAAGTATGGAGACAGTGGGTTTCCCTGCCTGAGTCCCCTCTTGCCTTTAAAATATCTCTGAACATAGCCATTATATCCTATTGTGAAACTTGGGGTACAAACACAACACTTTAACCAATGGATGAATTGTTGTGGCAGGTCAAGAGCTTCCAAGCAGTCAAATAGGAAGTCCCAGGAGAGAGTGTCAAAAGCTTTTGCTATGTCCATTTTCAAGGTAATCCTTTTAACTCCCTTGTCTTTATGATAACCACTAACCAGCTCTGCAGCTAGGATTGTGTTTTCCACCAGTAAACGGTTTTGAATAAACGTTGTCTGATTGTGCACTATTAGGGAAAGTAATATTGGCTTTAGTCTTTTCACCAGTAGCCTAGAAATAATCATGTACAAAGTGTTTAAACGTGAAATAGGCCGGTAATCTGAGATTTTTGTTGCACCAGGATGCTTGGCCACCAATGCAAGGATTGTAGAGTTAGTAGAAGAGGGCAAAAAAAGAAGATTGGAAGAAGTGAGAAATAGAGGATATCACCTCATTCCCTACAATCTCCCATGCTTTCTTATAGAACTTTGACGTGAGTCCATCAGGTCCCGGTGACTTATTCGGATTAAGCCTAAATGGGGGTTTTTATCTCATCACTTGTAGGAAGGGTTACCATAGTTTGCTCATGTGTTGCAGAGCATCTAAAATCTGTGAGGCTGTGGAACCAGGAAGCATGGCTCAGAAGAGCTTGAGCAGAGGAGTAAGCATGGGCAAGTAGTGACTTAAAGAAGTCAATTGCATGAACACCCATTTCCAGAGGGTCAACCAGTATCTCACCAGATGGAAGCATGAAAGAAACAACGGCATTGTAGCAAGCCCTGGTCTGAAAAAACACTGAAGAAATATCTGGTATTATGGTCTCCCTCCTTTAGCCAATTTACACATGATTTCTGTTTGAAGTAATTTTCCTCTATGTCCCTAAGAAAGTCCCATTTTTCATGAAACCTTCTCTCTTCTTGGAAATTTTCCGGAGAAGGGTCTTGAAGAGCTAAAACCTGCACATTTTGCAACAAACCGTAAGCCTCACTAACCCTCAGTTGAATTTGAGAAAAAAATTCTTTGTTTAGCTGCTGAAGAGCTTTTTTAATCAACTTTTGCTTCCAACACAAAGAAGTTAAATTGGAGGCAAAACTTCCGGCCTGAATCCACACCTCTGTAACCAATTGAAGAAAGCTTGGGTGTTTTGTCAGGTAATTTAGGAACTTAAAGGGACGGGTTCCAGATTTTGGCAGTTGGTGGGCAAGGTCAACAAGGCAAGGGCTATGGTCAGATATTTGGGGAGGGAGAAAAGAGGCTGAGGTGAATTGAAAGAGGGCTATTAGGTGATGATTGATCAAGAGTCTATCAAGCTTCTTGGCTATCGGCAGAACATGCTGCTTATTAGACCAGGTGAAGAACACTCCTTGGTAGTTTAGATCAAACAATCCCATCTGTATTAAAGCATCTCTGAATTATGCCATTGGCACACTAACATAATTTACTTCTTGCAGGGAGTGTTTTGTTGGATTTGTGATTTCATTGAAATCCCCTCCTACCATCCATGGGACTCTTTCCAACAGATAAGTTTCTTGAAGTTGTAACAACTCAACCCAGAGATCAGTACGTTCAGCACTAAGGTTTGAAGCATATACTGCTGTATAAATGAATTTGATTGTAGGAGACAAAGTGACCTCACAGGTTAGTGTCTGTTTGGATTGATGCAGGGGTCACACAGAAGCAGGAGATTTCCAAATGATTACATTCCTGCCATCAACATCAGATAAGTGATTCGAGATGTAGTTCCATCTAGGACAAGGCTTAGTCATTAAAGGGTTCAGATTAGGATCTTTTATGTGAGTTTCCAAAAGAGCACCAAAAATGGGTTGATGGCTATTAAGCCATTGACAAAAGGCCGATGTTTATTCGGGTCATTTAGGCCTCATAAATTCTAAAAAAAAGAGCTTAGTACTCATAGAGAAAGATTTGAGGACTCTCCGGAAAGAGGGAGAGAACGTCCAAAAGAAGGAGTACTAGCTAAAGTTGAATTAGAAATAACCATATTAAAAGGACTAGTATTTAATGGAAAATTTGGAGCGGGTGAGGAGTTAGGAGGAGTGTTTAAAGCTGAATTTAATGAGGGATGGGAACGAGATCTTTTTAAAGTGGTTTGTTCTTCTCTTACAGGGCTGTAAGGGTAAGGTTTACCCGTAGATGTGATAGCAGCAGGAAGAGCCACAATCACTGGATCAGAAGATGGAGCTAAAGGAGGCATGGATTTAGAATATGGAAGTCGCTTGATCAAGAAACGCTCAGAACCAGGACAAACATGGGCATCAGAGTCTTGCAGAAGGAAAGTCTCTGAGGTTTTTGTGGGGAGCTTTTTAGTAGTATATGGCTCTTTGTGAGAAGACTGGACAGAAGGCTTAAGAGGAGAAAGCACACTTGGTACATGCATCTCGAGAGGAGAAGACGTAACCAGAGTGCTAGAAGTAATGGTAATAAGATCCATAACAGGAGGCTCCACAGAGATAGAATCTACCGCACTAACTGGAGTCTTAGCAGGTATACGAATCTCTTCAACCACTTTTGACTTCTCTGGTTGTTTTTGGACATAAACCTGAGATGGCTATGTAGTTACTGAAGCCTTTTTAGGCTGCTGTTTCTTTGCAGGACCATTGTTTGGAACTCTGGGTGGTGGAGGGAGCTGCAGGCAGTTACGGACTAAATGGCCCATTTCTTTATAGTGGGAACACGTCGGTGGGATCCAAGGATATGGCACTAAAACCTCAACTACCTCTCCACTCTGCCGCTCAAACTCATCAATCAGAGGTAAAGGCTTAGTCAAACCAACTTCTACCTTTACATGAGACAGTGTTAAGCTTACTAGGTTCTTCGTAAATTCATTTGTCTCTATAGGATCACCAACCAGACCTACTACAAAGCTGAGACCTTGTTGGTGACGTAGATCCAGTGAGACTCCTGTGAGATGAGCCCAGAGCTTAATAAAGACAAGTGGAGGAGCATCATTTTGATGAGATGCAGTCCAAGGAGCTGTCTGGAACATAGAGTCTCCTACATACCACACTCCCTTCTCCAGGATCTTTTCCCGTAGGTAATCATTTAGAACTCTTACAAGCATTAATCTATTCAAATGATTATTATGGATTTCCACTTTTCCTTGTTTCCCCCACATATGATTGAGTACGCTTTGTATTTGGCTGTAGAGGGGAGGTTGTAACGCCCCTTTCCCATTCTCCGCTGACCGTCGAGCTGACCGGTCAACAATCAAACAAGAACATGACCGATCGAACCCGAGCAAGTCGAACAGGAAAAGTTCGTCACATGACGAAGTCAGAGACGGATCGGTTTGAGACAAAGGCTCGCACTAATCCATATTTGACCTCGCTATCCTCACTTCCGTAATACAAGTTGTACACCTTGTACCACTTCGGTGAGTTGTGTCGGTTCAGACGAAACCTCATATCAGGGAAACAATTTCATTTTTGAGTAACTAAACGTTAAGCACAACGTTTAATAGAATTTCACAAACAATCGTCAAGTCAAATATACAAAATAGTCAAATACACAACCAATCAAGATCACAAAATGGCGCCAAAGCCGAACCGAAATAAAACAATCAAATCCCAAATCAAATCCCGTCACAAGCAACCCGAAACTACACCGAGCACCTCCCGCGTCCGTCGCAGCTAAACCTGAAAACACAAAAAGAGTATAATGAGCGATCTAAGATCACCCAGTGAATCGGCTCCCCACTAACGGCTTCTAATCTATCTAGAGTCTACAGATTCCCGCCCAAAACCCAAAATAACAATCAACAGAACTAAATAGTCGATCACGCACTACCACGTCATGTCAACCCACACACAATCAAGCAATAGCCAAAACAAGAGAATTAAGGAAATCGAAGGCACTGCGGCACATGTCCTCGATTAGACTGGATCTATCTATCGCGCAACGAAAGAAAGATAACAAAACAACACTGGGCCCTACGAACTTGGTGACTTCCACGAGTTTCCACTGTCAATGATATGGCAACTAACCCACATGACTCCTAGCCGTCCATACAACGACTAGGACACCGTTCTCTATCCATCGATACGCGGCGACTCTGGTTACCCCCGGCAACCCGAGCTTCCATGCAGTCCGGCCCTAGGACGCGACCCCGTATTCTCCGGACTACACCCTACAGACGTCACTCCATAGGTTCACACCCGCCAGGCTAAGCTGACCAGGTTCTCAATTCCCGAGGATCCAATCGGGATGGAAGTACCAGCACGTAAACAAAACCTAGGCTTGCAGAATCTAACGCACCCTAGAGTCCTAGTGCAAGAATATAAACACGCAGACTCGCTGGAATCTAGCACAGATCACGCAATCAATATCAATAATAAATCTCCAACCATTCCGCAAGCCTCTACACTACCACCGCTCTGACTAGGTAAGATACCTAGTCAGCACCACTAACTTACCCGATCCCGTGACCGGAGTAAGTGTCCGCAATAACTGCTCGGCCCAACACCGAGCAGTCTAACAAGCCTGCACACAAGCTCACAACAATCACAATAATCACAACAATCAATCACACAATCACAATCAATCACACAATCACACACAAGCAGGCTTATTAGGGTTTCTAAGTCTTTTAATCCATTTCACGCCCGCTACCTTGGGTTAACCGCTTGTTAACCCGTAGACGGTTCACCAATCATCACACTTCTTATTTCTTAACCAAACCTAGTCATCATTCATTAACTCCCCGATCCGTCGGTTTAGAGTTAGTAAACTTACTAACTCCCCGACGTCTCATTATTAACTTAATTTGATCCATTACCCAAATTCGCTATTAATCCTAAACCCCAATCCCGTTACAATATTCTATAAGTTTGTTTAGGTTTAACTCGTATTTTAGTGTCGTCTTAATTCCCGTACATAGATTCATTAATTATCGTTCTTATACATATATAGATGCATATACGGTCCTAAACAACGGTCTATATGAATGCATCACCCAATCATTACTAACAACCTAGCGGCACACAATTGATTAACCTTTTTAATTCGTTAAACCCTAACATGCTCATCTGATCCTAACCGGTTTATCATTAACGTCCAATTATTTATTAATTAATATTCACTTTGATTAACGGGTATGCAACCTAACACTACGGTTTAGTAATTCTTGGTCTATATGTAACTAAGGGTTTGTGAGCCGACTCACAGTGAGATAGGCGCGGAATGACGGTCTGACGCGGTATGAATCCCGAGACCTCCGAACTGAAACCCGAACTTCCCGCACGCACGAACACGAACCCCGAGGCTTCCCGAACACCCTGACATGAACCGCAAGCTAGGAATGGCCGGAGTCAACGCGTTGACCGGCGTTGACTTTGACCGACGTTGATCGTTGACTTTGACCGTTGACCAAGGGTTGACCGTTGACTTTGACTGAACCGGTTGACCACCCAAACCAACCCGGTTGAACCACTGAACCATCTGAACCGGTCTAATTAGAACCGGTTAGGTTAAACCGGTTTGGTCAAACATTGACCGGTTTGACCTAACCGTTGACCAAGGCTAAACCAGCCCTAAACCGACCCAAATCTTGAATCAAACCATCCTATCACACTCCTTGAAGAACCGACTGAAGATTGGCGGCGGTTGAGCTTCTCCGGTGACCGGCTCCGGCGACTTCTCCGGCGTTGACCGACGGTGGTCCGGCGTTGACCGGCCGGTTCACCCCTTTTTCCGGTGACTCAGAAGACGATCCACCTATCAAACTGACCGCAAAGAAGAGATCTAGCCACCCATGGCTTCAAAACATTCAGATCTGGTGAAGGAAGAGAGATATCCACCAAACCCTAATCCGCGGATTCTTTCCGGCCAATTTCCGGCCAGCTCCGGCGACGGCGGTCATGACTGTCTGGATGGCGGTTGTAGAGGAGGGAGAGAGGAAGCTATAGCACTTTGCAGAAGTTGATTTGGGTTTATAATGAAAGAGTTATGGTGTTTTTGGTGGAAGAAGATATGAAGAACACTCAAGAACACTTTGAATGTTCTTGAGTTTCTTTGAAGATTCAAAGGGTTTTCTGGGTTTTTCTGGATGAATATAGAGAGAAGGGAGAGTATGTGGTCGTGGGTGAGGCTAGAGAGAGAGAGATACACCCAAAAATGAATTTGTTTAGGTGTTTTTGGTGTATTCAACAAAACCACATGCTTCACATAAGGTGTTGACACCTAAGGAGTGAGGCTGGCGACCTGAGGAGTTCACACCTATCCCTGGTGTGTGTTCTGAGGCCACAAAAGCCCATCTAAACTGGCCCAATCCAATAAGAATCCTTCCTTAGCTTACTTAAACTCTTTTGCTCGGTTTACTCATTTCCTCGAGAATTGTTTTAGAAAATACCAAATGATTCCCATAAATCCCCAAATCTCCACAAACTGATTCTCCATGCCACAAGATGAATTTAACATTTCGAATCACTCCATTCGGACTTACGTAGCTCCGGTTATGAATTTCCGAAGTTTCGTCGGTTTTGTCGGTTTCCATTCCCGACTCACCGAAAAACATGTTTATGCTCCGATTTCTCCAACTCTGGTCTTGTGAACATTCTTTATATTGAAATATAAGAATATTCGGCCCGTCTCGGCTTCCATCTCGATTTGGTAAAATTACCATTTTACCCCTGACTTAGGTAAAATGACAATTTTGCCCTCGGTTGACTTTCTACTGCCCGTTGACCGTATTTTTTGATACGGGGTATCACATTCTTCCCCACTTACAGGAATTCGGTCCCCGAATTCTCCGTTACTGACAGACTTCGAATTGGTTCCCAACCCTGCAAGTTGCTTCACCAATCCTCCGACGCTTCCATACTCGGACACCGCTGGCATACTGAGTCTCGACATCACTGGCATACTGAGTCTCGTCATCACTGCGATCCTCTGTCTCATTCTATTCCACCCAAATGACTTCGACACTTCTGCGTTCCTTCTAAATCCTTTCATCTCACTAATCTTTACACTGATTCCTCACTGATCATACCGTTTCCAAGGTTCTCCGTTTCATCCATCTTGATTCACTTCACTCTTAACTGTCTTCCATTGGCCTCGATCCTTAACCTTATCTGACACTTGGCTTCCCCACTTCGCTTCGACCTCCACATCCTTCGGATCGCGATTTTTTTCCTTTCTTTCTGGAATACTCTTCAAGAATCCCATCACTTGCTTCCATCCGACTGCTTCTATCAACCACACTGATCTTTTCTTCCCAAATCTCTCCTCGAACTCATCATACTCCACAACTTTACTCTGTCGGTTGCTTGATACTGATGCACTTCCTCACTGACGATGTCTACCACTGATTCACGGCCCGGTCTACTTGTCTCACAACATCTTGTCACTTCATCTCGCTTTCGGATTCGGGTTCGGTCTCGGATTCACATCGCGTCGCCATTCCGTCCTACATTCAATACAACAACTCACTGAAACAGTCAGTTCCATCCCGATCTATCCCCGCTATCACTTTCCCATAGAAATATGGTTACTTAATCACGTACCCGATGGTTACCCGTGATTAAATAACAATACACTATAAGTCCGCTCCCTCGTGAACTGACGGTTAAACACAACCGTCCTCAAGTCGGCTCAAAACTTGAAATAAAATTAAAATAAAATCAACACCTTACCTCTTTAACGAAGCCGAACAAAAACGATCAATCGCTAAGCAAATTTCCGAACTACTAACAAACCAATGGTCTCTAAGACCCAAAGCGATCACTCTACCAAAAACCACGCATGATAAACAACGCAATCTACCGCACAACAATTCAATCAATTAATCAAGCAACATGAAAAGAAAAACAAGCAATCACCACACAATCACGCAATATAATGATCGGTCGGATGCGTCGTCGGTCTGGGTTCGGGTCATGATGAACGGTCGTCAGTTCTGCTCATCATTTGATTTCACACAGTAATCTATTTGCTTTCAGAACCATCTCATTCATGCAAATAGTTACTATGCTACTCAAAACGATCAACTGAACACTCTGTATCCACCACATACATAAACGATATATCGTACACAATAAGGTTTTCTGTACCTGGTTATGATCAAAGTCTACTCATAAGACCGTCATCATATCCAAAAACCCATACGACGCCGCTGTACATCAGAAAAGTCAAAGGCGACACGCAAAGTCGCCTATCCGCCGATCAATCTACAAGACAAGAATAGAGTTAGTGCCCCCAACTTACCTGGCCTAACTACAACTATCCTATCCTAACGCCTCCAGCAAGACCGAAATGCCCAACACCACTGGCAAAACGGCTCGCTGAAGTATCCGCTGGCAGGTGCGCCGGGAGGGTGTGGCGAGTGTGTGTCTCGAGATGGTGCTCTGATGGCTCGGCTATCGGGCAAGGATGAGTAACGTGACCTGCGCGGCCACACATCTGACAGACTGGAGTGGACGCTGAACGTGGTCCACAATAACATACGGACGCCTGATGATCAAAACCTCCACATCCTGACGAAGAGAAGTCGGCTCTGTCGGCTCTGACGGGGAATCGATGAAACAATCGGGTGTGCGATGACCCTCACCTCTACAAAACTGGCAAGTCCTCACTGGATCGGGTCTGGACATCGAAACAACCGGTACTGCACAACGGGCGGCTGACTGGGCTCGGGATCTCTGCGGCTGGGTCCCGCTCAATAATCTTCTGGTACTAGTGCTCGGTACGGCTCTCCACCGGGTACACAATCCTGTTCTGGCGGTTGGGCAAGTCATCGCTCCATGGTCCTCCTGACCATATAACGGACGGTGATCGGATCCCGATAATGGATGGTACGGTTCTCGAAGACGCGGGTCTACTGCTTGGGGACACCAATGTAAATGAACGCATACACTCCACATCCGTCGCACGTCCTGTACTCCGGTATTGCTGGCGGCGAGACTGACTGGTCCCTGCGGACTCATGACGCTCACTGTAACTGCTCCGCGCACACACACACACATCTCCACTCCACCCAGGACACACTGCTGCATGACTGCAATCACAACTCAACGATAAGTTAGTAAAAATAATTCAAAAATCCTACTTTCCCATCCCAACCCCGGGTTTAACGGACGCGGCTCGGTTTCCTAATGGATGCTTGTGTGACACATTTGACTCGATAAAACGCGGAAAACACTCAAAAATGAAATGTTTCGAAACCCATGCAGAACCATGCTCTGATACCACCTTTCTGTAACGCCCCTTTCCCATTCTCCGCTGACCGTCGAGCTGACCGGTCAACAATCAAACAAGAACATGACCGATCGAACCCGAGCAAGTCGAACAGGAAAAGTTCGTCACAGGACGAAGTCAGAGACGGATCGGTTTGAGACAAAGGCTCGCACTAATCCATCTTTGACCTCGCTATCCTCACTTCCGTAATACAAGTTGTACACCTTGTACCACTTCGGTGAGTTGTGTCGGTTCGGACGAAACCTCATATCCGGGAAACAATTTCATTTTTGAGTAACTAAACGTTAAGCACAACGTTTAATAGAATTTCACAAACAATCGTCAAGTCAAATATACAAAATAGTCAAATACACAACCAATCAAGATCACAAAATGGCGCCAAAGCCGAACCGAAATAAAACAATCAAATCCCAAATCAAATCCCGTCACAAGCAACCCGAAACCACACCGAGCACCTCCCGCGTCCGTCGCAGCTAAACCTGAAAACACAAAAAGAGTATAATGAGCGATCTAAGATCACCCAGTGAATCGGCTCCCCACTAACGGCTTCTAATCTATCTAGAGTCTACAGATTCCTGCCCAAAACCCAAAATAACAATCAACAGAACTAAATAGTCGATCACGCATTACCACGTCGTGTCAACCCACACACAATCAAGCAATAGCCAAAACAAGAGAATTAAGGAAATCGAAGGCACTGCGGCACATGTCCTCGATTAGACTCGATCTATCTATCGCGCAACGAAAGAAAGATAACAAAACAACACTGGGCCCTACGAACTTGGTGACTTCCACGAGTTTCCACTGTCACCGATATGGCAACTAACCCACATGACTCATAGCCGTCCATACAACGACTAGGACACCGTTCTCTGTCCATCGATACGCGGTGACTCTGGTTACCCCCGGCAACCCGAGCTTCCATGCAGTCCGGCCCTAGGACGCGACCCCGTATTCTCCGGACTACACCCTACAGACGTCACTCCATAGGTTCGCACCCGCCAGGCTAAGCTGACCAGGTTCTCAATTCCCGAGGATCCAATCGGGATGGAAGTACCAGCACGTAAACAAAACCTAGGCTTGCGGAATCTAACGCACCCTAGAGTCCTAGTGCAGGAATATAAACACGCAGACTCGCTGGGACTCTAGTACAGATCACACAATCAATATAAATAATAAATCTCCAACCATTCCGCAAGCCTCTAAACTACAACCGCTCTGACTAGGTAACCTAGTCAGCACCACTAACTTACCCGATCCCGTGACCGGAGTAAGTGTCCGCAATAACTGCTCGACCCAACACCGAGCAGTCTAACAAGCCTGCACACAAGCTCACAACAATCACAATAATCACAACAATCAATCACACAATCACAATCAATCACACAATCACACACAAGCAGGCTTATTAGGGTTTCTAAGTCTTTTAATCCATTTCACGCCCGCTACCTTGGGTTAGCCGCTTGTTAACCCGTAGACGGTTCACC
Source organism: Orychophragmus violaceus (assembly GCA_030180135.1). NCBI lineage: Eukaryota > Viridiplantae > Streptophyta > Magnoliopsida > Brassicales > Brassicaceae > Orychophragmus > Orychophragmus violaceus. Next base: position 14,413,655 of record CM058238.1, on the reverse strand, counting down.
AATCATCACACTTCTTATTTCTTAACCAAACCTAGTCATCATTCATTAACTCCCCGATCCATCGGTTTAGAGTTAGTAAACTTACTAACTCCCCGACGTCTCATTATTAACTTAATTTGATCCATTACCCAAACTCGCTATTAATCCTAAACCCCAATCCCGTTACAATATTCTATAAGTTTGTTTAGGTTTAACTCGTATTTTAGTGTCGTCTTAATTCCCGTACATAGATTCATTAATTATCGTTCTTATACATATATAGATGCATATACGGTCCTAAACAACGGTCTATATGAATGCATCACCCAATCATTACTAACAACCTAGCGGCACACAATTGATTAACCTTTTTAATTCGTTAAACCCTAACATGCTCATCTGATCCTAACCGGTTTATCATTAATGTCCAATTATTTATTAATTAATATTCACTTTGATTAACGGGTATGCAACCTAACACTACGGTTTAGTAATTCTCGGTCTATATGTAACTAAGGGTTTGTGAGCCGACTCACAGTGAGATAGGCGCGGAATGACGGTCTGACGCGGTATGAATCCCGAGACCTCCGAACTGAAACCCGAACTTCCCGCACGCACGAACACGAACCCCGAGGCTTCCCGAACACCCTGACATGAACCGCAAGCTAGGAATGGCCGGAGTCAACGCGTTGACCGGCGTTGACCGGCGTTGACTTTGACCGACGTTGATCGTTGACTTTGACCGTTGACCAAGGGTTGACCGTTGACTTTGACTGAACCGGTTGACCACCCAAACCAACCCGGTTGAACCACTGAACCATCTGAACCGGTCTAATTAGAACCGGTTAGGTTAAACCGGTTTGGTCAAACATTGACCGGTTTGACCTAACCGTTGACCAAGGCTAAACCAGCCCTAAACCGACCCAAATCTTGAATCAAACCATCCCATCACACTCCTTGAAGAACCGGCTGAAGATTGGCGGTGGTTGAGCTTCTCCGGTGACCGGCTCCGGCGACTTCTCCAGCGTTGACCGACGGTGGTCCGGCGTTGACCGGCCGGTTCACCCCTTTTTCCGGTGACTCAGAAGACGATCCACCTATCAAACTGACCGCAAAGAAGAGATCTAGCCACCCATGGATTCAAAACATTCAGATCTGGTGAAGGAAGAGAGATATCCACCAAACCCTAATCCGCGGATTCTTTCCGGCCAATTTCCGGTCAGCTCCGGCGACGGCGGTCATTACTGTCTGGATGGAGGTTGTAGAGGAGGGAGAGAGGAAGCTATAGCACTTTGCAGAAGTTGATTTGGGTTTATAATGAAAGAGTTATGGTGTTTTTGGTGGAAGAAGGTATGAAGAACACTCAAGAACACTTTGAATGTTCTTGAGTTTCTTTGAAGATTCAAAGGGTTTTCTGGGTTTTTCTGGATGAATCTAGAGAGAAGGGAGAGCATGTGGTCGTGGGTGAGGCTAGAGAGAGAGAGATACACCCAAAAATGAATTTGTTTAGGTGTTTTTTGGTGTATTCAACAAAACCACATGCTTCACATAAGGTGTTGACACCTAAGGAGTGAGGCTGGCGACCTGAGGAGTTCACACCTGTCCCTGGTGTGTGTTCTGAGGCCACAAAAGCCCATCTAAACTGGCCCAATCTAATAAGAATCCTTCCTTAGCTTACTTAAACTCCTTTGCTCGGTTTACTCATTTCCTCGAGAATTGTTTTAGAAAATACCAAATGATTCCCATAAATCCCCAAATCTCCACAAACTGATTCTCCATGCCACAAGATGAATTTAGCATTTCGAATCACTCCATTCGGACTTACGTAGCTCCGGTTATGAATTTCCGAAGTTTTGTCGGTTTTGTCGGTTTCCATTCCCGACTCACCGAAAAACATGTTTCTGCTCCGATTTCTCCAACTCTGGTCTTGTGAACATTCTTTATATTGAAATATAAGAATATTCGGCCCGTCTCGGCTTCCGTCTCGACTTTTGTTAAAATTACCATTTTACCCCTGACTTAGGTAAAATGACAATTTTGCCCTCGGTTGACTTTCTACTGCCCGTTGACCGTATTTTTTGATACGGGGTATCACAGAGGTCTTCCATTAAAGTAACAGACTATAAAGTCTTTGTGAAGATCAGCTTCATCAGGAATCAAAACCCTTGGTCGACCTGTCTCAGTATAAGAAATAGGAGCAAGACGACAAAGGGATCGATCTTCAAGAACCCTGATTCTTTCAACTAGATTTTGTGGGACTGAAGCTTTAGCAGCACCTTTGGTAGCAGCAGAAACTGATATTAGATCTGAGGTTTCAGAAGTAGAGAGAGGTATGCCTTTACCAGTCTGAGAAGCAGGAGATATAGTAGAGGCCATTTTAGTCGATTGCCTTAAGGAGCCATGTATAGGAGAGGAGCTTGATGCCTTATTGGTTTGGATTGGGTTAGGGTTTTTAGGTTTCAGGATTTTGAACTGTTCATGAACAGTATTAGTAGATCTGTTTTCCACAACAGCAGTCACTACAGATTCAACATAATCAGTTCTTGGAGAGACCATCTCAACGTCAGCAGTAGATGCTGAAGCGTGAAGTTGTTTCTCAGTTTCAATCTCCATGGGAGCAGCCAAAGAAAGCTTACTCTGAGATACAGGAGTAGTTGAGGAGGACAAAGGGGGAAAGTTTGTGATGGCTAAAGGTGAGGAAAGGTCAGGAGGGTCTGGTGGGACAAGGGGAGGCGGAGGCGGGCGATCAGCAGAGGTTGGAAGCGGAAGATTCGGGTCGGAAGTACGTCGATTTGAGAACCAGCGGTTCTCCATTGGGGAATATGCCGAGAGAGATTGACACTGTTCACTTTTTCTTGTTAGCGTAATCGTTGCTGATATATTTCTTTTCTTTTTCATCTTCACGATCAAGAAAAGTTACCAAATCGACATTTTTATTGTTCAAGATGTAAGTATATAATTAGAGCATACCATATGTAATAAAATACACACACTTATATATAAACCACACAATACATAGACACGATATACATATCAACCGTCACAGCAACAATGTTAAACGGTGTACATATTTGATATTTTTATTTTATGATATATTTCGTTATATATGTAAACTTTTTCATAAAACTAATCAAATATGTAAAACTAAGCTTGTACAGAAGTTTCAGTCGAGATCCTTGTGGCGTAACCAATCCATTGTTGAGGTAGTTGTTGGATTCCGACCATAACTCCGGAAATGCTTCTTTCATGTTGTGAATGCTTTTTAACGCGTGATCACTTCCTTCCACTTTCTCCGATTTACCAACCTACAAAATAAAATTGAAAATTATATTTTCGATTAGTAATTTAGAAAAAAAATCTTATTATACATGCAGGTTTCAACACATATAATAAAAGTCTGGTTATACATGCAGTGCGCATGTCATGCACGACTTCAAGAATGTGAACAGAAACCGGTTTGATTCAAGATTTTAACCCGTTCTTACCAGAACTGTATGGAGACCCATTGCTTTTCCGGTTTGGATGTTACGGACACTGTCGTCGAAGAACAACTGTACAAGAAACATAATAACATTAATTATTAAGATAAACCTTGGATAACATGAACGTCTGTCTGTATTTAATTAGTTATAAACTTTGGAAGCTTACGGTTGTGTGAGGATTGAGCTGTGCAATGTCAAAGGCTTTCTCGAAAGCAATCTCGGCTGGTTTACAGATAACCGGAATCTCGGGAAAGTTATCCAAAGAAACCTGACCAGTCTCGTTGATCTTAGGATTTAAGGAGTCAAAACTTATGATTCTATCAAAACAATCTTCGATGCCGAGTCTCTTTAGAGCCTTCATCACATGAACTTCATCTCCATTCGAGAAAACCTTAACAGAAGAAAAACGTTGAACCCATGTTTTTACTAGTATATAAATATAAAAACTGAAACTAAGCAAATAAACAAAAATAAAGCTGCATACCAGCTTTCGCAAAGGTGTAGTGAGGAGGAGATTTCTCAGGACCAGGTCCGGTTTAAGGTTTTCATAAGGTAATCTTCCATGAACAAAGCTGTGGTATTCATCATTGTCGAATTCATAACCTACAGCCTGCATAAAATACATTGTCATGTGTTTAACTATGCAGTGGACCGGTGGTGCAAGTGTGTATATACATGATTCTACGTAACCAATTTTCGAGTTTGGTCAATATATTTGTGTTAGTTAAATTACCTTTAGGCCAGCCATTGAAGTTCCATATTTTTTGTAGAGAACTTGGTTTAGTTCAACGACTCCGTCTTCATCTATTCCAAGCTTCTTAACCATGAATTCTGCAGAAGGTTAATTCGTTAAGGGAACTTCTTCATGTTCGTACGAAATTTTATACATATTAATCAATAAACAGAACAAAAGTTTAGGAAAAACTATATCATTACCTATGATGTTGTTAGCGCATGCATCTGATAAACCAGAGCTTAACGGATAAAGAGTATCATCCAAATCTATTGGAAATAATTACATGAGGTTAGATCAATAAATTTTGTCTATATGTTTATATAGAAAACACATTACACATCACTTGATTCTTACCAAAGAGGAGACATTCATATCTTGGTGTAGAGCTGTTCACGACTTCCATTTTCCCAAAAACTGCAAATTCTGATGGTTTAAGAAGAATAATTAAATTCAAATTTTGAGAGAAATGATGATGAAGAGAATATTTGATGAAGAGAACGCACATATGTTTATATAAGAAACAACCAAACGCGTAAATAAAGTCACTAACTAATGACCAGTTTTTTCTTTTGATTAATAATGAGGAACTTTATCTTCTTTGTTTAATACGACTGCATTATTGTAAACTTAAACTAATAATTTACGATAATAAATATTGTAATCGTGGTTCTCGTTGATGTGCAATCCAAAAACTAATGCATTAGTATAAAGTAAAGTACTCAATAGGCATATTATAAAGTCCACTCGTCAACAATTACACATTGTTCTTTTGATCATGTCATGTTTTCATTTGATTTAAGACATAATAAAATAAAAGGGACTCGTGAAATATTCTCGACCAAGATTTGTTTGTTCATTAGGTTTAATAACTCATGAACGAACCGTGTGACATTAAAAAGAAGACCCAAAACGTTTACTTATTAAACAAGAATAAGATCCTTCAATGACATATAGGACCCGAATTTGGTCTTAAAGTAATGGAATAAGAATATATTATAATAGTAAATAAAGTTATAACCTCCTCTTAGTATAATTATTTCTTTTGTCACTCTCAAATTCAAATTTATTTACCAAACTATATTTATATCCACTACATTATAACTTTTAATTTTATTCCATTAAAATATTTTATTTTCTTATTTTGTATTCTCAAATTTTCCAGTTCTAATTTTTATTCCTACCTTTTCTCATTTTTTTTTTTTTGATAAGTTACCTTTTCTCATTTTCTCAATAAGATTTTGCTTACAAAGACTTTTATACCATTTGTAGTTGACTCCTTTTATATGTTTTTTTGCAATAATATAAATTATAAAAAGTTACTATTTTCACGTGGAAAAAAACACACTTGGAAGCGACTTCTTCTCTTCCAGCGGCTCCGTGTGCGACCGGTCGGGTTCCACGGCAAAGACCCGCCGGCGTTAAGTCAACACAATTAGATGAGTCAATTAAAATATAGAACCTTCCTCAATTTCACAATTTTGCCCCCACTTCACATGACTTAGCAGAGCCCAGTATTTTTTGTTTGTTTCTTAAAGACCTTAGACGATTTTATAGATTAGCCCAATAGACCTTATTCTCATAGCCCATAGGCCCATTCTTAATCGCACAGGAAAACCTGAAAGAAAGCTCACTTCTCTCATCTGCTTCTCCGGTTTCGGCTCGAAGCAAATATGAAGCTGAAAGAATCTGGCTGAATCTTGTCTTCGTACCTGTCAATTCGCCATGGAAGCTGTGCTTCTCTGTTCAAAGGTTTTTCCTCGGGGGACGCCGTTGGAAGGGAACCGAAAGTTTTCGTTGAGGCATTTGAACAAACACCTTAAGTGCCACTCGCTTCCTGCTGATTCCAGAAACACTCCGTTACTCCGCAGCTTCGAAGCGATTAAGGGTCCGTCAAGCTTGAGATTTTCTCCGTTCACCACGAAAAAAGGTTCGTGTCTTCTTTCCAGATGCTCGATTTCTAGCTCGACTGTTCCTGATTCCGACAACCCTTTCCTTAGCCAATTCCGGTCCATCTCGTTTAATTCACTGGTTAATAAAGTTCGTCAGCTGAAAGTAAAGCCCTTGGATGCTTTGAAATTAACTCTTGTGCTATCGATTTTGACTCTGTCTGCAAAAAAGATAGTGAATTTGGTCTTCGACCCGTTCTTCTGGGTGTATTTCAGCTGGACATGGCTTTTCTGGCCTTGGTTTATCGCTGTGGGTCTCGCGGGTTACGGAATTTACTGCTTCCGTAAGCATTGGATCGGCGAAGCGAATGCCTTTGAACAGCTTGCTATTGTAACTTCAGTCTTCACATGGCTTACACTTGTGCCTCCTGCTTATTTCAATGGTTATCTTGAAGGCTGGCCTTTTGTGTTCTTCTTGGCTTATCATTACTTCTTCTTCTTCAATGTAAGCGTGAGAAAACGCCTCTATGGAGACTACTACGCTCGCACGCATGATCCAAAATGGGACGTGAACACGCCTTTATGGTCTCGGGTTTTGTTTGGTGTTGGCATCATGGTTGGACATTGGCTTGCGGCTTTTGAAGGGCCTGAGCTTCACCGTTTACCAGGAGGTTGGGCCAATGTAGGGATATGGGTTTTGATTGTTTTTACAATGCTTATGCATTACGATTCAACTCTATATCTTGCTAGATATTCCGAAAAGGTGGTTGTTCCAACAGCTGTTGTGCAGTTTGGTCCTTATAGATGGATCAGGCATCCGATATATGCTTCTACGATGCTTCTTTTCGCGACATACTGCACCGCACTGCGTGCACCTTTGAGCCTGTTGTTTCTTGTAGCGGTGTGTTTGGTTTACTACAACAAGAAGGCAAAGGTGGAGGAAGAATTGATGGTGGAGAGTTTCGGGCAAAGCTATTCAGATTATGCTGATAAGGTTAGGCACAAGTTCATTCCTTTTGTTTACTAGTGCTTTAGAGGAACATGTGTTGTGTCTAATTATCTGGTATCTATCAGTCAAAGATGTATGAATGAGGATGAGTTGAATTTTTCCATTTTATTGAACTGTTAGGCTTGTGAAAAGAAGGATATGCTTTTATGCTATTCTTGGCTCCCCTTAATTTCTAATTCAAGATATTTCTCATCATTATTTTAGATTAGAGTTCAGCACTTTGGATTAGCACTTATCTGAAACTTGATTGGCTTTTATGAAAACCAAATGCCATTCACATCGTCTTGATTGCTTGTAGCTGTAGCTTATGAGTGTTAAGTTATTTCCTAACACATATTTTGATTGAGTGCTTTATACTATTATTGCCTTATCTTTTGTCCTGGAGTGCCATTTTTGCTGTTGCATAATCCAACGTGATTTGCTGCATCTATGATCCACTCAAATGGGGTACATGTGACGCTAATTTTCCAAATCTCCTGATCTTAACTGATTCTCTGATTTAAAAGCTGTTTGCTTTCTGAGTGTTTTAGCCTTTACACGTAAGGAACCACACATGGAACAATCTTAATCATGACTAGTTTGATAAAGTGACCATTGTTAAATCTAATTATATTCCTAATCCCACTTGTTCCATACTAATCAATCATGATTAGTTTTAAAAAGTCTTTCCATCCTGATAAACCTTGTTATTTTATCTTCCATTGCATTTGCAACCCATTAACCATCTCCACCTGGAAATGTTTCTTTAATGACTTCTTCATGGTACTTTGGTGAAAAAAGGTTTGAGGTTTGTGTATAAAAAACACTCGAGTTTTTCAGATATTCATATGAAAAACTCTTTAGCTTTGGCCTCTGTTCATGACACTTGTGCAGTGAAGACTGTGAAGTAGGCATGTGTTATATATTGATGTGATCTCTCTCTCTCTCTCTCAAAGTTAATCATCAGATAGATTTTTCTCCTGATGCTAGTTCTGTCCCTTTCTAAATGATTTTACATTGGCCAACTAGCTTTCTTCATAGAGGTGTATATATTCATGCACCTCTCTCTCTCAGTTGCTTATCCCCAAAATCATCTTACTGACTTATTTGCTTTCTGAATCCTCTTGCTTTTCTCTTTTCGTGTTCATTTGGTGGTGGCCACAAAAGGTCCCAACCCTATAAGGGTCCTTCGTCTGTAACTTATTTGTTTGAGTTCTTGGTGAAAAGGCAAAAGATCTAGCCTGTGATAGTTGCTAACAGCCGGTAGTTGCAGATGCAGCATCATTAAGATTCACAAGAGATGTGGTTTCCTTTGTTTTCGCCTCTCGAATCCGAAAACAAAGGGGGTCGTTTCGAATGGGAATCTTGATGATGCTGCATCAGCAAATACATGGCTACTCTTGTCAACTTTTATTTCATTCTCTTACGAAGAAACTAAAGATGTATTGGCGATGATGTTACAAAGGTATTCTGACTCTTGACAATTTCTTGATTCAAGCACGTGTTGTCAAATTTCCTTTAAGTTTATGATGTTTCTTTTGCTTTTGTTATTGACAAAACCATTCACATGTAGACCTTTCAAAGGATTTTACATATGCTTAAAAAAAAACCAAACAAAACTGTGACAATCTTATTTAAATAAATAGACCATGATAAGTTTCTAATTAAGATAGAGTGTGAATAGTGAAGTTATGGTTTGTGGGAACTCACATGGTCACATGTGTAAATGGTCCATAAGTGTTCTTTGGTCAATTCTTTTGCCTATGGTCCCCATATAATTAGTTTCTTTGACCAAAATAAAACATTTTTCCACATGGATCATATGAATCTCGAGGCATATTTTCCTTGTTAAAGCAAATATTGCTTTTGAACAAACAACAAAATTTGTTGCTTAGGGGTGTATTTAATGTATACAGAAAATGAAAATAATAAATAATTTTAAAAGTTGTCTGAAAAACTATATATTGATTCTTCGAAGTTTACATAAATTGGTGGGATTAATCGTGAAAAGAATAGTGTGAAAGGATATTCCAAAGTTTACTTGCTGTTTTTTATTTTTACATTTCTATAACATCTCTTTCGCTAAAGCGTACTCTTATGGTCCCCAACTCCTAAAAAAAACTATTTTATCCGATATTTTGAAAGCTTTTGAATAAGTAACTGAGGATGACAACCAAAACAATGTAAGTAATGAGTAATGATGTCGATAATAAATACTCCATTTCTTTCAATTTATTTGATGTTTTAAGGTTTTTATTTTGTTTCAAATTATTTGATATTCTATTTTTTAATATATAATTTAGTTTTACGAGGTATAGAAAAATGTAAAAGACAAAAATATGTAGTTTTTTAAGCATTATTTATTGTTGTTTTTAATTAACAATGTAAAAAAATAATATTTTTTTAATATATATGCATTAATACAAAATATCGAATAAATTGAAATAGAAGGAATACTTAAATAAGCCTGTGTGCTTGGTATTTTTTATATGAAGATAAACACTAATCTCGATTTATGCCCATGTCAATTGTGGAGAGAAACGAAGAATATGTTTGTATTTCTATCGAACCTCCACATATCCTATTAGTTATCTATCCATCATTCATCGACGATTTGTAACAATAGATGAAATCTAATGATGATATACATCTAAAGCTCTGCGTACGTGAACGTACTTTAATGTGGTTTGTCAACGAACACGTCTTAATTGTTACCAAATTTTTTTGTCTTAATATCTTCTGAATGATTTTTTTTAATGATTTTTTTTAACTCCGAATACTAATATAAAACATTTTCTTTTTTTTTTTCTTAAAAATGTTAAATTCATATTCAATAAAAACGGTGTTATATCGAGGTGCGACTGTTTTCGAATTTTTAACTATACAAAAGCTATAATAAGAAAACTATCTTGTTGAGAATTAATATTGCCAAACAAGAGAATTAATATTGCAATCCTCCCTAAAACTATTATGATGTGTTTAAAGTGTCACAAGTCTATTTCTCATCTGTTTATCGAGAAGCGTAGCTAGACGCAGGTTTGAAGAAGGTTTATATCCATGACGTCTTGCATTTTGTTCCCTCCATCTTGTGTGAATTGAGGCTTGAAAAAGATATCTCAATACAAAGCATTGTTCTTGCAACATTTGACAGATTGCAGACTAGTCATTTGTAAACTCATTTTTTAAGACTCTTTTAGTTGGCCGTCCCCATATCAATAAAGAGTAAGAGCAAGTGAAGAATAAATTCTATTTTGTCTCAATAGGCTCATTGCAAAAACCACATGCCACATTAGTATATCCATTCCATCAAATCATCCTGTCTCTAGTGGTTAGACAATTCTTCATTGCCATCCAAGTAACGAAAAAAACTTAGGAGTTGCATGAACAAATTAGACTGATGAGCTCCATTCACATTGAGGGGAGACTTGTCGAATTTGTAGCCATGTTTCCTTTGACTTAAAGCATGGTCTGAAATTGTTTTTCTTTTGTCGCCAAAGCACAATATCCTGTGCATTTGAAGAACCTGCTTTGAGGCTCTCAGTTTTATCCTCATGCCATTTAAAACCTGATATCGATGTCTTCTTCTTCTTCGATGGTGTTGTAGTACATTGTTAACTATCTCAGCCTCTCCGATTCCCATATCAATAAACCATCAATGCCCTAGTTTGTCAAGCAAACAACCCAACTCACACCACTGATCATACCCGAAAGATGTTGTTATGCCATTGCCTACCTCAGCTCGGATGAAATCTTTGGTTATGTTCCCGCTTTTCAAGATTTTTGCCACATCCATGACCCATCTGATGTATTATGTTTGATTGTTCAAAACGAGTCCTTTCTAATCAGATTAGTTCGGAGCCAATTCACCCATAAGGACGAGTTAGAGGAGACGATCTTCCATACCAGCTTCAACCGAAGACTGTACTGATCTCCTTCAAGGGTCTTAATCCCAATCCACCTTTGCTTTTAAACTTACATACTTCTTGCCATGGGACCTTCGTTTTCTTTGGATTGAGGTCTGGTCCAGACCACAAAAAAGAGGAGCATAGACTCTCAATTGCCTTTAAACATGCGTGCGGTAATTTGAATGCGGTTAGCCAAAAGTTTGCAAGGCTCATGATGACTGACCATATGAGTTGTAGATGCCCCGCGTAGGACAGGAAGCGGTTTGTCCATGAGCTGATACAAGATCTAATCTTTTCCACGAGAGGCAAATAATCATTCGTAGTCATTCTTCGTGTAAGCAAGGGGATAGCCAAGTAATTCACATGTAGCGCACCGACACAAAATGAAAATTGGTTGAGAATGTCCGTTTGATTTTCTGTCGAGACTCCAACCATAGACAGTGTTGAATTTTCCAAGCTAATTTTCAGACCCAATATTTTCTCAAATTGATTGAAGATTTCTGAAATTCCTTCCACTAATCTCTTTGTTCCATCCGCAAAGACCATTAGATCATCCGCGAAACAAAGTTGGGTTAACTTGATTAACTGACATCGAGGGTGATATCCGATCTTTCTCTGAACTGTTGTTGCATCAATCATTTAGAGAGGACATTAATACATATAACGAACAGGTTCAGGGATAAGGAGCATCCTTTTTGTAGACCTCAGGAACTCTGGAAACAACCAGCCAATTCACCATTAACTTGTACTGAAAAGGAAGCAGAAGAAACGCAGAGCCGGACCCAATGGAAAAATATTCTATGGGAAGTTCAGAGCCGTGAGTACATTCAGAAGGAAATGCCATAAGATAAAATCAAAAGCTTTCAATATATCGATTTTCATAACACATCTTGAAGAGATAGTGTCCTTACGATAGTCTTTAACTAACTCCGTAGCTAGCAAAAGGTTTTCCATAAGAAGTATCTCCTTTATGAAAGCTGATTGTTTTGGAGCGATGGCCTTCAGAAGCAACACTTTGAGGCGGTTTACTATAATCTTAGAGATTACTTTATAGAGTATATTGCATCATGATATAAGCATGTAGTCTTTCATTTCCCGTGCTCCCTCTTTCTTCGGAATCAAAGCCAATTTTGTTGAGTATCCTTTTGGGAGAAAACCTTTGATGAAAAAGGATTGGATTGCTATTGTTACATCTTGTCATATGATAGGCTAAACCTCTATGAAAAACTCAATCGTGTACCCGTCTGGTCCGGGAGACTTGTTTATAGGCATCTTGAACAATATACTTCTGATCTCATCAGCCGTACCTTTGTTTATTCACCTCTCGTAGTTGTTCCACAGATGCTTCCACAAAATCCATAGGGTTTTAATTTAGAAAATTATGAAAGTGTCTCTTAGCTTCTCTCTTTTTCTCTTCTGACTTTTGTACCACTTCTCCATTTGGGCTGAGGATTTCCTTTATTTCATTTCTAGCTTCCCTCACCTTCATTGCATTAAAAAATGCCTTTGTATTTTTATCTCCCACCTTCAACCAATGGAGTTTGAACTATGTTTATAGAAAGCCTCCTCTAGATCCGCCAGAAAATTCCATCTTTTCCAAGCCTCCCCTTCCTCTATGACTGATTGAGCTGAAGGATTCATAAGTGTGTTTCTCTGCTTCTCACACATAATTTCATACGCTTCTTTAGTCTTTCAGCAGATCATATAACTCTGCTTTCCCTAAGGCTTTTATGTGTGGTTTGAGCCCTTTAAGCATCTTTGTCAGTCTGTGAAGAGCAGACGTTGAATAAAACAATCGATCGTTTACCTCCAAGTGATCATGCATCAAAGTCATGAATTCCGAAATTTTTGCAATTGAGTTCATAAATTTGAAAGGTTCCTTCTTCTTTTCCTCTATCTCCCCCATACTCAGTCTGCAACGAAGATGATCTGAGCTTTCTCCTGGTTCAAAAACATTGTAACTTCTCTCATATCTCTGACGTCAAGCCTCATTGATCAACATCCGATCGAGTTTCTTGCAAATTGTACCTTCTCTTCGCTTATTACACCATGTATAGAGCGGTCCCTGAGACCTCATCTCCAAAAGTTGAGCATTATTGATCACCTCTCTGGAATCTTTTGTTCCTTGTGTGATATGAGGTGAATCATGAAAACCCGAGTGCTCAAAACCTTCTAGTATTTCATTGAAATCACCCATAATAACCTAAAGTTTATGTATGATCATTGGAGAATTATAATGGTTCTTCATATCTTCCATCTCTTCTTTCCTCAGCTAAATTTAGAGCATACACAAAGGTACATAAGAACTCCTCTGTTGCATTTCCAAACAAACTGATACCGTTATCATATGTGCACTTTTAAAGATTGAAGTAATCCTCACTAAATCCCTCCACAACACCCAGATCCTTCCTCGCCGACAATGTTCGTAATTAAATAGCAGATTCCAACCATACAAACCGACTTCATAATATTTCACGATCTATGTTCTTTAACCCTTGTTTCAAGTAACCTACCAAACATCAAACTTCCCTGATTTTTCCACGAACAAACTTCTTTTTGCTTAGATGATTTATTAAATCTGCGGATATTCCAACAAAAGCTTATCACTTATTATTTCGCCGGGTGCCTCTCATAGTAACAACAAAGGAATTATCTTTTGTTGTTTGTTTTGAAGCTTCCTACAAGAATTTATGATTTTTTCTTGCTGCCCATGGAAGATAAGACCTTTAAGAGCTTTCTTCTTCAGCCTGTTTCGGCTCAATGGTTTTCCAAACAATTATCTCCTCTCTTTCATGCTCTGTTACTGAACCCAAAATCGAAATTTCCTCCTCCCCATTCTTCTCGTCATTATCCTCCCCTTGAATCTCATCCTTTCGTTCCTCTTGATTCTTATCCTTTTCCACAATTTCCCCATCTTCTTCCATCTCTTTCAGGATCACAAATCTAGAAGGATAAGCTATTTTGACATGTCCATAGTCAAGCCTCTGTTTCTTGCAAGACTTTTATTAGTCTTACATTCCTCCTCTTCACATGTATCAGTAGTCTGTTCACTTCCTTTCGACACTGCAATCTCTGTGTGTTTTCGAACAACTTCTGCGTTATGTTCTATTTTGTGTCGTAAGTTTTTACATTTGCATGCGTTGTCAAATTCTCCAAATGTTTTCTCTGCTGAAACTTGTTTCTTTGCTGAAACTTGTTTCTCATCGTCCATCGACTGAACAATGCAGACCTTCTCCAAGTGACCCCACTTCTCACATCTGTTGCATCTCTGGGGCAACCATGGATATGAAAAATCTATGGTGAAGTGTATTCGGTTTTTAGTAAACATGATATTCTTTGGAAGGTCCTTCGATAGATCAGCGTTTACAAAAAACTTTAGCCACCTCAAAATTTGCATAAGTCTCTGTTTCCGTATGAAGTCTCACTGGCCCTCCCACCACACTGGTAGTGAAACTTAATGCTTCCCATGAAAACATATTCATATGAACATTCCTCTAATGTACCCAAAGCGGAATCGAAGTTGTGTTTTGAACTACATTCTCCATGATTGGATCCCATTTCGTGAAGACCATTGGGACCCCAGCCATATTCCACATACCTCTTCTCAGAATTCTGGTGCGAGTGTGCGGATTTGAGATACATAATTTCATAGTCGTTGCATTCACTTTATAAACATCAATTTTCTTTGTATTGCCTCCCAAATTCCAGATTTTATTCACTATCATATGAACTTTTGCGAAATGTAGTGATGAAAGAAATCTACCAATAACAAAATCTTTCCATAAATGGAAAGCTTTATCAATCACATCATCAAATATTTCTTCTGAGTTTGTCCATCCTTCTCAATAACTTCTACTTCATACCTTTTTAAACTTTGTTTCTTTTGAACCATTGAAGTTCAGGAATCATGTTTCATTGTCCGTGGAGAAGCCTCAGTCACCAGAGGCACCCTGTTAGCCTCCCCGCAACTAGAGAGGCCGGCGGCGTCAACATGAGTAGCTTGGAACAAACGAAAAAACCTAATCACTTATTTTGTTACTCAAAATCACCCTTAGAAAAACGCAGCATTTTAAAATTAATCTATCTAGTGAGCCACAATATAAAACATTTCATGTTTAACTAAAAAAATGTACGAGCCAGATCAATTAACTTTGAATTTTGAATTTTCCTGCTAATGATTGTTAAACTAAGCTTACCATTTCAATTTCACCCAGCTTAAGTTGTACGTAGGCTATTTTAATTAGGAGTTACGTATACTTAATATTTTGGAATCAACTAATTTTTAGCAATTTGGAATATTGTTGCTACCAACGTTAGCTATTTAATGAATGAAGTTGTATTTCACTTAGAGTAAAACAATTTAAAAAAAATAATGAAACCCTTTTTCGTTGTTTGGTCAAAATGAATCTCTCAACTACAGTATTCAACTTCTAATATAAAAACAACATTAAATATGTGTATGTACACATATCTCTATAATATTATAAGAAGTGTCTTAAAAAGCTTTGACCTATTTCATTCCAATCTCTCTATCATTTCTTAGCTCTATCTCCAATTCAAACATCAATCAAACAAACACACAAACATATTCTATTTTGAAGTACATCTATATACAGAGTTGGATCAAAAGAACCGAGAACATCCACTCTTGATTCATGGATGATGAAAAGCTGTGGAGAGTTTCCAAGAAAGATTTCTTGGAGACGACTCATTTCTCTTCAAAACCCGACGAGTTCAGAAGAAGCTTCTCAACAAAAGCTTCTTCTTCTTCTTCTTCAAAACCCATGTTCACAAGAAGTTTCTCAACGAAGCCCACTTCGTATTCTTCCTCGGAACCCATATTTAGACGGAGTTTCTCTGCAAAACAACAACCCACTCCTTCGAAATCTCCGTTTCTGTCTAGAAGTGGTTCCACGAAATGCCAAGCTGACACAACTTCTACCAAGTGTTCCATCTCTCGGAGCTTGTCTCAGAAAGGAGCTTCCGTGACCCGAAAGTGTCGTAATGTGGCCAAGGAGCACAAGTCCCGGTTCTACATCATCAAACGCTGCGTTTTGATGCTCGTTTGTTGGCACAAACATGCTTAAGATCTCACCATAGATGGAAGAAAGAAGATTAGGTTAATTAATTATAGTGAATTTACTCGTTTTTATCTTTTCATTTTTTCACCCATCCATTGTTATATTTTATATATATTATGTATTAATGATACATCCCATCTGTTTAATTACGTTAAATGTATTTTGTCTTTTTACTTCTACAAAAGTATTATTTTATATTTCCATTAACTTATAAGAGAAAGAAAATCGAAGTTTTACTATGGTAAGTAAATAGAAGTTCTACACAAATGAAAATGGTATGATAGCTAACTTTAACATTTTTCAATATGTACAAAAATTCTGAGACTAACACTAATTTGAAACTGCATATATAAGTAATTTATTAAAAAATTGTACCAATTCTCATGATGTAATACAAAGATTATGCTCAAAACTATATATTCACACTCTTGTATTTTCTAACCATTTTCTTTTAATTATTGTGTCTCTTGTATTGAAGTGAGAGAGATTCCCTCTGAAACATTGGGAATTTAAAAGACATATATAAACAAAACTGTACCAGTGTTCCAGCTCCACTGTTCGCATTTATACATGTCGGTCCATATTACAAATAAGATAAATAAAAGTACTACTATACCTTATATATAACTGTTCGCAAATTACACCGCATTGTTGGGCTTGAGTCATTGACATATGCCGAAGAATTCTTTAGTGGACCTTAAAGAAAACATCGTCGAAAATGAAAAAAAAAAAACCTAACTAAAATGTGTGGTCAAAATCAATCCCAAATCATAACAATAGAGAGCAAAGTAACCCCAAGGAAGACAGCAAGAAACTTGTAGATTGGCTTGTCGAAGTAACACTCCTCACGAGGCTTATACCCTTTTGAGATAAGGTGGTGAATCGCAACATACATGAAGACTCCACATGCAATGCTCATTGATATCGCGTAGGTCCAATCACCTGCGGCTCCTTCGCTCGTGGCGATGCCAATCCCGACGCCCAAAGGACTCGAAATCCCAAAGGCAAAGGAGTAAACGACTGTGAGGAAGAATGGTCGCTTAGGGATTAGCTTGAGGAGAGCTATTCCCATTGCTACGGCTGCGAAGATCTTGTGTAATGATATTGTCCATAGGTTTCTCCATGCGTCGTTTTTAGTGTCTGTCCAATATACACATTCATTAGAGAACATTATACATTAAAAGGGTTTGGGTATTTCATTTGTATATCTATATAGTTATTATGTACATCCACTGGATCAAAGTTTATACTACAGTTGGAATTACTGATCATGTTTGTAGTATTTAGCTAGAATATGTTTCTACTAGCTAACAACTTGAACCACTCGATTATAACTAGAATATGGATTGTATCATAGTGTTTAACAGTTGACAAGAATTTTAATTTTTAAAGCTTGTAATATTATTAAGACGGTCACATGAATTTTGAAATAGCTAAATGCTAGATACAAGTAAGAAATCAGTACACTACTAACAAATTTATATCATATGTTTTACCCAAAAAAAAAAAAAATATCATATGCTATATAATTAAGTCATGTAGCAGCAAATGTACTCGTTTCGTTTACATTTGCGTTTACATGTTATATACCTAAATGAAATCACAAACGTAAATGCAAAAAAATATAATTGAGACCTAATTTCTAAAGTGACTTGCACTATTGATAAAGAATTTTCCTAAATCTAACCTTGGACCAAAACCTACATACATACAAATGAATGGAACGTTAGGGGATCCTAGCTTAGGTTTACCTTAATCCATCTTGATTAACTACACATATACTTGGTTGTTCAAAAAAGAAGCAATTCATAAGTATTTATAAATATTTGTTACCTGAGACACCAATGGCGATTCCCTCAAAGACGGAGTGAAAACAAAGTGCAAGAATCAGCAAAGCTGTGTCTCCAAATCCACTTGTCCGCAATATCGTTTGATTCACATCCACATTCTCACGACGGCCTTCTTCCTTCACCGCCACGTCATCATCCACCACCCTCGACTCTCCGGCTCCGCCAGGCCCGTTGTGATTATTCTTACTCCCAACCGCTACAAAAGCAACGGCCACATCTGCGAGCATCGTAAGGCTATATCCACCGGCTGCTAACATGAAGGCGTAAGGATACTCTCTGTGTTTTAACGCTCGGAAAGTCTCGTTGGCGTCGCTAAGGAAATGGATTAAAGCGGTCGCGAGGAATATACCGCCGGAAAATTGAGTTCCGAGGAGGAGAAACGACTCGTTCCACCGGTAAAAGTAAGGCGAAATTCCCGCCAAGAAGGTGCTAAAGAAGAGTATTATAAGACAGTATATCTTCACACGCACTAAACTCTTCGAATCCACGGCGGTTGTTCTGGCGGCGGGAGGTGGTTGGTTGGCCGCCGCAGCCTCCTCTTCTTCGTCATGGTCTGAGCCGTTGTGAGCTAGGATTAGGGAGAAACATAGAAAGAGAATAGAGAGGAAGAAGAGAGTTGACTTTAGGGTTTTGGAAGAGAAAGCCATCTTACTTATTCTTGTTTGTGTTGTACTTCATGAGCCATATATATACATGGTTGTGTTTGTAGTACAGTGTTGACTTTTTTGTTAGGGATTTGTTGTGACTAGTACAACGGTAAAGTCGTTCGGAAGTTGTACTACATTTATAAGTAAATAATAGTATATACTAATTGCCGGCGACCGAAGAGCTGTACCGGATACAATCATTGTGTATATATACATATTATTAGAAATCAGAACGTTGACAAAAGGAGTAGCATTAAAATGATTTTTTTTTAATATGAATGTTAACATCATTAGTGAATGAAATGTTGGGTGTTACAAATGAATACACATATTGCTAAACCCAAAAGAAGATCTCACGCAAAAAAAAAAAAAAAAAACATGAGAAATATATCAATCGAGAATCTACCGCTTTAGCTTAGTAGCATTAGTGGCAAGATTTTCGATACACATCTCGGAGTCTTGGAAAGGCACAGCCGGATTAGAGAGAATAAACTCCGGTAGAAGCATGAAGAGCCGAAAAGAGAACTTACCGAAGTTGTTTCATCCGATAACCCGAAAAAATAAGACCATTCGACAGCAAAGTCTAAAGATAACCGACCTAAATCTCGTAAACTCTTCGATCCGATTTTACACCCAGGATTACACAAACTTACAGAACTTAATAGCAAAAGACAAGTGGAAGCATCACCACCACCAAAACCTTACTACATCATCCTCTGCTCAAAATTTGAAACACTGGACAAGAACAAGAGCCACCTAACCAAATCCTAACCTTCATTAACCATATAACCGAGTCTAATCCCCAACCCTAACCAAAGATTAAAATCAGAATCTCACAAAGTGAACCATCTAACCCAATCGACGAGAGGAGGAGCCAAACCATACTAATATTTGCCGGAAAAAGGAGTGATTTGCCATTGGGGGAAACAAGCAAACCGGCGGGACTTCATCGGACACGAGCTGCACAGTCGTCGCCGTCAACCATGCACTGCCGCCATCCCACTGAACCGAGAAGATAAACCGCCACGAACTCGAGCCGACAGTGACCGTACACGCCTCCACGAAGAAGACCCTAACCTAGCGCCGCCTTCTCCACCACCGTCCTCGAATAGCAGATCCGGACAACATGTTAGTGAAACTATGGAAGTTTCTGAAATTTCTGAAAATCCATTTAAAATTCATTTTTTTTTTTTTTGTAGAATATGTCAAACATATTTATTTTATTTTTTTGTTTAAACATGTGGTATCCCATCGGCTGTCTAGGCCTCAAAACTACAGTCCACGTGCACGCCCCGTTTCATCCGCAGTTCTTTGGGGTGGCCGGAGCTCGAACTCGTATGTCAAACATATTTAGAAGGAAATTTTCCGTGAATACCAAACTATTAACTGGATATATCCATTTCGATGTCTATGGGAGTCTTGAAACAGGCAGGTGAATATATTGTGTACTTGTTCTCTGTTAGCATATATTTTAGAAATCTCTATATTTTAAATCATGTAACAGTTAAACTATTACTTTATTAATACGACATTTGGGAAATCTTTTTAACCAATGATTGACACTAATTTTGATCAGTACTCTCATCTCAAATTATTTCATTTGTTATGATTTCATCTTAATTACGCATGCAATCATGCATGGCGCCGTTTTAAATACAAAAGGTTAGCATATATATTAAGTTCCGAATCATCAAAGTTGTGACTTTGGCGTTTATGCAACCTTGCGTCGAAGGGTAACGTCCACAAAACCAACACATCTAGCACAAGAATAAAAATTATTATATAGACCGAGACCGTGCCCGCCCTTTGATTATCTAACAAATTATATAAAAATATTAAGTTGGTGATGGAGTGCATGACGAACCCGAGCATAATGACAGCTATATCATACTATCAATATACATTTCATCCATAAAATACTACACAATATATTTATTTAAATTGTCAGCTAGTATACCGCTTGAGCTATCCGTAAACTTGTTATTGTATCCAAGTAGGAGTCAACATTTCACTACTATGTAGCCTGAAACATATGACTTCAGACCCCCCCCCCCCCCCCAAAAAAAAACATATGACTAAAGTAGAAAGATCCAAAATATAGAGTAGTTCAACACATATATAAACACATACATAGGCTATTTGGTACAATTTTTTAATTATTACATATCCAGAAACAGAGTAATTGATGCTACGAAACACCACAAATTTTGTTTTCATATCCTGAAATTCAAGAGATGGGATGTTCCATCGAGACCTTTCTCAAAGTATCCATCTGTGTATTCTTTAATGGTTATATCTCTGTATTTAGGAGGGTTTTCTTCAGACACAAGCTCTTTCATTGGTCCATAAACAGTGGAATTGAGACGCATACTTGAGCTAAAAAAGCTTGCAACTGAAATCCTTGGTCCTTTTCTATTTGCAAGAACCCTATGCTCCACGCTTACGAACTTATCGTTCGTTATCAGCTGCAACATCAAACACAAATACATAAATAAACAAAAGACATGCATTTGGTATCCGTGTTTTCAGATTCTTACTTCACCTGCAATATATCTCCGATGTTGATGACGAGAGCTCCGGGAAGAGGAGCGACATCAACCCAAGAGTCTTGATGAAGAATTTGAAGACCACCGATGTTGTCTTGAAGAAGAACCGTAAGGAAGGAGTTGTCTGAGTGTTTACTTGTCCCCAAAGTTAGGTCAGGTTGTGGACAAGGTGGGTAGTAGTGGCAGATCATAAGCAAAGTCTTCAAGCAATCCTTGCTCTCAAGGATCTCAGATTTCAAACCTAGTGCTTCTGAGAGAAGCTCAAAGAGTAAACCACCTAACTTCATCACATGTTTTGTGTATTCGAACATAGCATCCCTGCAGAGTCAATCAGAGATGTTATATAGAAATAAATCACACTCTTTTAAATCGACTGATGATAATCACATGCTAGATTTCTTGACGCATCCTAGGCTGCACAATCTGGCTAACCGAAAACTAATACCATACTCTAAGTCTCTAATATATTTAAAGAAGTTAAAGTCTGTTTCCGTCACCTGCAAGTCACTGGGAGTTCCTCAGAAGTTGGAGGATCTGGAGCTATGTAACAAGAGAAAGAATCTCTCCAGTTAACTGAAGGAGAAGAACTGTATAAATCAAAGTTACTATTGTAAACAAATTTTCTATTGGCGTCATCACGCGAGAAATATCGTTTCTTGAGCTCAGGATCTTCCTCGTGAAACCTACGAACTCCATCTTTAATCTCCTCAAGAACGTTTAAAGGAACACCATGATTGATCACCTGGAAGAATCCCCACTTCTCCGCTGCGTATTTGACTTTCTCTACGACGGCTTCACGTGAGGCTGTGTCCACATGGACGCTTGCAAAGTTGATGGTAGGGATCTCTAGGTCTGAAACGGAGACAGAGGGTTTCTTGTCGGTCAGGAAATCTTGAGGGATGTGGAAGATACGAGGAACTTCTGTGATTTTAGCATCGACCAGCCCCTTTACTCCTTGCTTTGTCTCGTCGAAAGCTTTGCGCTCGATATGAGGATCGAATTCGATCGAGTTTTTGGTCGCCATTTTCTTAGTCTTCCTATTTTTTTAACAAGATGTTTGCTTAGAAGAAGAAGATAAAGCAAAATTAAAATGAGTGATAAAAAGGAAAGATTGAGTTGGGTTATTAGTGTGTGGGACCGAATATGGTCCGTTTTTCGTTGGATTCTGATGATTACATGAATGTTGGCTAGCTCTCTTTCACATTGCACATACTCAGTGACGTGTCGTAGTTGAATTTATCTTTGAATTGTCAGCTAGTATACTAGTTGAGCTATCCGTAAACTCGTTATTCTATCCAAGTAGGAGTCAATATGTTTTGTTAGTTCTCCATTTCATATATATGTAAGCAAATTAAAATTGGTGTGGTATAGTCTTGATGCTGTGCAAACGAAAAACTTCATTGTATAGCACTGTGCTAATCCTGTGTTCCATGGGTGCAACATACCTTTGTGCTAATCATGTGTTCCACTCTCGTATGAAACACATAGCATTTGACTACCATTTTGTTCGCGAGTTAGTGCAGGCTGGTCAAATTCGAGTCTCTCACATTACATCCGTAGATCAGTTGGCTGACATTCTCACCAAGCCACTACCACGGGCGCGTTTTCAGGATCTGGCTGTCAAGATTGGAGTCGCCTCTGGTCCTCCATCTTGAGGGGGCGTGTTAAGATGATACCAAAAAGATATTCTCTCTTGTTGAGATACTCTTATCAGTTACGATTATGATATGTCTGTTAGTATATTAGATAGAGTCAAATCTATTTCCTCTCATATATAGTTGTATATATACAATTGTAACACATTGATATCAATACAATTCGATTATACAATCTACACATTGTTGTATCAATTCTCAAACATGAACTGATTAATTTCCGGGGTCCATAGAAATTCAGTTTTTTTTTTAACACTGAAGACATCTACGGATGACCAAGTAGAGTGGTTAAATAATACCACACTTGAGGAGAACTGATCTATTGTCTAAACCAACATGGTCAATCCTCAAACAAGTGGGAACTATTAGCCCACTATCACTTGGTTCAGTAGTTTAATTATTACAAATTCAAGAACAGAGTAATTGATGCTACGGAACACCACATAGTTCTTTTATATGGGTTTGTTTTCATATCCTGAAATTCAAGAGATGCGATGTTCCATCGAGACCCTTCTTAAAGTATCCATCTGTGTATTCTTTTATGGTTATGTCTCTGTATTTTGGAGGGTTTTCTTCAGACACAAGCTCCTTCATTGGTCCATAAACTGTGGAATTTGGACGTTTACTTGTGCTAAAAAAGCTTGCAACTGAAATCCTTGGTCCTTGTCTATTTGCAAGCACCCTATGCTCCACACTTACAAACTTATCGTTCGTTATCAGCTGCAAAATCAAACCCAACACATATAAACAAAAGACATTTGGCAATTGTTTAAAAAAAAATTATTACGTACTTTACCTGCAAGAAATCTCCAATGTTGATGACAAGAGCTCCAGGAAGAGGAGCGACATCAACCCAAGAGTCTTGATGAAGAATTTGAAGACCACCGATGTTGTCTTGAAGAAGAATCGTAAGGAAAGAGTTGTCTGAGTGTTTACTTATCCCCAAAGTTAGGTCAGGCTGTGGACAAGGTGGGTAATAATGGCAGAGCATAAGCAAACTCTTCAAGCAATCCTTGCTCTTAAGGATCTCAGATTTCAAACCTAGTGCTTCTGAGAGAAGCTCAAAGAGTAAACCACCTAAGCTCATCAGATGTTTTGAATATTGGAACATAGCATCCCTGCAGAGTCAATCAGTGATGTAATAAATCACACTCTTTTCAAGGAAAACAAAGTTTTGGACTTTTTAATCAACTGATGATAATCACATGCTTTGACAATAGATTTCTGCTTGACGCATCCTAGCTGCACAATCCGGCTAACTGAAAATTAACACTATACGAAGTTAAGTCTGTCTCCGTCACCTGCAAGTCACTGGGAGTTCCTCGGGAGTTGGAGGATCTGGAGCTATGTAACAAGAGAAAGAATCTCTCCAGTTAACCGAAGGCGAAGAACTGTATAAATCGAAGTTACTATTGTAGACAAATTTTTTGTTGGCGTTGTCACGCGAGAAATATCGTTTCTTGACCTCAGGATCTTCCTCGTGAAACCTACGAACTCCATCTTTAATCTCTTCAAGAACGTTTAAAGGAACACCATGATTGATCACCTGGAAGAATCCCCACTTCTCCGCCGCGTATTTGACTTTCTGTACGACTGCTTCACGTGAGGCTGTGTCCACATGGACGCTTGCAAAGTCGATGGTAGGGATCTCTAGATCTGTAACAGAGACAGAAGGTTTCTTGTCGGTCAGGAAATCTTGAGGGATGTGGAAGATACGAGGGACTTCCGCGATTTTAGCGTCAACCAGCCCTTTTACTCCTTGTTTTGTCTCGTCGAAAGCTTTGCGCTCGATATAAGGATCGAATTCGATCGAGTTTTTGGTGGCCATTTTCTTGTCTTCTTCTTTCTTACAAGATGTTGTTTGCTTACAAGAAGAAGATAAAGCAAAATGAGTGATAAAAAAGGAACGATTGAGAGCCGACGGGTTTAGTTGTGTGGGACCGAATATGGTCGGTTTTTCGTTGGATTCCGACTGTATTTGATGATTCCATGAATCTTGTCTCGCTCTCTTTCACACACAAACTTTGTGACTTGTCGCAGTTGAATTTATCTTCTCCACTTTTGTTTTACGTCAAGAACTAATTATGCATACAGCCCTACAATCAACTAGTTTTTTTTTTCTAGACACATATATCCCATCAATTTTGTAAGCCTCTACAATCGGTTAAACTATAGTTAAAACATGGATTTATCATTTATGTATAGTTCAATAGATTTGTCTACTAGACAGTTTTGACCTGGTCAACCGTTCTCAACCGGAACAGTCGAGGTATGAATGAACAAAAGACTTGTAGTTGAATTTGAATTCAAACTTGGCAACTTAACCATCAATTCTCTCATTTCTTTTTAATGTGCATCTCTTTCTCAGCTAGGCCTACTCTCAACATCCGAGGAGAAAAAGCTTAAAGGGCAAGCATTCTTTTACTTTCTCGGACTTTCTCGGAAACCAAAACAGCCAAAATCTCGGGAAAAGTTTCGGGCATCTGGGTCCAATACAAAAGCTATTAAAAAATGATGAACGTTTGAATGAAAACATTAGACATTTTGATGTAAATATGTAATGTAACATACCAAGAATCAAATCGATTTTAGAAATAAAAATGGATCGTTTCAATCTTTCTTTCTTCTGAATTCTTCTTATATTTACATTGTTGAATGAACAAACAAACCAAAAAAACATAGATATATTTGTTTCTCAATGCAGAACTGAAGAGTTTCTGTTACTTCTGCTTCGCCCGAAGTATCTTCTCAGCACTGAGTTCGACCGATCCATAACCCTAGTTTCTACTTCAATGTTCAAATCCAGAGGATTCGAAGAAGATGAAATAGCAGTAGCAGAGGAATTAGAGCCACGGTTTGGTCTCACTCTCCTCATTAACGACACCATTCCACGAACCATTCGTCTCAACCTGCCTCCCGAGCCGGAGCCTGCACCGTTGTTGCTATCTGATTCGAGTGTCCCGTGAGCTCTAACCCACGAGATCCGTCTAGGACCATCGCTGTTACCACCAATCCCACCACCGTCCATTTCTGTCAACACCACTGGCAATATTCTCTCTCCGTCTCTCGTTGCGGCGTTAAACCTCCCGACGGCGAATCCTCCTCCAGGAAGTCTCCATATCGTCATTCCCACGGCGTTATTATCCTCCTCGTTATTGCTACTCCGTCGGTTAGGCTCTGAAGGTAGCTCGAATCGACAGACCGGGCATGAGTTACGGATCGAGAGCCACGGCACGATACAGTCGTCGTGGAAAATGTGCTTACACGGCATCTCACGCGCCTCCGTTTCTTGCTCGAAAATCTCCGTGCATACAGCGCAATTCACCTCTGCGCCTATATGGCAATCCGAGATTTCGACTCTCGGTAAAGATTCAATCGCCGATTTAGACGCCGGAGGATTTCCAGATCTACCGATTCCGGTGCCAGACGCCTCGATCTGACTTAGCTGCTCAAGCAACCGCTCAAATCCCGATCCCATCAAGATCTCAGATACAGAATCCGGAAGCGGTCTAAGACCCGACCCGGATCCGTCATCGTAATAAAACTCAAAAGGGCGTGGATCCCTTGCCCCGTCTCCTTCTTCTCCCTCACCTCTCTCGCCGGAGCCTCCTTGGAGAGCGATGACCGGATTATAGGAAGGACGACGACCGGATCTCCGGCGTCTAATTACGGATCTACGGTTGTTGTTGATCGATCCAACTTCAGTGGAAGCTGGGGTCACTAATTCGGCAACGGCGGAGGAGGAATCGTTAATCTCTTCGATGAAACCGCCGTCGCAGTGCGGACAAGCGATGCTGACGGTGGTACCTTGTTCAGCCCAAACGCTGACGAATCGCGTACAGCTATAACACCAATAAGACGCCGTGATCGGTGTTGTCGTCGTTGTCGGCGACGATGACGGCATTTCCAAAACCTTCTAACTCCGTGAGAGGATCTGAGAGAATAAAAAGAAGAAAGAGGAATCGCTGACCATAGTTAAAATGAGAGTGGTAGATATGAGAAAATGAAAACGTGGTTTTTAAAGCGGTCGTATGAGCGGAATTAACGGCGTCCGATTAGACGGTAAATAGACATGTGGCTTGTGTTTGACTGGGTAGAAGATAGCGGAGGTATTAACGGACGTTATGTTAGAGAAGAAGCGTTCAAAGCGTCTGAAAGGTGTTTTGACCCAACGTGGAAAGGGAAAACGCAGAGTTTCTGAAGAAAATTCAAAAGAAGCGCCGTGTCTGCTGGTTGTGGGCCTATGTGGAACCCATTTGATCTCCGTTTTTTCTGGGAAAAGCCACTAGGCGACATCGTCTCGGCCTGTGAATCATACCAGAAGCAAAAGTGTGCTGACTGATTAAATATTAAATGTTTTTTTATTAAATAAATGGTGTATTTTACATTTGTTGTTGTTAGTCAAGTGTTATCATGTTTGGCAATGAGGTGGAGGGTGGAGTCTTTGAAAATTAGTTTTCTTACACGTTGATTGCTCAATAAATTATTGGTGTCAAATTGATAAGATACTAAGGGCTGGAGAGTTTGTCCAAAAAAAAACTATGGGCTGGAAAAAATGTACCTGAAATCCGATTTGAATCTTACATAAAAAAACTCGATCTAATTCGATTCTAGAAAAATACATGATTGAGAATTAAGTCTAAATATTTCGAATATCGGATAATATTAGAATATGAGCCGAACCCAAACAAATATTCAAAATATTTCGAGGTTTTATATAATTTCGAATAATTCTAATATTTTGAATATATTTATTTTATATTAATTGAGAAGTGATTTTAACATTATATTCACTCTTAAAATGTAATTAGGTTAATTATTATGTTAACCTTAATTTATATTGGTAATTTATTTTTATTTTTTAAAATTTATTGCGGAGATATACATAACTTTGGATAAAAAAATGAGATGATAAATATGAAATATTTATCAATTTTTAAATTTTATTTGGAGATATACATAACCTTGAATAAAAAATAAAAAAATTAAGATAAGATGATAAATATGAAAATATTTATGAATATTTTTAATTTTATTTTAGAGATATACATAACTTTAAATTAAAAAATAAGATAATAAATATTAAAATGTTTATGAATATTTTTAAAATTTTAATAAATACTGTTTTGAATTTTATATAGTAAATTCATAGTGTTTATATAAAATTTGAATATATATATTTATAAATGATAAAACATTTTAAATAGACTATAAAATATCTTATTAAATATAATAATATATGTATGTTTAATTATAAATACTCTCATATAGAGTTTTATAATAATAATATTATTATTAAATTATTTTGAAAATTTTTTGTTTTAAAAAATTTATGTTTAATAATATTTGTGCCCGCACATCATACTAGTTTTTGATAATTTGAATAGTTTTTATTTTATTTTTGGATAATACATATATTTTTGAGTATTTTTTAATATTTTAAAATAATTTATTAGATTTTTACGGAGTTTTTAGGTAATTAAAATATTTTTAAATATTTTTAGATTATTGACTTTTTTTAGTTTCTCAAATAATTTTGCATAATTTTATCAGCCAGCAAAAAACTGAACTCATGCCAAAAAAAATTTAAATAGCCAAATGAGTATTATCCTATATATAATAGGAGAAGGGGGGCTCTCTCCAGCCGCCACATCAGCCCCCCTTTGATTGGTCAATTTAAAGCAACATTTACCACATCATCATTTAAATTAAATAAATATCTATTTAATATATGATCATTTAATTTAAATACAATTAGTTAAAGTTATGTAAATATAAATTCTAAATTTGAATTTAATTTAGAATCTTATAAATATATAAATATTATAAATTTTAAAAACATCTTCCATATTTTATGCATTAAATAAATAAAAATTAATAAATCTCATTAAAGTTGATCTTATAACACTAAAAGTAAAGATAACATTATTAAAAAAAAATTATAATAATTAAAAACCATAAAAAAAAGAATCATAAAACAAAAAATATAAATGATAAGAATAATAATTATTATGAATAAAAAATATATCATAAAAATGAGATACAATGACCATAAAAAAAAATATACAAAATATAAAAACATAAAAATAAAATAAAATCAATGAAATATATATAAAAAATTAAAGAAATCTAAAATGATAACAAAAATATTAAAATTCTAGAAATAATTATAAATAAGAATAGAAATAAAATGTTACAAAATGAAATAAAATGATAATAAAACAAGAAATTATATAGAATATAAAAACATAGAAAAAATGAAAATGTATAAATAACAAGTATATATATTAAATAGTTTAAAAATAATAATTTTTTTTATTTATTTATAAATTAAATTAAATTAGTAATCTTATGTTAGCGCATATTCTCTTCTAAAATCATAATAATTATATATAAATAAATACAAATTTGTAAATTAAAAATATATAAAATATTGATACTCAAAATAAATATTAAAATATACTAAATATCAATAAATTCAAGCAAAATCCACGCATTTGCCCCTCTTTGATTGGTCAATTTCACACAAAAATTTTCACATCATCATTTAAACTAAATAAATATAATAATTAATGTATGATCATTGAAATTAAATATAATAAGTTAAAATTATTGAAACATAAATTCTAAATTTGAATTTAATTTACAATTTTATAAATACATAAATATTATATATTATAAATGTTAAATACATTTTCATATTTTTTATGCAATAAATAAACAAAAATAAATAAATCACAATATAAGTGAAATATCAAATTATAAGATTAAAAATAAAGATAACACTACTAAAAAGTTTACAATAATTGAAAATCAAAAGCAAAGAACCATAGAACAAAAAAAATATAAATACAAGAAATAAAAATTATTAAGAATATATATAAAATATTATAAAAATGAGATACAATGATCATAAAAATAAATCAAATATAAAAATATAATAACATAAGAAATAAAACAAAATCAATGAAATATATATAAAATTAAAGAAATATAAAATGGTAGCTAAATATTAAAATATAGAAATTATAATTATTAAGAATAGAAAGAAAATGTTACAAAATGAGATAAAATGACAATAAAATTTAATTATATAAAATATAAGAACATAAGAAATAAAATAAAATCAATGAAATATATATATATAATTAAAAATATATATTAAAATGATAACTAAAAACTCAAATATTACGAATGAAAATTAAAAATTTAAGTGTTTTAAAGAATGAAATGTATAAAACAAGTATATATTTTAAATAGTATATAAAAAAATAAAAGGATGACAAAAAAATTGAAGGAAATAAAGGTTTATAAAAAGTTCATTAAAAATTGATGATTAAAACATTTATTTATAAAACAAATTGAATTAATAATTGTATGTTAGTGCATATTTTCTCCTACAAATCATTATAATAATAAAAAGAAGAAAATACAAATTTGTAAATTAAAAAACATAAAAATATTGAGACTCAAAATAAATATTAAAATATATTAAATATTTACAAATTTAAACAAAATCCGTGCATTTGAGCGGATTCTCTCCTAGTAGTTATAAATCTGAAAACCAAAGAAAACCGAGAACCTGAACTCCCAGCCCTAAAAAAAAATACATTACAGAAACCAACTCGTATCTGTATGCATTGACCTAATTAATATATTGGTACAAGGTTGATAAAATACATACAGGAACCATCTTGTGTCTACACGTATTTACATACTGTATAATGAAGACTCAAAGTTGATCAACTAACTTTTGTTTGTGTTCTCTCATCTGTTTGCAAATAGTGAAAACAGAAAAATCGCAATTACAGCAACTGGCTACCACAACTAGCCGCAAGACTCCCAACAAACACAAACTTAAACCGAGAGTATCAACTTAGCTGTGAAAGCTAACAGTTTACTACCCACAACAATAGAGTGAAACATGTTAATTTGTGATTACATACTCAATTTTCATGGAATATTAAATCAAATCGGTAAGTCCCTTTCCTTGATGGATAAGATTACGCAGGAAAAGAATAGAATCCCTGTGAAACCAATGCAAAAACAATGATCTATAATCCCTCTGAAACCAACAATGGCAGCTCCGAAACTACACCAGAACTGAAAAAATGCCAGCTTGAATCATGGAACGCTGGAAAATAATCATCTGATACCGTCTCAATAGCAAACTCACTAGTGATTCTTCGTGCAGCTATGATCCGTTTGGTGGCACGGATGACTTCCGGGTCTAACGTCACTTGCTCCTCGTACATCTGAAAGCTGTTCCCAAACAATGCGATTCTGGACAATCGATCCATTCTCCAGTTTGCTTGCAATAGGTTGTTGTACAAATTGGCCTCACAGTGTGGCATGAAGAAAAGAGTAGGCTTCAAAGCTTCCCTGCGAGCTTGCTCGTTGACAGATAGAACAGCGCATCCCAGAGACTCTAAGACACTAGATTCAGTTGCCGAGAGGATTGGATCAAATACTTCTATGTTACCAACCCAATCAAACTCTCTTTTCATCAAGACTGCAATGCTCAGCTGAAACCTTGGGGATTCATAAGACTCGATGCTTCCTATACCATACATCACCATCTGAAGCAGTGTTTCAGTGCCTAATACGAGGCGAAACTGGTTTGAAATCTCTGGTGACTTGAGCTGTTCTAAGAATGCAGTGTAGAAATTTGAGCTCTCGACTTTCTTGATAGAGATTTCCATCTTCTTCTTTAATCTTGCTTGCCTCTGTGGATCAACTTCGAGATCATCCGACTTCCATGGTTTCTCTTCTTCTTCCTGAACCTTGGGTTTCGGTTTTCTCCTCCTCTGTCTTCCTTTACTATGTAAGACCACTGTCCACTCACCATTACTATCTGAGTTTTTAACCGTTGCTTCTATTGAAGCTTCCATAAGAAACTAGCCACAAGCCTCCGAAATTAGGGTTTATACTCGATGCAACGATTCCATTACTGGGTTCAGCTACCTAAACATCACAATAAAAAATTTCGATTCAAAACTTAAAATCACTATTATACCCTGAAGAATCTAAGTGAAGTTTCTAAAGTAGAGCGGCATCAACTATATCTACCAATCTCGTTGCCTAATTCCGATCTTATCTACTTTGAGATCGACAAAACGTTCGCAACAGAACAGCAGTGAAACGTAGGTTTAGAAACGATACCACAAGAGGAAGATCAAGAAGCTTTCTTGCAATACAGAAGAAGACGAAGATAACGCTTGGAATATAAAGCAACCGAGTGGACTCAGTGAAACATTGCGGTGAGTTTTCTCCTACCGAGTCATGCAGCGATATGAAACCGGCGATTCGTCCGCGAAGATATGGAAATTAGACATTGGGCTGAAGGGAAATTAAAAGGGCCGGTGTATGGCCCATTAATTAAAAGACTAGACATTGGCGAAAGGCACGAGGCAGAGAGACAACCTAAATCTTGTTTCGTGCAAGTATTTATGACATGTATATTTTTTTCCCCAAATCCAGACAATATTTTTTTTAGCAAAAAGTAGTAGTAGTATTTAATTGCTGCGGCAACTTGTTGCTCGAGGAGTCAATTTGTATAATTCGTCCATAACGTGTTACAGTGTCAGTCCGATGCCCTTGGATTGATCTTAGATGTTACTGTGCATATCTAAAACTAACAAACCAACGGCTTAGGGGTGGGCGTTTGGGTTTCTGTTCGGGTTCGATTTGGGTTATTCGGGTTTTCGGATTTTCGGATTTAGATTCATAAATCCCGTTCGGATATATCTAATAAATGGGTTGGATACAGTTCGGATATAGCCGGATTCGGTTCGTTTTGGATTAGATGTTGAAAACCCAAAACCCATTTTGATTTTATTGGGTTTGGGTAATAATAATATATTCCATGACTCCAATGTAATAAAATCAAAAATCAAACTCATTCCGAGTATAAGAAAAACGTTAGGAAACAACCAAATTAGCTAAACCAATATTATTCAAAAACTAAAGTTTTAAAACAAATGCATAAAACCAAACTGAAAAACATGAAATAAATGTTTTAAAATTTAAAGAACTAAAAGATAAAACTCTCGTCCATCTCAAATTATTACTCACTTGAATCATACTTCTCTTAAGCATATTTTTCCATCATCTCTGCAAAACAACGTTATAATAAACTCAACATTATATACTGGTCTGGGAATTCATGATTTTAGGATTTAAGGATGATAATTAGAGGGTCACTTTGGATTGGATCTTCTCGTTACTTTATCTCTCGAAAATTAGCAAGAAATAAGAGAAGCGTAACCAAATCTGGATGATCTCAAAATCAAGATCTTTACTGTTACCTTAATCTTGAAAGAGGATATTTTCTTTGGCTCTTAAAAGTATCGAATGAAGAAAAACCAATGGTATATCTGATATGTATCATATAAATTCGGTTTATATGGGTTATCTAATTGGGTTTTGGATTTAACCTGAACCGGTCCATAACCCAAAGTATTTGAACTTATGTTTCAATCGATTATTGTGAAGGATCCAAACATGTACTCTACGTTGCATGGAAAAAGAAACGGGTAAGTGAAAACGAAACATTAGGAAACACTGAAACGATTTTTTTGAAAAAATGAAGAAGCGAAACGTTTTGGAAACGTTTGTACATATATTTATAAGAGTAATAAGAATATAATAAACACCGACCATAAAAAAAGTTCAACATAATATTTGAAACAACATAAACATAATTCCAACCATATTTATATAAAAAAAGATTTTAGAACGAAAAATTATAAATACAAACAATGAATCATTTTGACTTAATTTTGAAACTATCAACTTTAATATGAGAAAAATACATGGTAAGTGGTAAATTCGTCTTTTTCTCTGCATTTTTCTGATAGCTTTTTAGGGTACAAATATATTTTATGCCAAGTTTTTCATATTCCTTTTAGTAGCGACGATTTTTTCTAAACAAATTAAAAGGTATCAATTAAACCCTTACATTTTTAAACCATTTACAGTTAAAATAGGAAACAAAATTTCCAAACAAAAAATAAATGGTGTTTCTAAAAACGGATAAGCCATTTCCGTCGCGTTTTCAAAAATTGATATGCGTTTCTATCACGTTTTCAAATCACAATTTTTAAGAAACGTGTTTCTATCGTGTTTCCACGCATTTCCGTCGTTTTTGCATTTCGGAAACATTTTCGAAACGGAAAACGGTCCTCGGACGAAATTTCTATGCAACATAGCCCGTACTAAATCGGCTTTTTTCAGGTCGGATCCGTGTTCGGATTTCGGGTTCGGAAAATATGTCCAGCCCTTCAACGGCTCATGGATTGTGTTTACGTGTGGATATTGTACAATATCTCCAAATGTCTCCTTTCACCTCCTCTCTCTCTCCCAGCTGTCCTACATCATTATGTTTACTTATTGGGCCCAAATCCACCGGTTTTGCGCTCTTTTCTTGGGCCCACATAGCAAGATAATTTCGATAAATCAGTTCTGATCAGTAATTACTATAACACCCTCAAACATAGCTTATTGGCCACACCCGAGTCAATTTCGATTTCTCCCCTACGTTTGAGAACATTCTTTCAGAACATGTACTCATGACATGGCTAAAAGTCACATGTGTCAGTCAGATTTGAGCGTATAATTGGTGATGAGTGCAAACGATATCTAAAAGCTCTAGCTAACTTGTCCACGTTGGAATCAGATGTTGCACTTTTAACCTTTAAAAAAAAAAAAACCGATTTTCTCACCTTCCCAAAAAGCAAGGCTCTACGAATTTATCGGCTTTTTTGCCCCTGATCCGATTTTATTTCACATGTTGTTTTGAGCTTCAGAGAATTGAATCCGTAAGTTGTTTTGAGCTTCAGAGAATTGAATCCGTAAGAAATTTCTAAATGGGGAAGGAAGCTATGATGAACGGAGAAGACGCCGTCGGGGATGTTGATATGGTTCCGGAATGGGAGATTGGATTACCGAGCGGAAATGATTTGACGCCCTTGTCTCAGTCTCTAATCCCGTCGAATCTCGCGCTAGCTTTCAGCATCGTCCCGGAACGGAGCCGTACGATCCAAGACGTCAATCGCGCGTCGCAGAACACGCTCTCTACGCTGCGCTGCAATGGATCTTCTGGAGGACCAAACGCCTCGTCGTCGAACACGGCGGTTGCGGCAGAGGAGGAGGTGGTGGAACGAGCTGGATCGACTAGCCCGGGATCAGATCCGAAGAAACAGAAGAGATCAGATGGCGGCGAGGCGGTGGATTCCATGGTGGAGGAAGGAGATTCCCAGGCTGAAGAAGATCCGTCAGGGAAGACACTGAAACGTCCGCGTCTGGTCTGGACACCTCAGCTTCACAAGAGATTTGTGGACGTGGTGGATCATCTAGGGGTTAAAAGCGCAGTGCCGAAGACGATTATGCAGCTGATGAACGTCGATGGGCTCACTCGCGAGAACGTCGCTTCTCACCTGCAGAAGTACAGGCTCTACCTCAAACGGACTCAAGGATTGGCGACGGAATGCCCGTCTTCTTCGGATCAGCTCTTCTCGTCCACGCCGGTTACTCCACATAGCTTCCAAGACGGCGGAAGCGGTGACGTCCAGGCGAATGGAAAACTAGGGTTTCCTATCCCGGTTCCGTCGATGATGCCGATGCCAATCTACGGGCATCACATGGGGGTGCAAAGATATCACCATAGTAATCATTGTCATCAGTATCATGACAACTAGAATGGTGTCTTTGAGCCAAACCCATATATGATACAACCATGGCAACCTCTCCTTTAGTTGGTGGTGGTGGCGTGAATGACAAGTAAAAGGATCTAAAAGGTCTGTAATTTGTTTTTTTTTATCTTCTGAAGTTGGGAAAGTTCAGTCTCGTTTCTGTAAGCACATTTAATTATTTTACATAATTTGATGACAGTTTATATATAGGGCTACATTATAGACTATAGAGACTATAATATGGTTACTAGTTATTGGATACTTCACAATATTTGTATTACAATCCAGATCTGATGTTTCATCACTCTTGAGAACTGTGTAATCTGGCTCACTCTTCAGAAGCTTACACTGAGTCTACACTTTACAACTCACAGAGTGTGATACGCTTCTGACTTTGTTGCTATATGGAAATCTTCATCTTTAAGGAATTAACAAAGTCGTCTAATGAGGTGCATGAGGAACCTCCACTTCTGACAGAGGCTTCGAGGTTCTCTTTCAAATCAGTGGCTCTCTTCCTCATATGTGCTCCTTCTTCATCCACAATCAATCTCTTGACAGCTCTCTCCACAGTTTCTTTCTCCAGCTCTCCCTCCAACTGAACTCCAATTCTCCAAATACTCTGTAAGTACCTCGCATTGACTTTCTGTTCACTCGTAAAGGGCCTGCAGATCATTGGAACACCTTCCCCGATGCTCTCTAGTGTCGAGTTCCATCCACAATGACTCCAAAACCCTCCTACTACAGGATGTCTTAGAACTTCCATCTGTGGAGCCCATTTCACAATGTAACCTCTCTCTGAAACAAGCTTGTTGAATTCCTCTGGTAAAGTCTCTGTCCATTCCGAGGCCGGAATAGAACCGGGTCGGATCACCCACAAGAAAGGTTGGTTGCTATTATTTAGTCCCCAAGCCATCTCCAACATGTCTTTGGTGTCCACTAGAGCTAAGCTTCCTAAGCTTATGTATATAACCGATCTTGGTTTATGCATGTTCAACCACTCGATACAGCTTCTGTCCTCTTCAAGCAAACTAGAAGGTGCAGAAGATGCAATGTGAAGCGGGCCTATAGGATACACCGGCACTTGTAGCTCTCGTTGCAACCGTTCCAAGTAAGAGCTCTCTAGACAGCTCGCTGTGTTGATGATAACTGCGGAAGCTGTTCGAGTGTTAACAACTTCACTGTAGATCTTGATGATACTCTCTAGCGGCCCAGATGCTGTAGTTGGTAGGTCCTTGTACCTTAGAGGATGCAACCCTGGAAACAAATTGTCTTGCACTTCAGGATCTGCAAAGTTTCACAAGCCATTGGTTATCACTAAATCTAAATGGGCTCCTAATAATTTCTGGAAACAGCTAGAATCTTGGGTACCTTTCATGTCGATCAAGAACTTGTCTGCGTTGACTTTGGCCAAAACAGAGCGACAAACAAAGGTGGTAGCATTTGAAGTACTGAAGACAACACTGGGAAGTTGAAACTCCTTAGTTGCAGCTGCAGAGAAGTACATGAACTCATCATAGACGACACAAGCAATATCATCATGGTCACCTTGTTCCTGCAATAGTTGACCTAAACAGTGCTTGAAGCTTTCCTCACAAATTTGATTGAGCTTTATTACAAACTGGAGTCCTCCGAGGCTTTTGAGATCAGTGTCGGCTAAACTACCCGGGATGGTGAGAAAGTGAAAATCTGAGAAGTCTTCGGAAGAGCTAACCCGATTATACCGAGTCTGAATAATAGTAATGGAGAAGCCTTTAGAGTGAAGAGCTTTCCCGAGTTGCATAATAGGAGTGACATGACCTTGTGCTGGTACTGGAACCAATACTATCATTCTCTTCGCTTGCTTTTCATCCATTCTTTCTTCGGTGTAGAAATGGGTGTCTTCGTTCATTACAATGAAGATATCTTTTTAAGCGAATTTCTAAAACCTTAAAATGAAAGATCGATTTCAGATGAGATATATATATACATATATATATGATGATTTATGACGAAATAAAATCATCTGTTTATAAAAACGGAACTTTACTTTATCATTAATATTTGATCTTAATCGTCCATCTTTTAATTGTTAAATTTTAATTTTAACCGTTCATCAAAATATACTAATAGATAAAATCATCCAAATATACTAATGAATAAACATATTTGATATTGTCTAAATATTTTAATAAATAAACATATTTGACATTATCTAAATATCATAGTGGATAAACATCATCCAAATATCTTAATGGAAAAACATATTTAATATTATCAAAATATCTTAATGGATAAATAAGTTTGATATTATATCCAAATATTCTAATGAATAAACATCATTTAAATATTTTAATGAATAAATATTTTTTATATTATCAAAATATCATAATGGATTAACATTGATAGTATTACAAAACAGTTTTAATTTCAATCAACTATCAAAATAGAGATTTCAACCGTTGATCTTCACTTCTTAGTTAAATAAACTTAATAATAGAAATAATTCCAAATTTTTTTAAAAAATAGCAATTCTGAAAGAAAACATGTAACTATAAAATCATGTTATAGAATCATAATATAATATATATATTCCTTACAATAGTTAGATTTGCTGAGCATTGGTATTAATCTGCTCAAGATTCTCCTCGTCAGACTGCTTCCCCCCATCCGCAGTTTCTGTCCCAACATGAAAAGTTTCAAGCTCATTGATGAGTGTCTGCATAACAGAACCCGCAGAAACAGAACCCAATGTGGTTTCTATCTCATGCCCTGAATTCCTTTACCCTTGGTTGTCTGCAGTATTGTCACGGTAGATGTACATGCTGAGCCATTGTGCTTCCACCTCTGACAGACAGTACATTGAGCTGGCAACCAAGGATAGTAGACTTCAACCTCCACTGCTGATCCATCCAGATTTTTGAACTGGATTTTATTCACTAGGGGATTATGTAGATTCACTTCTATCAACATCCGCGCCATATCCAGTCTCGTGCACCTCTCAGTATTAGGATGCAGCTTCACAAAATTTTCAGTTGGCTTCGCTAACCAATTTAAACCCTTATGCGAGAACAGATTATTGGGAATCCCCTTGATGTCAGCCCACAATGGCATAGCTGATAGGTCTGGTGGATTGAGAGCAGACGTTGGAGTCCATTCATTGACCACCAAAGGAACATCGGATATGTGCCAATACTTTCTCTTTAGAGTTCGAGACCTAATATGACCATCTTCAATTCGGAACAAAACAATGTTCTTATCAATAAACTGCACATCGATTTTTGATCCCCTACCAGTGCTATTCCACAATCGATTGACAGTAGCGTGAATGAGACCAATATTAGGAGCATCTCCAATAAAATACCCGACAACAAAACTCTTCCACAAAGGGGTCGAGTCAGACATTATCTCTTCCGGAATCTCCATCAAAGCGACTCCATTTATCACCTCGAACACAGGCTGAGCCTTAGGATCAATCGATACATCTTTGGACCATGCACATTTTGGGGACGAAGGAGGGTTGCTCGGAATCTCCATTGGAGGCGACGGCTCCATCGGAAGTGGAGATCGTCGAGGTGTTGCCCTAAATCGCCGTCTTTAGTCTAGCTCAGGAGAATAAAACAGCCGTAGTTGTTCATGGGGAAAATTCAGGTGCCGAGAAGGATTGGATAGATGTGGGAAATCCCAGGGAAGAGTTCAGTACTGAATCAGAGTTTGGAGAGGATAAGAGTTTGGAAGAGGTATTGGTTTCACCATCCCGTTATCAAATACTAGCAAACATAGAGGAAGAGGGAATTGATAGTGAGTTGGAGGAGGATGAACTGGTTGAGAAACGTGCTAAGACAGCTATTGATACACGCAAGGCCAAGCAACCAATTAAAATAAAGAAGAGGATAGCTCGCACCAAAGATCTGAAGTATGTGGCTGGCCAAAAGACAACAAAGAAAGCTTCCAGTAGGAAGTTATGACGTCATTCTTTGTCTGGAACATGTGCGGGTTCAACATGCCGTGCAAACACGCAGTGGTTCGAGATTGGGTACAGTATGAAAAGCCAGTTTTTGGATGTTTACTGGAAACTAGAGTGCAGGAGGAAAATTTCCAAACATGTTTTGAAGCAGCACTGCCAGGTTGGAAAGCATATCACAATTATGATAACCATCCCCTTGGCCGTATCTGGTTATGTTGGACAGGAACTATAACTGTGACTCTTCTTCACAAGAGTGCACAAATCATCTTGTGTACCATTCAGAATCAAAATATTGGGGAACAATTCATCTGTTCAGCTGTCTACGCTTTCAATCAAGTAGCAAATCGAGTGAGCCTCTGGGAGGAAATTAGAGCAACTAGGCAGGCCTACATCCACTTATCCCTCCCATGGATAGTGATGGGGGATTTCAACACTACTCTGAACTCAGATGAACATTCATGTAACCTGCAATACCTCACTGACCAGACATGTATGAGACATTTCCAAGAAGCTGTGGCTGATTGTGGTTTGTCAGACCTTTCTTTTACTGGATCTTTGTATACATGGGGAACAAAAGGCAAGAGGACCCCATTGGAAAGAAATTGGACAGGGCTCTTATAAATGGGGAGTGGCTAGCTGCTTATCCTCACTCTCATGCCACCTTTGACGCAGGTGGAGTCTCAGATCACGCAAGGTGCTTCATAAGAATCTCAGGCAACCAGGAGAAGCAACGAAAGCCTTTCTGATTCTTCAATTATTTAACATAGCATGAGGACTTTCTTTCTATAGTGGCACATAGATGGAGTGAATCACAACCGCTTTACCACTCTAGAGTAGCCTTACAGCTTTTTCATAAGAAATTGAAGGCACTGAAGGCAGACATGAGGGATCTGAACATGACTCAATACGGAGATCTTCCGAGCAGAACCAAGAAAGTGTATGAGGAGATGTGTATTTGCCAGAATGCAGTTCTATCTGACCCTAGCAATCAAAATCTGGAAGCTGAGGCCTTAGCATCTGAGAAATGGAATAAGGTAGCAAATATTGAGGAGAAATTCTATAGACATAAGTCTTGTGTTAGGCAACTCAAGGCAGGAGATCGAAATACAGCTTTCTTCCATCGTTCAATTCAGAGCCGCAATGCAAGGAACTCGATTAAGGTTCTTATCTCTGCTTCGGGAGAGACCCTCACGTCAATGGAGGAAATAAAAAAGGAAGCAGTAGGGCATTTCCAAAAAAATTTGCAAGCTCAACAAGTCAGTAACGATGATATATCAGTTGTGGGGCCGCGTGAGCTGTTAGCGTGCCGCTGCTCGGAGTCCAGCAGATCCGATCTTGTAGCGTCAGTCACAGCTAAGGAGATCAAATCCGCTTTATCAGCTCTTCCTAGCGATAAAGTGTCAAGACCTGACGGCTACACTAAGGAATTCTACGTTGCAGCCTGGCCAGTGATAGGGAAGGATATTATCACAGCGGTTCAATCTTTATTCCTGTTTGGTGTCCTGCCTTTAGGTATTAACGCTACTATTCTTACTTTGATCCCAAAGTTTGAGAACGCGCAGACCATGAAGGATTTTAGACCGATCACATGTTGTAATCAGTTATATAAACTGATCTCAAAGATTCTAGCTAAGCGGTTGAAGAGGATCTTGCCATAAGCTATTGAAGCTAACCAATGTGCTTTCATAAAGGGCAGGCTCTTGCTGGAAAATGTACTGCTTGCCTCAGAACTCGTCAACGGCTATCACAAGAACACTCTCTCCTCTAGGTGTGCCGTCAAG
The DNA here is from genome assembly GCA_030180135.1 of Orychophragmus violaceus. Taxonomy (NCBI): domain Eukaryota; kingdom Viridiplantae; phylum Streptophyta; class Magnoliopsida; order Brassicales; family Brassicaceae; genus Orychophragmus; species Orychophragmus violaceus. The sequence continues at coordinate 14,372,484 of CM058238.1, read as the reverse complement.
TTTGACATAGCAAAAGCTTTCGATACGGTCAAGTGGTCTTTTACCACAGCAGTTCTAAAGGCAATGGGGCTTCCTGAACAATTTATTATGTGGATTAAGGTATGTATCTCCATTGCATCTTTCTCGGTTTCTATTAACGGTTTTCTGGAGGGATTCTTCACTAGTGCAAGAGGCATACGACAGGGATGCTCCTTGTCTCCATATTTGTACATCATACTCAACAATGTTATGTCGAAGATGTTGAACAAAGCTGGCGAGGAGAATAGTTTCGGATACCACCCGAAATGTCGTGAAGTGAGGCTGGCCCATTTAAGCTTCGCCGACGACATTTTGGTATTCACTTATGGTACCTCCAGATCGCTAGAGGGAGTTTTGGGAGTGCTGAGGCGTTTTGCAAACATATCGGGTCTCCATATAAACACAAACAAGTCAACGATATTCACTCCGGGAAATAACTCTCAACATTTGTCTGCTACTGCTTCCAGTACGGGAATTAATCTTGGAACGTTGCCGATTAGATACATGGGTCTTCCTCTCACTACAAAGGGTCTCACTAGGCACGACTATGAGCCGTTAATAGATAAGATCAGAAAAGGATGATGGGCTGGTCAAATAAGCCTCTCTCTTTTGCTGGTCGTCTACAATTGCTGAAGTCAGTCATAACGAGTACTATTAATTTCTGGAGCTCGGCTTTTGTATTACCTGCTGGATGTCTAGATACTATTGAGAGCCTATGCAGCTCTTTTCTATGGTCCGGGACTCCAAACCAACCACATAAAGCTAAGGTTGCTTGGCAGGATCTATGTTATCCGAAATCAGAAGGTGGATTCGGACTTCGAAGTCTACAGCATTCTTCCAAGGTCTTCACTTTACATCTGGTATGGCGTCTATTTACCCTATACGGATCATTATGGGTGGCATGGACTCGTCACTATCTCTTGCGCAACGAGTCCTTTTGGGATGTTAAAGCAGGTAGTAATGGTTCTTGGCTTTGGCGGAAGTTACTGAAAATAAGGGACGAGGCCTATCACTTCATTAAATTTGAAGTGAGAATGGTAAAGATATATTCTTCTGGTTTGATGATTGGTTGGGAATGGGAAAGCTGATTGATGTTTTTGGGGAAGGAGGAACTAGAAATCTTGGTATAGCGCGTAAAGCCAAGGTTGCAGACGCAGCATCCTCAACCCAATGGTTTTTTTGAGACCGTAGAGCACGTGCGCATCAGGAAGCGCTCCATTGTATTCAGTCTGAGCCTTTACCGGCTCTAGAGGCAGAAGGAGATAGAATATTATGGAGGCATTCAACCGATACATACCGTGAGCAATTCTCAGCCATCAACACTTGGGAGCAGTTACGCCTAAAAAGAGACAACGTGAGATGGGCAAAGGTATTGTGGTTTGGCTAGGGAGTGCCTCGGTACGCTTTCATTTCGTGGCTAGCCATCTGGAAGGCTATCCACAGGTGACAGGATGCGGGATTGGGGTATTCACCAAGGTTGTGTTCTATGTGGGGAGCAGAATGAAACACGAGATCATTTGTTCTATGCTTGTCCGTACACCTACACACTTTGGGTAAGAATTGCAGGACAACTGATATGAGCTGCTGTAAATCCAGATTGGGAGGTGACTCTAGCTCAGTTGACACACACTAGACTCCCCCAAATGGACTATGTTCTCCTACGGCTCGCCTTCCAAACATATATTTACTTCGTATGGAGGGAGCGAAACTCTCGGATTCACCAAAAGGGCTGGATCGCGGTGGAGAAGTTGACAGCTATGACAATAAAGGCGATCACAAACAGGAATTATTCACTTAATTACAAGGTTGGGCATAAAATAGAAGGGTTGATGCGAAGATGGTTCCAAGTCAGTGCTACTTAACTATATAACTCTCATAGAATAGTTTTTCATTTATTCTTTTTGATTTTGCCTTGTAAATGTCACATTCTTTCCAACATAGCTCAATAAATTTGATATTTCATCAAAAAAAAATAGTTAGATTTGAAATGATATGAATCTGAATAAAACAAATCTAAATCCGTGATGCGGTCATCAGAACTAGACCAGGTCAGGCGCTGACTGACTCAATCACTAACTCAACCACTACGTCAAGCAGCGCAAAGAAACCAAGAGAAGTCAAGGCCACAATGATTTCTGATCCAAAACCAGGTATATGACTGATTATACATCTAACAATCAATCCTAAGAAGACATATGACCCAGGAGGAATCATAACACATGGAGAAGAGATTATGGAGCCGAGAAGATCTAACAAGGCATATGAGCTTATCTTAGCTCAAGTGGAGACCAAGGTCAAGACATCTAGCTCAGCCCATCATCAGCACGCCACTAAGAAGAATCATCTCCAAAAGATGACCCAAGAAGAAGATACTGAGAAGGAGCTAACCATATGTAGCATCACAACTAGCTCAGCGGATAACATCACAACTAGCTCAGCAGACTTGCCATATATGGAAGCACTCACATTTGGAAGGTCAATTCAGCACCAAACCTTTACCTATCAAAACTACAGTGTTTTGATCTCCTTTCCATCAAGTCCAGACGTCCTCAGCTGCACAAGACCACACAAGATTCTCCATAACTTCAACAAGTCATACTTACCATTTTTGGAGAAGAAAGAGATCAAACACCAACGGCTTCTTTCCAAGAATGCAAGCTGTGATTTATTTGTCAATCAAGCTGTTCCAAGGATCCTCACTTACCCCCTAAAGCCATCCAGATAAAAAGAAAGCAACAAGAGCTTGGATCCTTACCATTTTCAGCCTAACGGCTAGTTTCTCATTAAGTCTCGATTTCTTTATGATTTTTAGTCAATAGGACCGTTTGTAAAGAGCCTATAAAGGCATAGTTTAGCTCATTTTATTATTCACCTTTCAACCTTTCAATCAAAGTATTATTCAGTTTCTTCAAAGAGTGTTCTTTGTTAAGATATTTTGTCTTGGGATTCATTTGAGTGATTTAATTGTTTCCAAAGATTATTGGATTAGGATTGCTTGTGTGACTCAAGCAGAACTAGTTCACCACCGATTGAGAGAGTCAATCAACACCCACCGGTTGAGAGAGTCCATCACCTTCCATCCATTCCACCCATCTCGGTCAAGTAAGAGAGCTTTTAAGCCAGTGCTTGTCCTCCGTCAATACATCGCTCAAGCTTCCGCTTTGGGGCTGCATCATCTGGTATCAGAGCCGAAAGGTTCCTAATCAGGTGTTATCTATCTTTACCTTTCGGTTATTGCATCTAGTTTCTTTTTTCGTTTCATCTTAAAACAAAAACCCATACAATTGTTTTTCTTGCATTTTATTCATAGTTCAATTCTGTTTTGTTGTTTGCATCTTTAAAATCGAAAATCCCATAAAAAGAGTCTTTGTTTTGTGTTCTTTTGTTTTAGTTCTTATTTTTGCATTCATAACAAAAAAAGAAATCAGAAAAAGATTTAACAAAGAAGAATAAGTTTAACATTTTTGATCCGATTTTTCATCAGAATTTTTGGTTCAAAATGTTTCTTTCCTTTTTGTTTCTCAAAAAAAAAAAATCCAAAGTTTTAGTAAAAGGCTCCCTTGATTTGATTCAAAGAAAAATTCAGTTTTCCTTTTAAAACCCATCCAAAAACGTGTGCAACAATCAACAAAAGGAAAGTTGATATTTATTTTCAAAATCTAGCCATCTTTAACTTTTCAAAAAAAAAAAGTTTGAATCTGATTTCAAATCTTCCTAAACTTTGTTTTCAAAGTTTTGATTTTCGTATTGCACTTGTTTGTGATACTTCTAAAGCCAACGACACTTGTTTTCAAAAAAAAAGGAAGGTTTTCACTTTTTATTCAATCCAACTTCGAACCCATTGATACTCTTCTGTTTTGAAAATTGTTTTAGGAACTAAATTAAACATGGGAGAAGGAGCAGCTACTGATCAGATCACCATGAATCATCTTCTTGAAGTCTTGAGAGGCATGAATGAGCATCTGACCCAGCTAGAACAGTCCCATCCTATACAACAACAAGAAGAGAATGGATTTGGGAATGCACCAGGAGCTACTTATGTGGAGCCTAAACCACCAGACCAACCTTGGAGAACAAGAACGACAAAGTCACATCCACCAAGGACTTCCCAACGAAAAACAGGGAGTGACTCAAGCCGTGCAACATTCCAAGCCACTTACAAGTCAAAAGTCAGGTTAATTTGGGATGATGGATATTATTATTATGGACCTGAATTCTTTGTATATCCAGGAGGTAAAGCAAGCTATATAGATTGGGAAAGCAACATGGAAGAGTACTTTAGCTACTATTGTGTTCCTGATGAAGAGCGACTCTACATAGCACTTGGACAACTCACCAAAGAGGCTCTAAAATGGTGGAACAAAGAAGAGTATGAGAGATGGTACTACAAGGAGCCAAAGATCAGTTAATGGGATGACTTAAAGCTGAGCATGTGGGAGAAGTATTGTTCACATAACAAAACTACTTATCCTTCAAAGAGATCATCAACATCTTTAGCTTGTGCAAGAGGCCAATAAATCTCAAACAAAGTATCAAGGTAAGTTCTCTGTCTCTAAGAATACATTAGAACTAATGTGTTGTAAGTGTAAGAGCAGGGATCATGTTGCTAAGGACTGTCCAAGAAAGCGTACCACAACATCACATGGTGAAAACCTAGTACCACAAGAGACCAAAGGAGGAGAAAAGCGATCAGCAACCTCTAAACCATTTAATGAGTTTCCCACCTTCAGATTTTCACCAGTAGAACACACTCACGAAGTCCTGAAGGAGAAGCAAGAGCAGAAGCTGAGCCACAAAGCTTCACCCAATGCAACCGGACCTAGTTTTGATGCCTCACTCAAGCTGCTAGACATGCCAACACAAGGTAAGTGTTCTAACATTGTAAATTTCAAAGAGCCAACATGTTATAGGTGCCATAGGAGAGGACATTTTGCTACAAATTGTCCATCTAGGAAGTTTTTCAAAGATATAAAATCAGAGTTGAAATTGGAAGTAACTGACACAAATGATAATTTTGTGCAATCTGATATTTTAATTTCCAATTCAAGACTCATGCACTTGTCTTTGCCAAAGAGTTTTGATCCAGGAATAAGGCAAGAAGAAGAGCACACAAGTCAAAAGGACATCAACCGTGAGGTGCAAGCAAACAAGGTGAATTCTGAACTTAAAGTGAATAAACTTGTTTGTCCAACCACTATTATGATGCACTTGTCTCTGGACCAAAAGGTTCATGAAAGTTTAGATGCCAAAGAAGAAGTGGAGCAACATCAATGTCATGATACACAAGCAAGTAAAGGACAAGAGTACATTCAAGGTACCATCATGACTGTTGTACCAAGACATGAGCGAGATAAGGTAAGTCAATATCTTACTCAAAATGTTCATACTGATTCCAAGGATATGATAATGCATTTGTATTGTCCAAAAGAACTTGAGAAAGATATAGGTCTTGAAGTCAAGTTTCGAGCAGAATCATCAACACAAAGGAATCAAGGTGAGAAAGATCATGGAGCTTCAACCAACGATGAACTAGAGCGTAAAACCTCTAGTAGTACATGCACCAGGAGAGATGCGACTCTGAACCAGCTTGTCACATCCATAATGGTAAGCTCCAAACTTATGCAACCTGTTTTTAAAGTCTCAAACTCAGATATAATCCACTTGCTCTTTCCCTTAAGAGTTGACTTAGGTACAGGTCTGATAAAGATCAAGAAGCCAAAGGCAGAAGGAGTCTTGAAAGAGAGACCAAAACCGAGCCATGTTTCCACACATGAGCCACAAGCAAATCAAAGGCTTGACGTATATCATGCTTCAACCAAACATGAGGGTATTTCTGAACTTGGAATGAGTATTCTTGATTATCAATCCACTGGTATGATGCACTTGTTTCTTGAGTCAAGTGTTGAGACAGGGATTAGATCTAAAGATAAGGCCAAATGGGAGATCAAAGAAGAGCCACCAGACCAAAGCGAGGACACTACATCAAATAACATTGTGAGTCTTTCTTTGATCCACTTCATTTCCCATGACTCAACAGTTGTGTTAAAAGATTTGTTGAGCTTAAGAGAGGATGATATATCAGTAGCACATGAAGATGACTCTAAGAACAATGATTCAAACCGTTATTTATGTGAAAAGAAGCCCATAATGCACTTGTTTCTTTGCCAAAGTGTTGAGCATATTTCAGGTCTTAAAGAGAGCAGAAGCAAGATAAGCAAAGGAGGCGTCACACCAGCTCAAAGAAGAGGAGCATTGCTGTCCTATCTACTCAAAGAAGAACCACCGGATGCTCAAAAATTCCACCGGAATCAAAATGATTCCCAAGGTAATCTTCTAAACCCTCATTCACTTCATTGGACTAACTTGACTTATCTATGTGCAGGGTATCAAGTTTTGAGGTCAAAACTTCTTGAAGAGGGAGGGTATGATGCGGTCATCAGAACTAGACCAGGCCAGGCGCTGACTGACTCAATCACTAACTCAACCACTACGTCAAGCAGCGCAAAGAAACCAAGAGAAGTCAAGGCCACAATGATTTCTGATCCAAAACCAGGCATAAGACTGATTATACATCCAACAATCAATCCTAAGAAGACATATGACCCATGAGGAATCATAACACATGGAGAAGAGATTATGGAGACGAGAAGATCTAACAAGGCATATGAGCTTATCTTAGCTCAAGTGGAGACCAAGGTCAAGACATCTAGCTCAGCCCATAATCAGCACGCCACTAAGAAGAATCATCTCCAAAAGATGACCCAAGAAGAAGATATTGAGAAGGAGCTAACTATATGTAGCATCACAACTAGCTCAGCGGATAACATCACGACTAGCTCAGCAGACTTGCCATATATGGAAGCACTCACATTTGGAAGGTCAATTCAGCACCAAACCTTTACCTATCAAAACTACAGTGTTTTGAGCTCCTTTGCATCAAGTCCAGGCGTCCTCAGCTGCACAAGACCACACAAGATTCTCCATAACTTCAACAAGTCATACTTACCATTTTTGGAGAAGAAATAGATCAAACACCAACAGCTTCTTTCCAAGAATGCAAGCTGCGAGTTATTTGTCAATCAAGCTGTTCCAAGGATCCTCACTTACCCCCTAAAGCCATCCAGATACAAAGAAAGCAACAAGAGCTTGGATCCTTACCATTTTCAGCCTAACAGCTAGTTTCTCATTAAGTCTCGATTTCTTTATGATTTTTAGTCAATAGGACCGTTTGTAAAGAGCCTATAAAGGCATAGTTTAGCTCATTGTATTATTCACCTTTCAACCTTTCAATCAAAGTATTATTCAGTTTCTTCAAAGAGTGTTCTTTGTTAAGATATTTTGTCTTAGGATTCATTTGAGTGATTCAATTGTTTCCAAAGATTATTGGATTAGGATTGCTTGTGTGACTCAAGCAGAACTAGTTCACCACCGATTGAGAGAGTCAATCAACACCCACCGGTTGAGAGAGTCAATCACCTTCCATCCATTCCACCCATCTCGATCAAGTAAGAGAGCTTTTAAGCCAGTGCTTGTCCTCCGTCAATCCATCGCTCAAGCTTCCGCCTTGGGGCTGCATCAATCCGATCTGAAAACAGTTGAATCACTTAAACATATTCTTGATTCTTTTATCTATTGGATCAAGAACCTAAAAGGATCCGTTCTGAATCAAATCTAAGGACCTAAATACCCAAAGCTAGACAAATTCTTTTTTTTTTATAATAAATATTCGATTATATTAATGGTTAACCGATTTTTAACCGGAGATCAACCGGGTTTACAATGAACCGAACCAAAGTAAAAATACCAACCCTAGATAACCGAAAGAGAACTCCCAAACCGGCCACGAGAATTTTTACGACACCCGTTGCCACCCTTTAGGGACGAAACCGAGCTTTCCCCGCCGCCACCGGCGGATGCGCTCTAGAGAGATTCATGGCGCTCGGAGGACACCTTCCAGCATGGCGTGAAAATCCGACCCCAGCCGACTCTCCAGCACCCTGAGCACTGACCTCCTCTCTCCTTCACCTGACGACGACGTATCCTGCTGGAGCACCACGAACTCACCCAGCGGAACCTCTCCCAACAAGCTCTAATGACGGCACCTCCTCGGAAACACTGTTATTTGTCGCAGAAGCCTAAATTTTCCGATTGCCTCAAATATGCTCTCCTCCGGCAAGGAAGACTTTTTCGGGAACCTGGACATGCGACAAGGCACGCACCCACCCATGTCCACCACAGTGGCTTAGGTGTAGCCACCACCGCCACGACATCTGCCTCACACGCATCGAAACCCACCAATCCTTTTCGCCGGAAGACGAAAACCAGATCACAGATGCTCCTCCATTCCATGGGCTCCCTGCCTCCACCACACGTCCTCAAGCAGCAAGGCGGTTCCCGACTCACCAGAATATGACCAAACACCGACCTCCGGACACGACGTCGGCAGCGAAATGTGTCTCCAAATGAGGAAACCCTTTTATTTTGTGGAAACTTCCCAAACATTACACTTCAAATAGAATAACATGTCCTTTTTTTTCTATGGCATTTTGATACATAATGCTAAACGAGTAGTCTCTTCTTATACACTTTTGAATTTGTTGCTATATGGAACTCTATATTTTCAAGGAATTAACAAAGTCGTCTAATGAGGTGCATGAGGAACCTCCATTTCTAACAGAGGCTTCAAGCTTCTCTTTCAAATCGATGGCTTTCTTCCTCATATGTGCTCCTTCTTCATCCACAATCAACCTCTTCACAGCTCTCTCCACAGTTGCTTTCTCCAGCTCTCCCTCCAACTGAACTCCAATTCTCCAAACACTCTCTAAGTACCTGGCATTGACTTTCTGATCCCCGGTAAAAGGCCTGCAGATCATTGGAACACCTTCCCCGATGCTCTCTAGTGTCGAGTTCCATCCACAGTGACTCCAAAACCCTCCTACCGCAGGATGTCTGAGAACTTCCATCTGTGGAGCCCATTTCACAATGTAACCTCTCTCTGAAACAAGCTTGTTGAATTCCTCTGGTAAGGACTCTGTCCATTCCGAAGCCGGAATAGAACCTGGTCGGATCACCCACAAGAAAGCTTGGTTGCTATTACTCAATCCCCATGCCATCTCCAACGTGTCTTTGGTGTCCATTAGAGCTAAGCTTCCTAAGCTTATGTATATAACTGATCTTGGTTTCTGCATGTTCAACCACTCAATGCAGCTTCTGTCCTCTTCAAGCAAACTAGAAGGTGCAGAAGCTGCAATGTGAAGCGGGCCTATAGGATACACCGGAACTTGTATCTCTCTTTGCAGCCGTGCCAAAGAAGAGCTCTCTAGAAAGCTCGCTGTGTTGATAATAACAGCAGAAGCTGTTCCAGTGTTAATAGTCTCGCTGTAAATCTTGAGCATATTCTCTATTGTCCCAAATACTGAAATGGGTAAGTCCTTGTACCTTAATGGATGCAATCCTGGAAACATCTTGTCTTGCATTTCAAGATCTACATAGTAGACAAACCGAAATGGGTTAAGTTAAATGGATCTTGAAATCGAGGTAAGAATCTGGTGTACCTTTCATGTTGATCAAGAACTTGTCTACGTTGACTTTGGCCAAAACAGAGCGGCAGAGAAAGGCAGTAGCGCATGTAGTACTGAAGACGACACTGGGAAGTTGAAATTCCTTAGCCGCAGCTTTTGAGAAATACATGTACTCATCGTAGACGACACAAGTGATCTCATCATCGTCACCTTGTTCCTTCAATAGTTGACCTAAACATTGCTTGAAGCTTGCCTCGCAGGTTTGATTGAGCTTCATCATAAACTGGAGTGCTCCTAGGTTTTTGAGATCAGTGTCGGTTAAACTACCTGGGATGGTGAGAAAGTGAAAATCTGAGAAGTCCTCGGAAGAGCTGACTCGATTATACTGAGTCTGAATAACAGTGATGGAGAAGCCTTTAGAGTGAAGAGCTTTCCCGAGTTGCATAATAGGAGTGACATGACCTTGTGCTGGTACTGGGACCAACACTATCCTTCTCTTCACTCGCTTTTCATCCATTCTTTCTATGGTGTAGGAACGGGAAGAAGCAGACAGGGAGACAGATGTGGGTATACTTTTACCCTAGATAGATCTGGTCTGAATCTGATACATAGTTAAAGTCGTGAGATAGACATTCACTGTTTCATTGATCTGAAGATCTTGTTTTTATATTCCAAATTGGAAAATTCAAATCTTGTGCATCGAGGTTAGGGAAAGCTTTAAAAACGTTTCTTAATTGTGTGCCAGGACCAGGACCAGGGCCAGGGCCAGGACCACGACCACGACCAGCACAAGCACGTGGCTGGACTTTGAGTTAAATAAAATAAGACAAAAAGGAAAAAGAGAAGATACAGATACAAATTTATGATTCATTTATGTATCGGCGAAAATATTAAAGTCTCACATACAATTCACAAACTCATATCTGGTTGTAGTTTACCTGGTTATGTAAAAAATATGTGTTATGTATGTTTTACAACTTTAGGATATATGTGTTGTGTATGTTAGTTATGGATGTATGTATTTTTATATATAACATTTATCAAAATCAAGTCATATTTGATGATCAAAACCAGGAGCTTTAGGGTCAAAGAGTATTTACCCAGCTGCTGCCTGGAAACCTTCTCAACTTCTTCTTCTTTATCATCTTCTTCATCTTAACAACAGTTTCCCAACTACCAGCATTGGCATACAAACTGGACAGAAGCAATCCATTCCCTGAGTTCTCTGGTTCGAGCTCTGCTAATCGCTTTGCTGCAATCCTTGCAAGCTCCATGTTCCCATGATTCCTACACGCACCTAATAAAGCACCCCACACAAACAAATCCGGCTCTATTGGCATAGTCTTGATCATCTCATAGGCCTCAACAAGCTTCCCTGCTCGTCCGAAAAGATCCACCATACAAGCATAATGCTCCAATCTCGGCTCGATTTTGTACTTGTTTTGCATCAAAAGGAACAACTTTTGTCCAAGATCAGTTAATCCGCAGTGGCTGCAGGCTGTGAGGATGGCTGTGAATGTTAAGTGGTCGAGTTTCTCTCCTGTGGCTTCCATCTGATCGAATAGCTCAACTGCTTTGTCTGAGAGCCCGTGATTTGCGTAGCAGAAGATCATCGAGTTGAATGTAACCGTTGTCTTCTTGGGAGTTTTGCGAAACAAGACCATTGCTTCTGATATGAATCCGCTTTTCCCGTACATATCTAGCAAAGCACTTCTAACGAAACCTTGATCTTCTAGTCCAGTGACTACAGAGTAGCCGTGAATCTCCTTCCCATGCTTCACATCCCCCAGTGTGGTACAAGCAGGCAAAATGGTAGTGATCGTAGCTGAGTTTGGATACAACCCATGAGTTAACATCTGTTTAAAAGCATCAAAAGCTTTCTCATTCTGATAGTTATGTACAAGGCCTGACATAATAGAAGTCCAGGACACAACGTCAGGCTTGTGACCATCCAAACACATCATCTCAAGAATCTCAGATACTTTTTCTTCATTACCCATGTGTGAGAATCCTGAAATCAGAGCATTCCAAGTGATAATATCAGGTTTAATTCCCACTAGCTTCATATCTTTCACCAATCTCATTGCTTCGTCTGCTTGGCTATTGTTGGCATAACCAGAGATCATAGCATTAAATACGACCAAATCTTGTTCAGCCAAATTGTTGAACACCTTCCTCGCATACTCCACCTCCCCAAACTTGGAATACATATCAATAAGCGAGCTAACTATAAAAGCATCAGAATCAAAAGAACACTTGAGCACGATACAATGTATCATCTTCCCGAATTCTTGATCAAGCAGGTTGCGACTTGCTTTAAGAAGGCTAGGAACGATGAAAGCATCAAACTTTAAACCTTCTTCATTCATTTCTCTGAAGATATCCAACGACTCCTGGTAATACCCATTTCGAGCACAGGCCCCAATCATGACAACCCATCCACTAATATCTCTCTTGAGCATTTCATCGAACACCTTCCTAGCATCTGTAACTTTCCCACATTCCACGTAGAATGCCACAAGCTTAGCTGCAATTTTCGTCAACCGAGCAATCCCAGATGTCACCAGATGAGCATGAAGCTTTCTTCCTTGGCACAGAAGTCGATCTCGACCGTTGTTTTCGATGAGTTGAGCATAAGAACCGATTGACAATAACCGAAAAGAACACGGAATGATGGAAAATCTGTTCATCTGTGAGGATTAAAGCTTCAAAAGTTAAGAAAAAACCGCATTATAATGGTAGATTCCAGTGAGCAGGAGAAGTCTTAACACATTCCAGTGGAGAAAGTAAAAAACTCCGACTTTATCGGACAGAGAACGAAGAAGCAAGAACAGAGCTATACCAGACAAGTGATACGAACCGGATAACATTTCACGGTTAATGTTAACCGAAACCGGAGAAACGGTTAAACAAACCGGATAACATTGTCCAGAAGGGGGAAATTCGATCCCGTGAAACAAAGAAAATGATGTATGCAACATCTTCGATTCTGTCTCCAGCACCACAACAATTCTTCCTTTAGCATCATCTTTCTCCAATTTCGTTCTTTAATCGGATCAAATTTCCGGATTCTCCTGCTGTTATTCAGGCTGTTTTAGTCGCGATCTACTACAAATGAACACATATCTCAACTAATAAGCAAAAAATTTCAAAACTCTAAAGCAAACTGCTTTAATGTCTTTGTTAATATAATGATCATGAGATGCAACATTTCTGTGTAGACATCCATAGGTTCGTGTCATATTTATACTAAAGTTAAACATATAAAGGATTACCGTCTTGTTCATACTAGATTTTGATCCGCGCTTAGAAAGCGCGGATTTACTTTTCTTTACAAATTTAAATTATATTTATTTTGTTATTAGTAATTAAAATTTTTAATTATGCAATTTAATTTTGTTTATAATTGTTTAATCAACATTATAAAAATAAATTAATAATTTAGGTTTAAAAAAGAATTGTGTGTTATTTGAGAATAGGTATATCATAAAGATAAAGAGATTGAAATAGCGGTTTTGCATTATAAGTTTTAATATTGAATAATTTGGATATTTTTTTTAAATTAAATTATATGATTTTGAATTAATATATATATATATATATATATAACTCGTGCAAAGTTCATTTTTAGAATTCGAAATTGGCTAATTTATTTTTCAACCCGCTCTTATAATAGTTTAAATATTTTGCAATATGATGTAACAACCCGCTAAAAATGCAATCGTAAAAACAAATTCTTACGAAATAAATTAATTTAATATAATTTTGAAATTTTATTATAATATATACATGAATATTTATATTTGAAATAAAAAATAAAGAAGATAATAAAATATATTATATTTGAATTTTGAATATAGTCATAATTAAAGAATATTATCTTATATATGCAAAATAGTTGATGTTTAAATTATTTAGTTATCTTTATATTAATTGGGAAGTGCTTTTGGCTTTATATTCACTTTCAAAATAGTTGATTACTAATTTACCATTAATGAAATAAGATTAATTACCAAATTAACCTTTGTTTATATTTATAATTTTATTATTTATTATATTAGTTTTAAAAATTTTATTTTTATTTTATTCTAGAGATATACATCATTCAAATAAAAAATAAATAAAAAATAAGACGATAAATACAAAATATTTTTGAATTATGAGTTTTTAAAAGTTAGTTTTTATTTTATTCTAAAAATATACATCATTCAAATAAAAAATAAATAAAAATAAGATGATAAATATGAAAAATATTTTTTAATTATAAGTTTTTAGTATTAATAACTATGACTGTTGTGGATAATACAAATTTATATAATAAATTTGTATTAATTATTTTATTTTAAAGATAAGTATAATCTCAAATAAAATAATAACAAAGAGTAAGATGATAAATATGAAATTTATTTTTGAAATATTTATTTTATTTTAGAGATAATACAAACTCATATAAATAAAATTAAAAATTAAAGTGATAAATACAAAAATATTTGTTTATTAAATATGAAACTTAAATATTGATAAGTATGATTGTTGTAAATAATACGATTTTATGTTGTAAATTCATATATTTTATATAAGTTTTTAAATCTAGATAAATATAAACGAAAAAATACTTATAATAAAAAAATTTACAAGTATTGATGTTTATACATATATAATTATAATTTATTATATTAATATGAATATATATAGTAAATTTAAATATTTTTATATATGATTTTAGATAATAATTTATTTTGTTGCTATAAGTTTAAAATTTATAATAAACTATAAAATATTTTAATAAAAGGTTAAATATCATAATGTATATTTGTATGTTTAATTATAGTTAATATAAAAAATATTTTTTATAAAATTATTAATGCTAAATTAAATTTATATTTTTTTTAAAAAAAATTATTTATTTATTAATGGTTGTGCTCGCACATGGTGCGAGCAAATCATGCTAGTATTTATTAATTAATTTAATAGTTTCATGTTTATATATATATATATATATATTTAATTAATTATAAAAGTGAAACCCATTATATTTAGCTTGTTTGGATACATGTTTAGTAATTGTCTTGTTTGGAAACATGGATAGTAGAAAAATTGTTATATTACTTAATTACCCTTAATGAATATTAAAAACACTCTTAAATCTCTAATGACACAAATTGTAAATAACACATATCACAAAGGTTAGTTTCCTAAAGACTCTAATTTTATTTTTTAATAGTATTGATATAAAGTCATCTCAAAGATTTTGGCAAATAGACTGTATGAGTAAATAAAACTCATTCACATTAATTAGTAAAATGTTTACAATTGGGGGTTTATATACAGACTGGCTTAAGGCATAAACCAAGCATTTGTACTTTATATACAGACTCAAATGAACTAAATAATCTATACAATGTAACTATACAAAGTAATTATACAATGTAACTATACAAAGACTCTATATACAATAACAGTCCCCCTCAAGATGAGACGAAGATGTTTTGAAGACCCATCTTGCCAAAGAGACGCTTGAAGTGTGCAGGATATAGAGGCTTTGTGAACGAATCATCGAGTTGCAAGTCAGTACGAACATGAAGTAACTTGAACAGACCAGCAACTAACCGTTCTTTAACACTATGACAGTCAATCTCTATATTCTTTGTCCGCTCATGAAACACAGCATTATGAGCAATGTGTATCGCAGCAGTGTTATCACAAAAAAGCAGAGTAGGTTTACTGAGATGAAAATGTAACTCTTTAAAGAATTTAGTAAACCATACCAGCTCGTCATAAACAAAAGATAGAGTGCGATACTCAAACTTTGCAGAACTCTTTGAAACCAATGGTTGTTTCTTTGATTTCCAAGCGATTAAAGATGTTCCAAGGAGAATGCAGTAGCCTGAAGTAGACAGTCGTGTGTCTTGACATCCTCCCCAATCAGCATCAGCAAAAGCCTGGATTTGCATTTCTGACTTATAAGAATAATACAAACCCTGACCGATTGTACCTTTGATGTAGTGTAGAATCTTTATCAAGGCCTGCTGATGAGTTTCACGTGGAGCAGAGGAAAACTGACTGAGATTGTTTACAGCAAATGTGATGCTGCAATGGAACAACCAAGCCGATGCAAAGTGTTCTTTCTGCAACTACTGTCCGGAGAGTCGCGATCATTTGTTTTTTAAATGCCTTTACGCAGAGGAGATATGGCGTAACTTAGTTGAGCGTCTGTTAGCTCAACGTTTCAGCTCGGATTGGAACTACCTTATGGATACCCTCAGTGACATATCTCAGAACAAGATCCACATCTTTCTCTTTCGCTATGTATGTCAAGCTACAGTTTATGCTATATGGCGAGAACGAAATAATAGAAGGCACGACGAGCCATATCTTACTCCAGCAACTATTATCAGAAACGTGGATAAGCAAGTGAGAAATAACTCTCCTCCATCAGTCAAGGTGAATCGAAGTCCAAGTACACGATAGCTTTGGCGATGTGGTTTGGAACAAGATGAGAACTAAGCCCTATATTTCAAAAAAGGCCTCTGTTTTTTTTTCAGATCAAAAATGTTCAGCTCTAAAACAATCTCTGTAAATGTTTCTTTTTGAATGAATTTAACATATATTCAAAAAAAAAAGTTTGATCCAGGCTGTGCGCGGAATAATATTATTATTTTTTTGCTTTAATATCGTTTTGATACATATTTTATTTGACCCATAATTAGAAAAATTCTACAATACTTTCATTTCTTTTAGATGGTCTCTATTATTTTTCTTCCAAAATATAGTTTATATTATTTGTTATAAACTAGGAAAAAAAGAGATGGAGAAATATCCCAAGCCAACAATAATGACTGACCGACACTTCTATTTTGTTTCTCTATAATTAGTATCCGCGAAAAGTAAGCAACCTTTTGCGCTCTAATGGAATCAATTTTTCTTCAAAAGAGCTCCCTTTGTTATTGCTCTAATGGTGTCCTGAGCTTCTGTCAAAGAAGTTGATCCTAATTATGTTTACCAGCTCCGTCGAGCCAAAAAAGGTAGAAGAGTGCTAGAATGCATCGATCGACCAAGTAACTCATCACGCAAGAACTTGTGCATGGTACTGCAGAGCAGCTATACTCTGATGGCCAGAATTATATATATCCTGGTGAAGACTAAATCCACAATGCAAGTACATGGATTCATCGATTCACAATCACACAACACCTTCTCACAACAACAGATAAACTACGAAGACTATCCATTGGTTTCCAACTATTTGGTAAAGATGCCAATAAAATCAATGCTCACGCTTCATCTTCAAACTCAATTTCAGCGGATGATAATTGGTTGACAATCATGTTGAATTCATTTATGTGTACTGCAATATGATCACCTTCTTCCACCTTTAAATGAAAAAGGTTTTTTCATGAGATATATCTTATTTGCTGAAGATTTCTCATACATATTCGAGCAAACATTCATAATCCCTTTTGTGGTCTTCTCTTTCACAATGTTGTGAGCAATGTGCTTCAATAGTGTTAATCTAATAACACTCAAAACTTGTTTATCAAAAAAGTCCCACCCATCATGATCGACCTCTTAGACTTCTTGCTCAATTGCTAATAAAGTAGTTGCTGATAATAAAATTTTCTTCAACACAGACAATCTTCAAAATTTAATAAAAATTTTAACTAATAAAAACTTTAACAAATAAAAAAAATTATTGGGGAGAGGGGAAGGATAAATAGTTTTTAAAAGAAAATTTTAAACAATTACAATTACAATTTCTTACAATACATGGTTTTTTAAGTCACAACCTATTATTTTAAAAATTAAACAATTTTTATTAGAAAATCTATAATTTTATTAAAATTAAATAAAATCTATAGTAAATAACTACTAAATCCCTTCCAAATATCTCCTCAATAACAGTAGAATGTAAACTAGTTAATAGAAAATAAGATTTAGTTAAAGTGTATATACTGGTTTACACTTATTAGCAAATGAATAGCTATTGCTTTGTTTGTAAAAATCGCAAAAACAATTTCCAAAAGACAGAAAACAAAGCAAAATATCAAAACGTCGAAAAAACGAGCTTTCACCAAAAAACATATACCGTTTCTCATTGGCTAATACATAGAGACGAGGATCGTACTTAATTTGATTTAACACCGTTGATAAGACTAAATCCAACGGATATCGATACGGCAGATCTCCTTTGTTTTTCCCTTTCAGTTATAAATGACACCGAAGACCGCTAATGTCAAATTACAAATCTCATTCCGCAACAGTCTCTGCAATCATCCGACTAGAGTTGTCTTTATTCTGAGCAATGGAAACCACCGGAAAAGTGAAGAAGGGTTTCGGAGGAAGGAAAGCCGGTGGCCCAAGAACCAAATCGGTTACGAAATCAACCAAAGCCGGTCTCCAATTCCCGGTGGGGAGAATCACTCGTTTCCTGAAGAAAGGACGATACGCCCAGAGGCTCGGTGGTGGAGCTCCAGTTTACATGGCCGCCGTTCTCGAGTACCTCGCCGCCGAAGTAAGTTTTCCGTTTCTCTGTTTTCTTCATCCAGATCTGATTCGTTATATCGGAAATCATTTTCTGATCCTAAATTATCTCTGATTCAGGTTCTGGAGCTTGCTGGTAATGCTGCGAAGGACAACAAAAAGTCCAGGATCATTCCGAGGCATCTTCTTCTCGCGATCAGGAACGATGAAGAATTAGGAAAACTACTCAGTGGAGTCACGATCGCTCACGGTGGTGTCTTGCCCAACATCAACTCTGTTCTTCTACCTAAGAAGTCTGGTAAATCGACCGAGGAAACTGCTTCGAAGTCACCGAAAAAATCTCCGAAGAAAGCTTGATGTCTTGTCGAAATGATCTCCATTCACCATCTTTATGTTTTGTTGGTAATGTGTGTTGGGCTTTGGTGAATGTAAATCTTGGGAAAGTCTCAAACGGTTTAATCTTTAGGGTTTATGTATTTTGTTTCGAAAGATGTTCAAGTTCCTATGTTCTAAGTACCAATCAAATTATTCATAATACAAGTCCATTGTTCTTAATATATTCAGCGAAACATGTATTAATTATTAAACAACTTAATTAGATACATTCTTATGTAAATAAAAAACTATGCATGTACAAAGTAGACTAGATAATTAGACAAGTATATATACTCAATGTACAGCCTCGTTAACGTTAATGAAGATCATTTCTTTTTTTACTCATGATGGTTATAGATATCATATCATTAGTAATAATCTCTAAATCAACCATTACAATTGGGCCTCATATAGATGGGAGTGGTTTGCAATGACTACACCTGAAATTGACATAAACCAATTTACATTTCAAATACTATTGAGATTTTGGACTTATTCAAAATAAAAATAGGAAATTCACAGTTTTCATAATATAAAAATCACTATGTTAAATAATTATAGAATAAGAGAAATAATATAAACAAAATTTATGCCTTTAAAAATAAAATAATACCGAGAAAAATCAACTATCCAATAATTTATTATCATTATTTACTTCAAACTTACATTTTGTTGTTGTTTGTCAACTTTTTCTCTACAATTAACCTTTTATGTATAAAGTTATATCAATCTACACACACATATATAAAAATTCTTATGTTTTTAGAAATAGAAATACTATAAGATTAGGATTTCATTCAAATGTTTAGAACATGTAGTATCAAGAGGGGTTTTTAGCCCAAAGTCCTAGGCCAAATTCAATAATAATTAAAAAATATTGCCCCAAAACTAAAAACTAGTTCTTAAATAAGAGCGTGTAAGAACCGATTCTTACACTGTTGAAATCACATGTCTTTTTGTTATTAATTTTTTTTTTCCTTTTTTCACACAGTTTCCAAAAAAAAATATTTAAAAAATCAAATTTTTTTTAAGAACATGTCCATTGGGGGTTCTTAAGGAGGGGGTGGCACAGTTTCTTAGAAACAGTGAGATAAAATAATAATATTTAAAAGGAATAGTTAAGGAGTTCTTAAATAAGAGTCTGCAAGAACTCGGATTCGTCATTGTAGCGCTGACGTGGCGCCGTCTGATAGATCTTTTTTTTTTGATTTTTGATTTTTTTTTTTGATTCTGTAAAAAGAAATATATTAAAAAAATATTTAAAAACCCCAAATAGGGGTTCACGGATGTTCCTGCTCTAAAAACCCCAAAGGGGGTTCAGCGATGTTCCTACTCTTAGAGCACCCACAGCCATGTTACTGCTGTGGGTTTCTTAACTTTTTTTTTTGTTTTTTTTTTTTTAAATCTGTCAAAAAAAAATTAAAAAAATAGACCAATAGTATCACGCCACGTGGCGTGAATAGTGTAAGGATCGATCCTTATATAAGGATTTTAAGAGATAGTTTCTTAACTATTCATGTGAGCCCCACGTAAAACCCACAATAAATTAATAATATTTTGTTAAGGATTCCTCCCTAAGAAACACAATGGACAAGCTCTTATATACCCATATGTCCATATATCTAAACAAGAAACAAAACTGTGAATTATTTCAAAGTATTAACTATTAACTATATAACCTAACCTTTTCTAAAATAAACTAACATAATCATAACGATGAAACTATAAATTTATAAGAAAAAAAATTTGAACTAATATAAATTTATAAATTATAAAACTAAAAAGAAAATGTATGCTCCACGACCTCGTCATGCATGCATATTAGCACATAAATATATGCACTTTCCTATAAATAGGCATGCATTCTCAACATTATCGCATTCTCTACAATCACACAACAAACACTCTTTATACTTCCAAGAGAGAGTAATTTCATTCCGTAGAGTTAACGTATAAACGGCGGCGATTCCTTTTCAACGTCGACAATGTGCAATGAAGTTCGCCGTTTTCCTCGGCGAATCATCCCACCAAGACAAAGAGTCAACAATCTTACTGAAGAGAATCAATCTTTAATCAACTCATTTCGCTCCACCACCTTAACTCCTCAAGAAACGGAGACGCGTTTGCAATCGCTGTCCAACTTAATGACTAGCAGCGAAGAACAAGCTGAGGAACAGTTTAGATTGGTGATCTCAGCGTTAGACGACGGAGACGATCTTCGGATTATGGCCGAGTTGCTGACGTCAAATTCCGATGACTTTTTTTTGGTCAACAACTTTTTATATTAAAAGCTAATCTCCATAAAAGGAGTAAGTGTTCGCATAATACATCGCCATAAAAGCATAAAGAGCAGAGAAAACAAAACGATAAACATCAAAGCTTAACAAGATAGTGACTACAGAGCACTTAAACAATTTAAAATCGTGGAGAAGTCCTCGGATCTCATCGACGATGGAGTTGTTAAGTAAAATGAAGTCTTGGGCACTGGATCGAACACCCGAGAATAGAACAGCAACAAGTGCACAAATTTCTATCTCCAGAATGGCTACAGAGGCGATTAAACACCTATCAAATGAGCCTTTGATAACACTCCTTGTATTCCAACCATTTAGAAGAACAAATGATGAATCCAAAGGAGAAATGAACTTCGTGACGGAGGCAAGGAGACTACAAGAGTCCAATAACTTCCAAGTCCAATGTATAGTAACATCCTCATAAAGAGGCAAAGTGACCTCAAAATGAGATCGGGTAACATCCTCATAAAGAGGCAAAGAGACCTCAAATTGAAGTCGGGTAACATCCTCATAAAGAGGTAAAGTGACCTCAAATTGAGATCGGGTAACATCCTCATAAAGAGGTAAATGATCCTCGTACAGAGGTAAAGGAGAGCTAAACATAAGTATAGCAGCCTCATTAAGAGGTAACATGAATGACGGGATCATAAGCCTAGAGATAAATCTTGCAATAAGACATAAACCACTCAATTCCCAGTCATTCCAAGGAGGCAACAAGATCAAACCTGAAAGGTGAATAGGTTTAGAATCCGGCGGGTCGGGAGGCACAGGCGGCGTGGGAGGATGAGCCGGCGGAGAACGATAGATACAAACCAAAGGGGAAGCTTCCAAATACCACAGCAGTGGTTTAAATCTGAGACCCAAGTCTGAGACCATGGTCAGTGGAGAAGTGATACTCACAAACTTCTGTGGCATAACCAAGAGAGAAAGTGAAGGTGAAGACTTGACGAAGGGTGACTGAATTCTAGCCAAAGATAGATTCCAACTACAATTTGAACAGCTTTGAACATCTTCAAAATGAGGTAAATAGATTCGTATATGGAAGAGCCCAAATCCATGAAGCATAACAAGAGCCCAAATCCATCTAAGAGGAGCTATTTCAAGGATGAAGTAGACTCGTATGTGGAAGAGTTGATACGGAGGCTCCGACGAGAGGAAACTAACCACAACGGCTAACTTGACTGGAGACCACATCGAGGTCAGAAGCTTGGGCAGAAGCTGAACGGAGATAAGACCAACACTGAAGTCGGATCTGGACAGTGAGGCGATGGTGGAGGTTGTAGATCGAGCAGGTGCGGCGGAGAGGCGAGAGACACACAAACGGGTCAGATCCGAGCAATTCAGTGATGTCGGAGAAGAGGACCAGCAGATCGGAGGAGCCGAAACTCTGAAGCAAACGAGCGGAGAAGCCATGAGCGAGGATGGAGGAGCTGCGAGCACGGACCGGAGAGAGACCAGAGATGGAGGGTCCGGAGGTTCTTCGGCGGCAGAATCCGATGGACTGTCGGCGGACAAGGCACAATCTGAGGAAGCAGAGGCAGACAGGAACGACGGCATCGTGACGGTGGTGAAAGGTGGAGAAGCTCACGCCATAAGCTTGTTGACAGCGGCTCCTCGGGTTGCGGGCCTGAGAGGTTTTAGGGCGACCTCTGTCTAACTAGGTTAGCTTCTAAGACAAAACACCAAATTCCGATGACTACTTCTTGGATATCGCAAGAAACAAGAACGGCTCGATCCGCCTGCAGAAGCTCCAAGGAAAATCAGACGACGTGGACACCTTCTTCTTTGACGCTATCTTGCGCTGCTTCTACGACGTCATGACCAACAAGTACGCGTTCTTCGTTGTGATTCATGGGATGCGAGTTTTCAGCCCGGTGAAGAAAACGGCGATGTGCTCCTCCACTATCAACAACGTGATTCCATTGGCGTGTGACCGACACGGCTGCAAGACGCTCAAATATATAATAAACGACTTGGATAATCCTTTCTACAGAAACCAGATCGTGGACGCAGTCACGCTCAACGCTCGCGTCTTAAGCTACGATGCTTTTGGGAGCTTCGTGGTCCAACACGTGCTTGAACTGTATGACTTGGGTTGGCCGCTTAACGTTGCGGATAGCCTCCAGGGCCGTTTCGTTCACCTCTCGTTTGATAAGTATGGAAGCTATATCGTGGAGAAGCTTTTGGAAACTGAGGTGTCGAGGGTTAGGGTGGTGGAAGAGCTTTTGCGGTGCAATGGGGACGGGTTGATGAGGCTGGCGATGAGTGTGTATGGCAATTACGTGGTGGTGAAGGCATTGAGAGTCACGCGGGATGAGACTATGAACAGGCCCTTTATCCCTACATTGCGTACGTCTCGTGGATACAACATCGCATTAATCTTGGAGTCGGTTAGTTAGCTTTGTCACAAACTAGTTAATGCTAGGGTTCCCTATAACTATGACATTTGGTGAAAGTTGTCAGATTTTATGGTTGCTTAATTCTTGTAATGAGGTTTGTCACTAATGATGGTAAGCTATCCATTGTTAAACCAAACCGAGTTTCCAATCAACTGCGTTTTGAATAAACCAAACCGAGTTTCAAATCCATTTCAAACATGTGGGGGAAAAGATTTGTGAAAAACAAAGATAAAAATGAAAAGAGAGATGGACAGTATCTGGAATTCTCTGTTTTCATGTTTATTAGACTCTCTCTTTTTCAGCTTCAACATTTTCACATCAGTAGATCACCTGAAAACAATCATGAACAAGTGCAGAGAATGTTTAGTGTTTAGGAAACACTGTTTATAACCAAATCAATCAAGGATTCAAATTGAGATTTTTTGGGGGGTCATAATATCAGAGTTTAGAGATTGATCCTGATTAAGGCACCTTTAGTGAACCTGAATGAAGTTGGAAAATTCCATGTATGGCTCATAATGCATCAAGTAAAACACACATAGAGAAACCAATTTTTTCAAGAAACAGATCATGGAGAGAAACTCAAACATTAGGCATTGATATTTGGGACAAAATGGTAGCTAAGACATTAAGTTGATATTCATATATAGTTTCTTGGAGGAGCAAATCACGAATTAACATTGATGAGGATTACAATATGTGAAGCAATTCTACGAATTATGAATAAAATGTGATTCAATTAACAGAAGCTGAGAAAATCACATTCAGTTTCTGAAATGAATTCGCAAATCGTTAAATGAAATTGAAGGGTAAGATATTACCGCCTGTGTTGTTGGACGAACTTCGAGTTCTTGGCGTCTTCCTCTGCAAATCAATCAAATATTTTTATTTACATGAATTAGGGTTTACACAACCATCGATCCAACAATTGTACCACGATACACAATACAAAACAAAAAGTCTAGGTTATTTCCGATATGATTCCTTAGATACGGATCCATTATGGATTTGTTCTATCATTTCCATGGAAGATCGGTCAGATCTGAAAGACTTACCAGTGAGTCCAGCCGTGAGCTTGGTGATGAGGACGCCTGTTACGGCGAATCCAGTGAGAAACGGCCAACAACGTTTCCACTCCCTCTTGAAGAACACTGGCCATGGATCGAACAACCTCATCTCTCTCTTCTGTCTCTTGGGTCCTCCGGGAAAATGGTCTCTCTCTAAACTTCGGCTCTTGGTGACTGCGTCGCGTAGACGATGAAAGTGACGATAGATTACTCATAGAGAGGATCCGAATTCCTTAAGGATCAAATAGTTAACTAATGGGCCATCCAAAACCGGCCCAAAGTAAGTCCTCCCCTATTTATATAAAATATAATAGCGTTGCGTTTGAAACGCTAGCTTCTTGTAGCTACGTTTCAAGCACACCAATCGTCGATCGCGTTTCTCAAATCAAGTGCTTATCGCCGATGAAGATGTATCATTGTCATCGCCGTCGTTTCATCACCGGTAAAAACCGACGAAATCTAATTTAGGTGATTCCGCGGCTATGTTTACGGCTTCAATCGTTAATCGCTCGAGGGAGAAAAGGTCCGCCGGGAGCTGGTGAAGGCGAAACTCTCTTCAATTTCTCTCGACGGATGATGGTCTCGCGACCGTAGATGGCCGTTTTATCACTGGAGTTTTCTCATTTCCCGACTTACCGATGAGAAGATGGATGGAAAGATGCAGGGTTCTCTCGGATTCGCTCACTGTGAGTTACCTAAACTCTCAAGTTCCTGCGAGAATCTCAACTTTTACTATGAACTGTGATTACAGCTCCTCTTAATAAATACTTTCCCTTCTGGAATTTGTTTCTTTTTATAACAACATTGTAAGAGTCATAGACTCATAGCTATAATCAGAAATCAGACACAAATTTAAGTTTACTATTCTTCTTCTGTGTGTATGAGGAAGGAGAGATTGTCTTCTTATATATTTTTGTTTGATTTATGGCTTCTTTGGAATTGTAAAGATGTGTATCTTCTGACCCAAGAAACTACTATTGCACCAAATGTGACTCTGTCCTAACAGCTTCTGGAATTAGTTTAGGCTAAGATGCTTAGCGTAATAATTTCGTTTAAGAGCAGATATAAGTCAATGAGAAGAGATAAGTCAAGCATGACTTACGAATTAGTGAGAGCAGTCAAACAAAGATATAAAATGTTTTCTTAGACCTTGTCTCCTCTTATTCCTTAACATGCTTGTGGACCTGCTCTTAATATTTTCAAAGAATAAGTTGATGATGGTGATGTTAGGACATTGTTTTCCTCTTATTCCCATGTTGAAGCTGCACTAGTAAATGCATTTACTCACTCCTATTGACTTGACAATGTCTTCTTTTAGCATAGATATTAATCTATTATACTTTTATCCTCCACAGCCTTGCCAATGGTTTTCCTTTTGCTGCCGCTAATCGCCATCATTCATATTGTTCATGCGCTAGACCAACACGGTATCCGAAAATCTTTTTTTTTTCTTGACACATTCTTCTCAAACGTTTTGGTTTTCAGAGGTGCATCAACAATGTCTGTTAACAGGATGCATCAGTTTAGATTGCGGGCTACCCATTGAATAAAGACCAGTCTCCAGTAAAAGCTGTGATTGACAGATTCTCTTGAGAGAAACAAGTTGCATATTTTTTTGACCAAGAAAACTATAAACAGATGTATTGGCAGGACAATGTCCCTAATCAAGTTAGTTGCAATAAAAAAACACATTACTTTCCGTTTCCTTGATTTCTTTTTTAATTTCCAGACTCAGGACATCTTGCCATGTTGCCAGAGGCTTGACATTCTTATTCGTTTGGATTATCTATTTATACGTTGAGTACTCAAGTTTTTCTCAAACTCGGACATTTGTGATGTTTTGACATTTTAGCGATTATGAATAGTCCTTTGTATCTGGTATTAGGAGTTTTGCCATTATTTGTCTTGTTCAAGCTCAGGATCAACAAGGTATCCACTTCTTCTTAATGCTTTGTGTCTCAATCATTTTGTACTCGAGATACTTTAATTTTTTTATTCTCACTCTTTTTAATTCATCTATCTTGTCAGGGTTCATCAGTTTGGATTGCGGGTTACCTGTGAATGAACCGTCTCCTTATAATGAGCCATCAACCGGACTACAGTTTTCGTCTGATGCAAAGTTCATACAGAGTGGCAAAACCGGTAAAATCCAGACGAATCTGGAGAGTAATTACCTGAAACCGTACACGAGGCTGAGATATTTCCCGGAAGGGAGACGCAACTGCTATAGTCTGAGTGTTGAGAAAAACAGGAAATATTTGATCAGGGCTAGGTTCATTTACGGGAATTACGATGGTCTTAACTCTTACCCGCAATTTGATCTGCATCTAGGCCCTAATCCTTGGGCAACAATAGATTTGCAAGAGTTTGTGAATGGTACAGTGAAGGAGATTCTTCACACCCATACATCAAACTCATTGCAGATTTGTCTTGTTAAGACAGGGACAACTACACCAATGATCTCATCCTTGGAATTACGGCCGTTGGGTAATAACTCTTACAACACAAAGTCAGGTTCCCTGAATCTTTTCTTTCGGATGTATGCCAACAAGACAGATGACCTTCTACGGTAAGTCAATACCAATTGTCTTCTTTTTTTTCTTTCTATTTTTGTTCTGTTGCTTGTGTGAATCCATATTTATTTACTTGTTCAAGTCTAATACAACATCTGTTTCACAATAGGTACCCGGATGATGTTTATGATCGTAGATGGGCTAATTTTTTTGTACCGAGTTGGACTCAGATTTTCACCACCCTCGAAGTGAACAACAATAACATTTTTGCTCCACCAGAAAAGGCGCTTGCAACTGCTGCAACGCCTTCCAATGCCAGTGCGCCATTGACAATCAGTTGGACGCCGGCTTATCCCGGTGACCAATATTACTTGTACAGCCACTTCGCTGAGATACAAGATTTACAGGCCAACGATACCAGGGAATTTGACTTGTTATGGAATGGAAATGTTACTGTTGAAGCTTTTGTTCCTTCAAAGTTAGTGCTTGATACTGTCACGAATACTTCTCCAAAGACTTGCGACCAAGAGAAATGCAGATACCAGCTTATGAAAACCTCAAGATCAACTCTTCCTCCTCTACTCAATGCTCTTGAGATCTACACGGTTATCCAATTCCCACAATCAGAAACAAATGAAAGCGATGGTACGTTATTTAGCTAAGGTTGTAAGATCAATTTATTATAAATGTTAATCCTCGCATCATTGAACTTTCATATCAGTGGTAGCCATCAAAAATATCGAAGCTGCCTATGGATTGAGTAGAATCAGGTGGCAAGGAGATCCTTGCGTCCCTCAAATGCATGCATGGGACGGTTTGAACTGTAGCAACACCGATATTTCTGCACCTCCAAGAATAACGGCCTTGTAAGTCGTAAGATCACACATGCATACTTATCTTCAGATTATGTTAATAATCATGCTTTTGAATCACCAGAAACTTGTCTTCAAGCGGGTTAACTGGAACCATAGCTGCTGCTATTCAAAACCTCACACAGCTACAAAAACTGTAAGTGTGCCATCTATTGTTGATCGAGTGCAAAATAGTTGTGTTGATGAAAGTAAAACAATTGACCTTTACTTTAATTTGGATCTAAACTTAGAGACTTGTCAAATAACAAATTGACTGGAGTGGTGCCTGAGTTTCTAGCCCAGATGAAATCGTTGGTGATCATGTAAGTTTCCCAGCATGTTTTCTATTACTTCTTCAATTTCTCTTTGAGCCATGTGTCTTTATGCATTACGATTGCTCTTCTTTAATAGAAACTTAAGCGGGAACGATCTAACTGGTCACCTTCCTCAAGGTCTTAAAAGAAATGGACTAGAGTTACTGTAAGAAACTTCCCACATATCTTTTTAATATTCATCTTTTATTACTGCCTCTTTGTTATTTGATGTCTTGAACAACACTCTTCTACTTGCAGAGTTGAAGGAAACCCGAGACTTTGTCTCTCTGGTTCATGCACAAAAGACAACAAGAGGGAACTTCTACTGATAATTATTGCATCAGTTGCTTCTGTGGCCATAATCGTTGTTGTGTTGATTCTTGTTTTTGTTCTCAAAAAGAAAAAGCCGTCACCGGTGGAAGGTAATTTGCATGAAATCTCTCATCAAATCAAGGAACTACGAAAATTCGATGAATATTCTTTCTTACATCCCCTTCCTTTTTTCTCTGTAGCTCTACAACCTCCGTCGAGTACTCCAACGGTGAATGATACATATGCTAATTCATCTGAACCATCAATCGAGACGAAAAAGAGAAGGTTTTCTTATTCAGAGGTTATGAAAATGACGAATAATTTCCAAACAGTTGTTGGGGAAGGAGGATTCGGTGTCGTGTGTCATGGTACAGTGAATGGTTCCGAACAAGTAGCTGTTAAAGTACTCTCTCAATCATCAAGTCAAGGCTATAAGCATTTTAAGGCGGAGGTATGTGCATAATCTTCCTGAAATAAATTATGATCATCTTAATTAGCATTACAACCTTATGTTATCTCTTGTTTTCTTTCCTATGGCTGATTAGGTCGATCTTCTTCTAAGAGTTCACCATACAAATTTGGTGAGCCTAGTTGGATATTGTGATGAAGGAGATCAATTGGCTCTTATCTATGAGTTTATGCCAAATGGAGACTTAAGACAACATCTATCTGGTAAACTCTTGATTTTTTTCATGATTCGAGAATTTAGCTAGACTATGTTTATAAATTTCAAGGTTTATAAATATCTAAAGAATCAAACATTCAGGAAAACGCGGTGGCTCATTTATCAGCTGGGGCAATCGTCTACGAATAGCTCTTGAGGCTGCACTAGGTTAGTAGTAAGCTTGATTAGACAATGGAAGTATATTAGAATGACTTTTCTTCTTGTGAATTAACAAATTAATCACTCCTTCGAATAGGATTAGAATATTTGCATTTTGGATGCACACCACCAATTGTACATAGAGATATCAAAACAACAAACATATTGCTGGACGAACAGTTAAAGGCCAAGCTCGCTGATTTTGGACTTTCGAGATCTTTCCCTGTTGGAGGTGAAACCCATGTTTCAACTGTCGTTGCTGGCACACCTGGATACCTTGATCCTGAGTAAGTATCATTAGTCTACAATTACAATGTGCTAATAATGAGTTGTCAATTTCTTCTTCGGTGGTTGAAGAATATAGTAACCATTTAATTTGCCTTGCAGATATTACCGTACCAGTCGGCTGGGTGAGAAGAGCGATGTATACAGCTTTGGAATTGTGTTATTGGAGATGATCACAAACCAACCAGTGATTGAAAATTCCCGTGAAAAGTCTCACATAACACAATGGGTTGGGTTTGAGCTCAACCGAGGAGATATTACTAAGATCATGGATCCAAACCTGAACAGGGATTACGATTCTCGTTCTGTATGGAGAGCTCTTGAACTGGCAATGTCGTGTGTGAATCCTTCTTCAGTGAACCGACCAAACATGTCCCAGGTTGCTAATGAACTGAAAGAGTGCCTTGCTTCTGAAAGCTCAAGGAGAAATATGAATATGGACTCTCAGAGTTCTCCTGAAGTGAGCATGAGCTTTGACACTGGGATGTTTCCTAGGGCAAGATAGTTTGCTTGTGCTGCAAAGTAACACGACCAATGACTATTCTTGGACTTGTCGTAAATAACTGATTCTCGATCCTTTGATGTAACAATTTGTTCCATAACGTGCTTCTGGGTCTGCCCCATATATTCAAGTTGGTGATAGTGATGTTGGGATATTGTTGTCCTCTTAACCCTTACCTTCTTCCTGGGGTGAATCTGGCACAAGAAAACACATTACTATTTTCACCATTGACCTGGCAAAGTCTTACTTTTTTAGTGTATGATTTGGGTTTGCTTGTTTATTCGCTACTCTTATCCTTCTTCTTATTGCATGGTGGAAACACATTATTGACTTGTCAAAAGTCCTTTTTCTCTTAGTGTGCGATTTGGGTTGCGCTTAATTATTTATATACTATTTATCTACCACTGGTTTTCTTGATTTTTTACTTGGGAGTTAGGAGAATATGGAGAATTCTCTTGTGCTTTTGTTGGTGCTAATTGCAACTTTGGCCATCATTCATATTGTTCAAGCTCGAGACCAACAAGGTATCTTATTTTTTCTATTACATAATTTGTTACAAACGTTTTGGTTCTCAGAAGTGCATTGGTTTGTATGGCTAATACTCAACAGGGTTCATCAGTTTGGATTGTGGGCTACCTGCAACCGAACAGTCCCCTTATATTGATACTTATACCAGGCTGAACTTTTCCTCGGACGCAACATTCATCCAGAGTGGAAAAACTGGTAGAATTCAGTCAACTCTGGTGAGTAGATTCCTGAAGCCATACACAACGCTGAGATATTTTCCAGATGGAATACAGAACTGCTACAATCTGAATGTGGAGAAGGGGCGTAAATATTTGATCAGAGCTTCCTTTACTTATGGAAATTACGATGGTCGTGACATTGAACCGGTCTTCGATCTTTATCTTGGACCTAATCTATGGGACACGATAAATTTAGAAACACTGGAGAATGGTATACGGGTAGATATCATACACATCCCAACATCAAACTCGTTGCAGATTTGTCTTGTTAAGACTGGCGAAACAACACCGCTAATATCGGCTCTGGAATTACGGCCCATGAGAAATGATCCTTACATCACTAATTCTGGCTCCCTGCAACGTAAGTTCTGGAATTATTTCAGCAAGACAAAATCTGAGCTACGGTGAGTGGGCTTCAACTGAACAATGGCTTTTCTTGTGTCTCTGTTTTCCTTATGTTTTCATTTGTATGAATGATATTGTTCCTTGACATAATCAATTGCTAAAACAACGTTGTTTCCACCACCCTAGCTGGTACTCAGGCGATATCTGTGATCGCGTATGGACATCGTACTTTTTGGAGGAATGGACCCAGATTTCCACCACTCTCGACGTGGTCCATTCCAACAAATATGCTCCACCGCAAGATGCACTAAAAAATGCTGCCACGCCTACTAATGCCAGTGCGCCATTGACGATTGAATGGAGTTCAGCAAATCCTGATGCCCAACATTACGTATACGCACACTTTGCTGAGCTCCAAGACTTGAAAGCAAACGAAACAAGAGAATTCAACATCCTATTGAATGGACAACTTTTGTATGGCCCTCTAACTTTGAAGAAGAAGTTAGACTTAATTACTGTCTTCAACCGGTCACCGATAAGTTGCCGTGGATGGAAATGTTATCTTCAGTTGATACGAACCAACAGATCAACTCATCCACCTCTAATGAACGCTTATGAAGTCTACACAGTTATTCAGTTTCCGCAGTCCGAAACAGATGAAAGCGACGGTACGTGACATTCTTTTTCCAGGTTATATATGCATATAAGGTCCGTGCTTTCTTATGTTAGAACCATAAATACAATAGAGTCCTCAAGACATCAAAACTTTTTGATTTCAGTGAGTGCTATAAAAGACATCGCAGCCACCTATGCATTGAGTCGAATCAACTGGCAAGGTGATCCATGCGTCCCTCAACAGCTTAGGTGGGACGCTTTGAACTGCAGCAACACGAATATATCCATGCCACCAAGAATCACTACTTTGTAAGTGCAGTACACACGCGCTCCTCACGCACTCTTCGAGATCTGATAGTAATTATGATCATTAACACTTTGAATGTGATTTTGAACCTTTCACTAGAAACTTGTCTTCAAGTGGTTTAACTGGAACCATAGCAGCTGCCATTCAAAGTCTTACACAACTAGAAAAATTGTAAGTTGTTAATTAAGGGGGAGAAACTGGTTTTATATGGATGGATGGGAATAAGTTTGTTAACGCTTCATGTCTTTGTTATCTCTTGCTAACGTTAGGGACTTGTCCAATAATAACTTGACTGGAGGAGTACCTGAGTTTCTAGGCAACATGAAATCATTGTTGGTCATGTAAGTTCCTCTCAACATACTTTCCAATGCTTTTCAAAATTCAACTCAGATCATAGTCGTCTTTTTTAACAGAAATTTAAGCGGGAACAATCTTAATGGCTCACTTCCTCAAGCCTTACAAAGGAAAGGACTAGAGCTATCGTAAGAAACTTTCCACATAGCTTTGAACTTTTGTCATTCATTATCTATAAATAACCCTTTGGTGCATTTGATGTCCTTAACAACCCTTGTCTTATTGTAGTGTCGAAGGAAACCCAGAGCTTTGTGTCTCCGATTCATGTAGAAAACCACCTAAGAAGAAATATGTTGTGCCAATTGTTGCATCAGTTGCTTCTGCAGCCATTGTCATTGCTATGTTGGTTCTTTTTCTTGTACTCAAAAAGAAAAAGTCCACGATTCTACAAGGTATTTTCAAGCTAAGATCAAATAAGAATACATATAAAATATGTTAGATATCGTTTCTCCATTAATTTTAAAAGAAATACAAATAAAAAACGGTCCTTATTCCGATGGACAGATCTACCCCTGCCAACGGGGAATGATACATTTGCTAACAAGAACAGCAGAAGGTTCACATATTTAGAGGTCATCAAAATGACAAATAACTTCCAAAGAGTTTTAGGTAGAGGAGGGTTCGGCATGGTGTATCAAGGTACTGTAAATGGTTCTGAACAGGTGGCTGTTAAAGTACTCTCACAATCTTCAACTCAAGGCTATAAAGAATTCAAAGCAGAGGTATTCATAGTTTTGAAATGTTCCCAACTAAACTATGATGTGTTTCAAACTTTTCTTGACATTGAGTCTTACCTTAGGTTGATCTTCTTCTGAGAGTGCACCATACAAATTTGGTGAGCCTCGTTGGGTATTGCTACGAAGGAGATCATATGGCTCTCATCTATGAGTTTCTGCCCAATGGAGACTTAAAACAACATTTGACAGGTAATATTTTGCTACTGATTTCACGTGTAGCATTAGCTCATGAAACTCGGAAAACTCAAATGGATCTAACAAACTAATATAAAGGAAAAGGAGGTAGATTAATCATCAACTGGAGTGTTCGACTACAAATAGCTTTGGAGGCAGCATTAGGTTCGTACTAAGTTAAAAAAAAAAAAAAAAAAAAAAAAAAAAAAAAAAAAAAAAATATATATATATATATATATATATATATATGCAGGGCAAGATATCGATTCAATTCTGTTTACAGCAAATCAGTTGATATAGATGATTCCATTGCATAGGATTGGAGTACTTACATGTTGGATGCACACCACCGATGGTTCACAGAGATGTCAAAACTGCAAACATATTGTTGGACGAGAACTTCAAGGCCAAACTAGCTGATTTTGGGCTCTCTAGATCATTCCAAGGTGGATGCGAATCTCAGAATTTGACGGCAATTGCTGGCACTCCGGGATATCTTGATCCCGAGTAAGTACTATTAGTTTTGATATACACACATAAACATTTGTTCTTAAAAATTACATCCTTCTTCAGTGCTCAAAAAGTATATACTATGTTGTTGCCTTGCAGATATAACCATTCAGGTCGATTAGGTGAGAAAAGTGATGTCTACAGTTTCGGTATCGTGTTATTGGAGATGATCACAAACCGACCCGTGATTAGTCCGACGTCTGAAAATTCTCACATAACAGAATGGGTTGGCTCTAAGCTTAACCGAGGTGATATTACTGAAATTATGGATCCAAACCTGAGCAAGAATTATGATTTTAATTCTGCATGGAGAGCTCTTGAGCTAGCAATATCATGCGCGGATCCTTCTTCCTCAAAGCGACCGTCCATGTCTCAGGTTATTCAGGAGCTAAAAGAGTGTATTATGTGTGAAAACTCGAGGGTAAATAATAATAATCAAGGCTTGGAATCTCAAGCAATGAACATTAGCTTGGACTCATCGGTGTTTCCCATGGCAAGATAGTTTGGAGTGGTGTGTACTTGTGGTACTAATATTGGAAGCAACGGATTGATAATTAGTTACATTTTTAGCAAAATTTGTAAACTAGTCGGAGATGTTTCATTTTGCTTTGTTCATTGACATGTCCAGATCATATTCCCTAGCTGTTCTTTTGGTGATATTTGGGTTCTTCATGTGTATCATGAGTACGACGAACAGGTTATTTTTGATTTAACTATCGACATTTCAAATATCATTTTTCTCTGTTTTTAGGTTTCTATGTATTTGTTTACTCTTGATTACCACGCCCTGAAAGTTCATGGAATGAAACTAACTTGTGGTGTCAGATGCAATCTCACGGTTATAAAATGATACTTTGCTTGAACATTCAATAATTAAATGCGTGATTTTACGAAAGATGCTGAACTTTAATTTGTCGGATACCATCAGTGGCGGAACCAGAAAAAAGATTGATCAAAGTGATAATAATTTGTTAACTTTAGAAAATTCATAAACTTCACTGATAATCATAATAAAACATCAAAGTTCAATCAAACTCAAAAATGTACTTTAGGTTCAGTTATATTTTGGAACTGCTTTATCATTATTTCATTTGTCATTGTGTCAAGTACATGTTTCTCGATAAAATAAACTAGACAATCACTTAAAAATCGTCACCAATACTATTCCACGATGTCGTCTTCACAATATTCATTGCAGAAAAGCATCTTTCAACACTTGCAGTCGCAACAAAAGGAATAAGGCATAGCTACAAAAGACGATAAACCAAAGGATACAAAAGATGTTTTTTTGTCTCCACCAATACACGAGCAAGATCATCAAGACTTTCTATATTAGTAAATCTTTCATCTTTTTGCACATTATCAATGTAGCTGTCAAGTTGATGGTCAAGAGATCTTTGTTCCCCAAAACTAAAATATTTGGATAAAGCTTAGTCAATCTCATCAGCTTTGACTTGTCAAACAGACGAAAAGATCTCATGAATATTTTGATCAGTTGCATCCGACACACTCGTAAGTGTGTTAGACTTTGTACTAAAGACAGAGAAGATGTATGCTACAAAGGCAGAGAAGAAACCTGCAACAAAGGCAAAATGGACAATAAACCGAGAAGAAAAATCTTGCAATACCAGTGACTCTTGAACAACCAAACCACTTAAGCTAAGTGGAACATTTGGAAAGAAGATACAATAATTGTCCAAAAGAAGAATAATCTCTGGAACCGATGAATTAGTTGGCAATCCTTCAAACAACCAAGGGGAGGCCAAACATAATACACAAGAATCCATAAAAAATGGAACAAAGTCTGAATACTTCAGTAAGGGATCGCATAGAGACGATAAGGAATCTGCATATTGCAGTAAACGATCGCACAAAAACGATAGAGATGCCACTAGAGGGCACAAAGGTAGATCCATAGGAAACTAAGTCCATGGAAACATCACAATCTAATCCCATAACCACCTTAGTTTTAAAAAGCGTGAAGCGAACCAAGGCACAAAGGTTCTTAATATCGCCTTACGCTTTAGGCGTTTGAGGCGAACGCTTTATGGATCCGAAGCGAGTAATACAAATAAAATTATAAATAACATATGTATTCAATATTTTGTTTCAAAATAGTAAAAATATAGAATAAAAATACAAAAACACCATTCCACATCACTAAAAAGGCAAGTAAAACAAGTATTATAGTAGTTCTTATAAATTATTATATAGTCTAAAACACTTAACCCTGTCTTCACCCAAATCATATTCATAATTGTGAATATTTGCTAGATTGTGATTTAGCTATGAGAGAGTGACTGAAACTTAATCTATGGAACATAAAAAACACAAAAGATCAGAAAAGAGAACACATGAGATTAAGAGAGAACAAAAGAAATGAAAAGAAAAATAAGTGAGTTGAGCAAGAGAGTAGAAGAGAAAAAGAGAGAGATGAGAAAATTACCATGCAATTTGCTAAAGATGATCGTGAAATAACGAGAGAAGAAAGAGGAACTATCAAAGGATGACTACTATAACTTAATTATGGTTTTCAAAAGCAAACACACGTGTTAAAATGCATGTAAAATGCCTATCTCCTAAAAGCGAACGCTTTGGCTCGCGTCATGCTTCTAGTCAAGGCGTAAAAAAGCGCAAAAAGCGTTCGCTTAAGAGATCACGCCTCGCCTTGACCTACTAAGGCGATGAAGTGATCGCCTCGGCTCGCCTTACGCCTAGGCACGCCTGAAGCACGCTTTTTAAAACTAAGATAACCACAGCTCCAAAACTACCCACTCAACACACATCCCGTACTCGTCCATAGAAGAATAAACAAAGAGTGAGGACGGCAACAAACCTGAAAGACTGAGAAAAGAGAGAAACTGTGGAGGTCGGGAAAGGGTCGGTGAATATGCCGAAAAACTATATTCTTGATTAGGTCCGTGTTTTGCTGAGACTTGTTGATCAATAAGGTTGGGTTGTGAGGAGCTGTATACGGTTTGAGGTAATTAGACGATGGTTGAAGGGGGGAACTTGATGCAGCCTTTGCTGGGCTAAGAGCATCCCCAATGGTGTAACCCATTGGGGTTCTTAAAAAAAAAAAATTTAATATTTTTTTTTTTTTTTCGGATCCTTAAAAAAAAAAAATTATTAAAAAATAAGGACCAATCGTTACACGCCACGTGGCGTGAACAGTGTAAGGATCGGTCCTTATATAAGGATTTTAAGGACTTGTATCTTAACTATGCTGTGGGGTCCACGTATTATTTTATAATTTTTTTAAGAACCCCTCTCCCTAAAAACCCCCATTGTTCTTGGTCTAATATTGGGACTAAAGCCCAAAAAAGATAATGACATAGGCCAATAGGTGAAAGGTTGAAGTCGGCTGAGAGGTTGGTCGGAGAATACACAATCGCCGAATGCATTGTGCCTACCATGAGGAGTGATAGAAGCTGTTACCTACCACTTGAATGAGTTCGTCAGAGATGGTAAAGGGTCGGAGCTGTTGACTTGCAGCAACTAAGAGGGTGTAGCAGTTAGATTAGATCTGGTGAAGCAACACTGGAGGGAATCCGAAAAGACCAATGGATCTAGAGGGATAGGCGGTGTAAGTTGCTCTGAAGCCACCAGAGAACATATGACATGAGGTTGAGTGAGATTTGCCTTCGAGGATGCTTGATTCGGGTTCGGGGGGAAAATGACAAAGATATCTGAGAAGGATGAGATGTCACCGTCTACAAACTCGGCGAGCTGTTTATCGGGAACATGTAAAGCACGGAGGCGGCAAGTGGTGGTGCTCGGGAAGGTTCTTCGAGGTTTTCCCGAGAAAGAAGAGATGTCTCCGTCTACAGACACGGCGAGCCGTTTATCCGGCGTAAGTAAAGCGGGGAGGTGGCAGGTGGTGGTGCTCGGGAAGGTTGTGGCTTCCAATGGCGATGCGACCGGAGGTGGTGGTGCTCGGGAAGGTCGTGACCGCCACATCATTAACACAAACAGAAAGGAAAAAGAAAACTTGGGAGAAAAATCTGATTGCAAATGAAGAGAAAAGAATAGATCCAGAAAAAGCAAGAGAGGAGAAGAGAGGAGGTGACGCCGGCGAAAAACGAAGATTCTACAGAAACTTCTATATCAGCGTCAGAGAACGGCTAAGGCGAACCCTTTCCCTTATTTGATTTTGTCTACTGGATGATCAAAAAAGTTCATGAATACTTTTAAACCATGAGGTTTGGGGTTTGCTTCCCAAATAATGCAACATTTGTAAACTTATTAGTGAATGTAAACTTATAGAAACTTTTCAGTATGGTACAACCGTACAAATAGAAGCGTTTGTGATGGTTGCAGATATTTGTTTTTGATCCTAATAAACATGTAAAATTGTCTGTTGTAGCATTGTTGTAATAGTTGTTTTATAATTTGTAATAATTTAATAAATGTGCTGGGAAAAAAAATGAGATTTTGGAATTTTGGACTTGTCATCCAAATCATTTTGATCGAGTAGAGTATGTAAGGATTCAATCTATTTCTAGTACAGCTTTCGAGACCGTTTTTTTTTGTTCTTTTTGTTTGTTAATACAGTTCTTTTTCGAGTTTTTAATTTATTCTTGGTTCTTTGTCGAGTTTTTTTCTTGTTACTATTGATGAACATGATCAGTTTTTGTAGTAGTATTTGTTAACTTTCCATGATTTCCAACCGAAAACCAATTAGTGATAAGTGGATTGGCTCAAATCCCTTTATATATTAGTCAATATTAATCTCAACTTTCAATGTGGGATAATTATCACACACTCTCTAAAGACTGAGGCCTCATGGCCCATTAATCTCTACAATATCTCAATACCTCCCCCCGAGATAATGACTGTTCTAGCCATTAATCTCGACAGACCATCAATCTTAGGGTCCGAAGGCACGGGCCACTTTCGGACCGGGTTACGAGAGTGTGTGGGTCTGGCTCTGATACCATGTTAATTTAGGCTTATCGTGGGCTTCCACATCAATAATTCTGTTTTGCGTTCTGTTTTCTTGATTATGATCTTTGTAATAAGACTGGTTTTCCATCGTTTTGTCAAACTTGTCAACTTGGAAAGCAAATAAAATATCCTTTTTACAAATCTCATTCAGAAATCACAGCTCCATTCGAAATTGTACACTCAAATATATGGTCATCTCCGATTGCGAGTAACAGTGGTATAAAATACTAAATACTCTTCCTTGACCATTTCTCTCATTTCCTTTGGGTGTATCCTCTACGTCGGAAGAGCGATGCTTTCTCCAGATTTGTTTACTTTACCACCTTTGTCAAAAACCAATTCAAAACTCAGATAAAATCTTTTCAATATGACAACGGTGGTGAGTATCGTAACAACCAATTTGAATCCTTATTCGATACTCATGGAATTTCAGCTAGTTTTTTATGTCCTCATACATAGCAGCAGAATGGCAAATCCGAAAGGATGATTCAAAAAATCAATAATGCCATTCGTTGTCTCTTGTTCCAAGCTCAACTCTCTCCTTCGTACTGGGTTGAAGCTCTACATGATGCGGTTCATATTCTGAATATTGTTCCTTCCTCAGTTATTCAAAATCGCATCCCATATACAATGCTCTTTGATAAAAAGCCAACGTATGATCACATGCGCGTCTTTGGCTGTTTGTGCTATCCCAACATCAACCACTCTCACCTGAACAAATTTCCCATCGATTTACTCCTTGTTTGTTCTTAGGATATCCGACTCAGCATCGTGACTATCGCTGCCTTGATCTGAAAACAAACAGGATAATCATTTCCAGGCATGTATCCTTTGATGAAACAACTTTCCCACCTGCTCAAAATTGTCCTAAGTCGAGCCAGCCTTACCTTTTCCTCGATGATGAACCTTCCCCTATTTTCAAAAGAATTCTTCAAGCCTCTGGTTCAACATTGACAAACCAAAATGAACCAACTGCTGTCCCAACTCGTGTTTCTCAGCCAAGAAATCGAAACACTGTCCAGCCCATTTCTCAGCCTGTTAAAACCCGCTCAAAATTTGGCATCCATAAACCGAAAAGATCATCTCTCTCAGTGCTTCAGATCTTTCACCACTTCCAAAAGGCCACTTACAAGCTCTTTCTGATCAAAATTGGAAACTGTTGGGAATGTCCTGAAATCTACTGTACTTGCTCTAAGTGAAAGTCGTATAGTCGAGATGAGACAATCACATAACACTAGGTAGTCATAACGCTTTGCTAGATGGCCACTTATGATCAATGAGTTTAGAACTCATTGCTAGTGTTATATGATCCTACAGGGTCACACACCTAAGCAAACTGGGCGTTAAAGACGAGGTTGATCATTAATGTAATGATCCAGTAAATGCATATGTGATATGCATTCGATATCAATGTTCTGGGATAGCATCGATCGTTGCAAATAGTGCATCGATCGATGCACTCACGGATTAATCAGATTAATTCGGTTTAATCGTTGGTTAATTCCGTGGTGGTTTAAGCCGACATATATAAGATATATGGTCGACCTAAACTCGTCCCTAACCTAATACACAGCCACCAGAACACAGAAACAAACCTCTCTGGAGATTAGATCTCTGTAAGGCACTAGCATCCCTGCGGTCCAGTTTGTGTGCGTGTGGATACCAGTAGAGGCGCAGCACTTGAGGCGCTTCGTGATCTCGATTATCTGCAAACACTTCCGCTGCATATTCATCAGGTAATCTCGAGATCTGATAGATTCAATTACATGAACCTTAGATCCTAGGCTCGAAATTCAGACTAGGGTTGCTAATCCTGATTAGAACTGCTAGAAATTCCTTCAGTGGTATCAGAGCTTTAGGGTTCCATTGAATCTGTAGCATGTTGATTAGATTGGTTGAATCTGAATCTGTGTATAGTTGATACAAACCTGCTAGAATTCGTTTTCTTAAAAACCAAGTTTAGGGTTATATTCGAAAACGTTTTAAGGATTTTCGCATAGTGTCGATCGTTGCCAATCCGGCAACGATCGATGCAGGGCGAAAACCCGAATTAAATTTAGGGTTTTCGCATGGTGTCGATCGTTGCCAATCCGGCAACGATCGATGCAGGGCGAAACCCGAATAAACCTAGTTTTCGCCTAGTGTCGATCGATGCAATTGTTGCAACGATCGACACAGCCTCGCGAGATTGTTGGATCGGTTCAATTGGATTGGACCGGTTATCGAGCTTGGTTAATAATGGTCGAATACTGTTAATGGTTTAAATGCGATTGGTTTGATTGGGTTGGCATCGACCGATGCTAATATAGCATCGATCGACGCTTACCGGTATTCAAAGCCGGATCAATTGGATTGATCGGTTATCGCGGATTAATTAATAAGAATTAAAACATAATAAAACTGAACGTTTTAATGGTTCCGTTCCTCAACCAAATTTCAAGTGTACTTGATGTCTTTCCAATCTTGTCAACTGTCAAGACCTATTTGATTGTGCGACAGACTTGCAGTGCAAGATGTCCACAATTTCATGGGTAAGACAGAGGTAATCGTGTTGATGGATTTGCAGTGCAAAACATCGACAATTACATGACTGAAAAGATTGGTTTACTTGACTGGGCCATCAAAATCGTTTTGGGCTCGGAGACATCAGGTGGATTTGACATAAGATGTCAGTCCACAACCAAGAGTTATATTGGATATAACTAGCAAGGTTGTTGCTTACCTAGATAGCTAAATTTGGGTGATAGCCAGTGGCTCACTCAAGTCTAGTGAAACATGGGTCTTGGATCATTATATTCATCTGAGGAAACATTGTTTGAATATAGTGCGAGTTTTCTTAAATGTTAAGATTTCTCTTTTCTTGAACATCATAACTAAACCTTTTCTTTTCTATGTTCTCAGCTATGACTAACACTCATAACAACTCTTTCTCCCTGCGATCCGTCCTTGAGAAGGACAAATTAACTGGATCGAATTTTCTCGAATGGTATCGGAACTTGAGAATTGTTCTCAAGCAGGAGAAACGGGACTATGTCCTTGAAAATGTTCTCCCTGAAAAACCGAGAGCCAATGCTCCACATGCAGAAAGGAATGCTTGGGATAAGCATGCCAATGATGTGGTCGATGTGAATTGTCTCATGTTGGCTACCATGAACTCGGATTTGCAGAAGCAATACGAGAACGTGGAGTCGCCCGTGGAGATGATCACTAGCCTGAAAAGTATGTTTCAGGAGCAAGCACGAACTGAGAGATACCAGACGGTTAAATCTCTCATTGAATGCAAGCTACCAAAGGACAGTCCGGTCAGTCCTCATGTCATTAAGATGATGGGTTATATTGATAACCTGGGGAGGCTGGATTGTCCCATTAGCCAAGAGTTGGCTACTGACATCATTCTGCAGTCACTGCCGTCAAGTTATGATCAGTTTGTTATGAACTATAACATGAATAACTTGACAAAGACATTGACTGAGCTGCATGGAATGCTCAAGACAGCTGAGCCAAATATCAAGAAGGGCACTCCTAATGTACTAATGGTACAAGGGGGTAAGAAGTTTAAGAAACTTGGCAAAGGTAAGGGAAAGGGCAAGGCAGTCCCGGTTGAGAACCAGGACACGCCGGCGCCAGCCCCAAAGCCCAAGCCGGGCCCATCTGAGACCGATAAGTGCCATTACTGTAAAGAGCTTGGGCATTGGAAGAGAAATTGCAACAAATTCTTGGAAGAGAAGAAGAAGAAGAAGACTTTCGAGACTTCATCTTCAGGTATTTATGTTATAGAAGTAAATGTTACTACTTTTGGTTCTACTTCTTGGGTATTAGATACCGGTTGTGGTGCTCATATTTGTACAAATATGCAGGGCCTAAGCAACAGTAAGAAGTTGGAAAAGGGACAAGTGGACCTGCGCGTGGGGAATGGAGCAAGAGTTGCTGCATTAGCCGTAGGAACATATAACTTGTCTTTACCTTCTGGTTTGGTTTTAAAACTGAATAATTGCTACTATGTACCTGCGATAAGCAGAAATATTATTTCTATTCCTATTTTGGATGTTGAAGGATATCAGTTTTCAATTAAGAATAAATGTTGTTCTTTTGATTACAATGATATATTTTATGGTAGCAGCCCATTAGAGAATGAGCTTTATGTTTTAAACCAAACCTCACCAATCTATAACATTAACACCAAGAGATTCAAATCAAATGACACGAATCAGACTTTTCTTTGGCATTGTCGTTTGGGCCACATAAACGAGAAACGGATCCAAAAGCTCCATAGTGATGGGCTTCTGGGCTCATTTGATTATGAATCATGTGAGAAATGTGAATCTTGTTTACTAGGCAAAATGACTAAGGCACCTTTCAACAAACCCAATGAAAGGGCCAGTGACCTATTGGGCCTTATACATACAGATGTATGCGGCCCAATGAGCACAAGTGCCAGAGGAAATTTTCGATACTTCATTACCTTCACTGATGATTTCAGCAGGTATGGCTATGTCTATTTAATGAGACATAAGTCGGAATTTTTTGAAAAGTTCAAAGAGTTCCAAAATGAAGTACAGAATCAACTTGGCAAAAGTATTAAGGCTCTTCGATCAGATCGTGGAGGAGAATACTTAAGCCAAGAATTCAGTGATCATTTGAGAGATTGTGGAATTGTTTCACAACTCACTCCTTCTGGAACACCACAATGGAATGGCGTGTCTGAGAGGAGAAATCGGACTCTATTAGATATGGTTCGATCAATGATGAGTCTCTCAACTCTTCCATTATCCTTTTGGGGATATTCTCTAGAAACGTCTGCGTTTACACTTAATAGGGTTCCGTCAAAATCAGTTGCAAAGACACCACATGAGATGTGGACTGGAAATGTTCTGAGTGTGTCTTTTCTGAAGATTTGGGGTTGTGAAGCTTATGTTAAGCGATTAATAACAGATAAGCTCGAACCCAAATCTGATAAATGCTACTTCGTTGGTTATCCTAAGGAAACCAAGGCATACTACTTTTACAACCAATCCGAGAACAAAGTGTTTGTTGCTCGGAACTGCGTCTTTCTTGAGAGAGAATTTCTTTCCAAGAGAAACAGTGGGAGTAAAGTACAACTCGAAGAAGTTCGAGAACCGCAGGAAAATGCTCAACCTGTAGAGGAAGAGCAACAGTTGGATCTACAAAGAGTTGTAGAGACGGCGCCTGTGGAGCCTGAAATTCGCCGATCCGAAAGGATCCGTCACGAACTCGAGAGATATGGATTTCTCGTAACCAATTGTCATGATTTGTTAATCATTGACAGTGACGAGCCAGCGAATTTCGAAGAAGCAATGATGAGCCCTGACTCCGCAAAGTGGCTGAAAGCCGCTGAATCCGAAATGGGATCCATGTCACAAAACCAAGTATGGACTTTGGTTGATTTACCCGATGGTGCAAGATCCATTGAGTGTAAATGGATTTTCAAGAAGAAAATTGATGTGGATGGAAATATTCAGATATATAAAGCAAGGCTGGTGGCAAAAGGTTTCAAACA
Source organism: Orychophragmus violaceus (assembly GCA_030180135.1). Lineage (NCBI taxonomy): Eukaryota > Viridiplantae > Streptophyta > Magnoliopsida > Brassicales > Brassicaceae > Orychophragmus > Orychophragmus violaceus. Next base: position 14,328,476 of record CM058238.1, on the reverse strand, counting down.
AATTCATGGTATTGACTATGAAGAAACCTATTCCCCTGTGGCCATGCTTAAATCCATTCGGATTCTCCTAGCAACAGCTGCTCATTACGACTATGAGATCTGGCAGATGGACGTGAAGACAGCTTTCCTAAATGGAATTCTGGAAGAGGATGTGTACATGACACAGCCCGGAGGTTTCATCGATCCTAATGCTGCTAGGAAAGTATGCAAGCTTCATCGATCCATTTATGGATTGAAGCAAGCATCTCGGAGTTGGAATCTTCGTTTTGATGAGGCAGTCAAAGAGTTTGACTTCATCAGGAACGAAGAAGAACCATGTGTTTACAAGAAGACTAGTGGGAGCGCAGTTGCATTTCTCGTGTTGTATGTAGATGACATACTTCTTCTCGGAAATGACGTTCCGTTGTTACAGTCTGTTAAGACTTGGCTCGGAAGTTGTTTTTCAATGAAAGACATGGGTGAAGCCGCGTATATTCTTGGAATAAGAATCTATAGAGATAGATTAAACAAGTTAATTGGACTGTGTCAAGACACTTATATCGATAAGGTCTTACGCAGGTTCAGAATGCAAGATTCCAAGAAGGGCTTCATACCAATGTCTTATGGCATAAGTCTCAGCAAGAAGCAGTGTCCTGAGACACTTGCTGAGCGAGATCGCATGAGTCGGATTCTCTATGCCTCGGCGTTGGGATCCATCATGTATGCCATGCTCTGTACTCGTCCAGATGTTGCTTGTGCTTTAAGCATGACGAGTAGATACCAATCGGATCCAGGTGAAAGTCACTGGACAGCAGTCAAGAATATTCTGAAGTATTTGAGAAATACTAAGGATAAATTCTTGGTGTATGGAGGAAGTGATGAGCTGGTAGTAAGTGGTTACACAGACGCAAGTTTTCAGACAGACCAAGATGATTTCCGATCGCAATCTGGTTACATCTTCTGCCTGAATGGCGGTGCAGTAAGCTGGAAGAGTTCCAAGCAGGACACTGTAGTAGATTCCACAACTGAAGCTGAGTACCTCGCTGCTTCTAAAGCGGCAAAGGAGGCTGTTTGGATCAATAATTTCATCACTGAACTTGGTGTGATTCCTAGCATTTCTGAGCCAGTGGCTTTGTATTGTGACAACAATGGAGCCATTGCGCAAGCAAAGGAACCTAGATCACACCAGAAATCCAAACACATAGAAAGGAGATATCACCTTATCCGTGATATTGTGAATAGAGGAGATGTGAAGATCAGCAGAGTCCCTACGGATGAGAATGTTGCTGATCCACTGACCAAGCCCCTCCCAAGTCCTAAGCATGAGTTTCATACAACTGCTGTAGGCATTAGATTTCTTAAGATATGATCTTGATTTCAGTGGAGTTGTATTTGTTTTAGTTATGACATGATGTTCACAAAGACATAATAGTTATGTTATTTTAATGAAATTGTTTCAGCATTATTTAATTGTGTTAATTAAATATATATAGAGTCCCAAAGTAATTTATGACATTTTATAGGCCATCAAGTATGCGACTTGATCATGAAACCCTATAAGCAATAAATGACATAAATTATAATGGTCCCTGGTCGAGGTTGTTGACGTGGGACATTAACAACCACGTGAGACTAGTATGTGAGGTGACTGATGACCATGTTTCATGGAGTCATTAATAAGTGTATTAAAGTCATTCACATAGATATGTGTTAGAGAACACATGATCGGACTTGACCCGTTAATGAGAACTCTACAAGATGTTATATGAGTGTCATAAGAGTTTCTCATTACGACTAAAGAGGGTAGTCCTTAGACCTGAGTTCATCATGTCCTCTCTTATATGGATTGGTTCGTCTTGACTTTGTCAAACGTCAGCCGTAACTGGTGATCATAAAGACACTGATTAGGCGGATCATGAGATATAAAAGAGACATGGATGGAACAAGATGGGATTTGTACCTCCTATATAACAGGAGTTAAATATCTCTGGGCCTATCGAAGATTTGATACTGGAAATGCGTGGCCGCGCTCAAAAGAGGTGATTGTCAGTCGTTTGTTTTTTTTTCATCAGTACAAATCGGGATTCGATAAACGTAATCTGGTTGAATAAGGATGACACAGTGCTTGCCTTATGCTGGATTGAGATATAGCTACAAAGGGATTAAAGGAATAAATTATTCCAGTACAAGTGGGAGATTGTTGGGAATGTCCTGAAATCTACTGTACTTGCTCTAAGTGAAAGTCGTATAGTCGAGATGAGACAATCACATAACACTAGGTAGTCATAACGCTTTGCTAGAAGCCACTTATGATCAATGAGTTTAGAACTCATTGCTAGAGTTATATGATCCTACAGGGTCACACACCTAAGCAAACTGGGCGTTAAAGACGAGGTTGATCATTAATGTAATGATCCAGTAAATGCATATGTGATATGCATTCGATATCAATGTTCTGGGATAGCATCGATCGTTGCAGATAGTGCATCGATCGATGCACTCACGGATTAATCAGATTAATTCGGTTTAATCGTTGGTTAATTCCGTGGTGGTTTAAGCCGACATATATAAGATATATGGTCGACCTAAACTCGTCCCTAACCTAATACACAGCCACCAGAACACAGAAACAAACCTCTCAGGAGATTAGATCTCTGTAAGGCACTAGCATCCCTGCGGTCCAGTTTGTGTGCGTGTGGATACCAGTAGAGGCGCAGCACTTGAGGCGCTTCGTGATCTCGATTATCTGCAAACACTTCCGCTGCATATTCATCAGGTAATCTCGAGATCTGATAGATTCAATTACATGAACCTTAGATCCTAGGCTCGGAATTCAGACTAGGGTTGCTAATCCTGATTAGAACTGCTAGAAATTCCTTCAGAAACTGGCAATGATTGATGAGCATGACGCTATGCTTAAAACTAAGAATTGGAGTCTTGTACCATGTCCTTCTAATACCAATATAATGAGATCTATGTGGATGTTTAAGCACAAGTTTGATGCAGATGGTTATCTTTCTCGTCATAAGGAACGTTTAGTTACTAATGGCAAATTGCAGGAACATGGTGTTGATTTTACAGAGACCTTCTCCCTATTGGTAAAACCAGCAACGATAAGGACGGTGCTTCATCTTGCAGTCTCTCAGTCGTGGCCGATACATCAATTGGATGTTAAAAAAATGCATTTCTCCAAGGAGATCTAGAGGAGACTGTCTTTATGCATCAGCCACCAAGATTTGTGGATCAGAAATATCCCAACCATGTCTGCAGATTGCATAAGGCTATTTATGGCCTAAAACAGGCCCCAAGGGCATGGAATTCAAAATTTTCTTCTTTCTTAACGTCTGTTGACTTTGTGAGAAGCAGGGCTGATGCATCATTGTTCATATATAGAAAAGGAAGTGAGATGGCTTATATTACTTTACGTAGATGATATAGTGTTATCGGCTTCGTCGCAGAGCCTTCTACAACGTTTGAGTCAAACTCTGAAGCAAGCTTTCTCGATGACAGATATGAGTCTGCTCAGTCATTTTCTGGGTATAAAAGCCACATTCAATAAAGCTGGATTGTTCTTAAGTCAAGCACTATAAGCAGAGGAAGTTATTGAGAGAGCTGGTATGAGTGGATGCAAGCCCATCTCGACGCCTGTCGACCTTAAATCCAAGCTATCATTGAACGATGGCGACCTCATCAGCGACCCGACCATGTACAAGAGCTTGGCTGGAGCTCTACAATATCTGACGTTTACACGGCCGGACATAGCATATGACATACACCAGAAATGCCTCTACATGCATAGTCCACGATCACTCCACTTTCAAGCATTAAAGCGGATCATCCGCTATCTCAAAGGGACATCATCACATGGACTCCAGTTCAATCGCGGTTCAGTAACAACAATGACAGCATACTCGGATGCATATTGGGCAGGCTGCCCGGATTCACAAAGATCGACATCAGGCTACTGTGTTTTCCTTGGACAACCTCTCGTCTCCTGATCAGCGAAACGGCAACCAACAGTTTCACGTTCCAGTTCCAAAGCTGAGTACAAGGGTGTTGTGATACCCCGTATCAAAAATACGGTCAACGGGCAGCAGAAAGTCAACCGGGGGTAAAACTGTCATTTTACCAAAGTCATGGGTAAAATGGTAATTTTACCAAAGTTTGAGACGGAAGTCGAGGCGGACCAAATATTCTTATGTTTTAACATAAAGAATATTTAGAAGATCAGAATTGGAGGAATCGGAGCAGAAACGAGTTTTTCGGCTTGTTGGGAATGGAAACCGACAAAACCGAAGAAACGTCGAAAATTCATAACCGGAGCTACATAAGCCCGAACAAAGTGATTAAAAATGCTAAATTCATAAAAAAGAATGAAGAATCTTATTGTGGAGGTTTGAATATTTATGGGATTACCTGGAGCCATTCTAAAATATTTTACCCGAAAACCGCTAAACCGAGCAATGGATGAAGTGAGATTAGTGGTTGGATTAATGATCGTTTAAGTGGTGTTTTGGCAACAAAAATCACCCAGAAGGACACATGTCCTTACCCCATGGCGCCACCTTGCTTGGTGGAGTGTCATGCATGCCAAAGATGCATTGAACCCAATTGCATGCATGCAAAAACCATCTTATCACCATTCATTTCATCTAACCACTTCTCTTTAGTCTCTTAACTCTCTCTCTCTCTCTCGATCTCTCTCACTCTCTTTTTCCAGAAACATCAAGTTCTTGCATGTTGTTCTTATTGTTCTTGAAGATTCACCAAAAATTCCCTTGCATGTTCATCATACCTTGATGAACAAGTAAGACCAAATCTTCTCCTTTTCATCACCAAATCTCTCCTCTCTCTCTCGGTCTCTCTGCTCCCTTTTTCCACTCAAGATCATGCAAGTTTTTCTTTAGAACTCTTGAAGATTCCTTGCAAATTCAAGAAAAAGCTCCAGAACCCTAACTTGTTCTTCATGTCTTGAAGAACAAGAAAGCTTGTAACTTCTCTCTATCAACTCAAATTTAGATCTGCAAAGTGCTATGGATTTATCTTGACCTCCTTTATCCTTTTCAGCCAGTCGCCGCCGTTAGAACCGCCGGAGATCACCGGAAAACCGCCAAGGAGCAACCGCTTCTTTAGGGTTTGTGTGATCTCTTCAGTTCTTCATTGATTTTAGTTATTTTGAGGTTGGGAATGAGTAGATCTGGTGTTTCTGAGCAGTTTGATAGGTGGTTCGCCGTTGGAAGCCACCGGAAAAGCTAGCTCCGCCGCGGTCAACTCCCCTCCGCCGCCGGTCAACGCCGGAGTTCCGCCGCCGGTGAAGCTCTTCCGCCGCCGAGTGAAGCCGGTTCTTCAAGGAGTCTTTTGGTATGAGTTGTGTTGAAATTTGAGTTGGTTTGAGGTTTGATTGAACCTGGTCAAAGGGAGTGAATCGGTCAACGGTTTAACCCTAAACCGGTTTAGTCAAACCGGTTGATTAGGGTAAATTGGATCGGTTCGGTTTGGTTCCGTAGTTATTGATTCTGTGGTTCTGTGATTCAGGAGTGTTCGGAGGTTCGGGATTGGTATCGGGTATCTCGGGAATTCACATCCGCGTTAACCGACGTTCCACGATTAGTTCTGTGAGTCGGCTCGAAAACTCGTAGATTTAATTAAACCGGGAATACTAAACCGTAGTATTAATTTGCATGCCCATTAATTAAATTGAATATTAAATAATAATTAATTAGACGATTAATAAATAACCGGATATGACATGTTCATCGTGATTAGGGTTTTAGAATTAAAAAGATTAACTGATTGTGTGCCGCTAGGTTGCTAGTAAAAGATTGATTGTTGCATTCATATAGACCATGTGAATAGGACGGTATATGCATATATATATATATATATATATATAAGAACAATAATTAATGAACCTATATACGGGAATTAAGACGATATTAAAACATGAGTTAAACCTAAACACACGTATAGAATAAGAGAACGGGATTGGGGTTTAGGATTAATAGCGGGTTTGGTAATGAATGAATAAAGTTAATTAATAATGAGATGTCGGGAAGTTAGTAAGTTTACTAACTCTAAACTGACTGATCCAGGAGTTAATAAAAGATATCGAGAATGGTTTAAATAAGAAGTGGCGTGTGTCGGGAGCTGTTTACGGTTAGCAATCCGCTAACCCAAGGTAGCAGACTAAAATGGATTAAAAGACTTATAAACCCTAATAGGCCTGCTTGTGTGGTTTGTTGTGTGATTGATTGTGATTGCGTGTTTACTTGTTTGATTGTGCTGTGTTAAGCTTTGTGTGCAGGCTTATTAGACTGCTTGGTGTTGGGCCGAGCAGTCCTTGCGGACACTTACTCCGGTCGCGGGACCAAGTAAGTTAGTTAGTGCTGACTAGGTGTTTTGCCTAGTCAGAGCGGGTGGTGTGATAGTGTAGAGGCTTGTGGAATGGTTGGGGTTTATGTTTTACTGTTGATATTGATTGCGTGATCTGTGCTAGAGTCCCAGCGAGTCTGCATGTTTATATTTCTGCACTAGGACTCTAGGGTGCGTTAGGTTCCGCAAGCCTAGGTTTTGTTTACGTTCCGGTACTTCCGACCCGATTGGATCCTCGGGTTTTGCCTAACCGGACCATGGTGGTTCCGGTTATGGTGTTAACCTATCGGGTGACGCCGGTAGGTGTGCGATTCGGAGAATACGGGGTCATGTCCTAGGGCCGGGTCGCATGGAAACTCAGGTTACCTGGGGTAACAGGAGTCACCGCGTATCGATGGACGGAGAACGGTGTCCTATACGTGGGTCCTTGTGTGCACGTATAGGAGTCGAGGGTTAGTTGCCATATAGGCGACGATGTAAACCCGTGGAAGTTACCGAGTTAGTAGGGCCCAATGTAATTTTGTTATCTTTCTTTCGTCGCGCGTAGATAGACCGAGTCCAATCGAGGACATGTGTCGCAGTGCCTTCGATTTCCTTAACTCTCTTATCTTGGCTATTGCTTGTGTGTGGGTTTATCACGCCGTGGTAGTGCGTGATCGACCATTTATTCCTGTTGATTGTTATTTTGGGTTTTGGGGCGGGGATTGTAGAATCTAGATAGATTAGAAGCCATTAGTGGGGAGCCGATTCACTGGGTGATCTTAGATTGCTCATTAGACTTTTTGTGTTTTTCAGGTTTAGCAGCGACGGACGCGGGAGGTCCTCGGTGTAGCTTCGGGTTGCTTGTGACATGTTTTTGATTTGTTATTTGTGGATGTTTTATTTTCGGTTCGGCAGCTGTGCCTTTTATGATTTGATTGTTTATGTGTTTTTATTGATGATTGTTTGTAAACCGTTAAACGTTGTATTCAACGTTTGATTACTTATAAATGAAATTGTTTCCCTGATATGAGGTTTAAGTCCGAACCGACACAACTCGTTGAAGGATATGAGGATAGCGGAGTCGAAGATAGGTTGGTGCGAGCCTTTTGTCTCAAATCGAACTGTCTTTGGCTTCGTCCTGTGGCGAACTTTTCCTGTCCGACTTGCTCGGGTTCGATCGGTCATGTTCTTGTTTGATTGTTGACCGGTCAGCTCGACGGTCAGCGGAGGATGGGAAAGGGGCGTTACAGGTTGATGTAGCCCCGGAGCAGAAGCTTGAGTGATGGGTTGATGGAGATCGAACCACGGGCTTAAGAGCTCTCTTGGTTTGATCGACTTGGATGGATGGTGAGTAGAGATGGGATTGTTCCTGCTGGCTTAAAAGCTCTCTCAGAAATAATCAGTGGATGGAATGGATTGAGGTCGCCACAAGATCCTATGAGTCTGAATCTTGATAAGACAAAAGCCTTCTCTTTGTTTGAATCACACAAAACAATAGAGAAAACAAGTTTGCGGTTTCTTTGCTTGAAGAAAACACTCGGTGTACTTTATTGATCTAGGGTAAATGATACACGGCTGTGAGAGGGGACTTTATAAACAGTCCAAACAGCTATGCCCTTCTAGGGGACTTGAAGCAAATAAAACATAAAAGGAAAGTACTGACTCAATTCGGACCTAATGAAATAAAGACTACAACGGCTACTTTTATGATTGAAACTACTAAGGGAAACAAAGATTTGATCCTGCAAACAAAGAGACAACGGTCATATAATGTGTATAAATGAAACTCATACCTTAGCTTATGTTTGGTATGTCCTTGGCCGTTGATCAGAAGCATTCTTCAATCGTAGCATTCTGGCCTCGGAAGCTTGAGCTAGTGTCGATGCTACTTCCTGAGCTAGTGCCGATGCTACTTCCTGAGCTAGTCGTGATGCTATAGATCGTCAGTCCTTTTTGAGCTGAGCTGAATAGTGTTGAGCTATCCATCCTGATGAAGACTTGTTCCTGCTCTTGGTCAGTAGCTTGACTCAGTAGACTTTGCACCGCTTCATTGACTTGGTTCCTCAAAGCCTTTGTTGCTGACCTTGTCAATGGACCTTTCCTTATGATGGGCATTGGATCTTTGGCTTCTGGTTCTATGGCCTCATCATACCCTCCCCCTTGAAGAGGTTCTGTCCTCAGAACTGATTGACCTGCATCATAAGGAGCTAAATCAGAAACATTGAACGTTGGAGAAATGTTTAACTCACCTGGCAGCTCAAGCTTGTATGCGTTGTCATTGATCTTCTCCAAGACTCGGAATGGCCCATCTCCTCTTGGTGTTAGCTTTGACTTCCTCTGATTGGGGAACCTTTCTTGCCTCATGTGTAGCCAGACCCAATCTCCTGGTTCAAATATCACCTCCTTTCTTCCTTGGTTAGCTTTCAGCCTATGCTTCTCGGTTTTCTTCTCTACATTCTCCTTAACTCTTTGGTGTAGCTTCTTGACAAAGCTTGCTTTTGCTTCTCCTTCTGTACTTGTATAGATAGCTTGAGGCAAAGGGGTAAGGTCTAAAGGAGCCAAAGGATTAAACCCATACACAACTTCAAAAGGAGAGTGGTTAGTAATTGAATGCTTAGCATGATTATAAGCAAACTCAATGAATGGCAAGCAAGATAACCAGTTGTTTATATTCTTACCAACCGTGGCTCTTAGGAGTGTTGAGAGAGTCCGGTTTACTACCTCAGTTTGCCCATCTGTTTGGGGATGACAAGTGGTGGAATAGAGCAGATTGGTGCCCAACTTCCTCCAAAGTACCCTCCAAAAGTGGCTCAAGAACTTTGTGTCCCTGTCCGAAACAATAGTCCTTGGAATTCCATGCAACTTGACCACTTCCTTAAGGAATAGATCAGCTATCTGCACAGCATCGTTAGTCTTGTTGCAAGCAATAAAATGAGCCATTTTAGAAAACCTATCAACAACTACAAAGATGGAGTCCTTGTTGTTGATCTTGGGCAATCCTAAAACAAAATCCATTGAAATGTCCACCCATGGTGTGTTAGGAATTGGTAAAGGCATATATAAACCATGTGGATGTAACCTGGACTTGGCCTTTAGGCATGTGATGCATTTGGCACAGAACCTTTCCACATCTCTCTTCAAGTGTGGCCAAAAGAAATGCTCCTTCAAGACACTATAAGTCTTGTCTCTGCCAAAATGTCCCATCAAACCTCCTCCATGAGCCTCTCTAGTGATCAACTCCCTCATGGAACCTTGTGGAATGCACAGCCTTTTCTCCTTGAACAGAAAACCATCTTGTTGATAGAACACCCCAAATGCTGCCTTAGATGTCTCCTGGTACACGTCCTTGAAGTCTGGATCATCAGCATACATGTCTTTGATGTGCTCAAATCCCATGATCTTAGACTCCATTGTTGTTATGAGAACATGACGCCTTGATAGTGCATCTGCTACAATGTTTTCTTTCCCCTTCTTGTACTTGATCACATAAGGAAAAGTTTCTATGAACTCCAACCACTTTGCATGCCTTTTCTTAAGAGTAGTCTGCCCTCTTAGGTGCTTTAGAGTCTCATGATCTGTATGTATCACAAACTCTTTAGAAAGCAAGTAATGTTGCCAAGTTTCCAGTGACCTCACCAGAGCATACAACTCTTTGTCATATGTTGGGTAGTTGAGTGTTGCACCACTCAGCTTCTCACTAAAGTAAGCTACTGGTCTGCCTCCCTGTATCAGTACTGCACCTATTCCTGTACCAGAAGCATCACACTCAATCTCAAACATTTTATCAAAGTTAGGAAGTACCAATACTGGTGCATTGGTGAGACTGGTTTTGAGCCGTGTGAATGCTTGCTCCTGAGCCTCTCCCCATTCAAAAGCTTTGTCCTTCTTGATCACTGAGGTAAGAGGTGCTGCTATGGTGCTGAAGTCTTTGACAAACCTCCTGTAGAAGCTTGCTAGACCATGGAAGCTCCGAACATGTCCTATTGTTGTAGGTGTCGGCCAATCTTGTATAGCCTTGATCTTCTCATCATCCACCTTAAGTCCCTGTGAACTTACAACAAATCCTAGGAAAACCAATTGATCAGTGCAAAAGATGCATTTCTTTAAGTTTGCATAAAGACCTTCTGATCTAAGTGTTTGCATAACCTGTTCTAGATGCTTAACATGATCATCTAAGCAGTGGCTATAAATCAGTATGTCATCAAAATATACTACCACAAACTTAGAAATAAAAGCTCTTAGAACCTGGTTCATTAGCCTCATGAATGTGCTGGGAGCATTGGTGAGACCAAATGGCATGACAAGCCATTCATACAGCCCTTGCTTGGTTTTGAAAGCTGTTTTCCACTCATCTCCTTCTTTCATCCTGACTTGGTGATATCCACTCTTCAAGTCTATCTTTGAGAAGATGGTTGCTCCACTTAGCTCATCAAGCATGTCATCAAGTCTTGGGATAGGATGTCTGTACTTGATTGTGATGTTGTTTATGGCCCTGCAATCAACACACATTCTCCATGTACCCTCCTTCTTTGGGACGAGTAGAACTGGTACAGCACATGGACTCAAGCTTTCCCGGATATATCCCTTTGACATCAGCTCTTGAACTTGCTTTTCCAGCTCCTTAGCCTCTTCTGGATTCACTCTATAAGCTGGCCGGTTGGGCAATGGAGCTCCTGGTACCAAATCAATTTGGTGTTCAATGCCTCTCAGTGGTGGAAGTCCAGCTGGTATGTCCTCTGGAAAGACATCCTTGAATCTGTCCAATAGCTCAGTCACGGCTAAGGGATGCTCCTGCTCTTCCGAACCTGAAAGATACCCTTCTCTAAAGATCATGAGTAGTACATGCTCTTTATGCTCCAAAGATTTCAGAACATTAGAAGGTGAAACAAAAAGATTGGTCTTACTTACCTTGGAACCTTTGTCCATTGCTTTCTGCATTTCATACACCTCTTGTGGTGTTAATGGAGCTAGGTTGTGCTTCTTGTTCTGATGTGTGAAACTGTAGATGTTGGTCCTTCCATGGTGCACAGTTTCTTTATCAAATTGCCATGGTCTCCCTAAGAGTAGATGACCTGCTTGCATTGGCACAACATCGCATTTCACTTGATCCTTGTACTTACCTATGCTGAATGGTACCATGACTTGCTCAGCTATCTTCATCTCAGTCTCATCATTGAGCCACCTTAATCTGTATGGTCTTGGATGCTTGGTCTTTTGCAGCTTCAGTTTGTCTACTAGGTAAGCACTAGCAACATTAGTACAAGATCCTCCATCTATGATCAGGCTACATACCTTGGCGTCAATGGTGCATCTGGAATGAAAGATATTCTCTCTCTGGATTGTTTCTGGCTCAAACAATGCACTAAGGGCTCTCCTGGTCACAAGTATCTCTCCCACGTCTGGATAATCCGTCACCTCTTCTTCGGATTCCGCTAGCTCAAGCTCTGCCTCATCTTGTGACTCAATGTCTCCATTGTCCCTTAACACCATCACTCGCTGGTTTGGACAATCTCTAGCATAGTGACCTTTCCCTTGGCACTTGAAACATGTAATGTCTCTGGACCTTTGAGGAGGAGCCTTGCTGGTGTCGGGTTTGTTACCCTTGGGCTGCTCATAGTTAGATTTCTTGATCTTTGAGTCAGCTTCTGTCGCTTTGCCTTTGTCTTGGTTCCGTTGAGGCTGAGTCCAAGTTGTCCTGCTTCGACTGGTTGCAGCAACCTTCCTCTTGATGTGTTGCTCAGCTTGGACAGCTAAATGCAACAATCCCTCAAGATCCTCATAAGGCTGTCGCTCTACCTTGCGTGCAATCCTATCCTGAAGACCGTCTAGAAACTGAGCCATCAAAGTTTCTTCTGAGTCATCTACCTCCAGCCTGTTCTTCATGGTTTCAAACTCCTCAAAATAATCTTCAACTGATTTGTTTCCTTGAGAGAGTTTCCTGAACCTCTTCTGAAGATCTCTATGGTAGTAAGCTGGTACATATCTCTTCCTTAGAGCATACTTCATGTCATCCCAATTGCTTAACTGACCATGTCTTAGCCTCCTTCTCTCCGATACTTCTCTGTCCCACCATGCCAATGCATTATCAGTGAGTTGAGCTGCAGCTAAGGAGACTTTTCTTGCTTCAGAGTATTGGTAGTACTCATAGATGTACTCCATTCTTCTTTCCCAATCCAGATAAGCTTCCGGATTCACCTTTCCAGCAAAAGTAGGAGCCGTGAGCTTCAAGTCTTTGCCTCCACGTCTCTGATCATCATCCTCATGGCCTCTATCCCCACGCCTAGGCTGGTGATAGTTTCTCCTTCCTCTACCCCTGCCATGGAGGTTAAATCCTCTTCCTCCCTGATTTGGATCAGGAGGTAACTCATCTTCCTCTAACTCAGGCATCTCGTCATCGGTTGTTTCTTCTTCTTGCTGCCTATGATTTCTATTTAAGTTGCGGATTGGTTCTCGTTGAATAGGCCTCTGTTCCAGCTGAGTGAGCCTGCCACTAATGTCTCTCATGGTTTCAAGCAATTGATTCATGGTGAGTTGATCTTGTCCAACTTCTTCTCCCATTAGTACCTGAAACTGACACAAGCGAGTATCAAGGTCTAACAAAGAAGTTTTAACCAAAAGATAAATGGTAAAACTCAAATGGTAACAATGAAAAAAATTTCTTTTTTTTTTTTTGTTTTTGTATAAATAAAAAGGAATTTCGAAATTTAAGGCTAATGATGCAAGATTAATGAGACAATATGTATTTTCCTTTTTTGAGAAACCGATGAAAACAAAAATGGAAATATGTATTTTTTTGATTTTTTTTTTTGAATATGATTTCGAAAACTAACAAAAATAGAAGAGGTAACTAATAAAAACAAACAAATCTTTTTGGTTTTTATGCAAGGAATTCGAATCAAACAAAGAATCAAAATGAAAAAGATGAAGATGAACACACTTTTTTTTTTTTTTTTGATTTAAAAATGCAAATGAAAACTAATGAAAGTAAAAAGGTTTATGGATAGAAAACACCTGTTTAGGAGCCTTTCGGCTCTGATACCAGATGATGTAGCCCCGGAGCAGAAGCTTGAGTGATGGGTTGATGGAGATCGAACCACGGGCTTAAGAGCTCTCTTGGTTTGATCGACTTGGATGGATGGTGAGTAGAGATGGGATTGTTCCTGCTGGCTTAAAAGCTCTCTCAGAAATAATCAGTGGATGGAATGGATTGAGGTCGCCACAAGATCCTATGAGTCTGAATCTTGATAAGACAAAAGCCTTCTCTTTGTTTGAATCACACAAAACAATAGAGAAAACAAGTTTGCGGTTTCTTTGCTTGAAGAAAACACTCGGTGTACTTTATTGATCTAGGGTAAATGATACACGGCTGTGAGAGGGGACTTTATAAACAGTCCAAACAGCTATGCCCTTCTAGGGGACTTGAAGCAAATAAAACATAAAAGGAAAGTACTGACTCAATTCGGACCTAATGAAATAAAGACTACAACGGCTACTTTTATGATTGAAACTACTAAGGGAAACAAAGATTTGATCCTGCAAACAAAGAGACAACGGTCATATAATGTGTATAAATGAAACTCATACCTTAGCTTATGTTTGGTATGTCCTTGGCCGTTGATCAGAAGCATTCTTCAATCGTAGCATTCTGGCCTCGGAAGCTTGAGCTAGTGTCGATGCTACTTCCTGAGCTAGTGCCGATGCTACTTCCTGAGCTAGTCGTGATGCTATAGATCGTCAGTCCTTTTTGAGCTGAGCTGAATAGTGTTGAGCTATCCATCCTGATGAAGACTTGTTCCTGCTCTTGGTCAGTAGCTTGACTCAGTAGACTTTGCACCGCTTCATTGACTTGGTTCCTCAAAGCCTTTGTTGCTGACCTTGTCAATGGACCTTTCCTTATGATGGGCATTGGATCTTTGGCTTCTGGTTCTATGGCCTCATCACAGGTGTGGCCAATACTATTGCAGAAATGACTTGGCTGCGGAATCTATTAAGAGAGCTACATGTAACAATCGACAAAGGTTCTGTTGTTTTCTGTGACAATATTTCTTCAGTCTACTTGGCGACGAATCCCGTACAGCACCAACGAACAAAGCAAATAGAACTGGACATTCATTTTGTCCGTGAAAAGGTTGCAATTGGTGATATCAAGGTTATTCACGTCCCATCATCACTGCAGTATGCTGACATATTCACTAAAGGCCTCCCCTCCCATCCACATTATTTGAAGAGTTCATATCCAGTTTAAGCATTCATCCTTTCCATGCTTCAACTGCGAGAGGGTAATAGAATATGTCAAATATTATGTTGCCAATTTTGTGATATCTTGTTAGTAAATTGTAATACGTGTATCCCTGATTTTGAGTGATCTGATGTAACGACATTGCCTTTATATTGGCTTGTGAATATAACGTAATCCCCAAGGGGAATTTCAGAACTTTCAATATTGTCATGCACCGATGTCAAAGTAGATTGTCAATAGATAGTAAATTAACATGCCTTAATTTTTATGAATCGATGTTGAATTCATTATACCTTAGTTCGCATATCAAATTTATGAGTTTATTGAAAAAAATATAAGAGTCAATACCAAATTTTCTCAATTCAAATATGTTTGAACCTAGAAATTTTGTTATTGACTCATAATTGTTTTGGGATAAACTCTCATAAATTTGTACTCAAACAAAGCTGAATCACTCACAATCTTTGTAGGCATTATACTACACTTAAAATGGTAGATGCAATTTAGGCTTTGATTGGTAACCTGCGGAATGGCGGAATCGCGTTTAAAAACGCGATTCCGCAAGAATTTTGCCAATCAAGAAAATTTGCTTAATAGAAAAAAAAACGCGAAAACGCAAAGTCTGCGTTTTCTCTTAAAAAAATACAAAGAAAAAGTCATTAAGTAGAAAAGTGAACTATATGTAGATTATTTGTAGAATCTTAATATTCCGCCATTCCGCAAAACTTATCCAATCACATAAAACTTATTTCACAATTTTTTTCCAGCAAATTTTAATTTTTTTCAGCAACTTTATTTTATTTTCTACCATTCCGCCATTCCACGAGTTTTACCAATCGAAGCCTTAGTTAAATAAGGACCAAATATGCTTTGTTGGTCGTAAGAGCATGACCATCAATGAACCCCCTTTGGGGGTTCTTAAAAAAAAAAAAATTTTTTTTTTTTTGGGAAAAGTGTAAAAAAAAAAAAAATCGAAAAAAAAAATTAGACGAATGATAAGCCGCCACGTGTCATGAACAGTGTAAGAACCGGTTCTTAAATAAGGATTTTTAGGACCCGGGTTCTTAACTATTCACGTGGGACCACGTGAATAGTTAAGAACCCGGGTCCTAAAAATCCTTATTTAAGAACCGGTTCTTACACTGTTCATGACACGTGGCGGCTTATCATTCGTCTAATTTTTTTTTTCGAATTTTTTTTTTTTTTTACACTTTTCCCAAAAAAAAAAAAAAAAATTTTTTTTTAAGAACCCCCATAGGGGGTTCATTGATGGTCATGCTCTAACATGTACATACATTAGTTGTTTTCATGAACGCATATGGAAAAGTTTCAAATAAAATTTGTGGCGCAAATTGATATTACGAGTTTTAAAAATGGCGCTTCATTACCCAAATTCGTGGCGCCTCATGTAAACAAATAAGTGATTCTTATTGGTTAACACTATGACCACGCGGATCACTAATTTTCACCGTTGATTAAAACAGATCGACGGCTCATACATTTTTCTGCTGTTTACAGAGATTGATATCTCAGCCGTTCGATCTATTATGCGATTCGATTGCTCAAGTCAAGTCTTGCCTATAAAACTCAATTTCACATCATTTCTCATATCAATTCAACTTTAGCCGAGATTCTTCTTCAACAATTCTCTCTAGAAAATCTAATTTCCATCTGAAAAAATGTCGGGTCGTGGAAAGGGAGGAAAGGGTTTGGGCAAAGGTGGAGCCAAGCGTCATAGAAAGGTTCTGAGGGATAACATCCAGGGAATCACCAAGCCAGCGATTCGGAGGTTGGCTCGTAGAGGTGGAGTCAAGCGTATCAGTGGTCTGATCTACGAGGAGACACGTGGAGTCCTCAAGATCTTTTTGGAGAACGTCATCCGTGATGCTGTCACCTACACCGAGCACGCCAGGAGGAAGACTGTTACCGCCATGGATGTCGTGTATGCGCTCAAGAGGCAAGGGAGGACGCTGTACGGATTCGGCGGTTAAGTGTTTGTTCAGATTCACGTTTGTGTTTCTGTGTTTCTTTGGTCGTAATCAAAATTCCTAATCAAATCATGTTCGGCTACTGTGTGTAGCGTTTGCGTTTTCTTTATTTGTAATTACGCTTTTATCGTATGTTTTAGCGATGCACTGTCACTGTAATCCATGAAAAATGTTCGAATCCTATTTCCGTAATGAAGCTTCTTTCTTATTTGACCTGTTCTCCTTTAACGATTCTGGTTCTTAAATTGTTACGATGTGTTAAACCGGATCTCTACAGCTTCAAAGATAAATCAACTCATGAAAACCAAAAGTAAACCGAAACGAACCGGTACACATTTGATTGGAAATATGAAAACATAATCTAGGAAGCAGCCGCTTAAACAAGTTTGAAACAACTCCAGAATCTATATTCTAGTTTATGAATTAAGATTTTCTTTCGATTTATTAATCAAAAGCCCAGTCTAATTGTTAATCATGTACAGAAGAAAAGCTTGAGCAGAATAAAGATGCTAAATTCTGGTTCCAGTTAGTAGTAATCTTACCTTTATCCCCCTTCAGATTTCACGAGTTGCGAGAAGACTTTACTCATGGATACACCTGAGAGATCATCAACACACGACTCCTCTTCTTCGCCAAACCGTCCCTCACTGGCTACTACATCAACGTTATTGCTCGTATCTCCGTGGTTGTAATCATTGAACCGTAAAGGTAACTCACCGATCATGTTCGTGCTATTATCTTCTTCTTGATCACCATCAATGACAGCTTCTTGTAGCTGCAAAGCATACTCAAGATTCCACAACACATCTCCCATTGATGGTCTATCAACTCCATAATCAGCTAAACATTTCTCCCCTGTTTCACCAAGCTTTCTGAGAGAACCAGGTATGATCTTACCACGCAAAGACTGATCGATGACCTGTTCAAGCTATCCTTTCTTCTGCCATGTCATCGCCCACTCCGCTAGATTCACCATATCTCTAGAAAGTGTCGGGTCTATAACGGGTCTCGCGCAGAGAACCTCGAACATAACGACTCCGAATGAGTAAACGTCAGACTTCTCTGTGAGCTGTTGTCTTCTGAAGTATCACATGAGTCTGATCGATCTCGGGTCCGGTCGTAGATAGTCCAAAGTCTGCAACTTTAGCCATGAGATTCTCGTCTAGCAATATGTTGGCGGCCTTCACGTCTCTATGGATCACGGCTTTCGAGTCCCGGGTATGTAAGTTTGGTGATATTTAAAGTAAAAAGTAAGGTAACAACGCCACTGTGTGTTTAAAAGTTAAGAACTAAGATATAATTTAATTTAAGTGTATATTATTCCAATTTATAGAAATAACTTTTTTGGCTTAATTTTTGTTTTTATTCGAATCTAAACTATTCGTTTGGAGACACTAGTAGAACATCATTTTGTTTCTAATATTCGTGTAACTAGAAAGACGTTGTTAAGGTTGAAATGAGGAATTGTCATAATAAGAGCATAGTCGTTTTGATTAAGGTTGTTCGTTTGCTTGCCGGTAGTAGATTCTTATTCATTTGTTTGCCATTTGACGGTTGACAATAGTGGCTGGCATTTGGTGATTGGCTGCTGGCGGCAACAACTAGCATCTGACGATAAACGACATGTCTTTGTTCGTTTATATATCGTTGACGTCGACGGTAGCTGCAACCATCTAATCATAATGCAAATTTTTAACGTTAATTTTTTTAGCATTGGATATACAGCAGATAAACGAACAAGAACTTGTGGAGAACAGTTCGCCCTAATAGGAATGCTCCCATACACGGAGTTCGAGGTAGCCGCCATCACCTTTTCTCCGGCAACAATCCTCCTCCACCCAGTTGTAGCTGCTCCTCCACCAGTTTAAGTCGTTCGTCGCGATGATTTCCGGAGGTCTCTCCTCTGCTACTCCGCCGGAACCTCCCGACCCTCCACTTGCTTCCGTCTGGATTTCGTCTTCTCCGACTTGCCGAGTTGTCTCACCTCCGCCTCTTTGTCTCTCGTTCTCCGGCTTGCCCTTCCAACCTCCGCTGTCGCCTTCCTCTTCAGACCCATTCCGGAAGTTTACAGATCTGCCGTCTCCCTCTCGTCCTCCACCACAGATGGGTCCTAGTGAGTTGAATAAAGCTTTTACAGTCTTTATCAGCTTCCCTCCACTACCGCTTCTCCACTCCGTTATGCCTCTGACCTCCTTTCCGTCTACAATTCCGGATATGCCCCAGGTTTTTGAAGCCCAGCCTTGTTGGTCTGCTTTTTCTCCAATGTCACGTCGTCCAGCTAGGTCTGCTCCAGTAGCCATGTTTTCAAAGTCTACGACGACGACTCTTGTACTCGCCATCCAGACTCAGCAACTGCTTCTTCTAGCTTACAAGTTATGGTGGTTGGAGCCTCCGCCTCTGCAGCTCACCCAACAAATGTTAGTATCATCATCACCTTTCAGGTTTAAACAAATGTTGTTATCTTCTCGAGGACAAAAGATGTTTCATGGGTTTGAGCTATTTGAATGGGATTTGGAGATTACTAGTTCAGGGTGGGTTTTTGTGGTTATCGTGAGACTAAGCTCCTTGAGCTCTGAGTTGTGTATTCTTGTGAGGCTAGAGTATCAACCTCTCTTGCAAATGGGTCTCAAGCTCTTGGTTGTGATTGGATTTCAACATTCTGGTTCTGAGTTTATGTGTTTTGAAAGGTTGATTTACCAACCTTATTGTTGGCCTTTTGAACAAGTTTTGACGTTGAAATCATATATGCTTGAAGTGTGGAGTGCAACTCTTCTTCCTCCCATCCTGGGAATGGATAGTGTGAGTGGCTCTTCCCAGAGTTGGTGGTGTCTTTTGGTAGCTTGTTCTCCAACGCCGCCAGAACCTCCTGACCCGCCGGATTATATCTTCTCTTCACATTCTCCGTGTTTTACCTGGTTCCTTGGTTCTTCAGTCTTGACCCTCTTCAATTTAGGAGACATGTCTTTTGTGACTGGTCGTTCAGCTACTGCCCCCAGTCCTCCCGCCAACCATGGTTCGTTCCTGTTGGTTATTTGGATTGTTTGGTGCTTGGTTAGCTCCCCCTTACCTCTTTATGAGGATCGTTTCACCTTACCTCTGTATGAGGATCATTTCACCTTACTTCTTTATGAGGATCGTTTCAACTTGCCTCTTTATGAGGATCGCTCCACCTTACCTCTTTATGAGGAGTTCGTGACTTTGCCTCTATATGAGGATCTTGTTACCCTACCTCTTTATGAGGATCTTGGCTCCTTTACGGAGACCGTTACTCCCTTATGCTCACCATTTATTCTAAATGGTTGTGCCACAAGGGATGTCATCAAAAACTCATTTGATAGGTGTTTATACGTCTCTGTAGCCATTCTGGAGATTGGAAATCGTGCACTTGTTGCTGTTCTAATCTCGGGTGTTCGATCCAGTGCCCAATACGTCATCTTACTTAACAACCCTACTGTCGAAGAGATCCGAGGACTTCTCGAAAACTTTTATTTGTTTAAGTGCTATGAAGCTATTATCTTTATATGTTTGTTTGCTTTGATGTTTTCGTTTTATGCCATGATGGCGATGTTATTTGGAAACAATTATTCCGTTTTTGGAGATTGAGCTTTATATAAAAAGCAGTTGACCAAAAAAAAAACGAACAAGAACTTGTTGTCAATGACTAGACACAAAATGTTGTTGTCGACGACAGAGAAACGAACATTCTGAATGAGTAATTCAATAACAATTTTCGCATACAAATTGATGAGAGTCAATAACAAATTTCTTCAGTTTTATTAGTAAATATTCTCATCAATCTATAAACAAAGCTAAATCACTCACAACCCACAGATTAACTCGTAATTAGTAGTTTCTTAAGAGCGCATATGAAAAAGTTTCAAAATCTATTTTTTTTTTAATTGGCGCAAATTTATTATACGAGTTCTAAAAAATGGCGCTTCATTACCCAAATTTGCGGCGCCTCATGTAAAACAAAAATGATTCTTATTGGCTAACATAGACACACGCGGATCACTACTTTAAACCGTTGAATAAAACAGATCGACGGTTCATAATTTTTACGCCGTCTACGCGGCTTGATATCTCAACCGTTAGATGTACTATGCGATCTGATTGCTCAAATTAAGGTTTCCAAGTCTTGCCTATAAAAATCAATTTCACATAATTTCTCATCTCAATTCAACTTTAACCGAGATTCTTCTTCAACTGTAAGTTTTTCCCGAGAAAGATCCAATCTCTATCTGAAAAAATGTCGGGTCGTGGAAAAGGAGGAAAGGGTTTGGGCAAAGGTGGAGCCAAGCGTCACAGGAAGGTTCTCAGAGATAACATCCAGGGAATCACCAAGCCGGCCATTCGGAGGTTGGCTCGTAGAGGTGGAGTCAAGCGTATCAGTGGTCTGATCTACGAAGAGACACGTGGAGTCCTCAAGATCTTTTTGGAGAACGTCATCCGTGACGCTGTCACCTATACCGAGCACGCGAGGAGGAAGACTGTCACCGCCATGGACGTCGTTTATGCGCTCAAGAGGCAAGGGAGGACACTTTATGGGTTCGGCGGTTAAGGGTTTGTCTAGATTTGCGTTTGTGTTATGAATCTGTTTGGTTACGGCTACTGTGTGCTGCAGTAACGTTTGCGTTATATGTAAGGACGCCTTTGTCGTTTGTTTTAGCGATTCAAGTGTAATCCATGACTAAGTGCGAGTCTCTGGAGAAATATATGCGAATCTTATTTCCATAAACCAAGCTGATTTCTTATTGATCAATTTAGATTGTTTTTCTACTTTACGATTTGGGATTTTTGCGCCGCTTACGGTGATAATTTCTCGGCAATTTTGCATAATAGATGACAAGAAAGTGAGCGAGTGAGATCAACCCTGTCAACATTTCTTCCGTGATTCGACGGTAGTTGAAAATGAAGAACAACGATTCAGTGATCGGAGATTTTCCAAGAGTTGGAAACATCGGATCTTAAAGTGGTACGATTTGGTTAGCTGTTTAACCGGATCATTACAGCTTCAAAAATGTAGCAGTTGATGAATAAACCATAATTAAACCAAAAGGAACCGGTACACATTTGGTTGGAAATATGAAAACATAAACTAAGAAGCAGCCAGTTAAAACAACTCCACAATCCAAATTCAAACGCTAGGAACCTATTAGAGTTTATGAATTTGGATTTGCTTTCCATTGGTTACTTAATTAAAGTCCCAGTGTAATCGTTAATCATGTACAGAAGAAAAGCTTGAGCTGAACAAAGATTCTAAATTCTGGTTCCAATTAATAGTAATCTTACTCTTATCTTCCTTCAGATTTCACGAGCTGCGAGAAGACTTTACTCATGGAAACACCTGAGAGATCATCAACACACGACTCTTCTTCTTCTCCAAACCGTCCCTCTCTATCTACTACAGCAAGGTTAACGCTCGTATCTCCATGGTTGTAATCATTGAACCGTAAAGGTAACTCACCAATCATGTTCGTGCTATTATCTTCTTCTTGATCACCATCAATGACAGCTTCTTGTAGCTGCAAAGCATACTCAAGATTCCACAACACATCTCCCATTGATGGTCTATCGACTCCATAATCAGCTAAACATTTCTCCCCTGTTTCACCAAACTTCCTGAGAGAATCAGGTATGATCTTACCCCGCAAAGACTGATCGATGATATGTTCAAGCTGTCCTTTCTTCTGCCATTTCATCGCCCATTCCGCAAGATTCACCATCTCTCTAGGAAGTGTTGGGTCTATAACAGGTCTCGCGCAGAGAACCTCGAACATAACGACTCCGAATGAGTAAACGTCTGATTTCTCTGTGAGCTGTTGTCTTCTGAAGTATTCAGGGTCGAGATAACCAAAACTTCCTTTGACCGCAGTACTCACATGAGTCTGATCGATCTCAGGTCCGGTCTTAGACAGTCCAAAGTCTGCAACTTTAGCCATGAGATTCTCGTCTAGCAATATGTTCGCGGACTTCACATCTCTGTGGATCACGGCTTTAGAGTCACCGGTGTGTAGATAATGCAATCCCCTAGCTGATCCAATACATATCTCAAGCCGTTGTTTCCAACTCAAGCTAGGAAGACCAGAGCCGTAAAGGTGACTCTTCAATGTTCCGTTCTTCATGTATTCGTAAATCAGAATCATCTCGTTGTTCTCGTCGCAGTAACCAATCAGAGAAACCAAATGACGATGACGGAACTGAGACAACATTTCGATCTCTGTCTTGAACTCTGCAAGTCCTTGTTGAGACTTGGGGTTCCCTCTTTTAACAGCTACTTGAGTCCCATCTTGAAGCACCCCTTTGTAAACTTTACCAAAACCGCCGACTCCAATTGCACGACTCTCGTCAAAGCTATTCGTCGCCTCTTTAACCGCTGCAAGAGGAATTCTGTAACTTGAATTGGAAGTTATACTTGCAATTGTAGTTTCATTTGAGCCTGAAGTTGTACCACTAGTAGACAAAGGAATCCAAGTCTTTGAGTGACCATCTCGCCCTCGTCTTCGTTTCTTGAACAGCAAAAACAAACCTCCAAGAATCACTAAAGCAAGCAAAGAACCAACCGTTGCACCAACGATCATACCAACATTCTTCTTCCCGGTTGAACTTGATGAACCACCAGGCAAGAATGTCCCTGTACTAAGCTGGCCTTTGGAGTTATTCATCTTCATGATCTCTAATCCGTTCAAAATTGCATTAGGGTAATCCGTGTGAACACTTGATCGACCAAGGCTCACACGGATTCTATTAGTCCCTTTTGCCGATCCCGTGACATAATCCATCGAGTATGCAGCAGCCAAAGTGTTGGATAAATAAGTGCTTAGATCAAGATTCTCGACAACCATCATCGAGTCAACATAAAGATTGAAGTAGAGCTGGTTTAGAGACTTGCTCACAATATCGCAGAAATGAAACCGGAGGAAGTACTGAAAACCGGTTTCAACATCGAAATCCCATGTCACATTAAAAATGCTAGACGGATCTAACGCTGAATTCATCTCGGTGCAAGTACCATACACAGTTCTTGGAGCAGTTTCCTCTGTAGCGAATCCGGGACTATAATCAACACTTGCTATCTTAGACACACTCTTAACTAGATTCTTCTCGACTATAAACTCCGAATCTGGCTCCCAAATCCTCGAAAGAGTATCGTTATTAGGCGTAACACGCGGACCACCCATGTTCACTCTATGAACCGTCTCAAGAGCTTGCCATGACAACCCCTCAAACCTCCCGGGACTGCCTGCAAACGAAGGTTCACCGTTGATCAATGTATCAGGAACCGATACAACCTCGATAGCGTTCACAAAGGCGAATGAATTAGCTGATGGAGTAAACGTGAGCTCGAGATTATCCGTGGCTACATGCAGATAATATTCCTTCATAACTCTTGATTTCACAGTGAAATCACTCAAGAAAACATGTGTTGGCGACGATACTGAAAATTTGGCTGAGCCCATTTGGTAGCTTTGGTACTGAAAAGGGCTGAAATGGAGACGAACCCAGTGTCGGCCTTTAGCGACGGAGAATCTGTACTTAGAGATTCCGGTGAAGATTCTCGCCGTCTGGTAGATATCTGAAACCGAATTGCGGTTACTCGCGGCGAGGATTTCAGTGGGAGAGGTTAGGAGATTTGAGGCAAGCTTGTCAGAGATGAACACTCGACCAGTTGCAGTGACATTGTTGGGTGATCCACAGTTGATGAGGTAATTATCCACTGGTACGTATCCATGGCAGATGAAGATTAAGCAAGTAATCGATGAAACCCAAATCAAAAATCCAAACTTTTCACCACCCATCTTCACAAAACCTGGAAATATTTAAACAATTCGGCCGAAAAACACACAAATAAATCTATCAGCTGCATGCAAGGGATACTGTATGAAGCAAAATTAGGTTTTTGTTTTTGCAAAGATGACAACTTTCAGTAACTCAAGGATGGATTTTTTTCGTAACGGTCTGATAAAAATTAAGCCCAAAATAACAATATTTACCTTTTAAGACAATAAATCCATGAAAGGTAGGAGATGAGGATCAGCTGATGGATTGATCTCCAGAATTTTGGGTTTTGTTTGCCTAAAAACTGTGTTTGAAGCTTAACAGAGGTTCCAGTAGAGAACAGAGATGTGCTTCTTTTTTTGTGAAACTCTAAAAACATGAACTGTATATATAAAAGAATATACTATCAATTTAATATATGTATAGATAGATGTGAAGGAATTGTAGTAAGCTAACAAGAAAAAGACGAAGGAATTGAATTTGTCAGTCTGATTTTTCCGATGGCTAAAGACTACGATATTTTCCATAAAAGGTTTTTGCCAGACCCTTTTTGGCAGAAACGTATGTGATATGTTAGAGCACCCCCCCCATCAAGGGTTCTAACCAAAGTTTTTTTTTTAAGGCAAAAATAATAAAATATTTGTGGATCCCACGTGAATAGTTAAGAATCGGGTTCTAAAAATCCTTATTTAAGAACCGGTTCTTACACTGTTCATGACACGTGGCAGATTTCCATTCGTCTATTTTTTTCGATTTTTTTTTTTAACACTTTTCCCAAAAAAAAAAAATTTTTTTTTTTAAGAACCCTTATAAGGTTCATGGATGTGCATGTTCTTACATTACCGCTTTCAATGTGCAAGTAAAAACAATATTTTATACTTTTTCTCCTCCACAACAAGACTATTTATTTTAATTTTTAATAATATTATCACATCGATTTCGTCTGCATTGTCACTCCTACTTCCCGAAGTAGATAGGTGCTTTAAAAGAGAAATTAGGTATTGGAGGTATGAACGAAAGAGCATATTTTGGGTTTTGTGAATTTTTTCAAACATAAGACCAAACTTTCGCCGTATTTATGAAGAAAGCACATGAAGTGTTTCGGTTTCTGTTCGTGAGATTCAGAAATAGATTCTCAGGAATATACTATTCCATGTTTGTTCTGTTTGAAGGTTAAACGCAAGATTTTGTTACAAGAATTATATGTCAAAGATCTAATGCTTATCGATTGAAAATAAATGATGAATGACGACATTAACCACCCCCCACTTTTCATATACATGGAACATGACATATATGAAAGGAATGATAAGATCCCACCCACTATATTTTGATCAAAATAGCCAACAATAAGATCCAACACTATAATTATTAAATATCAACAACCTAAGAAGACATCTGCGGTAGACCTGTTGTGTAGACGAACAATGTATAAGACACCTTTAGTTCCGACAATGGAAAATGGAAACAACACTATTGTACATTTGTTTAATAGTACTTGGAATGGATGGCTAATTTGATGTCTTTCTTTTGTTCGTTAATTTTTTTATTTGTAAAGATGAGTGTTAAGGTGAAGTTCCATAATGACTGTTGTTACGGAAATTCGACCTAGTCAATATTATGGGCTGTGATCTGATACGTCCGAACAACGAAGTGAAATACAAATATAAAGTGAGGTCGAAATGATTTTTTATTGATCTCAAGGCCGGAGCCGAGCTATGAACAAGATGGTACGAGGTGTGAGTCCGTCGAATGACGTGCTCACTAAGCAATGCTTGAGGTCGGAGCTTTATACAAGTAGCTCGGCCTCTTTCAAGTTACAATGTCTCCAAAATGAAGAGCAAAGGGTCCTATTTATAGTACTTGGATGTTGACTTCTCTTTGAGCCATTGATCTCTTCGGGGGTTTATCTTCTTGGGCCGAGATAACATTGTTGATTTAATAAGATTTCCAATGGGCTTTGGATGAGTGCTAAACCCATATCCAACAATTAGTCCCCCCCCCCAGTTCGTCGGGCTCCGATGCTGAGTTCAGCGAATTTCTTCGAGTATTTTAAGTCAGGTGGAAATCTGATTAAATCGTACGGTTCTGACTCGTAAGTGTTTTTCATTTGCTCTAACTACGATTCTTGAGAAAACGAAAAGACGCGAACCGTTGTCGCTGCGATTCTTATATTTCGTGAAGAACCGCTTCTTTCTTCTTACGAGGTTCCGTTTTTTCAGATTCCCCTTTTCTTATCAGGTAACTACCCTTTCCTTTTCAGTCTTTGCTTTGCACTCGCTCTTGTAATTATGCAGGTGGATTCCAGTGAGCATTCTTCTACTGGTAGTGACGATTCTGGTTTTCCTGAATCGTCGGGCGAGTCCTGCCGTATCTAGTCCAATTGAGGTTGATGAAGAGTTTTTGATATCTCGGTCTGGGCGAAAACCTCTTCGATTTCGTGGTGGCCGAGTTGCAATGGATTCGCCCGAGGGTCGTATCCTTGCTGATGAAAGAGGGCAACTTTCTGGCGATGGTGGCGGGACGAGCCACTGAGGAGACGATGTTGGGGTTGGTAGTTTGGAAGATCGTCCAGGAGTCATTGCGTCCGTCCCTGGTCATTGTTCTAGGTCGACTTCTTCTAAGCAGGCGAGAGAGGCGAAGACTGTTATTCCCAAGGTGATTCGTTCGTCCGTTAGCGAGCAGGCGGACCTGGATGGTGTTCGTGGACGGTATTCTTGTTGGATCTCCTAGGATCTAGGGTTTGATATATTGAATTTACCAACCTCGTTCTTACCTTGAACTGGCAGCGGAATTGGTGAACGAGATCAGTGAGCAACGCAGATGCCTTGCCTCTACCAGATACACACGCACACAAGCTGAAAACGGGATGCTAGTGCCGAATCTGTGGGATCTAAGAGTTTCTGGTGTTTCTGCTTTTCTGTCAGAGAGAAGAGAAGACGGCTAGGGTTCAGGTCGACCATATAAGACCTTATATATCGACCTGGAAATGACATCACCAAACCGTCGGACAATCCCGGCTCGGTTACGTCATTAATCCGAAACATCAGTTTCGGAACCCGACGTGCAACGATCGACACACTTACTGTGTCGATCGACACACCTCCACGAAAAGCCTGCATCGATCGACGCACTCATGCATCGATCGACACACACATTGTAAAACTCTATGTAAATGTGTATCCAATACACATAAGTATGATCATTACCATAATGATCATTCCCACTTTCGTGCTTCCAGTTTGCTTAGGTGTGTGACCCTATAGGATCATATAATACTGGCAGTAAGTCTACAACTTACAGACTGCAAGAGGCTTCTAGCAAAACATTGCAACCACCCAGTATTATACGAATGTCTGATCTCGACACACAACTATCATCAGGAGTGAGTACAAGTGTGATTTCAGGACACCATCCCGACAATCTCCCACTTGTACTGGAATCATCAATTCCTATAATCCTTTTGTCTCTATATCTCGATTTGTCATAAGGCAAGATTGGTGTCATCCTTATTAAGCCAACATCGTGTTTATCGAACTCCTGATCTCATATTGAACATTACAAACAACTGAACTACAGTTCGTTTGAGTGCGGCCACACATTCTCTCAGTATTCAATCTTCGATAGGCCCTGAGATATTTATCTCCCGTTATACAGGAGGGACAAATCCCATCTTGTTCCATCCCTGTTTCAACGCACACTTCATGATATACTTGAACAGTGCCGTTATAGTCGCCAGTTACGGGTCGACGTTTGACAAAGTCAAAATGCACCAATTCATATGCAAGAAAGCATGATGAACTCCGGTCTAAGGACTATACTCTATAGTCGTAATGAGAACCTCTTATGACACAGATATAACTATCTTGTAGACTTCTCATTAGCGGGTCATGTCCGATCATATGTTCACTAACATATATCTATGTGACTGACTGCGATAATCATATCATTGGCTCCATGAAACTTAGCCAACAGTCACCTCACAATCTAGTCTCTAACGGTTGTCAGTGTCCCAATTCTACAACCTCGACTAGGGACAAAACATAATTTATTAACTTATAGGGTTTCATGATCAAGTCCTCAACTTGATGACCTATAATATGTCATAAACTTATTTTGGGACCATTATTTAGATCACAATAAATAATGCTGAAATCAAATTTCATTAAACACTTCTAAAAGAATGTTTACAAGAGCATCTTATTATAACTAAAATAAAACCAAAACTCCCACTAGAATCAAGATTACATCTTAAGATCTCTAATGCCTACAGCAGTCGTATGACTCTCATGCTTAGGCCTTGGGAGTGACTTAGTTAGAGGATCAGCGACATTCTCGTCTGTCGGAACTCGGCTGATCTTCACATCACCTCTATTGACGATATCTCGAATCAGGTGATATCTCCTCTCCACGTGTTTGGACTTCTGGTGTGACCTTGGTTCTTTTGCCTGAGCAATGGCTCCATTGTTATCACAAAACAAAGCCACTGGCTCCAAGATACTAGGAACCACACCAAGTTCAGTCATGAACTTCTTGATCCAAACAGCTTCCTTTGCCGCTTCTGAAGCAGCAACATATCCAGCTTCCGTTGTGGAATCAGCTACGGTATTCTGCTTAGAGCTCTTCCAGCTCACTGCACCGCCATTTAGACAGAAGACATATCCAGATTATGATCGGAAATCGTCTCTGTCTGTCTGAAAACTCGCATCGGTGAATCCATTCACCACAAGTTCTTCACTTCCTCCATACACAAGGAATTTATCCTTAATATGTCTCAAATACTTGAGAATATTCTTGACAGCTGTCCAGTGAACTTCACCTGGATCAGATTGGTATCTACTCGTCATGCTTAACGCATAAGCTACATCTGGACGAGTGCAGAGCATGGCATACATAATAGATCCTATTGCAGAAGCATAAGGAATCCTATTCATGCGCTCTCGCTCCGCAAGTGTCGTCGGACACTGCTTCTTGCTGAGACTCATGCCATGAGACATCGGTATGAAGCCCTTCTTGGAATCTTGCATCCTGAATCTGTGCAACACCTTATCAATATAAGTGTCCTGGCACAATCCAATCAGCCTATTCAATCTATCTCTGTAGATTCTGATTCCTCCATACACAAGGAATTTATCCTTAATATGTCTCAAATACTTGAGAATATTCTTGACAGCTGTCCAGTGAACTTCACCTGGATCAGATTGGTATCTACTCGTCATGCTTAACGCATAAGCTACATCTGGACGAGTGCAGAGCATGGCATACATAATAGATCCTATTGCAGAAGCATAAGGAATCCTATTCATGCGCTCTCGCTCCGCAAGTGTCGTCGGTCACTGCTTCTTGCTGAGACTCATGCCATGAGACATTGGTATGAAGCCATTCTTGGAATCTTGCATCCTGAATCTGTGCAACACCTTATCAATATAAGTGTCCTGGCACAATCCAATCAGCCTATTCAATCTATCTCTGTAGATTCTGATTCCAAGAATGTACGCGGCTTCTCCCATGTCTTTCATGGAAAAATAACTTCCAAGCCAAGTCTTGACAGACTGAAGCAACAGAACGTCATTACCGAGGAGGAGTATGTCATCGACATACAGTACAAGAAACACAATTTTGCTCCCACTAGTCTTCTTGTAAACACATGGTTCTTCTTCGTTCTTGATGAAACCAAATTGTTTAACTGATTCATCAAAACGAAGATTCCAACTCCGTGATGCTTGCTTCAATCCATAAATGGATTTATGAAGCTTGCATACCATCCCAGCTTTCTTAGGATCGACAAAACCTTCAGGCTGTGTCATATACACATCCTCTTCCAGAATACCATTCAGGAATGCAGTTTTGACATCCATTTGCCAAATCTCATAATCATAATGAGCGGCAATTGCTAGAAGAATCCGAATGGATTTAAGCATAGCGACTGGGGAATAGGTTTCATCATAGTCAATACCATGAATTTGCTTGAAACCTTTAGCCACCAACCTCGCTTTGTAAATCTGTACATTGCCATCCACGTCAATCTTCTTTTTGAAGATCCATTTACACTCAATGGCTTTTGCACCATTAGGTAAATCGACCAAAGACCATACTTGGTTTTCTGACATGGATCCCATTTCGGACTTAGAGGCTCCAAGCCATTTTTTGGAGTCCGGGCCCATCATTGCTTCCGCGAAGGTCGCTGGTTCGTCACTATCAATGATCATCAGATCATTTGAATCGGTCACGAGAAATCCATAGTATCTCTCGGGTTCGTGACGGATCCTTCCGGATCTGCGAACTTCAGGCTCCACAGGCGTCGGTTCCACAGAACTTTGTGGATCCAACTGCTGCTCTTCCTCAGCAGGTTGAGCATTCTCCTGTGCATCTCGAATTTCTTCAAGATGTACTTTACTCCCACTGTTTTTCTTAGAGAGAAACTCCCTCTCAAGAAAAGAACAGTCCCGAGCAACAAATACTTTGTTCTCAGATTGGTTGTAAAAGTAGTATGCCTTGGTTTCCCTAGGATAACCAACGAAGTAGCATTTATCTGATTTGGGTGCAAGCTTGTCAGAGATTGAACGTTTGACATAAGCTTCACAACCCCAAATCCTCAGGAAAGACAGACTAGGAACATTCCCAGTCCACAGTTCATGTGGTGTCTTTTCCACTGATTTAGATGGTACCCTATTTAGTGTAAACGCAGATGTTTCTAGAGCGTATCCCCAAAAGGATAATGGAAGATTTGAATGACTCATCAGAGACCGAACCATATCCAATAAGGTTCGATTCCTCCTCTCCGACACTCCATTCCATTGGGGTGTTCCAGGAGGAGTGAGTTGTGAAATAATTCCACACTCGCTCAGATAGTCGCTGAATTCTTGACTCAAGTATTCTCCTTCGCGATCCGATCGCAGAACTTTGATACTTTTGCCAAGTTGATTCTGTACTTCATTTTTGAATTCCTTGAATCTATCAAAGGATTCTGACTTGTGTCTCATCAAATAGACATAGCCATACCTACTGAAATCATCAGTGAAGGTAATGAAGTACTTGTAATTTCCTCTGGCAACAGTACTCATCGGCCCACATACATCAGTATGAACAAGGCCCAATAAGTCACTGGCCCTTTATTTGGTCTGTTGAAAGGGGCTCTAGCCATTTTGCCTATCAAACAAGATTCGCATTTCTCACATGATTCAAAATCAAATGAGCCCAGAAGCCCATATCTATGGAGCCTTTGGATGCGTTTCTCATTTATGTGGCCCAAACGACAATGCCATAAGAAAGTCGGGTTTTCGTCATTGGACTTAAACCGCTTTGTATTTATGTTAAAGGCATGCATTTCTTGGTTTAAAATATATAACCCATTATCTAATGGGGCGCTACCACAAAACGTACCATCACGATTAAAAGAACAAACTTTATTCTTAACAGCAAAATCAAAACCTTCCAAATCCAAAACGGAAACTGAAATTATGTTTCTGCTTATCGTAGGTACAAAGTAGCAATTATTTAAAATTAAAATCATGCCTGATGGTAAGGACAACTCGTAAGTGCCTACGGCCAGTGCAGCAACCTTAGCTCCATTCCCGACCCGTAGCTCCACTTGTCCTTTCTTCAGCGTCCTACTGTTTCTTAGTGCCTGCACATCAGTACAAATATGAGCACCGCAGCCGGTATCCAATACCCACGAAGTAGAACTAGAAGACATAACATTAAGTTCGATAACATAAATACCTGAATCAGATGCATCATACGTCTTTTTCAGCTTCTTGTAATCTTCCTTGAACTTCTTGCAGTCTCTCTTCCAATGCCCCAACTGCTTGCAGTAGTTGCACTTATCCTCAGGAGAAGGCCCGGATTTGGGCTTGGGCTTGTCTTGACTTTCAGTCTCGACAACCTGGGCCTTTCCCTTGTCCTTCTTCGGTTTCTCAAACCTTTTACCCCCTTGTACCATCAGGACACTGGGAGTAGCCTTCTTGAGATTCGGCTCTGCTGTCTTCAGCATGCCGTGCAACTCAGTCAATGTCTTAGTCATGTTTTGCATGTTGTAGTTCATAACGAACTGATCAAAACACGACGGCAAAGACTGCAGAATCATGTTAGTGGCTAGCTCCTGGCTAATGGCACAGTCCAATTTCCCCAGGTTATCAATGTAACCCATCATTTTAAGGACATGAGGACTTACTGGACTGTCCTTAGCCAGCTTGCAATCCATGAGAGATTTAACCGTCTGGTATCTCTCTGTGCGAGCTTGCTCCTGAAACAAAGCTTTCAGGCTGTTAATCATCTCAATGGGTGACATCACGTTCTCATATTGCTTCTGCAGCTCAGAGTTCATAGTCACTAGCATTAGACAATTAACATCTTTGACATCATCTGAATGCTTATCCCAAGCATTCTTTTCTGTCTGCGGGGCATTGGAACGTGGCCTCTCGGTGAGAACTCTTTCAAGGACATATTCCTTGTTCTCCTGCCTGAGAACTATTCTCAGGTTCCGATACCATTCCAAGAAATTAGATCCATTTAACTTGTCCTTCTCAAGGACGGATCTTAGTGAGAAAGTGTTGATGTGATTTGAGACAGACATAGCTGTAATTCAAAAGAGGTAGATTTTAGTTATAATGCTCAAGAAATGAGAATTCTTATCTAATAAGAAAACTCGCATTGCATTCAAAAACTATGTTTCCTCAGATGAATACAATGAGCCAAGATCCTCAGATTACTAAAATTTGAGTGGGCGACTCGCCGTTACTCAAGCTTTAGTTATCTAGGTAAGCAAATCATCGCTAATTGTACCCAGTACAACTCTTGGTCGTGGATGAGACAAACTATGTCCAATCCACTCTGATGTCTCTGGGCCCAGAACTTCCGACAGCCCAGTCAAGTAAAACCAATCCATTTTCTGTCTTGTGATCACTGACAGTTGCACTGCAAGTCTGTCAATGATCACCTGCCTTACTCACGTTGCTGTGGATACCGAGGACTCCAAGATTATCCAACAAACGACACGAGTCTTGACAGTAGACCAGATCGGGCAAGACATCAAGATCACTTGATATTTAGTTGAGGAAAGGAACTATTTTATCTTGATGTATATCCAATACACATCCAAGAAGTTATTAATTCAATTAAAACATTCAGTTTTATTAAGTTGAGGTTTATTTTGATTTGGTATTCGCAACTAGAAGTCCAACCCCTGAGTCTGCGAGTTGTGTGTCGATCGACACAGCCTTTGCATCGATCGACACATCTTAACCACAATCAAATTGGTTTCCGGTTCAATCTAATCCAATCGAAACCAACCAACTGAATCGATCGATGCACCCAGTGCGTCGATCGATACAGTGCGAGTTTTCGCGATGCAACGGTCGACACAAGCTTAGTGTCGATCGACGCTTTGGGAACAACCCAAAAGATTTTACGAGTTTTCGCTCTGCGTCGATCGATGCACGCTTTGCACCGATCGACACTCTGCGACAAACCCTAAGATTATTTTGCGAGTTTTCGCTCTGTGTCGATCGACGCACGCTTTGCACCGATCGACACGCTGCGACAAACCCTAAAATTGATTACGTGTTTTTGCTCTGCATCGATCGACACACGCTTTGTGTCGATCGACACTCTTCGAGAACACATGTATCGAATTTTCAACAGATGCTTTAATCCGAGATTAACACTTGAAAACACGATTTTCACAGGCAATAATCAATTCAACAAACTCAGTTTTCGAATTAATTGCAACAGATTCAATAGCTAAACCCTAACAACGCTCTGATACCACTGTTGGATCTCCTAGGATCTAGGGTTTGATATATTGAATTTACCAACCTCGTTCTTACCTTGAACTGGCAGCGGAATTGGTGAACGAGATCAGTGAGCAACGCAGATGCCTTGCCTCTACCAGATACACACGCACACAAGCTGGAAACGGGATGCTAGTGCCGGATCTGTGGGATCTAAGAGTTTCTGGTGTTTCTGCTTTTCTGTCAGAGAGAAGAGAAGACGGCTAGGGTTCAGGTCGACCATATAAGACCTTATATATCGACCTGGAAATGACATCACCAAACCGTCGAACAATCCCGGCTCGGTTACGTCATTAATCCGAAACATCAGTTTCGGAACCCGATGTGCAACGATCGACACACTTACTGTGTCGATCGACACACCTCCACGAAAAGCCTGCATCGATCAACGCACTCATGCATCGATCGACGCACTCATGCATCGATCGACACACACATTGTAAAACTCTATGTAAATGTGTATCCAATACACATAAGTATGATCATTACCATAATGATCATTCCCACTTTCATGCTTCCAGTTTGCTTAGGTGTGTGACCCTATAGGATCATATAATACTGGCAGTAAGTCTACAACTTACAGACTGCAAGAGGCTTCTAGCAAAAACTTGCAACCACCCAGTATTATACGAATGTCTGATCTCGACACACAACTATCATCAGGAGTGAGTACAAGTGTGATTTCAGGACACCATCTCAACAATTCTCGTGTTTCTGGTCTCGAGCTTCGGTTGCCAACCCTACACGAGCGACCCTGGGATGCTCCTCCTGGTTGGGTCTGTTTGTACGAGTGTTGGTTTTTTGAATGTTTCTTGCTTTTCCCTCTTCTTTTGGTTTTAATTGAATACTGCAAGGCCAGGGAGATGGCCCTTTCTCAGCTCTGCCCATCTGCTATTCGAAATATGTTAGGTATCCTAGTTATGGCGGCTGATAGCGAGGTTGAGATGTCTATTCGGTTTTTTGAAGAGATGATGTCAATCTTGGTTAACCAGAGGACCTCTGGTACTTTCTATGTGAGATTCAGGCCTGGTCGTCGCTTGAGGGTAGTGTCCGATCCTCCGAATAAGACTTCTGACTGGCAAGATGGCTATTTATTTGCGCGTGTTAACGACGCGCTGACTTTTGATACGAGCAGGGTTTTCCGATCAGCTTGGAACTATAATCCTGGTAGTTTTCCTTATTCTGTGTTGGTTTGATGACATCATTGGCTTTATGGTCTTATTTTCTTTTTGTTTTGCAGCTCGCTCTACTTCGGGTCGCTGGTCCGCGACGTTTTCGAGGGACTTGGATAAGTTAAGAGTTCACGGTGGTGTGAACTGGCCTTCATTGAAAGACGAAAGGGCCATGAGACTTTTTGATCAAAGAGTTCGTGATTGTCTGGGGAAGGTTGATTCGGGTATGTGTACTCTTCTCCTCTCCCCCCCCCCCTTTTTTAGAAGAGGGGAAAATCTGTAATGCTGATATGCTCCCTCCTTTGTGTTGGTAGTTTGCGAGTGACTCATGTTTTGGAGAGCGATCCGCCATCTCCTCGGCTGTCCAGGAAGAGGCCAAGGGTGTCACCGGTAATAAATTCGCCGGTGGTTACGATTGACAACGTCGTTGACGTTCGTGAAGACATGACTGGTCAATTGCAGGAGACGTTAGAGGATGGCGCTAATCAAAGCATTTCGCCTGCCAGGGTCCTTAATGCGGAGAGGCGGGAATCGGGTCCTAACAATGGTGTTGATCCTTTTGGGGTGGTAGAACCGTAAGTGCATAAAGTGGTATGTTACATTAGTGCTTTCAATGTGTAAAAAAATAACAGTATTTTGTACTTTTCTCCTCCACAACAAGACTATTTATTTTGATTTCTAATAATGATTATCATATCGATTTCGTCTGCATTGTCACTCCTACTTCCTAAAGTTGATATATATCTTTAACTTAAAAGAAAAAAAATTAGGTATTGGAGGTATGAACGAAAGTCGGCATATTTTGGGTTTTGTGAATTTTCTCAACCATAGATCAACCTTTAGACGGATTAATTGCATCCAATATATTTTTATTAAAAAATAATAGCAATCTTGTCTCTTTCAAAATCTATTTGTATTTTTGTATTTTTATATCTTTCAGTGGTGGTTAATAACCATTTAGCCTTAGTTTTTGTCTTGTAGTTATAGATAGTTAATTCAACCACATATCCACAATTCACCATCCTATCCATCCGCTTTTTTATTTTTCTTAATTATTTTTTTTTTCTTACATTATCTTTCTTACTTTATGACTTATTTTTTATCCCTCATTTTTTCAACGGTGGATAGGATAAGGGAAGTGATGATTCCGACAATATAGACCGCCGGAATGAAAATAAAATAGGATGGTGTACCGAAATTCAAAAAAAAAAAAATTGGCCATAATACGGAATTGCGAATGGATAGTTTAGAGTAGATGTCCATAACATCCATCCACGTGGATGCTACCACATCTCATGCTTAACAAGATGCTTACCATGGGTAAACGCTTATGATGGACAAGATGCTTAACAAGATGCTTAAAAGTATGTTGGACGATCACATCTCATGCTTAACAAGATGCTTAACAAGATGCTTAAAAGTATGTTGGACGATCACATCTCATGCTTAACAAGATGGTTTAACATATGATGGACAAGATGCTTAACAAGATGCTTACCATGGGTAAACGTTTATGATGGACACTAGTTAACAAGATGCTTACCATGGATAAATGTTAGAGTCAAGATTAGCACTTTCCTAAGGAGGCCTATTCATGAGTTTAGGCCGGCCCAGAAGGGAAAGTCGGCGACAAAGCCCAAGGCGGTAAAACCTAGGTTAAACCGAACTCGGGCTAAACCGGCTTTCACTAGGGTTTGGAAGGTGTCTAGTCCAAGGGCGCCGCGTGAGAAAGTCGGTAAAAGGAAATATTCCGTATCGAGACAAAGCCGAGTTATTAGGAAACATTCGTAATTATCTCTTATTTTCCTTTTATTAATGAACCGACTTGTAACCCTATATAAGGGAACCCCGATATTCAATAAACGATACGTTTTTCTTATTATTTTCGGCCTTGAGAGACTTTTAGAGCGACTTTAACCTAAAACTCTCTCCGGCGACTTTCATCGCATTCTTTACCGGCTTCCACCTTGGAAACACCGTCCTTTAAACCCTAAATTTCCAAATCTCACCGTGTTCATTAATTCTTCTTTTAGAATCCCTAAATTCAAACCTAAAACTCTTGCTATCTTTGGATAGACCGAGTTACGATCTTACAATTGGCGCCGACTGTGGGGATTTCTAAGAGAAATTTCTGAAACGAGATGTCAGGGACTCATAAGGAGATCGATCAAGAAAACCCTAGGGTTGAATTAAGCGTTCAAGATGAAAGTGATTACGACCAGAGTGATCACGAAGACGACGCGGCGAAAGGCGGCAAGCAGCCGCGAGACGCCGCCAAGACAAACAAAGCTCGAGATAGCGGCAAACATGCCCCGTCACTCAGCGAAACAGAGGCTCAAATCGAGCAAGACAAGGTCTTAGCCACTCTAATGGCCAAGATCGAGTCACAGAACGACCTGATCAAAACGTTCTCGGAGAAAATCGACCTGCTGCAGACAGAGCAAGCAAAGATCCTTTCAGGTCAACAGTCAAGAAAACCCAGGAGAGAAGTGCCGCCGAAGGTGAAAGACAAAGTCGCCAGACGACTAGTCTATAGCACATCTGAGGAAAGCCACCATGAATAGAGCCGTAGCAGCGAGTCCAGGAGCAACCCGCGTAAGGAGAGCAACAAGAAAGATACTCGCGAGCGGAGCCCACATCGGAAGGAAGGGTCTGAAAAACCCAAACGGAGCGAAAGTCAGAGACAGAACGACTGGAGTGATGAAAGGTATTCACCCGATAGGGATGAACACACCAGTCACCAGACACGGGACGTGCACCACATACGAAATTCGCGACATGAGAATGGCTCGCACCGAGACAACTATCGCCGCAAGCGAGGTATGTAGTACGAGAAAACTCATGGAGCGTCTATTCGCGGAGCAAGTCGCAACCATGTCGAGAAACAACTAAGTGAGCTCAAAGACACCCTAAAAGAATTAAAAGGGGAGGTCCATGGCGTGAAGGGGTCCGCACCCGAGATCGACCGGATCATCGAAGAAACTCGTAGGACACCCTTCACCTCGCGCATCACAAACACGTATATCATGCAAAGAGAGAAGCTCAGGATACCGATGTACGACGGCACAAAAGACCCAGCGACCCACCTCACAACGTTCAAAATCATGGCGGCAAAGGCACGGTTCTCATCAAGCGAGGAGCGTGACATCGGTTTCTGCCAACTGTTCACCGAAACCCTGGAAGGGGACGCGCTAAATTGGTTCTCCCGACTCCCATCCAAATCAATCGATAGTTTCTCCGACCTCACATGGGCATTCGTAAGGCATCACTTTGCCTACATTCGTAAGGACACTTCGCTGAGTGCGTTGATGTCGATGACGCAAGAAAAAAGGAAACATTGAAAGATTTCGTAGAAAGGTTCAGGGCGGTAATGACACGAGCTGAGGCACCCGATAAGTTCACTATCGCGGCCCTGACAAACGCCGTCTGGCATGAGTCGCCTTTTTACCAAGATTTAGTCATCAACCCGCCATTAACCATCGAAGACGCACTCCATCGGGCAAACAAGTTCGTGGAATTGGAAGAGAAGAAGGTCGCATTAGCAAAGAGATTCGGTTCCGGCAAACAAGCAGATAAGAAGGAAGAAAGAGAACCCAGACATCACTACGACAGTAAAAGCGCCAAAACAATGGTTGTGGACGGCACCGACAAGTCCCGATCATCAAAACCGTGGAATAAAAGGGGTAAAGAGACAAAGAAGGCGCAAGCAGCTCCCGCTACGGGGGATAAGTACTGCGAATACCATCAAGCTACGTCGCACGACACGGCTGAATGTCGGAATCTCAGAAACGCACTCTACTCCCGACTTTCCAATGAAGAGATCAAAGCGGCCATCGAAAGGTTAAAAAAGGAAGAATCGGGACAAAAGAAGGAAGACAAAGCCAATGAGCAGGCTCCTAAGCAGGATAAACCACCACGGCGTATCAAAAGCATAGCTTTGAAACGTAACCGTGAAGAAGAAGAGGAGGACGAAGAAGAAGCCCCCAAGACCATCCGAAGAATCAACATGATCATGGGAGGTCTAATCTCCGTAAACGATTCGGTCCGATCAATCAAGGTCTATGAACGCCTAGCATTAGCCGCGCAAAAGGCGCCTCAACCAATCCTGTCAGATGATCCGCCCGTCATCTTTACCGACCAGGATCTCTATGGAACTCATTACCCTCATAACGACCCGCTAGTGGTTGAGCTTCTGATCGGAAGTTGCCAAGTATCTCGAATACTGGTGGACACCGGGAGCTCGATAGATTTAATTTTCCTAGATACACTCAAATAGATGGATATTAGGGAGGAGGATATCAAGCAGAAGGCCAAGCCGCTCACCGGGTTCACAAGTGAAACGACATACACAATTGGAACGATCAAGTTGCTTGTTTTCGCAGGAGGGGTTAACAGATTGGTGAGGTTTCATGTCATTGACAAGCCAACCATCTATAACGTAATCCTCGGAACCCCATGGCTGTATAGCATGAAGGCGGTATCCTCGACATACCATCAATGTCTGAAATTCCCGACACCTAAAGGAATCCAGACAGTCAAAGGATGCCAGAGCGCAAGCCGGTCGTGTTTCGCGAGAGAACATAAGATCAGAGTGCCTTCTTGCATGATCAACACGGAACACGGAAGAAAAGGACCGGAGAAAGAACTGATCCAGCAAGTCATCATCGACGAATCAGATGCAAGCAAGTGTGTAGGCATCGGCGCAGAATTGCCAGACGACATCAAAAGAGAACTGATCGCCTTCCTACAGCAAAACGTTACAACGTTTGCGTGGACGATGAAGGACATGAAGGGTATCAATCCAACCATTACAACTCACGAGCTGAATGTCGATCCAACTTACAAGCCCGTCAAGCAAAAGAGGCGAAAACTCGGCCCTGAAAGAGCTAAGGCAGTCAACGATGAAGTAGAGAAGCTACTTGAAGCCGGCTCAATCCAAGAAGTCAAATACCCCGATTGGTTAGCAAATCCAGTGGTCGTGAAGAAGAAAAACGGGAAGTGGAGAGTATGTGTCGATTTCACAGATCTCAACAAAGCTTGCCCCAAGGATAGTTTCCCGCTGCCGCATATCGACCGACTTGTTGAGGCAACGGCCGGGAACGAATTGCTATCATTCATGGATGCGTTCTCAGGGTATAATCAAATCCTCATGAACCCAGACGACAGAGAAAAGACGGCCTTCATCACAGAATGCGGCACATATTGCTATAAAGTCATGCCTTTCGGTCTCAAAAACGCCGGCGCCACCTACCAGCGGCTGATAAACTGGATGTTTGCAGGACAACTCGGCGCGACAATGGAGGTTTACATCGACGACATGCTAGTCAAATCTCTGATTGCCTCTTAGCATGTCGGCCATTTGAAGGAATGTTTCAACATCCTTAACCGTTACGGCATGAAGCTCAATCCAACTAAGTGCACATTCGGAGTAACATCAGGAGAATTCCTTGGATACGTGGTAACCCAGAGAGGAATAGAAGCCAATCCAAAACAGATCACAGCTATAATCGACTTGCCATCCCCCAAGAACACTCGAGAGGTACAACGCCTTACTGGCCGCATAGTGTTGGGAATGTCCTGAAATCTACTGTACTTGCTCTTAGTGAAAGTCGTATAGTCGAGATGAGACAATCACATAACACTAGGTAGTCATAACGCTTTGCTAGAAGCCACTTATGATCAATGAGTTGAGAACTCATTGCTAGTGTTATATGATCCTACAGGGTCACACACCTAAGCAAGCTGGGCGTTAAAGACGAGGTTGATCATTAATGTAATGATCCAGTAAATGCATATGTGATATGCATTCAATATCAATGTTCTGGGAAGCATCGATTGTTGCAGGTATTGCATCGATCGATGCACTCGCGGATTAATCAGATTAATTCGGTTTAATCGTTGGTTAATTCCGTCATGGTTTAAGCCGACATATATAAGATATATGGTCGACCTAAACTCGTCCCTAACCTAATACACAGCCACCAGAACACAGATAGAAACCTCTCTGGAGATTAGATCTCTGTAAGGCACTAGCATCCCTGCGGTCCAGTTTGTGTGCGTGTGGATACCAGTAGAGGCGCATCATTTGAGGCGCTTCGTGATCTCGATTATCTGCCAATACTTCCGCTGCAAATTCACCAGGTAACTTCGAGATCTGATAGATTCAATTACATGAACCTTAGATCCTAGGCTCGGAATTCAGACTAGGGTTGCTAATCCTGATTAGAACTGCTAGAAATTCCTTTAGTGGTATCAGAGCTTTAGGGTTCCATTGAATCTGTAGCATGATGATTAGATTAGTTGAATCTAGATCTTTGTATAATTGATACAAGCATGCTAAAATTCGTTTTCCTGAAAACCTAGTTTAGGGTTCTGATCGAAAACGTTTATGGGTTTTCTCGCATGGTGTCGATCGATGCCGGATTGGTGTCGATCGATGCCAATCCGAATAAATTTTAGGGTTTTTTCGCATGGTGTCGATCGATGCCAATCCGGCATCGATCGATGCAGGGCGAAAACCCGAATAAGCCTAGTTTTCGCCTAGTGACGATCGATGCAATTGTTGCATCGATCGACACAGCCTCGCGAGATTGTTGGATCGGTTCAATTGGATTGGACCGGTTATCGAGCTTGGTTAACAATGGTCGAACACTGTGAATGGTTTAAATGCGATTGATTTGATAAGGTTGGCATCGACCGATGCTAACGTAGCATCGATCGACACTGACCGGTATTCAAAACCGGATCAATTGGATTGATCGGTCATCGCGGAATAATTAATTATAAGAATTAAAACATAGTAAAACTGAACGTTTTAAATGGTTCCGTTCCTCAACCAAATATCAAGTGATACTTGATGTCTTTCCAATCTTGTCAACTGTCAAGACCCATTTAGTTGTGTGATAGACTTGCAGTGCAAGATGTCCACAATTTCATGAGTAAGGCAGAGGTAATCGTGTTGATGGACTTGCAGTGCAAGACATCGACAATTACGTGACTGAAGAGATTGGTTTACTTGACTGGGCCATCAAAATCGTTTTGGGCTCAGAGACATTAGGTGGATTGGACATAAAATGTCGATCCACAACCAAGAGTTATATTGGATATAACTAGCAAGGTTGTTGCTTACCTAAATAGCTAAAGTTGAGTGATAGCCAGTGGCTCACTTGAATTTAGTAAAATATGGATCTTGGATCGTTATATTCATCTGAGGAAGCATTGATTGAATATAATGCGAGTTTTCTTAAAAGTTAAGATTTCTCATTTCTTGAACATCATAACTAAACCTTTTCTTTTATATGTTCTCAGCTATGACTACTACTCATAATAATTCTTTCTCCCTGCGATCCGTCCTTGAGAAGGACAAGTTAAATGGATCGAATTTTCTCGAATGGTATCAGAACTTGAGAATTGTTCTCAAGCAGGAGAAGCGGGACTATGTCCTTGAAAATGTTCTCCCTGAAAAACCGAGAGCCAATGCTCCACATGCAGAAAGGAATGCTTGGGATAAGCATTCTAATG
This sequence comes from Orychophragmus violaceus, assembly GCA_030180135.1. Lineage (NCBI taxonomy): Eukaryota > Viridiplantae > Streptophyta > Magnoliopsida > Brassicales > Brassicaceae > Orychophragmus > Orychophragmus violaceus. The sequence continues at coordinate 14,285,653 of CM058238.1, read as the reverse complement.
ATGTGGTCGATGTGAATTGTCTCATGTTGGCTACCATGAACTCGAATTTGCAAAAGCAATACGAGAACGTGGAGTCGCCCGTGGAGATGATCACTAGCCTGAAAAGTATGTTTCAGGAGCAAGCACGAACTGAGAGACACCAGACGGTTAAATCTCTCATTGAATGCAAGCTACCAAAGGACAGTCCAGTCAGTCCTCATGTCATTAAGATGATGGGTTATATTGATAACCTGGGGAAGCTGGATTGTCCCATTAGCCAAGAGTTGGCTACTGACATCATTCTGCAGTCACTGCCGTCAAGTTATGATCAGTTTGTTATGAACTATAACATGAATAACTTGACAAAGACATTGACTGAGCTGCATGCCATGCTCAAGACAGCTGAGCCAAATATCAAGAAGGGCACTCCTAATGTACTTATGGTACAAGGGGGTAAGAAGTTTAAGAAACTTGGCAAAGGTAAGGGAAAGGGCAAGGCAGTCCCGGTTGAGAACCATGACACGCCGGCGCCAGCCCCAAAGCCCAAGCCGGGCCCATCTGAGAATGATAAGTGCCATTACTGTAAAGAGCTTGGGCATTGGAAGAGAAATTGCAACAAATTCTTGGAAGAGAAGAAGAAGAAGAAGAAGACTTTCGAGACTTCATCTTCAGGTATTTATGTTATAGAAGTAAATGTTACTACTTCTGGTTCTACTTCTTGGGTATTGGATACCGGCTGTGGTGCTCATATTTGTACAAATATGCAGGGCCTAAGCAACAGTAGGAAGTTGGAAAAGGGACAAGTGGACCTACGCGTGGGGAATGGAGCAAGAGTTGCTGCATTAGCCGTAGGAACATATAACTTGTCTTTACCTTCTAGTTTGGTTTTAAAGCTTAATAATTGCTACTATGTACCTGCTATAAGCAGAAATATTATTTCCATTCCTATTTTGGATGTGGAAGGATATCAGTTTTCAATTAAGAATAAATGTTGTTCTTTTGATTACAATGATATATTTTATGGTAGCAGCCCATTAGAGAATGGGCTTTATGTTTTCAACCAAACTGCACCAATCTATAACATTAACACCAAGAGATTCAAATCAAATGACACGAATCAGACTTTTCTTTGGCATTGTCGTTTGGGCCACATAAACGAGAAACGGATTCAAAAGCTCCATAGTGATGGGCTTTTGGGCTCATTTGATTATGAATCATGTGAGAAATGTGAGTCTTGTTTACTAGGCAAAATGGCAAAGGCGCCTTTCAACAAACAAAATGGAAGGGCCAGTGACCTATTGGGCCTTATACATACAGATGTATGCGGCCCAATGAGCACAAGTGCTAGAGGAAATTTTCGATACTTCATTACCTTCACTGATGATTTCAGCAGGTATGGCTATGTCTATTTAATGAGACACAAGTCGGAATCTTTTGAAAAGTTCAAAGAGTTCCAAAATGAAGTACAGAATCAACTTGGCAAAAGTATTAAGGCTCTTCGATCAGATCTTGGAGGAGAATACTTGAGCCAAGAATTCAGTGATCATTTGAGAGATTGTGGAATTGTTTCACAAATCACTCCTCCTGGAACACCACAATGGAATGGCGTGTCTGAGAGGAGAAATCGGACTTTACTAGATATGGTTCGGTCAATGATGAGTCTCTCAACTCTTCCATTATCCTTTTGGGGATACGCTCTAGAAACGTCTGCATTTACACTTAATAGGGTTCCGTCAAAATCAGTTGCAAAGACACCACATGAGATGTGGACTAGAAATGTTCCGAGTGTGTCTTTCCTGAAGATTTGGGGTTGTGAAGCTTATGTTAAGCGATTAATTACAGATAAGCTCGAACCCAAATCAGACAAGTGCTACTTCGTTGGTTATCCTAAGGAAACCAAGGCATACTACTTTTACAACCAATCCGAGAACAAAGTGTTTGTTGCTCGGAACTGCGTTTTTCTTGAGAGAGAGTTTCTTTCCAAGAGAAACAGTGGGAGTAAAGTACAACTCGAAGAAGTTCGAGAACCGCAGGAAAATGCTCAACCTGTAGAGGAAGAGCAACAGTTGGATCTACAAAGAGTTGTAGAACCCGCGCCTGTGGAGCCTGAAATTCGCCGATCCGAAAGGATCCGTCACGAACCCGAGAGATATGGATTTCTCGTAACCAATTGTCATGATTTGTTAATCATTGACAGTGACGAGCCAGCGAATTTCGAAGAAGCAATGATGAGCCCTGACTACGCAAAGTGGCTGAAAGCCGCTGAATCCGAAATGGGATCCATGACACAGAACCAAGTATGGACTTTGGTTGATTTACCCGATGGTGCAAGACCCATTGAGTGTAAATGGATTTTCAAGAAGAAAATTGATGTGGATGGAAATATTCAGATGTATAAAGCAAGGCTAGTGGCAAAAGGTTTCAAACAAATTCATGGTATTGACTATGAAGAAACCTATTCACCTGTCGCCATGCTTAAATCCATTCGGATTCTCCAAGCAACAGCTGCTCATTATGATTATGAGATCTGGCAGATGGACGTGAAAACAGCTTTCCTTAATGGAATTCTGGAAGAGGATGTGTACATGACACAACCCGAAGGTTTCATCGATCCAAATGCAGCTAGGAAAGTATGCAAGCTTCATCGATCCATTTATGGATTGAAGCAAGCATCTCGGAGTTGGAATCTTCGTTTTGATGAAGCAGTCAAAAAGTTTGATTTCATCAGAAGCGAAGAAGAACCATGTGTTTACAAGAAGACTAGTGGGAGCGCAGTTGCATTTCTCGTGTTGTATGTAGATGACATACTCCTTCTCGGAAATGACGTTCCGTTGTTACAGTCTGTTAAGACTTGGCTCGGAAGTTGTTTTTCAATGAAAGACATGGGAGAAGCCGCGTATATTCTTGGAATAAGAATCTATAGAGATAGATTAAACAAGTTGATCAGACTGTGCCAAGACACTTATATCGATAAGGTCTTACACAGGTTCAGAATGCAAGATTCCAAGAAGGGCTTCATACCAATGTCTTATGGCATAAGTCTCAGCAAGAAGCAGTGTCCTGAGACACCTGCTGAGCGAGATCGCATGAGTCGGATTCCCTATGCCTCGGCGTTGGGATCCATCATGTATGCCATGCTCTGTACTCGTCCAGATGTTGCTTGTGCTTTAAGCATGACGAGTAGATACCAATCGGATCCAGGTGAAAGTCACTGGACAGCAGTCAAGAATATTCTGAAGTATTTGAGAAATACTAAAGATAAATTCTTGGTATATGGAGGAAGTGATGAGCTGGTAGTAAGTGGTTACACAGACGCAAGTTTTCAGACAGACAAAGATGATTTCCGATCGCAATCTGGTTACATCTTCTGCCTGAACGGCGGTGCAGTCAGCTGGAAGAGTTCCAAGTAGGACACTGTAGCAGATTCCACAACTGAAGCTGAGTACCTCACTGCTTCTGAAGCGGCAAAGGAGGATGTTTGGATCAAGAAGTTCATCACCGAACTTGGTGTGATTCCTAGCATTTCTGAGCCAGTGGCTTTGTATTGTGACAACAATGGAGCCATTACGCAAGCAAAGGAACCTAGATCACACCAGAAATCCAAACACATAGAAAGGCGATATCACCTTATCCGTGATATTGTGAATAGAGGAGATGTGAAGATCAGCAGAGTCCCTACGGATGAGAATGTTGCTGATCCACTGACCAAACCACTCCCAAGGCCTAAGCATGAGTTTCATACAACTGCTGTAGGCATTAGATTTCTCAAGATATGATCTTGATTTCAGTGGGAGTTGTATTTGTTTTTAGTTATGACATGATGTTCACAAAGACATAATAGTTATGTTATTTCAATGAAATTGTTTCAGCATTATTTAATTGTGTTAATTAAATATATATAATGTCCCAAAGTAATTTATGACATTTTATAGGCCATCAAGTATGTGACTTGATCATGAAACCCTATAAGCAATAAATGACATAAATTATAAATGGTCCCTGGTCGAGGTTGTTAACGTGAGACATTAACAACCACGTGAGACTAGTATGTGAGGTGACTGATGACCATGTTTCATGGAGTCATTAATAAGTGTATTAAAGTCAATCACATAGATATGTGTTGGAGAACACATGATCGGACTTGACCCGTTAATGAGAACTCTACAAGATGTTATATGAGTGTCATAAGAGTTTCTCATTACGACTAAAGAGAGTAGTCCTTAGACCTGAGTTCATCATGTCCTCTCTTATATGGATTGGTTCGTCTTGACTTTGTCAAACGTCAGCCGTAACTGGTGATCATAAAGACACTGATTAGGCGTATCATGAAATATAAAAGAGACATGGATGAAACAAGATGGGATTTGTACCTCCTATATAACAGGAGTTAAATATCTCTGGGCCTATCGAAGATTTGATACTGGAAATGCGTGGCCGCGCTCAAACGAGGTGATTGTCAGTCGTTTGTTTTTCATCAGTACAAATCGGGATTCGATAAACGTAATCTGGTTGAATAAGGATGACACAGTGCTTGCCTTATGCTAGATTGAGATATAGCTACAAAGGGATTAAAGGAATAGATGATTCCAGTACAAGTGGGAGATTGTTGGGAATGTCCTGAAATCTACTGTACTTGCTCTTAGTGAAAGTCGTATAGTCGAGATGAGACAATCACATAACACTAGGTAGTCATAACGCTTTGCTAGAAGCCACTTATGATCAATGAGTTGAGAACTCATTGCTAGTGTTATATGATCCTACAGGGTCACACACCTAAGCAAGCTGGGCGTTAAAGACGAGGTTGATCATTAAAGTAATGATCCAGTAAATGCATATGTGATATACATTCGATATCAATGTTCTGGAAAGCATCGATCGTTGCAGGTATTGCATCGATCGATGCACTCGCGGATTAATCAGATTAATTCGGTTTAATCGTTGGTTAATTCCGTCATGGTTTAAGCCGACATATATAAGATATATGGTCGACCTAAACTCGTCCCTAACCTAATACACAGCCACCAGAACACAGATAGAAACCTCTCTGGAGATTAGATCTCTGTAAGGTACTAGCATCCCTGCGGTCCAGTTTGTGTGCGTGTGGATACCAGTAGAGGCGCAGCATTTGAGGCGCTTCGTGATCTCGATTATCTGCCAATACTTCCGCTGCAAATTCACCAGGTAACTTCGAGATCTGATAGATTCAATTACATGAACCTTAGATCCTAGGCTCGGAATTCAGACTAGGGTTGCTAATCCTGATTAGAACTGCTAGAAATTCCTTCACATAGCCGCCTTGAACAGGTTTATATCCCGGTCAACGGATAAATGTCTGCCTTTTTACGAGCTCCTACGAGGGAACAAAAGATTCGTGTGGGACGATAAGTGTCAGGAAGCATTCATCCAGCTCAAGGACTACTTGTCGAACCCGCCGATACTGTCTAAACCCGAGAATGGTGAGACATTGTTGCTTTACATCGCCGTCTCAGCGAAAGCAGTCAGTGGCGTACTAGTTCGGGAAGATCGAGGGGAACAGAAGCCGATCTTCTACGTCAGCAAAACGATGAACGGAGCCGAAACCAGGTATCCTGCAATGGAAAAACTGGCTTTCGCAGTCGTCATCTCGGCACGGAAGCTGCGACCGTATTTTCAGTCACATCCGATTGCCGTATTAAGCAGTCAACCTCTTCGAACGATACTTCATAGCCCGGGGCAGTCTGGCCGCCTAGCCAAGTGGGCAATAGAGTTAAGTGAGTACGACATCGAGTACAGGAACAGGACAACCGCCAAGTCGCAGGTGATAGCTGATTTCCTTGTCGAATTATCGCCTGAATTGGATGTCGGTACCGAGATAGAAGACAAAAATTGGAAATTGTTCGTTGACGGGGCTTCATCCAAAAAAGGAGCCGGGATAGGGATACGTCTCATATCACCAACCGGCGAGATACTAGAGCAATCATTCAAACTGGGTTTCACGGCATCTAACAACACAGCCGAGTACGAAGCTTTGTTAGCCGGTCTCAGACTAGCCAGGGAAATCGGAGTACGACATCTCTTGGCCCATTGTGATTCAATGCTTGTAGCCAACCAAATCAACGGCGACTACGAAGCTAAAAATGAACGAATGGAGGCTTACCGAAAGACGGCGTTGGAACTCACCAGTTCCTTCGAATTCTTCGACATTATCCAGATACCAAGAAAGGAGAATGCCCCGGCAGATGCACTCGCGTCGCTGGCATCTAATCCCAATCTCTGTCGACGGATCCCAGTAGAAACGATCCATGAACCAAGCATCCCGCCCCCTGAGAGCAATCAAGAAGAACCTGAAGAAATAATCCCGAGTGGTGAAGATGACATATGCTACAATATTCAAGCAAAGGGCACAGACCTCATCGCTGTCCTAACCGGCGACAATAAAGACTGGCGACTTCCGATAAGAGCATACCTGACAGAAGGAAAGCTCCCAGAAGATAAATGGGAAGCACGACGACTTAAAGTCAAGAGCGCGCGATACACTATACATGAAGGTATCCTCTACAAGTATTCTGCTAACAAGATCCTCCTCAGATGCATAAACGGAGATGAAGTAAGTCGGGTTCTCCAAGAAACGCACTTTGGAGCATGCGGAAACCACTCCGGAGGCAGGTCTCTCGCCCTCAACATCAAGTTGAACGGTCACTATTGGCCGACTATGATAACCGATTGCGATACCTATTCTAACAAGTGTGAAAAGTGTCAGCGACATGCGCCATTCACACATCGACCTACAGAACTACTCACGACATCAACCGCGGCTTACCCGTTCATGAGATGGGCAATGGACATCGTTGGACCGTTACCATTATCCAATCAAAGACGTTTCCTGCTCATTATGACCGACTACTTCACAAAGTAGGTAGAGGCCAAGGCTTACGTCGCAATCCACGATGTCCAGGTTCAAAATTTTGTCTGGAAATACATAATATGTCGTTTCGGGCTACCTTATGAGATCGTCACAGATAACGGATCACAATTCATCTCGAAAGTATTCGAAGGGTTCTGCAAAAAGTGGGATATACGCCTTAGCAAATCGACACCGAGGTATCCTCAGGGGAATGGCCAAGCCGAAGCTACAAATAAAACTATCATTGCCGGCATCAAAAAACGCCTTGAAAGCAAAAAAGGAGTTTGGGCAGATGAATTAGACGGAGTCCTCTGGTCGCATAGAACGACACCCCGCAGCGCAACAGGGGCCACGCCATTCTCGTTAGCCTTTGGCGTAGAAGCAATGGTACCAGCAGAAGCTAACGTTCACACTCTCCGCCGGTCTCTCATGCCGCACCATACCGAGATCAATGAAAAGATGCTAATCCAAGCTCTTGACACCCTAGAGGAAGAACGGGATCGAGCCCTACTCAGGATTCAAAACTACCAACAGCTCGCAGCTCGGTACTACAACCAGAAAGTCAAGGAACGCCATTTTCAAGTCGGTGACTTCGTCCTCCGCAAAGTTTACGAAAACACCAAGGAGTGGAGAGCAGGGAAACTCGGGGTGAAATGGGAAGGACCTACAAAGTCACAAAAGTCGTCAAACCGGGAGTCTACGAGCTTGAGTCAATGAAAGGCAAGGCTTTACCTCGATCCTGGAACTCGGCAAGCCTGAAGGAATACCACTAAGACGGCAAGCCAAAAAAAAAAAAAAAAAAAGATTATGTATTATGAACTACGAGTGACTTGATTCTTCCTCGGGAGATACGTAGGCAGCCTTTACCGGCACAGTCACAAATCTAATAAAATCCTTATTTTTCAGATAATTTACCGTCTTGAAAGTCAAGCAAAGCCAAAAATCAGGTAAGTCCTTTCATTAATATTCAAATATTTGATGATACTAACAAAGCCGAGTATCAACTCGAAAAAGCCGAGTATCAACTCGCAAAAAGCCGAGTATCAACTCCAAAAAGCCGAGTATCAACTCGCAAAAAGCCGAGTATCAACTCGCAAAAAGCCGAGTATCAACTCGTAAAAAGCCGAGTATCAACTCGCAGAAAGACGAGCAACGACTCGCACCATTAGCATCATGCCTCCTGGCCAGGGGCGTGATCTTCCTTGCGCACGAGGTGCACATCGTGGTAGGGAAAAGCCGGGATCCGTCCCGCAAATTCGAAGGCGGTAGGAGATAACAAATAAGTCGAGCGAAAAAGACTCGCGTATCCTCCCGCCCTTAGAATAAAGCCGAGCATTTATAAGCCTCGCAAACCGCCTTACGGCAAGAGTCGCTAAGTCGTTCAAGTTTGACAAACAAGCTTAATACGAGATTAGTCCGACTACCTGAAAGGTGCTGACTCGTTCAAGTTTAATACGAGATTAGTCCGACTACCTGAAACTCGCCGACTCGTTCAAATTTGACAATACGAGATTAGAGGCCGCCTATTCGAAAGTCGCCAAATTGTTTAAGTTTTGATGGTGAGTTTAAAGTACAAAAGTTTCGAACTGGCCATGGGCACGAAACCGATTAAACTCGCTAAACCACAAGCTTAAAACAAGACTGGTCCGATCATCTAAAAATCACTACTTGGTCAAAATTATCCAGAATAATTAAGAAGCGCGACATAATGATGATATTCGAAAAAAGATTCATCTTATTACCGCCACCGAGTTAAGTTTGACAAAATAAAACTCTAAAGGCGAAATAGAGTTACAACTTATTACAAAGTTAAACAAAAAGTTTTCAGAAACAAAAGGAAACAGGGCTCCTTCAGTCAACTCCAGCCGACGACTTCTCAGCATCACCAGAACCGCTCTTCTCAATATTCTGATCCTGTAAAGCCGCAACCTCTGACCGGACAGACGAGACGAGTTCAGCAGGAACCGCCTCCGGAATTATCCCACGATTTGTTCCGAACTGGTCAACGTCCGATGGAACAGGGGGAGGGGAGTCGTGAGAACGGTCGAGAAGAGGATGATGCAGTGGAGAGAGAACAAATGTGAGCTCCTCCTTCGTCACGACACTCATGTCGTCCAGCTCCGCGTCGGCCGCAGCCTCGTCCGCAGCAACCTTGTCCAAGACGGCCTGAGGAATCGGCACGCCCTGCTCGCTAAGTTTAAGCAGACACTTCCTGAGTCCAGAAATTTGGGCCTGCTTGATCTGAAGCGCAACAGCACCCTCCTGGTCCTTGATAAAACGCTGAAAGAGGTTTAAATGAGTCTGCGCTTTTGTCCTGATAACGGCCTCGACTCTCTCCCTTTCTTTGCCGACCAGGTCAAGACAAGATTTGTGCAGCTTCTTCTTCTCCGACTTAAACTTAAGGGAGTCGGCCTTCGGCTTTTCTTCAGCTTGCCTAAGTTTACCCTCGAGAACCAAGTTGTTCCCTTCCAACACCTTCTTCTCCTCTTTGATCTTCTTAAGGAGGTCGTCTCGTTTGTTGACTGCGTCGGCCAGTTTCTTTTGGGCCCAGGAACTCTCCAAAGCCACACAGTTCGAAGCCGCGATCATCTGAAAACAGCACACGAGTGTCATTTTGGCAAAAAATGCAAAATTTTAGTACCAAAAACTTACCGTCGCCTCAGCATGCTTTAGCCTGACGATGGCATCTGAGTGAGGCAATTCCTCCAAAACCGGCCAATCTGATTCATTCCCCCTCACGCACGTTAGCATGTCAAAACAAGCTCGGGGGTTGTTGATAAAAGGAACCTCGCTCTCATATTGATAAGCGAAGTTATGAATTGAAGGGCGCACTTCCCCTTCTTTCACCTCGCGCCTTGGTCGCACCAGGACGAGTTCCTTGTTAGACTCAAAAGGCTTAGAACTGCCAGACGAGTCGGGAACGGTCCCCTTGAACTTGTAGAAACGCTTCCACGGGTCCTTTTGTTTAGCAGGCTCGCTGGCGGCCGCCACCTCATTAGAAGCATCTTGGGCTGATTTGCTGGTCTTTGACACCTTTGCCGGTTTGTCTTGAACCGACTTATCATCAGCAAGCCTCTTCCTTGATGGAACCTTAGGCGGAAGGGCGGGGGAGTTTGCCACTCGAGCCACTGTTTTCTCACCAATATCCGAGAGCTGTCTGCCATCTGGAGCCGGAGGAGGCGCGTCCGTCCCTTTCGACGACTTGGCAGAAGAAGACGGTTGGGATGAGATCTCCTTGGAGTAATCGACGGAGCTGATTCGCTGCACCTTACCCATCTTCCCAGGTTTCACAAGTTGTTCAGGAGTGACTTTCACCGTGGTATCCCACTTCACTAGAGAGAAGAAAAGGCAAGTTAGAAAAGGAAATTGAAATGACGAGGTACGCTCATCACAAAACAGCAAAACTGACCCTTGGATATTTGCGGAAGCGTCCTGGTTATGCGATCCCGGGAGAGATCCGACCACTTGCGAAGACCGAGAGATTGGATCTTTTCGATAATCGAGAAGTAATTGTCAGGGTACGGCTTGAACAACGGATGATGCACTGCAACAAAAAAAGAAATTTGAGTAAATTATCACATGCGAATGACGGCAAATTTGGAACGACATCTACCAAGATCTGTGTTCCAAGAAGTCCTGACGAGTTCCCTGTGCTCATCAGGGACGACTAACGAAGAAATTTCAACAAAGAAATCATATCTCTGCCAGTTATTAATTTTCTTAGGGGCATCTGTCAGTATACGATGGCCGCTTTTGAACTTCACCGCATAGCACCCCGGGCTGGAACTCATAGCATTAATCGACGTCATTTCTTCAAAAACACTCGCATTAATTGTGACGCCGGCTTCAGCACCCAGCATTAAGAGACCGACCATGTGGCGTACCGCAACAGCCGAAAGCTGGGAAATGGCGATCTCACGACGGAAGCAGTACGAAACTAGCAAGTCGGGCAACGGAAACCAACAACGACAACCCCCAGACTTGGTGTTCATAAAGAACGATTCGTACACGGTCATATAGCCGGGCGGAGGAGTCCAAGGACGGTCGAGCGGAAAGGGAATAATAACCTTAATCGCCGGATCTGCCCCACAACCGCGAAGCGAAGATCTAACCGTCTCTGCAGTAGATCGAGTCCCGAAGACATTATCATACAGCTCTCTAGGTTCAGCAGGCAATACAGGAGAAGAGGCGTTTTCATGAAAAACGTCTTGGTCGGTATCAATAGCATCCTCGTCTCGAAGCTGCGGGACGGTAAAAACCTCTCGGCCAGAACTCTCGGCAGCAACGGTTTGGCGTGACGACTCGCAGCGAAACCTGAACTCTTCAATCTCAGAACGAGCAGGACGGCTTTCCAAGTCGGACGAAGCACTTGAAGAAGTAGAAGCGGATCGACGACTTAACGAATCGTCCGCGGAAGAGACTGAAACAACTTCTTTATCTTTTCCCGATGAACAGCGAATCAAAGACATAATTTTCGGAAGAACAGAAGAAGAACGCAACAAAAAGTAATGCTTCGATCTAAAAATCCTAAGAGCACAAGGCGGAGCGGCGGCGGAAATATGGCCGGAAAATAAATAAGACAGAGAGAAGATTACCTCTTGAAACTTCTCTACTTGAGCGAAATGAGAAAAATGAAGTATGAAGGGACTATTTATAGCAAAATGACGGCGCAGGAACCAAGGCGCATCGTTACCTAGGCAACGCTTCGTACATTGCACCTACCCAGTGATTGAACCGAGAATCAATTTCGGTTCCGCCGGGTCATCAGCGGTTTTCAAACCGGTTCGTTCGATTTCATCATTCCGGGCCAAGCTAGACCAGCCCAATAATAATAATATGGGCCAAAACAGCGACGTACCTCGCTAGATGACGGATATGGGCCAAACCAAAATCATATCATAAACCATAAGTTAACTCTTCGTAATGACGACTTGAGTACAAGTCGCCACACTGGGGTGGGGGCTTATTGTTAGAGTCAAGATTAGCACTTTCCTAAGGAGGCCTATTCATGAGTTTAGGCCGGCCCAGAAGGGAAAGTCGGCGACAAAGCCCAAGGCGGTAAAACCTAGGTTAAACTGAACTCGGGCTAAACCGGCTTTCACTAGGGTTTGGAAGGTGTCTAGTCCAAGGGCGCCGCGTGAGAAAGTCGGTAAAAGGAAATATTCCGTATCGAGACAAAGCCGAGTTATTAGGAAACATTCGTAATTATCTCTTATTTTCCTTTTATTAATGAACCGACTTTTAACCCTATATAAGGGAACCCCGATATTCAATAAACGATACGCTTTTCTTATTATTTTCGGCCTTGAGAGACTTTTAGAGCGACTTTAACCTAAAACTCTCTCCGGCGACTTTCATCGCATTCTTTACCGGCTTCCACCTTGGAAACACCGGCCTTTAAACCCTAAATTTCCAAATCTCACCGTGTTCATTAATTCTTCTTTTAGAATCCCTAAATTCAAACCTAAAACTCTTGCTATCTTTGGATAGACCGAGTTACGATCTTACAATAAACGCTTATGATGGACAATAGGTGGTCAAGAGTTAACATATTTGTGATCTGTGGATACAAAAGTATGTTGGATCGATTATTCGTGGACACTACCACGGTTATATCACATGTTAAACGCTTATGATGGACAATAGGATGGTCAAGAGATCACACTATCGTGATCCGTGGACACAAAGTATTTTGGTTCGATTATTCGTGTACACTAACATGATTTATATCACATGTTAAACACTTATGATGGACAATAGGGGTATGCGGTAGTATCCACGTGGATAGATATTGTGGACACTACTCATAACTATCCATTCGCAAATTTTTTCTGAAGTCCAATTTTTGTTTTTTGGAATTCCGGTAGATCGATCGATTCTCTCTCCATTCCGGTGATCTAAACCGCCGAAAATCTTACCTATTGGATCCTATCCACCGTTCAAAAAACAAATGGTGAAAACAATGCAAAAGTAAGAAAGAGAATGAAAAAGAAAAGAAAAAAAATAATTAAAAAGGAGTGGTTAATTTTCGGTAGGGCTAAAATGGTTTTTTTTTATGCGTGGATCCTACAAAAAAAGATACATTAATGCAAAGAGTTTTGTAAAGATACAAAATTGAAGTAAAAAAATAAAAACATACATCTGGTGCAATTCACCCACCTTTCGACCGTATTTATGAAGAAAGCACATGAAGGGTGTGATTGTATGTTAATAATAAAGAGAAGGGATGGGAAGACATTTTTATCTACTAAATCCCATCAAATTGTCGCCAATCAAGTTGAATTGAAAGTAATTATTTTCTCACCAAATCTCTCTATTTTTAAGTGGAAAGTGAAAAATTTATCTCACCAATTATTTTGAAAATAACATTCCCCTTCCAATCTTTCTATTTATTTCCATCTCTATCTCTTCCCTCTAAATTTCTCTTAATTAGTCTGACTAAAACCAATCAGACCCGAAGTGTTTCGGTTTCTATTCATGAGATTCAGTAATAGATTCTCATGAGATTCACTTCATGTCCTCCCTCAACGAGGCATCTCGCAAGGAAATCTTCTCTCTCCATATATTTTTTTATCTTATGTGGAAAAATATTTTCAGGACTTTGTAATTTTTCACAAGAGAATGGATCTCTGTCTGGAATCAGAGTAGCAAGAGGCAACCCGCAAATAAATCACCTATTTTTCGCGGCGATACCATGTTCTTTTGCAAAACTAGTATCAAAAGTTGTACAGCCTTGAAGCAAATCCTCTTTAAGTACGAATGAGCGTCGAGACAAATGATCAATCTCCTAAAATCCTCCATTATCTTCTCGGCCAAAACGCCTCCAGACCAAAAAGAATAAGTGAAAGCAATCCTTGACATTTGTAAAGAGGGCGGACATGGGAAGTATCTGGGCCTCCCCGAGAGTTTTAGCCGGAAGAAGAAAGATCTTTTCACAGGGATTGTCGATTGTATCAGACAAAAACCGGTTAGCTGGTCTACAAAGCAACTATCTACGGCTGACAAACTCACAATGATCAAATCTGTGATATCCGCCATCCCGACTTACTCAATGACCTGCTTTAAGATCCCCACCAGTTTATGCAAAAGAATACAGTCGGCAATCACTAGATTCTGGTGGGATTCAAACTCCGGAAAAAAGAAGATGTGCTTTGTGTCTTGGCAAAAATTTGCATCTTCAAAAAGAGTGGGTGGTCTTGGTCTAAGGGAAATTCAAAGCTTTAATGACTCTTTACTTGGCAAGATGAGTTTGATATTAATCAAAAACCCGTCGAGTCTGTTTGCACGAGTCTTCCTCGGAAATTACTGCAAAGACAGGGCGTTCGTGGATGTTACGGCTCCGTCAAACTGGAGTGGATGGCGAGGAATCCTGATTGGCCGAGATCTCATCCGACTTCAAGCACAAAAATTTATAGGAAATAGATCATCGACATTTACTTGGTATGATCCATGGCTCTCTCTGCCCTCACTAACCACTCCATTTGGACCTCCAACAAGAGCATCTATGAATATCTCTGTTGACTACTTGCTGAAGGAAAACTCTGAGGGTTGGGATACAACTAAAGTATTTGAACTATTCACTGAGTTATCGACTCATATACAGAGGCGGACCTACGTTGATGGTTAGGGTTTCAGCTGACACCCCTTTAAGTTATAAAAATTTAAATTGTAAGCTTAAAACAGCAAATAGATTTAGTTCATATGGTAAGAACTACCGTGGATGACACCCTAAACATAGTATTCAAGTCTTACTAAATACACATTTTAATTATTTTATATTATTTGTGACACCCCTAAAAAGTAGCGCTGGGTCCGCCACTGCTCATATACTCTGCCTATGCCCAAGATCTCTAGGACTTGATGATTCTCTACTATGGCTCCTAACAAAAGATGATATTTATTCATCGAAACCTGGCTACCACTGTGCAGTAGCAAAGAACATCTAAGACACTTGAACCGTTCTTCCCTCCTCTGATTTCAATTGGGAACGTCCGATATGGTCAGATGCTTTTGCTCCAAAACTGCGCACTTTCCTTTGGAAAGCAATCCAGAATGCGCTACCGATAGAGGAACACCTCCGTTGTAGAGAATTCCTTGATCAAGCTGGATGTGTACACTGCATAACATCTCTTTTATCAGTGCTCCTTTGCCCAACAGGTTTGGTGGTTATCCCCACTAAAAACCCCTCTCGATACGGCTTCAATCCGGGACTTTAAATCCAGAGTATTAGCTTACTCACACCTCATCTGCCTTCCCCCGACAGGTTTAGGAGCAGGACGCATGTTTCCTTGGATTTGTTGGAACACTTGTTTGGCAAGAAACTTCAAACTCTTCGAAGATAGATCTTTCTCTACGATCGAAACGACCACTAAAGCAATCTCAGATGTTCGAGAATGGCAAGCGGCACAAATTAAGACTCCTATCAGATCCGCCAGTCCTCTACAACAACTTACTTTGCCTCCTAGTTTGGACTCTACTGTATGTTACACTGATGCGGGTTGGAACGAAGCTTCAAAAGTGGCAGGACTAGGCTGGCTTTTTGTGACCACCACGAACGAGATTCTCCTCACCAACTCGAGATTGAAAAGTTTTGTTATGTCCCCACAAAGTGGCTGAAGCGCTTGCTATTCGTGCGACCCTACTTCAAGCCATGGAGATGGGATTTACAAAGCTATGGATGTACTCAGATGCAAAGGACTTAATAAGGTTGATTAATCATAAAGAGCAGAAGAAAGAAATCTTCAACATCCTCCATGATATCCAAGTACTATCTGCTACTCCCATCATTTAATCGACTCTATCTTTTTAAAATAAGTAGCTGTTCAAAAAAAAAGATTCTCAAGAATATACTATTCCATGTTTGTTCTGTTTGAAGGTTTATTAGAGATGAAATGAACAAAGACATGATTTCTTATTCACTTCATCAGTCGAATGAGGGTTGGTTACAAGATAAATATATAATTACCAAACTTATAAACCAAAATGAAATCAACATACCAAACTAATCTAAACCGGATATAAATTGGACTACACTTTCATATTTTAACAAATCCAAAACATATTTTCGTTGATTCAAAGAGATACCTTGCTCTTATCTCGTGATCTCAATACCAAGAAGGAATTTAGGTGGACCAAGATCTCGTAACCGAAATGATGAACACAAACTCTGCTTCAATACTGTTTCACCTTGATCATTTGTACTCGCAATGAAGATATCATCCATATACACAATCACCACCAATAAATGTCCTTTGGATGTTTTAACAAACAACGTATGATCACCATGACATTTATCAAACCCTAAATTCCGTAATGTAGTGGAAAATTTGATAAACCACGGCCGAGAAGCTTGCTTAATACCATATATAGATCTGTGCAACTTGCATTAGGTGAAACATCTTCCCCCTGAATTTCGTACCGAGCACATGAAACCAATACGAATAAGGGATTAAATAAGAGATACATAAGCTCCAGAGAAGGGAACAGACAAATGTTTAAAAGAGAAGTATCTACAACATAAAGAGAATAAGAAGCTGCAATCATGCACAATTACTACTGCAAATGGCAATTGAGAGAACATGATTCTTTTCACACATTCCTCTAGGTGAGCAACATTTATAATAGGTAAAATTACGAAAACATATTTATGCACCTATCTCTTAATCTACGAAAAATACAGAGTATCAGTATCCCAATTGTTTTTCCTCAGTTTCAACATCTTCACCTAAACGAATCAAACACATAACTGATTTAACAATAAAAATCTATCCAAGAGAATTCTCTCATCCCTTCCTCTGTAGTAATAAATGAAATAGATGCACATGTGAGTTAACCTAACTCATTCCCGTACGGGATAAGTAAAGAAATGAAAAATGAAAAATAAAAAATATGATATAGAATTTTCATGAATGTACCGTGGAATTCAACAAACTTTCCAACTACTCGATGTTTTCTCAGCATCTGAGTCACTGTTAAGACCAGATCAGTAGCTGTCTTTACATCTCGTAGTTTTCCCATTAGCTTGAAACCCACAACACCAGGCGGGACAATGCTCATTGGCTGCACAGAAAAAAAAGATAAATTCATGTTACAGTTTATAGTAGAAGAAACTTCAACAAAGTGTTTAAATTTGAACTGCCAAAGAATCATGCCTATATTGAACAATCGTTCCAGAAAGAGTTCTGGCCGTTATTTGGGGTTTTTTTACAGGAATAAGATCTAATTCACCTAACCAAGCATGGTAGCTTCCAATCATAGTGGTGTGAGAGTCTATCCCAACAACAATGTGTGGGTAAAGAAGTCCATTTGTGTTGAAAAAAACTTTGGGAAGGTACTCTAGGTTGACCTGTCAAACGCAAAATTATAAAACTCTAGTCTTTAGTTGAATAAGAATCAAAGACTTGCAGTCATTGAACATATAGAATTATTTTTGAACCCTTTTACTTACTTGATGAACTATTCCAGATCCATGAGGTATGACAAGCATGTTGTGAAAGGCATTGGAACCCAATTAAGAAAAGCAAATCTTTCTTTGTTACGCTGGAAACTCAAGCTTCATGTTAGCCTGCTCTGCGTTCTATGACCTCGATACACCACCCACTTGAACCAAGTGATCGATGACAAGATCTACAGAGACATGCATGTATCAAGCATTTGAATCGAACCTATCAGAAAGACACATGATATCAACTAATCTGAGTAAATAGCAGGGGAAACTAACCAACATATTAATCTTATTAGAAGCCCCACAGAGATTATTCATGGCATCTCTCATGCAAGCAAGATCAGCAACTGCAGGGACACCAGTAAAGTCCTGAAAACGGAAATGAAATTGCAATCGATCAATTTCAGGAGAGCACAAGAACTATCTCATCGAGAAAGTTCATATCACTCGTTTTTAGGCTGTGGCTACCTGATGAAACCCCTAGAGCAGGTTCGAACGGAATCTTAACCTGTTTTGGCGAAGTGTTCTCCTAATTAAGTCTCTTCTCCACATCTTTGCTCTTGACTTGAAACTCATCACAATTACTTATGGCCGATTCGAATAGTATCCTAATGGGATAAGCCAATTTATCTGCATCGACAACAACATTCTCTCGATCAAAAGAAAAATCAAAAGACAATATCTTTTTGAAAGAAGTTTATTTCCCGTGAATCTCACGTTCTATTGATCTCTGTTTAAATATACAAAGTAGTTGCTTAATTACAGGGAGATAGATATACACAGATTCACAAAATCGTGACTGTTTGTAACAGTCCTAACTTATTCCTAACTTATTGCTTAATACTTTTCATGAATCGCGATCATTATGTTTGTAATGATCGATCATATGTAAGCAAACTCACCGATCGTTCAGAGCTGGGAAGCTATAGTAGTTGCCGAATTGGCCTCCATCAGCCTTCTCTAGCGCGTTCAATATGCTGCGGAAAGGATTCTCAGAAGCTGAAAACACATCAGTTCGACATGGAGATTTAAATACAAAACCAAAAGGCAAAATAGTTGGGAAAAATCAGCATCGACGAGGAGAAGAAGTATGAATCATTTTTGATCATTAAAAAGAAAAGAGAGATAGATAAATCGATACACATGGATGTTGATACAACTTGGGTGAAGAAGCGAAGCACAAATATGAGATAATGTAGTTAGCGGAGTTGAGGAATGGGGAGGCAATGAGTTCAGACTCCGCTGACTGATAAGATAGATATTCTGTTCCGATTGTATAGCTAGACTGTTACTATCTTCCCTGTACATTCTCCTGATTTTGTGAATCTGTTGTAACCTCTGAAGCTATTAATAGCGTATCAATGTAATCAATCCTCTCAAGAGGAATTCATAATCTTTCATGGTATCAGAGCTCAGATGCTCTAGATCCGATTTTTTTCTCTTCATTCTTCTCGATCTCTTCTGATTCTTCTTCATCTATTCTTGATTTCTCTTGCTTTTCATTTTTCGTTTAATCACTATGGCTGCTATTCCTCCAGCCCAAGAGAGAGCCTTTGGTGTTACCAACATCAAGACTCATATTCCGATCACTCTCAACCTTGAGGATCACAATTATGATGCGTGGAGAGAGCTTCTGCTCACCCACTGCCTTGCCTTTGATGTCCAAGGTCATTTGGACGGCACGTTGCTCCCTGCTAACGACGCGGATGCGTTGTGGTTCAAACGAGACGGACTCGTTAAGCTGTGGCTTTATGGAACCCTATCTCCGGGTCTCTTCAAATCGTCCTTCAAAACAGGTGGGACATCTCGTGATGTTTGGCTACGGATTGAAAACCAATTCCGTAACAACAAAGAGGCCAGAGCTCTTCAATTGGAAAACGAGCTACGCTCGACAATGATCGGAGACATGACTGTCCAAGAGTACTGCCAGAAGCTCAAATCTCTCGGTGATCTCCTGGAGAATGTTGATGCAGGTCTATCGGAACGCTCACTGGTTCTCTGCCTTCTCAACGGTTTGAATGAGAAGTATGACAATATCATTAATGTCATAAAACACAAGGAGCCGTTCCCTAATTTTGATTCGGCTAAATCAATGCTGGAAATGGAGGAGCTTCGTCTCAAACAGCCCAATCGGCCGATTGCATCTCACAAGGATAACGCCTCGTCCTCTACAGCTCTCACGGTTACCAGTAATTCAAACAAGGGAGATCAGGCTCAGTCTTCTCAGGGTAACCGATACAACAACAACAACAATGGTAGAGGCAATCGCCGCTACAACAACAATCGCAACAGAGGACGACACAACTCCCAGCCTCGGTTCCAGAACTACCCCAACTGGTCATCACCTTATCCTTGGCACAATCAGTTCTCAGGTCAAGCGTATCCATGGCCAGGTCACTTTGCTGCGTCGCCAGGACAGTTTCAGAACTGGAATCCTTCTCCTCAGATGAGCTACTATCGTGGACAGTCTGGCTCCACTGCACACAACAATGCTCAGGCTCATCTCTCTGAAATCCATCCATCAGACATAGCTCAGGCTTACACAACGGAGATGCTCAATGCACCTAATGGAGCTGACTGGTACATGGATTCGGGAGCTACTGCTCATTTGTCTTCAACGGCAGGTACGTCCCTGTCTAATCTTAAACATTGCAGCAATCAATCTGTCATCGTTGGTAACGGTTCGCATCTTCCTATCACTTCTTTTGGTTCCTCTTCAATTTTGACTAACACTCGTCCTTTACATCTTCATAAAGTCCTTGTTGCACCAAAGATTGTCAAAAACCTTATTTCTGTCCGTCAATTTACTAAAGACAATTGGTGTTGTGTCGAATTTGACCCGTTTGGCTTTTCTGTGAAGGATCTTCAAACCAAGAAAGTCCTTCTCCGCTGTGATAGTGAGGGTGATCTCTACTTGCTTCCTGCTTCTCTCAATAAACAACCACCTTTGCGTTCTGCTGTTGCTCTTCTCGCTTCATCGCCTAGTCTTTGGCACAAGCGACTAGCTCATACGAATGAGTCCACTCTTCGTTCTCTTTCTTCTTCAAAGTTTATTTCATGTAATAAAGACAAGCTTCCAAGCTCTTGTTCTATTTGTCATTTAGGAAAATCAATAAAACAGCCTTTCTTTGAATCTCTTTCTACAATCACAAAGCCTTTTGATATCATACACTCCGATATCTGGACTTCACCTGTTGCTAGCATGAGTGGTCTCAGATATTATGTGTTATTCTTGGATCATTTTACTCAGTTCTTATGGGTATATCCATTGCGCAGGAAAAGTGATGTTTATTCAAAATTTCTGCATTTCGAAGCTTATATTCAAAAACAATTCAATGCAGAAATAAAAGCTTTCCAATGCGACAATGGGGGAGAATACAACAATGCTTTCTTTCATCAACATTTCGATGGTAAGGGCATCCAATTTCGTTTTTCATGCCCTCACACCTCTCAGCAAAATGGGAAGTCTGAGCGTATGATACGAACGTTGAACAACACTATTCGCTCCCTGTTGTTGCAAGCTCATCTCGCGCCTACTTACTGGGCCGAGGCTCTTCATGTTGCTGCTCACATTCTCAACATCACTCCTTCTTCTGCCATCAAAAACCAGATTCCATTTCAGCTCTTATTCAACAAACAACCCACATATGACCATTTAAGAGTGTTTGGTTGTTTGTGTTTCCCAAATATAAATCATTCCAATCTTCCCAAGCTTGCTCCAAGATCGACACCATGTCTATTTCTCGGTTATCCAAGTCACCATCGTGGCTATAGGTGCCTTGATCTAAAGACTCATAAAATCATCATATCAAGGCATGTCTCTTTTGATGAAGAAATCTTCCCAGCCGCTGAAAAACAGAGTTCCAGTTCCTGTGCGTATCAGTTTCTTGACTCTGACTCGCCTTCTCCTCTGTTTCGCTCAATACTTGAGAGTCCTAGCGTGTTGGCTCCTCCTCCTAATCTTCATAATGTTCAGCCTTTGCCACCTCCATCGCGCTCCAGCTCAAACACTGCTCGACAGATTCAAGTTGGTCAGAAAATGACAACTCGAGCTCAGAGTGGAATTCACAAGCCAAAGAAAATTTTTTCTTTACTTTCCACCACTAAATCTCCATTGCCAAAAAGCCATAAAACTGCCCTTAATGATCAGAACTGGAAACCAGCGATGTTGGATGAAATTGATGCAATGATTAAGACTAACACTTGGGATCTAGTGCCTCGTCCTTCGCAGGTTAATATAGTGAGCTCTATGTGGCTTTTCAAGCACAAATACGACGCTGATGGGAAGCTTACGAGACATAAAGCCAGGCTGGTTGCGAATGGCAAGTCACAGGAAGCTGGTGTGGATTTTACGGAGACGTTTAGCCCTGTTGTGAAGCCAGCCACCATACGAACCGTGTTGAGCATTGGCGTGTCTCTTAACTGGCCAATACATCAGTTGGACGTTAAGAACGCCTTCCTCCAAGGAGATCTTGAGGAGACAGTGTATATGCACCAGCCTCCAGGCTTCTATGATCAGACACGTCCTCACCATGTTTGTAAGCTGCGCAAAGCGATTTACGGATTAAAACAGGCACCTCGTGCTTGGAATGCTAAATTTGCAAAGTATATCACTAACTTTGGTTTCGCAGCAAGCAAAGCAGATGTATCTCTCTTCATTTACAGGAAAGGACGTGAGATGGCTTATTTATTGCTGTATGTAGACGACATCATCTTGACAGCATCATCGCAATCGCTTCTGCATCAGATCATAGAATCACTAAAGACTGCCTTTCCAATGACAGATTTGGGCAGGATTCATCACTTCTTGGGTGTTAAGGCAACGTACAACAGTCAAGGGCTATTCCTGTCGCAGGGATCATACGCAAAGGAAATTGTGGACAGGGCAAATATGAGTAATTGTAAACCCATTTCCACACCGGTTGATGTAAAGTCCAAGCTATCCGCTGATCTTGGTGAGCCTGTCAAAAACGCCACAGAATACAGAAGCTTAGCAGGGGCTTTACAATATCTCACATTCACAAGGCCGGACATTTCTTATGCTGTGCACCAGATATGTCTTTATATGCACAGCCCTCGAGTTCCACACTTACAAGCCTTGAAGCGTATTATCAGGTATATAAAAGGGACTGCATCGCATGGAGTACAGCTCTATCGGACTCAAATCACGTCTTTGACAGCGTATTCTGATGCTGACTGGGCCGGCTGCCCGGATACAAGAAAATCAACATCCGGATATTGTGTCTTTATCGGTTCAAATCTTGTCTCCTGGTCTGCAAAAAGACAACCGACAGTATCAAGATCTTCATCTGAAGCTGAGTATAAAGGCGTGGCAAACGCAGTGGCGGAGCTCACTTGGCTTCGAAATCTCCTGTTGGAATTGCAGTTCAAACTAAACAAAGCTTCGGTTGTATACTGTGACAATATAAGCTCTGTTTACCTCGCAACTAATCCGGTAAAACATCAGCGAACCAAGCACATTGAACTGGATATTCATTTTGTTCGAGAAAAGGTTGCACTCGGCGAGGTAAAGGTACTACACGTTCCTTCTTCTCTTCAGTTCGCGGACATTTTCACCAAGGGGTTGCCGACTACTCTATTTACGGAGTTTCGATCCAGTCTCACCGTCCATCCTATGGACGTTTTTACTGCGGGAGGGTGATAAGATAGATATTCTGTTCCGATTGTATAGCTAGACTGTTACTATCTTCCCTGTACATTCTCCTGATTTTGTGAATCTGTTGTAACCTCTGAAGCTATTAATAGCGTATCAATGTAACCAATCCTCTCAAGAGGAATTCATAATCTTTCACTGACAGCCAAAATATGAAAGATCCGTGTGGCTGCCACAAATGTGGCTGCTTGATTTCTCTTCTTTCCCAACCATGTGGCTTGTTATTTTGTTGCTGACTTGGGAGCCTCTAGAAAACTCTTTTTTTTTTTCGACAACGTTGTTCATAAACAACCTAATGGACTAAATCTACAACCTGATGAGACAATAACAAAGAGAATATCGGGTAACAATTGGGCCTAAAATTTATCCTAATCAATCCACAAGAAACATGGCAACAAAACGCGTTTACATCAAGAATCAGCACCATGTGTCACCGTCTGAACGCTCCCGACATGCATACACGCCGACGACGATAAGGAAATCGTTGTCAACAACGCAAATCCTATTCTTTATCCGATACCACATATCCAGCTGCCAATCCACTCTTCCGATTAAACCGTGAATGATTATTGGCAGAAACCAACACAATCCAGCTTTTAAATCCCGCCTGAATCACTTGACCACGCATGCTCCAGTGCCGACTAAGCCCAATCTACTGACCTAGTACCTTGCCCATCATGTTCTCTTCCTCACTGAGTGATGGAAGCTCCAAAGATATGAATCCGAGCGACCAGCGACAGAAGACGATGGTTGAAATAAAATCGGCTAACATGGCGAAAAGGAAGCACACCGGAAGAGATGATCGAAAGAAAATCCGGAAAAAAACCCGGAAAAAGCCACCGAACATAGTCGGGATGCTAACCGGACATATAATTCGGAGTTATTCAACAAAAAAACAATTGAATCCTCAAATTATGATACAGAAAAGAGGAAACAGGAAGAGAACAAAAGTAATCAGACCATCGGTCCGACAAATGCCAGAACTGGTTCAAATCGAGAAGACGCGGTAGAGAGAAGATAGAGATAAATTAGAGGAGAGAGAGCCCATTTTCCCGTGGGGAGCAATAAAACTCTTCAATTATATATATGACTCCTTCAAAATTTATCAATTGTCTTCGCTTTTTCACGGATCCCATATCTTTTTGTTCACTCGTGGAAGAAGAAATATAAGTTATTAAAGCTTTGAAGCACTGTAACTTCGATTATGGCTTCTGATTTTTCTTACATTGATTGAATAAGAGCTCGTTACACTTTCTTTCACCAAGGAGAGTTTCTACAAATTGCTTTTAATTGAACTAAAGCTTGAGTTCTTCTTGTTACCATCTCCACTCTCGATTTTCAGATTCCCCATTTTCTCCACAAATCTTCCTCCTACTTTGTCACCGGAGCTCAGTTTCCCACTCGATCATCCATCAATTGAACCAAATACAAAACCCTTATTAATGTTCCGGCCAAGTCCAGTCTCACCCAGAAGTGGATCACCGGGAGACTCGCTGATAAGCTGCAGCAGCAATATATCGGCAGAAAGAAGAAAGAAAGTGAGGAAGAGTCAAGCCGGAAGCAGAATGACGTGAGCAGTTTGAATAAAGAGTCAACCACAAGAGTTGACTGAGCAAACACACGGGATGGACTGGAGGCTTTGCCGTTAGTCATCTTCTAGCTTTAAATAAGAGTGTGTGAGCTCATTTGTAAATTTAGTTTTGAATTTGTAACTGAAACCAGTTCTAGCTTTAAATAAGAGTGTGTGTTGGCTCCAAAATACACTCAGTTTTCCATGTTTCACAACTGAAACCAGTTCTTGGCAAGGATCATCAGGTCATTCCCTTATCTGAATTAGCAGATTCAACTGAAGAAGTGTTGATTGTTCCGGAAGAGATTGTAGACACTCGCTATAATGCTAAAGGAAGTCTGGAGTTATTGATCAGGTGGAGAGGATTGCCAGAAATAGAGATGACATGGATTTTGTGTAAGGAATTTAGAGCTCAGTTTCCAGATTTTAAGCTTGGGGACAAGCTACATGTCGAAGAGGGGGTATTGATAAGCTGCAACATCAATATATCCGCAAAAAGAAGAAAGAAAGTGAGGAAGAGTCAAGCGGAAGCAGAATGACGTGAGCAATTTGAATAAAGAGTCAAACACAAGAGTTGACTGAGCAAACACACGGGATGGACAAGAGGCTTTGACGTTAGTCATCTTCTAGCTTTAAATAAGAGTGTGTGAGCTCATTTGTACAGTTAGTTTTGAATTTGTAATCGGAGACGAGAGTCTTGAGTTAGGCCATCGTTTCTCATTTGGTTTCGGATTCAAAGTGTATTCTTTACATTCAATCATAGTTTCTTGTTCTCGATTGTGACTTGAGTTGAATTCAGTGGAATTATACAGGAATCTTGAGGCTCAACTCTATCAATTGGTGCAGTGAGCAATCAAATAACATCAGACGAAGCAATTGCGACGGATTACGGTGATAATCACGACGGAGAAGACGATTACACGCGATTCATCTGTTTCAATTTCCGACAAACTAATCGATGGCGATTTTGTTCTGATTTCAGGTGATAGTCTCGAACAGAAGCGACGATATCACCCAACACAGCTTGAACAAAGTACAGTACGCTCTATCGTTCGCCAAATGTCTTCGATGAAAGAATCCGAGGAAAGATTCGAAACCATGGATAAGACGTTGGCTGAATTGCAGAAAGGTTAGGAGATAATCAATGGCGGTTGGGAACGATTAACAAGTTCACGTACCGAAACAAACAAGAGAGTGAGCTCAATCGAGTCTCAATTAAGTAACGTCGTGGAGATGTTGAAACAAATTGACGCTAAGATTAACGGACAATCTAGCAAAGGCAAGAACATCGACGATCCGTATATTCAGGTAAACTCTTATGGGAATTTTGATGATAAGGAGCAAGAACCGTTAGGATATCGGCGGAATCAACACATGTTTGTGAATCGTGAAAGTTTAATCAAGAAGATTGAGTTGCCTGCGTTTGAGGGAACACAACCGTATGGTTGGATTTCAAAAGTCGAGCGATATTTTCGTGTGGCTAAATACATTGAAGAAGAGAAGTTGGAATTAGTGGCCTTTAGTTTGAACGGTCGAGTGTTGGATTGGTATCTTTGGGAAGCAGAGGAGGAACAGTTTTTCAGCTGGTATCAGTTTAAACAGAGAATGCTCGAAAGATTTGCGGAATTTATCGATGAAGAACCGAGGAACAAGTTATGTGCATTACGTCAAACGGGTTCAATACAAAAGTATGTGACTGAGTTCGAAGAGTTGATAACTCAAGTCAAAGGAATTGATGAAGCGAATTTTATCAGCAAATTCTACACGGGTTTAAAACCAGAAATGCAAGAAGTAGTGAAGCTGAAAGAGCCTAAAGGACTGAGGAACCACATTGCTGCAGTGATTAAAATGGAAAGTAGCAGCTTCTGTCAGGTGATGGGAGAAAGAAGTCGAAACAAGCAGCAATATCACTCAAACAGCCAGTTCAAACAGACTCGGGTGAACAATTATACTCCAAAACCATTCATACATGTTAGAGGAGAAGAGTAAAGGAACAGAAGTGAAGAAGAGTAAAGGAGCAGAAATGGGGAAGCAAGGCCACAAAAAGAGTACACTTAACACAATCTGAGTAGGCAGAACTTGAGCGACTGAAATTGTGTTTTAAATGCAGAGCCAAATGGTTCAGATGACATGTGTGTGGAAATCCAGAGGTCCATTTTATAACAGCCATAGATGGGGTAGAAATCGAAGTGGCACCTAAGAATTGGGAAGAGGATAATGAGATGACAGAAGAATTCACTCCACATTTGATGGAAATCACACTCAATGCCTTCTTGGGTTTAGAATCACCAACTACAACGAAGTTAAGAGGCAAGATTTGAAAAACCACAATTGTGATACTCATTGACAGTGGAACCACACACAACTTCATCACCCCTAAGATGATAGAAAAAAACACATTTAGAGGTGCATAACAACTCTACTTTACAGATCCTGTTAGCTACAGGTGTATCAGTTAACAACACATGAGTGTGTATGGGGATTCAGATTGTAGTACAAGGTCTGGAATTTGTTGTGGATTGCATATCACTGGATTTGGGCAAGGTTGATATGGTATTGGAAATGCAATGGCTCAGGACATTGGGAAAATGTGAAGTTAATTGGGTGACACAAGAGTGGAAATTCAATCACCATCACAAACAAGTTGTGTTGACAGGAGAAACATATTTACATGGACAGAACTAGTCTGTAGCAGTTGTTTCTACAGTGGCAAAGAAACAGAGCTATGAAGAAGCGTACTGGTTTGGGTCAATGGAAGAACAAAATACACAAACACAAAAGGTACTTGAATCAATGTTGAGGGTTTTGCAGAAATATGAGCAGGTGTTTGACAAACCTCAAGGTCTACCACCTATCAGAGGTAGAGAGCATGCAATAAATCTGAAGCGAGGTACAACAGCAATAAATGTCAGGCTATACAGATATCCGCAAGCTCACAAAGAGGCAATGACACAAATGGTAGAAGAGATGCTGACGAAAGGTCTGATCAGAAGAAGCCATAGCCCTTTCTCTAGCCTAGTGTTATTGGTTAAGAAGAAAGACAATTCTTGGAGATTTTGTGTTGACTATAGAGCGCTTAATCAGGACACAGTTGCTGACAAGTTCCCAATCCCAATGATTGATCAGTTGTTAGACGAGTTACATGGAGCCACAATGTTCTCAAAACTCGATTTGACAGCTGGGTACCATCAGATAAAAATGGAGGAGCAAGATATTCACAAACAGCATTTAGAACACATGATAGACATTATGAGTTTTTGGTTATGCCTTTCGGCTTAACTAATGCTCCATCAACATTTCAGTCTCTAATGAATAATTTGTTCAGACCTATGCTGGGAAAAGGATTCTTGGTATTCTTAGATGATGTGTTAGTGTACAGTAAGACCGAGACTGAACATATCCAGTTACTAACAGCAGTGTTGAAGATATTTGCAGAGCATAGACTGTTTGCAAATCGAAAGAAGTGATTGTTTGGGCAAAATAAAGTAGAATATCTAGGCCATATCATCATAGAAGAAGGGGTAGCTACAGATGATGCAAAGACAGAAGCAATGAGACAATGGCCATCTCCTAAGAACGTAAAACAGTTAAGAGGATTTCTTGGCTTAACTGGATACTATAGGTGATTTGTTAAAGGATATGGTACTCTGGCCAAACCTTTAACTGAGCTGCTTAAGAAGGATAACTTCAATTGGACAGCAGAGACTCATATATCTTTTGAAGTGTTGAAAGCAGCAATGCTATCTGCTCCAGTATTAGCATTACCAAATTTTCTTAAGATGTTTATTGTGGAATGTGATGCCTCTGGTTTTGGTTTGGGTGCCGTTCTAATGCAGGAGGGACGACCAATAGCATATTTCAGCCATGGTTTGTCAACAAGAGAGAAGTTAAAACCCATATACGAAAGAGAACTCATAGTTGTGGTCCTAGCTATCCGTAAATGGAAGCACTACCTGTTGGGACGCAAATTTGTAGTACACACAGACCAGAAAAATCTAAAGTTCTTATTAGACCAGCGAGAAGTGAGTATGGAGTACCAAAAATGGCTGATTAAATTGTTGGGCTATGAATTCGAAATTGTCTATAAACCAGGGATTCAGAACAGAGTGGCTGATGGGTTATCAAGAAGGGATCAACCAGTTGCAATATCTGTAGATTCAGCAGCACTTTTCTCTCTAACAGTGCCAGCAAATCTGCAGTTGCAGTATTTGTACAAAGAAATTGCTGAGGTTGTACAAAGAAATTGCTGAGGATGCGGATATACAGACAACGATAAAGCATATTGTTGAAGAGGATTTGCAGAAAAAGGCTATCTGGTTAAGGAAGGGAAATTGTGGTATAAAATAGGTTGGTTATACCAAAGAAATCAGAACTGATTAATCTGATACCACACCTCACTCAAGACATCACCATTCAAGGTGGTCTATGACAGAGATCCCCCTGCTTTACTCAGATTTGAAGAAGGATCTACCCAACAATATGATCTGGAGTTAATGCTTAAAGAGAGGGATGTAGTATTGCAAGATATTAAGAACCATTTGATCCATGCCCAACAGTTGATGAAGAACAACGCAGATAAGCACAAAAGGGACTTACAATTTAAGGTGGGAGATCTGGTATACCTAAAACTATGTCCTTACCAGCAGTAGCCTGAAGAGTCTGTCAAAAACTTGCTGCGAAATACTATGGTCCACATACTGTTTTAGAGCGGATAGGGAAGGTTGCCTATCATCTCCAACTACCTGTTGGCTCCAAAATACACTCAGTTTTCCATGTTTCACAACTGAAACCAGTTCTTGGCAAGGATCATCAGGTCATTCCCTTATCTGAATTAGCAGATTCAACTGAAGAAGTGTTGATTGTTCCGGAAGAGATTGTAGACACTCGCTATAATGCTAAAGGAAGTCTGGAGTTATTGATCAGGTGGAGAGGATTGCCAGAAATAGAGATGACATGGATTTTGTGTAAGGAATTTAGAGCTCAGTTTCCAGATTTTAAGCTTGGGGACAAGCTACATGTCGAAGAGGGGGGTATTGATAAGCTGCAACAACAATATATCCGCAAAAAGAAGAAAGAAAGTGAGGAAGAGTCAAGCGGGAAGCAGAATGACGTGAGCAATTTGAATAAAGAGTCAAACACAAGAGTTGACTGAGCAAACACACGGGATGGACAAGAGGCTTTGACGTTAGTCATCTTCTAGCTTTAAATAAGAGTGTGTGAGCTCATTTGTAAATTTAGTTTTGAATTTGTAATCGGAGACGAGAGTCTTGAGGAGAATACGATTGGGTTAGGCCATCGTTTCTCATTTGGTTTCAGATTCAAAGTGTATTCTTTACATTCAATCATAGTTTCTTGTTCTCGATTGTGATTTGAGTTGAATTCAGTGGAATTATACATGAATCTTGAGGTTCAACTCTATCACTCGCGGTAGTGAAACTGATTGAAGCCCTAACCCGGTAAGGAATCGAAGGTAAGCAAAGTTTCATCAAATTCTGAGATTCACTTGCCTTTAACCTTAGAGAATCTCGGCTTAGAGATGCAAGAAGAAGAAGAAGGCGGTGGAAACAGCGGTGAATTGAAACTCGGGTCAAGGTTATTTTTGGTTCAATCCACACCGGAGAAGATGGGTTTTAAATCGCGGAAGTTTTTTTTTAAAAAGGATATTCAAAGTAAAAGAAAAATAAATAAAATTCATACAAGCCCAAAAGCCAGTTTTGCATAAACCCAATAAGTTAGAGAGCCCTATTTTAAACCCAGAAAAACAGAGAAGCCCTGACAGGCCCAATAGGAATGATTAGTCCGGTTTTTAAAAAGTCAGAAAGACCGAACTTTACTCGAAGTAGGTGAGACGGTTGAATAATTGATGATCGATGGTATCCAAGTAAATCACCAAAGTTGATGAGGTAGAGAAATATGGCTTAACACAATCATTGCCTTGAGGAGTCGTGAAGCCAAGTCGGCACCCAGAAGAGAGTCGGTTCAATTCAGTAGGTCACCGGAATTGTCAGGGTGGTTAAGGGAGGCTCGGCATAGAGGAAGTAGAAGCCGTGTCTTGAAGAGAAGATGAACTTTCAGTCATATCGGGAGGAAATCGTGGAGGATTAACCAAAACTGCGTCATCTCCGAAGACTTCGCAGGATGGTCATCCCTGAAGGTAGAAATCTTATTCTTGATCAGAGTATCCACTTGTTTTAACACTGCATCAGAAGATCTAAAGATCTGACGGTGAAGTCGGTTCTGTTGGGATTGTGTCCTGAAATCACACTTGTACTCACTCCTGATGATAGTTGTGAGTCGAGATCATACATTCGTATAATACTGGGCGGTTGCAATGTTTTGCTAGAAGCCTCTTGCAATCTGTAAGCTGTAGACTTACTGCCAGTATTATATGATCCTATAGGGTCACACACCTAATCAAACTGGAAGCGTAAAATATGGGAATGATCATTATGGTAATGATCATATTGATGTGTATTGGATACACATTAATATTGAGTTTATAGTGGTGTGTCGATCGACACAGATCGGGTTTCGAAACTGATGTTTCGATTTTATGACTTAAACGAATTGGTATTAACCAATGCTCGGTTTTAGTCATTCCATGTCAATATAAGACTTATAGTTTCGACCTGAAACTCTCGCGGTTAACTTTTTCTTGACAGAGAAAGCAGAAACACCAGAAACTCAGAAATCCCAAGATCCGGCACTAGCATCCCGGCTTTCCAGGTTTGTCTGCGTGTGTATCTGGTAGAGGCGAAGCATCTGAGTCGCTACTGATCTCGTTTCACCAATCATTCCGCTGCCAGTACAAGGTAAGAACGAGGTTAGTGATTCAATATAACGAACCCTAGATCCTCGGCTTTCCAACAGTGGTATCAGAGCTATTAGGGTTTAGTCTATTGAATCTAAGGCATTTAAATCGAATACTGATGAATTTGATTAGTTTAGTGCCCGTTAAATCGTGTTTTGAAGATTTTAATCTCGGATTAAGTTTCTGTTGAAAAACGATGAACTGCTGTTTTCGCACTGTGTCGATCGACACTAAGCTTGTGTCGGTCGACACGCCGCAAAACGTTTTAAAAATTTTAGGGTTTCGATCAGCGATCGAATATCTGTATCCCTATTGTGTCGATCGATACACTAGGTGTGTCGGTCGACACAGATTATGCGAATGGATAGATCGGTTCAATTGGATTGAACCGGTTATCTCGCGTGGTTAAGTTTATTAACCAATTCGGTTCTGGTTGGGTAATGTCGATCGACACAGAGTTGTGTGACAATCGACATGGACCATTAAACCGGACCGGTTCAATTTGATTGAATCGGTTAAGGAAATTCGATCCGGTTTGACCGACTATCGAAGTCCGGTTTAAATTGGGTTGTGTCGACCAATGCAAATGGTTGGTATCGATCGACACACCAACCGCAGACTTGATGGTTGGACCTCAAATTTGCGAATGCCGGACCAAATTACTCCTAAAGTTCTAGATTAAACTGAACTTAATAAAACTATATGTTTTAATTAACTTAATAAATTCTTGGATGTATATTGGATATGCATCAAGATTAAATAGTTCTTTTCCTCAACTTAATATCAAGTGATCTTGATGTCTTGCCCGATCTTGTCTACTGTCAAGACTCGTTTCGTTGTTGGATAGCCTTGGAGTCCTTGGTATCCACAACTACATGAGTAAGGCATGTGATCATTGATTGACTTGCAGTGCGACTGTCAATGATCACAAGACTGAATAGATTGGTTTACTTGACTGGGCTATCAGAAGTTCTGGGCCCAGAGACATCAGAGTGGATAAGACATGGATTGTCTTATCTGCGACCAAGAGTTGTACTGGGTACAATTAGCAATGATTTGCTTACCTAGATAACTAAAGTTTGGGTGATGGCGAGTCGCCCACTCAAATTTTGGTGATCTGAGGATCTTGGTTTATTGTATTCATCTGAGGAAACATAGTTTTTGAATACAATGCGAGTTTTCTTATTAGACAAGAATTCTCATTTCTTGAGCATCATAACTAAAACATCCACCTCTTTTAATTACAACTATGTCTGTCTCAACTCACATCAACACTTTCTCGCTAAGATCCGTCCTTGAGAAAGACAATTTTAATGGATCAAATTTCTTGGAATGGTATCGGAACCTGAGAATAGTTCTCAGGCAGGAGAACAAGGAATATGTCCTTACAAGAGTTCTCCCCGAGAGGCCACGTTCCAATGCCACGCAGACATATAAGAATGCTTGGGATAAGCATTCAGCTGATGTCAAAGACGTTAATTGTATAATGCTGGTGACTATGAACTCTGAGCTGCAGAAGCAATATGAGAACGTGATGTCACCGATTGAGATGATTAACAGCCTGAAAGCTTTGTTTCAGGAGCAAGCTCGCACAAAGAGATTGTTGGGATTATGTCCTGAAATCACATTGTACTCACTCTAAAGATAGTTGTATTATCGAGATCGGACAATTCATGTGATACTGGGTAATCATAATGTTTTGCTAGAAACCGCTTATGACAAATGAGTTGTAACTCATTTCCAGTATCGTGTGAACCTACAGGGTCACACACCTAAGCAAGTTGGACATAGTCCATATGGGATTGATCATTGGCAAATGGTCTGGTCGATGTGTATTGGATACACATCGAATATAAGTTTCAAAGAGGTGTATCGATCGACACCATTGGGTGCGTCGGTCGATACATGACGTGTGTCGATCGACACCACTAAGTGTGTCGGTCGACACAAAGGCGAAACCGAGACTGATGTTTCGGTTCACTTTAAGGTCGATATATAAACGCGTTTTGTACATTCGACCTAAGAGATTGGTGCGCCGCCCAGAGTGTTTTCTAAGAGAGAAAACACAGAAACCTCAAGAAACTGAGTTCCCAGGAGATCTGAGCCCCGATACTAGCATCCCGGCAGATTCCAGCTTGTGTGCGTGTGGACTATCAGTAGAGGCGCAACATCTGAGGCGCTCCAGAGATCTCGTTTGCCTGACCCTATTCCGCTGCCAGAACAAGGTAAACGCTAGATCTATCCATGATTAAATTAACTAGACCCTAGATCCTAGGCTATCTGGAACTCGCGAGGATTCTGAATACTGATAGAATTGGCTCGAAGTTCCATCAGTGGTATCAGAGCCTTAGGGTTTTATCATTGAATCAGACCTGTTTATTGAATTTGATGATTTAGATTCGCAAGAACTAGGTTGCTTGGTTAGAACAGGTCAGATCGATTTCGATCAAGATCGAGTCTGTGTTTTCGCACAGTGTCGATCGACACACTAGGTGTGTCGGTCGACACAGAACAGCGAAATCGACAGATTCGGCGGCTAGGGTTTTTCGCGAAGAAAAACCGAAAGCCTATTGTGTCGATCGACACAGGTTGAGTGTCGGTCGACACAGAACAGATTCAGTCCAGTGTCGATCGACACAGGTTAGTGTCGGTCAACACAGACCCAGCGAATGGTTAATCGGTTCAATTGGATTGAACCGGTTATCATGCTTGGTTAAGTCCGAATAGATCGGTTTAAATTGGATGAATTGGTTCAATTGGATTGAACTGATTATCTCAATTAGCAAGAACCGATGGAATTAATCAGTTTGATTGGATAAGTCGGTTCAAATTGAATTGGACCGGTTATCGTAATTAGTTGAAACTGGTTAAAACGGTTTGAATTGGATGAATTGGTTCAATTGAATTGAACTAATTATCCCAATTAATATAAACCGATTGGTTAAGATCAGTTTGATTTGATAAGTCGGTTCAATTGGATTGAACCGGTTATCAAAACTGTCTTCGGTTAAGGTCTATGTCGACCGTCACACACGGGTTGTGTCGATCGACATGACCGGTTCGATGAACCGGGTTAATTGGATTAACCGGTTATTGAAGTCCGGTTTTGTTTGGTGGTGTCGATCGACAGACATAGTCTGCGTCGATCGATACAGTGCTCGAAATTCTGCTTATTGAACCTTGAATTTGCAGAAGCCAAACTCGACCTAAACCTTGATCAAAGCTTAGCTTCAATATGGTCAACTGTCAAGACTCGTTTCATTGTGTGATGGTCTAGCCAAGAGCTTGGTGTCCACAATTAGGTGAGTAAGGCAGGTAACTATGTTGATGGACTTGCGGTGCTTGACATCAACAATTACATGACCTAATAGATTGATTTGCTAACCTTTCAGAGTTTAGTTTCCTCAACTAAACATCAAGTGACCTTGATGTCTTGCCCAATCTCGTCTACTGTCAAGGCTCGGTTCATTGTTGGATAGTCTTGGAGTCCTTGGTATCCACAGTGATCTGATCTTGCAGGTGTTCATTGATAGACTCGCAGTGCGACTGTCAATGATCACAAGACAGAAGAGATCGTTTTACTTGACTGGGCTATCAGAAGTTCTGGGCCCAGAGACATCAGAGTGGATTAGACATAGTTTGTCTCATCCACAACCAAGAGTTGTACTGGGTACAATTAGCAATGATTTGCTTACCTAGATAACTAAAGTTTGGGTGATGGCGAGTCGCCCACTCAGATTTTGGTGAAGTATGGATCTTGGATCATTATATTCATAGAGGAAACATTGTTTGAATATAATGCGAGTTTTCTTATTATATAAGATTTCTCATCATATACATAACTAAATCTTTGTTTTTCTTGGATTTCAGCTTATGTCTATGACTACTTTCTAGTTGCGATCCGTCCTTGAGAAGGACAAGTTAAATGGATCCAACTTCCTGGATTGGTATCGGAATCTGAGATTCATTCTCAAGCAGGAGAGCAAGGACTATGTCCTTGAGAAAGCTCTTCCAGAAATGCTTGGGACCAATCGCTCGCATGCAGCGTATAATGCTTGGAATAAGCATTATATTGATGTGGTAGATGTGAGTGGTCTGATGTTGGCTACCATGAACTCGGACTTGAAGAGTCAATACGAGAACATGGAATCGCCAATAGAGATGATCACCAGCCTGAAACTGAAGTTCCAGGATCTGACACGAGTTGAGAGATTCCAGATGGTGAAGTCTCTAACTGAGTGCAAGCTACCAGAGGATGCTCCAGTAAATCCTCATGTCATTAAACTGATGGGTTACATTGATAACCTGGGGAGACTGGAATGTCCTGTCAGCTTAGAGTTGTCCACTGACATCATTCTATAGTCACTGCCGTCAAGCGATGACAAGTTCATTATGAACTATATCAAGAAAGACTTGACGAAGACGTTGACTGAGATGCATGGCATGCTCAAAACAGCAGAGCAAAACATCATAAAGGGTAAAAGATTTGAGAAATCTTGTGTTGGCAAGGGTAGAGACAGGGCCGTCCAGATTTGGAATCAGGATAAGCCTGTGTCACCTTATAAGCCCAAGTCAGGCCCATATGATGTTAGAAAATTCTTCTACTGCGATGAGTCAGGGCATTGGAAGAGAGATTGCATTAAATTCTTGGAAGATTCACAAGAGATGAAGGAGATGTATAATACTTCTTCTTCAGGTATTGTGTTAATTAATTCAAGTTCTACATAAGTATTGGATACTATTTGTGGTACTGATATTTTTGAAATATGCAGGACCTAAGCGACAGTAGAATGTTGAAGAAAGGACAAGTGGAACTGCGTGTCTGGTTGAAGCAATGGTTGCTGCATGAGCCGTAGAGATTCTCCACTTGTAGGAGCCTTTCATACTTGGTTTTAGAAATTAAGTAATTGCTACTATGTATCTGCCTTGTGCAGAAATGTCTTTCATTTTCTTGTAAAGAATTTGGATGTTTTTCATTTTTGATAAAAGACAAGTTTTGTTCTTTAGATCTCAATGAAATATTCTATGGTAGCACCCCATTTGGAATGGGTTTTATATCTTGAACCAATGTACGCTTGTACACATAACATAAATACCAAACACTTTAAGTCTGATGACTTGAAGTCGATTTTTCCTTGGCATAGTTTTTTGACAATACAGAGTGAGGCGGATTCAGAAGTTCCATAGTTTTGGACTCATTCGATTATAAATCATTTGAGATATGAATTCTGTTCACTGGATCAAATGACTAAGGCCCTTTTAGCAGAGCTAAAAGAAAACGGGCCAGAGGCTTATTAGGCCTTACACATACTGATGTATGCGGCCCGATGAGCATTAGTGCCAGAGGAAATTTTCTGTACTTCATTACCTTATTGATGGTATCAATAAGTATGGTTGTGTTCATCTGATGAGCCACAAGCAGGAATCCCTCGAGGAGTTCCAAGATGAAGTGTAGAACCGATTTGACAGAAGTATTGAGATCCTCGATTGAATCGCGGAGAAAATACTTAAGTCATGAATTGGGTGATCATCTCACAGAATAAATTGGATCTTATTGGATATGCTCCGATTAATGATGAGTCACAGGAATCTTCCATAAATCATTTAAGAATACGTTCTAAAATGTCTATGTTTACGCTAAATAATTTTATATCAGAATCAGTGAAAAACACCACATTGGATGTGGACTGGGTGATTTCCAAATTTGTTTTTCTGATTAATTGGGATTGCAAGGTTTGTGTAAGACAGTAGTCAACAAACAAACTTGAACCCATATTTGATAAGTTCTACCTCGCTGGTTGTCCTAAGGAAACCAAGGCTTGGTACTTTTGCAACCAATCCGAGGACAAAGTATTGTTGTTCGGAACTGTGTCTTTTGAGAAAGATCGTACTTTCAAAAGGAACAGTGGGAGTAAAAGTACACATCGAAGAAATTCGATAAACACAGGAGGCTGCTCAACCTGTTGAGGGAAAGCAGCGGTGAGATCTACAAAGTGTTGTACGATCTACACCTGTGGAGCCTGAAATTCGCAGATCCGAAAGGATCCATCACTAACTCGAGAGTGATTTCTCGTAACCAATTGTCGTGATCTGTTTATCATTGAAAAGTGACGAGCATGCGAAATTCAAAGAAGCGATGGTGAGCCCCAACTCCAAAAATTGGCTGGGTATGCATGTTAGCTTTACCGATCCATTTCTGGATTGAAGCAAACATCTTGGGGTTGGAATCAACATTCTGATAATGTGGTCAAAAGTTTTGACTTGATCAGAAAGAAATGAAACCATGCGTTTGCAACAAGACTAGTGGGAGCGTAGTTGCATTTCTCACACTGTATGTAGATAACATACTTAATCTCATAAATGACGTACCGACGCTAAAGTCTTGTCAAGATTTGGGTCGGAAGTCATATTTGACGATAGACATGGGAGAAGGCCGTAAAAGTTCTTGGAATAAGGATCCATTGGAATGGATCAAAAGGGGATAATTGGATCATGTCAAAATCCTTATGTTGATAAGGTATTGGACAGTTCATATGTGCTTAATTCCAAGAATGGCTTCATACCAAAGGTCTTATGGCAATAATCTAAGCAAGATGAAGTGTCTTGGACACTGGCTGGGCTGGTAACAATATTAGCAAGATGAAGTGTTTTTGAACACTGGCTGAACTAGTATTAATGAGTGTGATTCCTAATGCTGATGCAATAGAATCCATCATGAATGCCATATTTTGCGAATGTTCCGGTAATAGTCACTGAACAGTTACCAGAGATATCCCAAGTGTTTGAGAAATACTAAGGATAGGTTCGTGGTGAACTAAGGAAGTGATGAACCAGTTGAAAGTAGTTAGACGGACAAAGACGATTCCCGGATCCCACCTGGTTATGTCTCTTTGTCTGAATAGCGGTGCTATCTATTGGAATGGCTCCAAGCAGTGGACCGTAGAATAGTGCTTTTATCTGAATAGCGGTGTGGTTTGTTGAAATTTCTTCAAGCAATAACACCGCAGACTCTCTCACAACCTAAGCACGAAATTCATTATGTTGCTGCAGGTATAAGATATCTGAAGAGATGATCTTGATTCTAGTGGGAGTTATTTTAGTTATGATGTAATCTTTACATAGACATGCTATGGTAGTGTTTATGTAAGTTAAACTGACATCGGTATTATTTAATTATTGGATAATTAAGTAATAGTCCCAAAGTATTTTATGTTCATTTTATAGGTCATCAAGTTGAGGACTTGATCATGAAACCCTATAAGTAAAAGATGACATAAATTATGATTATCCCTAGTCGAGGTTATTGAAGTGGGGCACCAATAACCGCGCGAGACTAGTATGTGAGGTGACTGTTAGACTAAGTTTCATGGAGTCAATGATATGATTATCACAGTCAGTCACATAGATATATGTTGGTGAACATATGATCGGATATGACCCGCTTAGTGAGAACTCCACAGGATAGTTATATATAAGTGTCATGGGAGGTTCTCATTACGACTATAGAGTATAGTCCTTAGACCTGAGTTCATCATGCTTTCTAGCATATGAATTGGTACGTTTTGACCTTGTCAAACGTCGTTCCGTAACTGGCGGCTATAACGGCATTGCTTATGCGTATCATGAAGTATGTGTAGAAACAGGGATGGAACAAGATGGGATTTGTCCCTCTTGGATAACGGGAGATAAATATCTCAGGGCCCATCGAAGATTTGATACTGAGAAAATGCATGGCCGTGCTCAAACGAGGTGATTGTCAGTCGTTTGTTTTATCAGTATAGATCAGGAGTTCGATGAACATGATGTTGGCTATAATAAGGATGACACAGTCTCTTGCCTTATGCCATATCGAGAAATAGAGACGAAGGGATTATAGGAATAGATGATTCCAGTACAAGTAGGAGATTGTTGGGATTATGTCCTGAAATCACATTGTACTCACTCTAAAGATAGTTGTATTGTCGAGATCGGACAATTCATGTGATACTGGGTAATCATAATGTTTTGCTAGAAACCGCTTATGACAAATGAGTTGTAACTCATTTCCAGTATCGTGTGAACCTACAGGGTCACACACCTAAGCAAGTTGGACATAGTCCATATGGGATTGATCATTGGCAAATGGTCTGGTCGATGTGTATTGGATACACATCGAATATAAGTTTCAAAGAGGTGTATCGATCGACACCATTGGGTGCGTCGGTCGATACAGGACGTGTGTCGATCGACACCACTAAGTGTGTCGGTCGACACAAAAGCGAAACCGAGACTGATGTTTCGGTTCACTTTAAGGTCGATATATAAACGCGTTTTGTAAATTCGACCTAAGAGATTGGTGCACCGCCCAGAGTGTTTTCTAAGAGAGAAAACACAGAAACCTCAAGAAACTGAGTTCCCAGGAGATCTGAGCCCCGGTACTAGCATCCCGGCAGATTCCAGCTTGTGTGCGTGTGGACTATCAGTAGAGGCGCAGCATCTGAGGCGCTCCAGAGATCTCGTTTGCCTGACCCTATTCCGCTGCCAGAACAAGGTAAACGCTAGATCTATCCATGATTAAATTAACTAGACCCTAGATCCTAGGTTATCTGGAACTCGCGAGGATTCTGAATACTGATAGAATTGGCTCGAAGTTCCATCAGAGATACCAGACGGTTAAATCTCTCATGGATTGCAAGCTGGCTAAGGACAGTCCAGTGAGTCCTCATGTCCTTAAAATGATGGGTTACATTGATAACCTGGGGAAATTGGACTGTGCCATTAGCCAGGATCTAGCCACTGACATGATTCTGCAGTCTTTGTCGTCGTGTTTTGATCAGTTCATCATGAACTACAACATGCAAAACATGACTAAGACATTGACTGAGTTGCACGGCATGCTGAAGACAGCAGAGCCGAATCTCAAGAAGGCAACTCCTAGTGTACTGATGGTACAAGGGAGTAAAAGGTTTAAGAAACCTAGTAAGGATAAGGAAAAAGCTAAAGCTGTCCAGACTGAGAGTCAAGACAAGCCCAAGCCCAAGCCCAAATTGGGGTCTTCTCCTGAGGACAAATGCAACTACTGCAAGCAGCTAGGGCATTGGAAGAGAGACTGCAAGAAGTTCATGGAAGATTACAAGAAGCTGAAGAAGACGTATGATGCGTCTGACTCAGGTATTTATGTTATCGAACTTAATGTTATGTCTTCTAGTTCTACTTCGTGGGTATTGGATACTGGCTGCGGTGCTCATATTTGTACTAATGTGCAGGCACCAAGAAACAGTAGAACACTGAAGCAAGGACAAGTGGAGCTACGAGTCGGGAATGGAGCTAGGGTTGCTGCATTGGCCGTAGGCACTTATGATTTGTCTTTACCTTCGGGCATGGTTTTAGAATTGAATAATTGCTACTTTGTACCTGCGATTAGCAGAAACATAATTTCAGTTTCTGTTTTGAATTTGGAAGGTTTTGATTTTGCTGTTAAGAATAAAGTTTGTTCTTTTAATCGTGATGGTACGTTTTATGGTAGCGCCCCATTAGATAATGGGTTATATGTCTTAAACCAAGAAATGCCTGTCTTTAACATAAATACAAAGCGGTTTAAGTCAAATGACGAAAACCCGACTTTCTTATGGCATTGTCGTTTGGGCCATATCAATGAGAAATGCATTCAGAGACTCCATCGAAATGAGCTTCTGGGCTCATTTGATTTTGAATCATGTGAGAAATGTGAATCTTGCTTGATGGGCAAAATGGCTAGGGCCCCTTTCAACAAACCGAATGAAAGGGCCAGTGACTTATTGGGCCTTATTCATACTGATGTATGTGGGCCAATGAGCACTGTTGCCAGAGGAAATTACTGTTGGATCCCTATGGATCTAGGGTTTGTTATATTGAAATTTAGAACCAACCTCGTTCTTACCTTTGGCAGCGGAAGAAGATGGTGAACGAGATCAGTGGAGCAACGCAACGCTTTGCCTCTACCAGATACACATGCACGCTAGCTGGAAACGGGATGCTAGTGCCGGATCAATGGGGATCGATGGTGTCTGGTTTGTCAAGTGTTTCTATCAAGAAAACTGGACGGCTCAATGTTTAGGTCGAAACTAATCAGCTTTTATTCGACCTAAACGCGCTTAACGGGCCAGACTTAATTAAGCCATAACCCGAAAAGCCTGTTCGGAAAATCCAAACTGTGTCGACCGACACACAAGCTGTGTCGATCGACACAACACCATTATATCGATTCTTATATGTATTTCAATACACATAATATGATCATTGCAACAATGATCATTCCCATGTCGTAGCTTCCAGTTCGCTTAGGTGTGTGACCCTATAGGATCATACAATACTGGCAGTAAGCCCACGACTTACAGAATGCAAGAGGCTTCTAGCAAAGCATTGCAAACACCCAGTATTATACGAATGTTTGATCTCGATACACAACTATCATAGGAGTGAGTACAAGTGTGATTTCACGACACTATCCCAACAATCTCCCACTTGTACTGGAATCATCAATTCCTATAATCCTTTTGTCTCTATATCTCGATTTGGCATAAGGCAAGATCTGTGTCATCCTTATTAAGCCAACATCGTGTTTATCGAACTCCTGATCTCATACTGAACATTACAAACAACTGAACTACAGTTCGTTTGAGTGCGGCCACACTTCCTCTCAGTATTCAATCTTCGATATGCCCTGAGATATTTATCTCCCGTTTTTCAGGAGGGACAAATTCCATCTTGTTCCATCCCTGTTTCAACGCACACTTCATGATAAACTTGAACAGTGTCGTTATAGCCGCCAGTTACGGATCGACGTTTGACAAAGTCAAAATGTACCAATTCATATGCAAGAAAGCATGATGAACTCAGGTCTTAGGACTATACTCTAAAGTCGTAATGAGAACCTCTTATGACACAGATATTACTGTCTTGTAGACTTCTCATTAGCGGGTCATGTTCGATCATATGTCCACTGACATATATCTATGTGACTGACTGCGATAATCATATCATTGGCTCCATGAAACTTAGCCAACAGTCACCTCACAATCTAGTCTCTAACGGTTGTCAGTGTCACGATTCTACAACCTTGACTAGGGACAAAATAATTTATTAACTTATAGGGTTTCATGATCAAGTTCTCAACCTGATGACCTATAATATGTCATAAACTTATTTTGGGACCATTATTTAGATCACAATAAATAATGCTGAAATCAAATTTCATTAAACACTTCTAAAAGAATGTTTACAAGGGCGTCTTATTATAACAAAATCCAAAAACTCCCACTAGAATCAAGATTACATCTTAAGATCTCTAATGCCTACAGCAGTCGTATGACTCTCATGCTTAGGCCTTGGGAGTGACTTGGTTAGAGGATCAGTGACATTCTCGTTTGTCGGAACTCGGCTGATCTTCACATCACCTCTATTGACAATATCACGAATCAGATGATATTTCCTCTCAACGTGTTTGGACTTCTGGTGTGACCTGGGTTCTTTCGCCTGAGCAATGACTCCATTGTTATCGCAGAACAAAGCCACTGGCTCCAAGATACTAGGAACCACACCAAGTTCAGTCATGAACTTCTTGATCCAAACAGCTTCCTTTGCCGCTTCTAAAGCAGCAACATATTCAGCTTCCGTTGTGGAGTCAGCTACGGTATTTTGCTTAGAGCTCTTCCAGCTCACCGCACCGCCATTTAGACAGAAGACATATCCAGACTGTGATCGGAAATCGTCTATGTCCGTCTGAAAACTCGCATCGGTGAATCCATTCACCACAAGTTCATCACTATCTCCATACACAAGGAACTTATCCTTAGTATGTCTCAAATACTTGAGAATATTCTTGACAGCTGTCCAGTGAGCTTAACCTGGATCAGATTGGTATCTACTCGTCATGCTTAACGCGTAAGCTATATCTGGACGAGTGCAGATCATGGCATACATAATAGATCCTATTGCAGAGGCATAAGCAATCCTATTCATGCGTTCTCGCTCAGCAGGTGTCGCCGGACACTGCTTCTTGCAGAGACT
Source organism: Orychophragmus violaceus (assembly GCA_030180135.1). Taxonomy (NCBI): domain Eukaryota; kingdom Viridiplantae; phylum Streptophyta; class Magnoliopsida; order Brassicales; family Brassicaceae; genus Orychophragmus; species Orychophragmus violaceus. Next base: position 14,242,265 of record CM058238.1, on the reverse strand, counting down.
CTTGCCATGAGACATTGGTATGAAGCCCTTCTTGGAATCGTGCATCCTGAATCTGTGCAACACCTTATCAATATAAGTGTCTTGGCACAATCCAATCAGCCTGTTAGTTCTATCTCTGTAGATTCTGATTCCAAGAATGTATGCGGCTTCTCCCATGTCTTTCATGGAAAAACAACTTCCTAGCCAAGTCTTAATAGACTGAAGCAACGGAACGTCATTACCGAGGAGGAGTATGTCATCGACATACAGTACAAGAAATGCAATTTTGCTCCCACTTGTCTTCTTGTATACACATGATTCTTCTTCGTTCTTGATGAAACCGAATTGTTTTACTGCTTCATCAAAACGAAGATTCCAACTCCGTGATGCTTGCTTCAACCCATAAATGGATTTATGAAGCTTGCATACCTTCTTAGCATTTTTAGGATCAACAAAACCTTCAGGTTGGGTCATGTACACGTCCTCTTCCAGAATGCCATTCAGGAATGCGGTTTTGACATCCATTTGCCAAATCTCATAGTCATAATGAGCAGCAATCGCTAGAAGAATCCGAATAGATTTAAGCATAGCGACTGGGGAATAGGTTTCATCATAGTCAATACCATGAATTTGTTTGAAACCTTTAGCCACCAACCTTGCTTTGTAAATCTGTACATTGCCATCCACGTCAATCTTCTTCTTGAAGATCCATTTACACTCAATGGCTTTTACACCATTAGGTAAATCGACCAAGGACCATACTTGGTTTTCTGACATGGATGTCATTTCGGATTTAGAGGCTCCAAGCCACTTTTCGGAGTCTGGGCCCATCATTGCTTTCGCAAAGGTCGCTGGTTCGTCACCTTCAATGATCATCAGATCATTTGAATTGGTTACGAGAAATCCATAGTATCTCTCGGGTTCGTGACGGATCCTTCCGGATCTGCGAACTTCAGGCTCCACAAGCGCCGGTTCCACAGAACTTTGTGGTTCCAACTGCTGCTCCTCCTCAGCAGGTTGAGCAGTATCCTGTGTATCTAGAATTTCTTCAAGATGTACTTTACTCCCACTGTTTTTCTTAGAGAGGAACTCCCTTTCAAGAAAAGAACAGTCTCGAGCAACAAATACTTTGTTCTCAGATTGGTTGTAAAAGTAGTATGCCTTGGTTTCCCTAGGATAACCAACGAAGTAGCATTTATCTGATTTGGGTGCAAGCTTGTCGGAAATTAAACGTTTGACATAAGCCTCGCAACCCCAAATCCTTAGGAAAGACAGACTAGGAACGTTCCCAGTCCACAGTTCATGTGGTGTCTTTTCTACTGATTTAGATGGCACTCTATTCAGTGTAAACGCAGACGTTTCTAGAGCATATCCCCAAAAGGATAGTGGAAGATTAGAATGACTCATCATAGACCGAACCATATCCAATAAAGTTCGATTTCTCCTCTCCGATACTCTATTCCATTGGGGTGTACCAGGAGGAGTGAGTTGTGAAACGATTCCACACTCGCTCAGATAGTCGCTGAATTCTTGGCTCAAGTATTCTCCTCCGCGATCCGATCGCAGAATCTTAATAATCTTGCCAAGTTGATTCTGTACTTCATTCTTGAATTCCTTGAATCTATCAAAGGAATCTGACTTGTGTCTCATCAAATAGACATAGCCATACCTACTGAAATCATCAGTAAAGGTAATGAAGTATTTAAAGTTTCCTCTGGCAGCAGTACTCATTGGCCCACATACATCAGTATGAACAAGGCCCAATAAATCACTGGCCCTTTCATTTGGTTTGTTGAAAGGGGCTCTAGCCATTTTGCCCACCAAACAAGACTCGCATTTCTCACATGATTCAAAATCAAATGAGCCCAGAAGCCCATTTCGATGGAGCCTCTGGATGCGTTTCTCATTGATATGGCCCAAACGACAATGCCATAAGAAAGTCGGGTTTTCGTCATTGGACTTAAACCTCTTTGTATTTATGTTAAAGACAGGCATTTCTTGGTTTAATATATATAACCCATTATCTAATGGGGCGCTACCATAATAATTACCATTACGATTAAAAGAACAAACTTTATTCTTAACAGCAAAATCAAAACCTTCCAAATCCAAAATGGAAACTGAAATTATGTTTCTGCTAATCGCAGGTACATAGTAGCAATTATTCAAAATTAAAACCATGCCTGAAGGTAAAGACAACTCGTAGGTGCCTACGGCCAGTGCAGCAACCTTAGCTCCATTCCCGACTCGTAGCTCTACTTGTCCTTTCTTCAGCGTCCTACTGTTTCTTAGTGCCTGCACTGTTGGATCCCGATGGATCTAGGGTTTGTTATATTGAAATTTAGAACCAACCTCGTTCTTACCTTTGGCAGCGGAAGAAGATGGTGAACGAGATCAGTGGAGCAACGCAACGCTTTGCCTCTACCAGATACACACGCACGCTAGCTGGAAACGGGATGCTAGTGCCGGATCAATGGGGATCGATGGTGTCTAGTGTGTCAAGTCTTTCTTTCAAGAAAACTGGACGGCTCAGTTGTTTAGGTCGAAACTAATCAGCTTTTATTCGACCTAAACGCGCTTAACGGGCCAGACTCAATTAAGCCATAACCCGAAAATCCTGTTCGGAAAATCCGAACTGTGTCGACCGACACACAAGCTGTGTCGATCGACACAACACCATTATATCGATTCTTATGTGTATTTCAATACACATAATATGATCATTGCAACAATGATCATTCCCATGTCGTAACTTCCAGTTCGCTTAGGTGTGTGACCCTATAGGATCATATAATACTGGCAGTAAGTCCACTACCTACAGAATGCAAGAGGCTTCTAGCAAAGCATTGCAAACGCCCAGTATTATACGAATGTCTGATCTCGACACACAACTATCACAGGAGTGAGTACAAGTGTGATTTCAGGACACTATCCCAACAATCTCCCACTTGTACCGGAATCATCAATTCCTATAATCCTTTTGTCTCTATATCTCGATTTGGCATAAGGCAAGATCTGTGTCACCCTTATTAAGCCAACATCGTGTTTATCGAACTCCTGATCTCATACTGAACATTACAAACAACTGAACTACAGTTCGTTTGAGTGCGGCCACACATTCTCTCAGTATTCAATCTTCGATAGGCCCTGAGATATTTATCTCCCGTTTTTCAGGAGGGACAAATTCCATCTTGTTCCATCCCTGTTTCAACGCACACTTCATGATAAACTTGAACAGTGTCGTTATAGCCGCCAGTTACGGATCAACGTTTGACAAAGTCAAAATGTACCAATTCATATGCAAGAAAGCATGATGAACTCAGGTCTTAGGACTATACTCTATAGTCGTAATGAGAACCTCTTATGACACTGATATTACTATCTTGTAGACTTCTCATTAGCGGGTCATGTCCGATCATATGTCCACTGACATATATCTATGTGACTGACTGCGATAATCATATCATTGGCTCTATGAAACTTAGCCAACAATCACCTCACAATCTAGTCTCTAACGGTTGTCAGTGTCCCGATTCTACAACCTTGACTAGGGACAAAATAATTTATTAACTTATAGGGTTTCATGATCAAGTTCTCAACTTGATGACCTATAATATGTCATAAACTTATTTTGGGACCATTATTTAGATCACAATAAATAATGCTGAAATCAAATTTCATTAAACACTTCTAAAAGAATGTTTACAAGGGCGTCTTATTATAACTAAAACAAAATCCAAAACTCCCACTAGAATCAAAATTACATCTTAAGATCTCTAATGCCTACAGCAGTCGTATGACTCTCATGCTTAGGCCTTGGGAGTGACTTGGTTAGAGGATCAGCGACATTCTCGTTTGTCGGAACTCGGCTGATCTTCACATCACCTCTATTGACAATATCACGAATCAGATGATATTTCCTCTCAACGTGTTTGGACTTCTGGTGTGACCTGGGTTCTTTCGCCTGAGAAATGGCTCCATTGTTATCGCAGAACAAAGCCACTGGCTCCAAGATACTAGGAACCACACCAAGTTCAGTCATGAACTTCTTGATTCAAACAGCTTCCTTTGCCGCTTCTGAAGCAGCAACATATTCAGCTTCCGTTGTGGAGTCAGCTACGGTATTTTGCTTAGAGCTCTTCCAGCTCACCGCACCGCCATTTAGACAGAAGACATATCCAGACTGTGATCGGAAATCGTCTATGTCCGTCTGAAAACTCGCATCGGTGAATCCATTCACCACAAGTTCATTACTTTCTCCATACACAAGGAACTTATCCTTAGTATGTCTCAAATACTTGAGAATATTCTTGACAGCTGTCCAGTGAGCTTCACCTGGATCAGATTGGTATCTACTCGTCATGCTTAACTCGTAAGCTATATCTGGACGAGTGCAGAGCATGGCATACATAATAGATCCTATTGCAGAGGCATAAGGAATCCTATTCATGCGTTCTCGCTCAGCAGGTGTCGCCGGACACTGCTTCTTGCAGAGACTCTTGCCATGAGACATTGGTATGAAGCCCTTCTTGGAATCATGCATCCTGAATCTGTGCAACACCTTATCAATATAAGTGTCTTGGCACAATCCAATCAGCTTGTTAGTTCTATCTCTGTAGATTCTGATTCCAAGAATGTATGCGGCTTCTCCCATGTCTTTCATGGAAAAACAACTTCCTAGCCAAGTCTTAATAGACTGAAGCAACGGAACGTCATTACCGAGGAGGAGTATGTCATCGACATACAGTACAAGAAATGCAATTTTGCTCCCACTTGTCTTCTTGTATACACATGATTCTTCTTCGTTCTTGATGAAACCGAATTGTTTTACTGCTTCATCAAAACGAAGATTCCAACTCCGTGATGCTTGCTTCAACCCATAAATGGATTTATGAAGCTTGCATACCTTCCCAGCGTTTTTAGGATCGACAAAACCTTCAGGCTGTGTCATGTACACATCCTCTTCCAGAATACCATTCAGGAATGCGGTTTTGACATCCATCTGCAAAATCTCATAATCATAATGAGCAGCAATCGCTAGAAGAATCCGAATAGATTTAAGCATAGCTACTGGGGAATAGGTTTCATCATAGTCAATACCATGAATTTGTTTGAAACCTTTAGCCACCAATCTCGCTTTGTAAATCTGTACATTGCCATCCACGTCAATCTCCTTCTTGAAGATCCATTTACACTCAATGGCTTTTACACCATTAGGTAAATCGACCAAGGACCATACTTGGTTTTCTGACATGGATGTCATTTCGGATTTAGAGGCTCCAAGCCACTTTTCGGAGTCTGGGCCCATCATTGCTTTCGCAAAGGTCGCTGGTTCGTCACCTTCAATGATCATCAGATCATTTGAATTGGTTACGAGAAATCAATAGTATCTCTCGGGTTCGTGACGGATCCTTCCGGATCTGCGAACTTCAGGCTCCACAGGCGCCGGTTCCACAGAACTTTGTGGTTCCAACTGCTGCTCCTCCTCAGCAGGTTGAGCAGTATCCTATGCATCTAGAATTTCTTCAAGATGTACTTTACTTCCACTGTTTTTCTTAGAGAGAAACTCCCTCTCAAGAAAAGAACAGTCCCGAGCAACAAATACTTTGTTCTCAGATTGGTTGTAAAAGTAGTATGCCTTGGTTTCCCTAGGATAACCAACGAAGTAGCATTTATCTGATTTGGGTGCAAGCTTATCGGAGATTAAACGTTTGACATAAGCCTCGCAACCCCAAATCCTTAGGAAAGACAGACTAGGAACGTTCCCAGTCCACAGTTCATGTGGTGTCTTTTCTACTGATTTAGATGGCACTCTATTCAGTGGAAACGCAGACGTTTCTAGAGCATATCCCCAAAAGGATAGTGGAAGATTAGAATGACTCATCATAGACCGAACCATATCCAATAAAGTGCGATTTCTCCTCTCCGACACTCCATTCCATTGGGGTGTACCAGGAGGAGTGAGTTGTGAAACGATTCCACACTCGCTCAGATAGTCGCTGAATTCTTGGCTCAAGTATTCTCCTCCGCGATCCGATCGCAGAATCTTAATACTCTTGCCAAGTTGATTCTGTACTTCATTCTTGAATTCCTTGAATCTATCAAAGGATTCTGACTTGTGTCTCATCAAATAGACATAGCCATACCTACTGAAATCATCAGTAAAGGTAATGAAGTACTTAAAGTTTCCTCTGGCAGCAGTACTCATTGGCCCACATACATCAGTATGAACAAGGCCCAATAAATCACTGGCCCTTTCATTTGGTTTGTTGAAAGGGGCTCTAGCCATTTTGCCCACCAAACAAGACTCGCATTTCTCACATGATTCAAAATCAAATGAGCCCAGAAGCCCATCTCGATGGAGCCTCTGGATGCGTTTCTCATTTATATGGCCCAAACGACAATGCCATAAGAAAGTCGGGTTTTCGTCATTGGACTTAAACCTCTTTGTATTTATGTTAAAGACAGGCATTTCTTGGTTTAATAGATATAACCCATTATCTAATGGGGCGCTACCATAATAATTACCATCACGATTAAAAGAACAAAATTTATTCTTAACAGCAAAATCAAAACCTTCCAAATCCAAAACGGAAACTGAAATTATGTTTCTGCTAATCGCAGGTACATAGTAGCAATTATTCAAAATTAAAACCATGCCCGAAGGTAAAGACAACTCGTAGGTGCCTACGGCCAGTGCAGCAACCTTAGCTCCATTCCCGACTCGTAGCTCTACTTGTCCTTTCTTCAGCGTCCTACTGTTTCTTAGTGCCTGCACATCAGTACAAATATGAGCACCGTAGCCGGTATCCAATACCCACGAAGTAGAACGAGAAGATATAATACCAAGTTCGATAACATAAATACCTGAATCAGACGCGTCATACGTCTTCTTCAGCTTCTTGTAATCTTCCATGAACTTCTTGCAGTCTTTCTTCCAATGCCCCAACTGCTTGCAGTAGTTGCACTTATCCTCAGGAGAAGGCCCGGATTTGGGTTTCGGCTTGGGCTTGTCCTGACTTTCAGCCTGGACAACCTGGGCCTTACCCTTACCCTTCTTGGGTTTCTTAAACCTCTTATTCCCTTGTACCATCAGGACACTGGGAGTAGCCTTCTTGAGATTTGGTTCTGCTGTCTTCAGCATACCGTGCAACTCAGTCAATGTCTTAGTCATGTTTTGCATGTTGTAGTTCATAATGAACTGATCAAAACACGACGGCAATGACTGCAGAATCATGTCAGTGGCCAGCTCCTGGCTAATGGCACAGTCCAGTTTCCCCAGGTTATCAATGTAACCCATCATTTTAAGGACATGAGGACTTACTGGACTGTCCTTAGCCAGCTTGCAATCCATGAGAGATTTAACCGTCTGGTATCTCTCTGTGCGAGATTGCTCCTGAAACAAAGCTTTCAGGCTGTTAATCATCTCAATGGGTGACAACACGTTCTCATATTGCTTCTGCAGCTCAGAGTTCATAGTCACCAGCATTAGACAATTAACATCTTTGACATCCGCTGAATGCTTATCCCAAGCATTCTTTTCTGTCTGCGGAGCATTGGAACGTGGCCTCTCGGTGAGAACTCTTTCAAGGATATATTCCTTGTTCTCTTGCCTGAGAACTATTCTTAGGTTCCGATACCATTCCAAGAAATTAGATCCATTTAGCTTGTCCTTCTCAAGGACGGATCTTAGTGAGAAAGTGTTGATGTGATTTGAGACAGACATAGTTGTAATTCAAACAAAAGGTAGATTTTAGTTATAAAGCACAAGGAATGAGAATTCTTATCTAATAAGAAAACTCGCATTGTATTCAAACTATGTTTCCTCATATGAATACAATGATCCAAGATCCTCAGATTACTAAAATTCGAGTGGGCGACTCGCCTTTACTCAAGCTTTAGTTATCTAGGTAAGCAAATCATTGCTAATTGTACTCAGTACAACTCTTGGTCGTGAATAAGACAAACTATGTCCAATCCACTCTGATGTCTCTGGGCCCAGAACTTCTGACAGCCCATTCAAGTATAACCAATCTTTTATCTGTCTTGTGATCACTGACAGTTGCACTGCAAGTCTGTCACTGACCACCTGCCTTACTCATTTTGCTGTGGATACCAAGGACTCCAAGGATACCCAACAACATCACGAGTTTTTGACAGTAGACAAGATCGGGCAAGACATCAAGATCACTTGATATTTAGTTGAGGAAAAGAACTAATCTTATCTTGATTTATATTCACTATAAATATATCAAAATAATAACTTTTATTTAAAACATTTAGTTTTATTAAGTTTAGATTCATCTAATACTTCTGGGATTAAATTATTCTGGTTCATGCAAATTTGCGGTCAAACCAACAAGTCTGCGAACGTTGTGTCGATCGACGCCAACCATTGGTATCGATCGATGCAACTGTTTTTAAACCGATCTTCGATAACCGGTCAAACCGGATCGAATTTACCCAACCGATTCAATTCAATTGAACCAGTTCGGTTTAATGGTCCGTGTCGATCGACACAACACCATTATATCGATTCTTATATGTATTTCAATACACATAATATGATCATTGCAACAATGATCATTCCCATGTCGTAGCTTCCAGTTCGCTTAGGTGTGTGACCCTATAGGATCATACAATACTGGCAGTAAGCCCACGACTTACAGAATGCAAGAGGCTTCTAGCAAAGCATTGCAAACGCCCAGTATTATACGAATGTCTGATCTCGACACACAACTATCATAGGAGTGAGTACAAGTGTGATTTCAGGACACTATCCCAACAATTACAAGTACTTCATTACCTTCAATGATGACTTCAGTAGGTATGGCTATGTCTATTTGATGAGACACAAGTTAGAATCCTTTGATAGATTCAAAGAATTCAAGAATGAAGTACAGAACCAACTTGGCAAAAGTATCAAAGTTCTGCGGTCAGATCGCGGAGGAGAATACTTGAGTCAAGAGTTCAGCGACTATATGAGCGAGTGTGGAATTGTTTCACAACTCACTCCTCTTGGAACACCCCAATGGAATGGAGTGTTAGAGAGGAGGAATCGAACCTTATTGGATATGGTTCGGTCTATGATGAGTCATTCAGATCTTCCATTATCCTTTTGGGGATACGCTCTAGAAACGTCTGCGTTTACACTAAATAGGGTGCCATCTAAATCAGTGGAAAAGACACCACATGAATTGTGGACTGGGAATATTCCAAGTCTGTCTTTCCTGAAGATTTGGGGTTGTGAGGCTTATGTCAAACGTTTAATCTCTGACAAGCTCGCACCCAAATCAGATAAATGTTACTTCGTTGGTTATCCTAGGGAAACCAAGGCTTACTACTTTTACAACCAATCTGAGAACAAAGTTTTTGTTGCTCGGGACTGTTCTTTTCTTGAGAGAGAATTTCTTTCTAAGAAAAACAGTGGGAGTAAAGTACATCTCGAAGAAATTCAAGATGCACAGGAGACTGCTCAACCTGCTGAGGAAGAGCAGCAGTTGGATCCACAAAGTTCTGTGGAACCCGCGCCTGTGGAGCCTGAAGTTCGCAGATCCGGAAGGATCCGTCACGAACCCGAGAGATATTATGGATCTCTCTTGACCAATTGCAATGATCTGATGATCATTGAATGTGACGAACCAGCGACCTTCGCGGAAGAAATGATGGGCCCGAACTCCGAAAAGTGGCTTGGAGCCTCTAAATCCGAAATGGGATCCATGTCAGAAAACCAAGAATGGTCCTTGGTCGATTTACCTAATGGTGCAAAAGCCATTGAGTGTAAATGGATCTTCAAGAAGAAGATTGACGTGGATGGCAATGTCCAAATTTACAAAGCTAGGTTGGTGGCTAAAGGTTTCAAACAGATTCATGGTGTTGACTATGATGAAACCTATTCCCCAGTCGTTATGCTTAAATCTATTCGGATTCTTCTAGAAACTGCCGCTCATTATGACTATGAGATTTGGCAGATGGATGTCAAAACCGCCTTCCTGAATGGTATTCTGGAAGAGGATGTGTATATGACACAACTTGAGGGTTTTGTAGATCCTAAGAATGCTGGGAAGGTATGCAAGCTTCATAAATCCATTTATGGATTGAAGCAAGCATCACGGAGTTGGAATCTTCGTTTTGATGAAGCAATAAAACAATTTGGTTTCATCAAGAACGAAGAAGAACCATGTGTATACAAGAAGACTAGTGGGAGCGGAATTGCGTTTCTAGTACTGTATGTCGATGACATACTCCTTCTCGGTAATGACATTCTGTTGCTTCAATCTGTTAAGACTTGGCTCGGAAGTTGTTTTTCTATGAAAGACATGGGAGAAGCCGCGTACATTCTTGGAATCAGAATCTACAGAGATAGAGCGTACATGCTGATTGGATTGTGCCAGGACACTTATATTGATAAGGTGTTGCACAGATTCAAGATGCATGATTCCAAGAAGGGCTTCATACCGATGTCTCATGGCATTAGTCTCAGCAAGAAGCAGTGTCCGGCGACACAGGCTGAGCGAGAACGCATGGGTAGGATTCCTTATGCTTCTGCAATAGGATCTATCATGTATGCCATGCTCTGCACTCGTCCAGATGTAGCTTACGCGTTAAGCATGACGAGTAGATACCAATCTGATCCAGGTGAAGATCACTGGACAGCTGTCAAGAATATTCTCAAGTATTTGAGACATACTAAGGATAAGTTCTTGGTATATGGAGGAAGTGAAGAACTTGTGGTGAATGGATTCACTGATGCGAGTTTTCAGACGGACAGAGACGATTTTCGATCACAGTCTGGATATGTCTTCTGTCTAAATGGCGGTGCAGTGAGCTGGAAGAGCTCTAAGCAGAATACCGTAGCTGATTCCACGACGGAAGCTGAATATGTTGTTGCTTCAGAAGCGGCAAAGGAAGCTGTTTGGATCAAGAAGTTCATGACTGAACTTGGTGAGGTTCCTATTATCTTGGAGCCAGTGGCTTTATTTTGTGACAACAATGGAGCCATTGCTCAGGCGAAAGAACCCAGGTCACACCAGAAGTCCAAACACGTAGAGAGGAGATATCACCTGATTCGTGATATCGTCAATAGAGGTGATGTGAAGATCAGCCGAGTTCCGACGGACGAGAATGTCGTTGATCCTCTGACTAAGCCACTCCCAAGGCCTAAGCATGAAAGTCATACGACTGTTGTAGGCATTAGAGATCTGAAGATGTAATCTTGATTCTAGTGAGAGTTTTGTGGTTTTATTTTAGTTACATTAAGATGTTCTTGCAAACATACTTTTGGATATGTTTAATGAAATTTGATTTCAACATTATTTATTGTGATCTAAATAATGGTCCCAAAATAAGTTTATGTCATATTATAGGTCATCAAGTTGAGGACTTGATCATGAAACCTTATAAGTTATAGATGACATAAATTATGATGTGTCCCTAGTCGAGGTTGTCAAAGTGGGACAATGACAACCGCGAGAGACTAGATTGTGAGGTGACTGTTAACTAAGTTTCATGGAGTCAATGATATGATTATCACAATCAGTCACATAGATATATGTTGATGAACATATGATCGGACGTGACCCGCTAATGAGAAGTCTCCAAGATAGTTATATCTGTGTCATGAGAGATTCTCATTACGACTATAGAGTATAGTCCTTAGACCTGAGTTCATCATGCTTTCTAGCATATGAATTGGTACACTTTGACCTTGTCAAACGTCGACCCGTAACTGGCGGCTATAACGGCATTGCTTAGGTGTATCATGAAGTGTGTGTAGGAACAGGGATGGAACAAGATGGGATTTGTCCCTCCTGTATAACAGGAGATAAATATCTCAAGGCCTATCGAAGATTCAATACTGAGAAAATGTGTGGCCGCACTCGAACGAACTGTAGTTCAGTTGTTTGTCTTGTTCAGTATAGATCAGGAGTTCGATAAACACGATATTGGCTTAATAAGGATGACACTAATCTTGCCTTATGCCAAATCGAGATATAGAGACAAAAGGATTATAGGAATTGATGATTCCAGTACAAGTGGGAGATTGTTGGGATTGTGTCCTGAAATCACACTTGTTCTCACTCCTGATGATAGTTGTGAGTCGAGATCAGACATTCGTATAATACTGGGCGGTTGCAATGTTTTGCTAGAAACCTCTTGCAATCTGTAAGCTGTAGACTTACTGCCAGTATTATATGATCCTATAGGATCACACACCTAAGCAAACTGGAAGCGTAAAATATGGGAATGATCATTATGGTAATGATCATATTGATGTGTATTGGATACACATTAATATTGAGTTTATAGTGGTGTGTCGATCGACACAGATCGGGTTTCGAAACTGATGTTTCGATTTTATGACTTAAACGAATTGGTATTAACCAATGCTCGGTTTTAGTCATTCCAGGTCAATATAAGACTTATAGTTTCGACATGAAACTCTAGCGGTTCACTTTTTCTTGACAGAGAAAGCAGAAACCCCAGAAACTCAGAAATCCCAAGATCCGGCACTAGCATCCCGGCTTTCCAGGTTTGTGTGCGTTTGTATCTGGTAGAGGCGAAGCATCTGAGTCGCTACTGATCTCGTTTCACCAATCATTCCGCTGCCAGTACAAGGTAAGAACGAGGTTAGTGATTCAATATAACGAACCCTAGATCCTAGGCTTTCCAACAGGTTCTGACCAGATTGAATAAGTTACATCATGCCAAGCAATTAGGACTACCCTATTTTTATTCTTTTTGGTCCTTAGTGATTGGAGACTAGCCAGAGTATAACTCCAATTTCTAGTTGGTACTAATTTTCATCTTCTTGCAATGTTGATCCAGATGATCCAAGAGTAGTTACATTGGAAGAGAAGATGGTCACAATCTTCATCAAACGATTGACATATGAGACATAGAGGATCTACTTGCAAATCCAAGGAGATTTGGATGGATTTTGTCAGGCAACGATTTTGAAGGAAGAGCCAGGAGAGGAAGTTGTTCTTAGGAATGCCTCTTGAGTTCCAGATTACTTTGTCCCAGAAACCTGTACAGCTAGAATGCGAATGGCATTGTATACTTGACCAGTTTGAAAGAGATTTCCAAGTCCCCAGAGTAAGTGTCCCTAGTATCCGAAAAAACTGATAGTAGACATGAAAGCGTGGATATTTACTTGTTTTTCTGATCGCGCAGGAGGGAGATTCCATTTGTTATTAACGATTGAATCGGAGACTGAAGCCTCTTATGGGATTGTTCTCTAGAAACCAATCTCAGAAGCAAAGTAGACATCAAGTCACCTAAATGGGGACCAATTATCTGACCAAAATAAGGTATTCTCACCATTCCCCAATCTCATTTTTATCCAAGGAGCCGCAATAGATCTAAGCCTTAGCGGTTTATTAATTAGCCACAGGTGTTTTTGCTTTTCTTTCACAGTTCAAAAGTTGTTAGCCAAACCGCCAAGAATTTCATTTGTAACTCATCCCACCCACAAAGATCCACCACTAAGATCAGCAATATGAGTTTTATTGCACAAGCTATATTCCAGGTACTTAAGTCCCTTATTCCTACCCCCCCCCCTCCCTCAGCTTTTGGTCTAGAAATTGTTTCCCAAGATACCCTAGCCGAATATTTTTCCTCAATTTGACCACTCCAAAGAAAACTACTACAGAGGAAATTAATTACCTTGATTATTTATTTGGGCAAGATAAAGGAATCATTCCAAAAGTGGGTAATTCCGCTTATGACTTAGTTGGTGAGTAAAAGTCGGCCAGCAAAAGAGAGGGATCTAGCTGCCCAAGAGGAAGTTTTCCATCAGATTGACTGGATCAGAGGGGCACAGTTTAACTTGGTGAGTTTCATAGTAGTGAGGGGTATACCTAGATATCTAATAGGAATACATCCTTGTGAGAGACCAATCACTGAAGTTATAAGTTCCTCTTATTGTGTTGATAAACCACATGGGAAGAAATACATTTTTTTGGACATTCATTGACCGCCCTGAAAGTAGCTCAAATTCCTTTAACATCGCCATCACATTCTGGACAGATTGCAACAAACCTTCCACAAAGATCAGCAAATCGTGTGCAAAGCACAAATGGGTGAGTTTCGATTTCTTACAGCCTTTGTGATACTGAAATTTTCCTTATTAAGTATCAGAAATAAAAAGTTTATTCCAATGACAAAGAGGTAGGGTGATAAAGGGTCACCATGCCATATCCCTCTCATCCCTTGGAAATATCCATGAACTGAACCGTAAAAGCCAACTAAGTAGGACAGAGTTGAAATACATGTGTAGATCCACCTGAGATAAATTTCAGGAACTTTTTGGCCTCTTAGAGTATTCATGATAAATTCCCATATGACTGTATTGAATGCTTTCGTGGTGTCCACCTTTATAGCTATTCTTTTTGGTCCTTTATCCAAATAATATCCATTTAGAATGTCTGCTGCTAGGACTCTATTTTCAATAAGAAGCCTTCCTTGAAAAAAAAAATTGTTTGGTTTGGTAGTATTAGCTCTGGTAAGATAGGTTTCAGTTTAGCAACCAAGATTTTGGATATGGTCTTATAGATATAATTGCAACAAGATGTCGGCCTGAAATTTGTAGTAGCAGTAGCCCTTGGTTTCTTAGGAACGAGTGCTAAAATAGTTGCATTCGCATTAGTAGGAAGAAAATCCGAAATGAAGAAGCCTCTGATGGCTGTAAGAACCTCTGAGCCAATTAACGACCAAGCCGCTTTGTAAAACCCAGAAGAAAAACCATCTGGCCCTAGTGTTTTCCCTGGATTCATTCTAAGCGAAGTATTTTGAATTGTTTCAGGTGTGGGGAGGGAAAAGAACTCAAGTTTGGAGGAGGAAAAGCAGCGAAAATCAGAGAAGTCTCTAATCCAGCTAGGAGTGATGGAGATGGGGTTCAAATAATCCGGTGCCAGGATGCTTGAAAAATGATTGACCGCTAGGCAGTTTTCAAGAAAGCGCTAGGCGCTAGTCGGGCGGTGACCCAATGCCTAGCGCCTAGAATGCCTAATCGGAAGCCTATATTATAATTAGGCGCCCTAATCGCTTACAAGATTAAACAATATATCGAATATATTCAACAAAATATATGAAATATCATGATTTATAAATAATATTATTCATGTTAATTTGTTATCATAAGATTTTATAATATAATTTATAAATTATCTTAATTTATAAATAATAATAGTATATTAATTTATTATTATAATATTATGATTTTCTAAACGGATTAATAGTTAATCGCCACAGTTCATTGGAGCCTGGTGCCTAAGCGGGGCGTAAGCGGCCGCCTATAACGCTTGTTAGAACACTGCTGCTAGGTCGCTCATTTGTTGAGGGTCTGAAATAGTTGTACCACAGGGGAGAGAGAAGAACAGGATTACACTATACACAGCCTTGGCAATGTAATATCTGAAAAAGAAAGGTGTATTTTCATCTCCTTCTTTTAGACATAGAATGTGTGATTTCTGTCTAAAAAAACTTCCTCAATGAGCCTAAGATTTGTGAATTTTTACTCAAGGTCCTTTTGGAGCTGGAAAAGACCAGGAGAAGGATAAACAAGCGCTTGTCCCTGCCTATCTAAAAGCAAATGGTTAGTGGTGTTTACTCTCTCTTGAATATGCGAAAAATTCTCTCTATTAAGTTTTTTGAGTGATCCTTTTTTCTCTCAGTTTGAAGCACATGGAACTTAGATCAATGGCTGGAAAAAAGTATGTAACCAAGCTGTCTCAACCGTGTAGAGGAAGTCAGGGTGCTTGGTAAGGAAATTTAGGAATTTAAAAGGTCTCGAGCCTGGTTGGGGAAGAGGAGAGTGGAGGTCGAGTAAAGAGGGATAGTGATAAGATATTCTCCTTGGGGGAAGAAATGTGGAAGAGCTTAGGGGATGAGAGGTTAGCCAATGAGAGTTGATAAGAAGCCTGTCTATTTTTTTGCAATCGGAAATTGAGGATGATTATTGCTCTGTGTGAATCAGGGGCCTTGATAGCGAAGGGCATAGAGTTCAAGGTGGTGGAAACAATCCCTTAACTCGATCATGGAAGATTTAGGGAACACACGATGACTGCGAGTCCTCAGTTGGATGAATAACTTGATTAAAATCTCCAGCCACAATCCACGTTGAGGTATTTAGTGCATGCATTTCTGGATATTGATCAACTCAATGTATAAGTCAGTTCTATCCTCCGGCTTATTTTCTGCGTAAACAGCAGTGTAAGTGAACTTTAAAGACCCAGGCAACTAAATAAGACATGTAACAAATTGTCTAGTCTGATGAAGCACTTTGATTGAGATTTGCAGCTTCCAAATAAGAATTATACGACCATCATCATATTTAGAATGGTTAGAGTAGTAGCACCAACCAGGGAACACACCAGTCATAACAGAGAATATGTTAGGTAGTTTCATATGGGTTTCTAAGAGGGCTCCAAAAATGGGTTTATGCAAACTAACCAAGAAGAAAAAGGCTTGTGCTTCTCCGAGTCATTTAGGCCACAGAGGTTCCAAAAAAAAATGTTTTTACACTCATTGAGAGGTTTAGGAGCATCTTCTGGATTAGGAGGGAGCTCAGAAGAAACAAAAGTCTTTAATCAAAGTGTTTTTTTTTTTGCAGGTTAGGAGAAGGGAAAAAGGTATTGGATAGAGGCCGAGAGGTATAATTTTGGTTAGTGATGGTGTTTATGGTGGCTGGGCTTTGAGTAATTGGAGATTGGTTTGTGGACAAATATTTAGCGGAGGTAGATTGGATTGAGCTAAAGCTTTGAATGGGGCGATAGGAGGGCAGGATTTGATAAATTTGTTATAGACATGGATGATTTGTCTTGTGGGAGAAAGGAGGTCAGGAGAGGATTTGGACTTTATAAGCGTTGGGGAAAGGTCGCAGGGAGGTGGGACTAGTGTGTTATCTGATTGAGTTGAGCTCATCTCTGATGAAACATGAATAGCTGAAACTTTTGGCACCCAAATCTGCGAGGTATGAAGACAGGTTTTGATTAAATGCCCGATTTCATGGCAGTGAGAGCATGTTGGTGGCAACCATGGGTAGTCAATAGTGAGCACTCAGACAGTTCCATCATCACGCAGACTCCAAAGAATTGGGCCACAAGTTGAAGTTGCTCATTGTTTATGGATTCTTCTAATTAGAATTAAGAGAGAAGAAGAATTTTCAAGGAGAAGAGGAACAGAAGAGGTCAGGTCTCTACCGACGACATAGAATCTCGTCTTTGATCGGAAAAGGAAAGCGAATATTTCGAAGTTAGATTTTGGCTAAAAACGATTCAAAGATGGGACATGGAAATTTGGAAGACCAAATAATTATTCGATTTCATGACCCAACAATTGGATGTCAATTTATTAACTAAAACGGGTCACAATTTGATTTTAATTAACTTTAATAGGGTTTTAAATCGGTTAAACTCGGTTTAAATGGGATCTAAAAATTGTTAACCAATAATTTAACCGGTTTGTGTGGTTTGGTGTTTCGAAGTTTTAATATGTGGGGAAATCCAATTTAAACATTTAATTTGGGAAGAATTAGATCTTTAACTATTTTTATGTGGGTATATAGACAAAGGGTAAGTTTGGTGGACATTTGATGCTATATGATAATTATCATGGGAAAGTAGATCGCTAGTCCAAAAAATTATTACATTATCATTTTATTTTATAAATATTTTTGGATCCATTTTCTAAATCTTGCTCCTTCTCCTTCCTATATATGTTTTGTTTTTCGCTGTAGGCCTTCAATCTCTTTATTACATTAAGATCAAAATATCTTATCTCCTCTTCCCAATCGAACATATCCACAGGAAACACAGATAAATCTTCTTTTCCGATTCTCAATCCATCTTCGAATTGGGTAGTGCTATCATCTTCCTCTTCCGGTACGCACCCTTCTCCTTTGTACAGTGAATGTACAAAAAAAAAAATTTGCATCAACGAGATAAACGATTAAGTTTGATGCAAAATATTTTTAAAAAAGAAATTGTGAAAAAAGAACTATATGATTTTTACCCCACAAAGAAATCAATACTATTAAAAAAAATAAAGCATTGAGAGACTAACCTTTAATTCATGTGTTTATTATGAAATATATCATTGAAATTAATTAGTGCTTATAATAATCATTAAGAGCATATTTGGATTTAGTAAATTTAGACTATATGTAGTTCATGTGTTTAAAAGTTTTAAAATTCTGATTATTTTGTGTATGAAAAGTTTATGAAGGAATTATATTATTTTTTTTTGTTTGCGTGTAGATACTCATTTCTATATAGCCATAAAAATGTTCGTAGATATTCGTAGCCAACACTACGAAAATATATGTAGTCATTCATAGCTATTATATCCATGAATAGAGGAGACTACAATTGCAGCTAAATAGCCGCGAACATAACTATCGCAATTCGTAGCTACAACTTTTGTATAAATTCATAGATATGGCTACGAAATCAGTTGTAGCACAAATAGTTACGTCATAATACATCGCTAAATAGTTACGATTATAGTAGTATCAATTCGTAGAAACATAATCGTGAATTGCATCATAGCTATTTGTGGCTAATATAGTCACTAATGAGAGTCGTCAATATTTGTAGTTATTAGCTACGTATTTCGTCATAGCTATTTCGTAGGGATGTAGTTGCAGATAGCTACGAAATATCAATATCCAAGAGTTCATAGACGCGGGACGAGTCATAGCTATCCGTAGCTATCTCAAAATAGCTATAAAAAGGTTATAGCTACGACCGAATCCGTATCAATGGAAATTTCTTGTAGTGCTTGTTTTCTCTGAAGATCCACACCGGATCCAGGGTTTTAGAATCAACGGCGCAAACCTTGTCAGGAGATTTTTCGGTAAAGAGGCGAGGCTCGTGGCAGAACCGCTAGAAGTCTATTTCTCATATCTCTTTCGTTTTGAAGACCACAACGAACCTAGTATGATATTTTTCCTGCGGGGGTGGAAGATCTTTGTGTGTGAGGCACTTCTTGGTCTTCTCTCCACTCTCTTCTTGTGAAGTGGTCTTCTTCCCCTTGCTCTCGTTTTATAGCAGGATTCTCTTTTCACGGTGGCGTTTGATAAGACAACTCTTTTCATTTTCATTATGATCGCTTTCTCTAGTTGCTTTTAGCTATCATGTGGTGATGTTAGTTTTGGTACAAGGCTAGGTGATTTTAGCAGACGTTTTCTTTAGCAGATGTGGTGGTTCTTACTGCTTTAATTTGGTGAGTTTCCCGGTCACTGCTTCCTTAATTTTTATCATGTGCTTTTATCGGTACATTCACAAAACTGAGTCCATCTGAAATTTTCGGTTTGGGGAAAAAAATAGTCTTTCTGTTGTCAGAAAAAATGGAGAAAACAAAATAGTTTTTTTTTCAAAATTTTATTGTATGTTTAAAAAACGGAAAATAAAATTTAATAATAAGAAACACTTTTAACAAAAACTAGTTACATACCCCCACCAAGTTTTGATCAAGGATGGTTAGACAGTTGTCGAGTTAAGAGGATTCGATTGTTTGAGACCATCGGACCATTTAAACGTTTTTCTCGTGTAGGATTTACGACCATACGATCTAGAACACACGTTTTTCTTATATATCTTGGAAACTCCAAAATTTTGATCCACAATTTCTTCTAGTGTCCAGAATCAGCGGTTGATAATACAAGTGATCACTTTGTCAAGGAAATCACTAGATCAAGAGCTATTTGGTAAAACAAGTTTAAATCACAAGCTGATAGTTTTATCAGTTGAATTATTTAAAGATTTCTAAAAGTTAGATCCAAATACTTTAGCTAAACAAGTATATATCCTAACTCTTGTCTAACCCAAAAAAATTGATTCTAAAAAATTGATTCTAAACATACCGTTTTTATTTTATTTACAAACTTAGATAAGCTTTTGTCTTAGATTGAGTTGCATTGAATGGACGTAGCTTTCATTATCTTAAACTCTCTCTCTCTTTTTTTGTCGGCAAAAGACTTTATCTAGAAACTTAATAGCATTTTACAACGTAGGTTTATTTATGAATACTAGCTAATTTCGCTAACCTATCTACATCCTGAACTGTAGCTCTAGAACAAAAATCAAACCGATAAGACATCATATGGGACATATGTTGGGCCAATATTTTTGCGGCCTACAACATATTAAGAGGATAAGGGACAATAAGCACTCCATGCTCTTCTTCTTTCTGGCCTTTGATGATACCATCGATCAAAATCTTACAGTCACTCTTGAAAATAACATTCTTGAAACCAAGCCGTATAATTACTTGAACCGCCATAAGAAGAGCCTCTGCTTCCGCTTCTACTATTGAAGGAGTAGGAACAATAGCCGAGGAACCGGACCATTTTTTTGTCCCGTTGTGCATACAAGGTCTAAGCAATACCTACATTCTAATTAGCAGAGACCCATGAAGCATCCTACATCAGTAAAAATGGCCATCATTAACATTATGCGTATATTCTGGGACAGTGTCAATCTGCAATTCCTTAACGTCTTTTTCATATGTCATATGGTTGGATATTGGATAATTTGGCTTGTTTACAAAAAATATAATACTAGCTAGCATTCATAATCAACAGTTCGTAGGTATGCTAAACATATTGTCGTTTTGTATATCTAGCATCGTCGTTTCGTTAACGTTTGGATACTAATTTGGGTTTTCTGTAAAAAAAACCTCTAAGTGACTACATATTTCGGATTAACCCTCCACCACAATTAAAAGCAAGTCAACCCTCAATGTCGCGGTCAAACCGCTATATAGCCCAGCTGTATATTGATGACGTGGCATCGTTAGTGTACTTAACGGAACTTAAAACACGGTCGTTTCAGACCGAATAACAAAAAAAAAACCGTGTTGTTTTAAAAAGGGGTAAACAACATGCATTTTAATTACACTAGACAACAAAACATGTTACAATATCCAGAAGAAAAAAAACTTGCTTTTTGACTCCCTCACAACGAGGTGCTTCTCCAGTGTTATCTTACGACAACGGATCGAAACTGCATAAAAACTTAGACCTTTTCACGTTTGATTCCATAAACTTAGACCTTTTCACGTTTGATTTTCATGTCTTCCATCATAACAACTACGGTAACTTTTGTTTTCACTTTTTTAGCTTAAATCAGAAAACAGATTGGTATATTGGTAAAAGTTACTCACTGTTCTTGCTTTATGTGTGTTGTTGTTGTAATACAGTGACGTGTGTCCAGTTCAATCATGTGGACAAGAACAACTTCATAAGTGGGTGTATAGATGGAAAAGCTCGAATCCCGGGGTTTGTCAGAAGAGAGAGTTGTCAATTGCTTCTTTGTTTATACCTCTCTTCACGCTTCGATTATGACGATCTTCGTCGTAGATTCGTCTCCGGGTTCACTACATGAAGCTTTTCTCGTCCTTAGATTCTATGACTGAGCCTAATTATCAGTACACAACTGTTTGATTCCAAACATAGAGCGATGGATTTTGTGAACCTAATACTTTCAATTTTAAAACAGACGAAAAAGTTAGAACAATAGAATTCCCAAAGAAAGAAATATACTTGAAATCTCGTCACCTCTCGTTCAATCAACGAAGGATCAGATTGTCGATTCGATTTCAATTTAGTCGTCAAATAGACAAATCTTAAACCGACCATGAGATGGTTTTTCTCTCTCGAAGATGTTGTGTGTTGATTTTGGTTTCAATTCTTAAACCAAAGCAATAGATGAACCAATTACATTAGACCAAATCTAAACACATGTTGTTTACCTCTCTTAAAAACAACATGAATTTTATTTTATTTTTTAATTATTTTATTCGGTCTAAAACGACTGTGTTTTAAGTTCAGTTAAGTACACTAACGATGCTACATCATCGATACACAGCTGTGCTATATAGCGGTTTGACCGCGACGTTGAAGATTGACTTGTATTTAATTGTGGTAGAGGATTAATCCGAAATATGTGGTCAGTTTAAGGGTTTGTTTGCAGAAAACCCTACTAACTTCTTTTGGGATTAAACTTTGATGCAACTAGTTTTGTATATAAACGTAAACTATAAATTAGCAAAAAGAACAGCATCTGAATACAAATTATCTAAATGCATTTAAGTGTTGTATTAAAATTCAAAAACGCAGAAATGAACGGAATAATTTTTTAATGAACTGTATTTGAGAAGTAATTTTTGGCGAAAGTTTATGTGTTAGCACGAATGAGCTCTTGAGAAGGATAATAATGACGTAAAAGTGTGACATGTCAAGACCAAAAATAACTTAAATGGTTTGTAGTTCAATTTATTTACGGAAATGCTATCACCTCAAGTATTATTCGTTAATTAATAAATTTCCTAAAAAAATGCATAATATCTTTCTGAATATATATTAGTTCGAGTTTGAAAAAAAATATTCTATAACATATGTCAATCTTTCGAGAGAAGTTTGTGAAATCCTATATAAGGTGATTTTGGTGTGGCCTATAAACACAATCGTTTGCATCTTTTATATTTCAAGAAGCTTTCTCTCTTTTGTTTTCTCATTGGCTATGACAGTTTTCTTCGGGATCATTAAAAGTTTTATCAAATGATTCGTTGTCATTTCTATTACTTTTTTCTTATCGATTTTATATAGATTTCTTTGTTTTTTGCTTTTTAATTTCATTTTGTTGGTTTGGTTCCATGAAAAAAGAAACTTCTTTTATCTCAAGTATTTGTGAATGATGTGAAGTGAACTAACAAACGTTTAAGATTTTCTCGAAAAAAGTATGTGAATTTATACTCGAAATCTAAAAGTGACTGAAAGTTGTTGCCAAAACCTTGTCACCTCACATGTTCTCATTGTTCTAATGAGCTTATAGTCCGAATAAATATTTTTTATTATTATAGACATGAATTTGGTGGTAAACGATGTATTTGATAAATACTCTTTCGAATATTAAATAAGATTTAGTCTCGATAGTCCGAATAAAGTTTCGATAATATTATTGGAATGATAAATATATTAATCCATCAATCATGTAAACACCTATCATGATTTTGGAATATTTTGTTTGGAATACTGTTTTTCTTAGGAGCGGTTGAGGTAGTCCAACTGGTTGAGGGGTTCGTGGTGGCTAGAAACCACCCGGGTTCGAGCCTAGGCGGAAACAAAAAATACCTCCTCTGTTCACCCACATGGATATAGGCCCATTGCTTACGGCCCATTTGAATACCCGGAGAGAGGGTCTATCCATGGGCTGCACCTCCCCTTGGATATTAGTCTGGGCCCTTCTATAGGCCCAGGATACCCCCAGGTTAAAAAAAAAAAAAAAAATACTGTTTTTCTTAGAACCGTCAAATATGAATGATTTGTATTTTTGGCAGTATTTATATGTCGTTCAGAGTTTTATCAACTAATCGTAAAAAAAAGGTATCATTAATTAACCTTCGTTTTATTGATGGTCACACTGTAGTGCAATTATTTTTCGTACTTCAAAGTTCAAGTATCTGCCACCAAACAATTTATTAACGCATTACTCATTGATGTAAATTGAAAAAATAATATGAAGATATATATATACATATTAATCTAATGATTGTTTTTATAAAATAAATTGCGAGATTAGATGAGGTAGCTAAAAGTGTGACACAAATTAAGAAATTAAAAAGTGATTTTAAGGGTGTATCAAAATGACTATTTTGTATATAATCTTTACTTTTTGTCACAACGTCTCTCCTCCTTTTTTATTTTTGATTCTCGCACAGTCGCGGACCCTACCATCTCTCTTATTCTTTTTCTAAAAATTTATCTTTCTCATTCTTTTTTTCATCGAACTCATTTTTTATGACACAATCTAATATATAACGAGAAACCAAACTCTCCATCTTTGTGCCACGCGTCCAATTTTTAAAGATTTCGAATTGTTCTCAAAAATCTGTTCAATTTATTTTATCTAATGCTATTACCTAATTGGGCCTTTACACGTTGAACATATCCACCAAGCGTAAGCCCACAAAGTTTCCCCCTCTCTCCCCCTGCCTTTCCTCCTCCCCTTCGACGTGCAGATCCACGGCGGCTCCGCAACCTTCCAATGACGTGAAACCGTTACAGGGACTTCCAGCTTCGTCGGGGTTTTAAAATCCCATCAATTTCTGTTAATGCGGCTTCAAGCTCTTCATCTACCTTTCCAGTTTCCCTGACCTAATAAACCCAACCGTTTCAAGCTACGAACCCCCTTTCTACTATAAATACTCACATCTTCATGACAATCACCACCACAATATCTCCACGAATTCCCGCTCGCTGATAACATGCATCGAAATCCTTACCATCTCTAACCAGGCCCGGCCCAATGAGTTTGAACTCCTAAAGCAAATAAAAAAATTTTATGCCCCTCTGACGGTTCGAACTCGATACCAATAACTTGGAGTAGGCGCTTTACCACTGGACCACGAGATAATTTTTCAATATATCTGCCCCTAAATATTTATAATCTTGTGGCGCCTAAAGCACTTGCTTGTTGTGCTTTAGGTCAGGGTCGGCCCTGTCTCTAACAACGCAATGTAGCCAATCGAATTAGTAGCTATCCCCGCCTCCGCCATTTACGCTAAGTTCGAGGATTTGCATCTCGGCGGCTCCTCCCATTAGGTGAACGCTATAGGACGATAAAGGTCTCTGGCCCATCCCTTGAACTTATTATGTCTCTTGGTGTAACGGAAAAGCTCCAAAAGATTGATTGATATGTGAACTTTTCCTTTCAGTCAAAGGAAGCTGATCTTCTGATGCAAAACAAGTCTGAATACGAAATATAGTTTCTTTGAGTTTTAACTTCTGCTCCACGATGTCAACTCATCGTGTTTATCTTCGTCTTCTTTCTTCAGGATGAATTGAACGATATTCATGATTTAGGGAGTTCTTTTACCTCTTCTTCCAATAACACATCTTCAAGCACTCAAGTACATCTTATTCTATAAATTTATACTACCTCCTATAGATATGGAATTTATCCACTCAAACTTTACAGGCACTGGCACACATGATGTGTTTTCATTGAGTAGTAGAGCTGTTTGATAAACTTGGTCCATAAGTATCCGTTCTGTTTGGTATTCCAAATCTACAACGTTTCTGAATTGTGAGCGAAAGATTGAACTTCATTCTACCTGTGCTATGATGCAGAGGCTGCTTTGATATGGGCGAGGACAAGGATAATGCAACTACTCCTGATTGGAAAGATGCAAACCTAATGAGTTCTGGACAACAACTTCTGAAAAGTACTTTTTGCAGGTCTGAAAAGCTGTCCATGGAAAAAGTAAGGGTAAAATTGTCCAACTTTGTGTGTTATTTTAGTTGTGTTGTGCTACAAACCTAATTTCAAGTAAAAACTTTTCATAGACCTAATTTTTAGTCCAAAACATAATATTAATGCAAATAACCCATAAATTAGCTAACAAACAAAATAATATCCGAATCTATCACCTATATCACACTACTAAGAAACTTATAGAACTCGAAACGAAGTTGAACCAAAATAAATCGGGCCTGCTCGACTGGGCCCAAACAATGGTCTGAAATTAAGGCTTTTTCTTACAGAACACTTGCTTTTGTGGGGCCCGGTCGTGACCTCCTTTCCCTCGATCACCAATTATTCGGACAAAAAAATAATTACATTATCATTTATAAATATTTTTTGATCCCATCTTGCTCTTTCTCCTTTCCATATCCGTTTTCGATTAGGGCAGAAATCTTTTTATTACATAAAATCAAAATCTTTGCCCTCCTGTCTTAAATCGAACTAATCTGCACAAAACACCATAAATCTTATTACCGATTCTCAGTCCATATTTGTTTCATCTGCGAATTGGGTAGGTAGGCACTCTTCTCTTTTTGTACTGTGAGTATGAACAGAAATCTCGCATTTTTAGGGTTTTCGCAGTTCAGTTTTGTTGTTTGACTATTGAAATCACATCGCGCTAGTTGAATCCAGGCTCTGGTGTTACTCAGTCTGTTTCACTGGAATAGCCAGCCGCGGAATTACTCTTGTGTTGATTGATTTTGATTGGATCCTCGTCAACTTTGAATGTTTTACATTTGTTTGTGGTTCTGAATCATTTCCCCTACCTCTTATTGTAGTTATACACTCTGTAAATCTCCACTGGTGCTGCACTATGGTTATTAAGATTTATGTAAATCGTGTGTTTGATTGTGACCTTTTCCCTTGTCAGATTGTAGGCGGTTCTCGTCTTGTCGCCGAATGATATTTCGTCTCGCGTGATTGTCAGCTCGTGCAATGTCAAACCTTCATGTATACCTTCCCTTCCCCACTAATCATTCATATATAGTTTTAAACCTTAAGCATATTAGTGTCCCTTAAGATTGCGCACCGTCTCCCCTATTAATATCGATTCTTGTGTTCGTGCCTTTGCAGTCATCTCTCAATGGTTCAGCCTCGAATTTACAAGATGGATCTGGCAGATCTTTTGCTTCTTCCTACTCTGGACAATCTGGTGCACCGTCTCCCGGTTTTCATCATTCTGGTGGGTCTGATACTTATCTTGACATCTTATTTACATTTCTGTTCTGAACTTACATAGCATCACCGTTTTTCTTTGTGCAGGAAGTCTTCAGGGACTTCATAATCTCCATGGGAGCTATAATGTGGGGAACATGCAAGGTACACTTTCATCAAGAAACTCAAGTATGAATAGTATACCATCCGCCGGTGTACAACAACCTAATGGGAGTTTTTCCAGTGGAAGATTTGGTTCAAGTAACCTACCTGTTCCTCTCTCTCAGGTGCATGTGGTTTAAAATTCTGTGAAAACATGTCTTCTTAATATGTACGTCTCATATTTTTCAGTGATTGTTCTGTAGTTATCTCATAATAGCTCACATGGGCATTCTGGAATCCCAAATAGAGGAGGAATTAATATTGTTGGCAACACTGGATTTAGTAGTAACGCAAATGGAGTTGGTGGTTCTATTCCTGGGATTCTCTCCACATCTCCAGGACTCAGTAATCGGAATAGTGTTCCAATGGGAATGTCCCAATTGTTGGGAAACGCAGGTCCTCGAATAACAACAAATTCAATGGGAAACATGGTTGGTGGAGGTAACTTGAGGAATATTAGCTCTGGTGGATTGTCTATTCCTGGCCTTTCGTCGCGACTAAATTTGGCAGCTAATAGTGGATCAGGATTAAGTGTTCAGGGACAGAATCGAATGATGGGTGGACTTCCTCAAGGTATATATGATTTATCCATTTCTTTCCATTTTCTATCTTTGTGGTGATATCTTATAAGTTGATACACTTGAGCGTTGTTTAACTTGTTATTATGCTATTGTCAGTGAAACTGAATATAAACTCCCCTCCATGGAACTATGGAAGGGACCTTTTTACTTTTATATGAATCTTTGGTATAGTAACTAGGGAGTGCTGTTGAAATTAAGTACATATGATTTGCTTAATAGCAACTTAAAATAAGTAGTTGTTTGAGGAATGGATTATATCACCTGTTGGACTTCTTTTTGGTGGTAGTCCATATTTTTCTGGACTCATATGAGTAAAGGTAGAGAAAGCAGACTTTGTTTTCAGCTCACACACTCTTGGATTGTATGGAGTTTTTAAGACGAGCCATTTATTTTTACTTAAACATGCAATAAGCTATGCTATATGCAGATTTAGCTAAAATCTGAGTGCAAAATTTTATGGTACAGGATCTCAGGTCATGTCTATGCTGGGGAACTCCTATCATACTGGCGGCGGCCCACTTTCGCAGAACCATGTTCAGTCAGTTAACAGTATGATGCTCAGTGATCACTCTAACGACAGTTCACTTTTTGACATCAATAACGATTTCCCCCAGCTGACAAGTCGTCCTGGTTCTGCTGGTGGCACTCAAGGACAACTCGGTAGTCCATTTAGCTGAAACCTTATGAAATTCGGATACTTAATATAAAAGAAGGTCTGGAAAACGTATTTCCATTCATGTCTTGTTCATACTCTTGTGGTGGGTTTTCTAGGTTCTTTGAGGAAACAAGGTTTAGGCCCGATTGTTCAACAAAACCAGGAGTTCAGCATACAAAATGAAGACTTTCCAGCCCTACCTGGATATAAAGGTGCTGGTCTTTTATTGTCAATAACTTTTTTTGCTGTGCATAACCTTCGGTGTGACATATGTTATGTGCGCAAAGTGAGGAATATCTTCTCTAGTTTCCCCTATTGTGAAAAGTGCTTTTCATGCTATTCTCCAAACTTAGGAATTTCATAAACATCTTAACTTGCTGTATAGCTTATTGCATCAGAGAGATTATACGATGTTCCAGACGCATGTGTTTCTAAATGCTATTAGCTAAACCTGCTGCATCGTTCACAAGCGTAGTAGATTTTTCGCAGGTGGTAATTCTGATTATCCGATGGATATGCATCAGAAAGAACAACTCCATGACAATGCCATGTCAATGATGCACTCTCAAAACTTTCCTGTAAGCTTTAGACTATTTCAAAATTATGAAAACGTTTCCCGGTTTTTTCTATTGATATGGTTATTTTATGGGGTAACTTATGTTTCGATGTTGCATCTATGTAGATGGCTAGATCTGGTGGTTTCAACTTGGGGGGAACATATCAATCACATCGTCCACAACAACAGCCACAACATACTTCATCTGTAAGGGGCAGCTTCTCGCATCCCTATCTGAATTCAAGCTAGGACTTTCCTCCATTTGCATATCTCATATAATTGTTAATTTGATACCAGACTGGTGGGCTACAAGGTCTTGGCTTGAGACCTCTAAGCTCCCCCAATACAGTTTCTAGTAACGGTTATGACCAGCTTATTCAGCAGTATCAGCAGCAACAAAATCAATCCCAGTTTCCTGTGCAACAGATGTCATCTATCAACCAATATAGAGACTCTGAGATGAAACCGTCACAGTCGGAGGCAGATCCTTTCTGCTTACTTGGCTTGCTAGACGTACTAAACAGGACCAACCCTGACTTGACTTCTCTTGCTCTTGGCATCGACTTAACGACGCTAGGGTTGGATTTGAATTCAACTGGAAATCTCTACAAGACATTTGCTTCCCCTTGGACCAATGAACCGGCAAAGACTGAGGTTGAGTTCACAGTACCAAAATGTTACTACGCCACACCACCTCCGCCTCTAACTGTAAGTACCCTCTGATCTTGTGCACCAACTACGCATTCTTTCATTCCCTTTTCTCGATTTTTTAAACAAATGTGTTGTCATTGCCGTTGGTTGCAGCGAGCAAGTTTCAAAAGGTTCTCCTTTGAGTTGTTGTTCTACATATTTTACAGGTTTGTTAAGAGATCAGTATTCAAAATTTCATTTGTCAATTCATAAAACCATATATAACAGATTGACTTTGCTCTAATTATTATTCCAGTATGCCAAAAGACGAGGCACAGCTACACGCAGCAGATGAACTGTATGTGATTTTTATTTCTATCATCAAACAATCTTGATTATACCTTTTACTCCGCTCTCATGGGCTGAGGCTTTGATTGATGTCTTGCAGTTACGAAAGAGGTTGGTTTTACCACAAGGAACTGAGATTATGGTTTTTCAGAGTTGGGGAACCTTTGGTAAGAACAGCGTTATATGAAAGAGGAACATACGACTGCCTCGATCCAAACTCGTTCAAAACAGTCAGAAAGGTTATTGAATGAATATATGTATTTCTTGGTACTTGAATTTGCATTGTATTTATTGTGGGATGGTTTTATATTCTGCAGGAACATTTTGTTGTCCAGTACGAGCACGTGGAAAAGAGACCAAGCTTGGTGCAGCATTGACTTCAAGTAGGTTTGTTCAATTAGTAGCATCTTTACAATGTAAAGCTTCCCTTCTCTTTTTGTTCATGCAAAAGTTCCATTGTTTAGAAACCAATCCATCTTCACAATTTTCAAAATTTTAACCTCAAATTTCTGCCATATAAGGTAACTATACTTAATTTTCTTCTTCTTTTTGTCTTTTGATGAATGATATTTAGTTTATTGACCAAGCATAACGGGTAAATAACTTGATAGCAATCAATCGAACAAACTATATTTTCCTTTTTCAGTACTTTGTTTAGACAGAATGTCAAAATCCATTAATAGATTGTTTTAGTATCAAGTATTCTAAGAACTATTTTATAGTTGACAAAAAAAGAACTATTTTATTTTTTTTCTTTAGTTTTCTAAATTAACATTTACATTATTTTCGATATTAGCAGCTTCAATATTGTATTTGAAGAATTTTACAAGTCCTACGCAAGATGGGCTTTAATCAAAGAAGGTCCATCTTCACTGAGCCCATATCTCGAGGAAGAGGATACCCAGAGAACAAAAAACGGCACGTCGTTTATATGTCAACCAAGGAATGCACGTCGTCGCGTGTCAACACCCGAAACTTCTTGAAATGCCAAGAAAAATCTGGTCACTTTCTTAGGACTCTAGACAATAGACGAAGGTTTTAGAAAAAGTGCACTTTCTTTTTTTTTGAATGAATTTTTTTTTTAACCAGGTATCCGGGCCCCCACCTTAGGTGGGTCCCGACTAGTGCGGATGGTCAATTCTGACATTACCGCTTTGTCCTGGTGAGCCGGCGATGACCTCGGATTAATCCCCCGGTGGCCAGGAATCGAACCTGAGTGGCGGGAGGTTACTAACACTCCCTTTACCACTAGGATACGAGCTCCTGGTTAAAAAAGTGCACTTTCTAACTCAAGAAACTCGAAGAACGTTCTCTCTTCATCCTCCAGTACCTTATATATGGACCCCTTATCTGGTCTTCAACATCAGATCAAAGAAACAAAAAAAATCAAGAATCAAGTCCACTCAGAAAAAACAACGATGTCTCTAGTTCCAAGCCTTTTTGGAGGACGCAGATCAAATGTTTTTGATCCGTTCTCACTAGATGCATGGGATCCATTCCAAGGATTCTTCACGCCTTCTTCAGCGTTAGCAAACGCATCCGGTGACATTTCAGCGTTTACAAACGCGAGGGTGGATTGGAAGGAGACGCCAGAGGCACACGTGTTCAAAGCGGATTTGCCGGGGCTGAAGAAAGAAGAAGTGAAGGTTGAGGTTGAAGACAAGAACATACTTCAGATAAGTGGAGAGAGGAGCAAGGAGAACGAAGAGAAGAACGACAAATGGCACCGCGTGGAGAGGGCAAGCGGGAAGTTTATGAGGAGGTTTAAGTTGCCGGAGAATGCGAAGATGGATGAAGTGAAGGCGACGATGGAGAACGGTGTGCTTACCGTTATGGTACCGAAAGCGCCTGAGAAGAAGCCTGAAGTCAAGTCTATTGATATCTCTGGTTAAGTCATTGTCGATGAAGATGAAGATTGAAGATTTGGTGTGTCGAATAAAAATGCGTGTTTGCGTAAAAGTTTGTTTGGTCTTTTGGTTTGTTGTGTTGTGAAGTTGTCGCTTTTTTTCCTATCTTCATGAATGTAAGATGTTATTGTAATGAATAAACGAATGTTTCTATAGTCAGTCGCGAATTTTGGATTTAAGAATAGTTCATCGTTAAACCATTATTATTTGGTACATCTGACGTTTAGTCTTGAACCAAACTTTTAAACTCTAAAACGAATGATGGGTTTCAACAACCATTTTGTATAACATTAATTATAATAGGAAAAGATCTATAAAAATCAGATTGTTTCAACCAACCAGTAATGTCTTGTTCTTTCTTAATTCGTATCAGGCATGGATAGAGATGGCAAATTGGGCCGCTCGTGACCGAATGACCCTACCACCGCGGGTTGTTTTTTTCCTCCAGACCATGCGGTTCGGCCCATCGTGGGCGGCGGTCCAAAACTGGATGTCCAATACCGCCCCGCCCTTATATATGCGGTTATGCGGTCGGCCCGCGAATCATTACCTTTACCAGTTCCAAGTATAACACCTTGCTCCTTGTCAGCTGGCTGAATGGTCACGGTCTTCTTGTTTGTCAAACCTGAAATCACAGCATGGTACTTTAAGGTCCTACTTACTCATCTTGTCATTATACAAAACCAATTCTATAATGAACCCAAATCATACATTGTGCCCGACACATAGGGAAAGCAAAATCTGATCAATGAGTTCCTCTGAGCGTCTAACTACAGCTTCTTTGAGAGTTGATATTCTTCAATCTCGTGAAGAAAACAAGTTCAAGATGATAAATTCATCAAAATCAAGCAACCTCAAGACTCAAATAAGGATATAGGAGGATCAAAATCAGAAGAAATGATTGAAGACAAAAAAAATTGCATCAACCCGCAGTAAACCGCAGACCCGTGTCGGGTCAAACCACCAAACCCGCAGTCCATACGGTCTACGCCCGCGTGCCCCGTCAAATTTCGGGCTTGGTTTTTCACGGCCCGCCCCCACACCGCCTTCGAGTTATTTGGGTTAAGCCCACGGGCATCGGCCCAATATAACATCCATAGGCATGGATGTTTCGATATCCATTCAAGTTCGGATTGGTTATTTCAAATTGTGGATATTTCAGTATTAGTGGTTTATAATCCATTTAAGTATTTTAGAATTTTGATTTTAATTCAATTCGGTTCTATCCGGATTCGAGTCGGATTCAGTTCGGTTCCATCCACGTTTAGATTAGCTTTAGATACCTAAAATATATAAATAAAAAATCAAACATCAGGCTATTAAGCGCCAAATAAACCCAAGTATCAACAAACAAATTGGCTTAGCAAGCGATAAACTAAACATAAGAAAGCAATATAAGCAGGAGTTAACACGTTCAACCGAAATATGATCCATAGAAAAGCAACATGGAAAAAAAAATTCTCTTTCTTTGTCATCTTCAAAGAAACCCCAAGAAGAAAACAAAACCTCCAAAATCATAAAGTAAATCCGCCAACAAGGAGAATATCAACAGTTTTATGCCATATAAAACTACTTGTGACATAATGCTTTCTACAACGCTCAAAACATGTGAGGTATTTAGAAGAATACCAAGTGATGACCGAAAGATGATAAATATCAACAACTCTATGCCAAATAGAACTACATGCAATATAATGCTCTTTATAATACTCAAAACAAGTGAGGTATTTGTGAGGAGAATAACCATCAAAATGGAGAAGAAAGAACCATAATCATTGGAAAACAACAATTACTAAGGATTTTTCTCAAATTGCTACTTAAAAAGAAAAAAAACCAATGACTACCGTTAAAGCGAAAAATGATCGCAATCTGCATATTGCAGTAAGGGACCGCACTGAGACAATATATATTCCAATCAAAGACACAATGGTGGATGTCAAACAAGCCTAGACAGTCAATATATGATCAAACAAACTCAAATATAACATTACCAAAGCTAACTCATTACCGAATAACCGACTACGTTCCATACCAAGGAAACATGATAGCGGGTATAAGTAGAAAACTTGGAGGAACGACACCGAGATGGATGGGGAGAGCTGGAAGAGAGCTGTAATATTATGGACCAGAGTCTCACCCGAGACTTGTCGAGATGGAAGGCGGAAGAGGGTTGAGAGCACACAAATGCGGAAAGCTTGGTGAAATAGGAGGGTACAACCAAAACCACACCAATTTTAATACAATCCACAAAATTCGCAAAACCATACGAGACCTCAAACTATACAAATGTACCGACATGTGACAGGGAACCAAGTCACGACGTCGGAGGTGCGGTTAAGTGAGGCAGATCTGTGACTGTGAGCATGAACGACGGCAGAGATGAGGTAAGACCCAAGCGACGGAAGCGGAGTTGGGGAGAAGTCGATCGCTGGAACACTGAGCATAGAAGGATGGAAGGCATGCTGAGGAGCACCAGCGATAAAGGCAAACCTATGCAATGAATCAATGGCGGATATGTATACAACATGGGCAAAGGAGATGGTGATGGGGAGGATAAAGCCAGAGGAAAGGCGAGCGGCAGAGGCAGAGGCGGAGTTGAGAGAGCACAAGCGACAGAGAGACGAGCCAAAGTGGAGGAAGAGCGAGCGGCGGAGGGGGAGGGTTGAATGGATATGAAGGTTCGGAGACCTGCAGTTTACCGTAGGTCAAGGTCAACATCAAAAAAGGGTGACAGGAAGGGTGATAGGCTAGCTGGAACGCACAAACGGAAAAACTCAAGCCATGATGCCGGTGGCAACTACATCAAAGATTGTGCTAAAAAAATCCTCTTAGACCATCTCTAATGTATTCCTCTATTTTTACCTCTAAAATAGAGCAACTCTATAATAGAGGTGGGTTTTGCTCCAATGTATTCTTCTATATTTTCCTCTAAAAATGAATATTTTCTCTAATATTCTTTTTTATTTTACTAATACTATTTTTTATTTATAAAAGTTGCAATTTAGCCCATTTATTTTATTTTTACAATTATAAAATTATAATATTATTTAAATTATATATTAGTTATTAAAATATTATAATTTATAATTTATTAATTTTATATTGTTAGTTATTAAAATATTAATATTTAATTATTTTGGTCATAAATAAAAGTATTTGAAAGTTAATGGACTGGTTTGTAAATTAAAAAGTTCACCTCTATTATAATTATAGAGGAAAAAATAGAGTTCCTCTATATATAGAGGAAAAAATAGAGATCTCTATTTTAGAGATGAAAATAGAGGTGTGTTGGAGTAGATTTGCCTCTAAAATAGAGTGTAGAGGCAAATATAGAAGTGGGTTGGAAATGCCCTTAATACGAACTCATGTATTCTCTTATATTATTAAACAAACCGGTTAAGTTTGAATAAATGTTGGTTAAACTTTAATAACTTCTTTCGAACATTTCAATTATTTTCGGTATTTTAATTATTTTAATTTATAATAATTGATAATTCAATTGTATAATTATAATTTTAGATGTTTGTTAAGTTAAATATAAATAATGTTTTTAGAGATAATTATAATTTAGATATTTCAAATATCTATTCAATTTTTAGTTCATTTGAATTCAAGTTCGTTCTATATATAAATTTAAGATTTATTCGAATATTTTATTAATTTAGATTCAGTTGGATATTATTTTGTTGATCGAATTGGTTGGAAACTTCCGCTTCGGTATTTTGCTCAACCCTACTTCAGTGTGGTGGGTTTGACATAAAAATTAAATGAAATAAAGTTATAAAAAGTACGCGTAATTAACGCCAACACAAATCAATTTTAAATATGCCTCATAACGAAGAGATTAGATTTCTTTTACGTTTGTTTATAGTTATAACGTGGGGTTGCCTTTGCCTATCCCAATTAAGTCGCCTAAAGTCATTAATGAGTAGTGAGTACATATGATAAGATTCGCGATCGTTATCACCTTTCTGTTTTGTTAAAAATTTAGTTAATGCTTTTTATTAATTCGGTTAGCAATTTGCCTTTGTTTTATATAAATATTTTATATTTTTATTCTCATAACTATGTGAATTAATAGCCAATTTAGGAATTATATACGAAATTACCAACAACAAAAAATCACATTTAGTCAAAAGACTTGGAACATAATTTCAAACCAAATTTAGCCATGAGTGATAGATAGCTACTTATATAATTTGTCTTGTGCGTAAATGTCTTTGTGCTAATTAAATCTTCATGCATTCATCGTATTTATCTTCCTTTTCGTTGATAAATCACAAAGTTCCAAAAATTATACAATGATAATTATTGATAAAAATAGGACAACTCGAGCAATAATTTAACATATCTGTACAGAAAAGGAGATCACGATAGGATCCTTCATTCATTCATCACTGTAGGCGCAATTTAATATTAAGCAAAATATCACGAGATTCTCATTCAATGGCTACGTCCTCCACGAGATTTACCCGTTGTCGACGAACCGGTTCCGGATCCTGATCCTTTTGTCGACACACTCCCTGAGCCTCTGCTTCCAAAGTAAAGATCCGAGAGGTAATTTCCTATATCTTCAGGGGTATACCTGACATTAAACGTATCTCCTCCCAAACCGAACCGGTTTATCTCGTAGAACTCGGTGCAAACCAGCATGAGTTTCTGACTCAACGAGATTTTGATCTGGTCCCTAAGTTTCGGGTCGGGTATAACCCACGATAGCTGTTTCCGGTACGACGCTTCGAACTCGTCGTTGAACCTGTTGAATAACTCTTTAGCCTCCTCCGGTGTAATCTCCTCCGCAGGATTTTCCGGTAACGACGTCAGCACTTTCCCCCACGCGAGCTTCTCGAACTTATCTGCGTACTGCTTCACCTTCGCCTCGTGCCTCACCAACCAATCGTCGCCAAGAAGGAGCTTCAGGCTAGACGATCGGACCTTGACCACGACGTACTGGAGATTGTTAGCGAGGAAGAGGTAAGACAGAGCGACGTCTTTGTACGGCTGAGCTTTGCCGTCGATTTTGCAGAGCGTTAGGAGAATCACCCAGGCGATTCGTACGGACACCGGAGACGAGTACAAGTCCTCTGGATGAGCGTCGTCTCCACCGCTGATGAATAAAGAGTCAGGCAAGGGAGACGGCACGCTAAGCTTCCAGTTCTCGAAGATGGCGCCGATCGATTCGTTGTAGTCGGCGAGGAAAGAGAGGTAATTCATGACGTAACGAGTGAGAGGGTGAACGCCACCGCCGATTATCGGCGTTTTGGATGTTTCTTTCTGAATGGCCGATTCGAAATCTGTCATCATAAATCTTACCGCATCCCCGAGTCTGGCCAGCGAGTTGATTACCTGAGACCTAACGGCGGCGGCTGAGTCGAAGTAGAAAATCGACTCTATCTCAACGTAGAGATTCGCGAGCGTTTCGTACATATCCAGGAATCGGAACATTTTCTCCGGTGATAGTTTTTTGATCTTCGCGGCGTTTTCCGGGAAAGCAAAGAGCGTTAAAGCTCCGTCTTGTGTGATATCGGTGAAAGATGACTCGACTATGTTAGTGGAGGAGGAGAATACATGATCAGCGAGAATCCTCTCGCCGAAGAAGAGAGACCGGACAGCTAACTTCGCAGCTCTTACCCACGATTTGATCTTCGACTCGAGAGTCTCCCAATCCATCTTCTGAATCTGATGCAGAGTAAAACGCTCCACCGCCAAATTGTGCAGCGTCTCGTCCACAATCGACCTCCGTACGGTCTTATAAACCGTAACGCATTCCTTGGCGTATCCCGTGGAAATCATACAATCCGCAATCATCTTGAGATCGTCCATGGCGTCGGAGTCTCCGCCGGAAAATCTATGATCGTCAGCGTTTTCCTCGTACGAGCTTTCGTCTTCGGAATCGGAGACGCTAGTCACCGTCGAAGTGCTGAATCTGGACGATCTATAAGACCGCACGGAGACGCATTCAGGGTCAAGATACTCCCGGTTCGCATTCAACACGCGGCGAAACTCAGATTCGAGAAGCTTCATCGCCGATTGCATCAGATTCTGCGCAAACACAAGCTTCTCCGAGGACGGATTAACGGCAACCAAACGGTGCATGGTGCTTTGTAAATGCCTAACGGCTTCAACGAACTCCTCGGCTTCGCGACGACTGTTGGTGGAAAAGAGGAATTCGTCGGAGGAAGAAGAAGAAGTCCATTTGGATATGACGGTGTTGATGTGGCTCATACACTCTTGCACAGCTGATTCAGCGAGGGATTGGTGAGCTGGTTGTTTCTCCGGTGGAGGTGATGATCGGAACAAGTGCTTCCCCATTTTTTGCTTAATCTCCAAACTCTGTTTTTGTGTGTTGCTATGTTTATTTGGTTCCTTGCCTCCCTATTATTTGTGTGAAGAAGATACTTTTGTTTTTTTTGTTACTCAACAAAAAAATAAACGTCTGGTTTGTTTGTAATCAAGTGAAGCGGATAAGAAGAGGAAGGTAGAGGAAGACAGCTATATATATAAAAGAGGAAAATCATAAAATAGCACAAAAAACATATCTTATCATAAATATAGCACCAAGAAAAATAATTCACATTTTTAGCATTATTTTAATTACAAAAGTTTATATAGCATTATATAATTTAGGGTTTAGGGTTAATTATTTAGGGTTTAGGGTTTATTCTTTAGGGTTTAGAGTTTATTATTCAAGATTAGGGTTTAGTATTTAGGGTTTAGGGTTTAGTATTTAAGATTTAGGGTTAGGGCTAATTTAGTGATAAAACATGTTTTTGTGCTATTTTTATGATTTTTCTTCCTTGGTGCTATATTTTTGACAAATCATGTTTTTTGTGCTATTAATGCGATTTGCCTTATATAAAATATGTTTAGTATAAAGTATTAATATATAGATGCGGACGGCTTATTCAATGAAATTTTGACGTATGTGTACGTATAGATGTATAGATATGTGGAGGAGAAATGTTCATTGGTCAAACGCGGTGTCAAATACGACATGACATTTGATAAAGTCAAAGCTAAGGGTTAGTTTAGTCTATTGAAGTTATTACATTCATTGTCTTGTTCATATGCAGCTGTGATTTTTTTTTTTTTGTAAAGTTACCGTTTAAAAATGAAGAGTTGAAGACTATTAATTCCAATTTGTATAGTATTGAATGCACCAAAAGATCACAAAAGAATGCAAGTAAATTAATGGATTTGTAAAAATAATGTTTAAGAACTGTACAAATCAGAATGACAGCAAAACATACAAAATAAATAATATTGTATGGTATAAAATAAATAATATCAATGTTGGTCCTTCGGTTACAGATTGTTTCGTCTGTTTAAGTTTGACAGTTTCTTTGTTTTGTATGGTAAACTATTTTAGTAGAAGACATCTAACTGGGAATTAGCTTTCTTTAGGTACTAAGAGCACCCGTAGCGGTGAAACCGCGTGTGGGTTCTTTAACTCCATTTTTTTTTTAAACTGGCAAAAAAAAAAAAAAAAAAAAAAATCAATCCTGTAGCGCCGCCGCGTCTGGGTTTCTTAACTCCATTTTCTAAAAAAAAAACTGGCGAAAAAAAAATAAAAAAGGACAAATCCTGTAGCGCCACGTCGGCGCTACATGACAAGAGACGGTATCTTAAATAAGAGTTTTTAGAGCCCGTATATAAACTGTGCATGTGGGGCCCACAAATATTATATTATATTTTTGTTAAGAGACCCGACTAAGAAACGTTGATGGGGGTGCTCTTAGGATGTACATCCATGAAACTCCCCTGGGGTTCTTAACTAATTTTTTAATATTTTTTTTTTTACAGACGGAAAAATTTTTTTAAAAAAAAACAATTAGAATGCGAGAAGAACTTGAGCTCTTAAGTCTCTTATTTAAAAATCAGTTCTAAAGGGATTTTTTTAAAAAAATATTTTTTTATTCTGTTTATCTAAAAAACTGTGTTAAAAACTGTCTAAAAATCTTTGATATACATGGTCTAAGAGCACCCACATTGGTGTTACCCAACATGGGTTTCTTATAAATACTTTATTAATATTTTTGTAAGTTAGGAATAGTTAAGAACCTTAATTTATTTGACTTCTCCATTAGTGTTACCCTATTTGGGGTTTCTAAAATTAAAAATATATATTATCAAAAGTTTTATTTGATTTTTTATTTATGGAATCTCATTGATTACCAAACACTACATTTCTTGATTACCAAAACTGCTATGGAATCTCATTGCAAAATCCAAAAATCTTGTGATCAGTCGCTTGATGCGGTCTATCTTCCTCGGATGGTTTCTTCGAGGGAGTTAGCTTCCTGAACCCAGCGTGTAATAGCATAACTACAAAGAGACACAGTGATAGCATCAGAGTTTACAACTGGCCATATATACACCAAGGCTCTGAAACCTTTCCTGTCCACCAAATCTGTAATAACCCACCAATTGACAAAAAATGAGCTTTGTTCAAGCAAAGAGGGTGGCTCCCCCAAATGTGAAAGGTTGACCACTGTGGATTAATGAGACACAATACTTGGGACAGTTTAAAGCTATCCTTATTTACTTTTTTGCGGGTGATAGTTATCACCAAAAGCTCTTAAGAACCTCATGAATATATCCTACTGACTTGTCTCATTCAAATTTAACTAAGTCACCCAGAGAACGTAAATAATAGTCTGACACTACCACTACATCACCATTGTGTTGAGCACATGCAGCTTACTGAAAAAAAAAACTTAATACACTGATAAGGCACTAGTAAGAACCTGTAAAGTGAAAAGTCGATCTTCAAACTGTACTTCTTTGGTCAAGAAGTCAGCTCCAATGGTTGCTTTGTACTGGTTGCTGAACTTTTTATTCACATATCTGACGTTATCATGTTAAACCAAAACAAAAGAACGAACTCGCCAAATCATATAATGAGGAGTCAGGGCCAAAGAATCTGTTTTTCCATATCTAGAAAACTACTACAGTATTACTTGTTACTCCATTCAAACAATAAGTAGGATACTGATTCATCAAAGAGGTTTTGCCCACCCTGCAGATTCTCAAGTTATAGAAGTCCAAATTAGTTTCACTCAAATAAAGAAAGCAACATACCATCTAGGAATAGACACTAATTTCATGTAAACATCAACTAGAGTATAAACAGAATTCTCCCTCGTTTGTTAATACCATGATCCTTTCAAAGTCTCTCAGTTTTTCACAAAACCAACATGATCTTGAATGTAAAGCACAAATTCAGTGTATTTCAAACATATCCACAAATCATATGCAGGAGAGAACATGCGAAATTATAAAGGAAGGCAAACCTCGGGTCATAAGTTTGTAACTAAAGGTTGATGGATAACCATCAAGTCAAAATTCAAACATACTATTAAAATGAAAACAATCTATACACTAAAATCATGGTCAAGGTAAACTAAGTTGCCACCGTTTATGTTTGAGACTAAGTAAGCTCAATTTAGCAAAAGAAATCAATAGCCTCGCAAAGTTGTGATTTTGATCAACAACACAAAAGCAAACCTCAATAACACCTATAGCTAGATCAATAAATCTCAAACTCCAGGAAAAAACCCATCCGATTACTCATTGGAAAACACCAAATCACCAGTATAATCGCATACATATAGAACAAAAACATAAGAACAAAAAAAGAGATTGTCTTGCAGAAACCTAACCCGCTGTCGCCGAGGATGATGACTTTGAGGAGAGTACGTCTACGGGAAGGTCAAAATCGGAAAGAGATGGAATGATAAACGGATCTAAAAGACGGAGAGAGAGAGAGATTCTACGATTTAGGTCTGGTATTTTGAGGAAGAAGTATAACCCCTATCAACTCTCTCTTTCTCTCTGTATCGCGACAAAACAAAAGCGAAATGAAAAAAAAAAACCAATAGGACAGTGACACGTGGCTAAGGAACGGTGTCTTAAAATCCTTAGCTAAGGATCGATCCTAAGCAATTACACTCTTTCTCATTTATTTTAATTACAGTTTGCATAAGAAACTGAGCCCATATCCACTTTAAAAACCCCAATGGACTTGCTCTAATACTCTAGTTGATAATTTGGGAAACGAAGATTGCAAGGAAGGTTCCCATTGTCTAATTGTCTGGTCTTTAAAAGTTGTAAATTTGTGTCCTGCCGCCACATAAATGAAATTCACAGTTTTCGAAACATGTTTTTTTTTGTTTTTTTTGGCTCAACAAACATTTCTCTTTAACCAACATAGTTACATCCCTCTTTTTCAGCCTCTGCATTAAGAGCTCAACCATTTTGGCACAATAGAATACAACCTATGATTACTATTCTCAAAAGATTTGGATTCCTTTGCTATTCTATATGTCATTCTATTACCCTCTCTATTATGAAACACAACTTGAAAATGAGATTGTTGGTCCAACATTACGTTAATTTCCTGCATTATTGCTTGATGTACCGGTCATGGACTCTCTTCATTGATTGTCTGCACTATTGATTTTGAGTCTGATTCAAATATAACCTGAATATAATTGAAACCTCTCACAACCTTTATTGTCCATCGCAACGCTTCTAGTTCAGCTTCAACCGGTGATCTCATTTTAGTTAGTTTCTTTCCTCCTAACCATAGTACCTTCCTTGAGCTATCTCGCAAGATCCATCCTATTCCAGAGTGGCTTTCTTTTTCTGTCCACGATCCATCAACATTGCACTTCAACCAGTTCAAAGGTGGCGGTTTCCATTGATCAGCATTAGGTAGGGTTTGGTTCACCTTCTTTCTTTTCTCCTCGGCTATCAACCTGCTCTCCCATTCCTCTTTGTCTTCTTGAGCTTTTTGGATGGCCTCCTTTGCACCGTAATGTATGGCTTTAATCATCCAGTCATTCCTATTCTTCCACAAACGCCACATTATCCACGGGCTGAGTTTTCCTGAGTCCTTCTCAAAGGGGTGATTTGGTACACTATTCATCACCCAAAAGAAGTTCTCATACACTGAGTCTGACCATTCTCCACCTTGAGGCGCTGGAATCGGTGATATCGCCCAACATAATCTAGCATAAGGGCATTTAAACAACATGTGATTCATCGTTTCCATTCCATTGAGACACCTGTTACATTCTGCCTCCTTTGCTATATGTCTCTGTTTTAATTTCGAAGCCACCGGAAGACAATTTGCCAGGCATCTCCACAAGAAGTGTTGGATCTTGGGACTTTTATCTGACTTCCAAACCATGTTGTATAGGTGCGACAAGCTTGGCTGGTTGTACTCTACTTGCTCCTTTTCCTTTCAAAGAACATTGACGTAAACCCAATATCCTGATTTTGCTGAGTACATCCCTGTTTTGGTGTAATCCCAACTGTAGTTATCCAAACTGTCTTTACTGCCAGGCCTCAGCTCTCGAATTTTCCTGATATCCGTTCCCGAGGCAATATACATCACAACATTCATGTTCCAGTCGCTACCATTCTGGCTAAGCAGATCGCTAACCTTGCACATCTGGGACGTTGTGGCATAGTTCACCGGGTTTATCCATTTCATGCTCTGCAAAGGCTTGGCCGGCTTGCTTCCCAACCAGGGGTCTTTCCATAAGTCAATTGTTTTCCCATTTCCTATGACCTCCCTTATCCCCTGGTTGAGTAAATCCTGAGCTGCAAGTATGCTCCTCCATGCGTATGATGGTCTAGAACCTATCGTGGCTGTTAGTGGTGTGGAGTGTTGATAGTATCGTGCCTTATAAACTCTAGCCAACAAGGACTTTTGATGTGTTATCAGCCTCCAAAAT
Source organism: Orychophragmus violaceus (assembly GCA_030180135.1). Taxonomy (NCBI): domain Eukaryota; kingdom Viridiplantae; phylum Streptophyta; class Magnoliopsida; order Brassicales; family Brassicaceae; genus Orychophragmus; species Orychophragmus violaceus. The sequence goes on along the minus strand of CM058238.1, from coordinate 14,199,238 downwards.
TATTTCCCAAGGAGCGCTATGTTAAAAGCTTCAATATCCCTGAATCCTAGCCCCCCATCAGTCTTTGCTTTACTCAGACTTTCCCAAGCTTTCCAGTGAACTCCTCTTCTTTCTTTGTTGTTCTTCCACCAGAACTCTGCCATGATAGAAACCATTTGTTTGCAGATTTTCTTTGGTAGGAGAAAGCATGTCATTGTGTACGTTGGAAGCGCCAATACCATTGACTTGAGTAATACTTCTTTCCCAGCCGGTGTTAAAAACTTGTTTTGCCATCCTCCAATTCTCTTCTCTATATTCTCCTTGAGATAGCTTAACACTGACACTCTAGCCCCTCCAAACTCTTCAGGCAGGCCCAAGTAAAACCCTTCTCCTCCATTTGCATCAATTCCCAGCTTGATCTTAATATCCTTCTTTCTATCCTCCTCCATCAGTTTACCAAAATAGATGTTGGATTTATGGTAGTTAATTCTCTGGCCAGATGCTAAGCAATACTTTTCCAGGATATTTGAAATCTGCTCAATCTCCCCATCACACCCTTTACAATAGAACATACTATCGTCTGCGAACAGAAGGTGTGATATGGGTGGAGCTTTCCTTGCTACTCTCAGCTTTCCTTGCGAACAGAACATACTATCTTCTGCTCTTTTTAGCAATCAGATTAGCATTTCTGTACATATTACAAAAAGGTATGGGGACAAGGGGTCCCCTTGCCTGATTCCTCGGGTTGGCTTAATGTTTCCAAAGGTTTGACCATTGATCAGAACCTGGTATGATACTGTGTTGACACACTTCATGATTAGGTTGATCCATTGTTTCTCAAAACCAAGAGTATGCAAAGCTTGCTCCAAGAAGCTCCATTCCACACGGTCAAAAGCCTTGGAGAGATCAGTTTTGATTGCTATGAAGTCTTCTGCACACTTGTTCCTTGACTTCAAAGCATGTAACATCTCATGGGCTAGCAATATGTTATCTGATATTAACCTCCCCTTCACAAATGCATCTTGTGTTTCAGAGATAATTTGTGGTAGTACCTTTCTTAACCGTTTAGCCATTACTTTAGAAATCACCTTATATATTACATTGCTGAGGCTTATCGGCCTAAAGTCTGCCACCTTGTTTGCATTTTGCTTTTTGGGGATGAGGCAAATGTTTGTCCGGTTCATCTCTTCTTCCATGATGCCCGATTGCATGAACCGACAGACCATCTTGAATAAGTCTTCTCCAACTTCGTCCCACAGTTGTTGATAGAAAAATCTGTTCATGCCATCAGGCCCTGGGCACTTGTAGGGATTAACATCAAAAACAACTTGCTTTACTTCCTTTCTGGTCACCGGAGCTAGGAGCCTCTCATTTTGCTTTGTTGTGACTCTCGCTCTTTCATCTTGCCATAGTTCTGATTCCTCTAGCTGAATCCCTACATCCTCTGAGCTAAACAAACATTTGAAATAGTCTTCAGCTACTTTGCCCATTCCCACCTGTGTTTTCCATTCCACTCCATTGTCGTCCAAGAGGGAGTGAATTCGTTTTTGTGCTCTTCTATTTTTTGTCGCAGCATAGTAGAATTTGGTGCATCTATCCCCAAATCTCATCCATGAAACCATGCTCTTCATTCTCCAGAAGGTTTCCTCATTTCTATACTCTGAATTCAACTCATTCTTCAGTTTTGCCTTCTCTTGAGCATTACTTTGGGGATCCCTTGATAGAGCATCTATTTTGAAGTGAAGCTCTTGAATTCTCAAGGTTGAGTTTGATTGGTTTTTCCTTTTCCACACTGATATTGCTTTCCTGCAGCCTCTGATTTTGTCCATCAGTCGGAACTCTTCAGCACCATTGTTGCTTTTCCAAGCCTCAGAAACTTCTTCTCTAAAACCTTCTTTTTCCATCATTCTATGATCATATTTAAAGCCGACTCTTTTCTTAATTTGTTCTCCATCAACAGAGGGCTATGATCTGAACTTATTTTTGGGAGATAGTAAGTAATAGCTTGAGGAAATAACTCTAACCATTGCTGATTAGCTACTGATCTATCCAGTCTATACTGTACTAGCTCATTCCCTCTCTGGCCAGACCAAGAAAACTGATACCCTGAGTGTTTTACTTCCCACAGGCCACACACATTCAGCATTTGTCTAAAGCCATGGCAGTCTTCTTATGTTCTGTTGATGCCTCCAATCTTCTCACCTGGTTCCAATACCTCGTTGAAATCCCCTGTCAGCATCCAAGGCCCTGCTCTTTCCACGCCAATACGAGATAAACGTTCCCAGACTTGTCCTCTGTTCTTCCTAATCGGCTCTCCGTAAACACATGTGAGATAGAACTCCTTATCCTCCCATTGCACCATCATGTCAATTAGTCTTTTGTTTGAACCCAGGATTCTGATCTTGCACGCTTCACTCCACATGACTGCCAGACAGCCACCTTTCCCTAAAGGTTCTTTATACGCTAATAATTCATACTTACGATTTTTAGGAGAGAACTCAATACCAATTTTCCATCAAAACCCCATTTAACTATTACTATATTTTAATCACATGTCAAATCTAAATTTAAACTAATCAATACTATTAAATTCATCAAATACATTATCCATAAACAAACACAGGACAAAACGTAGAGATGCATCTTATTATTAGTCAACAAAAAGTGCATCTTATATTTCAAAATTCAATATTATACAGCTTTAACATTTTCAAATATGCTAGAGTTCAAATTCTTCTATTGTCTAATTTTAATTATAGTTTAGCTATTGTTAATGTTTTAAATAGCTTGAATATTTACCTTGAAATTAAAATGGACTTTAACTGAATAATTTCTGATTTTAAAAACACTTACCGCATTTTCAATGGAAAATTTTAACATAAATATTTAAGAATTAAAATTAAAAAGTAAGAAAGAGAATGTAATGAGATTTTAAACTAGAACGGCAGTGTGTAAGTGAGTATCTAAGTATTAAAAATGAAAATAAAGTAAAAAGTGGATGTGAGAGAGATAAGAAGATTTTATTTAAGAACCTTTGGGTTCTACTTAAGAAACTCTTAGATACCCATCTCTTATTGATTCATTTCTTTTTAAAATTAAAATTTAATTAAAAAATCTAACTATATTATAAATGATAATAATCTAATCTTTAGATATTTAATTGAGAAACTCCACCAATGAAGATGTTCTTAGAGCATCTTCAATAGGGAGTTTTAACATTGATATCTAAAAATTAAAATAATAAAAAGTTAAAAAAGTAAGAAAGAGAGTGTGATGTGTTCTAAACTAGAATTCCAAATATCTTAAGGAAGAATCTCAAATATCTAAATAAGAAACTCATCCAACACATGTCATTATCTTATTTGTTTGATTTATTTTAAAATTAAATTTTAATTCAATATTGAAATTAAATTAAAAATAATGATATTATATTAGGTTAAGAACCTCAAAGAGATTCTAACCATTGCTGATGCTCTTAGACACCCTCAACCGTAGTTTCTTATTGAGTATCTTAATATCAAAAAAATAAAAAAGTAAAATGATGAGAGAGAAAAAGAAACGGGTCTTTTTTAAGAATCTCAAAAAAAAAAAAATTAAAAACCCTTTTTGTCACTTGGCAATTAATGATTGGTTAATTTTTTATTTGCTTAAAATTTAATTATTTAATCTAATTATATTAAATTTATTAATATTAAATACATTAGAAACTCAATATGAGTTTCTTACCCATTGAGTGTGCTCTTAGTAAACATTTGGTATCTAAATAAGAAACTCATTTGCTATGTATAGTCATAAAAATGGTTTATTTATTTTACAAAACTAAAATTTAATTATTTAATTGAAATAAAATAAAAATTAATATTAAATTGTTTAATAATCCCAAATGAGGTTCTAATCATACTGGGCATGATTACTTTTTATTTGGTACATATTCGTTATTTACTTCCTATTTACCTTGGAGAATCAAATACTTGGTGTTGTCACATCTCGTAATAAGTCAACGAATCTACGACTTATACTCGTGCTGTTGTGAAATTAAATCAATAATTGAAAAATTATTTTGAATTACAATGATGTGTGTTTTTTTTCTCGTCTAAATTATATTGATAACATTGGATCTTACAAGGGTGGAATACATAATTGAGCAGACAAACGTAAAGTCTCCAATACCAAATCCCACACAGAGGAAGCTAAGCCGGCAAATTAAAGAAATATCCCCGGAAACATAAACCGAAGGAAAATAAATTTTCCCGGTAGAAGACTCTATGAAAGAGGACTAAAGCCTACAACTAAAACAAGCAAAATCAATGAAATCCAAAGCCAAGCAGTGACAAACCAAACTTGCAAGCCAAAGCACCTACGAAGATCTTTGTGCGAGATTTATCGTTGTCGCCCACGGCCCACCAAACGATAACATCAACTTCCTGAACAGCCACTGAGAGACGCTCTCTCAGATCCAAAGAACCCATACTTCATGACCCGGCAAGAAAGAACCAGAACTAACTCCGATCCACTAAACTCTTCTGGATACGGTTGCAACGCACTCCTATGCGCTCAAATAATCCCTAGATAGAAGCCCAAAACAAACTCCATCCTTAATAGGACTGGAGAAACCTGAAGCCAAATCACCGAAAACTCGACTGGAAAGCGCACACCAAAACTCCACAACGAACCAAAAACCTGCTAGTTGAGCTGCCAAAACCTCTCTTTGAATCACCAATAAGTTGTTAGCCGAGGAAGATACAAAACAACAATAAAAACCGAACTACCCACTCATCAATCCACTGCCCAATAGATCTGGTCTTAAACCAAAACCAACGTAACCCATCAACCGAGCCCACATGGATCTACACAAATCAGAAAAGGCGATGTGAACCGGCATAAACAATTCGAGTCCAAACACACCCGAAACAAACACATAACCTCGACCACAACTGAAGAACTGCCGAGACTCCACCACGAGCACCATGCCGGACCGCGACAAAGAAGACCGACGTGGAACCACTCACGGAAGCGAGATCGACACAGAGCACAGACCATGGCAGAGCCATCAAACCAAGAACGAACGACAACCGAGCTTCAGACAAAGACAACCACGGCAAGAGACGAGCGGAGGCTGACGACGCACAGAGCATCAAAGAAACATCGGCAAGGACAGAGGATGAGAGGAGGGGTTGCCGGGAAACGAAATCGAACTAGAAGAGAAGACAAGGACAAGATCCGGCGGCGGCGAAAACGCCGGCCGCCGGACAGAGAAACAAATCTGAGAAGTTTAGGTGAGGCGGCTGGTTGAGAGCGTTTGTCGATTAGGGTTTTTATTCTTGTCGTTACAATGATGTGATATAAAGCTAAAAATTTATGTGGTAAAAATAAGTATCCCAAAACTTTCAACATTCATAAAAATTGATTGTGGAATAATTCTTTTTAGCCTATATGTGTGATACATCACTAATTAATTGTTTGTTTTTTAGTCTAAATTATGAGAAAAGACAAAAAATAGCACAAAAACATACCTTATCGTAAATATAGCACCAAAAGAAATAATTCACATTTTTAGCATTATTTTAATTATAAATACTTTTATAGCATTATATAATTTAGGGTTTATGGTTAATTATTTAGGATTTAGGGTTTATTATTTAGGGTTTAGGGTTTAGTACTTAGGGGTTAGGGTTTATTATTTAAGGTTAGGATTTAGTATTTAGGGTTTAGGGTTTAGTATTTAAGGTTAAGGGTTAGAGCTAATTTAGTGACAATACATGTTTTTATGCTATTTTTATGATTTTTCTTCCTTGGTGCTATATTTTTAACAAGTTATGTTTTTGTGCTATTTATGCGATTTGCCTCTAAATAATTTAACATCAATTATTGATTCATCATTTTTATATTCTATAAATAAGAAAATATTTAATTTTAACATAGAAAAAATTTCGTTTTTTACTATTAAAAAAATGAAAAAATAACAAAAGTAAAAAGTTGTGGAGTAGAATGTTATAATTTTATTCAACAAAATTATTATAAAGTAAAAAATTGAGTCAACGTTGACTTCTAATTTAGAAGAAAAAATTGATATAAAATATCGATAATTTAAATCATTGTACAAAATCTTACAAGTACGAACAAATATCATTATATTTTTAATAATTGCCATGTTATTTGCGTTATTATTTGTTACTAGGTAAATACCCGCGCTACGCAGCGGATTTATTATAAATATTATTTTTAAATGTATTTTCGTATTTTCTTTCGAAGAATAACTAAACCGATTGTTTACGAACATTAATATATAGATAAAAAGTCTCATCCAAATAAACATCCAGATTAAATTGTATGTCCGATTTTCGTTTGTCTTTGTTCTTCTTTTTCTTTCCACTTTCGTCATTCATGGTTGCTATCCGGGTTTTCTTCTCCTAGTTTTTTATGGTATGATTAATATTAGAATAAAGACGCATGTATTTTAAATGATACGGTAAACGACAAATACATGGATCTCGTAGCTGCATCGAAACGCAAACCATACACTCAAAGAGTGACGGTGAAGATAATGATAGCTCAAATTCTCAAACCTACACACCATAACTTATTCTTGAGCATCATGGGTATGTATAAGTACACAAAGTAGATCCACATTTGTTTTTGTTTTTTTTTTTCCGAATCCTAGAAGCTAAAGAAGTTAGAATATTATTCTACTGGGATACTACAATCTCTGTTGGAAGATAAAAACATGTGTATGAATAATAACAATGTGAGTCATTAGAAGTTTTATTCGTACCATGATTCCGCATGGCCAGGGACATCTAACTCAGCCATTACATTAATACATGCAGTTAAGTATTCTCAAGCATTACAAGCATATGATCCAAATAGAAATAAGTACAAAAGAGGGTCCGTTTAAAATCAATCTCAGCTTAAACATTAGGAGTTGCTTGCCAGAGTTAGTCAAGAAAGTACCTCTCATTTTGGCAAGCCTTCACAGCAGAGAACACAACCGGAAAAATAAAGAATATTAGTAAGTAGAAAGAATAGTTGATGTATTCCAGTGTTCAAGAAAGCGCTAGGCGCTAGTCGGGCGGTGACCCACCGTCTAGCGCCTAGAACGCCTAGTCGGGGCCTAGTCGGCGCCTAGGCGTTATATGTATTTATAAAAGAAAACGATATATATTAGATATATTATATAATATATGTCATATAATTCACATATTCTTAGTCTAAAAAATAGATTAAAACTCAAAGTACATCGAAATAACAAAAAGAATATTAGCTAAATTTATCAGCACACGACATTTACTATCAAATCTGTTAAATTTACAATATTTTTTATTAATAACCATTAATTTACGAAGTAAGAACTTATAAATTTAGTTATATGTAATAAATTTTTAAAATTATACCGAAACAAACATGAAAATTAAAAATCAAATGATAATTGGTTAAAGATTGTGTGTAGCCGCCTAGGACCGCCTAGACCCGCCTAGGACCGCCTAGACCCGCCTAGGACCGTTTAAATCCGTTTAATAACATAAACGCCTAATTCGAACGCCTAGGAGGAAATCGCCACGGTCAAGGACCGTCTAGCGCCTAGGCTCCGCCTAGACCGATTTTTAGAACACTGATGTATTCACTCACTCAAAACGATCCAAAATATGTATAGAGGACTTGGCATAATAAATAAGTTATTTCTTTAACATACTAAACTTGAAGCCATTAGTACCTGACAATCTCAGAGGCATCCTCAACTGTATAACGTTCCCATCTCGAATAAGCTCCTTTCCACAAATTAGGATAAGTAGGAGTTTCAAAAGGAAATGATTGCTCGTTTACAATGTGCCAATGCAAGACGTTCTACCTCACATAACCGCCCGTGGAAAGGAAGAAGGAAAGAAATTATAATATCAAATAAATCTTGAAAAAAGTTCGAAGAAATACGCAATTTTTCTTACATATTTAGCAAAGGACATAGATTCAATTATCTGCTTTATAACAACGATTGGTAAAAAAATGTCTTGATGTATCTGCAAACGAAGCAAGTAAACAATTGCAGTCTCTTTCCATGCGATGGAAATGAAAAATAGAGAGACAGAGATATGGACTGTTGTTACCTATTAGCAGCCCATGGTATTGGAATCTACGTCTGTCTTGAATAAACCAGGGTGCTTTATATATTTGCACAGATTTGGTTAAATAATCAAAGGCGCACAACTGGTTAAACGTCTGCAACATTTTCAGACAAAATTGAAGCAAAAATGGACAATCAACCAAATATGTTTTTCCTTTTGATTAGAATTGTTGTAAATACTCTCTCTTCCTCATCCAACGGACTGTTCATAAACATTTTAAACACACTGTTAAAGAGAAAACAAAGGCAAACCCCCTAAAATCAGGCCAAATCCAATAAGATTTTTAAAAAAGTAACAACTTTATACAATCACAAAGAAGAAAATCACACAACCAACATCATATCAACCATTTAGAATACATTAAAGAGTCAAATTAACCAAAAAGACAAGAGCTACTGATATGTCAAATCAGAGTTTACTTAGCTATTTCATTGCATATGTTTCTTGATGAATATGTTTCTGATGCTCTAGTGAGTTTCACGTGCTATGAGTGGGGAGTAGCCGGCGGAAGCTACATGTTAAGACCCGACGGCGCATGTTCTAATTCCGGAGATGATTAGTAGACTCCGAGATAAACCCTAAAACCCGATGTCTGAGCCACATAAGAGATCCGAAGCCAGGCTTTACCATCACGCCGTTATAGTTTGCACCGAAACCTTCAGGAGGCGACAAATCGCAGATCCCAGCGTCATCTACGCCTCTCCGTCGAGCTCGACGCCGGACCCAGGAGATCGATGACATCGGCAAAAAGAATCGGAGAAGAGAAGCTATGTGGTTTTAGATAAAAGATATAGAAATAATGAAAAAAAAAATACAGAATAAAGATGACTCAGGATGATGTGGAGGATTGTTTTAATTTGATTGGTCAGCAAAGTTTTTTCATTTATTGATGTGTCAACACCAAAACTCTTAAGGGAGCTGAGGTGTCAACACCTTGAGAGACACAAGCTCTATTATTGTGTTGATTCATTACTTATTCTACAAATACTCGTTACTCTTTTAAAACATATTTGTTATTCACTACTCATTCTAAAAATACTCATTACTCATTAAAAATAATTGTTACTCGTTAAAAATAGTTCTCTTGCAACAAGTGCGTATTTACAAATAATCAAATATATTAGTGACAAATATCAGATTTCGACAAATAATAAACCGGGTAAAATAACTTGCGAATATTGATTTTTTTTGTCAAGTATTTCATAGAGAAAAGTCATAAAATAGCACAAAAAACATACCTTATCATAAATATAGCACCAAAGAAAATAATTCACATTTTTAGTATTATTTTAATTACAAAGACTTTTATAGCATTATATTATTTAGGGTTTAGGGTTTATTATTTAGAGATTAGGGTTTATTATTTAGGGTTTAGGGTTTAGTATTCAAGGTTAGGGTTTATTATTCAAGGTTAGGGTTTAGTATTTAGGGTTTAGGGTTTAGTATTTAAGATTTAGGGTTAGGGCTAATTTAGTGACAAAACATGTTTTTGTGCTATTTTTATGATTTTTCTTCCTTGGTGCTATATTTTTGACAAGTCATGTTTTTTGTGCTATTAATGCGATTTGCCCTATTTCATATAGCAATATTTGTTATAAACGAATCAAGTAGAAATAGCAAATCAAATTATTTGAACGGACCAAATTAAGTACTAACAAATAACTGAAAATTAGCGAGTATTTGGCCCCTGCCCAGCTTTAGTAATTGACTGGTTGTCTAATAGTATTAGATGTAAGTGAATTCATAAAAGATATAGAATGACTGCGACCAACCGACAATCTGTTTAACTAAAAAGAAATAAACCGACAATCGGATGAAAAGGAAATTGCCAGATTCAGTGCAATCTACCTCATCTACATATGTAATTATATGGCTGTAGAATTTTTATGCCCGTTGTATTATATTATCGTTATTAAGTTAATTACTTAAGGGTCCATTACTTAAATGTGAAAAACAATAATTATTTTTCTCTTGTCGTAGAAAATTAAAATAATTGTAAAATAGGAAAAAGACAATATAAAAAGAGAGAATCTAAAGATGATTCAAAAAGTAACACGTGACGTGACTGTGGTGGGAACTTTACCGACGTGGGATAAAGCTAAAGTCCCCCCCCATGCATTCCAAAACATTACGTATGTCCATTCTCCATGGCCCCTAGTGATTTTGAGTAGACATGACTCGAGAGCCAATCCACTTGCTTTCTTTAGAGCACTTAGTTTTTGTCTTTGTTCTAGACTTCGAGTAATAAAATACGACCTTACAAAGTTTGACCATTTTGTCTCCGGGTCTATCTAAATAACCTGTTGAACTTATTATGGATAGTCCATCGAAGACTACTTGTATTAGAGGAGAAAGATCTTCCAATGATTAATCATTACTTCATTGCTAACGTTAGCAAACAAATCATTGATCTCATAGTTGGTATCCATATTTATGAGATGCTATATAGCTATGTTGTCATGACCTGAAAAGAGTGATCTGCTGTTGTAAAGTTTTAATCTTGTACCAGTTTATATTTTGTAACATTTCTCATTTACACTTAAGTCTTAACATTAAAACCAACAAAAGGTGAGAGGGTCTGATCCGATTCAATGGTAACATCCTAAACTTGAATTTAATACATGAATGTGTATGTATAATCGTCCACATTGGTTATGAATGTCATGTGTGGATCTTGTGTGCTTGCCTTAGTCTCACAGGGTCATTAGCTTATCTATTTAAGTTGGCCTGCATCGGATTTTGTGGAATAAAGACGAGTTTGAATGGATTCTACTCCACACCACTTGTTTCATGGTCATCCTTCCAAGAGACATTTACTCAACCAACCCTATTTTAACTTACTCCACTGGGTAAAATGTCCAACCTTATACATTAACAGGTTTGAATTATATTACACATGCATTTGATCGAGACAGTACTATGCAGTATGCACACATCTGACATCCCACATGCATATGAATGACTAACACATATGTTGCTATGTAGGTCTTTAATATATGTAGGTAAAACCGTCCTTATATACGCGCCGTTTGACTTTGATTTAGCAATTGTGAGTTGAACGAAACTACGCATCAATCAATATGTTGCTTATAGAAACTTTCCTTTAATATAAGCTGCTATTTGAAGACCAAAATACATATAACTTTTTAATATGAAAAAATTATGTTTAACGAATATGTGACGTCATATGAATTATTTTCGAATACTTAATTTCAGTGTTCTAAAAATCGGTCTAGGCGGCCGCCTAGGCGGGGCCTAGGCGCTAGGCGATCCTTGACCGTGGCGATTTCCTCTTAGGCGTTCGAATTAGGCGTTTATGTTATTAAGCGGATTTAAACGGTCCTAGGCGGTCTTAGGCGGTCCTAGGCGGTCTAGGCGGTCCTAGGCGGCTACACACAATCTTTAACTAATTATCATTTGATTTTTAATTTTCATGTTTGTTTCGGTATAATTTTAAAATTTTATTACATATAACTAAATTTATAAGTTCTTAATTCATAAATTAATGGTTATCAATAAAAATATTATAAATTTAACAGATTTGATAGTAAATGTCGTGTGCTGATAAATTTAGCTAATATTCTTTTTGTTATTTCGATGTACTTTGAGTTTTAATCTATTTTTTAGACTAAGAATATTTGAATTATATGATATATATTATATCATATATCTAATATATATCGTTCTCTTTTATAAACACATATACCGCCTAGGCGCCGACTAGGCGCCGACTAAGCGTTCTAGGCGCTAGGCGGTGGGTCACCGCCCGACTAGCGCCTAGCGCTTTTTTGAACACTGCTTAATTTGGTACAAGGCGTGAATTATGGACTTTTCGTTTTGACGTCGTCTTATGATAACGAATTAATAACTTCATCATCAAGAAACCGTCTTCGGTCTTTTTTTTTTATTCATCTAAAGGATTCCATTTATTATACTAAGTTGAAATACATCGATCGGATACATGGGTCGGATACAAGGGTCGGATACGAGTTAATCAAAACAAAGCCGGATATCAAACAACGATACCGGAATCCAAACGAGGAAAACATAACCCAAACGAGGGAGACGGAAATACCAACGAGACACCAAAGCCGGCAATGACGCAACAAAAAACCCTGGAAACAAAGGATCGACAAATCGATCTAGACAAAGAGTAATTGGGAGCTATTCAAATAGCACGAATAACTTCATGGCGTGGCTATCATCAAGTGTCTCATTATATTGCTTCCTCTATTGAAGCCACGAGAACACAAAATAGCATAGACCTCTCGGAAACCGCTATGATCCAAAACTGGATTTCGGAATCCGGCTGCTAGACTCCCAATCATCTTGAGCCAAACGTTTCATACACCTAAAACGGGCCGAGAAACAACAAGCCATATAATGATAATAAAAAGCTAACGGATTGGGCCTAAAGAAAGGCCCAATTAAATCGAGAACCGGATGACAATTTGCGGTAGACACCAAAACGTGTTGAAACATCATAGGAAGGCCACGGGTCATGTCTGGATGAAGCGGCTGTATGCAAGCACCGAACACACTTTCCGGTCTAACGAGCTCCGTTCTCCGTCGCTACAGCTAGTTCTCATGCCGATCTCACTCCAACCAACCATCCAAAGCACCGTAAAGATAAACGCTTCCTTAATCCCCTACTCCATGACTGCCGAAACGAGGCGCTTCAAAACCGAGAAATCAAACAAGGATTTACTCAGGCGGCGGTTCAGCATCAGTCGAGCATGGTCAAACACGAGCGGACCATAGGAGCACACGACTCAAAGCGCTCAACACCTCAGAAGAGAAGAGAAAAAAGCCGATGGCACTGGGACGGAAGAAGACGATGAGAAGACCGACAACTATACCGGAAGAAAGGGTCGACAGAAGGTCGGAAGCAAGGACGGTAGACACGACAGCGGAGATATGTACACTGGAATCCGAAACAGAAGGGTAGAGAACAGCGGATTCAACGCCAAGAAGTATAAACAGCCGGCCAACCGGCATGGTTAAAAAAACAACCACCGATAGCCAGAGAAACGCGGAGTCGGTGTTGTCGGTGAACTAAGAGAGAAGGAGGAGAGATTTGAAGAGAGAGAGGATTTAAAAAAAAAATCGACTTTTTTATTTTGTTTAAATTATGCAAGTTATACTTATGCTGTCTGATTCCGTCTTCGGTCTTTTTATTAGTGTTTTTTTGTTTCATTTTCAGTTATGGTCAAATAAGATAATATTGTAGTGCCAAAATTCGATTGCACACATTTTGTTATTACTTCGCAGTTCCTAGAAAGAAGTTATAGACAGTTAACCAGCTAGTATACATCACTGATTACGCTTTACAACAAAATTATCAAATAAAGTTTAATAACTCTCTCTCCGTTTGAAGTCTTATTCAAGTATGTGTAAAAATTAAGATTCATAGTCCACGGCGTGATCGCCTTTAAAAACATGTAAGAAAAGACCTTATTATAATGTTTAGGTGTTTACTAGATCAATTCTTCTCCCTTTTGTCTCTGAATGACCTGGTATATTTTGTGATACTGCTGATAGATACCACAAGTCATATTTCAGAAAGAAGAACAAACCGTTGACTGACGTGGCAGATTCGGTTAAGATGGCGGTTGAGGATGTTAGGCCAGCTCAGCAATGAAGGAGTCAACATGAAGAGTTGACCAGAGGAGATACTGAATATAAATAAGAAAGGAACGAGAGCTAGTTCTTTTATGCTTGTTGTTGTTATCATTTGACGCTATGAGTCTTATGTACACAGTCGCTATGAGACTGTCAATTTAGTTTGTCATTCGATATGAGAGTGATGAGCTAAGTGAACTACAAGATGTATCTCCTTCTTCATTCAATATACTCATTCATTCATTCAATTACAGAGTTAAGGATAACATAGATCTATCACTGGTGCGGTGAGAAAGGTTCGATTGAGTTACGCGATGGAGATGATTGAGTCACCGTTGACGGCGAAGCAACAGGAACGAGCTGAGGAGGCGGAATTTTCGATGCAATCGGAAGTGGAGAAACTCGATCGGGGATATCAATTTCTGATGAAGCAGCTAGCGGAGACTAATTTGAATTGTTCGACGATGGCGGGGCAACTCAAATCCGTGCTTAAATCCTTGGAGAAACGACCGATAGAGAATAACCACGAAGACGATGCATCGTCACCACCTCGCGATTCGCGAAATCATCGGAATCAGGTACCGTTTCAGAACTCGGAATCATACTGGAATGACGATCAGCTAGGGTATCGGTCTACGCATTCGAAATTAGCTAACAGAGATAGTATGATCAAGAAGATCGAAATGCCTATGTTTGATGGTACCAATACTCATGATTGGCTTATGGACATTGATCACTTCTTTCGGATTGGACGGTTTCGCGAAGCTGATAAGTTAGAGATGATTGCTCTCTGTGTCCAAGGAAAAGTAAAAAAATGGTTCGCTTGGGTTATGAAACGTGGTGGTTTTCATAGTTGGAATGATTTCAAGCACCGGTTGTTATTGCGTTTTGCTGAATCTATTGAGGATGAGCCTAGCACAAGATTGTTTTCTATAAAGCAGACAGGATCAGTCTCAGATTACATTACAGAATTTGAAGAACTATCAACGCAAGTATCAGGGTTAGCAGATGCTCACTTAGAGAGGATATTCTATAATGGTTTGAATACAGAAATGAAGGAAGTGATTCACATCAAGGATCCACAGGGTTTATCCAACTTCATAGCTGCGGTGTTAAAGATGGAAAGAAGCGCTTTCTGTAAAGTGGTTGGTGGTGATTCTGGTCAACGGAGTACAATGCATCAGAGTAAACAACAGACTGTGAATAAATCGAGTGGATGGCAAAACACTAACCGAGTTATATCTGATAAAACAAAAAGCAACACTTCTGGGACAAATCAAGCTCAGCAACAAACTGTTCGCCCAAGACAACAATACACTGATGCAGAGTTGGATGCATTAAGGCGAGATAAACTATGCTTTAGGTGTAAAGCACTGTGGTCAAGAGAACACAGATGTCCAAACAAAGCGTTGAGGGTTCTTACTGTGATCAATGATATGGAAATGGAAGTGTTGGAGCAGGATAAAGATCAACAGGAGGACGATGGTACTGACTTGATTCAGGAATGTTGCACACTGTCTTTGAATTCCTTCTTAGGTATCAACTCACCAAAGACAACTAAAATCAGAGGCAAAATTCACAACATGGAGGTGATCGTTATGCTTGATAGCGGAGCATCGCACAATTTTATCTCACCAAGAATTGTGCAGAGACTACACTTGAAACTTTCTGCATAAAGTAGTCTCGATGTGATATTGGGAAATGGCACTTTGATTAAATCCTTAGGGGTCTGCTCAAATGTCACTTTCCAATTAAGTCATACTGACTTCAAATCCACCTTCATCTCCCTAGAACTGGGGAATGTTGATGTGATTCTCGGGGTCCAATGGCTTAAAACATTAGGCAAGTGTGAGGTGGACTGGAAGGAGCAGTACCTCTCATTTTTCTATAAGGGGAGTAAGGTGACATTGTTTGTTGATCCAGAACTACATTGTCCCAAGCTCTCTTTCAAGACATTGACACCGATCTATGCTGAATGTGGTACAGGAAGAGGAGTACTGTCAACAATTAGCATAGACTCATCAACAAAACCAGAGATTCAACCGTTACTATCTACCTTATTGGATCAGTATTTGGATGTGTTTGAAGTTCCAACAAGTCTACCACCATATCGTGGACAGGAACATGCTATAGTATTGCATCCAGGGGTGGCAACAGTATCGGTCAGACCTTATAGATATCCACATGCAACCAAGATTGTCATGGAGAAAATGGTTGCTGAAATGCTGGAATCTGGAGTTATCAGGCCAAGTACTAGTCCTTTCCCTAGTCCAGTTTTGCTGGTTAAAAAGAAGGACGGCTCATTCAGATTTTGTGTTGATTATCGTGCATTGAATAGAGCTACTGTACCTGACAAGTATCCAATTCCGGTTATAGATCAGCTCCTTGATGAATTACATGGGGCAACAGTCTTTTCTAAACTTGACTTGCGTTCAGGATATCACCAGATAAGGATGGTTGAAGCTGATATTCAGAAGACATCATTTAGAACAGTGGAAGGTCATTATGAGTTTGTGGTGATGCCTTTTGGCCTCACCAACGCACCAGCCACCTTCCAAGCTTTGATGAACAAGGTCTTCAGGAAATTCATGAGGCGATTTGTCTTGGGTTTTTTTTTATGACATTCTGATATATAGTAGAGGAATGGAAGAGCATTTTATGCATTTACAGGAAGTACTAAAGGTGCTAAGGGATAATAAACTATATGCCAACCGTAAGAAGTGTTCTTTTGGAGTATCACATGTGGATTAACTGGGGCATATCATTTCTGCAGAGGGTGTAGCTACTGATTTGGCAAAAACAGAAGCAATGCGACTATGGCCTACTCCAAAGAATGTCAAACAATTGAGGGGTTTTTTGGGCCTGGCTGGCTATTATAGAAGGTTCATTAGACATTATGGGACCCTGGCCAGACCATTAACAGCTCTGTTAAAGACTGATCAGTTTGAATGGACTCAAAAGGTTCAAATGGCCTTTGATGAACTGAAGCAGGCGATGTGTAGTGCTCCTGTTTTGGCCTTACCAGACTTCAATGACACCTTCATAGTGGAATCTGATGCTTCATGTTTCGGGGTAGGTGCAGTATTGATGCAACAGAAGAATCCCATAACATTTTTCAGCCATGCATTGACAGCCAGAGAACAGTTAAAACCGGCGTATGAAAGGGAGCTTATGGCTATAGTAATGGCTGTCCGGAAATGGAAGCATTACTTGATTGGCCGTCGGTTTCATGTCCATACAGATCATCGGAGTTTGAAGTATTTACTGGAGCAGAAGGAAGTAAATCTTGAGTATCAGAAGTGGTTAACACGGTTATTAGGTTTTGACTTTGAAATATTCTATAAACCTGGCTGCGAAAACTTGCAGTGGCAGGATTTATACAGGGACATTGATGAGGATGTGGGCATTCAAGCAGTGGTTCAGCAGTTGAGGGACAGATCTTTGCAATCTTCCAAGTATCAGTTATTGGATGGACGGTTATGGTCTAAACACAGGCTGGTTATTCCCAAGCAGTCTCGATTCATTCCATTGATTCTTTCTGAATGTCACGACAGCAAATTTGGTGGTCATTCTGGGGTGTTTAAAACGCTGAAAAGAGTTCAGAGGTCGTTCTATTGGGCTGGTATGCTGAAGCAAATACATGAATATGTGGCAGAATGCTCGATATGTCAAACCCATAAACACTCAACTCTATCACCGGCGGGTCTTCTTCAACCACTGCCCATTCCAGCACACATTTGGGAAGATGTCAGCATGGACTTCATTGAAGGGTTGCCAGTTTCGAATGGGTCTAATGTGATATTGGTGGTGGTCGATAGATTAAGCAAGTATGGCCATTTTCTGACTTTAAGACACCCGTTTAATGCTCTGGACGTGGCTCGACTTTATGTCACTGAAGTAGTAAAATTACACGGGTTTCCCATAAGCATTGTTTCGGATCGGGGTCAAGTGTTCTTAAGCTCTTTCTGGACAGAAGCATTCAGATTGGCTGGTACAAAACTGAAGTACAGCTCTTCGTATCACCCACAAACAGACGGTCAGACTGAGGTCTTGAACCGTTGTTTGGAAACATACCTTCGTTGTTTTTCATCAGTTCACCCGAAGACTTGGCAGAAGTATTTGTCATGGGCTGAATTGTGGTACAACACCTCTTTTCATAAATCTTTGAAGACTACCCCATTCAATGTGGTGTATGGAAGAGACCCACCTGCATTACTTCCGTTTGAGTTGGGTTCTACTAACAACTTTGAACTGGAAAAGTCATTACAAGAAAGGGATAAAATGCTTATTCAGTTGAAACAGAGTCTAGAACGTGCACAACAGATAATGAAAAATCAGGCCGACAAACATAGACGAGACATTGAGTTCTCGGTGAATGATATGGTCTACCTTAAATTACGACCATATCGTCAGAAAACTGTTTCACGTCGTTTCTGCCAGAAGCTCGCAGCTAAGTTTTACGGTCCTTATAAAGTCCTTGAAAGGATTGGTAAAACTGCTTACCGGCTTCAGTTGCCAGAAATTCACGGATTCATCCGGTTTTTCATGTCTCTCAGTTGAAGAAAGCTCTAGGGAGCACTGATGTTTGTACCAATCTCCCTCCAGTTTGCATTGAAGAGTCGGCTATGTTCAGCTTTCCAGAAGATGTGGTGGACAAGTGTTATAGTCCTGAAGGTAATCTGGAGCTGTTGGTGAAATGGATTGATCATCCGGTTGAAGACAATTCTTGGATCACTTCCAAAGACTTTGTGCAATAGTTCCCTTCATTCAAGCTTGAGGACAAACTGAATTTTTATGGGGGGGGGGGGTATTGATAGATACCACAAGTCATATTTCAGAAAGAAGAACAAACCATTGACTGACGTGGCAGATTCGGTTGAGATGGCGGTTGAGGATGTTAGGCCAGCTCAGCAATGAAGGAGTCAACATGAAGAGTTGACCAGAGGAGATACTGAATATAAATAAGAAAGGAACGAGAGCTAGTTCTTTTATGCTTGTTGTTGTTATCATTTGACGCTATGAGTCTTATGTACACAGTCGCTATGAGACTGTCACTTTAGTTTGTCATTCGATATGAGAGTGATAAGCTAAGTGAACTACAAGCTGTATCTCTTTCTTCATTCAATATACTCATTCATTCATTCAATTACAGAGTTAAGGATAACATAGATCTATCAACTGCTATATTTAGAATTTAACGTTTATGAATAATACTAAAATGTCCACAGCCACAAATTCAAAACATGTAACTTTAGAAGTAAGATATAAAAGTGTGCCAAAAAGGTATAGCTATTGAGAAACAGTCCGATGTCTCAGTGGCTACATCAGATGTCATCGAAACCCATGTATATATAATCCTACAATAGATCCAACAAAATTAAATCAACAAAATATGAAAAAAAAAAAAAAAAAAAAAATACAGAGTCTATATGAATCCTAATTTCAACTCTCCAACGACTCGTTTTTGTATGAGGGGTTATAAAAGACGTCTAGCTGGTTTTAAAGGTTCCCTCTTAAGAGCCCTCAGCCTTTTCGTATTGAGGAATTTCTTGAGGCGGTGGTTGCTTTTGTGATGTTTTGTTGTTGTTCAGTAAGTTTTTCGCATATAAAGACCCGAAAACGATGACCTGATCGAATGAACTTATAGTTAGTCAAAGTATCAAAAGTATAACGTATACTAACTAGAGTGCCTAAGTATTTAAAGGATGTAATGGTTCAAGTTCCAAAAAGATGTAAGAGAATCAAAGATATACCGATCCAATACATTGCTCCCAGCTAAGCGGATGAGAGAACCAAATGCATGAGAGCATGATGCTCGCAAGCTTTATTAAGAAAAGGATGAGAAAGGGATGGTTATAGTTATTAAGACGGATTAGTTTGATTAAGATCAGGTTTGTTTTTTACCTGTCTGGTCGTCATGATTGCAGCGAATGTTAGAGCACCAAATGTCCTAATGGTGTAAGAAATGAAGAACTGGCTCGCTGTTGCAACCTGCACATTATTAGTCTCTGGTGAGTTCAGTGAGAATATTAAAGAGACAAGAAAGGAAGATCGTATCATGTGATTTCATCCATTTGTTTTGGATCTTAGAATCATTGATTTGTTTGGATTACAATAAGACTCATTTGGACGAAACATGATATTGTAACGACTAAGTAGAAGAATAGAGGAAACTTAAACTTACTGTGGAAAGTAAAGCGATATCGAGTAGACAATCTCTATGCCGAGAAACGAAATCTACAGCTAGTAGTAAATGGCCTTGCAACACAAGTCCTACACAAATAAGATTGTATAGACCTATAATCAAAGAGCATGTATTGTGTGATCTTCTTTTAGAAGGTGTAAGCACTAATGTCTATGAAATGAATTCTGAATATGAGAGACATGGAGCACTATCAGACACAGGGGAAGCTTAGGAAAAGTTGCTACTAATCACATGTTAACATCACTAACATATGACACAGATCCAGCCTATTAAATCAGGTCTAACAGTCAAACTAAATAGAGCTTAGCTATTTTAACCCAAAAAACGAGAAAGAATAAAGATAAAGTCTTCTTTTTATAGAATCTTCTTGTGAGAAAACGACTAACCGGATACAATGACAGTGACAGTAAAAGATTGCAGCATTAAGTAAGAGTCTCACCAGTGAAACTCAGAACACAAGAACAAAGTGTTGTGTAGAATATTTGGTTATGTATCTCCATATTATATCCTTTAAAGAGTTTGTCTTGGAATGTGCTTGTAAAGCCATCAAAC
Source organism: Orychophragmus violaceus (assembly GCA_030180135.1). Lineage (NCBI taxonomy): Eukaryota > Viridiplantae > Streptophyta > Magnoliopsida > Brassicales > Brassicaceae > Orychophragmus > Orychophragmus violaceus. The sequence goes on along the minus strand of CM058238.1, from coordinate 14,178,763 downwards.
CTGTTAGACCAAACACACAATCATGATAAATAACAAAGAAGTATCGAGATTCCTAATCAGAACAGAATCTCAGAATAATCACATAAAACGGTGTAAAGAGTAACACAGATACACATACCCAAGATAACCAGCCATTAGGGAAACACCCCAAACAGTATTTTCTCTTCCCTTATTGTACGGACTAATATCATCTCCTGCCTACATCTCAAATTTACATAAACAAACATCAGTACATCTTATGTTGATGTTCACGGTGATTGTGATACTCTTAACTAACCAAAGCCTTTGAAAAAGATTGGGAAATGAGTATAGAGCAGAATCATACCGGGAAAAGAATAAAGACAGAGCACCCAAGAGTCACCAAAAAAGCCACTAAGTAGTCAAATCCCTTGTACTTTTTCTGCATGATGAGAGTTCCCCAAACCTGTCCAGAGCACATATATAGGTATGGTGTTGCTAAACTCGAATCTCTTTTACCCAAAAAAGAATGTTGCAACTTACCATTACTGGTATCATTTTGGCACATTTTGCTAGAGTTTGGACGGGGAAGCTCACATACTTGAGAGCCTAGAGGCATTACAGATGGTAAAAGCAATAGCTATAAAGGTTGACAAACTAAGTCATAAACTAAGAGTAGAAGTGAAAAGATAAAATCCTACCTCATATTGGCATGTTGTGGTTAAGATGTTAGTCACTGATATAAGGCAGTATTTGTAAACAGGAGCTACAGGATCCAAAACTTTCTTGCTTGCCTACAAATTAAAACAATCCAAATCGAATTCTTCAAACTTTGGTATACAAGTACGAATTGTAATTTATAAACACAAGTTGGGTTTTTGGTAGTTACCAGTAAAGCACCAGCAGAAACAGCTGAAGTAGTAAGGCGATTGCAGAAAACCAGAAACAAAGAGTACTTAAAGAACTCCTTGTTCAATCCATAAGGAACTCTCATTATCTTCTCCTACAAAACCCACAAAGAAAATTTTAATTTTAAACTAAATTTCAATAGAGATTTCAGACATTTGTATGTATCAGGACAACACAAACAGACCTGGAGAACACCATAGATGACAAGAGTAGACATAATGCCGGAAACCGCGAATACACCTTTCCATAATTTGTTCTCCTTCACTCCGTTTACTGTCTCCATCCACCACCTCTCAATTACTTCGTTTATTTCTGAGGGACATAACCAAAAGGAATCACAATATACAAAGCTTTGATTCGTAATGTAAGCGTGCGAAACTACACCTTTGTAGCTCAGAGATTTCAAACTTACACGAGGAACGGATACAATACAGCGGCCGATCCGGTGAAATCGGAGAAAATATGTCTGTGCCTCTAAAACAGGTTAGCCGGAAGAAAATTTCCGGCGACTCGATCCGATTTTCTACCGTCCTCTCTTCTTTAAAGTTTAACCCTTTTTCTAAAGTTCAGCTCGTTGGGGTTTTCAAAGGATCCGCCACGTCAGCACTCGAAAATGCGCATGTTTGAAACGAGCCAAAAGGTCCGCAAAAATCGCCCTTGTTAAGAGGTACACTAAACACCACTTGCTTCCAAATATGTAAGTGCGCTAGATTAAATATAGATAAATTTTGATTGAGACCAGTCTTATGTTGTTTCTGTCTGAATCTTGATCACGGAAACATCGGGAACGGTCAGGATATTCTGGTAAGAGTGCATTCAGAGTGCTTAACCAGAGACATTTTCGGTTCAGCACGATGTGATTGTGGAAACCAGTTGGAGTTAGCCATGGAGTTAACTGACAAAGACCGAAGAGGCGTGGTTGTGTATCTTTGTGGTACAAGGGAAGAAGCAAAGGTCTTGGTCACAAGCTTAGAGTCGAGACCGGAGATGAATCCAAACTACCGTAAGCTGATTGGAGATGAACCGGAAGATGAGTAGAGTCGAGACAAAGATTTCTCTCCTTAATCCTTTAAACGCCCGTAGTGTTCCGGTATGATATGCTCAAGAATTCCATGATAAAACTACTTGATTCTCTGTTTCGATGCATTCATAAACAAAACTAACGAACCTAATGTATGTGATGTATTCTTAGACTCGAAGAAACATAGAGAAGAAGAAGAGAGAAGATTGTATGGTCATGAGATATTGCATGGGAGGACTCATGGCTTGTTTATAAAGTCAGCAAACTTTCAACATAAATATTAAAAAAAAATCTTATGAGAATTGATTCTCATAATTATAATTATGTTTAATTGATTCACACAGTAAAGTGTGTTTGATTTTTAACATTAAAGGCTTTATTATAGGAGATATTTGTTGACTAAATCAACAATGTATTCATAATATATTAAGACCAAAATTAATAATATTTGGGTATATAATCCATTACACAAAGCCATAAGCATTAAAGCGAGTACGTAACTCCTTTAGTCTCCAAGTTGTCCATTTCGGACTTCAATTTCTCATTCATCTGAACTACATTTTTAACATTCTAATACACCACTTGTAGTGTCCGCAGCGACGATTATATCGTGCCTAAGAATTGGTCATTTCGATGAACGTATTCACCGGAAACCTGACCGAAATATGGTCTAAACCATTTCCGTAAAACGAGTTCCAACATACACCACTTGAAGATGGCTACAAGAACAATAGAAATGGGGAGAAATCGGATGAGAAGTTTAAGGATGTCTCCCAATATAGAAGACTTGTCAAAAATTGATATATCTCACCCTTATAAGGCCGAATATATGTTTTGCAGTCAACCAAGTGAGTCAATACATGTATAACTCATAGTTTATCACTGGTCTATGGTGGAATGGATACTTAGATATCTCAAAGTGATCCCCGACCAAGGTATATGGATGAGAAAGAATGATAACACCAAATTTTCATTGGAAAAATTTTGGTGACTTGAAAGACAAAGAAGTAAAAAGTTGTACCTTGATTAAGTGCGGAAGTGGAATATACAGCGATTAGGAAGCTAGCTAGTGAATTGGCTTGGCTCAAAGTTCTTCTTAAAAACTTTGGTATTGAGCAAGAAAGACCGAACACCATGCATTGTGATAACTAAGTTGCGATTCACATTGCTACTAACTCGGTATTCCATGAAAGAACCAAGCATATTGAGATTGAATGCCACAAGGTTCGTGAGAAGATTGAAGAAGGTGTTATCTTGCTATGTTATACAAAGAGTGAAGACCATTGGCAGATATATTTACAAAGGCTGCAAGTCTAAAAGTTTGCAACAACATCTATGGAAAACTAGGACTTGTGGAACTTACACATCTTTGATCCATGTTCCCTAATCCATGAACTTCACACTCTTTTCCCCTTAACATAATTTTGTCTCATGTGGTATTATATGTTAACGCTTTTAATGAGGTGGTGCTTTTGGATTTCCAAACTTAGCCTTCTTAGATGACTCTAACGACTAAGCTTGAGGAAGAGTATTAATCAAGCAAATGAATATTTAGGAGAAAAGATATGTACTTGGGATGACCATATATGATTTTAAGAAGAGAAGATAAACATTTAGGAGGATGGAATATCCTTTTTGGTTTAGGTTAAACTAATGACTTATATATTAGAATCTCTTCCTCATAACAGTTTGAAAACTTATTCTCTCCACATTCTCCCTAATCTCCCTCTAATTCTTTTAAATACTTAATCTAATATTTTTAAATTCTAATAGAGGTGTGGTTGTGTATCTTTGTTGCCACAAAGGAAGAGGCATCGGTCTTGGTCACAAGCTTAGAGCTTATAACTTGCATGACTGAGGACACGACACTGTTCAGGCAAATTTTGAACTTGGCCTAGCCTTTGGATGCTCGTGAATATGGTTTTGGTGCTCAGATCAGCCATATTACATATATTCGGATTTGGTTTGGTTTTAATCGGTTCAATTTTATTGAGAGTTACATTATTTAATTAGAACCAAAATTGTAAATTGGTTTGGTTATTGGATTAAAAATTATAGTTAACAATTCAAAAAAAAAAAATTCAATTTTATTGGTTTTGGAATGGTCTTTAATGTAGATGCTTAGAGGTATAGGAGTGAGAACAATAAGGCTGATGACGAATAATCCGGCCAAGTTCACAAGACTGAAAATGTGTACTGAAAGGGTATATATTTATTGTAGTCGGTCGTGTGTTGGTGGTTAATAGCAGATATAAAATGTATTTTCATAGGAACAATTATGAATGTTTAAAGAATTATGAGAACATAATTGTAAATAAACAATGAAAATTTATATGAAAAATTTAGAAAGTATTGGGGTCTTATGCCTCCTCTCACTGTATGTGCTCCCCCGGTGTGGTGACACCAACTCACCATTCACCAATGAAAACAGAAAGTACAGACCAAACGCAAGAAAATGGGTCACGTTTACGTCTCTGATATTGATAAGCCTTTAGCTTCAGACCATAAAGCTTTTGATAAAGAAACGAAAACTCTTTAATTTTGTATATGTTTGTAATCAATTTCATTACAGTGTCAAGAGTAATACCTGTATAGAATTCAATCATACGCATGACCAATATTATGTAAAATCATCAAACATAATTACTTGGAACAAAGAAAAGAATAAAACATTTGATTCCAAAACATTTTATTTGTAACACATGCTTATTTTAGGCCTATTAAAAGCCCAAATAAGAATATATTTTTCCTTTTTTTTTTTGGTCTGGGAATATATTTTTCCAACTTCACTGATTTCGTGAATGGCAGTCATAGATTCAAAAGGAAGAACCACAGCAAATTGTGTTTTAAGCCCAAGCTTATTTTCAGGCCCGCGAAGAGTTCTAAATCAGTAGAGCCTTTATGTTTGGCCTTTGTTTTGAAAGTCCCACATCGGGAGACTGGGAAAAATAAGCAGCCGAAGTTGCACTATAAATAAACGTCTCCTTGTTTCATTTCAAATCACGCAGCCATGTGGTGAGCACAAAGCGAACTATTCTTTCGCCTTTTACTAAAGAATACCGTGTGCTCTCCTCGCTAAGTGGCATACGCCTATTTTTGGAAGGTTCCACTCTAGTGGGCCCCAACAACCAATTAGTTTAATAATTTTCGTTAGTTGAGCTGTTCACTTTGTACCGGTTCTCTGGTTTTTTTTTTTGTCAACTGTATCGGTTCTCTGGTTAAATGTCTGGCTTGACTTGTCTTAAAAATCAATTCAGTTTCAATTGATTTAATGCCATTATACTGAAAATGTTGTTCAAATTAATAAAAAGCATATATTGAAAGGGGCTTTTGAAGGTGAGAACCAAAGTCGCAAAAAGGGAGTTTTTCGACCTGGATGATTAGTCTAACGACATGAACCATTTAGTCACAATAGTGTTCGTAATTAGTATTTTTTTCTTTCTATGAATGTGGACTGAATAAACTGAACAATTTTGTAAAATCCAAAATTTTGATGAGTATCTCTCTTTTGAATTCGTGAATTATCATGTCGAACATTGTGGTAACATTCTTGTTTATATATAAACATTCATGCTCTCTGTCTCCTTGTATACAATGCTCCTCATCTCAGAGTCGAATGGTTTTGGTTAGTTTTTCTTAAGAATAGCAAGCGGATACTATTTTTAGTACGGGATATATGAACAAGTTAAATGTCGCTTTTGTATTCTGAGTAACCGGTAGTTATATATATCTTCTAAATCTTGTTTTGGGTATCAATTAAGCTTTGAAAATAGTTAAGCATATGTAGCTGAGAAGAAGACCGATCCTAAGGCTAAAATCAACATTTTTTTTCAAATTGATAAAGTAATCAAAGTGGAAACGAAGCCGTGACCGCTAACCGAAAAAAATGTTTATTCTCCAGAACCAGATTTGACATAATAATCAAACCGGTCGAACCAGAGATAGAATATCATAAAGAAGGGGCAAATTAATCACCCAACTTACAATACTCAATACTGCTACTTTGATAAATCTTGTAGTGATCGATTCGCTATTCTAATCTCTGCCTCTTTCCGGTTAACATCGTTTGATCGATAACCGAACTCGAACCTAACCCAAATCTCTTAACCGAACCAGAACACGTCAAAGAATCACATCTTCCCGACGGGCCGCTATTTCTAAACGAGATAGGAGTCGGAGGTGATTCAAAACGCTGCAATTGCGTTTGAGGCGGTGGGTTCACCCATCTCGGCAGCGGTCCTGCCACGAGTAGCGTTTGAAGAAGCGGTCCAGCTTCCACCACCGCTTTTAAAAGCTTTCCCGTTTCCGGAAAAGCTTTCCCCATCACGAGAGCGTCTAGAGGATCGGGTTGATGATGATCTCCGAGGATCGTCGACGGCGGAGGATGATGAATGGTCAGGAAGCTGGAGAGTTCTGAGGAAGAAGCGGGAGAAGAAGATCCGTCACGAGAGAAGAAGCTGTTTGACTCAGTGTTGCTTCTTGAATTAAAACATTGAGATAATTGTTGTATAGCTTCATCTCGTTCTTGTTGAGTGGACTTGAGTAGCGTGAGAAGTTGATTGACTTCTTCTGAATGTGTTCTTGATCTCTCATGGACTTCCATTTTCAATGTTTCTAGCTCGAACAGAGTATTCTGTAGGTTCTGTCTCATTTCATCAATGCTCTGCATCCCAAGAATTATAAACAAGAAGAATTCACAATTAGAATATCGAAAGAAAAACGATGAACCCCAAGAAAAACGTGTGATGATACCTCTTGGTGAAGCCACATAGAAGAATAAAAGTCATCCATTTGTGTTTGGTTATACTCTGTTTAAGACTAAGAATGATCCCTCTAATCGGTTTCTTTAACCTATATAGAGTATATGCATATACAGCGAGGCATAAATGTAATTAATGTAACATTTCAGTGCATTGCTTGGTTTTTAGAAATATCTAACAAATAGAAAAACAAGAAAATGGGTTATTTTCTATAGAATACCCTTAAAGGGTCATGAACCCATGTGAGACCGAGAAAAATGAGTATAAAATAAAAATCTAATCTGGATGATTGAGCTTGGAATTTTTTTTTTATATAATTATATTAACTTAGTATGGTTTTAATTAATTATAAGCTTTAATTTTAATAATAAGAAGAAGTGTGTTCCAAATTTGCAAGCATTTTGTGTTGTTGTTGAAAACACACTATGTGGTCCAAATCATCTATTTTGGTGTGGTTCCAAGTTATGATATTTTTTATAAATATTATTTTAATCATATTTTATAATAAAAAATAGTATAAATATATTGGTTCAACTTACAAATTATTATTCATAAAAATTTCTTTATTTGAAAATTTCAAATAGACACAAATAATTATTCAAAATTTATATGTTATCATATTAATTTCAATTTCTAAATTTTATCATTTAAACATCATTGTGCACCATTTATTTTATATAAACTTGTTCATATGGTATGTTTTTCTTACATAAACCACTTGAATCATACTGTTCTATCTAATCTCATGTTACCATTTGAAGCCTATATAGTTATATTAATGTTTAGAATTCTTAACACATACTACTTAAGTTTTTACTCATTATTTTATTTTGTTTTGGTAATATTACAAACAGGCATTAGTCAATTAGTAGGAATATATTGTATATGTTATGAAAAACTAAGCATTGATTTAATTCTGTTATTCATTATAGAACTATATGAGTAGTAAAAACAATAAAAAGAACCATATAGTCAAAGAAGAGTCGTAGTATAACGTACGTCCATTATCATTATCTTTCATGTGACTCAAGCTTAGATAGAAGTCCATTATCATTTATGTTTCATCGACGTCAACAAAGAGTTCTGTTAGAAACCGACTGACATGGTTAGAAGTTACAAATCAACCATAACGCTTATAAGTTATAACTGGTTAATCATAATAAAAGAAAAAAAATCTGAAAACTTGCATTTGATATGTAATTGACTTACTACACATTCCTAAGCAAGTATATACTAGTATTCATTTAATTACCCAATGATTGCACTGCAGCGGATTCTCGTGCACAAACTTACAAAAACATATGCAAATTCAGACAGATCCAGTTTAGGTCGCAGTATTTTTGTTGTTGTGATATGTGCATTTTTGTTTGTATGCAAACTTAGTTAAATACTTGTATGACATTGGCTTGTGGACTGCCCAAGAAATATATTTGATATGTTATGTGGCATACAATATAATTTTTTTTTCCTACGATAAATGTTTACTTGTTATATAATTACATTTGTCTTTGCTTTAATGTAGATGGTGCACTATTACGTTGTTATGCAAATATTCTTTACACACATAATACCCAAAACCACTATTATACAAAACATTCTTGTCGAGCTTCGTGGCATGAATTTCCATTTTTTTTCTCCACTTCAGATTTTATAAACTTCTAAACAGTTCAGGCTCACAATTTTGCTTTATGACGTTACTGATCTTCTTAAAGCATATATACATACTTCAGATTTTATAAACTTCTAAACAGCTCAGGCTCACAATTTTGCTTTATGACGTTACTGATCTTCTTAAAGCATATATACATAAACTTTGACTCTGGTTATAAGTTTATGATACATTAATAGAAAGCAAACTTTAGTAGTACAAAAGAAATATCAAATATCTAACCATATACACTAGTATTCCACAAATAAAAAGACATGAATCATGTGATGAACTTAACCAACCAAGTAGTTGCGTCGACTATTGATTTCCATTTGTTGAAGATTCTTTATATTAAATTAAGTTAGAAATAAATTCTTTTCAAATATAGAGTTATCTAATTATTTTTATTTGACAATTATTAAATGTTATTAATAACAATTATATTCCAAAATTAGAGATAAATCTGGATTTCAGTCTAGGAAATCTTGATTATAAAAATGATGAACTTGACCAACAAGTAAAAAGTCAAATATATCTATACAAATTTTAGATAGTGAATAAAACACATCCCATACCATGACAAAGAGAAGAGACATTGAGACTTATAAATACTCATCTATATACAAAACCCATTAAAAACTAGATTAGTAATTCTTACAATTTGTCTTGAGCTATATATATATATTATTTACTTGCAATATTTTCTTTTAGTTGCCCTATCAACCTTATGGAACTCGTGATTTTGGCATTTTCTTGGACGGCACATGGCAACAAGAACAAGTCATATATAGACTATACTCATCTTTCGTGACTTGGACCTTGTACTGAAAAACTATTACATGTGTCTACACGTTTGGATGATTTCGTCCATTAAGTCGGCTTTGGCGATACTAAATGCTTTGACTATCAATTTGTATTTATCTTCAAAATGTTTGTCACACAAATAAATTATTTCGACCCTCCCAATCGTTACCATTTTTAGATGGTCGAGTGGTCCACAATAGTACTTGGCACAATTTTGCTTTCTATCCCAACCATTTTTGCTGTCGGATGGTACAGCTCCAACCATATTTTCTTGACTGTTAGAGCGATTTCATATACTGAAAAATATGTTCGATCTTAATTTTACGACTAACCAAAACATCTATAAAAATAATTTAACAAGTCTATTAAATAAACCAAAATTATACTAATTTAATCATTCAGCTGTCAGCTTACGGCTAGTTAAAGGCTGGACATACCATCATGGCATAGGGGGCATACCCAGTTTAGCAGTACCAAACGAGGATTCACCTATTTTTTTTAAACGATATTTTTGAATTGATTAAATACGAATGATACAAAGAATAAAACATGAACCAAAACAATCATAATGGAGATAGTCTCAGATGATTAATTCATAGGTGGTTCCTTCATTGGTGGTTCCGGCCAATAAATAAGAACCTTTTCTGATAACTACTCTATAATTAAAGTCGGTCAATACTCTCTCTAAAATTTCTATTTGAATGTTTATGTTTTTTTCTTGTAAAATTAGAAAGCACTTTTCAATATTAATTGCGAACACATACCTTGAGGTGCACGAGTAGTTGACTAGTAATCAAAGCTGCAGCAGAGCATAGAGAATATTGTTCCTCAAATATAAGGAAAATAATTGGTTACTACAACCGAAAATATTTAATTAGTATGACTGAAAATTTGACTGAAATGATAACTCGTTAAGTCGTTATAGTAACCCTCCTTTCAGAAAAAGAAAAATAAAACTCCTAGGCTTTGTGATATGCTTCCATCAACAAAACCAAAATAAAAATGTTGGTATATAGTAAAGCTATTTTTATCAATGAATATGTTTATCATAATTGAAGTAATTAAGAGTTCAAAAATGAATATATCCTTTTTACTCCAACAGAAGTAAAAGTTATAAATGTTTGGAGTATTAATATTTTGGGCTGGTGTACGCTTTTTACTCAAATTGTACCTATTTTTTTTTTTTTGGTAAAACAAATTGTACCTATTGTGCATGCCTCGAATGATGAAGATGAATGAAGATTTTTATGGCCAGAGCTGGTTAATACGGCAAACAACTCTCAGATTAGTGGCAAATCGTGGATCATTTTTGGAGACTTCAACCAAACGTTAAATTCTGATGAGCACTCCATTTCGACGTTCCTTAATATTGATATGAGAACAAAGGAATTCTTGGAATGCCTTTTAGATGCCTCACTCATATGCTCAGAGTTTTATCCCTAGAGTTAATACTGAAAATGCACAGACGTGATAATAATATATAGTGTATCGAATCCACAGAGACTCTAGACCTTACGATAGATTGTAAAATTATCAAGTTAAGCTAGGAGAAATCAATTAGAAACTAAATAGCAAGCATAAAGTAAATCAGTAGCAGGAGTGGTTTGTAAGCAATCAACTAAAAGCGCTAAGTCTAGGGAGTTCTCGGGAAATCAGACAAGTAAATTAACTATCAGTCATGATCAAATTAAGCACGGTTCTAGAACTCAAACACAGATATAGAATTAACCAACTTTCGTTGCGAGAATTCTCTAATTCTAATTAGTAGAAACCCAAATTTCTTTGCAATTCCTAACAGATTAAACTAGCCTTAAGTGCAAGTTCGATATGTTCACAATTCAATTAAACCAAATTTCTTTGCGGATAAATAAATTGCTCAACCTAAATAGTTCAGATTCTAAATCACACTTTCGTGTCAATTTAATAACCTAAAGTCTAGATTCTAAGTGATCAAGTTAGAAACTAGTATTAAGCACAATTCAGGTTGAAGAACAATTAAGTTATGAATCCTAAACTGATAAATTAATCTAACAAGTCATGAAAACCTTTATGAGAATCCCTAAACCTAACTATGAATCTCCTCAGACATGATCAATGGAACACAAATCAATGAATAAGTAAATATCATAAAAAGAGAGTAAGAATAAAAGGGGTTCGAAATCTTTTCCAAAAGCAGAAAGCAATACAGGTTCAGATCAGCCCCAAAAGCTCTAAAATCTCTATGCTCAAAATATGAAAGCGTATGAAAAGCGTAAGTAAGCGTAGCCTAAACAAGTGGCTAAATACCCTAATATAATGGTCTAATCACGGCTGGGGCTTCCTTGTAATTATGAGAAACTTCTGGGCCAAAGTGCAATTTCCAAACTCTTCATTAAACCGCCGAGAATTGTCTGACTCGCATGTGTGTCGATCGATGCAGATCTCTGTTTTGACCCTTGATCGCTCCATTTCAGTTTCGGACGATAGTCCTTTGTTAATACCATCTTTGCTAGGTAGCGTAAGGATAGTAAAATGCTTATGTGACTGATTGGTGAACGTAGAACCGCTAGGATATCGCTTAATCTGAACGTTGATTGTACGTGATGGATATGCGTGGTAGAACTGTGCTAGGGCTTGCGTGTAGGGCGTTGGACATCCTTGATCGTCGGAGGAGGGTCTTGGCGAGGCCTCCCGTGGTGGTGCGTTGGACGCATTGTGGGGCGGTGAGGCTCGTAGGTGTTCATGAGTGTGAGCTTGGAGCTCGTATACACGATTGGGCGTAACATTGCGTGGTGAAGCCTTCAGGAGTTGTTTTCAAGGTGATATTAGCATAGGACAAAAATTTGTAATTGTGTGGCGCAAGCCGGGATCGCGGGTTCCTTAAATCCGCCATCGTTAGGTAATTGTGTTTGAAACAATTACTCAGTCTTCCTTCCTTTTCCCGTCCTCTTTTTCTTGCAGGTCCGGATGCAGGATTGATCGATCGAGTGACGTGACTAGTGGATTTGAATAAGAAGGAAGCTCCCAGGCGCCTGGGACCAGCTGAAAAGGCGGGCCAGTCAGACCGTTCCAGTTTGACGGATGCCTGATGATATGTGCATAATTTATAGATTTTAAGATTTATAATCTATTTAGTTTTGTTACATAATATATTTATTTTCATGCATTTAGATATAAAATTATACATTTAAGGGTTAGAACCGTTAAGATTAAGGTTATGCATGTTTTAGTATCTTTTGGAGTTTACTTTGAATTCTTAGGTACAAATGAGGAGTGTGGAATATTACAAATGGGAGCACATGAAAGAAAATCATGATAAATTTTTGTGGGTCAACGATGAGCTGATAATGCAAAGAGCCAATGGATTGGTTCATACGTGAGTGTGGTCAAACGAAGTCAACAATTGTGTGCTCGTGTTGACCATGTGGAAGACGTGATGTGAGAAGACGTAACGCGAATCAGCCGGCGAACGTAACTCCCATAAGGCTTTGCCCCCCCTCCCCGAGTCGATGACGCAAAGCCCCCCCCCCCCCGACTGATGAGTTGAGCGCGAGCCATTACGCGAGCTTGGCCGCGTCGCTCGCGGTCCACCCTAGCGGCGAGAGTGAAGCCGCAATCTTCTCCGCGGTTGGCCTTGCGGCGGCGAACCGAACCGCGAGCCAAATGAGCCGTGTTAACCCGCGGTTAGGCCAGCGGTGAAGAACCGAACCGCAAGCCTTTTGACCGAAGCCACCGTGCGTACCGCGATTAACGTCGCGGTAGTGCACCAAGCCGCAAGCTTCAAGAGGAAACATGCCGTGTCACCTTGCGGTTCGACCAACGGTTCAGAACCAAGCCGCAAGCCCTCAGCGGTTCACATGGAGACCACGAGACAATTCGAATATGTTTACGCGGCTTGATTGCGGTCCGTGTTGCGGGAAGGACTAAACCGCAAGGATGCTTGCGGATCACGTCGCGGACATATACAAACCGCAAGCGAGCATAATTTTCGTTGACTTTTCCCTTTTGACCAGCCATATATCCAATTGAACCGGGTCAACACCCGGTTTGTCCCGGGTTGACCCGGTTCGTCACTATTCACCATATAAGCCAAAAAAACCTAATTTTTATTCTCTAAGCTTTCTTTATTCCAAAAACCTCTCTTTGAATATTTGAGAAGAAAGTTTCAATCTTTTATTAATCTAAGAATTATTTGTGTTTGATTTATTTTCCCCTTTCTTTAATCTTTCACTAATCATCATGTTTAACATCATTCTCATGAATTTTGTTGGACTAAGCATGATTAGTGAGTAGTTTCATTTGAGGTTTATGGGTTAGGTAGATTAGGGTGATTTAGAGTGATTCATGGATGCTTAAGGCTTAATTATGGTTGATCCTTCCTATCTAAATGTGCTTATTGCTAGATTGACATTGATTAATTTGGTTTAGATGAATTGGGTTTTATTGCACACCATGTGTTCGATGAAATGCTAGATTGGATTTTTATGGGAATTTACATGTTTTAGCTCATGAAAGTGAATGTCTAAAGTGTTTATTAGCTTAAGAGAACTTGAGATTAATGCTTGCCTTGTTTTTATTCACAAATTAGAATTTGATCTTGACTAAGGATTAGGCAAAGTAATTAGTGCCAAGAGATTGGACTAATTGATTGATTGGTGCTCTTGCTTAGGATTAGCATCTATGATGATTGTTTAAGCATCCTTGATAGCTCTAGATTGCCCAAATCATTGACCTTGACCCATTGGCCTTGCTTTTATTATTGAATTTTTGTGTTTAGTCTTTTGTTGCTTGCTTAATTAACTTGTTTATTTCATTTGGTTGCTCTTAGGATTTTTAGATTCACAACTTGAACTTGTTTGCTTGACTCTATTGGTATAGTGTATTCATATTGGTTTAATCCTCTCCCGAAAATGGTTCGATACCTCTTGCTACAACGATAAGCAAGAGGAATTGATACCTCTAGGATTGCAAAATCCTACTTATCACCTGAACAATGCGTCTCTGGTTCCCTCGGAGACGTGTGTTACACCTAATCTAAACTCGTGATTTTGTTTCGTTACATCCTTGGAAAATGTATGTCTTTGTACTTCTGAATTTGCATATTTGGGTACGGAAAACAAGTGAACAATTTATAAGGAGACGAGAAGCATCAAACCGATCGTACAAGTAGATGCATTCAGCTTTGTCTCCTCACATCTTTTCCCCCACAGCTTCACCAACTCAAGGGTTGATGAGAACTTTTTTCCTATTTGTTATGTCGTTTCTGGGGTGTGTTATAGCTGAAAACAATGGTTCTCGTATAGGTCGCTTAGGTTTGCAGCCTCGACTTGCGCCAATGGTTCATGTTGGAGACCAAGGCTATTGGGAATAGTGATTGTAACGTGTTAGATGAAAGTCCTCTCAGAGGAACCCATGGGTTTTTGTTTTACACAGCTTCATTCAAGAAAGCCGACACGTGAAATCATGTCTGAAATTGTTGATATCTTCATGAGTGAGGCAGAAAGTGATCTAGATTGTCCTTCTCAAGGAGGTGATTCCTCTGTCGAATTTGCTTTTCAATCTCTACGCCAAGAAAAGGTATGTTCTTGAAGACTATTAATTTATCTGTTTTTAAGTTGTGTAGATTCGGTCTTACCACAATTCCTCAGTCTGATCATGGGGGAACTCAACCAGTCCAAAAGACATAGTTTTTTTTTTCCGGGATTTTCTCAGTTGGGATGAAGAAAGAAGATCTCGAAAGATTAAACCTTACACTGATGTCACCTGAAATGGAAGATGAAGATTCCTCTGCGCCAACTTTCACCATCACAGTGGTAGCAATTTGCAAAAGTTAGATATATTTCTGCTTCTGGATTTTTGATATAGTTATTGGTTACAGGATGCAAGATCAAGAACATCAACAAGAGTATCATCTTCAGGTAGGGGAATGATGGTTCTTACGCTTTCGTCTCTCGAAGCTAAACCAGATAATTTCAGGAGGCCAAGTCATGTTTTCCCTCTCAAGTACAAAGACAGTGGATTTTTGAGGAGATCTGGTCACACTGAAGTTTTGGTAGGCTAATGATATTGGCTGGTTTACGTCCGATTTCTGTTCTTTCAGCCATTATTAATCAAGAAGATGGGTCTATGGCTTCACTACCGTATATGAAAAAGTTTGCTTCTGAACAAGACATTCCCATTGTATCTTGATTGATCTAATCAGGTAAAAAGATTGATAAATTTGGAAAAACAAGTGAAATGCATAACTTTGGCTAATATGACATACTTGTAGATATGGAAGAAAGCAAGATAAGCTTGTGGAGAGAATTCAATCATACGCAATTACGCATGGACGATCTTATGTAAAATCATCAAACATAATTACTTGGAACAAAAAAAAATTACTTAACAGAAAAAAAAAGGAAAAACATTTGATTTGGAACAAAGGTAGCATTTGATTCGTAACACATGCTTATTTACAGCCTATTAAAAGCCCAAATAAGAACGTTTTGATGTTCAACTTCACTAAGTCCTTAAAGTTAAGTCATATATTCAAAAGGAAGAAACGTAACATTTTATATTTAAAGCCAAATAATTTCAGGCCCTTTGAAGAGTTTTAAATCAGTAGCGCCTTTTTGGTCTTTGGTTTCAGAGTCCCACATCGGGAGACCGGGAGAAATAAGCAGCAGAAGTTACACTATAAATAATGGTCTTATTGCTTCAACTCAATTCACGCAGCCATGTGGTGAGCACAAAGCGAACTATTCTTTCGCCTTTTACTAAAGAATACCGTGTGCTCTCCACGCTAAGTGGCATACGCCTATTTTTGGAGGGTCCCGCTTTTGAGTTGGCCCCAACAACATTTAGTTTAATATTTTATCTGAATTGAGGTGTAATCTTTAAACCGACTTTCTGGTTAAATACTCGGCTTGGCATTAGGATCAATTTTTTTAACCGCCAAAATCGTTTAAACCTTAATTGAACTCGATTTTGCGGGTTTATAGTTAGTAACTCGATTAAAATAAATGTAATGTATTTAACCAGAATCGATTCAACCTTGATTTAATATCTCCTTTGATTATACAAAATCTTAGACTGAAAATGTTTGTGCAAATTTAATGAAAAACTTGTCTTGAAAAGGGCTTTTGAAGCTGGAGTTTTTTCGACCTTCTGGATGATTAGCTTAAGGACATGAACCATTTAGTCACGATAATGTTCTTAATTAGTTTTTTTTTTTCACTGTGGACTGAATAAACTGAACATTTTTGTAAAATCTAAATTTTTGATGATTATCTCTTTTGAATTAGTGAATTATCATATCGGAGATTGTAGTAGCATTATTGGTTATATATCTTCATCTTCTTCCTTTTTTGGTCCACAATATATAGATATATCTTCTAAATCGTGTTTTAAGTATTAATTAAGCTTTGAAAATAGTTAAGCATGTGTAACTGAGAAGAAGATCAATTCTAAGGCTAAAATCTACATTTTCAAATTATCAATCAAAGTGGTAACAAACCCGTGAACCAGATTTGACATAACAACCGAACCGGTCGAACCAGAGATAGAATCATAAAAAAGGGACAAAATAATCACCCAAACTTACAATACTTGTTGCTCTGATAAATTTCGTAAAATGATCGATTCGCTACTTTAACCTCTGCCTCTTTCCGGTTAACATCGTTTGATCGATAACCGAACTCAAACCTAACCCAACTCTCATAACCGAACCAAAACACGTCAGAGAATCACATCCCGACGCGCCGCTATTATCAACATCAGACCCTCTGAACGAGATAGGAGAAAACTCAAAACCCTGCGATTGCGTTTGAGGCGGTGGGTTTACCCAATTTGGCAGCGGTCCCGCCACAAGAAGCGTTTGAAGAAGCGGTCCAGCTTCCACCACTGCTTTTAAAAGCTTTCCCGTTTCCGGAAAAGCTTTCCCCATCACGAGAGCGTCCAGAGAATCGGGTTGATGATGATCTTCGAGGATGATCGACGGCGGAGAATGATGAATGGTCAGGAAGCTGGAGAGTTCTGAGGAAGAAGAAGGAGGAGAAGAAGATCCGTCATGAGAGAAGAAGCTGTTTGACTCAGTGGTGTTTCTTGAATGAGGGTTTTGGGTTTGGATAAAACATTGAGATAATTGTTGTATAGCTTCATCTCGTTCTTGCTGAGCATATTTGAGCAGAGTGAGAAGTTGATTGACTTCTTCTGTATGTGTTCTTGATCTCTCATTGACTTCCATTTTCAATGTTTCAAGCTCGAACAGAGTATTCAGTAGATTCTGTCTCATTTCATCAATGCTCTGCATCCCAAGAATTATAAACAAAAATGCACAATTAGAAAATCGAAAGAAAAACGATGAACCCCAAGAAAAACGTGTGATGATACCTCTTGGTGAAGCCACATAGAAGAACCAAAGTCATCCATTGATGAGCATCTGTGTTTGGTTATACTCTGTTTAGGACTAAGAATGATCCCTCTAATGGGTTTCTTTAACCTATTTATAGTATATGCATATACAGATACATAAATGTAATCAATGTAATACATCAGTGCGTTGCTTAGTTTTTTAAAATATCTATAAAATAAAAAACCTGAAAATCGATTATTTTCTGTAGAATGTCCTTTTCTAAAAAAGTCATGAACCCATGTGAGACAGAGGAAAATCAGTAGAAAATAAAAGTATAAACGGGATGGTTGAGCTCTGATTTATTAGTTCACATACTTGAAAAAAAAAACACTTCGATTTAATTATATTGGCAAACCTTTGAGGGTGCGGTTGTGATTTGATTATGGAAACGATGCAATTTAGAAACGATACAATTAAATAGAACTACAAATAAAATGCGATTCAACTACAAATAAAATGCGATTCAACTGTGGTGTGATTACATTATATCTTTAAATGATAATGTATTTTGAAAATATTTTAAAGAGAAAAGTCATAAAATAGCACAAAAAACATAGCTTATCATAAATATAGCACCAAAGAAAATAATTCACATTTTTAGCATTATTTTAATTACAAAGACTTTTATAGCATTATATAATTTAGGGTTTAGGGTTAATTATTTAGGGTTTAGGGTTTATTATTTAGGGTTTGGGGTTTAGTATTTATGGTTTAGGGTTTATTATTCAAGGTTAGGGTTTAATATTTAGGATTTAGGGTTTAGTATTTAAGATTTAGGGTTAGGGCTAATTTAGTGACAAAACATGTTTTTGTGCTATTTTTATGATTTTTCTTCCTTGGTGCTATATTTTTGACAAGTCATGTTTTTTGTGCTATTAATGCGATTTGCCCTTAATAGAAAGCAAACTTTAGTGGTACAAAAGAAAATCTAACACATATACTCTAGTTACTCCAATTTAGTTTGAATATTTTGATTTATGTATCTTTTAGGAGAAAAAAGAGAGATTTAGAATGAGCTTAATCAACAAGAAAAAAGCCAAATATATCGATACAAATTTTTAGATAAGTGAATAAAACACATACCATAACATGACAAAGAGGAGACATTGAGACTTCTAAATCCTATTCTATACAAAACCCATCAAACAAACCATGGATTAGTGATACTTAAAACAATTTTTATGTGAGGTATATAGTATTATTTACTTGCAATATTTTCTTTAGTTGGCCTATACAACCTTAAGGAACTCGTGATTTTGGCATTTTCTTGGACGGCACATGGCAACAGGAACAAGTCGCCATATATAGACTATACTCATCTTTCATTACTTGGACCGTAAACTAGAAACTATTACACGTGTCTACACTTTTGATTGATTCGTCCATTAAGTCGGCTTTGGCGATACTAAATGCATTGACTATCAATTTGTATTTATCTTCAAATGTTTGTCACACAAATAAATTATTTCGACCCTCCCAACGATTGTTTCGTTACCATTTTTAGAATGGTCGAGTGGTCCACGACAGTTGGCACATTTTTGCCTTCTATCTCAGCCATTTTTGCTGTCGGATGGTTCAGCTCCAACCATATTTGCTTGACTATTAGAGCGATCTCATCTACAAAAAAAAATATGTTTTTAATTTCTGACTAACCAAAACATCTATAAAATAATTTACCAACTGTTTTAGTAAACTACAATATATAAGTAGTTTTAAATATTTTTGTTTGTTTTACATTATAAGTTGTTTTTATATTTTTAGTTAACTAACAATAATTGATTGTTTCTTTATAATTGGTATAACTTCAATTGTGTAACTAACAATAATTTATTGTTTCTTTATAATTGGTTAAACTGTTTTTAGTTTATTGAAAATTTCAAATAAAGGTAAATTTCTTAATCTTTGTGTTTTTAACTGAACTAGGATTCACCTATCTTAATTTTTTTTTTGTTAAACGATATTTTTGAATTGATTAAATACGAATGATACACAGAATGACAAAATCAAATATGAATCAAAACAAACATAATGGAGATAGTCTAATTAAGATGATTACTTCATCGATGGTTTCTTCATCGGTGGTTCCGGCCAATAAATAAGAACTTTTCTGATAACAACTCTATAATTAAAGTCGGTCCGAGTATTTGAAATCT
Organism: Orychophragmus violaceus; assembly: GCA_030180135.1. Lineage (NCBI taxonomy): Eukaryota > Viridiplantae > Streptophyta > Magnoliopsida > Brassicales > Brassicaceae > Orychophragmus > Orychophragmus violaceus. The sequence continues at coordinate 14,159,136 of CM058238.1, read as the reverse complement.
TGAATGATTTCTCTCTAAAATTTATATTTGAATGTGTTTGTAAAATTTAAAGTTCGAGCACTTTTTCGATATTAATTGCGAACACATACCTTGAGGTGCACGAGTAGTTGACTGGTAATCAAAGCTGCAGCAGAGCATAGAGAAAGCATGTTGTTCCATCAAATATAAGGAACATGATTGGTTACCAAAACCGAAAATATTTAATTAGTTTGACTGAAAGTTTGACTGAAAACGATAACTCGTTATAGTTTCGAAAAAAACTCAGGCTTTGTGATATGCTTCCAGCAACAAAATCAAAACCAAAACAAAAATGTTGGTATATATAGTAAAGCTATTTGTATCAATGCGTATGTTTATCATAATTGAAGTTATTAAGAGTTCAAAATGAAGCTACGCTATATCCTTTTTATTCCAATAGAAGTAAGAGTTCAAAATGTTTGGAGTATCAATATTTTTTGGGTTGTAATTTAAGAAAACACAAGATTATATATACTTTTTTTTGTCATTGAACTTTCATTAATTTAAATCAACCAAAATACAAAATCGGAGGGATATACACAAACTTCTTTGATTACAATGATAGACATTAAAAGCATGAAAAATTAATAAAAATAAATGATAAAGTGACAGAAAATATGAGACAAAGCTCAAATATGTCAATAAAATCTTTATAGCAAAACCATAAAATTGAATCATGGTCACTAGCATGTGTGATTTGAAGGACCAACTCTCTTCTTTGGGCAGTTTAGAGATGACCCCAAATGCATCAGTTTCTTGGTTTGCATAGACCATTAAGCTAAAGAGCAAATCGAAGGAGAAGTTAAAACGATGATTCGGTACAAACTACCTTCCATAGAAAAGTGACAAGGTATATCACATCTCTCTCCAAAAAGAGATGAAATGAGAAAGATCTCTCCTTAAAAAGGAAGGTAAATGGTAGGGATCTCTCCTCAAATGAGGAGGAAAGTGATAAATATCTTTCCTCGTAAGAGGAGAAAAATGCTTGGTTATCCATCTCCAAATTAATTAAAAAACGTAAAATAGTACCGAGATGGGCTTGAGAGTCTGATGTTGGGTGGTTGGAAGCCATAAAAAGTGAGATGGGCCAGTCGATCAAAAGAAGAAAGAATCCAACCCACTGGATTAAATTAGTAACCAGAGATAAATAGCAATTGGGCCAGGCCCACTGGAAGAATGTACCGGCTGCATGGGAAGAGCGACTGTCAGAGAGAGCTTGACCAGAGGTGTCTTCGTCGGAGGAGCACCTATGCCATCCTTCAAAAAATCTCCTGGAGAGAGCTTTACCAGTTGTTATGAATCTAAGGGGACTAGGCGAAGAACATCTGACCGGAGAGGCGGCGAGAGCAGAGATGATATTCCCCGTACCGGTTGACCCAACCTCATCGGCGGATGGCCATAGTCAGATGGAGGAGCAGCAGCCATGAAAATCCATGGTGAGAAGAGGAGAATCGGAGATTGAAAATTGATCTTCTTCCATGAATTGAGCAGATTTGAGGAGCTTGGTGAAGAGAGAAGGTGAGACAGATTCTCAAGACTGTCCGGCGGCGAGTTCGGTGGCGGATCCGGTATAATGAATTTCAGGATACTCGAGGTTCTCAATATAGTCGCAGTTGAGTCCGGTTATGGCATGAAACTCATTCAAGGAAAACCTAACTGGCTGAACGCCGAGAAGAGACCATAACTCATACTTCTTCTTGCAGTCTAATTGCAGACAAAGCATATAGTGCACCATCCTTGAACATCATTTGAAATTCAGTTCATGGAATCTCAAAAAACTCCAAGTTCTGAATCGAGGAGTTCTTGCCATTCATCCGGTAACATCGCTAATTTAACATCAATTATCAGATCTCTCCTTCCACTAAAGTAGTGTATGCTTTTATCCGGACGGTTTTACCCGGTACGAGAAGTCTGAGAGATAATTAAGTTGAAAATTTAAATTATAAAATTATTAAAAAATATTTTGAGGAAAATTTCGGATACATAAATTAAACATGAGACTTTTGGACATATATAAATTAAAATTACATAAACTTTATTCAATATTAACCATTTAACGTATAGTTGGTTCAAAGTATTTACGAAACCCCAAAATTCAGACTTCTATAGAAGTCTGATAAACCCTAAATATAGTATTTATCACATAACATTGAAAAATATTTAAACAAAACACCTAGGACACATCAAATTCGTTAATTATATCACCATTATAACATACATGTGCAAATATATTTTTTCAAAGGAGAATTTCCTAATACAATAAATCAAACTAACCCTAAGGTCATATGTGAGTTATATGTAAATGTTCCATTACAAAGTATGTTCTAAGGCATACTTAACTAACAATGTTTAATATGACTCAATTTTATCAAATTTTAATTTTTATACTACTAAATTGTTTATATATAATTTATGTATATAAAAGTTTTGACAAAATATTTTTTATAATTTTAAAATTTAAATTTACTAATTAATTATGTGTCAGACTTCTATTAGAGTCTGACGTCTCAGACATCCATAGAAGTCTGAAATAGTCGAAGGTTATAATGATAATTGCGTTTGACGTTTTTTGATTGGTCGTAAGGACAACACATTAATTTCACAAGACCGAAAGGGCAGTTCTGCATTTGATTCAATTTCGAGGGTACACTTTTATTTAAAATCAATTTTGGGGGCATTTTTAGCAATTTCCCCTAAATATTTCTATTTTTTTCTTTATATTTAGATAAACTCTATTATTTCCTCTATAATATATGTGAATTTTTTTAATTTAATCAAATCCTTTTATTTATGACTAAAACATATACATATTAATATTTTAATAATTAATAATAAAATTATCAAATTATATAAAATACTATTATATATTTACGATAAATATTAGAAAATCAAAATATATTATTTTTGAGGAAAACTTATTTTGTTATTTGTGAAAAATACATTAATGTTAATGGTTAAACAAAAAATTAATATATTTTATATTTTTCTTATAAGATGTAATATAATTTTATTTATATAATACATGTTTTTAAATAATATTACAATTTATAAAGTTGTAAAAAGAAATTAAATGAGCTAAATTATAATGTTTATAAAGAAAATATACTATTACTAAAATAAAAATAGAAATTTAAAAAGAACATTATTTTTAGAAAAAATATTGAAAATACATTGAAAGTTGTGAATGCTTCTAAAAACATCTTATAAAAAAAGAATGGAAGGAGTTGTTGTGTTTTACCCTACTTGTTTCTAGATTTTTTTTTGATTAATCTGGGTATCCCAAGTTTATGAAAAGGTTTAGACTAATTTCCAAGAAGAGGTGCAGTCTATGGATAACTCATCTTTCTAGATATTTAAATGGGTCGAAAGTAAGGACTCATATCCATGTTGGTATCCGAAACAAATGTGAGTTGGTTTCGTATAGCACGAAGATCGAAACCGGAATGTGAAAACGTCCAAACCCGTCTCTTACCACTTGACCACAAGCGTTCGGAGTTGTTTTTAGATTGTTGCAATATAAAGCTTGCTTAAAGCAAATTCCAGAATAATATGGTACGATTAAGTTAATAAGTTCGGTTAAAATAAAACTCAACTAATTAAAACTACACTAAAAGTAATGTTGCCGTTTCTGGGATCAACTGCCATAGGAACTGTGAAGCTGCCTCGATATTGAAAATTCACAACAACTTATATGCCAGTTAGTAAATGGAAACATTGTAGCAATGAAGATAGCCAGGAGTGGAACAAGAGGCAATTGATATCAATCCTATATACTTCGAGAGAGATTATCCATTATGGCTGCAAGATCTTATTATCTAAGAAGCTAGGGAACCAGTTTGAGATAATGAAGTTTCCGGGACACTCACCATTCCAAGGTTTGGAACCCCTTCACTTGCTAAGCGATTGGATATCCGAACCAACCGAATTCGATAATCGAATTGAAAAAGGGAGTTTTGATTGGTATCCGATACAAGTAAATAACCGTTTGGATATTGTTTTGAAAACCATGGTCATCGGTTACTAACCGAACCGAACCAAAAATCGAAAATGAGACCGAATAAAACCGAAATTATTAACAATACTCATAATTTACCTTTATAGCAGAAATAATGTTAAATTGTAAATCAAAACATTATATTGTATAGCTTACACGTTTAGAGACAAATAGTTTTTTTTACAAAATCTTCCATATTATCATACAAACAATAATACATGATGATCATTTTTCGGTTATTTCAGTTTATTCGGTTAAATTTGATTATTTTTGGATAAATTTGATTGAATATAACCAAACCAAACAATAACCGAAAATAATTTGGTCCACCTTTGGTTTTTAAATTTCATAACCAAACTAACTGAAACCAGAATATAACCGAGCCAAAACCGAACCAAAATATGAAAATGACCAAATGGATATTAAACCTCTACAACTGAAAAAAAAACGAAACAAAAAATAACTGACCGAAACCGAACCGATAATCCAAACGCCCATGCAAGTCTTGATTGATGATTGACCATTGTATTTTCCATCCTTACTGGTGTAGCCTCGTTGTACTGAACCTTCTTCCCTGCTCTCTTGGCTTAATGAAATTTTAGTTGAGGGAAAAAATCAGTTAGTTTTAATTATACGAAAAAGCTAACTATGGTATTATGTATGCACTAGATGAATATCCACGCATAGATAACCGGTGCAGAGAAAGAGACTATTAACCATGCTATCTTTGAATGCCCCAGATGTGGTGCAGAGATTCCACTTGCCCCAGATGTGGTGCAGAGAAAGAGACTATTAACCATGCTATCTTTGAATGCCCCCCAGCTCGTCAAGCGTGGGCACTTTCGCCTATTCCATCTGCCCCTCATATCTTTCCAGCCTCTTCGGCGTTTACTAATATGGACTTCCTCTTTTGGAGAGCGAAAGAGATGATGGGTTCTGAGGATTCCATAAGCTTCTTTCCATGGCTTATGTGGTTTATTTGGAAGGCTCGCAATAGGAAAGTATTTGAGAATTTTAATGAAGATCCTAGACTGACTCTAGAGAAAGCTATACTTGAAGAAGAAGCATGGCGAAAGGCTAATACGAAGGAAGATGAAAATCTTCTCACAAATTCCTCGCAAAGGATTTCTTCATCTATTACCCTTTCACGAGTATGTCTCTCATGTTTCATTGATGGTTCTTGGGCTGAATCAGATTCGATAAGCGGACAAGGGTGGATCGTCCAGCAAGGTCTTGAGATTGTACATTTGGGTCTTAAGGGATCCAGAAGAAGTCTCTCTCCCCTTCATGCCGAGCTCGACGCCCTCCTCTGGGCTATGCAGTGTCTTCAGAAACTTCAACTGACTAGCGCTTGCTTCTTCTCGGATTGTGTAGAACTCATTAGTATGCTCGAGGATCCAATGGAATGGCCCTCCTTCTCGTCGGAATTGGAAGACTTCCGCGCTCTTAAGATTTTCTTTCCTAGTTTTTGTATTAAGTATGTTAGTAGAAAGTTTAATACCCGTGCTGATTGTCTTGCTAAGAAAGCTAGAGCATGTGGTCTTTTATTTTCCCATGTAAGTTCATCGGTTCCCGATTGGCTTTCCCTTGAGGAAAGTCGAACACCGAATCCTTAATGAAATGGAGCTTTTGATGTCAAAAAAAAAAAAAAAAAAAAAAAGATAACCGGTTGTTAAGAACATCAGTGAAAAGATGACATAAATTTTTACCCTTATTCCAACATGTAAAACGTTATAATAAAACTGTAACAATGTGTTTACGTATAATATATTGATTAGTAATAGTCTAATAGATGAATGAATACTGATAGCGAGTTTATGATGTTTTAGGTTGGTTCTGTATTGGATTGACAATTTTAAAGAAAACTTTCATTGAACTGGTAATGTCTTTCAAATTGTCTTTCTTACAAGCTATCAGTCATTACCATGAAATCGAACCTAAGACATTAAAACTCGAACAATTTGAGCATTGATTTACTAATTTGAGACAGACACACACACACACACACAACTCAGCTAGAAAACTTAATTAAGAGTCGACTCCAAGATGTTTGCAATGTTGCTTCCGTGAGACCTAAGCAAAAGGTGGCGATAAGGCATGAGCTTATGCACCAAGCCCCAAAACCGATCGACCCTATTCATTTCCTGCGTGACTCTCAGTGCCTTGGCCACCACGAAATTCCCAAACTCATTCCTAGCCAGCCTCATCAACCTGTCTCCGTCGCATTCCAAAAGATCCTCAACGACCACAGCCATTGACTCCTCCGCCTCGAGAAGCTTCTCTACGATGTAGCTTCCGTACTTTTTAAACGAGAGATCAACACAATGGCCACGGAGACTAACCGATACATTGTGCGTGCAACGTGAGTCATACAGTTTAAGCACGTGTTGGACCACGAAGTTCCCTGAAGGATCATTGCTTAGTCTCAGAGCGTTGCGAGCGACTACGTCTAGTAGAAGATTTCTATAGTAAGGATCATCCGCGTCGGTTATGATATCGTTAAGCGCGATGCAGCCGTGTTGATTACGCGCTATGTTAAGCGCGTAGAGGAGAAGGTGCTGGTACATTGTTAATTTCATCTCCTGGTTGAAAACGACCATAGCTCTTGTCGCCACGTAGGATGCGTACTTGTCGGTCATAATGTCTAAGAACCGGCGCAAGATAGCGGCGTGGAAGAGCGAATCCACGTCGTCTGATATTCCGAGAAGCTTCTGCACGCGTCTCGACCCGTACTTGTTTCTCACGACCACCGTGAAGAAGTCGGGGTCATATGTCAGCAACGAAACCATCATCTGAAGCTTTTTTGGGCCTGACTTTGAGATATTCTCTTTAAACTGGGTCATGCCTTCTTCGCCGCTAGTCATTATATTAAAGAGCGAGTTTGAGCAAGTGTCTGATACGGCGGCGCGTGGGGCGAACCCTGGAGGAGGAATGGAACGGATATCTTCTAAAGCATCTGACATGGTCGACATCGAAAAGGGGTTGTTATCGGCCGTTGTCATTGTAAAGAGAAGGGTTAATAACTTTTATGGTCTCCGAGAAACTGGAGAGACTTTAGAGTAATTGTTGTGTTTGGATCTGTGGGGGTTAGTGATATAGTTATACTAGTGAGAGAGTCGGTTCACCTAAAGGAAAATTATCATCAGGATTTTCCTTTTTTCTTTCTGTTTTGATAACTGTGATAATTATAAGAGAATGGAAAGATCAGTTGATAATTATCTCTATGGTAATTAAATTCTAAGTTTTTTTTTAGAAAAAAGGAAAAAAACAAATACTAGAGCGATAATATAAGCAATTTCGACTTTTGTGCATTATAAACAGCAATCAGGAATTTTGAAAGATAGTATTAAAACACAATCCTTTTCAATAGAGGTTTTGGTTTAGTCTTGGCAGAGACCATCTGTTAGCTGCCATATGAGAACCCTAAAACGATCTTACTTGTTCAGTTTTTTTTTTTCATTATTGTTTGCTTGATACATACGTAATGTTTCTGATTTCGTCTATTCTTCTTATTTCAACTGTGTAGAGCAGAAAGAGTATGATTTGAGGATGTGTTTTCACTTCGGTATTGATGTTGTGAGTGCAGAACCAAACCATTCCAACCAAAAATCAACAATCCATTTGTTGACCTCAAATTAAATCATAGAATCCAAAGCGTGCGTGAGAAGAAACCAAGAACCACAATCTAGTAATAGCATACATAAATCTTTCCCTTACAATGTTGTTTTCTCTAAAAACTGAAAGGTAAGTAGTATAGTCACACCCCATTAAACTTTCTTCCCAACAGTGCACAGATTGAAAGAACATGTCTGCGGAGATGATTGAATGGACTTTCACATTCTTTTTCTCTTTCTGTGATGCTTCTCTGCTTTTCCACGTTTGGACTTTCTCTGTTTGAACAGCTGGAGATAAAGCTTCAACCAAAGGAACGGGTAGACCAACAGTACGGCCTGAATAAAAATGCCACAGGCAGATCAAAAACAGAAGAGCATGAATATCGTTGAAATCCACTGTGGGGTTCTTACAAAATTTTTTAATATATATATATATATATATTTTTTTTTACAGATGAAAAAAAAAAATGGACGAATCAGAACACGTCACGTCCCGATGTACAGTGAAGAACCGGTGCCTTAAATCTCTTATATAAGGACTGGTTCTTAACTTTCTTCATTTGTTTATTGGTTTTTTTTTTTAAAAACCCGTGTCAAGAAACTGGTTAGAAACCACGATGTATGTGGTCTAATAACACTGCTTAAGCCAGAAGGGTTTTTGTAAGATCTCAACTCGGTCTATCTAAAGATAGAAAGAGTTTTAGGGTTTGTGAATTAGGGATTCTAAAAGAAGGATTAATGAACGCGGTGAGATTTGGGAATTAGGGTTTATAACCGGTGTTTCCAAGTCGGAAATCGGTAAAAAGGATGTTTAAAGTCGCCGGAGAGATATTTAGGTTAAATTCGCTCTAAAGTCTCTCAGGCTAAAAGTGTTTAGAAAGTGTATCTTCTTATTGATCAATGAGGTCCCTTTTATAAGGTTACAAGTCGGTTTACGAATAAGGAAAATAGAGAATAAATGTTAAATATTCCTAATATCCCGACTTTGTCGAGATATGGAATATTTCCATATCGCCTTGTGGTTAAGCGCCGACGCGATCCTCTTGATTTTACATCTTCCAAAACCCTAACGTAAGCCGGTTGCCCTAAGTCCGGTTTAACCTAAGTTTTACCGTCTCAAGCCTTTTACCGACTTTCCATTTTGGGCCGACCTATACTCATGAATAGGCCTTTCTCGGGAAAGTGCTAAACTTGACTCCAACAATAAGCCCTCCCCCAGTGTGGCGACTTGAATTCAAGTCGTCATTACGAAGAGTTAACTTATGGTTTAAGAGATGAGTTTATAGGCCCATTTCTTTTTCATCCGACGGGCTCTGGGTTTTGCTTAAGCCCATATCTTTTCCAGGTCCGTCTATCTTTAACTCAGACCGTTGGTAAATCTAATGATTGAACCTAAACCGGTGAAGATTAGGTGAAACCGGAATTGACTCTCGGTTCAATTGGTCGGATAGACGCGAGGCACGAAGCGTCACCTAGGTAATTACTGCCTCGAATCTTGTGCCGTCATTTCACCATAAATAGTCCCTTTTCCCTTCTCACTTCTTCATTCTGCTCGAGTGAAGAATTTCGAAAGGTAACTTTTTCTCTCTGCCATATTTATTTTCCGGTCATCTCTCCGCCGTCACTCCTCCTTAGATCCTTAGGATTTTTAGATCAAACCTAGTCTGTTCATTAGTGTTCTTCGCCTGTTCTTTATCAATCATGTCGTTGATCCGCTGCTCTGGGAAAAAGGACAAAGAGATTGTTACTGTCTCTTCTGCGGATGAATCGTCAAGTCGCCGTAATATTTCTGCCGATTTATCGTCTTCAAGCACTTCTTCCGATATTGGGGATCATCTGATTTTCGCTGAAGAACTTTACCGTCGTCGCGAGCTGTCTCGTCAAACTGATGCCGCAGAAACTTCGGGTCGTACGGATTTCGTGATCCCTCAGCTTCGCGACTCGGATGATAGGTCCAATGTCGACATTGAAAAGAATGACGATGCCGGTGCGTCATCCGATAAATCCGACGAAGATGTCGATATTGAAGGGAACGATTCTGGCGATGATAGTGCACCATTTATTCCTTTGTCGGCTTCCCCGTCTGAAGCGTTCGCGAATGTTTACGAGACCCGTTCTACTCTGGAATCTGTGGCCTCTACGCTTCGGGATTGCGGCGCTGATCCGAGAATCGAATACCTGATCCCTTGTACGATGGATCGCCCATGGAACCCGCCATCGGGTTATATTACCCTATATGAGTCGTATTTTATCAATACTAGGACTGGAGGGTCTCGCTGCTGGCTTCCACTCCCCGACTTACTGGTCTCCTATTGCCATCGTCGGGAGATCGCCATTTCCCAATTGTCCGCCGTCGCGGTTCGCCATATGGTGGGCCTCCTCGTCCTCGGTGCGGAAGTAGACGTAACTGTAACCGTTAGCATCTTTGAGGAGATGACTTCGATTAATCCCATGACGAAGACCAGTCCGAGATGTTTTGCAGTTAAGCTTAAAAGCGGTAACCGTGTAGTGATGAATGCTCCGAGCAAGATCAACAATTGGCAGAGGCAATACTTCTATGTCAAGATGTCCCCCTGGGTTATTCCCGACGAGCATAGAGGACTTGTCAGATCGTCTTGGAATACCGACTTTGGTAGATGTCGTTCTGAATTTTACGTTAATCGAATGTGATTATTTACTTAATTTTTGTTGTTGTTTTTGCAGTGCCTCACCCATTTCTCAAGCCGTACCCGGATAATTTTTTCCCGATCCTCGAAAAGATTCAATCTCTCGGTCTTCGTAAGTGGTCGCATCTTACTCGGGAGCGTATAAACAGATCATTGCCTCGGATTTCCAAAGGTATTCTTTTATCAAAAGTTGGTGAGGTCGGCTTTCCTTTCATAGTTGCTGATCCCATTTCTTGCTTGTTTTCTTAGTGAAGTGGAATACCAAGACGAAAGTCGCTCCCGAACAGCTTGTAAAACCGAAGAAGATGGGAAAGGTGAAGAGAATCGTTTCAGTTGACTACTCCGAGGAGATCCCGTCCAATCCTTCCTCATCTGCCAACCCGTCAACAGAGAAGGATGTTCTTCCGCTAACCCGAGACGATAACCAATCTTCCGGTGCTGGTGAGAGGTCAGCCAAGAAGGCAACTGTTCCAACAATGACTCAAGTGGCGAATCCGTCTTCTAATCTTCCTCCAAAGGTCTCGTCCAAGAAAAGGACCGCGGAAAATGAATTGGATCAAGAGAGGTCGGCCAAGAAGGCATCCAAAGGAAACAAGTCATCCGAAGATGCTTTTGCTGAGGTGGCGGTTCCCGAAAAATTGGTGAGGCCAAAAAACCCGTGGAAACGATTCTACGAATTCAATGGGACTGTCGCTGACTCGTCTGGTGCCTCAAAGCCCTTCGCCTCTCTAAAGGAACTTGTTTTGGTGCGACCTGGCCGCGAGGTGAGAGAGAGGGAAGTCCGCCCATCTATTCATAACTTCGCCTACCAGTATGCTAGCGAGGTTCCATTTATTAACAATCCTCGGGCCTGTTTCGACATGCTAACATGCGTGAGGGGTAATGAGTCTGACTGGCCGGTTCTAGAAGAGTTGCCTCACTCAGATGCTATTCTCAAGTTAAAACATGCCAAAGCAAATGTAAGTCTTCATTCGATTTCATATTCAGTCCGCCGATCTAATTAGATTTCTATGCTCTTTTCAGATGATTGCGGCCTCTAATCGCGTGGCTCTGGAAAGTTCTTGGAGTGCGAAGAAGATGGCCGCTGCGGTTACCAAACGGGATGATCTTCTTAAGAAGATCAAGGAAGAGAAGAAGGTATTATAGGCGAATAACCTGGCGCTCGTAGGTCAGTTGAAGGAGGCTGAGGAGAAGTCGAAGGCCGATCTCCTCAAATTTCAATCGGAGAGGAAGAAGCTGCAGAAGTTTTATTTCGATCTGGTTCAAAAAGAGAGAGAAAGAGTTGAAGCCGCCGTTAGGACGAAGGCGCAGTCCCATTTTGACCTTTTCTAGCGTTACGTCGTCGATCAAGAGGTCGCCGCTGCGATGCAAGTCAAGCAGGCTCAGATTTCTGGGCTTAAAAAGTATTTTATGAAACTTAGCGGGGGGGGGGGGGGGGGGGCGTGTCGATCCCTCAGGATGTTTTGGACAAGATCGCCGCTGATGAGATCACGGTGAATGCGGAGTTGGACGACATGAATGTCGTCACGAAGGAAGAGCTTACATTCGTCCTCTCACCAATACATCATCCTCTCCTTAACCGTTCTCACGACTCTCCTCCTCCTGTCCCGACTCAGATCGATCAATTCGGAACCAACCGTGGGATAATTCCGGAGGCGGTTCCTGCTGCCCTTGTTCAGTCTGTTCGTTCGGAGGTCGCTTCTTTAGACGGTGTTGAGAAGAGTGGAGCCGAAAAGATTAGCGAGACTGAGACGTCGGCGGCCGGGGCTGATTAATATCCCGTTTATTTCGTATCGGCTCTGTATTTAACTTAAGTTTTAGTTTTGTAAACTTTGAATCCTTAAGTTTCGCTTGACAGTGATTTGAATCGATCTATCAATCTTCTTAATGCTCGGTTAAACTTAATATCGGTTGGAAATATGAACTTTTATTAAGCCAGGCTAATCCTGTTCAAGATTGTTCTTTAGACAAATTTCAGACAGTTTAGCGACTTGAGCCCATATTTCCATTTCTTACCGTACTAAGATTATATTGGGCTCTCTCTTCTTTTTTTTTATTTGATAAGTCCAAACAATTTAGTGACTCGTCATCAACTAATCTTGTTTTGAACTTGTCGCCAAGCTTTGAACGTTTTAGCGACTCTTGCCGTAAGGCGGTTTTTTGCGAGACTTATAAATGCTCGGCTTTATTCTAAGGGCGGGAGAATGCGCGAGTCTCTTACGCTCGACTTATTTATTATCTCCTACCGCGAAGAATTTGCGGGACGGATCCCGGCTTTTCCTTACCACGATGTGCACCTCGTGTGCAAGGAAGATCACGCCCCTGGCCAGGAGGCATGATGCTGATGGTGCGAGTTGTTGCTCGTCTTTCTGCGAGTCGTTGCTCGTCTTTTGCGAGTTAGAACTCGGCTTTTGCGAGTTAGGACTCGGCTTTTGCGAGTTAGGACTCGGCTTTTGCGAGTTAGGACTCGGCTTTTGCGAGTTAGGACTCGGCTTTTGCGAGTTGGAACTCGGCTTTTGCGAGTTAGAACTCGGCTTTTGCGAGTTAGAACTCGGATTTTGCGAGTTAGAACTCGGCTTTTGCGAGTTAGAACTCGGCTTTTGCGAGTTAGGACTCGGCTTTGTTAGTATCATCAAATATTTGAATGAAAGGACTTACCTGATTTTGGCTTTGCTTGACTTTCAAGACGGTAAATTATCCGAAAAGATAAGGATTTTATTAGATTTGTGACTGTGCCGGTAAAGGCTGCCTACGTATCTCCCGAGGGAGAATCAAGTCACCCGTAGTTCATAATAAATAATTTTTTTTTTTTTTTTTTTTTTGCGCCTTGCCGTCTTAGTGGTACTCCTTCAGGCTTGCCGAGTTCCAGGATCGAGGTAGAGCCTAGCCTTTCATTGACTCAAGCTCGTAGACTCCCGGTTTGACGACTTTTGTGACTTTGTAGGGTCCTTCCCATTTCGCCCCGAGTTTCCCTGCTCTCCACTCCTTGGTGTTTTCGTAAACTTTGCGGAGGACGAAGTCACCGACTTGAAAATGGCGTTCCTTGACTTTCTGGTTGTAGTATCGAGCTGCGAGCTGTTGGTAGTTTTGAATCCTGAGTAGGGCTCGATCCCGTTCTTCCTCTAGGGTGTCAAGGGCTTGGATTAGCATCTTTTCATTGATCTCGGTATGGTGCGGCATGAGAGACCGGCGGAGAGTGTGAATGTTAGCTTCTGCTGGTACCATTGCTTCTACGCCAAAGGCTAACGAGAATGGGGTGGCCCCTGTTGCGCTGCGGGGTGTCGTTCTATGCGACCAGAGGACTCCGTCTAACTCATCTGCCCAAACTCCTTTTTTGCTTTCGAGGCGTTTCTTGATGCCGGCAATGATGGTTTTATTTGTAGCTTCGGCTTGGCCATTCCCCTGAGGATACCTCGGTGTCGACTTGCTAAGGCGTATATCCCACTTCTTGCAGAATCCTTCGAATACTTTCGAGATGAATTGTGATCCGTTATCGGTGACGATCTCGTAAGGTAGCCCGAAACGACATATTATGTATTTCCAGACGAAATTTTGAACCTGGACATCGTGGATTGCGACGTAAGCCTTGGCCTCTACCCACTTTGTGAAGTAGTCGGTCATAATGAGCAGGAAACGTCTTTGATTGGATAATGGTAACGGTCCAACGATGTCCATTGCCCATCTCATGAACGGGTAAGCCGTGGTTGATGTCGTGAGAAATTCTGTAGGTCGATGTATGAATGGCGCATGTCGCTGACACTTTTCACACTTGTTAGAATAGGTCTCGCAATCGGTTATCATAGTCGGCCAATAGTGACCGTTCAACTTGATTTTGAGGGCGAGAGACCTTCCCCCGGAGTGGTTTCCGCATGCTCCGGAGTGCGTTTCTTCGAGGACCCGACTTACCTCATCTCCGTTTATGCATCTGAGGAGGATCTTGTTAGCAGAATACTTGTAGAGGATACCTTCATGTATAATGTATCGCGCGCTCTTGACTTTAAGTCGTCGTGCTTCCCATTTATCTTCTGGGAGCTTTCCTTCTGTCAGGTATGCTCTTATCGGAAGTCGCCAGTCTTTATTGTCGCCGGTTAGGACAACGATGAGGTCTGTGCCCTTTGCTTGAATATTGTAGCATATGTCATCTTCACCACTCGGGATTATTTCTTCACGTTCTTCTTGATAGCTCTCAGGGGGCGGGATGCTTGGTTCATGGATCGTTTCTACCGGGATCCGTCGACAGAGATTGGGATTAGATGCCAGCGACGCGAGTGCATCTGCCGGGGCATTCTCCTTCCTTGGTATCTGGACAATATCGAAGAATTCGAAGGAACTGGTGAGTTCCAATGCCGTCTTTTGGTAAGCCTCCATTCGTTCGTTTTTAGCTTCGTAGTCTCCATTGATTTGGTTGGCTAAAAGCATGGAGTCACAATGGGCCAAGAGATGTCGTACTCCGATTTCCCTGGCTAGTCTGAGACCGGCTAACAAAGCTTCGTACTCGGCTGTGTTGTTAGACGCCGTGAAACCCAGTTTGAATGACTGCTCTAGAATCTCGCCGGTTGGTGATATGAGACGTATCCCTATCCCAGCTCCTTTTTTGGATGAAGCCCCGTCAACGAACAATTTCCAATTTTTATCTTCTATCTCGGTACCGACGTCCAATTCAGGTGATAATTCGACAAGGAAATCAGCTATCACCTGTGACTTGGCGGTTGTCCTGTTCCTGTACTCGATGTCGTACTCACTTAACTCTATTGCCCACTTGGCTAGACGGCCAGACTGTCCCGCTATGAAGGATCGTTCGAAGAGGTTGACTGCTTAATACGGCAATCGGGTGTGACTGAAAATATGGTCGCAGCTTTCGCGCCGAGATGACGATTGCGAAAGCCAGTTTTTCCATTGCAGGATACCTGGTTTCGGCTCCGTTCATCGTTTTGCTGACGTAGAAGATCGGCTTCTGTTCTCCTCGATCTTCCCGAACTAGTACGCCACTCACTGCTGTCGTTGAAACGGCGATGTAAAGCAACAATGTCTCACCATTCTCGGGTTTAGACAGTATCGGCGGGTTCGACAAGTAGTCCTTGAGTTGGATGAATGCTTCCTGACACTTATCGTCCCACACGAATCTTTTGTTTCCTCGTAGGAGCTCGTAAAAAGGCAGACATTTATCCGTTGACCGGGATATGAACCTGTTCAAGGCGGCTATGCGGCCAGTGAGGCGTTGTACCTCTCGAGTGTTCTTGGGGGATGGCAAGTCGATTATAGCTGTGATCTGTTTTGGATTGGCTTCTATTCCTCTCTGGGTTACCACGTATCCAAGGAATTCTCCTGATGTTACTCCGAATGTGCATTTAGTTGGATTGAGCTTCATGCCTTAACGGTTAAGGATGTTGAAACATTCCTTCAAATGGCCGACATGTTGAGAGGCAATCAGAGATTTGACTAGCATGTCGTCGATGTAAACCTCCATTGTCGCGCCGAGCTGTCCTGCAAACATCCGGTTTACCAGCCGCTGGTAGGTGGCGCCGGCGTTTTTGAGGCCGAAAGGCATGACTTTATAGCAATATGTGCCGCGTTCTGTGATGAAGGCCGTCTTTTCTCTGTCGTCTGGGTTCATGAGGATTTGATTATACCCTGAGAACGCATCCATGAATGATAGCAATTCGTTCCCGGCCGTTGCCTCAACAAGTCGGTCGATATGCGGCAGCGGGAAACTATCCTTGGGGCAAGCTTTGTTGAGATCTGTGAAATCGACACATACTCTCCACTTCCCGTTTTTCTTCTTCACGACCACTGGATTTGCTAACCAATCGGGGTATTTGACTTCTTGGATTGAGCCGGCTTCAAGTAGCTTCTCTACTTCATCGTTGACTGCCTTAGCTCTTTCAGGGCCGAGTTTTCGCCTCTTTTGCTTGACGGGCTTGTAAGTTGGATCGACATTCAACTCGTGAGTTGTAATGGTTGGATTGATACCCTTCATGTCCTTCATTGTCCACGCAAACATTGTAACGTTTTGCTGTAGGAAGGCGATCAGTTCTCTTTTGATGTCGTCTGGCAATTCTGCGCCGATGTCTACACACTTGCTTGCATCTGATTCATCGATGATGACTTGCTGGATCAGTTCTTTCTCCGGTCCTTTTCTTCCGTGTTCCGTGTTGATCATGCAAGAAGGCACTCTGATCCTATGTTCTCTCGCGAAACACGACCGGCTTGCGCTCTGGCATCCTTTGACTGTCTGGATTCCTTTAGGTGTCGGGAATTTCAGACATTGATGGTATGTCGAGGATACCGCCTTCATGCTATACAGCCATGGGGTTCCGAGGATTACGTTATAGATGGTTGGCTTGTCAATGACATGAAACCTCACCAATCTGTTAACCCCTCCTGCAAAAACAGGCAACTTGATCGTTCCAATTGTGTATGTCGTTTCACTTGTGAACCCGGTGAGCGGCTTAGCCTTCTGCTTGATATCCTCCTCCTTAATATCCATCTTTTTGAGTGTATATAGGAAAATTAAATCTATCGAGCTCCCGGTGTCCACCAGTATTCGAGATACTTGGCAACTTCCGATCAGAAGCTCAACCACTAGCGGGTCGTTATGAGGGTAATGAGTTCCATAGAGATCATGGTCGGTAAAGATGACGGGCGGATCATCTGACAGGATTGGTTGAGGCGCCTTTTGCGCGGCTAATGCTAGGCGTTCATAGACCTTGATTGATCGGACCGAATCGTTTACGGAGATTAGTCCTCCCATGATCATGTTGATTCTTCGGATGGTCTTGGGGGTTTCTTCTTCGTCCTCCTCTTCTTCTTCACGGTTACGTTTCAAAGCTATGCTTTTGATACGCCGTGGTGGTTTATCCTGCTTAGGAGCCTGCTCATCGGCTTTGTCTTCCTTCTTTTGTCCCGATTCTTCCTTTTTTAACCTTTCGATGGCCGCTTTGATCTCTTCATTGGAAAGTCGGGAGTAGAGTGCGTTTCTGAGATTCCGACATTCAGCCGTGTCGTGCGACGTAGCTTGATGGTATTCACAGTACTTATCCCCCGTAGCGGAAGCTGCTTGCGCCTTCTTTGTCTCTTTACCCCTTTTATTCCACGGTTTTGATGATCGGGACTTGTCGGTGCCGTCCACAACCATTGTTTTGGCGCTTTTACTGTCGTAGTGCTGTCTGGGTTCTCTTTCTTCCTTCTTATCTGCTTGTTTGCCGGAACCGAATCTCTTTGCTAATGCGACCTTCTTCTCTTCCAATTCCACGAACTTGTTTGCCCGATGGAGTGCGTCTTCGATGGTTAATGGCGGGTTGATGACTAAATCTTGGTAAAAAGGTGACTCATGCCAGACGGCATTTGTCAGGGCCGCGATAGTGAACTTATCTGGTGCCTCAGCTCGTGTCATTACCGCCCTGAACCTTTCTACGAAATCTTTCAATGTTTCCTTTTTTTTCTTGCGTCATCGACATCAACGCACTCAGCGAAGTGTCCTTACGAATGTAGGCAAAGTGATGCCTTACGAATGCCCATGTGAGGTCGGAGAAACTATCGATTGATTTGGATGGGAGTCGGGAGAACCAGTTTAGCGCGTCCCCTTCCAGGGTTTCAGTGAACAGTTGGCAGAAACCGATGTCTCGCTCCTCGCTTGATGAGAACCGTGCCTTTGCCTCCATGATTTTGAACGTTGTGAGGTGGGTCGCTGGGTCTTTTGTGCCGTCGTACATCGGTAGCCTGAGCTTCTCTCTTTGCCTGATATACGTGTTTGTGATGCGCGAGGTGAAGGGTGTCCTACGAGTTTCTTCGATGATCCGGTCGATCTCGGGTGCGGACCCCTTCACGCCATGGACCTCCCCTTTTAATTCTTTTAGGGTGTCTTTGAGCTCAATCAGTTGTTTCTCGACATGGTTGCGACTTGCTCCGCGAATAGACGCTCCATGAGTTTTCTCGTACGACATACCTCGCTCGCGGCGATAGTTGTCTCGGTGCGAGCCATTCTCATGTCGCGAATTTCGTCTGTGGTGCACGTCCCGTGTATGGTGACTGGTATGTTCATCCCTATCGGGTGAATACCTCTCATCACTCCAGTCGTTCTGTCTCCGACTTTCGCTCCGTTTGGGTTTTTCAGACCCTTCCTTCCGATGTGGGCTCCGCTCGCGAGTATCTTTCTTGTTGCTCTCCTTACGCGGGTTGCTCCTGGACTCGCTGCTACGGCTCTGTTCATGGTGGCTTTCCTCAGATGTGCTATAGACCAGTCGTCTGGCGACTTTGTCTTTCACCTTCGGCGGCACCTCTCTCCTGGGTTTTCTTGACTGTTGACCTGAAAGGATCTTTGCTTGCTCTGTCTGCAGCAGATCGATTTTCTCCGAGAACGTTTTGATCAGGTCGTTCTGTGACTCGATCTTGGCCATTAGAGTGGCTAAGACCTTGTCTTGCTCGATTTGAGCCTCTGTTTCGCTGAGTGACGGGGCATGTTTGCCGCCATCTCGAGCTTTGTTTGTCTTGGCGGCGTCTCGCGGCTGCTTGCCGCCTTTCGCCGCGTCGTCTTCGTGATCACTCTGGTCGTAATCACTTTCATCTTGAACACTTAATTCAACCCTAGGGTTTTCTTGATCGATCTCCTTATGAGTCCCTGACATCTCGTTTCAGAAATTTCTCTTAGAAATCCCCACAGTCGGCGCCAATTGTAAGATCTCAACTCGGTCTATCTAAAGATAGAAAGAGTTTTAGGGTTTGTGAATTAGGGATTCTAAAAGAAGGATTAATGAACGCGGTGAGATTTGGGAATTAGGGTTTATAACCGGTGTTTCCAAGTCGGAAATCGGTAAAAAGGATGTTTAAAGTCGCCGGAGAGATATTTAGGTTAAATTCGCTCTAAAGTCTCTCAGGCTAAAAGTGTTTAGAAAGCGTATCTTCTTATTGATCAATGAGGTCCCTTTTATAAGGTTACAAGTCGGTTTACGAATAAGGAAAATAGAGAATAAATGTTAAATATTCCTAATATCCCGACTTTGTCGAGATATGGAATATTTCCATATCGCCTTGTGGTTAAGCGCCGACGCGATCCTCTTGATTTTACATCTTCCAAAACCCTAACGTAAGCCGGTTGCCCTAAGTCCGGTTTAACCTAAGTTTTACCGTCTCGAGCCTTTTACCGACTTTCCATTCTGGGCCGACCTATACTCATGAATAGGCCTTTCTCGGGAAAGTGCTAAACTTGACTCCAACAATTTTGTTGAAGGAAAAGAAGAAGGGTGCAATGAACATATCCAAAAGAAATCGTAGTAACTGAAGGGGAAAACAGAGAAGAAATTTGCATAAAGATTCCTTTCTTTAACATGTGGAAGCGCTTTGTACATGATCAACACTGCAGAAACATTGGTTAAAGTCAACAAGAAGAAACGAAAAACAAATTCTGGCTTCAGAGAAATACATATTAGAAACTTCAAAGCACACTGGGTCGGTCCAACATTTCTATATGTCCTATTTAATATATTTAAGGTTCTAAACTATAATTTATATATTTTAATGAAAATATATTTAAAAAGCCCTTTTAAGTATTTTTAAATATATATTATGAAAAATATATTTGAAAATACCTCTCCAATTCTTTTATTAATATATACTAATAGAGAGAATATATATATAAATGTCTTTCTTAATCGGATACCCTAATCCGTCGTTTATATGGCTTATGCTTGAGGCCGGCTCTGCTCATATTCACCCACTAGCCTCGTGGGATAGATGATGATGAATCCTGTGTACCTGGATGGTAAAGCATATCACGCAATCCGTTCAACTCTAAAGATTTATGTGATAGGGAATATTTTACATCAAAAACAATATATAAAGTATGATTTATTTATCTGAGATAGATTAGCCAATATGGATATCTACCGATGCATGTTGAAGCATAGCGAGGATATCTGATCATCTGCATCCAAATCCATCACTCATCTATCACATATATATATATATATATATATATATATATATATATATATATATATATATAGAGTAATTTTGCAATTAGTTCTTGCTCTTTAACATCATTATTTCACCTAGACAGTGCTCTATTCTGCTAAAGATTTCTATCTCAATCTACTCCAATAACTGATAGTATACATTCAAAAGATGTCGGTGACATTCTCTCAGTCCAAAATATTGAGATAACATGTTCTTTTTTAACTATCACAAATTTTGTCATTGTTATTTCTCTGCCTTTATTGTAAGTAAGAGATTGATAGAGATGTGAAAGATGAATCAAACTCACCTCACCAAGACACCAAGCTACAAGTGTTATTGACAGCCATGGCGAATCCTGGACCAAAAAAGATGAATGTGAAAATAGCATTACACTGCTACCTTTGCTGAAACATCAGACACACAAACCAGACAAACCTCATTGATCTGTCCAACAACTGCCAATATGAAGTGGGCTCTTCCACACCATTGCATCAGCGGAGACAAGAATCCACTCGGCACAATTCCTTTTAAATTTTAAAGAGAATCAATCAATCGGTTCATAATTCACTCCAAATGGAAGAAGAAGAAAAAATTCCATTTGGACTTTGAATGAATGTAAATATAGATTTCCTATGAATCAAAGATGTGTTTATGATTGATTGTCGAAATATGAACTTATACGATCGAAGTGAAGTATAGAAATAAGATTAAAGCTATTAAGTTGAAGTGTTTTCTCTCCCGTTGCAATGCCTGCGAACGATCTCTCTACTCTTTTAAATAGCCCCGATCTCGATCTTTTTGTTCCGATTTTCTGGTGTCTCGTTAGCGAGATCTCTCCTTTACTCCTTGATTCGTGGAGACCGTTTCAACGGATAACGACACGGTCTTTGATCAGAACCATCATCTTTTTGTCGAGGTCGATCTTCATGAGCTCGACCTGTTTTGACTCGATATATCGATCCGTTTGGGCCTCTGTTGACTTGTGGTTAAACAGGCTTTAAACCTCAGTTGGGTCTTTTCGTTAGTTAATGGGCCGGATTACGAAATCCAGCACCAACAAATAGCAATGCAAATATTTATTATTGTATATCTCTTATTAATGCCATTACCAATGCAATTCTTTATAACTTTTAGAGCACGTTCATCCGTGAAACCCACATTGGGGGTTTTTTAAAAAAATAGATGAAAAGAAAAATTAAAAAAAAAAAGAGGATCAAACATGTTACGCCACGTCATCGCTACAGTATAAGGACCGTATCTTAGCTAAGAAGCACTCCTTAAATTTGAGTTAATATTTTATTTTATTTTAACCATATTTGCCTGGGGATTGGGGCTAAAAACCCTTTAAAATCCCCGAATGTAATGTGCTCTTAGAGCATGTCCATTAGAGTTTTTTAGGGTGGGTCTCTTAACAAAAATATATTAAAATAATGTGGGTCCCACGTGGGGTCCACATTTTTTTTTAAAAACCGTATCCAGAATCCCTTGTTTAAGAGACGTCTCTTGCCTCGTCTCGCCACGTGTCGTCATTCTATTGGTCGATTTTTTTTTTTGGTTATTTTTTTTTTCGCCTTTACAAAAAAAAAAATAATAAAAAAAAAAATTAGAGCTAAGAGACTTACCTGCGTCCGCCGGTGGAGATGCTCTTAGTCTCTTATCACTTTATTCATAGCTCTATATACATATTCTATTTCACTCTATACATCTTGATTAAAAAAATGTTATTAAACCTAAGTTTCATTGGATTCCTCTTTCTACAATGATCATTTCCTCTCTATTATTTCTTTAAATCCTACAAGTCACTATGGAAAGTTAACGTTAAAGTTTAAAACAATAGAAAAGTTATTTAAACATGATTAAAACAATTAAGACAGTTTCCGCTGATGATAAAGTAATAACTATAAACTCAGTTAATCTAACATCTATTTGAGATTCATATACATAATCAGTATTTTTTTAACATTTTCATAATCATAAGATCCACGTTATAATTAAAAAATTATGATCACAAAATTGGTTGAAGATGCTAAAGTTGCTAGAAAGGAAGCATATTGATATTACTAGCGTCTTTAATTTTTTTTAAAACTTGTGGGATTGTTGAAATTTTGAGACTAACGGAGAGTATGAGTAATACTTGGTGGTATTGATAATAATGTTGCGTATGAAGTAAATGTATTTTCAGAATAACTATTTGATATAAAAGATGATAGAATAAATGAGCCTAATGTTAAAGAGGTTTTGATAGAACTTCTAGAAGATTTTCTTATAAAGGATTTTTTTATAAACAATCTTTTTATTCAAAATTGATGCTGTTTATAAAACGAGTTTGTAAGATCCAAATGATCCATTTTTTTACAATAATAGAGCTATCTTATATCCTACTAATAAAGATATTGATATGGTTAACAATTGTATGCTATATTTACTATCATGTATTAATTTTTCTTCTTTTTTTGGTTGTTTTTTATTGGGAAAAATGCCAAAAAATACATGAACTATTCAGAACTGGCCAAAACAAATTCAGACTAAAGAGCTTCCCAAAACAAACTCAGACTAAACGTTGACTTCCCAAACAATACCCCAACTTAGAGTTGACCTCGCCAAAATGGCACA
The DNA here is from genome assembly GCA_030180135.1 of Orychophragmus violaceus. Classification (NCBI taxonomy): domain Eukaryota; kingdom Viridiplantae; phylum Streptophyta; class Magnoliopsida; order Brassicales; family Brassicaceae; genus Orychophragmus; species Orychophragmus violaceus. Next base: position 14,136,280 of record CM058238.1, on the reverse strand, counting down.
CCGTTAATTAATTTAACAGAAAAATTCGACGCCGTTAATGGTTCTGTTAAACAAATACGACGTCATCCAAAACGACGTCGTTCGACGAGAAAAATAAAAACCAGCTGGGTTCGAACCTAAAACCTGTGAGCAAGTGTATGAGACATGTAACCATTGAGCCATTTGATATTCATTGTTCATGATTACAAACAAATTATGTTAAGTTCTCTTCTTTCCTTATTCATAATAAATCCTAAATTGATTTGTAACTTACAACTCTACAATAAAAATTCATGATATAAAATTTATATATACAAACATATTTACTAATATCTTACAATCATATATATTGTAAAATTATTTAATATTTTTAATTTTTTATTAACAGAATTATAAATATATATATTCAAATTCAATAAAACAATAATTTAAATCAATATTTAAAATTAAAAATATTAATATAATAAAAACTAATTTTATAAAAATAGCCAAGTTCAGTAAAAATTTAAAAACACATTATAATATAATTATTGTTTTATTATATTCAATAGATATATATAAATTTTGTTAATAAAAAATTAAAAATATCAAATAATTTTTATAATATATATGATTGTAAGATATTAATAAATATGTTTGTTATACACAAATTTTATATCATGAATTTTTATTGTAGAGTTGTAAGTTACAAATCAATTTGAGATTTATTATGAATAAAGAAAAAAGAGAACTTAACATAATTTGTTTGTAATCATGAACAATAAATATCAAATGGCTCAATAGTTACATGTCTCATACACTTGCTCACAGGTCTCAGGTTCGAACCCAGCTGAGTGCTGGTTTTTATTTTTCTCGTCGAACAAAACGACGTCGTTTTGGATGACGTCGTATTTGTTTAACAGAACCATTAACGGCATCGATTTTTTCTGTTAAATTAATTAACGGTGTACCATTTTGGCGAGGTCAACTCTAAGTTTGGGTATTGTTTGGGAAGTCAACGTTTAGTCTGGGTTTGTTTTGGGAAGCTCTTTAGTCTAGGTTTATTTTGGCCAGTTCTGAATAGTTTAGGTATTTTTTGACATTTTTCCCGTTTTTTATTTACATACTTTTTTCATTTACTGAACACGAAAATAAAGCTCAATGAAAAAAATGTCCAAAAGTATTTAGTGATAATATAAAAAAACTATTTTGTTCGAGATAATATAAAATATATAACTAAAAATTCTCCAAAAGCAAGATAAAATTTTCATAATCAGAAAACTTAAAAAAATTAAACTACTGTAAAATATGATAAAAGATCTTGAAACAAAAAAAAAAGTCAATTAGAAAAATTAAAAAGACAAAAAATATCTAACGAATATTCTACATTAAGCTCGGGTCAAAATCTAATTAATTATTAGTAGTTGAATGAAAACTGATTAGTGATAATGGAAATTCACAATAGCGAGTTTATGATGTTTTTATGCGGGTAAAATAATAAGACGAATCCTATTAATCTCTATAGACTTTATAAACTCTGTTTCTCAGAATCTCTCTCAGCTATCGGTTTACGTTGGTTCTGTTTTGGATTGACAATTTTAAAGAAAACTTTCATTGAACTGGTAATGCCTTTCAAATTGTCTTTCTTACAAGGTATCAGTCATTACCATGAAATCGAACCTAAGACAATAAAACTCGAACAATTTGAGCATTGATTTACTAATTTGAGACAGACACACACACACAACTAAGCTAGGAAACTTAATTAATAGTCGACTCCAAGATGTCTGCAATGTTGCTTCCGTGTGATATACGCAAGAGGTGGAGAAAAGGCATCAGCTTCTTCACCAAGAAGCTAAACATATCGACCCTATTCATCTCCTGCGTGACTCTCAGTGCCTTGGCCACCACGAAATTCCCAAACTCATTCGTCGCCAGCCTCATCAACCTATCTCTGCTGCACTCCAAAAGCTCCACAAGCACTACAGGCATCGACTTCTCCCTCTCTAGAATCTTCTCTACGATGTAGCTTCCGTACTTCTTAAACGACAGATCAACGCAGTGGCCATGAACACTAACCGCCACGTTGTAGGTGCAACGCAAGGGATACAGTTTGAGCACGTGTCGGACCACGAAGTTCCCCGAAGGATCGTTGCTTAGACCGAGAGCGTTGCGAGCGACTACGTCTAGTAGAGGATTTCTGTAGTAAGGATCATCCGCGTCGGTTATGATGTCGTTAAGCGCGATGCAGCCGTATTGATTACGCGCTATGTCGAGCGCGTAGAGGAGAAGGTGCTCGAACATTGCAAATTTCTTCACCTGGTCGAAAACGACCATAGCTCGTGTCGCCACGTATGATGCGTACTTGTCGGTCATGATGTCGAAGAACCGGCGAAAGATAGCGGCGTGGAAGAGCGCATCCACGTCATCAGATATTCCGAGAAGCTTCTGCACGCGTCTCGACCCGTACTTGTTTCTGACTATCTCCATGAAGTAATCAGAGTCTGACGTCAGCAGCGACACCGTCATCTGAAGCTCTTTTGGGTCTGACTTTGAGATAATATCTTTAAACTGAGCCACGTCTTCGCCGCTAGTCATTATATTGAAGAGCAAGTCTGAGCGAGTTTCTGTTACGGCATGTAAAGCATCGGACATGGTCGACATCGAAAAGGGGCTGTTATCGGCCGATGTCATTGTAAAGAAAAAGATTATAATTTTTGTGATCTCGGAGAGACTTTAGAGTAATTGTTGTATTTGGATTTGTGGGGGTTAGTGATATATTTATACTAGTTAGAGAGTCGGTTCACAAAAAGGATAATTATCAGGATTTTCCTTTTTTCTTCTCTTTTGATAACTATGATAATTATAAGAAAATGGAAAATATCAATTGATAATTATCTCTATGGTAATTAAATTCTATAAGTTTTTTTTAGAAAAAAGGAAAAAACAAATACTTAAGCAAAGATAATTATAAAGGTAATTAAAACACAATCTTATTCAATCAAGGATTTTGTTTAGTTCCTCATATTTTGTTTCCGTGGAAAAAACCCTACGATGCCTAGTTGGCTGCCGTTGGAAAACCCTATTCAGTTCTTTTTTTTTTTTTTCATTATTGTTTGCTTGATACATACGTAATATTTCTGATTTGGTCTCTTCTTTTTCTTTTTTTTTTTTTTTTTTTTTTTTTTGAATGAATGTAAAATTTATTCAATCAAAATCTAAGTTACATCAAGTGCATCCTTTGTGTTTCTAGTATTGAAAGCCTATAAACTGAGTTAAAGAATTTTGAGGAATGAATGTTAAAGAATTGTATCTTCAAGATGTGGTAGTTCTTCTGGTCTCGAACCAGACTTTGAATCCATCATGCAGGTCTTTGCTTCCTTCTTCTCTGATTGTGGTAAGTCTATTCCGTATTCCTTTATCAGTGAAGCGCAGAATGGCTGAGGCATCGAGAGGTTCATTTCCATGCTTGCGAGAATTCCTCTCCCTCCATATAGCATGGACTAAAGCTTGGAATGCGTATCTGAAGAGAAATTTTCTTGTGTTACCGAGAGCTGACGACGATGCTAATTGAATGGTCTCTTCTTTTTCTTTTAACTATGTACCGCAGTAAGAGTTTGATTTGAGGATCTGTGTTTCCTCTTAGGTATTGAGCGCGCGTGTGCATAACCAAGAACCACAATCATTGAATAGTTATCTAGTAATAGCCACATAAATCCTTTCCTTACAGAGACGTTCTTAGATCCACTCCTAGAGTGGATCTCTATATCCACCACTCTTCCATGCACCAATCATAATTACACGTCACAAGAATGTTAAAATTAAAAAAAAAGAAGTAAAAAAGTGTTAGAAAAAAAAGAAAACGGCAACACAATAAATGATGTCTAACAATTAACTGTTTCTATTTTTTTTAGAGATTAGGGTTTATGGTATAAGGTTTAAGCTCTTTGGGTTTAGGTTTAGGGATTAGGGTTTAAGCTCTTTGGATTAGGGTTTAGGGATTAGGGTTTAGTTTTTTATTTTTTAAAATTTACATGTTAGGTTTAGGGTTTAGAGTTTATGGTATAGGGTTTAAGCTTTTTGGGTTTAGGGATTAGGGTTTAGAGACTAGGGGTGAACTCTATACCATAAACCATAATCCATAAACCTAACATGTAAATTTAAAAAAATAAAAAACTAAACCCTAATCCCTAAACTCTAAACCCTAATCCAAAGAGCATAAACCCTAATCCCTAAACCCTAAACCCAAAGAGCTTAAACCTTATACCATAAACCCTAATCTCCAAAAAAATAGAAACAGTTAATTGTTAGACAGCATTTATTGTGTTGCCGTTTTCTTTTTTTTCTAACACTTTTTTACTTTTTTTTTTTAATTTTAACATTCTTGTGACGTGGAATTATGATTGGTGCAGGGGAGAGTGGTGGATATAGAGATCCACCCTAGGAGTGGATCTAAGAACGTCTCTTCCTTACAATGTTGTCTTCTCTAAAAACTGAAACGCAAGTAGTGTATAGTCACATCGCATTAAACTTTCTTCCAAACAGTGCACATATTGAAAGATAAGATAAAACATATCTGCGGAGATGATTGAATGGACTTTCACATTCTTTTTCTCTTGCCGTGATGCTTCTCTGCTTTTCCAAGCTTGGACTTTCTTTGTTTGAACAGCTGCAGATAAAGCTTCAACCAAAGGAACGGGTAGACCAACAGGACGGCCTGAATACAAATGGCACGGACAGATAGTAAAAAAACAGAATCTAAAAACACTGCTTAAGCCTTAAACCAAAAGGGATTTGTTGAAGGAGATGAAGAAGAAGGATGAAAACATACCCAAAGGAAGTCGTAGTAACTGAAGGGAAAAACAGAGAAGAAATTTGCATAAAGATTCCGTTCTTTAACATGTGGAAGCGCTTTGTACATGATCAACACTGCAGAAACATTGGTCGCAAGTCAAACAAGAAGAAACGAAATACGAATTCTGGATTCAGAGCAATACATAGTATAAACTTTAAAGCACACTCACATTCACCCACTAGCCCCGTGGGATAGATGATGATGAATCCTGTGTACCTGGATGGTAAAGCATATCACACAATCTGTTCAACTTGAAAGACATTTCTGTGATGGGGAATGATTTACACCAACAATATATATATAATATTATCAATTTACCTGAGACAGGTTAGCCAATATGGACATCTACCGAGGCATGTTGAAGCATAGTGAGGATATCTGATCATCTGCATCCAAATCCATCACTCAGCTAACACATATATAGAGTGAAATTGACAATTAGTTCTTGCTCTCTAACATCATTGTTTCACCTAAACAGTGCTCCATTCTGCTAAAGATTTCTCTCAGAATCTACTCCAATCACTGATAATATACGTTCAAAAGATGTGGGTGACATTCTCTCAGACCAGAACATTGAGATAACATATTCCTTTGCAACTATCAAAACTTTTGTCATTGGTATGTCTCTGCCTTTATTGTAAGTAAAAGATAGATAGAGATGTGAAAGATGAATCAAACTCACCTCACCGAGACACCAAGCTACAAGTGTTAATGACAGCCATGGCGAATCCTGGACCTAAAAAGATGAATGTGAAAATAGCATTACACTGCTACCTTTGCTGACACACAAACCAGACAAACCTCATTGATCTGTCCAACAACTGCCAATATGAAGTGGGTTCTTCCAGTCCATTGCATCAGCGGAGACAAGAATCCACTCGGCACAATTCCTTTTAAATTTCGAACAGAATCAATCAATCGATATCCCTAATTCACTCCAAAAGAAAAAATCTAAATATCATTCGGAGAGTACCTATGGCTCCATGAAGAACTTCAAGAACAGCAACAGTTTGCACCACACCTTAACGAATCAAAATAATCGACAAAAGATATCATCTTTTCAGAAAATAAATTGACAGATCATTCCCACTAAAATTTTTTATCTCACTTATCAAGTATCCAGCAGAGGAGTAAGCGCCATTGATTGTCTTGTTCGATAAAAAGCTGCTGAAGATACTCAGAAGTGAAAACGTCCTACCCGAAGATCATAAAATCTCGTGAAGACACGAGGGAAAAAAAGCAAACGAGAATACAGAGGACAAGGAACAGAGATACCAACCATGAAGAAGCTTGGATAAAATTGTAAGCAAAGAGATAATACTTCACCAATGGCGACGACATCTTCGATTAAAACAAATCCCGCTGTATCTGACCAATCGGCGGTATGAAATCCACTATGACTCGAACAGTGTCTGAATAGTCGAAGAGATTCGATGACGTCACATGCTTGTGTGGCCCTGAGTCACTCGTACAGTAGTCACTTTGGTCTAGCGAATTAAATATTTCAGCTAAACTGACTTATTCATATTTTACACTAAAGTACCCCTCTAAGTATTTTTTGAGCTTCAAAGTACCTCAAATTATATAAAATCAAGATAGCATCCTATTTATAATGGAACAGTTAATATTACTTATATTTATTTGGAAACAACTTAGCCCTTGTTTGTTAGTCTCAAATTTGGAATGATTCTACCACTGTTATATTTTTGTTGCTAGTGCTTTGGCTCTTTTCGTTTCTTGGAAGTGAAACTAATTCATGAATATGATACTTTGATAATCGATATAATGCCTCTGAATTCATATCTACCCCCTTTTTACATAATCTTCCAATAACTTTGGGTGGAAAGGGGATGATCTTATTGGGTATTTGCTTATAATATTTATCGATGGATTTATCATTTGTGGTATGATTAGGACTTTATAATACTTGATATTATCACTGCAGATGGATCTTATTTTATCCCCATCCTTTTGTTCTCGTTCTTAGTGGGGCAAGGTAGGCAGGCAAAATCAGATTATCAAAATATATATATATATATATATATATATATATATATATACTTATTTGTTTTCTCCAAACTACCAATTAAATCATTATATATGTCTATTAAAAGATTCAGAAAACTTGTTTGGTGAGAATCAACCACACATTTCATATTTGCTTCTTACATTGTTTATTTTAGCTTAGTATTATCAATTAGGCTCCCTTCTCCACATTTTTAATTGATAAATAGTTGCTTTCATACTTTTAAGCAGCCATCCTTCTCTTCTTTTTACTTATCCTTTTTCCATTGAAAATTTTAAACAACTTTTATAGGAAAAAAGGTTGAAGCTTTAGTCTCTTAGTGGCTCATATAATAAAGAGATTAAAAAGGATATCTTATCATTAAAGACTAAAGAGTGGGAACTGATCTTTTGATCATGGAGCAATTTCTTAAAGAAAAACAAACATACTCGATTTGATCAACAAGATGATAAAGCAGAAGAATACATTCTTTTCTTCACAAAGTTGGCCTAAGCTTTACAAGTCAAACCTATTCTCTTGATCATAATTTAGCAGATGAATATGCCTTGTTCTGTCGTGTTTGCTACTTGCATGCTTATTCCATTGAACTTTTTAATAATGGATACTCACAGCCTCTCATGATTCTCATCCATCGCATTCTGATGGATCAACATTAATTTCTATACAAAATGTTCAAAGTCGAATTCATTTTGAAAATAGATTTCTGACTTATATTACACATACTATTATGGGAAAAACATACACATATATATAGGCTGCACATATAAACATTCAAATGAATAAAATTTTAGAGTAAAGAAGACCAGGATGATCTACCATGTTCAAAACTGAGAGGAAACTGATCAATGGCAAAAGAAGACATCTTACTTTCATCTGCATCCATGTTCCATACAGACTCCAATGAGCTTTCCCATGTTGGAGATGCCAGAGGGGGGAAGTTCAAGTAACAGCTTTGCTCTGAGTAGTAGATATCTTTTACCGGTTTGATAATGTTGTCTCCAGATTGGTCAATCTCTCTCCATATGTCATCCATCGAGTAGTATCCGTCTTCTTCACATTCTTGATTCATTTTCCCATTGGATCCTCCAGTGTCTTGAGTAGTTGCAGTGGTCATAGAGGATGATGAGGAAGTTGGAGACATAGGACGCTTCTTTTCTTGTGCTTGCTTCCTCATATGAGTCCTCCAATAGTTCTTTATCTCATTATCTGTACGACCCGGCAATTTCCGGGCGATTTTAGACCACCTGCATATGAAGAACACATCTAAACTTCATACAACAACAAAAAGAAAGAGAAAGATTTTAGGTTTCTCTGTTTCGTGTAGAGATCTTCTGACCTGTTACCCCATTTGGCGTGAAGCTCAAGGACAAGACGCTCTTCTTGAGGAGTCATCTTACCACGTTTGAGACCAGGATGTAGGTAGTTAACCCACCTTAACCTGCAACTCTTTCCTGTTCTGTTTAAACCTACAACCAAAACCAGGTCATACTTTTAAATGGAAGGTCCTTCAAAAGACCGCCCATTTTTCCAAAACCCTAGCTATACCTATTCTTATGTTTCTCCCTCCACCTTCAAACCTGAAACTTTCGCTACAAAATCCCATCTTCGATCTCCAAACATGTGGACAAAGTTGACCAACAGGATGTCCTCCTGTTCTGTCCACGGCCCTTTACGGTATTCCTCTTGAACGTTTTTCATCTCTCTCTAAGTCTCTTCTTTTTTATCTCTCTGAATAGAATAAAAGTTACGTCTCAGCTTTGGTTTATGGGAACCTATGGCATACTCAAGACCGATATTTATATAAGCCAACTTGAACACTGTGGTGTTGTTGTGTCTACGCGATATAACACTCACATTATTAAAGAAATTCTCAAATGATTTGTTTTTCTAATCTTTACCGTCCATATGGTGAGAGATTATGCTGATGATAATGTGGGGCCTGTTGTTTTTATGATGCCATCAAGCCATTACAGCATATTAAAAAAAGAGAGGAAATGATCGTTAATAGGCGATTGATGTGCACTGATGCAACACTCCCATTAACACAGCCTTTTCTTTGTCTTTTTGTGTGCTGCAATAAGAACACTTTCTTATATCTCCTCCCGCGTGTCAGTAAAATATTCAGCAGCATCAAACCATGAGAGGAACCAATGTAAACTATGTAATCCTTAGCATCTAGAAACAAAGAAATATACAAAGGCATAGTTTTATTTTATATCAAGGTTTCAACAGTATGAAATAAATAACCAAGCAGTGGTAGTCCCGTACTATAAATCAGCTTGGAACAAAGTTGATGTTGTTTGGATAGACTAGTATGAGATCATGTTTCAGGTTTTATTAGAAAACTGAAGCCAGACTAGTGTTGATATTATTCCTTTATAGACTAGTGTTGTTACGGAAATTCGACCTAATCAATATTACGGGTTACAATCTAAAATATCCGAACTACGAGGTGAGATATGAATTAAAAAGGTCGAAACTGTTCTTTATTGATCTTAAGGCCGAAGCCGAGCTGTGAACATGATGGTACGAGGTGGGAGTCCGTCAAGTGACGTGCTTCCTAAAGATTGCTTGAGGTCGGAGTTTTATATAAGTAGCTCGACACTCTCTTTGGGCTGTTGATTCCTTAGAGGGCTTGTCTTTGTGGGCCGATATGAAATATGATTGATTTAGTAAGATTTCCAATGGGTTTTGGATGGTGCTAAACCCATATCCAACAACTAGTTAGAGATTGGTCTAGATATCACATGATAATTAAAAAATATGGAAATATATAACACTGTATTGAACAAAAAGAAAAGAAGACTAGACATTTTTCAACTATTTTGTGAGGTTATGATTGGAGTGTGTCCCTTGGCTTTATTAAAGGTTAATCTAGATATCACTGTAGAAGCTTACCAAAGGCAAAGAAAGAAGAAAAAGGAGAGTTTACAAAATAAAGCATATAGCAAAAGGGGTCGAATTGTTTTGGGTGTCTGATAAGTGGCCTTTTGTATCTAGCAGCAGCACTTGAGATTGAGAGTTAGATACTTAGATATTATATTTAGGATTATGAATTCATTTAAAGACCCAATAATTTATTTATTTAGTAGATGAGAAAGGCCAATTTGATTTGCCTTGGCATTGTGATCTGCCCCTTGGTACTCTGTTTCCATGTCTAGGAAAGTTTAGATCAGTCGTTAACAATACTTGTTTTTCAAGATATATATTTATTTTTATATAGTTTATTTAGAAATTTCGTTAACCTTACACATTTGGTCACGTGTGCAACTTATGTGGCTTACGTCTTCTAGATGCATGGATTAAAGTAGAGTAGACAGGGTTCTGACTCTGTGTGTGTAAGTACCTGATGTGCTGGTCCATAGAAGCAGAGAATATAGAGTATAGATTCTTCTGTTCTCTGCATATATCTCTAATTGGCAAAAAGTTCCCAAGATTCTTCAAATTGCTTTGTTCTGTGGTAAACTCTGAAAATGACCTACAGGAATATGAGAGAATTATACTCAGATTGATGTTGCATAGTCTTTACGTTGAAGCAAAAATATACCGAAACACTAAAACAGTTATAGTTTAGGTATATATTTAGTCTGTTCTTTTAACTGCCACAAGCCGCAAAAGAATTAACACTGATTTTCTAATTAATTTCAGACGCAGCTGTATTTTCAACATGTAAAAAGAGAGATGAATTGACACTTGTTTTAGTTAATCTGCCGTCGGAGAAAAACAGCGGCACCGGAAACTGCAAAAAATATGAACAGATTGCTCAAAACCAAAACGCAGCGTCATCTTTTCTTTTCTCTGTCATTCATTTTGTCCTTCCTCTGTTTCTCGATCATGATGCTTACCGGTGTTCTTCATCTCCTCTCTCTTTCAGTGGTGGCTTTGTTGGTTAATATCCGGTCCTGGTCTTTCGGCGGATGGGTCTTTCCGATTTTGGCATGGCGACATTGGCTAGGTTGTTTTCGGTGGCTGCACCAAACTAGGATTTCTCTCTTGTTTGGGTTTCTTCTTATTTTTTTGTCTTTCTAGTCTGGGTTTAATTTTTAAGTTTCTGTTTTTTCTTATTGCAATAAAATAAAACCAAACATTTAGTTAAGAAATCCTTCAAAAAGAAAGATTGATATATTATCTTGGTTTTACTTTATTAATAGAGAAACTTGAGAGGAAGAACAGATTCTCTTATTTTTTCGAAAAGGAACTTACATGCATGGCTATTACGGATTTGATTCTCAATAATTGCATCAACTAGGTCATTACGAAAGTTACATGGTCAAGAGGTACCATTACTTAGCCTTACATTGCGTAACAATTTTTTTTCTTAAAGATTATGTGGTTGTTGTGCTTGTAATGCTTTAAATAATATCATGGTGTGAATTGTGAAAGATTCGGGGTTCTTAATGTTTTTGCCCGTTGCTTTCGGATTCTCGAATTGTCCATTGTCGAATAGCTATTATAAAATTCTACACACCACCATTTTATTAAAGCTACTACCACATATTGTCATATTGATCTGAGCCATCGGTTGATTAGAGGTTGGATTTGATCACTTAAATTAAGCGGTAAATAATAAGAGTGACAATTAGATTATTACATTTGGAAGAATATGATTAGTAGATGATTGAAGCAAAAAGATTAAAGAAAGTAAATATTAGTATTATTTTGTTCTTTTAAAAAAAAAAAAGTATTATTTTGTTAGTTGGGTTTGGTCATCATATCCAATGTCTCAAAATTGTTAATCGGAGCGTTGGGGACCGTCTAGAAAACTTGATTAGTTTTGGATATTTTTTTTAATTATTTAGTATCTTTCTACCTTTTAATAAAATATATTATTAGAAGAATGTGAACAGAAATCGAGCTGGAGCTTAAGCATCCATGGAGAGAGTGAGAGAGAATTGAAGAAGATGATGAAAAGGGAAAATTTCTGTTATTCGAACTATACACAAGAAATGTGTTTATGTACAATTGACTAAACCGGAACAAACCGGATATACAATATACTCTGTTATTTACACTAAACCACACTAAACCAACATCTATAATCTGATATTCCCCCTCAAGATGGAGCAAAAATGTTAATGATGTCCATCTTGCTTAGTAAAGTCTTGAATTGTGTTGGAAATAGAGGTTTAGTAAACAAATCCGCTAGCTGATTCTGAGTACGAACATGTAAGGTGCGGATCAAACCTTTCTCTATCTTCTCTCGGATAATATGGCAATCCAATTCCACATGTTTGGTGCGTTCATGGAACACTGGATTGTTAGCTATGTGTATGGCAGCCATATTATCACAGTAAAGAACTGAAGCTGCAGTAGTAGCGATCCATAGGTCTTGTAACAAGTAACGTAACCACATCATCTCACGTACTGCTAAAGACATGGAACGGTATTCAGCCTCCGCAGAAGACATGGAAACCACGTCCTGTTTCTTCGACTTCCATGAAACAAGAGAGGAGCCAACGAACATACAAAGTCCAGAAACCGAGCGCCGTGTATCCGGGCAAGACGCCCAGTCAGCATCCGCAAAGCCAGTAAGTTTCATATCAGAGGTAGCAGAATAAAACAGACCTTGGCCAACAGTACCTTTCAGATAATGAAGCACCTTGAAGACAGCATGAAGATGAGTGTCTCGAGGTGCACATGTAAACTGGCAAAGCTTATGAACTGCATAAGTGATATCAGGACGGGTAAAAGTCAAATAGAGAAGTTTACCCACAAGTTTCCTATAGAGTTCCGGATCCTGCATCAAAGTACCATCCTCCAATGATAACTTCAGATTAGGTTCCATAGGAATAGAAGATGGTTTGCAACCCAATAAACCAAACTCATCTAACAGTTCAAGAGTGTACTTTCGTTGACAAAGAGTAATACCCGAGTTATTGCGAGCAATTTCCAGTCCAAGAAAGTACCGCAAGGTTCCCAAATCTCTGAGCTTAAATGAGCATTGCAGAGCAGATATGAGAAGAGCAGAAGCTTTGTCACAGCTGCTTGCAATAATGATGTCGTCAACATACACTAAGACTGCCAAGTAGATGTTGCCTGCACTCTTAACAAATAAGGTATGATCACCATTAGATTTCTTGAAACCCAAAGTACGCAAAGCAGCAGAGAATTTGAGAAACCATTGACGTGATGCCTGCTTTAAACCATAAAGCGATTTCCTCAATCTACAAACTGCATTTGCTGGCAAATGTTCCCCCTCTTTTGCAGAGTACCCAGGTGGCAAACTCATATATATTTCTTCCTTCAGATCACCATTTAAGAAAGCGTTAGAGATGTCTAATTGAGTGAGGGACCACCCTTTAGCAGCTGCAACAGCAATAAGGACTTTGACAGTGGAGAGCTTTGCAACTGGTGAGAATGTGTCCACATAATCAAGACCTTCTTGTTGTGTGTACCCTTTGGCAACTAATCGAGCTTTATAACGCTCTAGACTTCCATCAGCATGCAGCTTCACCTTAAACACCCACTTACAACCAACCGCTTTCTTATGAGAAGGCAAAGAACAAATTTCCCAAGTGCCATTGTCTTCAAGAGCTTTGAGTTCAAGTCCCATTGCATCACACCATTCACTGAGTTTCTTAGCTTGAGAATAAGAACTAGGTTCTGGGATTTTGTTGACTGCATTGATAAAGATCAGATATGGATCAGTCAATGTGTCATAAGACAATACCTCAGAGATTGGATGAGCAGTGGAAGATGACAAAGAGTAACAGTGATAATCTTGAAGATGAGCTGGTGGGTTAATCTTCCTTCTGTGAGTATTTTGTGAAGCCGCAGACGGAGTGGTCACAGAATATGGTCGAGGGAAAAACTCAGCAACAGAATCAGTTACACCAACATCTTGTTTGAAAGGAAATATGTCTTCAAAGAAAACAACATGTCTTGAGATGAACACATTGTTGCTTTCAACATCCAAGAGCTTGTATCCTTTATAACCCGACGGATACCCAAGGAATACACATGCTCTAGCTCTGTCTTGGAACTTATGGCGCTGTTTAGGTGAAGTACTTCGATAACATAAGCAACCAAAAGTCTTTAGATCAGTATACTCTGGAGCATGCTTTGTCAAAGCTTCAAAAGGAGACTTGTTATCCAGAAGTTGAGATGGGGTTCGGTTAATGAGGAAGACAGCAGTGAGAATGCAATCTCCCCAGAAAGATAGAGGCACATTCGACTGGAAGAGCATAGATCTTGCAACATTGAGGATGTGTTGATGCTTCCTCTCAACTACAGAGTTCTGCTCTGGTGTCTCAGGGCAAGAATGATAGGGTATGATGCCTTTTTGTTTAAACAAAGCTTCAAACCGTAATTCAGGGGCGTTGTCAGACCTGACTGACTTAACCTTCTGATCATACTGCCTCTCCACCATAGCCAGAAACTCAGGAAAAACAGTCAAAACATCACTCTTTAATCGGAGAAGATATATCCATGTGACCCTACTGTGATCATCAACAATCGTAAGGAAATACCTATAACCTTCTTGAGTTAACTCTGAAAATGGTCCCCAAACATCTATATGTACCAATTCAAATGGTGTTGAACATATATTTCTTCTAGTTGGGTAACATAACTTCTTTTGTTTGGCACGTTGACAAATATCGCAATGTAATAATCCTTTATTCTTAGCTTTGGAAATCCCAAGAACATCAGAGAGAATGTCTATACGCTCAAAAGAGGTGTGACCAAGTCTTTGATGCCAAACAGAAGCATCAATTACAGAGTTTGAAACAAAAGAAGAAGAGGAATCTGTAGCAGGAGAATCTTCAGAAACTGAGTCTTCAACCGCGAGAACATACAGATTTGCCACTCTATTACCTCTGCCAATCTCCAACTCCTTGGAAAGATCCTGTATTGTAAAACAGCCAGGATCAAATATCACTCGACATCCATTATCTGAAGTCAAAGAGCTGACACTCAATAGATTCAATCTGAACTCAGCAATATACAGAACATTCTTCAGCTTAATACTATCATTAACCATCACACTGCCAATGCCACCAACTCTGATAGTTGAACCATTAGGTAAATTCACAAAGTGAACAACAGATGTATCCAAATCTAGAAACATATCTTTGTTGTGAGATACATGATGTGTTGCACCCGAGTCAACAATCCATGTGGTTGTATCAGTCACACGTTCAGAAACAGTAAGAATGCCAATGAAACTGAATGTGGAGGAAGAGAAACATATACCAGATGGATCATTGTGCGGAGAGCTGGAGGAAGAAACATTGGTAGAGGAAGTGTGAGGTTTAACTTGTAGCTGTGAACTGAAGTAAGCAATGAAATTCTGAATTTGATCTTTACTCATGTTTCCAACGAGACTGTCTAGGCCAGAAGAATTATTCGGAGAGGGAGAGATAGCTGCAGTAGTACTAGAAGACTTGGACTGCTGAGACTTATCATAGTTCCCTTTGCCTTTCTTCCAACCAACTGGATAGCCGTGAAGCTTGTAACAACGATCAGCAATGTGACCACTGTAACCGCAATGAGAGCAAATAGGTTTGCCATCCTTTTTCTGAAGAGCATTCAACACACCAGGTTGAAAACCATTATCACCAGTCAACACACCAGGTTGAGAAGATTTGGTCATCACACTAGGATGATTCAAATCATGACTGACTTGAAACACAGTAGAATCAGAGATGGAGTTAAACTGTCGTTGACTGTCATCCTGATCCAATATGTTGCAAATCTCAGCTAAGTCGGGTAAGGATTTCTTCATGATTATCTGACTCCTGATGGCTGAATACTTTTCATTAAGACCAGCTAGGAATTTGATAATACGTCCCCTATCAACTTTGGCTCGAGCAGAACGTTGACTAACACAATTAAAAGTGTTACAACAAAGACACATTTCAGAAGGATCAGCTCCATCAAGGTTGTCCCAGAGAGTCTTCAAAGCAGTGTAGTATGAAGACAAATCCATGGATCCTTGGCGGAGATCATGTATTTGTTGGATCAATTGAAATGTGCGAGGTAGATTCGTCTTATGAAACCGGGTATGCAAATCAATCCAAATTTCAGAAGCATCATTGAATGACAAAATACTACCATAGATCTGCTGAGTCACAGAGTTCAATAACCACGACTTAACCATGCTATTGCACCTAGACCAAATCCGGTACAAAGGATTACCTGCATCTGGACGCGGAAGAGATCCATCGATGAATGAGATCTTGTTCTTCGCATCAAGAGCGATCTTCATAGCTGAGCTCCACTGTGTGTAATTAGATCCATCGAGCTGAACGGAAACAACAGATAACCCCGGATGATCCGCACTGTGAAGAAACAGTGGCGAATGTGTACTATCTGGGTTCATCAGATCAGGAATCACAATCGAACCATCAGACTCCGGTTGTGAGCTTCCTGCGCGTGCAGATCGAGTAGATCGGCGACTTCGCTTTAACGGAATCACCATCGGAACACAGAGAACTCAAAATGAATAGAAATCAAAGCAGAAGAAAAATGGAAGAGATCGACTGAGCTGATGCTCAGAGCTCTGATACCATATTAGAAGAATGTGAACAGAAATCGAGCTGGAGCTTAAGCATCCATGGAGAGAGTGAGAGAGAATTGAAGAAGATGATGAAAAGGGAAAATTTCTGTTATTCGAACTATACACAAGAAATGTGTTTATGTACAATTGACTAAACCGGAACAAACCGGATATACAATATACTCTGTTATTTACACTAAACCACACTAAACCAACATCTATAATCTGATATATATTATTTACAACTATATTAATGGACACCTTGACGGATTAATATGCTCCGTAGTCAATGATTAACCTTTATTAACCGGTGTTCAGTCGAATTTGGTCATAACCGGATCGAGCGTTTCGGTATTTGGCAGCTTAGACACCTATGCATGCGGTCGATTTTAAAACACTGTTGCATATCTATTCTTCTTCTATGCTATATATTACAAAAATAAACATTCTCATAAGAGTTTAGTTGTGTAAAATTGCAGATTTCAAGAATGGGCCATTGTTTTTTTCTTTTTCTTTAAGTTGTCTTTGTAATGGAGGGCTCAAAATTCCGAAGAGATTAGAGTGAAGTAAGCAGACAGATATATGACTGAGTTACGTGGACGCCACCACTTCCTCTATGGCCACTCCACTAATAAGTTAGATTGTTTCCCCTTCAATTCTTTTGGCTCGTGACTAGCGAAGGCATAGGCACTTAACAATTTAAGATAAGACCCTTTTGGTCCCACACTTATCTTCTTCTTTTTCTTTTCTTACATCATAACATAACTTCAGAATCCTATGATCTGTACTTCGCTTCAATTTGTTTGATTGCATTGCATGTGTATCTGTCAGAAAACAGAGTTTATGAAAAAGTTTTCTTGTGTATTCCATTGGCAATCGCTGTTTATATACTGAGTTACAAGATTCTATACGTGATCCTGAAGATCACAAGATCACGAGATCGTAACGCTATTAACAATATGAACAACTAGATATGCACAAGATTCTAACAACTAAATCTTAGCATATCTTAACACTCCCTCTCAAGTCGGAGCGTGGAGATTCGTAACGCCCAATTTGACAATGAAACTATCAAATTCTCGCTTGCCAAGCGACTTGGTCATGATGTCGGCGAGCTGAGAACGAGTAGAAACATGTGTCGTAGTAACAGTCCCGTCAAGTACACGATCACGTACATAATGGCAATCAGTTTTAATGTGCTTGGTCCGTTCATGGAAAACCGTATTAACACTTATGTAAATCGCAGACTGATTATCGCAATGTAAAGGAATGGATATTGCATGATTTATCCCAAACGATCGTAGCAAAGCCTTAAGCCATACCACTTCCCGAACTGCAAAACACATTGCGCGATACTCCGACTCCGCTGAGGACAAGGACACCGTGTCCTGCTTCTTCGTTTTCCACGAAATAGGAGAATTGCTGAACTGAATGAAATAACCAATAAGTGAACGATGAGTAACTGGACAACCAGCCCAATCAGCATCGCACCAGGCTGTCAAAGTAAGAGGTGAACCAACACCAAGAAGAATTCCTTGACCAGGATTCCCTTTCAAGTAACGTACGACACGCAAGGCAGCATCCCAATGATCTGATCTTGGATTCTTCATGAATTATGACAGAATATGAACTAAATAAGAAAGCTCCGGTCTAGTTACTCCAAGATAAATAAGTCACCCAACTAACCTTCTATACTTCTTCGGATCAGTCATGACAACTCCTTCTGACAACGCCAACTTGTGATTCTGACCCATTGGCGCTGAAGCTGGTTTTGCTCCTAACAAGCCCATTTCCGAGATAATGTCGAGAGTATATTTCCTTTGACAGAGATATATACCCGACTCACTTCTTGCAAACTCAATGCCTAAGAAATACTTGAGTATCACAAGGTCTTTCATGTGGAAGCATGAACTCAAATATTCTTTAAAACCTTGAATTACAGCAGCTGAGTTGCCAGTAATAATCATGTCGTCTACATAAACTAACACATGAAGTCGGAATCCGTTCTTGTTCATAGTAAACAATGAGTAGTCCGAGATTGACTGCATAAAACCATAGATCAACAATGCAGAGGACAACTTAGTGATGAGGTCATCAGATCGCTCAAACCCAGCCTGGACAAGCGGAACATACCGGCCTCGACCATGAAGCTGACCGAGCTGTTCCCGACCCCGCAGAACGTACCTGAGGAGGTTCAGAAGGCCAATGCATGTTCTACCAGACGCAATGACGTGGTATCAAGGATTCATGAGCTAACAACATGTTTCAGGAGTGATGATCGTTCCAGAACCCAATTGGAACGATCCCAGTTGGAGATGGTCGATGACCGACCTCCCGGAGCCCTAACCGTGTCCTGGAAGATGTCCATAGGAGAGTTGGATCGAGCCAATCATGCCAGGCTTGTTAATCATCATAAAGTATGCTATTTGGAAGAGTTTGATCAAAAGGAATCAGCTTGGGTTCAATATCATCTTGGAGGATGTCTAGAAGCTGTCCAGATAGCCCTGTCCGCAGATATAGGTGAGTTCAAGAGAGGATTGAGAATGGACCAAGAGGAATCAAGCTGCAACTCAACCTGTTATGGAAACCTGACCCACAAAGGAATCTTCACGAAGTGGAATCACCTCAAGGCCAGTTTCTATGAAGAAGTTATGCCCGATTCAAGACAGGAAATGTTCAGGGAACCCGATAAAGACCGACTTGCACTTTTCAGGATGCTCAGAACGAACCAGGATGAATTAAGGAGTAAAACCACTTGGCCTAGATTCTGGATTCATCAGGGATTACATGAGAATGGGAACCACGCCAATACCATCTTGGATAAAGAAGATATGCAAGATTAAGCTCGAAGGTTGCTGGACCTGCCTTATTTGGAAGTTCACGGACTTGGTGGGCTTCAAACTTATATTTGGCGACCAGGAGTGCGTGAAACATCTCCTTGGGCATTGGTTTATACTCTTTTTTCCTTAAGTGTGGTTTTGTCCCAATTGAGTTTTCCCACCAAGGTTTTTAATGAGGTAAGCCAAGGCCCGCTTCAAGAGAAAAATATCTGGCCCGTCCAACCTTCTTCCTTGCATTCTATTCTTAATAATTTCGGCCAGACCTCTTTATGGCCAATTTTTAAGTCTTGTAACCCTATTACTTTGGCTATTTAAAGCCACTCTTTGTTTTCAATAAACTCAAGTAAGTTTTAAGCTAAGAAAAACCTAAAGGTTTGCGATCTCTCTCTCTATTGCATGGCTACCCCTCTAGAGAACTAGATCTCTTCGCTTCTTACTTGCTTGTTTCGATTGTTATAAGTGTTCACAAGATCAGTAGCTTGAAAACGACCTTCGACCATTCACTGACTTAGCTGAGAGCGCCTTCGGCTAGCAGCTTCGTTCCATCCGACCATCGTCCTGCTCGTCGCTTCTCGACCATCTCGACCACCACGACCCCATCTCATATCATCTGGTATCAGATGATACAAGTGATTTCATCATCAAAGGATCAAAGTTTCCAAAATCTGATTGGACCAAATTCAAGGCATTTCAACTCCCACAATTATCTCCTCCTGATTTGAATGGTTTGACTGATATAAAGAAGCTCCATCCACGACATAATGCCCCTGGATTCTTACCTAAATTATCAAGATACAAAATCAGTAAGGCGTTGATTTTGTTTGACCAAGAAATTATTTTTAAATGGCTGTAAATTAGCTAGGACATTTATTCACGTTTCTTTTTCAAACTCTTTTACAGATTACTCTTTTTGTTTATGACATATCTTTGTATGAGCCTATATAAAGGTCTCACTAATCTCAATGAAAATAAGACTCATTTTAACAATAAAAAACTGTTTGTTTTGTGTTCATAAACACTTGTGTGAATTCATAGAGATTGTATGAGAAGCCTTTCTCTTGTGTTCTTAGACTTATCAAGGTTTCTTCCATAGACCTTGTGGCGTCATTCATTCCATCATCTACACCATCTACTAAATTGATTTGAGAGAGTTCTAAAACCAGCAGATCAATTCCCATCTTCAATCATTTATCCCATCTCATCCGGACAAGTAAGAGAGTCTTAAGACCAGTGCTTGTTCTCTACCAATCTATCCATCTAGTCTCATTTTGGGGCTACATCATCTGGTATCAGATCTTTAAAGCTCCTGACCAGCCCGGTTATTTCTTCTCCCTTACTTAGTTTCAGTTTTGTTCTGTTTATTTTTTTTCTTAAAAAAACTGAAAAAGGTTGATAGCTTTTGTTCTTGTTCAGCCAAGTCCTCTTGCATAATCCGATTGTAGAACCTGCTAGGTTGTTGGCTGATTCGAATTGCTTGTTGTTGCCTTGCTTCCTGTTTGGTTTAGCTTTAGTATTCTCGGCTTAGTCATATTGCTAGGTTGTCAATCTCCAAAGCGGCCGCGTCTAGGCATTAGGGTTTCGTTACTTGTGTTTGCGGTTCGAATTGTCTGAAGCAAGATTAAACCTAAGAACCTAGTGTTTAGCTGAAGGAATTTCTAGCAGTTCTAATCAGGATTAGCAACCCTAAGTAGAAATTCTAAGCCTAGGATCTAAGGTTCATATAATTGAATCTATCAGATCTCGAGATTACCTGGTGATTTGCAGCGGAAGTTTTGGAAGTAGTCGAGATCACGAAGCACCTCAAAGGCTGTGCCTATACTGGTATCCACACGCAAACAAACTGAACAGGAGGGATGTTAGTGCCTATGGAGATCAAATCTCTTGAGAGGTTTCTATTCTAGTTCTGCTGGCTGTGAATTAGGATTTGGTTCGAGTTTAGGTCGACCATATATCTTATATATGTCGACTTAAACCACAACGGAATTAACCAACGATTAAACCGAATTAATCTGGTAATCCGCGAGTTGTGTCGACCGACACACTCTTTGTGTCGATTGATAGGCTCAAAGTTTATCCCTATTCTAAACTGCAAGTGAACAGCAATGTCAAAGTAGTATATAGGGTTATCGAATCCACAGGGACACTTGTTCTCAATAGATCAGAACAGTAGAGACTAATACTAGAAATAAGCAATGTGATTGAATTAAAAGCGGTGCGAGAAAGTAAATCAGTAGCAGAGATTAACGGTTGTGGAAGCAAGTTATTAAAAGCGTCAAGCCTAGGGTATTCTCAGGAAATCAGACAAGCAGACAATTCATTCAGCAAGGATCTAATTAAGCACAGTTCTAGAACTCAAAACACAGATATAGAATTAACCAAATTCCTTTGCGATAATTCTCTAAGTCTAAGTGCAGCAAACCAAACTTTCGTTTGCGAGAACTAACAGATTAAACTAGCATTAATCCCAAGTTTGATATGTTCACAATTATCCTAAACCAAACTTCCGTTTGCGCAAAGTTTAATTGCCCAATTTAATTAGTTCAGATTCCTAAACCCCACTTCCGTGACGTATTTAGCAACCTAAGATCTAGATTCTAATTGATCAGGTTAGAACTAGCTTTAAGCACAATTAAATTGAAGAACAGATATAGTTTGAATCCTTAACTGAATTTGAACAAGTCTAGCAAGTCATGAAATCCTATGTGAGAAACCCTAAACCTAACTAGGAATCTACTCAGACATAGATAATGAAAACATAATCATAGAATGAATAAATTGCATAAAAGAATAAGAGTAAAAGGGGTTCGAAATCTTCTCCAAATACAGATGAAGTAATAGGTTCAGATCAGCCCCAAAAGCTCTAAAAATCCTCTGCTCTTAATTATGAAAGTGTATCTAATAAAAACAACTAAAACTTGATTATATAGGTATAATCTCGGCCAAGGGCTTCTTTGTAAATATCAGGAACTTCTGGATCAAAGTGCAATAACTTGATTCTTCTAAACCGCCGAGTTTTTGGCCCATCTCGCTGGTGCATCGATCGATGCTAGAGTGCAACGATCGACACCTTCCTCTGTTTCGGACAGTGAACTCTATAAAAGACTCAATAAAAGATTTTTTTTTTGAAAAACGGACTGACTCTTAAGAAAACAGAAAACAAAAGTCAGTAGCACCTCCTCCACACTTAAGACACACTGTCCCCAGTAGTGTCAAGCGAAGGATCGGTAAAAAGAAAATAAAAAATTGAAAAGATGAAGTTATGTCTGTCGGGTTACCTCTGTCGCTCAGGCATCGATCGTTGCACTAAGTGCATCGACCGTTACTTGGCGATTTTCGTGTATAGTCGATCGTTGCTCAGGACCGCAACGATCGCTGCAATGCGATTCCTTTCGTGTTGTGACGATCGACACAAAGGTGCGTCGATCGTTGCACAGCGATTTAACCGAGACCTGCATACATAAACTCACCAGAAACAAAAACAAACGTAAAATCCTAACAAAAACACCAAAAATTAAATAGAAAAACACCAGTACCTAATGGTGGGTTGCCTCCCACCCAGCGCTTGTTTAAGGTCAATAGCTTGACCGGACGGATGGAAATTTTCAAGTACCAGGAGGTCCTGACAGAGACTTTTTCTGTCTCTGTTCAAGTCTCCTCATCCAAGGTGGTGAGTAGGCTGTTGCGGAATGCTCATGTCCAAGAAAAGATGGAGTGAAATGTGCTCCAGGATCTATAACCATGGTATGATCAGGCTGCTCAAAATCTGCGTCCCTTATGGTGAATGTCTGCCCATCTATCAGTGGCTTTCGCAGCTTATCCATCTCATAGTGCAGTGGTTCATCTCCCAGATGGAGGTCTATCAAGCTGTTCCTAACATCAATCAACGCTCCTGTTGTAGCCAAAAAGGGTCTCCCAAGCAATAATGCTTCATCCGGATCACAGTCATATCTCAGCACAAGGAAGTCCGTTGGAACTAAGTAGTTTCCAACTCTCACCGGAATGTCCATAAGGAGTCCTTCAGGAACTCGTATGGACTGATCAGCTAGGACAAGAGAAGTCCTAGTAGGAGTAAAGTCCAGCATACCCAGCTTTTCTGCCACAGAGTAAGGCATCAAACTTCCAGCAGCTCCTAAATCACACAGAGAACGCCTAAAGCTATCCTCAAAGATAGAACAGTCCAGCACAAAGACTCCAGGATCAGATAGCTTCTTCGGGACCTTAGTTAGCAGAACATCACTAATATGCTGAGGGACTATTATCACCCAGTCTTTCAGATCATCATCCAGGGGCAACATCTTGTTCAGGTACCTTTGCACACATGGATGATAAGGTGGATCATCAGAAGTTGGAATTTCTTCCAATTCTTCACCAATCCCTTCTAATTTCTTCAGCTCTTCAATCTCTTGCCTAATCACTTCAGACACTGAGGAGTGTTGTCTAAAGATCTGCTTCGTAGATCTCCTGTTGAGTAATCTCAGAGGCTCCATTGAATAGGCGATCAAGCTCCAAGTCAGCATCTATGCTATTATCATCCGACGGTTCTGTCTGTTCACGCCCTGCAACGACCGACACTAAGGGTGTGTCGATCGGCACAGATGTTGCATCGATCGACGCACTGCAGCAGATTCCACCCGAGAGTTTTTCACAAATATCCGAAAATTCCTGTTCTGTCACCAACTCAGCTGTACTTAGCTCAAATCTTTCACCTAGGTGAGATCCATCATTAATGCACACAGACCAGACCTTAACATGAGTGTCTGCCACTCCTTTTCCCTTCAGTGAGCTGGACATCTGGTTCACCTGAGTGTCCAACTGCTTCATGTGAGTGCTTAGAGACTCAAATTTCCCATTGAGGTCTTCATAGACAGCGTCCAACTTCTTGTTGCAGTCCACAGAAATCTTGGTCTGACTCTCAATCAGTTGTTCCATCATAGCCTCCATTTTGCTCTCATGGGTTGTAGGCGCAGGAGGAGTCTGATAGGATGTAGATCCATAGGTCCTCTGAGTACCTTGTCCATAGGTCTTCTGAAAACCACCAGTCTGTCCACCATTGGAGAATCTGTTCCCCTGTTGATTACCAAATCTATTACCTTGGAAACCAGAACCTCCTATGAAATTCACATCTTCTTCCTGAGTTTCCTCCTCAGTCTGAATCACTTCTACATCTTGGGCGAAGTGGACAGCTTTCTTACTTGTCAGGAGACTGTAGACTGTGTCCAATCTGGATCTTATATTAGCTATATCAGAATTCTCTACAGTTCCACCAGATTTCTTCCTCCTTTCATCCATTGTCTTGCAACTGTTGCTGCCAATCAGGTTCTCAATCAACTGCTTAGCTTGTGTAGGAGTCCTGGTGTTGAAATTAGCATTACTGGAATTATACAGTGCAGTCTGATAAGGGAGATCTATGCCTCTGAAGAAAATACCAATCAGCTGTACTTCTGTGAATCCATGGTGTGGACAGTCACGCTGATACTGCTTAAATCTCATCCAGACAGTCTTCAAGGGCTCCACAACTCCTTGGGAAAAGGTGAGTATGTCCTGTCTGGACTGATCCGAGCGCGCATCATCATAAAAGTGACGCAGGAACTCACTCTTTAAGGCTGCCCAAGTAGTATACTGACCAGGTGCCAGTTGTCTCAGCCATGCACTAGCGTCTCCAGCAAGACTGTGCGGAAATAGCTTAAGGAACAGATAGTCCGGGCATACTCCTTCATACTTCATGCCAGTGACTTGTAGGAAACGTTTAGTTGATCCTGATGTAATTCACAGATTCATATCAACCTAAACATACAGATCTAGGTTCTCTTGATTAGAAACATTAGATGATCTCACCTTTTACCTGTTTGTTGCAGCGGAAGGAATAGAACAGGTCAGAGATCAGAAAGATGCACCGAGGGATGAATCCTCCAAAGGTTCACACACGCGATCACAGAAAACGGCTGCTAGACCGAGCTGGTGGGAGGCGCAGGGAGAGAGGAAAATCGGCGCTAGGGGCTGGGGTTAGAGAAAGAGATTTGGCTTTTAGTTTATTAAAAGCCTTCTCTTTCCCTTTTGGGCTTATGGGCCCAAAACACCAATCTGATTAAATCCCATTTAATCAGACCCATTAATCTTTCTCTCTTAGTACGACAAATGCCTGGCACTTTTGTCGTACTTCTGCTAAGCCGTTCCAACACATTTTCCTGTTAGCTTAGGCGTGTGACCCATATGGGATCATATAATAAAAGCAATAAGTCCAAGACTTATAGATCATGAGCGGACTCTAGCAAGCCATCATGACCCCCAGTATTATATGACTTATGTCTGATCATTGACATACTCTTACTTTCTAGAGACAGTACCGAGATTACTGGACACAATTCCAACAATCTCCCACTTGTACTGGAATCTCTCTGTATTCATAATCCTTTTGTCTCAATATCTCGATTAGTCATAAGGCAAGATTGGTGTCATCCTTATAAAGCCTAATCTTGTTCATCGGACTCTGATTTGATACTGACAATCCAAACGACTCGGGAAAGTCCGTTTGAGCATGGCCATGCATTTTCCAGTATTCAAATCTCCGATTGGCCTAGAGATATTCACTCCATTTATATTGGAGGGACAAATCCCATCTTGTTCCATCACTGTAAACTGCTCATTTCATGATGTACCCAAACAAGGTCCTTATAGATATCGCAGAACGATAGCGTTAGACAATGATCAAAGTACATCAGTCCATGTGCAGTCACATGCATGTGAACTCAGGTCTAAGGACTATACTCTATAGTCGTAGTAAGAATCTCTTATGACACAGATATAAATATCCTGAAGAGTTCTTATAAGCGGGTCTTGTCCGGTCGTATGTTCCCAACATACACCTATGTACTGACTTTGATGCCGCGCATCTATGACACACTGAGACTTCGTCATAAGTCACGTACCAATCCAATCTCACACGGTTGTTGGTGTTCCAATTTCAACAACCTTCGACTAGGGACAGGATGATATAAAACATTTATCAAATATAGGGTCTCATGATCAAGCTAAATGACTTTGATGACTCAAGATCAAGTCACTTACTTCGATGACCTATAAAATGGTTCATATCATTTTGGAACGATTATTTCATCACAGTTAAAATAATCTTGAAATAATAATTTCATTAAAACATAAAATAATGTTTTACAAGAACATATCAAATAACTAAAATAAAGCTCACAAAACTCCCACTCAAATTTAGATTACATTTCAATGTTTCTAATGCCTACAGCTTCAGTCAGGAACTCGAGCTTAGGCCTTGGGAGTGGCTTTGTCAACGGATCAGCGACATTATCATCTGTCGGAACTCGGCTGATCTTGACTTCCTTTCTATTAACGATGTCACGTATCAAGTGAAATCTTCTTTGAACATGCTTGGATTTCTGGTGTGATCTTGGTTCCTTTGCCTGAGCTATAGCACCATTGTTGTCACAAAACAGTACCAGAGGCTCAGCCGCATCTGGTATCACACCTAGTTCCATAATGAACTTTCGTATCCAAACAGCTTCCTTCGCTGCTTCTGAGGCGGCGATATATTCAGCTTCTGTAGTGGAATCAGCAACGGTGTCCTGCTTGGAGCTTCTCCAACTTACTGCACCGCCATTCAGACAAAAGACATAACCGGACTGTGACCGGAAATCATCTGTGTCTGTCTGGAAACTTGCGTCCGTGAATCCACTGACTTTAAGCACATCACTTCCACCGTACACCAAGAACTTATCCTTAGTATGTCTTAGATACTTCAAGATATTCTTTACGGCAATCCAATGGTTTTCACCTGGATTTGACTGGTATCTACTCGTCATGCTCAATGCATAAGCAACATCAGGACGAGTACAGATCATGGCATACATGACAGATCCTATTGCAGATGCATAAGGAATATTCTTCATGCGCTCAAGCTCAGCAGCCGACGTAGGGCTCTGCTTCTTGCTTAGCGTTGTGCCATGCACCATTGGCGTGAAGCCCTTCTTGGAATCTTTCATGCTGAATCTTTGTAGGACTTTGTCAATGTATGAGTCTTGGCACAAGCCTATCAGCCTCTTAGGTCTATCCCGATAGATCCTAATTCCAAGAACGTATGCGGCTTCACCCATGTCTTTCATGGAAAAACAACTTCCAAGCCAGTCCTTTACAGACTTCAGCATTGGAACGTCGTTTCCGAGAAGCAGTATGTCATCGACATACAGAATAAGAAACACTATCTTGCTCCCACTAGTTTTCTTATACACGCATTGTTCTTCTTCGTTTCTGATGAAGTCAAATTGCTTGATCGCTTCATCAAAACGAAGATTCCAGCTCCTCGATGCTTGCTTCAATCCATAAATGGATTTATGAAGCTTGCATACTTTCCCAGCATTCTTCGGATCTATGTAACCGTCAGGTTGTGTCATATACACATCCTCTTCCAGAATACCATTCAGGAAGGCGGTTTTCACGTCCATCTGCCAAATTTCATAATCATGAAAAGCTGCAGTTGCTAGTAGAATCCGAATAGATTTCATCATAGCCACTGGTGAATAGGTTTCATCGTAATCCACACCGTGAACTTGTCTGAAACCTTTTGCCACCAACCTGGCTTTATAAATCTGGACATTTCCATCCACATCAATCTTCTTCTTGAAGATCCATTTGCACTCGATGGCTTTTACACCAGCGGGTAAGTCAACCAACGAAAACACTTGGTTGACCGACATGGAGTCCATTTCGGAATCAGTGGCCTTGCGCCACTTGGAGGAATCTGGGCCCATCATGGCTTGATTGAAGTTCGATGGTTCATCACCATCTATGATCAGAAGATCATGACAGTCAGTCACGAGGAACCCTTGATATCTCTCGGGTTCGTGACGGATCCTCCCGGATCTTCGAACTTCAGGTACCACAGGTTCAGGCTCTACAATTTCTTGTAGGTCCTCCTGCTGCTCTTCCTCATTAGGTTGAGCAGTATCCTGTTCATCTTGAATTTCTTCAAGCAGTACCTTACTCCCACTGTCTTTCTTAGAGAGAAATTCCCTCTCAAGAAAGTTACAATCCCGGGCAACAAAAATCTTGTTCTCGGAACGTAGATAGAAGTAATAAGCCTTGGTTTCCCGTGGATAACCAATGAAATAGCATTTGTCAGATTTTGGTGTAAGCTTGTCTGAGATTAATCTCTTGACATAGGCTTCACAACCCCAAATTCTGAGATAAGACAGCACTGGAGCTTCTCCAGTCCATAATTCATATGGTGTCTTTGCTACTGCTTTTGATGGCGCTCTGTTTAGAGTGAACACTGCTGTTAGCAGAGCATATCCCCAAAGGGATATTGGAAGGTCTGTGTGACTCATCATAGATCGAACCATATCCAATAAGGTCCGATTTCTCCTCTCAGACACACCATTCCATTGAGGTGTTCCAGGAGGAGTGAGTTGGGATACGATCCCACACTCTCTCAGATGATCACTGAATTCCTGGCTTAAGTATTCTCCTCCTCGGTCGGACCGAAGAGCCTTAATGCTTTTGCCAAGTTGGTTCTGTACTTCATTTTGGAATTCTCTGAACTTCTCAAAAGATTCAGACTTATGTTTCATTAAATAAACATATCCATACCTACTGAAATCATCAGTGAAGGTAATGAAGTACTGATAGTTTCCTCTTGCATTTGTGGACATTGGGCCACACACATCAGTGTGTATCAGGCCCAATAAGTCACTGGCCCTCTCGTTAGGTTTATTAAAGGGGGCCCGTGTCATTTTGCCCATCATGCAGGATTCGCATTTCTCACATGACTCAAAGTCAAATGAGCCAAGAAGTCCATTCGAATGGAGCCTCTTGATGCGTTTCTCGCTGGTGTGCCCTAAACGACAATGCCATAGAAACGTTCGGTTTTCCTCATTAGGTTTAAACCGTTTTGTATTAATGTTATATATTGGCGCGGATTGATCGAGTATGTAAAGCCCATTCGAAAGAGGGGCAGAACCATAGAACAAATTGTTGCGATTGAAGGAACATAATTTATTCTTAACTGAAAAATCATAACCTTCCAAATCCAACAAAGAAATTGAAATAATATTTCTGCTTATAGCAGGTACAAAATAACAATTATTCAGTTCTAAAATCAATCCCGAAGGTAAAGACAACAAGTATGTTCCTACAGCTAGTGCTGAAACTTTCGCTCCATTCCCAACTCGTAGCTCCACTTGTCCTTGCTTCAGACTTCTACTGTTGCTGAGTGCCTGCATATTAGTACAAATATGAGCCCCACAACCAGTATCCATGACCCATGAGGTATTATCAGAAGTAGTTGTGTTAACTTCTATAACAAAAATACCTGATGAAGAAGTCTCGAAAGTCTTCTTCTTCAATTCCTTTAGACCTTCCTGGAATTTCTTACAATCTCTTCTCCAATGCCCCAGTTCTTTGCAGAACCTGCACATGTCAGTAGGCCCAGCCTTGGACTTGGACAGCCTTGGCCGCTCCCTTATCCTTAGCAGAGGATTTCTTAAACCCCTTGCCCTTTTGCACCATAAGCACATTGGGGTCCTTGGCGGTTTTCTTCAAGTTGGGCTCTGCAGTCTTGAGCATTCCGTGAAGCTCAGGTAGTGTCTTACTCAAGCCATGCATGTTAAAGTTCAGAATGAACTGATCATAGCTTGCAGGTAAAGACTGCAGAATGATGTCGCAGGCAAGTTCCTGGCTGATTGGGCAGTCGAGTTTCTGAAGATGATCGAGATAACCCATCATCTTCAAGACATGAGGACTCACTGCCGCATTCGCAGCCAACTTACAGTCCAAGAGGTTCTTAACTGTCTGGAACCTCTCAGTCCTAGCCTGCTCCTGAAAAAGCGATTTCAGGCTTGCCATTATCTCGATGGGAGACAATACACTTTCGAACTGTTTTTGCAGCTCAGGAGTCATTGTCACCAACATCAGGCAATAGACATCATTTTCATCTGACGAATGCTTTTCCCAAGCATTGTGCAGAGTCCTGGCAGCATTGGCAAGAGGCCTCTCGGGGAGGGGATCACGAAGGACATAATCCTTCTTCTCCTGCTTGAGGACCAGCCTCAAGTTCCTTGACCATGTCAGGAAGTTCGTTCCAGTCAGCTTCTCCTTCTCGAGAACAGACCGGATCGAAAATGTGTTTTGTGTGCTTGTAGTAGTCATATCTGAAATATATAAATAAAAAGGTTATTAGTTATTATGTTCAAAATGACTAATCTCGTATTAAAATTTAATATGATTAATCACGCATTATATTCAATAACATCTGTTACCCTCAATAGAATATAATGATTCCAAGATCCACATATAACTAAGATTAAAGTGGGCCACTGGCCGTCACCCAACCTTAGCTTATATCGGTAAGCCCTATATCGGCTAATTATATCCGTGATATAACTCTTGGTTGTGAATCTGGGCCCGAGGCCCAATCCACTCTGATGTCTCAAGGCCCGGGACTCCCGATGGCCTAGTCAAGAAAACCAGACTATACAGTCATGTAACCATTAATGTCTGGGACTCCCAATGACATTTATGAATCACAAACTGTCTTACCCACGCAAAAGCAGACATCCTCACACTGTAAGGCCATGAATGCAATTGAATGGGCTTTGACAGCTGACATAGCCTGGACAAGACATCCAACGCTTGATATTATTTGAGGTTCGTAGGTTTATTAAAAAATTCATTCCCAAAATAGAAGATTACTATTTCGGGAAACTTTCCATTTTTGGAAACCTACTATTTTGGAAACTTTCTAAAATTGGAAACTTTCTAAAAACGGAAACTTTCTAACTTTAGAAATTTCTTAAAATCCAAAACCCGCAAATCCAGAAACTTCTATTTTAAGAAACTTTCTAATTTCAAAATTTCGGAAACTTTAATTTAAAATCGACTTTATATTTTATAAAATAAATTTTAAATTAATCTGAAGAAAGACTCAAATAATTGGCCCAATTGTTTTAACTTCTTGGCCCGAGGCCCAAGAATTGGTCCATGTCCAAGACATGACCCAATTGTCCAATTAATTGACATAACCGGTCTGGTTCATTAAAACTGGTCTGACCAAGTTTTAATTACTACGATGACCACAATTGTCAACCGGTTATTTACTAAACCGGAATTTCTCAATTTATTTGGTCCAACCAAATCAAATTAGAAATTCCTGGTTTAGGCACTAAATCCAATATTTCTTTCGACATTGGATTTCTTATTCCGGTTTAACCAGATTTAATAAAATTATTAAATCTGTTTATTAAACCAGAACGAATAATTTTAATTAAGTTTTGAACCGAACCACCTAACCGAAATTGAACCGGCCCATCACACCCAAAAACCTAACCGGTCGAGACTTGTCCAAGCCGCATACGACGATCCGAGATCGAGACGCTTGGGACAATGGCCGGACGGGACGCTCGCGTGTGATCGGGACGGGACGATCGGGACGGTCGGACGAGATGCGATCGGGACGAGCGATCGGCCCATCTCTTGCGACCGGGATGTGATCCGTCCGACGATCGGGACTGGCCGCGATCGGGATGCGATCCGTCTGACGATCGGGTCAAGCCGCGATCGTGACACGATCGATCCGATGATCCGACCCAGCCGATCAACACTCGGCCGTGCGATCCAACCGGCCAAGCCGATCGGTTCTCTACCCGGCCGATCGCAAGAACACGAGTCATATAGCTCGGTTTTGCGATTCATATGTGTGTTCAGGATTCAATTCAGTTTCTTAAGTGTTTTTCTTATCAGTAATGGATTCAAAACACTTCTAAACAGATTAAACAACCTAAACATGAATCTAAAACAAGAAATCCTAAGAACCAATGGCTCTGATACCACTGTAGGAAACGTTTAGTTGATCCTGATGTAATTCACAGATTCATATCAACCTAAACATACATATCTAGGTTCTCTTGATTAGAAACATTAGATGATCTCACCTTTTACCTGTTTGTTGCAGCGGAAGGAATAGAACAGGTCAGAGATCAGAAAGATGCACCGAGGGATGAATCCTCCAAAGGTTCACACACGCGATCACAGAAAACGGCTGCTAGACCGAGCTGGTGGGAGGCGCAGGGAGAGAGGAAAATCGGCGCTAGGGGCTGGGGTTAGAGAAAGAGATTTGGCTTTTAGTTTATTAAAAGCCTTCTCTTTCCCTTTTGGGCTTATGGGCCCAAAACACCAATCTGATTAAATCCCATTTAATCAGACCCATTAATCTTTCTCTCTTAGTACGACAAATGCCTGGCACTTTTGTCGTACTTCTGCTAAGCCGTTCCAACACATTTTCCTGTTAGCTTAGGCGTGTGACCCATATGGGATCATATAATAAAAGCAATAAGTCCAAGACTTATAGATCATGAGCGGACTCTAGCAAGCCATCATGACCCCCAGTATTATATGACTTATGTCTGATCATTGACATACTCTTACTTTCTAGAGACAGTACCGAGATTACTGGACACAATTCAAACATGACTATGTCTTCAAACTTGTCAATGTGATCCATAGGCTGCTCTGCTTGAAGACCATGAAAAGCAATCTGTCTCATCAGCTGGTAGTAGATGGTCTTTACCTCAAAATCATTCCTCTCAAAAGCAGGAAGCACTAGAGCTGCTCGGTTTGCATGAAACTCATCAGGTCTGTTGTAATCAGCTAGTGTCCTCTCATGAACCACCATCTTTCTACCTTGGGCCTGTCCTTGACCCTGGTTTCGGTTCAGCTCCTGTTGCTGTTGCTCAGGAGGATCAGGGATGACATTCCCTTCAGCATCAACCCGATGCCCAGCAGCATTGTATGGGTTGTTATCTTGGTCCCTCAGGGTACCTTCAGCATCTGGTATCAAGATCAGACATTCTCGAACCATTCTCTCTCTTTTCTCTTCTGATAGTCCTCTCTAGACGTCCAAGTTCCTCTAGTCCGAGATTAAGCAAGCTCGAGTTCGGATTACTTCGAGTTTTCTGCGTTGGCATACACTGTCCGTAATCGTCTAGCAACGATCGATGCTATCAGTGCAGCGATCGATTCAATCTCAGAATCGCCTAGTGACGATCGACGCAAGGGATGCAACGATCGACGCAAGGCGAAATTCGTACCTGCGACAGAGAGAAATCAGAGAAAAAGTTAGCAAAATCAAAAAAAATAAAAACGAAAAAGAACAAAAAAAAAAAAAATTTCTAGTAAAAACCCTAAGTTCGGTCCTATCGAAGACTCTAAGAGTCCCCGGCAACGGCGCCAAAAACTTGATAGGCTCAAAGTTTATCCCTATTCTAAACTGCAAGTGAACAGCAATGTCAAAGTAGTATATAGGGTTATCGAATCCACAGGGACACTTGGTCTCAATAGATCAGAACAGTAGAGACTAATACTAGAAATAAGCAATGTGATTGAATTAAAAGCGGTGCGAGAAAGTAAATCAGTAGCAGAGATTAACGGTTGTGGAAGCAAGTTATTAAAAGCGTCAAGCCTAGGGTATTTTCAGGAAATCAGACAAGCAGACAATTCATTCAGCAAGGATCTAATTAAGCACAGTTCTAGAACTCAAAACACAGATATAGAATTAACCAAATTTCTTTGCGATAATTCTCTAAGTCTAAGTGCAGCAAACCAAACTTTCGTTTGCGAGAACTAACAGATTAAACTAGCATTAATCCCAAGTTTGATATGTTCACAATTATCCTAAACCAAACTTCCGTTTGCGCAAAGTTTAATTGCCCAATTTAATTAGTTCAGATTCCTAGACCCCACTTCCGTGACGTATTTAGCAACCTAAGATCTAGATTCTAATTGATCAGGTTAGAACTAGCTTTAAGCACAATTAAATTGAAGAACATATATAGTTTGAATCCTTAACTGAATTTGAACAAGTCTAGCAAGTCATGAAATCCTATGTGAGAAACCCTAAACCTAACTAGGAATCTACTCAGACATAGATAATGAAAACATAATCATAGAATGAATAAATTGCATAAAAGAATAAGAGTAAAAGGGGTTCGAAATCTTCTCCAAATACAGATGAAGTAATAGGTTCAGATCAGCCCCAAAAGCTCTAAAAATCCTCTGCTCTTAATTATGAAAGTGTATCTAATAAAAACAACTAAAACTTGATTATATAGGTATAATCTCGGCCAAGGGCTTCTTTGTAAATATCAGGAACTTCTGGATCAAAGTGCAATAACTTGATTCTTCTAAACCGCCGAGTTTTTGGCCCATCTCGCTGGTGCATCGATCGATGCTAGAGTGCAACGATCGACACCTTCCTCTGTTTCGGACAGTGAACTCTATCTCTCGGCCAAACACTCCAAAAATCTCCAAAATGCTCCATTATCTCCAATTCAGCTCCAAACCTGATTATACATGTAAAAGACTCTAAAAGAACACAAAAGACACTAAAAACACAACTATATCATGGCCTAAAATGGGTAAAAACCATGATATATCATCGATCGACACTGCCCCAGAATATTGATATCGAATGCATATCAAATATGCATTCACTAGATCATTACATTAATGATCAAACTCGTCTTTAACGTCCAGTTTGCTTAGGTGTGTGACCCTGTAGGATCATATAACACTAGCAATGAGTTCTCAACTCATTGATCATAAGTGGCTTCTAGCAAAGCGTTATGACTGCCTAGTGTCATATGATTGTCTCATCTCGACAATACGACTTACACTCAGTGTAAGTACAATAGATTTCAGGACATTCCCAACAATCTCCCACTTGTACTGGAATCATATATTCCTTTAATCCCTTTGTAGCTATATCTCAATCTAGCATAAGACAAGAACTGTGTCATCCTTATTAAGCTAGATCACGTTTATCGAATCCCGATTTGTACTGATAAAACAAACGACTGAAAATCACCTCGTTTGAGCGCGGCCACGCATTTCCAGTATCAAATCTTCGATAGGCTGATAGGTTGTATAGTTTTCCATATTCTACTGCAAGTGCACAGTTAATGCAATCGTAGTATATAAGGTATCGAATCCCACGAGGACTCTCAGTCACACAATAGATTTATAGCAGTTCAGATTTAATTAAGCGAAGCAGATGTGAAAACAGTAAATGAAATAGCAAAGTAAATCAAGTGAGTTTGTGAGCGAGAAGGCAAGCGTTAGGTTTCAGGAGTTCTCAGGAAATCAGGAACGCAAGCAATCAATCTATCTAGATCCAATCAATAACTATTCTAGAACTCAAACACTGATATAGAATTAACCAAATTCCTTTGCGATAATTCTCTAAGTCTAAGTGCAGCAAACCAAACTTCCGTTTGCGAGAACTAACAGATTAAACTAGCATTAATTCCAAGTTTGATATGTTCACAATTAACCTGAACCAAACTTTCGTTTGCGAACAGTTTAATTGCTTATCTAAGTTCTTTCTAGTTAAATTAACCAACTTCCGCTGCATTAATCAACCTAACATCATAATTCTGATTAGCTACTTCAGATTAAGCATTAAGAATAACCTAAACAAAGAACTAGCAGATATGAATCCCTACAGATTGATTTAACTATAGTTCCATGAAATCCCTAATGAGAATCCTTCAACCTAACAAGTAAAACTACTCAGACATGTTCATCGAAACAGAAGATATCATAAGTAGAAAACCAAATATCATAAAATCAAATAAGAACTGGGGTTCAAAATCAAGTCTCTTTCGAGAACAAAACCAGCCCCTCAACTCTCTATGTGTAAAACTTAGCGTAAGAAAAGCTTGTAAAAGCGTAGCCTAAACATTGGCTTAAAAACTCTATTTATAACCTAAAACACGTTTTAGGGCTTCTTTGTAAATATCAGGAACTTCTGGGCATGACTGCAGTTTCATCATTCTTTATTAAACCGTCTTTTGGCCCATCTCGCTGGTGCATCGATCGACGCCATAAGTGTGACGATCGTTGCATCT
This sequence comes from Orychophragmus violaceus, assembly GCA_030180135.1. Classification (NCBI taxonomy): domain Eukaryota; kingdom Viridiplantae; phylum Streptophyta; class Magnoliopsida; order Brassicales; family Brassicaceae; genus Orychophragmus; species Orychophragmus violaceus. Next base: position 14,100,180 of record CM058238.1, on the reverse strand, counting down.
CGGAAGTATCAACAGTGAACTTTATCTCTCGGCCAAATACTCCAATTAGCTCCAGAAAGTGTCTAAATCACCAAATATGCTCCAAATGTGCTTGTACCTAATAAACACCTGAAAAGACTCTAAAACATAGTAAAAGACTCGATAAATAACACATATACCATGGTTAAAATCCCTAAAATCCATGGTATATCATAGGCCCAGAGATATTTAACTCCTGTTATATAGGAGGTACAAATCCCATCTTGTTCCATCCATGCCCCTTTCATATCTCATGATACGCCTAATCAGTGTCTTTATAATCACCAGTTACGGTTGACGTTTGACAAAGTCAAGACGGACCAATCCATATGTAAGAAATCATGATGAACTCAGGTCCAAGGACTATACTCTATAGTCGTGATGAGAAACTCTTATGACACTCATATAACATCTTGTAGAGTTCTCATTAATGGGTCATGTCCGATCATGTGTTCTCCAACACATATCTATGTGACTGACTTTAATACTCTTATTAATGACTCCATGAAACATAGTCATCAGTCACCTCACATACTAGTCTCACGTGGTTATTAGTGTCCCACTTTAACAACCTCGATCAGGGACCATTATAATTTATGTCATTTATTGCTTATAGGGTTTCATGATCAAGTCACATACTTGATGACCTATAAAATGTCATAAATTACTTTGGGACTATTATTTAATAACACAATCAAATAATGCTGAAACAATTTCATTAAAACAACATAACCAAATTATGTTTTACGAACATCATGTCATAACTAAAAACCAAATATAACTCCCACTGAAAACAAGATCATATCTTAAGAAATCTAATGCCTATAGCAGCAGTATGAATCTCATGCTTAGGCAGTTAAAAACTTGATAGGTTGTATAGTTTTCCCTATTCTACTGCAAGTGCACAGTTAATGCAATCGTAGTATATAAGGTATCGAATCCCACGAGGACTCTCAGTCACACAATAGATTTATAGCAGTTCAGATTTAATTAAGCGAAGCAGATGTGAAAACAGTAAATGAAATAGCAAAGTCAATCAAGTGAGTTTGTGAGCGAGAAGGCAAGCGTTAGGTTTCAGGAGTTCTCAGGAAATCAGGAACGCAAGCAATCAATCTATCTAGATCCAATCAATAACTATTCTAGAACTCAAACACTGATATAGAATTAACCAAATTCCTTTGCGATAATTCTCTAAGTCTAAGTGCAGCAAACCAAACTTCCGTTTGCGAGAACTAACAGATTAAACTAGCATTAATTCCAAGTTTGATATGTTCACAATTAACCTGAACCAAACTTTCGTTTGCGAACAGTTTAATTGCTTATCTAAGTTCTTTCTAGTTAAATTAACCAACTTCCGCTGCATTAATCAACCTAACATCATAATTCTGATTAGCTACTTCAGATTAAGCATTAAGAATAACCTAAACAAAGAACTAGCAGATATGAATCCCTACAGATTGATTTAACTATAGTTCCATGAAATCCCTAATGAGAATCCTTCAACCTAACAGGTAAAACTACTCAGACATGTTCATCGAAACAGAAGATATCATAAGTAGAAAACCAAATATCATAAAATCAAATAAGAACTGGGGTTCAAAATCAAGTCTCTTTCGAGAACAAAACCAGCCCCTCAACTCTCTCTGTGTAAAACTTAGCGTAAGAAAAGCTTGTAAAAGCGTAGCCTAAACATTGGCTTAAAAACTCTATTTATAACCTAAAACACGTTTTAGGGCTTCTTTGTAAATATCAGGAACTTCTGGGCATGACTGCAGTTTCATCATTCTTTATTAAACCGTCTTTTGGCCCATCTCGCTGGTGCATCGATCGACACCATAAGTGTGACGATCGTTGCATCTCGGAAGTATCAACAGTGAACTTTATCTCTCGGCCAAATACTCCAATTAGCTCCAGAAAGTGTCTAAATCACCAAATATGCTCCAAATGTGCTTGTACCTAATAAACACCTGAAAAGACTCTAAAACATAGTAAAAGACTCGATAAATAACACATATACCATGGTTAAAATCCCTAAAATCCATGGTATATCAACTCCCCCACACTTAGCTCTTGCTTGTCCTCAAGCAAGACAAAGAACTAAATGTAGATAAGAGGTTTGAAAACTCTTCAGAAACTCATTTCATCCTAGAAGCTACAATACTCAGATTCCCCTTAGTAAACCACTTGAAAGAATCAATCACAGGATATCAAGACCACAATGTACTTCCCCCACACTTAGCAACTGTCCTAGGTAAACTCCACAATCACATTCAAGCATTCAAATTCTCCCTACTGACTTCTGCAAGTATTTAAGTGCGGTCTCACCTAAGGAGTATCGATCAAAGGGCACATGGATTCTTACCTTATCAGCTCTAGACCACCATACTACCTTTCTCTAGTCCCTTTCTTCTCTTTCCCTTCTTTAACAACTGATTTTTCCCCACTGGGTATCATTTTATTTTTTTTATCAGTGTTCTTCCCGTTATGGGGTGTACTTTGGACACATTCCATGGATCACATGAGAGATAATAGTGTTTGCTACTATTCCCATGACCACTTCGGAGTTACTAACTCATCCTCAGTTTATTATATCTCTTTTTTTTTTTTTTTACTTTACAGAAGGGGAGAAGGGAACTAAATAGGACAGGTTTACAGGCTGTGTCAGAACTAACAAGGGAATCCGACACAAAGTATACCAAGCCCTTAGGTGAGAAATCTAAGTCAGTATTAAGGTTGAAGTCAGTAAAGGATCCTCTGATACCTGAAGTGATGTGGGTGTTCCCAGTAGGTTGATCTGTGATGTGGGTGTTCCCAGTAGGTTGATCTGTGATGGGGTTTTCTAATAGTCAGAGATAGATCCTGCAACTTCATCCCAATGGTTACTTAAGTTCCTGCAAGTCTTGTAAATCTTCTCAGAAAATCATAGTTTCTTACTTAAACAATTTTGACTCAATAAAAGATTTTTTTTTTGAAAAACGGACTGACTCTTAAGAAAACAGAAAACAAAAGTCAAGAAAAACGGACTGACTCTTAAGAAAACAGAAAACAAAAGTCAGTAACACCTCCCACACACTTAAAACACACTGTCCCCAGTAGTGTCCAGCGAAGGATCGGTAAAAAGAAAGAAAAATTGTTAATGGATGTTTTAGTTCTGTCGGGTTTTACCTCTGTCGCACAAGCATCGATCGTTGCACTAAGTGCACCGACCGTTGCTGTGCGACTCTTTCGTATTGTGACGATCGACACAATGGTGTGTCGATCGACGCACTGCGCTTTCACGAACAGTCAGCAAGTTAGCAGGTTAGTCCGTCTGTTTTTGTCAATTTTGATCCCTGCAGGCTGAAAACACTAGAAACAGAATAAAACCGAAGCAAAAGATGTACCAAATAAAGTACACATCATCCAAACAAAGTAGAATCCTAAAAATCAAAAGAAGAAAAGTGCAAAAGAAAAGAAAAAGTCAGAATACAGAACCGAAAGTATGGAGACTACTCTCACTCGCTCTCATCGTCTATCCCACCATACAGTGCATCGTCATCGGCTGCCTTGGGTGCGGGATCAGTATCAGTCGTGGGAGGAGGAGTCAGGGATCGTCGTCTGCGTCGAGAAGCGGGTACGGGCTGATGAACTGGCGGCTCTCTCCTGCAAGTGCAGCCGCGCAGGAAATCCCAAATGGTCTTGAACATACCCTCCTGACGCTCTCTCCAATCACCCTCAGACATCTCACGCACATGCATAGACGGGGCTGGATATGGACCAATGTCCTGTGGAGCAGGTGCAGCAGCAGGTGTAGAGGAAGATGACGCTCTCGTAGAAGGCTCTCCCAGCGGATGAGCCATAGTAGGCACTGCACGTCGAGCGCTAGCGGGAGGGTGGAAACTCAAAGCATCAATGGTATCGATCCGAGTATACCTGGCAGCAGGAAGATCGATGCCGTACTGTGTATCCTCAGGGTCGTGGTAGACCCACACTCGCCCCTCCTTCAGCCACGTAGCGCTCTGCAAGTGACTGAGATCCAAGAACTCGCGCTCAGTAACGCACTCTGTATCCCTCATAGGGATCCCGCAGTGTCTGAAAATAGGAGTGAGAAGACTCCCTACTGTCTCTTTGCGCGCGCCTTCATAAGGCTTCTTTTGCAGCTCGCAAAGATGATGAGCAAATACGGCTCCCAGGTTGACTTTCCTCGCCGAGTTCCGCACATCCGTACTCCTGAACTGCTCTGTCAGTCCTCTAAATAGAAACTCCAACTCGTTCTTGCGCATCTTGTTGGCCTCATGCTTGCACAATAGAGTGCGTTCCAAGATACGCAAGACATACCTGAGAACCGGATGCCTAACCTGAATAACAGGCGTAGTCCGTGAGTGATACCGTCCACCACCAATGTACTGCCAGAACTGCACTGCCTTTGCTGGTGTCCATGCAAGGGTCATGTCGGTGTGTGGCTGCTCAATGCTGAACCCATAAATCCTACAGATATCGAGAAGGGGTACTCGATACCTGGCGCCGAGACACATGAAGGTGAAAGTGCCTCCTCAAGCATCCATGCTGTCCGGGTTTGGGTAAACAACCCTGCAAGTGGCCAGCAACTGTCTCACCAGCTCTGGGTATAAATCGTAAGGCTGCATCGGCATTGTCCCTAGACCAATGCCTCTGCACAGCTCCATAACCTGCGTGTCTATGCCGAGACTCTTGCAGGTTGAGTAATCAGCAAACTTGGTTGGCGCTATCTCCATACCACACCAACCGTTATACAGCAACGTGTCGTATTCGTCCCAGTACTCGTGTAGTGGCCTCTCTGTGAAATCGTCCGTACCGAGCATCCTCTTAATAGAACCGCTCCAGTTGCGATCAGACTGAATCAGAAGTTTCTCTGGCCTTGGCCATGGTTGTCCTATGGTCGCATGAATCAAATGATACGGCTGTGGAGGATCAGAATCCCTGTGCAACCATTCCGGTGGTGGAATGTATTGTCGTGAGGCGCTTGCGGCTGTTGCTCGTTTCTTTCGGGGTTGATTCTGGGTTGCCATCTGCAAAACAGAAAATTTGAACAAATTAGTCTCGGCAACTCTCTGTTGAATCGTCGTGCAACGACTGTTGCTCTAAGGCATCGATCGTTGCAAGGCGATTTCGCGTGATCGAACATTTCCCAAAATCGCAATGCAACGACCGCTGCTCTAGAGCAACGACCGTTGCAGGGCGATTTTGCCGCAACAAATCATCAAAAATCAGTCAAATCCAAGCCACATTGTCTCAATTCAGTCCATAATCATCATCCATCACCCTAAATCGTTCTAATTACTCATGCATCATCAATTTTTGGTCCAAAAATCAACAACCCTAAAACCCTAAAAATCCAATCCGAAAATTCGAAAATTGAAGAACATTACCTTGATTTCTTGAGATATGGGTTGGAGAAATGGATTGGGATCGTAAAAATAAGTAAATAGCACTTGGAAACAAGAAATTTGACGAAGAAATGTAGATTTTTGGGTGGAGGTTTCTCGGTGTGTCGACCAACAGAAATGGGGAAGAAGAAGAGAAAATAGGGTTTAAGGTGACTTACCTGGTCGTGGGTGCAACGATCGTTGCTTTAGGGGCAACGATCGATGCTTGTTGAACCAGATTAATTCCGGTTTAGCTCAACGTACCTTAATTTTCGATTTAAACAAATTGCAACGACCGTTGCACATGAGAGCAACGATCGTCACACATCTCCAAACTTGTGTTCTGTATCTAATAACTAACAAAAACAACTAAAAACGTGAAATCCTAAGAAAAACACCAAAAATGAGAAAGAAAAATAATTAAACCTAACAGTGGGTTGCCTCCCACTCAGCGCTTGTTTTAAGTCCTTAGCTTGACTTTTGGAAAGAGGTCAGACTCATGGAGGTTTCAACAGAGACTTTGAGTGTCTCTGTGAATGCCTTATCATCCATGGTGGTGTGTAAGCAGTAGCAGCATGATGTCGTCCATGGAACGTCGGGATGAATGTAGGGTGAGATTGACACTTGGGTGTTTTAACGCTCTTTCCTGCATTCAAAATAGCAGAGTCAGAAGGTTTAAACTTAGAGGATTTATGCTTTACCTTTGGCAAAGTTTTGATGTTCGGAGCTTTTTGTTTATGAGTAGTTTTAGGCTTTGAAGATGCTAGAATAGGCTCTTGTGGAACCACCATCTTCTTGTCAACCACTACTGTGCACTGAACCACATTTTTAGACTTAACGGGAGCCTTCGGGAATGGCAATGGAGGTTTATAGGTTCTTTCTTTAGCAGGTCCTTGAGATATGAGTGAAACTGGTTCCTTTCGGGGTGCAACGATCGGTGCGTGTGAAGCATCGATCGATGCTGTCATCTCAGCTCGTGTTTCAACTATGGTCTCTGGTTTATCCGCTTCTTGGTCCATTCCAGCCATCTCAGACTCAAATTTCTCTTCTTGGCTTGGTCCCACTTCAATCTGAACTATCCAAGTCAAGAGATCCATGTCAATCTCTGTTGAGTCGGGTGCATTGAAGCTTTCAAACTCAGGCAATTCAACATCAAATTCCCCTCTGTCTTCCACAAATTCCACAGCCTTAACTGCTAGACATGATCCATGATCCATCTGTATGTCATCCTGAATGGGAATGTTGCCGGCATGAGCTTCTTGAGAATCCTTCCTTGAGGTAGAACTTGAAACTTGATCCATCTGTGTGTCCAGCTGCTTCATGCGAGTGCTCAAGGATTCAAATTTCTCATTCAGATTAGTGTACAGGTTCTCCAGTTTCGAGCTGAAAGAAGCTGTGTTCTGCTGTTGCTTTTCAATTGATTGTTCTATCATCATCTCTAGTCTGCTCCTTTGTGTAGGAGGTGCTAGATAGGAAGTGTAGTTATGGTCTCTTGATCCTTGAGCATGCCTAGAACCTTGTCTGTGCTGATGTCCCAATGTATGTCCATAAGAGTCGGCTCCAGCCATATAATGTACCTCTGCAAATTTATCAGTTTTTGCCTCTGCTCGGAACTGTCTCTCCCTAAGTAAGATGTCGTGGATGTCATCTATCTTACTCTGCATCTCAGCTACTTTCCCAACCAATACACGGTAATCTGGTAAGATGGGATTTCCTTCCCCATCTATTTTCTGACCTTTTGCGTTGCATATGTGACCCTCTTGGTCTCGTAGAACGCCGTTTTCACCGCGAATCAAAACAACAGGTTCCATGGTGCGGAACCCATTGAACGTCTCAGATCTCAGCATCGCTGTTCTTGCCTTGTGTCGATCGATGCAAGGTGAGCAACGATCGATGCAGTGCGAATCCCTGCGAATCCAAAAATCAAAAACGTGAGTAAACAAGAAAATAAAAAAGGATGCTTAGTCTAAATCCTAATACTAAATCTATTGGTGAACTCAAAGAGTCCCCGGCAACGGCGCCAAAAACTTGATAGGTTGTATAGTTTTCCCTATTCTACTGCAAGTGCACAGTTAATGCAATCGTAGTATATAAGGTATCGAATCCCACGAGGACTCTTAGTCACACAATAGATTTATAGCAGTTCAGATTTAATTAAGCGAAGCAGATGTGAAAACAGTAAATGAAATAGCAAAGTAAATCAAGTGAGTTTGTGAGCGAGAAGGCAAGCGTTAGGTTTCAGGAGTTCTCAGGAAATCAGGAACGCAAGCAATCAATCTATCTAGATCCAATCAATAACTATTCTAGAACTCAAACACTGATATAGAATTAACCAAATTCCTTTGCGATAATTCTCTAAGTCTAAGTGCAGCAAACTAAACTTCCGTTTGCGAGAACTAACAGATTAAACTAGCATTAATTCCAAGTTTGATATGTTCACAATTAACCTGAACCAAACTTTCGTTTGCGAACAGTTTAATTGCTTATCTAAGTTCTTTCTAGTTAAATTAACCAACTTCCGCTGCATTAATCAACCTAACATCATAATTCTGATTAGCTACTTCAGATTAAGCATTAAGAATAACCTAAACAAAGAACTAGCAGATATGAATCCCTACAGATTGATTTAACTATAGTTCCATGAAATCCCTAATGAGAATCCTTCAACCTAACAGGTAAAACTACTCAGACATGTTCATCGAAACAGAAGATATCATAAGTAGAAAACCAAATATCATAAAATCAAATAAGAACTGGGGTTCAAAATCAAGTCTCTTTCGAAAACAAAACCAGCCCCTCAACTCTCTCTGTGTAAAACTTAGCGTAAGAAAAGCTTGTAAAAGCGTAGCCTAAACATTGGCTTAAAAACTCTATTTATAACCTAAAACACGTTTTGGGGCTTCTTTGTAAATATCAGGAACTTCTGGGCAGGACTGCAGTTTCATCATTCTTTATTAAACCGTCTTTTGGCCCATCTCGCTGGTGCATCGATCGACGCCATAAGTGTGACAATCGTTGCATCTCAGAAGTATCAACAGTGAACTTTATCTCTCGGCCAAATACTCCAATTAGCTCCAGAAAGTGTCTAAATCACCAAATATGCTCCAAATGTGCTTGTACCTAATAAACACCTGAAAAGACTCTAAAACATAGTAAAAGACTCGATAAATAACACATATACCATGGTTAAAATCCCTAAAATCCATGGTATATCATAGGCCCAGAGATATTTAACTCCTGTTATATAGGAGGTACAAATCCCATCTTGTTCCATCCATGCCCCTTTCATATCTCATGATACGCCTAATCAGTGTCTTTATAATCACCAGTTATGGTTGACGTTTGACAAAGTCAAGACGGACCAATCCATATGTAAGAAATCATGATGAACTCAGGTCCAAGGACTATACTCTATAGTCGTGATGAGAAACTCTTATGACACTCATATAACATCTTGTAGAGTTCTCATTAATGGGTCATGTCCGATCATGTGTTCTCCAACACATATCTATGTGACTGACTTTAATACTCTTATTAATGACTCCATGAAACATAGTCATCAGTCACCTCACATACTAGTCTCACGTGGTTATTAGTGTCCCACTTTAACAACCTCGATCAGGGACCATTATAATTTATGTCATTTATTGCTTATAGGGTTTCATGATCAAGTCACATACTTGATGACCTATAAAATGTCATAAATTACTTTGGGACTATTATTTAATAACACAATCAAATAATGCTGAAACAATTTCATTAAAACAACATAACCAAATTATGTTTTACGAACATCATGTCATAACTAAAAACCAAATATAACTCCCACTGAAAACAAGATCATATCTTAAGAAATCTAATGCCTATAGCAGCAGTATGAATCTCATGCTTAGGCAGTTAAAAACTTGATAGGTTGTATAGTTTTTCCTATTCTACTGCAAGTGCACAGTTAATGCAATCGTAGTATATAAGGTATCGAATCCCACGAGGACTCTCAGTCACACAATAGATTTATAGCAGTTCAGATTTAATTAAGCGAAGCAGATGTGAAAACAGTAAATGAAATAGCAAAGTAAATCAAGTGAGTTTGTGAGCGAGAAGGCAAGCGTTAGGTTTCAGGAGTTCTCAGGAAATCAGGAACGCAAGCAATCAATCTATCTAGATCCAATCAATAACTATTCTAGAACTCAAACACTGATATAGAATTAACCAAATTCCTTTGCGATAATTCTCTAAGTCTAAGTGCAGCAAACCAAACTTCCGTTTGCGAGAACTAACAGATTAAACTAGCATTAATTCCAAGTTTGATATGTTCACAATTAACCTGAACCAAACTTTCGTTTGCGAACAGTTTAATTGCTTATCTAAGTTCTTTCTAGTTAAATTAACCAACTTCCGCTGCATTAATCAACCTAACATCATAATTCTGATTAGCTACTTCAGATTAAGCATTAAGAATAACCTAAACAAAGAACTAGCAGATATGAATCACTACAGATTGATTTAACTATAGTTCCATGAAATCCCTAATGAGAATCCTTCAACCTAACAGGTAAAACTACTCAGACATGTTCATCGAAACAGAAGATATCATAAGTAGAAAACCAAATATCATAAAATCAAATAAGAACTGGGGTTCAAAATCAAGTCTCTTTCGAGAACAAAACCAGCCCCTCAACTCTCTCTGTGTAAAACTTAGCGTAAGAAAAGCTTGTAAAAGAGTAGCCTAAACATTGGCTTAAAAACTCTATTTATAACCTAAAACACGTTTTGGGGCTTCTTTGTAAATATCAGGAACTTCTGGGCAGGACTGCAGTTTCATCATTCTTTATTAAACCGTCTTTTGGCCCATCTCGCTAGTGCATCGATCGACGCCATAAGTGTGACGATCGTTGCATCTCGGAAGTATCAACAGTGAACTTTATTTCTCGGCCAAATACTCCAATTAGCTCCAGAAAGTGTCTAAATCACCAAATATGCTCCAAATGTGCTTGTACCTAATAAACACCTGAAAAGACTCTAAAACATAGTAAAAGACTCGATAAATAACACATATACCATGGTTAAAATCCCTAAAATCCATGGTATATCATAGGCCCAGAGATATTTAACTCCTGTTATATAGGAGGTACAAATCCCATCTTGTTCCATCCATGCCCCTTTCATATCTCATGATACGCCTAATCAGTGTCTTTATAATCACCAGTTACGGTTGACGTTTGACAAAGTCAAGACGGACCAATCCATATGTAAGAAATCATGATGAACTCAGGTCCAAGGACTATACTCTATAGTCGTGATGAGAAACTCTTATGACACTCATATAACATCTTGTAGAGTTCTCATTAATGGGTCATGTCCGATCATGTGTTCTCCAACACATATCTATGTGACTGACTTTAATACTCTTATTAATGACTCCATGAAACATAGTCATCAGTCACCTCACATACTAGTCTCACGTGGTTGTTAGTGTCCCACTTTAACAACCTCGATCAGGGACCATTATAATTTATGTCATTTATTGCTTATAGGGTTTCATGATCAAGTCACATACTTGATGACCTATAAAATGTCATAAATTACTTTGGGACTATTATTTAATAACACAATCAAATAATGCTGAAACAATTTCATTAAAACAACATAACCAAATTATGTTTTACGAACATCATGTCATAACTAAAAACCAAATATAACTCCCACTGAAAACAAGATCATATCTTAAGAAATCTAATGCCTATAGCAGCAGTATGAATCTCATGCTTAGGCCTTGGGAGGGGCTTGGTCAGTGGATCAGCAACATTCTCATCCGTCGGGACTCTGCTGATCTTCACATCTCCTCTATTAATAATATCACGGATAAGGTGATATCTCCTTTCTATGTGTTTGGATTTCTGGTGTGATCTAGGTTCCTTTGCTTGCGCAATGGCTCCATTGTTGTCACAATACAAAGCCATTGGCTCAGAAATACTAGGAACCACACCAAGTTCAGTGACGAACTTCTTGATCCAAACAGCCTCCTTTGTCGCTTCAGAAGCAGCGAGGTACTCAGCTTCAGTCGTGGAATCTGCTACAGTGTCCTGCTTGGAACTCTTCCAGCTGACTGCACCGCCATTCAGGCAAAAGATGTAACCAGATTGCGATCGGAAATCATCTTTGTCTGTCTGAAAAATTACGTCTGTGTAACCACTTGCTACCAGCTCATTACTTCCTCCGTACACCAAGAATTTATCCTTAGTATTTCTCAAATACTTCAGAATATTCTTGACGGCTGTCCAATGACTTTCACCTGGATCAGATTGGTATCTACTCGTCATGCTTAAAGCACAAGCAACATCTGGACGAGTACAAAGCATGGCATACATGATGGATCCCAATGCCGAGGCATAAGGAATCCGACTCATGCGTTCTCGCTCAGCAGGTGTCTCAGGACTCTGCTTCTTGTTGAGACTTATGCCATAAGACATTGGTATGAAGCCCTTCTTGGAATCATGCATTCTGAACCTGTGTAATACTTTATCGATATAAGTATCTTGACACAGTCCAATTAACTTGTTTAATCTATCTCTGTAGATTCTTATTCCAAGAATGTACGCGGCTTCTCCCATGTCTTTCATTGAAAAATAACTTCCGAGCCACGCCTTAACAGACTGTAACAACGGAACGTCATTTCCGAGAAGAAGTATGTCATCTACATACAATACGAGAAATACAACTGCGCTCCCACTAGTATTCTTGTAAACACATGGTTCCTCTTCGTTCCTGATGAAGTCAAACTTTTTTACTGCTTCATCAAAACGAAGATTCCAACTCCGAGATGCTTGCTTCAATCCATAAATGGATCGATGAAGCTTGCATACTTTCCTAGCAGCATTAGGATCGATGAAACCTTCGGGCTGTGTCATGTACACATCCTCTTCCAGAATTCCATTAAGGAAAGCTGTTTTCACGTCCATCTGCCAGATCTCATAATTATAATGAGCGGCTGTTGCCAGGAGAATCCGAATGGATTTAAGCATAGCGACAGGGGAATAGGTTTCTTCATAGTCAATACCATGAATTTGTTTGAAACCTTTTGCCACCAGCCTTGCTTTATATATCTGAATATTTCCATCCACATCAATTTTCTTCTTGAAAATCCATTTACACTCAATGGGTCTTGCACCATCGGGTAAATCAACCAAAGTCCATACTTGGTTCTGTGACATGGATCCCATTTCGGATTCAGCGGCTTTCAGCCACTTTTTGGATTCAGGGCTCATCATTGCTTCTTCAAAATTCGCGGGCTCGTCACTGTCAGTGATCAATAAATCATGACAATTGGTTACGAGAAATCCATATCTCTCGGGTTCGTGACGGATCCTTTCGGATCTGCGAATTTCAGGCTCCACAGGCGTGGTTTCTACAACTCTTTGTAGATCCAACTGTTGCTCTTCCTCAACGGGTTGAGCATTTTCCTGTGGTTCTCGAACTTCTTCGAGTTGTACTTTACTCCCACTGTTTCTCTTGGAAAGAAACTCTCTCTCAAGAAAGACACAGTTCCGAGCAACAAACACTTTGTTCTCGGATTGGTTGTAAAAGTAGTATGCCTTGGTTTCCTTAGGATAACCAACGAAGTAGCACTTATCAGATTTGGGTTCGAGCTTATCTGTAATTAATCGCTTAACATAAGCTTCACAACCCCAAATCTTCAGGAAAGACAAACTCGGAACATTTCCAGTCCACATCTCATGTGGCGTCTTTGCAACTGATTTTGACGGAACCCTATTAAGTGTAAACGCAGACGTTTCTAGAGCGTATCCCCAGAAGGATAATGGAAGAGTTGAGAGACTCATCATTGATCGAACCATATCTAGTAAAGTCCGATTCCTCCTCTCGGATACCCCATTCCATTGTGGTGTTCCAGGAGGAGTGAGTTGTGAAACAATTCCACAATCTCTCAAATGATCACTGAATTCTTGGCTCAAGTATTCTCCTCCACGATCTGATCGAAGAGCCTTAATACTTTTGCCAAGTTGATTATGTACTTCATTTTGGACCTCTTTGAACCTTTCAAAAGATTCCGACTTGTGTCTCATTAAATAGACATAGCCATACCTGCTGAAATCATCAGTGAAGGTTATGAAGTATCGAAATTTTCCTCTGGCACTTGTGCTCATTGGGCCGCACACATCAGTATGTATAAGGCCCAATAGGTCACTGGCCCTTTCATTTTGTTTGTTGAAAGGGGCCTTGGTCATTTTGCCCAGTAAACAAGATTCACATTTCTCACATGATTCATAATCAAATGAGCCCAGAAGCCCATCACTATGGAGCTTTTGGATCCGTTTCTCGTTTATGTGGCCCAAACGACAATGCCAAAGAAAAGTCTGATTCGTGTCATTTGATTTGAATCTCTTGGTGTTAATGTTATAGATTGGTGTGCTTTGGTTTAAAACATAAAGTCCATTCTCTAATGGGCTGCTACCATAAAATATATCATTGTAATCAAAAGAACAACATTTATTCTTAATTGAAAACTGATATCCTTCCACATCCAAAACAGGAATAGAAATAATATTTCTGCTTATAGCATGTACATAGTAGCAATTATTAAGCTTTAAAACCAAACCAGAAGGTAAAGACAAGTTAAATGTTCCTACGGCTAATGCAGAAACTCTTGCTCCATTCTCCACGCGTAGGTCCACTTGTCCCTTTTCCAACGTCCTACTGTTGCTTAGGCCCTGCATATTTGTACAAATATGAGCACCACAGCCGGTATCCAATACCCAAGAAGTAGAACCAGAAGTAGTAACATTTACTTCTATAACATAAATAACTGAAGATGAAGTCTCGAAAGTCTTATTCTTCTTCTTCTTCTTCTATTCCAAGAATTTGTTGCAGTTTCTCTTCCAATGTCCAAGCTCTTTACAGTAATGGCACTTATCAGTCACAGATGGGCCAGGCTTGGGCTTAGGGGCTGGCGCAGGCGCGTCCTGGTTCTCAACCTGGACGGCCTTGCCCTTTCTCTTACCTTTGCCAAGTTTCTTAAACTTCTTACCTCCTTGTACCAGAAGTACATTTGGAGTGCCCTTCTTGATATTAGGCTCAGCTGTCTTGAGCATGCCATGCAGTTCAGTCAACGTCTTCGTCAAGTTGTTCATGTTATAGTTCATAACAAACTGATCATAATTTGACGGCAGTGACTGCAGAATGATGTCAATAGCCAACTCTTGGCTAATGGGACAATCCAGCTTCCCCAGGTTATCAATATAACCCATCATCTTAATGACATGAGGACTGACTGGACCGTCCTTTGGTAGCTTGCATTCAATGAGAGATTTAACCGTCTGGTATCTCTCAGTTCGTGCTTGCTCCTGAAACATACTTTTTAGGCTAGTGATCATCTCCACTGGCGACTCCACGTTCTCGTATTGCTTTTGCAAATCCGAGTTCATGGTAGCCAACATGAGACAATTCACATCGACCACATCATTAGAGTGCTTATCCCAAGCACTCCTTTCTGCATGTGGAGCATTGGCTCTCGATTTTTCAGGGAGAATATTTTCAAGGACATAGTCCCTTTTCTCCTGCTTGAGAACAATTCTCAAGTTTCGATACCATTCGAGAAAATTCGATCCATTTAACTTGTCCTTCTCAAGGACGGATCGCATGGAGAAAGAGTTATTATGAGTGTTAGTCATAGCTGAGAACAAAGAAAGGAAAAGGTTTAGTTATGATGTTCAAGAAATGAGAAGTCTTAACTATTAAGAAAACTCGCATTATATTCAAAACAATGTTTCCTCAGATGAATATAATGATACAAAACCCATACTTCACTAAACTTGAGTGAGCCACTGGCTATCACCCAAATTTTAGCTATCTAGGTAAGCAACAACTTTGCTAGTTATATCCAATATAACTCTTGGTTGTGGATTGGCATCTTATGTCCAATCCACCTGATGTCTCTGAGCCCAAAACGATTTTGATGGCACAGTCAAGTAAACCAATCTCTTAAGTCATGTAATTGTTGATGTCTTGCACTGCAAGTCCATCAACACGATTACCTCCTGTCTTACTCATTTAATTGTGGACATCTCGCACTGCAAGTCTATCGCACAATGAAAAGAGACTTGACAGTTGACAAGATTGGAAAGACATCAAGTATCACTTGATATTTGGTTGAGGAACGGAACCATTTAAAACTTCAGTTTTATTATGTTTTAATTCTTCTAATTAATTGATTTATCTTGCTTTGGTTCTGTGATTTCAGGTTCCATAACCTAAACCATCGAATCTGATGTCGACCGACACTACTTTAGTGTCGATCGATGCAGAATAACCAAAAACAATCTGCGATAACCGATCAATCCAATTGATCCGGTTTTGAGTACCGGTCAGTGTCGATCGACGCTACATTAGCATCGGTCGACATCAACCTTATCAAACCAATCGCAATTAAACCATCCTTAGAGTTTAACCATTATTAACCAAGCTCGATAACCGGTCCAATCCAATTGAACCGATTCATCACTCTCGCGAGGTTTGTGTCGACCGACACAACTCTTGTGTCGATCGACACTAGGCGAAAACCAATTTTGTTCGGGTTATCCTTCTGTGTCATCTGGTGTCGATCGACACAGGGCGATAAACCCTAATCGTTTTTCAAGTAAAAAACCCTAAAACTAGACTTTCATGAAAACGAATTTTAGCATGTTTGTATCAACTATACAGAGATCCAGATTCAACCAATCTAATCAACATGCTACAGATTCAATGGAACCCTAAGGCTCTGATACCACTGAAGGAATTTCTAGCAGTTCTAATCAGGATTAGCAACCCTAAGTATAAATTCCAAGCCTAGGATCTAAGGTTCATATAATTGAATCTATCAGATCTCGAGATTACCTGGTGATTTGCAGCGGAAGTTTTGCAAGTAGTCGAGATCACAAAGCACCTCAAAGGCTGTGCCTCTACTGGTATCCACACGCACACAAACTGAACAGGAGGGATGCTAGTGCCTATGGAGATCAAATCTCTTGAGAGGTTTCTATTCTAGTTCTGGTGGCTGTGAATTAGGTTTTGGTTCGAGTTTAGGTCGACCATATATCTTATATATGTCGACTTAAACTACAACGGAATTAACCAACGATTAAACCGAATTAATCTGGTAATCCGCGAGTTGTGTCGACCGACACACTCTTTGTGTCGATCGACACTGCCCCAGAATATTGATATCGAATGCATATCAAATATGCATTCACTAGATCATTACATTAATGATCAACCTCGTCTTTAACGTCCAGTTTGCTTAGATGTGTGACCCTGTAGGATCATATAACACTAGCAATGAGTTCTCAACTCATTGATCATAAGTGGCTTCTAGCAAAGCGTTATGACTGCCTAGTGTCATATGATTGTCTCATCTCGACAATACGACTTACACTCAGAGTAAGTACAATAGATTTCAGGACATTCCCAACATTAGCCTCGACGGCGCAAATCTCTTTCTTCTCGTGCGGTTTCCCCTTGAAGAACGAAGACTTGTATCTTGTTCCTGCTCTCTTGTGACTAGTTCGTGTTCTCTGTTAATTTACTTCATCAATCCATCCATTGACTCAGCTGAGAGTGCTTTCGGCCAGCAGCTTTGTCCCACGCTTCCATCTCTCTCTCCCGCTGCCACAATCATCTCGTCTCACTCCATAACTCATCAGCCTCCATAGCATCTCACATCATCTGGTATCAGAGCTAAAATCTCTTACCATATATCATCTATCTCATTTCAATTTTGCTTACATTTTATTCAAAAAATTATAAAAAAATGTTTTGCAAGTTTATTTGTTTATTTTATTTTTTTATTTAAAAAAAAATCAAAACAGTTTGCTACTAGTATTTTCATTTTCAATTTTCAATTATTTCTTTTAAAAGAAAAAAAAGTTTTTCATTCTCTTTTTTAAATTAAAGTATAAAAATAAAATAAAAACATATTTTTTTCCCTTCAAATTCCTTTTTCCAATCCTTGGTATTCTTCTCTTTGTGTTTTTAATACCATTGAGTAATGAATAACATTAAAGGAGATAATGTTACCTCTTTGAAAATAATTTATGAAGAGATCAAAAAGCTTGATCAAAGGCTCACACGCTTGGAAGAAAAGAGAGGCATCAAGGTGCATAAAGCTACTGAACCTTTAACAAAACCAGCTGCTCCCAATATATGTGTCGCAAAAGAAGCTGATCAGGATTTGAGGACAAATCCTATTGAAGAGAGAGAGTATGATGAGGTCATCAAATCCAAGGTCAATCATGAAGATATTAAGGAGAACAAAATCTCTCTCATGAAAGAGCAAGTTGAAGTTTGTTCCAACAATTGGTTTTTCAAAGACAGATTTTACGAGAAGAATCAAATCATACCAGAAAGAGAATTATGGCCCAAGAAAATCCAGCCTAGCTACAAGGATAACAAACTTGTTTTGTTGGCCCAAAAGAGAAGCAAGAAAATCCAAGAAAAATCCAAAGTTTCAGCTGATTTCATCATCAAAGGATCAAAGTTTCCAAAATCTGATTGGACCAAATTCAAGGCATTTCAACTCCCACAATTATCTCCTCCTGATTTGAATGGTTTGACTGATATAAAGAACCTCCAGCCACGATATAATGCCCCTGGATTTTTACCTAAATTATCAAGATACAAAATCAGCAAGACAATGATTTTGTTTGACCAAGCAATTATTTTTAAATGGCTGTAAATTAGCTAGGACATTTATTCACGTTTCTTTTTCAAACTCTTTTACAGATTACTCTTTTTGTTTATGACATATCTTTGTATGAGCCTATATAAAGGTCTCACTAATCTCAATGAAAATAAGACTCATTTTGACAATGAAAAAAACTGTTTGTTTTGTGTTCATAAACACTTGTGTGAATTCATAGAGATTGTGTGAGAAACCTTTCTCTTGTGTTCTTAAACTTATCAAGGTTTTTTCCATAGACCTTGTGGCGTTGGATGAATTAAGGAGTAAAACCACTTGGCCTAGATTCTGGATTCATCAGGGATTACATGAGAGTTGGAACCACGCCAATACCATCTCGGATAAAGAAGATATGCAAGATCAAACCCGGAGGTTGCTGGACCTGCCTTATTTAGAAGCTCACGGACTTGGTGGGATTCAAACTTATATTTGGCGACCAGGAGTGCGTGAAACATCTCCTTGGGCATTGGTTTATACTCTTTTTCCCTTAAGTGTGGTTTTGTCCCAATTGGGTTTTCCCACTAAGGTTTTTAATGAGGTAAACCAAGGCCCGCTTCAAGAGAAGGAGAATCTGGCATGTCCAACCTTCTTCCTTGCATTCTATTCTTAATAATTTTGACCAGGCCTCTTTATGGCCCATTCTTAAGTCTTGTAACCTATTACTTTGGCTATTTAAAGCCACTCTTTGTTTTCAATAAACTCAAGTAAGTTTTAAGCTAAGAAAAACTTAAAGGTTTGCGATCTCTCTCTCTATTGCGTGGCTGCCCCTCTAGAGAACTAGATCTCTTTGCTTCTTGCTTGCTTGTTTCGATTGTTCTAAGTGTTCACAAGATCAATAGTTTGAAAACCACCTTCGACCATCCACTGACTTAGCTGAGAGCGCCTTCGGCCAACAGCTTCGTTCCATTCGACCATCGTCCTGCTCGTCGCTTCTTGACCATCTCGATCACCACGACCTCATCTCATATGATGAGGACATCGGATCCTTCAGACCCGGCCCGAATGGGCGGTACGTATCAGCCTCGACCATGAGGCTGACCGAGCTGTTCCCGACCTCGCGGAGCATACCTGAGGAGGTTCAGAAGGCTAATGCATGTTCTGCCCGACTCAATGACGTTGTATCAAGAATTCATAAGCCAGCAACATGTTTCAGGAGTGATGATCATTCCAGAATCCAATTGGAACGATCCCATTTGGAGACGGTCGACAACCGACCTCCCGGAGCCCTAACCGTGTCCTAGAAGATGTCCATAGAAGATTTGGTTCAAGCCAATCATGCCAGACTTGATATTCATCATAACATATGCTATTTGGAAGAGTTTGGTCAGAAGGAATCAGCTTGGGTTCGTGATCAGCTAGGAGGATGTTTAGAAGCTGTCCAGTTAGCCATGTCCGCGGATATATGTTCATTCAAGAGAGGATTTCGAATGGACCAAGATGAATCAAGCTGCAACTCAACCTGTTCTGGAAACCTGACTCCTCAAGGAATCTGTACGAAGTTGAATTACATCAAGACCATTTTCTATGAAGAAGTTATGCCCATTTCAAGACAGGTGATTTTCAGGGAACGCGATAAATACCGACTTGCATATTTTGGAGTGCTCAGAACAAACCGGGATGAATCAAGGAGTAAAGGAACCTGTTCTGGATTCTTGATTCATCAGAGAATGCATGAGAGTTGGAATCACACCAATACGAGCTCGGACCAAGAAGATATACAAGATCAAATCTAAAGGTTGCTGGACCTGCCTTATTTGGAAGCTCACGGACTTAGTGGGCTTTAGACTTATGTATGGCGACCAAGAGTACGAGCAACATCTCCTTGGGTATTGGTTTATACTCTTTTTCCCTTAAGTGTGGTTTTGTCACAATTGTATTTTCCTACTAAGGTTTTTAATGAGGTAAACCAAGGCCCGCTTCAAGAGAAGGAGAATATGGCCCGTCCAACCTTCTTTCTTATTTTCTATTTTTGTAGTTTCGACCAGGCCTCTTTATGGCCCTTTATTAAGACTTGTAACCCTAGTACCTTGGCTATTTAAAGCCACTCTTTGTTTTCAATAAAGTTAAGCAAGATTAAACCTAAGAACCTAGTGTTTAGCCTCGACGGCGCAAATCTCTTTCTTCTCGTGAGGTTTCCCCTTGAAGAACGAAGACTTGTATCTTGTTCCTGATCTCTTGTGACTAGTTCGTGTTCTCTGTTAATTTACTTCATCAATCCATCCATTGACTCAGCTGAGAGTGCCTTCGGCCAGAAGCTTTGTCCCACGCTTCCATCTCTCTCTCCCGCGGCCACAATCATCTCGTCTCACTCCATAACTCATCACGCCGCCTCCATAGCATCTCACATCATCTGATATCAGAGCATGATTTGAGACCACAACTAGATGTTGGAACCAAAGAGGCGAACCGGAAAGAAGTGCCACGCTCGCCCATTTCTCGACCACGACCCTCGACCGCCTCGACCAAGGTTCAAGTATCCCAGCCCATTCCTCTTATATCTGATTAAAAAGAATCAAACAACATGTGATGTTTTGATTCCACAGTTGATTCCAGAAACCTTTGGATTTGATCTTTCATATCTTCTTGGTCCGAGCTCGTATTGGTGTGATTCTAACTCTCATTCATTCTCTGATGAATCAAGAATCCAGAACAGGTTCCTTTACTCCTTGATTCATCCCGGTTCGTTCTGAGCACTCCAAAATGTGCAAGTCGGTATTTATCGCATTCCCTGAAAATTACCTGTCTTCAAATGGGCATAACTTCTTCATAGAAAATGGTCTTGATGTAATTCAACTTCGTGCAGATTCCTTGATGAGTCAGGTTTCCAGAACAGGTTGATTTGCAGCTTGAATCGTCTTGGTTCATTCGCAATCCTCTCTTGAATACACCTATATCCGCGGACAGGGCTAACTGGACAGCTTCTAAACATCCTTCTAGCTGATCACGAACCCAAGCTGATTCCTTCTGACCAAACTCTTCCAAATAGCATACTTTATGATGAATATCAAGTCTGGCATGATTGGCTTGAACCAACTCTTCTATGGACATCTTCCAGGACACGGTTAGGGCTCCGGGAGGTCGGTTGTCGACCGTCTCCAAATGGGATCGTTCCAATTGGGTTCTGGAACGATCATCACTCCTGAAACATGCTGCTGGCTTATGAATTCTTGATAGCACGTCATTGAGTCGGGCAGAACATACATTGGCCTTCTGAACCTCCTCAGGTATGCTCCGCGAGGTCGGGAACAGCTCGGTCAGCCTCATGGTCGAGGCTGGTACGTACCGCCTGTTCGGGCCGGGTCTGGAGGATCCGATTTCCTCATCATATCCTATCTCTTGAAGAGGATTTGAACTCAAATCTGCATAACCTGCACCAATAGAAAGCAAGTTAGCCTTCATGCGGTTTTGTGAGCTCACGGCCTTACCTTGAGGAACGGGTAGCCGGCTGGTGCAAGGATTTTCTATGTGTGTTCCGTTGGATTGGAAACTCAGTATCACACCTTTGGCTTGGCCTGGGTTCCATGGGAAACTCTCTGGGTCATGTTCTCCATTGGCTTTAGTCGTATCACTCTTTGGGTCAGCCGGTTTCTTCAGTTTCTCACCTCCGGTCCGTTGGTTCGTGCGGTCCATCGGACCCTTGTTCATTCATGCGCCCTGTTCAAAACCTTTGACCAATTCCAAGTGCAATAAAACAGTGTTTGATTCTTTATAATCAGATAGAAGAGGAATGGGCTGGGATACTTGAACCTTGGTCGAGGCGGTCGAGGGTCGTGGTCGAGAAATGGGCGAGCGTGGCACTTCTTTTCGGTTCGCCTCTTTGGTTCCAACATCTAGTTGTGGTCTCAAATCATGCTCTGATTTCTGACTATCACTCTCAGTCTGGTTTGGGTCGTGATCTCCATTGGCTTTAGTCGAATCACTTTCTGGTTCGACCGGTTCCTTCAGTTTCTCGGCCTCGCCTCTGGTCTGTTTACCTGTGCGGCCCATTGGACCCTCTATCTTTCCTGCATCCTGATCAAAACTTTTGACCAATTCCGAGTGCATTAAAACAGTTTTTGATTCATTATAATCAGATGAAAAAGATTTGGGTTGAAACACTTTAACCTTTGGTCGAGGCGGTTCGAGCATTGGAACTTTGGTCAAGGCGGTCGAAGGGCGTGGACGGCCCGGGGCCTTTGATCTTGGCATGACATATTGCTCGTATACAAGCCTTTTCAGATACTTACACGTCCTTGTTGGTTCCCTGAGTTGTCTCTGTATCTTCTCCTCGAGCTGCCACCAAGCGTAGGCGTCTCCGGTCAGGGTTTGGATCGCATACACGGCTTGTTCATTCCTAGGGATGTTGTAATCCCAAAAGTAATCTTCTAGGTCGTTTTCCACTGATAGTAGTCTTCCGTACCTGAGAAAGATATTAGTTGTGAGTTTAAGACAAAAAATCATTGTGAAATTTATTGGGTTTTGAATGTCTTAGTCTGGAGGATTGATGGCGCCGATATTGGTCAGGTGGCTCGGGATCCATTTTGTTCGCAGCATGGTCGTCTCCACAATGGTACGGGTTGTGACCATGGTCTGATCGTCCTTGTTTCACTCGAACTGGTCGAGAGTGGTCGGGTGGTCGCTCCAGACAGTCGAGTCGAGCACCTATCGTCTGGATCGCAGCCAGGAGCTGATTGAGGTCAGTTGGGCCGCCTTGCTGGACTTGTTCGTCGGCCATTATCTCTGCACACTCAACAAACAAGTCAAACGTACCAAAGAAGAGAAATGGAAGAACTAAAAAGGAAAACGCAATCAACTCGAAAGGAAACAAAGAGAGGCCGCAAGCAGAAAAAAAGAAGACAAAACCGAAACTCAGATTTTAATTTTTTTATTTTTACTAAGAGCTAGGAAAGGAAAGTAAACTAAACCGGGATTAAATGAAAATAAAAATTAAGATCAAGTATCCCAGCCCATTGTTTGTTTCTAGTTCCTGTGGCACTTGATTTCGTGTCTAGTGTTGTTTTTTACAGGAATCAACTACCATGGAGAGTGAAGAAGAAGACGTGGCTGAAGATAAAGTTTGTTTTGGTGGAGGACCAATTCAATTTCAATACAACTCTAAACCGAAGGATCATTCCTATGCTGAAGGAGAAGACTATGAGCCGCATAATCTCTCTTTTTCAGGTCTTGAACAAAACCCAAAGGCATATCTAAGATGGGAGAGAGGCTTGGAAGATTGGTTTTGGTATCACAAAATCCCGAAGGAGAAGAGATTATCTCATGCCATCAATGTCTTTTTCAGGTACTGGAGACTACTTTCAGTGAGAAGAAGACCTAGAAGATTACTTTTGGGATTACAATATCCCAAGGAACGAACATGCCTCGTATGCGATCCAAACCCTGACCGGAGATGCTTATGCTTGGTGGCAGCTCGAGGAGAAGATACGGAGACAACGCAAGGAACCAGCAAGGACGTGGAAGGAGCTGAAAGGGCTAGTATATGAGCAATATGTCATACTAAGACCAAAGTCCCAATGTCAGAACCGCCTCGATCAAAGGTTAAAGTGTCCCAACCCAAATCTTTTCCATCTGATTGTAATGAACCAAAAACTGTTTTAATGCACTTGGGATTTTCCAAAAGTTTTGAGAAGGACGCAGGAATGATAGAGAGTTCCATGGACCGCACGGACCAACGGACCGGAGGCAAGGCCGAGAAACTAAAGGAACCGGCCAACCCAGAAAGTGAACTGACTAAGGCCAATGGAGATCATGACCCAAACACAGCTGAGAGTGTTAATCATGTAAGTCTTCCTCTAACAAATTTCATATCTACTGATTCCATAGAAGTACTAAAAGATTTGATGAACTTGAAAGAGCATGAGGAATCAAAAAATGATTTAGACCCGCAAGTAGACCTTAATCATAATTTAAGCTCAGCTCGTTTATCATCACCTAAAGAACACCTAATGCACTTGTTTCTTGCCAAAGGTGTCAATATTATTGCAGGAACCAAAGGGCTGGACCGAAAAGAAGTACCACCGGACCTTGGATGCTTCCTGACCGAAGCCGAGAAACAGAAAGAACCGGTCGACCCAAAATGTGATCTGACTAAGGCCAATGGAGATCACGACCCAGAGAGTTTCCCATGGAACCCAGGCCAAGACAAAGGTTATGCAGATTCGAGGTCGAATCCTCTTCAAGATAGAGGGTATGATGAGGTCATCAGATCGCTCAAACCTAGCCTGGACAAGCGGAACATACCGGCCTCGACCACGAAGCTGACCAAGCTGTTCCCAACCCCGCAGAACGTACCTGAGGAGGTTCAGAAGGCCAATGCATGTTCTACCAGACCCAATAATGTGGTATCAAGGATTCATGGGCTAACAACATGTTTCAGGAGTGATGATCGTTCCAGAACCCAATTGGAACGATCCCAGTTGGAGATGGTCGATGACCGACCTCCCGGAGCCCTAACCGTGTCCTGGAAGATGTCCATAGGAGAGTTGGATCGAGCCAATCATGCCAGGATTGATAATCATCATAAAGTATGCTATTTGGAAGAGTTTGGTCAAAAGGAATCAGCTTGGGTTCAATATCATCTTGGAGGATGTCTAGAAGCTGTCCAGATAGCCCTGTCCGCGGATATAGGTGCGTTCAAGAGAGGATTGAGAATGTACCAAGAGGAATCAAGCTGCAACTCAACCTGTTATGGAAACCTGACCCACAAAGGAATCTTCACGAAGTGGAATCACCTCAAGGCCAGTTTCTATGAAGAAGTTATGCCCGATTCAAACAGGCAATATTCAGGGAACCCGATAAAGACCGACTTGCACTTTTCAGGATGCTCAGAACGAACCAGGATGAATTAAGGAGTAAAAACACTTGGCCTAGATTCTGGATTCATCAGGTATTACTGTTGGGAATGTCCTGAAATCTACCGTACTATCTCTAGAAAGTATGATAAGTGTCGAGATCAGACATAAGTCATAAATACTGGGTGATCATGATGGCTTGCTAGAGTCCGCTCTTGATCTATAAGTTTAGGACTTATTACCAGTATTGTATGATCCCGAAGGGTCACACACCATAGCTAACGGGAAAGTTAAATGGAATTAATACGGTAAGATGCAATGGCATTTACTGTATTGGATCAGAGAATTGGGCCAGACAAAATGCAGGCTTTTGTCTGATTTGTGTCTTGGGCCCAAATAACAAATGAGCCATTAGTCATTAGACTTGGGCCCATTAGAGAGTTAATGAGGATGAAGAAATCGAAACCCTAAGCTAAGGCTTGCGATTTTTCTCCTAGTAGCCGCAAGCTCATCCCTCTCTCTAACCTCTCTCTCTGATCATCCATCTCTTTGGTCTAGCAGCCATCCCTCGCTTGTAAGAGTGTGGATACTCAAGGAGGAATAGGTGATTCATCTATTCTAGACTGATCTTGTCATTACCATCAATCCGCTGTGCAATCATTAGGTAATGTTACAGGTTTGGTTTTATGATTCGTTTTGCAAGAACCTAGATCTGTTAAGATTATGTGTTAGGTTGTAATACGAGAATTAAACCTTGAAAAACACTATAATCCATCAGTGGTATCAGAGCTAAGGTCATTAGTTTCTTGTAATTTGGATCATAGGGCTGTTTAATTGTTTAGAGAATCAATTATGTTAAAATTGATTAAAACCATTAAAAACCCTAAATCGGCTAGCAAGTTTGGTCTCGGATCATTCGTTTGCTAGCGATTTCTTGCATAGCAATATGTTTGCCCTAATCGTTTGTTTAGGTCTCGGCATGTTTAATTAATTGGCTCATTAATTGGCTCACGATGTGTGTATGCGTGTGCCGTATCGGATCATGCATGAGCCGATTAATAAAACCCTAAGCTCACTTTCGTTCATATGTGTGCGTGTGCCGATCGTGTGATGCCGAGAGAGGGACCGCATGCCGATTGATCGTGTGCCGCAAAGACCGATCCTCTGTGATCGTGATGCAAGGGCCGATCGAATGGGTGGATCGACGATCGCATGACCGCGTGATCAGTTGGCCGAGATCGATCATTCGATCGTGAGGCTGGCTTGGATCGATCATGCGTGATGCGTGATGGGCCTAGGGTTGAATCGTGGGTCCATGATCCGATCATGGATCGATCATGATCATGGATCCGATCGTTTGGCCCATTAAATTTTTACGTCCCGCGAATAGTCAATCGGTTAAACCGAGCTTCGCGGTTCGTTGCCCAAAACCACACCGATTAAACCGGTCCATTTAATTGGCGGTTAATTGTGTGTTTAAAGCCTTAAACCGCAAGTTAAATCAAATTGGCTAAAACACTAGGTGTTTCTTCCCGGTTTTGGATTTAACTGGACCGATCCAATTTAATTGGTGGTTCAAGCGGTTAACCCGAATCGCGGTTTGCTGGAAATTATTTAATACATGGTATTATTTAATTTCTGGTTAAACCGGATTGAAATTCAAAAATTGAATTTTAACCTAAACCGAAGGCTGGTCTAAGTTTGATTTGGTTGGACCAAATAATTTAGAGCTGGTCTGGTTTAGTAAATAACCGATGGTTTTGATAGTTAATTTGGTCTTGGACCAGAATTAATAAACCGTATCGGTTTTGTCAAATTATTGGGCCAACTGGAATTCTATGGTCTTGGGCCAAGAATTGGGCCTATAATTTGTGACCCAACCCAAAATATTTAATAAAATATTAAATTAGAAATTTCTATTTTTAGTATATTTCTAAATTTAGAAAGTTTCTAAAATAAGAAAGTTTCCCAAAATAGTAATCTTCTATTTTTGGAAATAAAACTTAAAAATCCTCAAAAACAATATCAAGCTTAGATGTCTTTCCAATCTTGTCAGCTACTTAACGCTTATTCGATTACAGATATGGCTTACAGTGTGAGGTGTCTGTTTTCGAGTAAGTAAAGTAGTATATGTTGGAATTATGTCCAGTAATCTCTGTACTGTCTCTAGAACGTAAGAGTATGTCAATGATCAGACATAAGTCATATAATACTGGGGGTCATGATGGCTTGCTAGAGTCCGCTCATGATCTATAAGTCTTGGACTTATTGCCTTTATTATATGATCCCATATGGGTCACACGCCTAAGCTAACGGGAAAATACGAAGGAACGGTTTAGCAGAAGTACGGTAAAAGTGCTAGGCATTTACGGTACTTGGAGAGACTAAAGGGCCTGATTAAATCCAAGGGATTTAATCAGAACTGAGAATTGGGCCCAAAAGCCCATGAGAACTAAAGGGAGTTTTAATGAATAAAACTTGACCTAAAGCTCTCTAATTCTTCAGCACATTTGCGCCTCCCTCAGCCTCTCTCTGCGCCTCCTCTCTGTCTGGTCTAGCAGCCAAATTCCCGGTGTGCGTGTGTGAGCCTTTGGAGGATCCATCTCTTGGTGGTTCTGCTGATCTCTGACTATTACCTCCTCATTCCGCTGCACAAAAAGGTAACAGGTGAGATCCATTAAGTTTCTAATAAGAGAACCTAGATCTGCATGTTTAGTAAGATGAATCAATTGAGAATTGAATCAGGAAACACTAAACGATACAACAGTGGTATCAGAGCCATTGGTTCTGTGGTTTTTCTTGTTTAGAATCTTGTTTAGGATTGTTTAAGAAGTGTTTTTGAATCAATCTACTGATAAGGAAAAACACTTAAGAAACAAAGAATTAAAACCTAAACAAACAAGAAATCGCATGATCCAATCTATATGAATTGGTATGCGTCGGATCGTCCGGATCGAGACAGACGCACGAACCGATCGAAGAAGGATCGTGTTGCGTGGTCGCGTCCCGATCGACGGATGGATCGCGTCCCGATCGAAGGATGATCGCACGGTCCCGAGCGTTCTGATCGTGATCGAGAGATGGACCGATCGACCGCGATCGCGTCCGTGATCTCTCGGCATCATCCCGATCATCCCGT
Organism: Orychophragmus violaceus; assembly: GCA_030180135.1. Lineage (NCBI taxonomy): Eukaryota > Viridiplantae > Streptophyta > Magnoliopsida > Brassicales > Brassicaceae > Orychophragmus > Orychophragmus violaceus. The sequence goes on along the minus strand of CM058238.1, from coordinate 14,072,121 downwards.
CCGATCGCGAGAGATGGCCCGGCTGTCTCGTCCCGATCACACGGCTCGATCGTCCCGTCCCGTCTCGTCGCGTCCAGCAGCCGTCCGGTCGTGGATCGCTCGCGTGCTGGCTTGCGGCTAGGTCACGGCCATGAATGGTTCGTGACCAATTCGGTTCGGTTCGGTTTAAAACTTGATTAAAATCAAATCGTCACGGTTTAATAAACAGATTTAATAATTTTATTAAGTTCTGGTTAAACCGGGATAAGAAATCCAAAGTCGAAAATTGGATTTTGTGCCTAAACCAGTGATTTTCTAATTTGATTTGGTTGGACCAAATAAATTGAGAAAATCCGGTTTAGTAAATAACCGGTTGACAATTGTGGTCATCGTAGTAATTAATTTTGGTTAAGACCAATTTTAATGAACCAGACCGGTTATGTCATTTAATTGGACAATTGGGTTATGTCTTGGACATGGACCAATTCTTGGGCCTCGGGCCAAGAAGTTAAAACAATTGGGCCAATTATTTGAGTCTTTTCTTCAGAATTAATTTAAAATTTATTTTTATAAAATTATAAAAATCGATTTTTAAAATTAATAAGTTTCCAAAGTTTTGAAATTAGAAAGTTTCTTAAATTAGAATTTTCTAGATTTGCATGTTTTGGATTTTAGGAAATTTCCATTATTAGAAAGTTTCCAATTTTAGGAAGTTTCCAATTTTAGAAAGTTTCCAAAATTAGTAGGTTTCCCAAAAAGGAAAGTTTCCCAAAATAGTAATCTTCTATTTTTGGGATGAATTTTTAATAAACCTACAAACCTCAAATAATATCAAGCGTTGGATGTCTTGTCCAGTCTATGTCAGCTGTCGAAGCCCATTCAATTGTATTCATGGCCTTACAGTGTGAGGGTGTCTACTTTTGCGTGGACAAGACGGTTTGTGATTCATAAATGTCATTGGGAGTCCCAGACATTAATGATTACATGACTGTATAGTCTGGTTTTCTTGACTAGGCCATCGGGAGTCCCGGGCCTTGAGACATCAGAGTGGATTGGGCCTCGGGCCCAGATTCACAACCAAGAGTTATATCACGGATATAATTAGCCGACATAGGGCTTACCGATATAAGCTAAGGTTGGGTGATGGCCAGTGGCCCACTTTGATCTTAGTTATATGTGGATCTTGGAATCATTATATTCTATTGAGGGTAACTTAAGTTATTGAATATAATGCGTGATTAATCATATTAATTATAATATAAGATTAATCATATTGAACATATTAACTAATAACCTTTTATCTTATATTTCAGCTATGACTACTACAAGCACTCAAAACACATTCTCAATACGGTCTGTTCTCGAGAAGGAGAAGCTGACTGGAACGAACTTCCTGACGTGGTCAAGGAACTTGAGGCTGGTCCTCAAGCAGGAGAAGAAGGATTATGTCCTTCGTGATCCCCTCCCCGAGAGGCCTCCTAACAATGCCGCCAGGACTCTGCATAATGCTTGGGAAAAGCATTCGTCAGATGAAAATGATGTCTATTGCCTGATGTTGGCGACAATGACTGCTGAGCTGCAAATGCAGTTCGAGAGTGTGTTGTCACCCATCGAGATAATGGCAAGCCTGAAATCGCTTTTTCAGGAGCAAGCAAGGACTGAGAGGTTTCAGACAGTTAAGAACCTCTTAGACTGTAAGTTGGCTGCAAATGCGGCAGTGAGTCCTCATGTCTTGAAGATGATGGGTTATCTCGATCATCTTCAGAAACTCGACTGCCCTATCAGCCAGGAACTTGCCTGCGACATCGTTCTGCAGTCTTTACCTGCAAGCTATGATCAGTTCATCCTGAACTTCAATATGCATGGCTTGAGTAAGACATTACCTGAGCTTCACGGAATGCTCAAGACTGCAGAGCCCAACTTGAGGAAAACTGCCAAGGACCCTAATGTGCTTATGGTACAGAAGGGCAAGGGCTTTAAGAAATCCTCTGCTAAGGATAAGGGAAAGGCTAAGGCTGTCCAAGTCTCGGACAAGGACACGCCAAAGCCCAAGCCCAAGTCTAAGGCTGGGCCTACTGACATCTGCAGGTTCTGTAAAGAACCAGGGCATTGGAGGAGAGAATGTAAGAAATTCCAAGAAGGTCTAAAGGAATTGAAGAAGAAGACTCTCGAGACTTCTTCATCAGGTATTTTTGTTATAGAAGTTAATACAACTACTTCTGATAATACCTCATGGGTTATGGATACTGGTTGTGGGGCTCATATTTGTACTAATATGCAGGCACTCAGCAACAGTAGGAGGCTGAAGCAAGGACAAGTGGAGCTACGAGTTGGGAATGGAGCGAAAGTTCCTGCACTAGCTGTAGGCACATACTTGTTGTCTTTACCTTCAGGATTGATTTTAGAACTCAATAATTGTTATTTTGTACCTGCGATAAGCAGAAATATTATTTCAATTTCTTTGTTGGATTTGGAAGGTTATGATTTTTCAGTTAAGAATAAATTATGTTCCTTCAATCGCAACAATTTGTTCTATGGTTGTGCCCCTCTTACGAATGGGCTTTACATACTTGATCAATCCGCGCCAATTTATAACATTGATACCAAACGGTTCAAACCTAATGAGGAGAACCGAACGTTTCTATGGCATTGTCGTTTAGGGCACATCAGCGAGAAACACATCAAGAGGCTCCATTCGAATGGACTTCTTGGCTCATTTGACTTTGAGTCATGTGAGAAATGCGAATCCTACATGATGGGCAAAATGACACGGGCCCCCTTTAATAAACCTAATGAGAGGGCCAGTGACTTATTGGGCCTGATACACACTGATGTGTGTGGCCCAATGTCCACAAATGCAAGAGGAAACTATCAGTACTTCATTACCTTCACTGATGATTTCAGTAGGTATGGATATGTTTATTTAATGAAACATAAGTCTGAATCTTTTGAGAAGTTCAGAGAATTCCAAAATGAAGTACAGAACCAACTTGGCAAAAGCATTAAGGCTCTTCGGTCCGACCGAGGAGGAGAATACTTAAGCCAAGAATTCAGTGATCATCTAAGAGAGTGTGGGATCGTGTCCCAACTCACTCCTCCTGGAACACCTCAATGGAATGGTGTGTCTGAGAGGAGAAATCGGACCTTATTGGATATGGTTCGATCTATGATGAGTCACACAGACCTTCCAATATCCCTTTGGGGATATGCTCTGCTAACAGCAGTGTTCACTCTAAATAGAGCGCCATCGAAAGCAGTAGCAAAGACACCATATGAATTATGGACTGGAGTGGCTCCAGTGCTGTCTTATCTTAGAATTTGGGGTTGTGAAGCCTATGTCAAGAGATTAATCTCAGACAAGCTTACACCAAAGTCTGATAAATGCTACTTCATTGGTTATCCGAAGGAAACCAAGGCTTATTACTTCTATCTACGTTCCGAGAACAAGATCTTTGTTGCCCGGGATTGTAACTTTCTTGAGAGGGAGTTTCTCTCTAAGAAAGACAGTGGGAGTAAGGTACTGCTTGAAGAAATTCAAGATGAACAGGATACTGCTCAACCTAATGAGGAAGAGCAGCAGGAGGACCTACAAGAAATTGTAGAGCCTGAACCTGTAGTACCTGAAGTTCGAAGATCCGGGAGGATCCGTCACGAACCCGAGAGATATCAAGGATTCCTCGTGACTAACTGTCATGATCTTCTGATCATTGATGGTGATGAACCATCGAACTTCAATCAAGCCATGATGGGCCCAGATTCCTCTAAGTGGCGTAAGGCCACTGATTCCGAAATGGACTCCATGTCGATCAACCAAGTGTTTTCGTTGGTTGATTTACCCGCTGGTGTAAAAGCCATCGAGTGCAAATGGATCTTCAAGAAGAAGATTGACGTGGATGGAAATGTCCAGATTTATAAAGCCAGGTTGGTGGCAAAAGGTTTCAGACAGGTTCACGGTGTGGATTACGATGAAACCTATTCACCAGTGGCTATGATGAAATCTATTCGGATTCTACTAGCAACTGCAGCTTTTCATGATTATGAAATTTGGCAGATGGACGTGAAAACCGCCTTCCTGAATGGAATTCTGGAAGAGGATGTGTATATGACACAACCTGACGGTTACATAGATCCAAAGAATGCTGGGAAAGTATGCAAGCTTCATAAATCCATTTATGGATTGAAGCAAGCATCGAGGAGCTGGAATCTTCGTTTTGATGAAGCGATCAAGCAATTTGACTTCATCAGAAACGAAGAAGAACAATGCGTGTATAAGAAAACTAGTGGGAGCAAGATAGTATTTCTTATTCTGTATGTCGATGACATACTGCTTCTCGGAAACGACGTTCCAATGCTGAAGTCGGTAAAGGACTGGCTTGGAAGTTGTTTTTCCATGAAAGACATGGGTGAAGCCACATACGTTCTTGGAATCAGGATCTACCGGGATAGATCTAGAAGGCTGATAGGCTTGTGTCAAGATTCATACATTGACAAAGTCCTACAAAGATTCAGCATGAAAGATTCCAAGAGGGGCTTCACGCCAATGGTACATGGCACGTCGCTAAGCAAGAAGCAGAGCCCTACGACGGCTGCTGAGCTTGAGCGCATGAAGAATATTCCTTATACATCAGCAATAGGATCTATCATGTATGCCATGATCTGTACTCGTCCTGATGTTGCTTATGCATTGAGCATGACGAGTAGATACCAGTCAAATCCAGGTGAAAACCATTGGATTGCCGTCAAGAACATCCTGAAGTATCTGAGACATACTAAGGACAAGTTCTTGGTATACGGTGGAAGTGATGTGCTTAAAGTCAGTGGATTCACGGACGCAAGTTTCCAGACAGACCAAGATGATTTTCGGTCACAGTCCGGTTATATCTTTTGTCTGAATGGCGGTGCAATCAGTTGGAGAAGCTCCAAGCAAGACACCGTTGCTGATTCCACTACAGAAGCTGAATATATCGCCGCCTCAGAAGCAGCGAAGGAAGCTGTTTGGATACGAAAGTTCATTATTGAACTAGGTGTGATACCAAATGCGGCTGAGCCTCTGGCACTGTTTTGTGACAACAATGGTGCTATTGCTCAGGCAAAGGAACCAAGATCACACCAGAAATCCAAGCATGTTCTAAGAAGATTTCACTTGATACGTGACATCATTAATAGAAAGGAAGTCAAGATCAGCCGAGTTCAGACTGATGATAACGTCGCTGATCCGTTGACAAAGCCACTCCCAAGGCCTAAGCTCGAGTTTCTGATTGAAGCTGTAGGCATTAGAGACATTGAAATGTAATCTAAATTTGAGTGGGAGTTTGAGGGCTTTATTTAGTTATTTGATATGTTCTTGTAAAACATTTTTCTTATGTTTAATGAAATTATTATTTCAAGATTATTTTAACTGTGATGAAATAATCGTTCCAAAATGATATGAACCATTTTATAGGTCATCGAAGTAAGTGACTTGATCTTGAGTTATCAAAGTCATTTAGCTTGATCATGAGATCCTATATTTGATAGATGGCTTATATCATCATGTCCCTAGTCAAAGGTTGCTGAAATTGGAACACCAACAACCGTGTGAGACTAGATTGGTATGTGACTTATGACAAAGTCTCAGTGTGTCATAGATGCGCGGCATCAAAGTCAGTACATAGGTGTATGTAGGGTACATACGACCGGACAAGACCAGATTATAAGAACTCTTCAGGATATTTATATCTGTGTCATAAGAGATTCTTACTACGACTATAGAGTATAGTCCTTAGACCTGAGTTCGCATGCATGTGACTGCACATGAACTAATGCGCTTTGATCATTGTCTAATGCTGTCGTTAAGCGATAGTTATAAGGACCTTGATTGGGTGTATTATGAAGTGAGTAGTTTACAGTGATGGAACAAGACGGGATTTGTCCCTCCAATATAAATGGAGTGAATATCTCTAGGCCAATCGGAGATTTGAATACTGGAAAATGCATGGCCATGCTCAAACGGACTTTCCCGAGTCGTTTGGATTGTCAGTATCGAATCAGAGTCCGATGAACAAGATTAGGCTTTATAAGGATGACACTAATCTTGCCTTATGACTAATCGAGATATTGAGACAAAAGGATTATGAATACAGAGATTCCAGTTCAAGTGGGAGATTGTTGGAATTATGTCCAGTAATCTCTGTACTGTCTCTAGAACGTAAGAGTATGTCAATGATCAGACATAAGTCATATAATACTGGGGGTCATGATGGCTTGCTAGAGTCCTCTCATGATCTATAAGTCTTGGACTTATTGCCTTTATTATATGATCCCATATGGGTCACACGCCTAAGCTAACGGGAAAATACGAAGGAACGGTTTAGCAGAAGTACGGTAAAAGTGCTAGGCATTTACGGTACTTGGAGAGACTAAAGGGCCTGATTAAATCCAAGGGATTTAATCAGAACTGAGAATTGGGCCCAAAAGCCCATGAGAACTAAAGGGAGTTTTAATGAATAAAACTTGACCTAAAGCTCTCTAATTCTTCAGCACATTTGCGCCTCCCTCAGCCTCTCTCTGCGCCTCCTCTCAGTCTGGTCTAGCAGCCAAATTCCCGGTGTGCGTGTGTGAGCCTTTGGAGGATCCATCTCTTGGTGGTTCTGCTGATCTCTGACAATTACCTCCTCATTCCGCTGCACAAAAAGGTAACAGGTGAGATCCATTAAGTTTCTAAATAAGAGAACCTAGATCTGCATGTTTAGTAAGATGAATCAATTGAGAATTGAATCAGGAAACACTAAACGATACAACAGTATATAGTCACTAATTTCATTGGGAGTCCCAGACTTTAGTGATTATTTGGCTGTAAGAGATTGGTTTCCTTGACTGGGCCATCGGGAGTCCCGGGCCTTGAGACATCTGGTGAATTTGGGCCTCGGGTCCAATTCACAACCGAGAGTTATATGAGATATAACTAGCTGTGTGTATGCTTACCAGGTAAAGCTAATTCCGGGTGACGGCCAGTGGCCCACTTTGGATTTAGCTGAACATGGGTCTCGGAATCATTGTATTCTTATGAGGTTAAACAAAGAAATTTTGAATACAATGCGAGTTTTCTTATAAGTTGTTAAGATTGCTCTTTTATGAACTTAATAACTAAAATCTCTAATGTCTCATTTTTCAGCTATGTCAAGCACAACAACACAAAACACTTTCTCGATCCGGTCTGCCCTTGAGAAGGACAAACTGAACGGATCAAACTTCCTGAACTGGTCCAGGAACCTGAGACTTGTGCTCAGGCAGGAGAAGAAGGCTTATGTCCTTGAAAGAGCTCTCTCTCCTAGACCTGCGAATAATGCCGCACAAGCTGTGAAGAATGCTTGGGATACGCATTCTTCAGATGCTAATGACGTGATTTGCCTGATGTTGGCGACAATGGCTCCCGAACTGCAGATGCAGTGGGAAGGCCTGACTTGTCCCATGGAGCTGATGGCAAATCTGAAAGCGTTGTTTCAGGAGCAGGCTCGTACAGAGAGATTCCAAACTGTTAAGAATCTCTTGGACTGTAAAATGGCTAAAGATGCAGCAGTGAGTCCACATGTTCTGAAAATGATGGGTTATCTCGATCATTTGACTAGACTCGACTGTCCTATAAGCCAAGAGCTTGCTTGTGATATCGTTATGCAGTCTCTTACTCCTGCATATGACCAGTTCATCTTGAACTATAATATGCATGGGTTGATAAAGACTTTGCCTGAGCTACATGGTATGCTCAAGACTGCAGAACCTAATCTGAAGAAAGCCAAGGAGTCGTCTGTACTCATGGTGCAGAAGGGCAAGGGTTTCAAGAAATCCGCTGCAGACAAGGGAAAGGGCAAGGTAGTCAGCAATGAAAAGGCCAAGCCCAAGCCCGTGTCTAAAGCTGGGCCTTCTGATATCTGCCACTTTTGTAAAGAGGCAGGGCATTACCGCAGGGACTGTAAGAAATACCAGGAAAGTCTGAAGAAGAAGAAGTCCTTGGAGACTAAATCTTCAGGTATTTTTGTTATTGAAGTAAATACTACTACTTCTGATAATACCACTTGGGTATTAGATACTGGATGTGGGGCTCATATTTGTACTAATATGCAGGCGCTCAGCAACAGTAGAAGGTTGAAGCAAGGGCAAGTAGAGTTGCGGGTTGGCAATGGAGCGAAGGTTCCAGCACTGGCCGTTGGCACTTACTTGTTGTCTTTACCTTCTGGATTGATTTTAGAACTTGAGAATTGTTATTTTGTACCTGCTATAAGCAGAAATATCATTTCAGTTTCATTGTTGGATTTGCAAGGATTTGATTTTTCTATTAAGAATAAATTGTGTTCCTTTAATCTCAATGATATGTTCTATGGCTGTGCCCCTCTTATAAATGGGCTGTACATGCTGGATCAATCTGCTCCAGTATATAACATAAATACAAAACGGTTCAAATCTAACGAAGAAAATGAAACGTTTCTCTGGCATTGTCGTTTGGGGCACATTAGTGAGAAACGCGTCAAGAGGCTCCATTCAAATGGACTCTTGGGCTCATTTGACTTTGAGTCTTGTGAGCAATGCGAATCTTGCCTAATGGGCAAAATGACACGGGCCCCTTTCAATAAACCCACAGAAAGGGCCAGTGAACTATTGGGCCTGATACATACTGACGTGTGTGGCCCAATGTCCACAAGTGCTAGAGGAAACTTTCAGTACTTCATAACATTCACTGATGATTTCAGTAGATATGGATATGTCTACTTGATGAAACATAAGTCGGAAACCTTTGAAAAGTTCAAAGAATTCCAGAATGAAGTACAAAACCAGCTTGGTAAAAGTATTAAGGCTCTTCGGTCGGACCGAGGATGAGAATACTTGAGCCAGGAATTTCGTGATCATCTGAGTGAGTGTGGGATTATCTCCCAACTCACACCTCCTGGAACACCTCAGTGGAATGGTGTGTCTGAGAGAAGGAATCGGACATTGTTAGATATGGTCCGATCCATGATGAGTCACACAGACCTTCCTATATCCCTTTGGGGATATGCTTTGCTAACCGCAACGTTCACACTGAACAGAGTGCCATCAAAGGCAGTAGCAAAGACACCATATGAAATATGGACTGGAAAAGCTCCAGCAATGTCTTTTCTCAGAATTTGGGGTTGTGAAGCCTATGTCAAAAGATTAATCTCAGACAAGCTTACACCAAAATCTGACAAATGCTACTTCATTGGTTATCCTAGGGATACCAAGGCTTATTACTTCTATCTGCGATCCGAGAACAAAATCTTTGTTGCTCGGGATTGTACTTTTCTTGAAAGGGAGTTTTGAAGGATTAAGGGTGTTTTTCCAAGGTTCAATTCCCAATTGCAACCTAACACAAATCCTTAAACAGATCTAGGTTCTTGCAAAACGAATCATAAAACAAACCTGATCTTTACCTTTGCAGCGGAAATTGGTGGTAATGACAAGATCAGATGAGAGCTGATGAGAATCGGCTCCTCCTCGAGTATCCACACTCTTACAAGCAAGGGACGGCTGCTAGACCAAAGAGCTGGAAGAATCAGAGAGAGATGAAGAGAGAGAGAGAGTTTTCACGCCAGAAGGAAAAACAAACGCAGGAGGATCATTTCCTTTAGGGCTTTCTGATTCTCTTATATCTCATTAATGGGCCCAAGTCATTAGACTAATGGCTCATTAATCTTTTGGGCCCAAAATACAAATCAGACAAAAGCCTGTATTTGTCTGGCCCAAAACTTTGATCCAATACAATAAATGCCATTGCATCTTACTGTATTAATTCCATTTAACTTTCCCGTTAGCTATGGTGTGTGACCCTTTGGGATCATACAATACTGGTAATAAGTCTTAAACTTATAGATCAAGAGCGGACTCTAGCAAGCCATCATGATCACCCAGTATTTATGACTTATGTCTGATCTCGACACTTATCATACTTTCTAGAGATAGTACGGTAGATTTCAGGACATTCCCAACAATCTCCCACTTGTACTGGAATCCTACAAAGGACATTCCCAACAATCTTCCGATTGTACTGGAATCCTACATTCCCTAATCCTTTTGTCTCAATATCTCGATCTGGCATAAGGCAAGATGCGTGTCATCCTTATATAGCCAGACCATGTTTATCGGACCAGATTTGATACTGACTATTCAAACGACTTGGGCAAGTCCGTTTGGGAATGGCCATTCTCTTACCAGCTATCAAATCTCCGATTGGCCTAGAGATATTACCTCCGTTAAACGGCAGGGACAAATCCCGTCTTGTTCCATCACTATGAACTACACAATTCATAATACACCCAACCAAGGTCCGTATAGCTCCCAGTTACGAAACAGCGTTAGACAATGATCAAAGCGCATTACTCCATGTGCAGCCACATGCATGCGAACTCAGGTCTAAGGACTATACTCTATAGTCGTATATGAGAACTTCTTATGACACAGATATTAATATCTTGCAGAGTTCTCATTAGCGGGCCATGTCCGGTCATATGCTCCCCTACATATACCTATGTGTCGACTTTGATGCCGCGCATCTATGACCCCTCGAAACTTGGTCATAAGTCTCAACACAATCTAGTCTCAACAGGTTGTTGGTGTTCCAATTTCAACAACCTTCGACTATGGACACTATGATTTATGTCACTTCGTTAAATATGGGGTTTCAAGATCAAGTCTACTCATGTACTTCGATGACCCATATATAATGACATGAATCATTTTGGAACGATTATTTATATCACAGTTAAAATAATCCAGAAATCATTAGATTTCATAAACATAAAATATTATGTTTTCATGAACCATTCAAAATAACTAAGTAAAGCCCTTTACAAACTCCCACTGAAACTAAGACTACATCTTAATTTCACTCATCCTACAGCTACAGTCCGCGACTCGTGCTTAGGCATAAGGAGTGGCTTCGTTAATAGATTAGCAACGTTCTCATTCGATGAAACTTGCTTATCTACTTAACACCTCTGTCATTTATCTCACGGAATAGGTTATACCTATCCTCAAGGTGTTTGGATCTCAGATGTGCAGCTAGCCTCATCTACGCTGGGAATCACATCAAGTTCAGTGATGAACTTTTTCTATCCAAACAACCTCTTTCGCCGCTTCTCAAGCTGCGAAATGTTCAGCTTAAGTCATGGAGTCAGCTACAGTGCCTTGCACCGCCAGATAGACACAAGATATAGCCGGACTGTGACCAGGAATTATCTTTGTCTATTGGAAACTTGCCTTTCAGACTCTATCGACTTGTAGCACCTCACTTTCTCCGTAAATCAAGAACTTATCCTAAGTATTCCTCAAATACTTCAGAATATCCTTTACGGCAATCCAGTGATTCTCTGCTGGATTTGACTGGTCTTTACTTGTCTTGCTTAACATTAAAGCAACATCAAAACAAGTACATGTCATGGCATACATGATAGATCCAATTGCCGTCGCATATGGAATCCTATCCATGCATTCAAGCTCAGCAGATATCGCAGGACACTGTATCTTGCTTAATGAATTGCCATGGGACATTGGCATAAAACCCTTCTTGGATTGCTGATTACGTGTAAGACTTTATCAATTCAAGAATTCTGACTTTGTCCTACCAGCTCTTTTGGATCTCTATCTTTAGATCCAAAATCCAAGAACTACGTGGCTTTACCCATGTCAATCATACAACAACTTCCAAGCCAGTCCTTTACCGACTGCAGCTTTGGAACGTTATTTCCGAGAATCAGTATGTCATTGACATACACTTTGAGAAATGCAACATCGCTCCCACTTATCTATTAGTATACGCACAGTTCCACTTCGTTCCTGTACAAGTCAAAACTTTGACTACCTCAACAAAACGATGGATCCAACTCCGATACGTTTGCTTCCATCCATAAATGGATCAATGAAGCTAACTTACATACAATAATTTTTTTTGGAGTCCGGGCTCACTTTCGCTTCTTTGAATTTCGCAGGTTCATCGCTTTCAATGATCATCAGATCATGCGAACTTTCAATGATCATCAGGTTCAACTAATGACGAGAAATCCCTCTCGGATTAGTAACTGATTCATTCAGATCTGCGAATTTCAGGCTTTACAGGTGTAGATTCTACAGAAATCTGTAAATCCATCTGTTGCTCTCCCTCAACAGGTTGAGCAGCCTCCTGTATTTCTCGAATTTCTTCGAGTTATACCTTTACTCCCACTGTTCTTCTTGGAAAGTAACTTCCCTTCTTAGAAAACAGATTGGACGTAAAAGTAACAAGCCTTGGTTTCCCTAGGACAACCAGCGAAGTAGCACAACTACAAATACTCAGTAAAGACGAATTTGGATCGATTCCAATCCACATTTACGTGGTGTCTTTCAACTGATATTGGTGGAACTATTTCAGCGTTAACTTAGATATTTCTAGAGCGTCATTCTTAGAGAATGTCATGGAAGATTCGTGTGACTCATCTTTAATCATTTCTAATAAGACCTGATTCATTCTCACAGAAACACCTCTAGGTTTTCAGGAGAAATGAGCTGTGAAACGACTTCACACTCATTCAGATGATCACACAATCAATAACTTAAGTATTCTCACTCGTGATCTAATCCAGAGTCTTAATACTTTTGTCATTCAGATTCTATACTTCATTCTGGAACTCTTTCGACCATGTCAAAGAATTCCGACTTGTGTCTCATCAAATGAACACAGTCACACTCACTGAAATAATCAGTAGAGACAATGAAGTACAGGAAATTTTCTCTGGCATTACTGCTCATCGGACCACATACATCTGTATGTTCAATCTCCAATAAGTCTTTGGGCCTTTCTCTAGCTCGGCTAAGATGGGCCTTTTGCTTTTGGTCTAGTAATCAGAATTCATGTCTCATAAGATATCCATTCAAATGAGCCCAAAAGTCCATAACTATGGGGTTTCTGAATCTGACTTACTCTATGTGACCAAAACATTTATGCCAAGGAAAAATCCGGTTTAATTCATCAGATTTAAACCAATTCGGTATTTATGTTTCATTTAGGCACTCTTTGGTTTAAGACATAAAACCCATTCCTTGAATAGGGTGCTACAATTAATATTTCATTAAGATCAAAAGAACAAAACTAGTCTTTTATCGAAATGAAAACATTCAAATTCTTACAAGAAAATGAAAGACAACTCTGCTTAAAGCAGGTACATTGTAGCAATTACTCAATAAAACCAAGCCTCAAAGGCATCTACAAGTGAAAACCCTATGACTGAGGCAGCTTCCCAAGCTCCTTCCAGACACACAGTTCCACTTGCCCTTCCTTCAACGTTCTACTGTTGCTCAGGCTCTGCATATTATAACAAATATCAGTGCCAGAACCAGTATCCAATACCTATAAGGTATAACTTGAAGTAATAACATGAATACCTGAGGGAGTAGTCTCATACATCAACTTCAACTCCTCATAATCTTCCATGAATTTAATGCAATCTCTCTTCCAATGCCCAGTCTCTTTACAGTAGCAGCACTTACCAACGTAAGAGGTATCTGACTCGGGCTCAGAAGACACACGCTTGTCATGATTCAAAATCTGGACAACTTTGTCTTCACCCTTGTCAGCTTTAGGTTCATTAAACCTACCCTTCTCATTCATGAGATTGTACAGGGTACTCTTCACGTTTGGCTCAACTGTCTTGAGCATGTCATGCAGTTCAGTCAACGTCTTCGTTAAGCCTTTCTTGATATAGTCCCTTACGAACTTATCATAGCTTGACGGCAGTGACTGCAGAATGATATCAGTTGCCAATTCTTGGCTAACTGGATAATCCAGTTTCCTCAGGTTATCAACGTAACCCATCATTTTACTGATATGAGGACTTACTGGATGATCATTTGGTAGCTTGCAGCTAGTGAGAGATTTAACCAACTGGTATCTCTCCACTCTAACCTGCTCCTGAAATTTCAATTTCAGGCTGCTGATCATCTCTATTGGCGACTCCATGTTCTCATATTGCTTCCGCAACTCTGAGTCCATGGTAGCCAATATCAGACCACGCACATCTACCGCATCATTATAATGCTTATTCCAAGCATTATATACTGCATGACTGGCTTTGGATCCGATCCTCTCGGGGAGAGCTTTCTCAAGGACATAGTCCTTTCTCTCATGCCTGAGAACTAGTCTCAGGTTCCGCGACCAAGTCAAGAAATTTGATCCGTTCAGTTTGTCCATCTCAAGGACATACCGGATCGAGAAAATGTTTTGATTGTTTGTGCTTGTCATAGCTGAAATTTAGAGATAAATAGAGTTTTAGTTATTAAGTTCATAAAAGAGTAATCTTAACAACTTATAAGAAAACTCGCATCGTATTCAAAATTTCTTTGTTAACCTCATATGAATACAATGATTCCGAGACCCATGTTTAGCTAAATCCAAAGTGGGCCACTGGCCGTCACCCAGAATTAGCTTTACTTGGTAAGCATACACACAGCTAGTTATAACCAATAACTCTCGGTTGTGAATTGGACCCGAGGCCCAAATTCACCAGATGTCTCAAGGCCCGGGACTCCCGATGGCCCAGTCAAGGAAACCAATCTCTTACAGCCAAATAATCACTAAAATCTGGGACTCCCAATGAAATTAGTGACTATATACTACTTTACTTACGCGAAAACAGACACCTCACACTGTAAGCCATATCTGTAATCAAATAAGCGTTAAGTAGCTGACAAGATTGGGCAAGACATCCAAGCTTGATATTGTTTTTGAGGATTTTCAGTTTTATTTCCAAAAATAGAAGATTACTATTTTGGGAAACTTTCTTATTTTAGAAACTTTCTAAATTTAGTAACTTACTAAAAATAGAAATTTCTAATTTAAATATTTTATAAATATTTTGGGTTGGGTCACAAATTATAGGCCCAATTCTTTGCCCAAGACCATAGAATTCCAGCTGGCCCAATAATTTGACATAACCGATCCGGTTTATTAATTCTGGTCCAAGACCAAATTAACTATCAAAACCATCGGTTATTTACTAAACCAGACCAGCTCTAAATTATTTGGTCCAACCAAATCAAACTTAGACCAGCCTTCGGTTTAGGTTAAAATTCAATTTTTGAATTTAAATCCGGTTTAACCAGAAATAAAATTATTTCCAGCAAACCGCGATTTGGGTTAACCGCTTGAACCACCAATTAAATTGGATCGGTTCAGTTAAATCCAAAACCGGGAAGAAACACCTAGTGTTTTAGCCAATTTTATTTAACTTGCGGTTTAAGGCTTTAAACACACAATTAACCGCCAATTAAATGGACCGGTTTAATCGGTGTGGTTTTGGGCAACGAACCGCGAAGCTCGGTTTAACCGATTGACTATTCGCGGGACGTAAAATTTTAATGGGCCAAACGATCAGATCCATGATCTAACCTTAGGCCCATTACGCATGATCCGTCCCACGGCCTCACGATCGATTGATCGATCTCGGCAACGCAGCATCACACGCGATCATTAATTATCGATCAACATACGGTTACATCGATTATCAACACGCGAACATAATGTTCAACATTCAATTATTAAACCAGAAAAATTGCGGTTCAAATCAACCCACATTCTGGTTCAAATACATTAAACTAGCAACGAATGGATTAGCAACGAAAGTTCCATTCAATTATTAACACTCATGCCAATTCGGCCATGTGTTAAAGCAACGAATGGGCAACACTTTTTTTTTTTTTTTTTGCAACGAATGAGGGTTTCTTAATGATTGGCTCATGGATCAGCCGCCATTCAATTAATTAATTCGCATGCGTTTTATAAAACGGCACACGCTCTTGATATGAGCTTAGGGTTTTAATAAGAACAAACGCAGCCATTCACAATACGATCGTGTGATTATTAATTTACAATCGAATCCACAAGAAGACAAAACAAATTCAATAATCATTTTTCCAATCCGTATCATCATAATGATCCAAATTACAAGAATCTAATGACCTAAGCTCTGATACCACTGAAGGATTAAGGGTGTTTTTCCAAGGTTCAATTCCCAATTGCAACCTAACACAAATCCTTAAACAGATCTAGGTTCTTGCAAAACGAATCATAAAACAAACCTGATCTTTACCTTTGCAGCGGAAATTGGTGGTAATGACAAGATCAGATGAGAGCTGATGAGAATCGGGTCCTCCTCGAGTATCCACACTCTTACAAGCAAGGGACGGCTGCTAGACCAAAGAGCTGGAAGAATCAGAGAGAGATGAAGAGAGAGAGAGAGTTTTCACGCCAGAAGGAAAAACAAACGCAGGAGGATCATTTCCTTTAGGGCTTTCTGATTCTCTTATATCTCATTAATGGGCCCAAGTCATTAGACTAATGGCTCATTAATCTTTTGGGCCCAAAATACAAATCAGACAAAAGCCTGTATTTGTCTGGCCCAAAACTCTGATCCAATACAATAAATGCCATTGCATCTTACTGTATTAATTCCATTTAACTTTCCCGTTAGCTATGGTGTGTGACCCTTTGGGATCATACAATACTGGTAATAAGTCTTAAACTTATAGATCAAGAGCGGACTCTAGCAAGCCATCATGATCACCCAGTATTTATGACTTATGTCTGATCTCGACACTTATCATACTTTCTAGAGATAGTACGGTAGATTTCAGGACATTCCCAACAAGTTTCTCTCTAGAAAAGATAGTGGGAGTAAGGTACAACTTGATGAAATTCAAGAAGGACAGGAACCTGTTCAACCTAATGAGGAAGAACAGCAGGATGAATTACATGAAGTTGTAGTAGAACCTGAACCTGCAGTACCTGAAGTTCGAAGATCCGGAAGGATCCGTCAAGAACCTGATAGATATCAGGGATTCCTTGTGACTAATTGCCATGATCTTTTGATCATTGACGGTGATGAACCCTCGAACTTTGAAGAAGCCATGACGGGCCCTAACTCCTTAAAGTGGCGTGAAGCCACTGAATCCGAGATGGACTCCATGTCTGCTAACCGAGTGTTTTCACTGGTTGATTTACCTGCTGGTGCAAAAGCCATCGAGTGTAAATGGATCTTCAAGAAGAAGATTGACATGGATGGAAATGTCCAGATTTACAAGGCCAGGTTGGTGGCAAAAGGTTTCAAGCAAATTCATGGTATAGACTATGATGAAACCTATTCACCAGTGGCAATGATGAAATCAATTCGGATTCTCCTAGCAACTGCCGCTTATTATGACTATGAGATTTGGCAGATGGATGTGAAAACCGCCTTCCTGAATGGAATCTTGGAGGAGGATGTGTATATGACACAACCTGACGGTTACATTGATCCTAAGAATGCTGGGAAAGTATGCAAGCTTCACAAATCCATTTATGGATTGAAGCAAGCATCGAGGAGTTGGAATCTTCGTTTTGATGAAGCAATAAAGAACTTTGACTTCATCAGAAACCAAGAGGAACAATGTGTGTATAAGAAAACTAGTGGGAGCAAAGTGGCGTTTCTTATCCTATATGTCGATGACATATTGCTTCTTGGAAATGATATTCCAATGCTGAAGTCTGTTAAAGACTGGCTGGGAAGTTGTTTTTCCATGAAGGACATGGGTGAAGCCGCGTATGTTCTTGGAATCCGAATCTTTAGAGACAGATCTAAAAAGCTGATTGGACTTTGTCAAGATGCTTATATAGATAAAGTCCTGCATCGATTCGGAATGGATAAATCCAAGAAGGGGTTCACGCCAATGATACATGGTGCTACATTAAGCAAGGATCAGTGTCCTAAGACACCTGATGAGCTTAAGCGCATGAGTAGGATTCCTTATGCTTCGGCTATAGGATCTATCATGTATTCCATGATCTGTACTCGTCCTGATGTTGCTTATGCACTAAGCATGACGAGTAGGTACCAGTCTAATCCAGGTGAGAGTCACTGGATTGCCGTAAAGAATATCCTGTAGTATTTGAGAAATACTAAGGATAAGTTCTTGGTTTACGGAGGAAGTGAAGTGCTTGAAATCAGTGGATTCACGGATGCAAGTTTTCAGACAGATAAAGATGATTTCCGGTCACAGTCTGGTTACATCTTCTGTCTGAATGGCGGTGCAGTAAGTTGGAAGAGTTCCAAGCAGAGCACCATGGCAGATTCCACAACTGAAGCTGAATACATCGCTGCTTCGGAAGCTGCGAAGGAAGGAGTTTGGATAAGGAACTTCTTGATTGAACTCGGTGTATTCCCAAATGCCACTGAGCCTCTAGCACTGTATTGTGACAACAATGGTGCAATTGCTCAAGCCAAGGAACCGAGATATCATCAGAAATCCAAACACATTATGAGAAGGTATCACCTGATTCGTGATATAGTGAATAGAGGTGAAGTGATGGTCAGCAGAGTTCCCACTGATGAGAACGTGGCTGACCCGTTGACAAAGCCACTCCCGAGACCTAAGCACGAGTTGCATACTGCTGCTGTAGGAATTATAGATATTCATATGTAATCTCTTTTTGAGTGGGAGTTGTGAGGGCTTTTGTTTTAGTTATTTTGATTGGTTCATGTAAACATTTTAAATGTTAATGAAATTTTATTTCTGGATTATTTTAACTGTGATATAAAATAATCGTTCCAAAATGATTCATGTCATTATATATGGGCCATCGAAGTACATGAGTAGACTTGATCCTGAAACCCCATATTTAACGAAATGACATAAATCATAGTGTCCATAGTCGAAGGTTGTTGAAATTGGAATACCAACAACCTGTTGAGACTAGATTGTGTTGAGACTTATGACCAAGTTTCGAGGGGTCATAGATGCGCGGCATCAAAGTCGACACATAGGTATATGTAGGGGAACATATGACCGGACATGGCCCGCTGATGAGAACTCTACAAGATATTAATACCTGTGTCATGAAAGGTTCTCATATATGACTATAGAGTATAGTCCTTAGACCTGAGTTCGCATGCATGTGGCTGCACATGGAGTAATGCGCTTTGATCATTGTCTAACGCTGTTTCGTAACTGGGAGCTATACGGACCTTGGTTGGGTGTATTATGAATTGTGTAGTTCATAGTGATGGAACAAGATGGGATTTGTCCCTGCCGTTTAACGGAGGTAATATCTCTAGGCCAATCGGAGATTTGATAGCTGGTAAGAGAATGGCCATTCCCAAACGGACTTGCCCAAGTCGTTTGAATTGTCAGTATCAAATCTGTTCCGATAAACATGGTCTGGCTATATAAGGATGACACGCATCTTGCCTTATGCCAGATCGAGATATTAAGACAAAAGGACTAGGGAATGTAGGATTCTAGTACAATCGGGAGATTGTTGGGAATGTCCTGTGTAGGATTCCAGTACAAGTGGGAGATTGTTGGGAATGTCCTGAAATCTACCGTACTATCTCTAGAAAGTATGATAAGTGTCGAGATCAGACATAAGTCATAAATACTGGGTGATCATGATGGCTTGCTAGAGTCCGCTCTTGATCTATAAGTTTAGGACTTATTACCAGTATTGTATGATCCCGAAGGGTCACACACCATAGCTAACGGGAAAGTTAAATGGAATTAATACGGTAAGATGCAATGGCATTTACTGTATTGGATCAGAGAATTGGGCCAGACAAAATGCAGGCTTTTGTCTGATTTGTGTCTTGGGCCCAAATAACAAATGAGCCATTAGTCATTAGACTTGGGCCCATTAGAGAGTTAATTAGGATGAAGAAATCGAAACCCTAAGCTAAGGCTTGCGATTTTTCTCCTAGTAGCCGCGAGCTCATCCCTCTCTCTAACCTCTCTCTCTGATCATCCATCTCTTTGGTCTAGCAGCCATCCCTCGCTTGTAAGAGTGTGGATACTCAAGGAGGAATAGGTGATTCATCTGTTCTAGACTGATCTTGTCATTACCATCAATCCGCTGTGCAATCATTAGGTAATGTTACAGGTTTGGTTTTATGATTCGTTTTGCAAGAACCTAGATCTGTTAAGATTATGTGTTAGGTTGTAATACGAGAATTAAACCTTGAAAAACACTATAATCCATCAATTACATGAGATTTGGAACCATGCCAATACCATCTCGGATAAAGAAGATATGCAAGATCAAGCCCGAAGGTTGCTGGACCTGCCTTATTTGGAAGCTCACGGACTTGGTGGGCTTCAAACTTATATTTGGCGACCAGGAGTGCGTGAAACATCTCCTTGGGCATTGGTTTATACTCTTTTTCCCTTAAGTGTGGTTTTGTCCCAATTGGGTTTTCCCACTAAGGTTTTTAATGAGGTAAGCCAAGGCCCGCTTCAAGAGAAGGAGAATCTGGCTCGTCCAACCTTCTTCCTTGCATTCTATTCTTCATAATTTCGACCAGGCTTCTTTATGGCCCATTCTTAAGTCTTGTAACCCTATTACTTTGGCTATTTAAAGCCACTCTTTGTTTTCAATAAACTCAAGTAAGTTTTAAGCTAAGAAAAACCTAAAGGTTTGCGATCTCTCTCTCTATTGCGTGGCTTCCCCTCTAGAGAACTAGATCTCTTCGCTTCTTGCTTGCTTGTTTCGATTGTTATAAGTGTTCACAAGATCAGTAGCTTGAAAACGACCTTCGACCATCCACTGACTTAGCTGAGAGCGCCTTCGGCCAGCAGCTTCGTTCCATCCGACCATCGTCCTGCTCGTCGCTTCTCGACCATCTCGACCACCACGACCCCATCTCATATCACTTAGAAAACCAGCACCGAGGTGCTTGCTTAAGGCCATACAACGATTTCCGCAAACAACACACTTTCGACTTTCCATTAGCATGAAAACCTGGAGGTAAACGCATATAAACCTCCTCATTGAGATCATGAAGAAACGTGTTGTGTACATCCATATGATGTACCTCCCAATCCAAAGCTACCGAAACTTGAAGAAAACAACGTATCGTTGTCATCTTCGCGACATGAGCGAAAGTTTCTGCATAATCAGACCCTTCGATTTGCTTGTTCCCAACGACAACAAGTCGAGCCTTGTAACGCTCAAGTGTTCCATCAGATTTATACTTCACTTTATAAACCCACATACTTCCTAAAGCCTTCTTGCCGGGAGGTAATTCTTCGATTGTCCAAGTCTCAATCTCAACCAAAGCCTCAATCTCATTGCGCATTGCCGAGCACTGATATATCATGGTTTTTACCCATTTTATGCCATGATATAGATGTGTTTTTAGTGTCTTTTGTATTATTTTAGAGTCTTTTACAGGTTTAATCAGGTTTGGAGCTAATTGGAGATATTTGGAGTATTTTGGGACTTTTGGAGCATTTTGGCCGAGAGATGAACTTCACTGTCGAAATCTCAGACCTGTGTCGATCGACACAGAAGGTGCATCGATCGACACAAGGTCGACACAGACTTCTCGTGAGCGTTTAATGAAGATTTGAGGAAATTTCACTTTTGCCCAGAAGTTTCCCATAATTACAAAGAAGCCCCAGCCGATTTTAGACCATTATATAAGAGTTTTTAAGCCATTGTTTAGGCTACGCTTTACTTACGCTATATTTTATTCAGAGAGAGTTTTAGGGGGCTGATCTTGTTCTCGAAAGAGACTTGATTTCGAACCCCAGTTCTTTATTCTGTTATATGATATTTGGTTTTCTATTCATGATGTTTTCTGTTTCGATGATTATGTCTGAATAGTTTACCTGTTAGGTTTAGGGATTCTCATTAGGGATTTCATGGAATTATAGTTTAATCAATCTGTAGGGATTCATATCTGCTAGTTCTTCATCTAGGATTGTTCTTAATGCTTAATCTGAAGTAGCTATCCAGATTTATGATGTTAGGTTGATTGATGCAACGACAGTTGGTTAATTAGCTAGAAAGAACCTAGATGGGCAATTTGAATTACTCGCAAAGAGATTTGGTTTAGTTTAATTGTGAACATATCAAACCTGATCTTAAAGCTAGTTTAATCTGTTAGTAATTGCAAAGAGATTTGGATTGCTGCACTTAGACTTAGAGAATTCTCGCAACGAGAGTTGGTTAGTTCTATATCTGTGTTTGAGTTCTAGAACAATTTCTAATTAGATCCCGCTTGTTTGTTGGTTGTGTTCCTGATTTCCTGAGAACTCCCTAGACTTAACGCTTCGCTTCCTTGCTCACAAACTCGCTACTTATTTACTTTCTGCTTGCTTGATTTACTGCTTTCTCATTACTTTCACCTAGTTTAATCTTTTCTGTTCTTAATCTATCGTTGACCGGAGTCCCTGTGGATTCGATACCCTAAGTACTACAACTACATCACTGTGCACTTGCAGTTAGTATAGGGAATAAAACCTGACCTATCAAGTTTTTGGCGCCGTTGCCGGGGACTCTTTTGAGTCTTCGATAGATTTGAACTTAGGGTTTAGACTAGGTTTTTCGTTTTTATTTTTTTGCTACTAATTTTTTTTTTTTTTTTTGTTCTTGCGTTTCAGGTACGCCTGTAATCGCCCTGCAACGATCGACACGGTCCTGTGTGTCGATCGTCACATCATCGCGCTTGCATCGATCGACGCTTCTCCTGCATCGATCGACACATATCGTAAGGAAGATGTGTGATTTCTTCAGTCCAGGGATTGACAGTTCACAAATAGCTGGGTTGAAGAGTAAAGTCGACTATCTGCATAGTCTTCTACTTGAAAAGTATGCGCAAGAAGCTATCAACTGCGTTGGAGGGAATGAATTCTACAGTCAGGAATCTGCTTTTCAGGGACCTTTCCAGCAACAGGGTAATGCCTTCTCAAGGAACTATGGTGTTTCTTCTTACCAAGCA
Source organism: Orychophragmus violaceus (assembly GCA_030180135.1). NCBI lineage: Eukaryota > Viridiplantae > Streptophyta > Magnoliopsida > Brassicales > Brassicaceae > Orychophragmus > Orychophragmus violaceus. The sequence continues at coordinate 14,049,376 of CM058238.1, read as the reverse complement.
CCCCCTGCACCTACACATAAGAGCAGATTGGAAGCTATGATGGAGCAGTTGTTGGAAAGACAGGAAGAGGATCTGAACTACATCAATAGCTCTGGATTCCAAGGAAACAGGTTTGGTAATCAGCAGGGTAATTAGTGGACTTATGGATCATCCACCTATCAGGCACCTCCTGCTGCTAATTCTTATAAGAGCAAGATGGAATCCATGATTGAGCAGCTGCTAGAGGATCAGACCAAGACTGCTGTAGACTTCGACAGGAAGTTGGATGCTATGCATGAAAATCTGAATGGGAAGCTTGAATCTCTGAGCACACATGCAAATGAGCTAGATATCCGGATTCAACAGACATCTCAAGCAATACAAAGGCAAAATGAAGCTAGAAGAGCTGAACAGTACAGATCCATCAAAGCTGTAACCATAAGAGATGAGATTGAGTTGCTAGGTGAAGAAGAGAGCATAATCTCGGATTTTCTGGATGAATATTGCCTGTTTGATACATGCATCGGTCGACACCCCCTTAGTGTCGGTCGACACGCAGTTCTGACGGCAATTTCGAGTTCTTTCGACGAACATAATCGCCTTGTGTCGATCGACATACCTACAGCATCGATCGACACAGATCGCAGACGAGACCAGAAGCCTGCAACAGTCCCAGAATGATTCTACCAGCCCATTGTGCCATATCCTAAGGTTCCTAAACCCTCTAAACAAGAGCTAGAAGTGGCTAACTGCATGAAAGTGATGGATAAGAAGATGAATGAAACTCTACCAGCTGAAGCTTCGCGAGTTCATGCAAAGAAGATGATCTCCACTGATGGTCATCTGAAAGAAGAAGTTCAGATTGGTGGAACTTCAGTACCTGATAGTGGAGAGAAGAAGATGGCGGTTCCTCTTGAACCTGTTCTAACATCTTCAGTACCTGTAACTGTTCATAAGCAGAAAGCTCCAGACATCAGATCTGCACCAAAGGTAAGGTATAAATCATCTAAGCTTAAACCTCCTGACCACATTGTTTGGAATGCAGGAAAACGCAGTATTCCACCCAAGCTTCGCTCCCGCCCTGATTCTGTTTACTCTTTCCTTGGGAGACCTCATGATCTGAAAGCCTATACACCTCCTTGGATGAAGAGATATTCACAGAGACACTCAAAGTCTCTGTTGAAACCGCCATGAGTTCAATCTCTATTCCATAGTCAAGCTAATGACTCAAAACAAGCGCTGAGTGGGAGGCAACCCACTGTTTTCGTTTTTGCATTTTGATTTTAGTGTTTTTATAGGATTTTACGCTTGTTTCTGGTTTTGGTGAGTTTTTGTTTGCAGGTCTCGGATTAAATCGCAGTGCGTCGATCGACACACCATTGTGTCGATCGTCACAATACGACAAAAATCGCATTGCAGCGATCGTTGCGGTCCTGAGCAACGATCGATTATACACGAAAAATCGCCTAGCAACGGTCGATGCACTTAGTGCAATGATCGATGCCTGAGTGCGACAGAGGTAAAACCCGAGAGAACTCAACCATTCCATAAACAGATTTTTATTTTCTTTCTTTTGCCAATCCTTCGCTTGACACTACTGGGGACAGTGTGTCTTAAGTGTGGGGGAGGTTCTACTAACTTCTTTCTTTTGTTTTCTTAGAGTCAGTTAAATTTTTCAAAATTTTTGTTTTATTGAGTCAAAATTGTTTAAGTAAGAAACAATGATTTTTTGAGAAGATTAGCTGCACTTGCAGGAACTTAAGTAACCATTGGGATGAAGCTGCAGATTATCTCTGACTTTTAGAAAACCCAGACACGGATCAACCTACTGAGGACACCCACATCACTTCAGGTATCAGAGGATCCTTTTATTGACTTCACCCTAATACTGACTTAGAATTTCTCACCTAAGGGCTTGGTATACTTTGTGTCGGATTCCCTTGTTAGTTCTGACACAGCCTGTAAACCTGTCCTATTTAGTTCCCTTCTCCCCTTCCATTAAAAAAAAAAGATAATAAACTGAGGATGAGTTAGTAATTCCGAAGTGGTCATGAGAATAGTAGCAAACACTATTATCTCTTATGCATCCATGGAATGTGTCCAAGGTACACCCCTTAACGGGAAGAACACTGATAAAAAATAAAATGATACCCAATGGGGAAAAATCAGTTGTTAAGGAAGGGAAAGAGAAGATAGGGACTAGAGAAAGATAGTATGGTGGTCTAGAGCTGATAAGGTAAGAATCCATGTGCCTTTGATCGATACTCCTTAGGTGAGACCGCACTTAAATACTTGCAGAAGTCAGTAGGGAGAATTTGAATGCTTGAATGTGATTGTGGAGTTTACTTAGGATAGTTGCTAAGTGTGGGGGAAGTATATGTTGGTCTTGATGTCTGCAGGTTGATTCTTTCATGTGGTTTACTAAGGGGAATCTGAGTGTTGCTGCTTCTAGGATGAAAAGAGTTTCTGAAGAGTTTTCAAACCTTTTCACTGCATTTTAGTTCTCTGTTTTGCTTGAGGGCAAGCAAAGGCTAAGTGTGGGGGAGTTGATATATCATGGTTTTTACCCATTTTATGCCATGATATAGATGTGTTTTTAGTGTCTTTTGTGTTATTTTAGAGTCTTTTAGAGGTTTAATCAGGTTTGGAGCTAATTGGAGATATTTGGAGTATTTTGGGACTTTTGGAGCATTTTGGCCGAGAGGTGAACTTCACTGTCGAAATGTCAGACCTGTGTCGATCGACACAGAAGATGCATCGATCGACACAAGGTCGACACAGACTTCTCGTGAGCGTTTAATGAAGATTTGAGGAAATTACACTTTTGCCCAGAAGTTTCCCATAATTACAAAGAAGCCCCAGCCGACTTTAGACCATTATATAAGAGTTTTTAAGCCATTGTTTAGGCTACACTTTACTTACGCTTTATTTTATTCAGAGAGAGTTTTAGGGGGCTGATCTTGTTCTCGAAAGAGACTTGATTTCGAACCCCAGTTCTTTATTCTGTTATATGATATTTGGTTTTCTATTCATGATGTTTTCTGTTTCGATGATTATGTCTGAATAGTTTACCTGTTAGGTTTAGGGATTCTCATTAGGGATTTCATGGAATTATAGCTTAATCAATCTGTAGGGATTCATATCTGCTAGTTCTTCATCTAGGATTGTTCTTAATGCTTAATCTGAAGTAGCTATCCAGATTTATGATGTTAGGTTGATTGATGCAACGACAGTTGGTTAATTAGCTAGAAAGAACCTAGATGGGCAATTTGAATTACTCGCAAAGAGATTTGGTTTAGTTTAATTGTGAACATATCAAACCTGATCTTAAAGCTAGTTTAATCTGTTAGTAACTGCAAAGAGATTTGGATTGCTGCACTTAGACTTAGAGAATTCTCGCAACGAGAGTTGGTTAGTTCTATATCTGTGTTTGAGTTCTAGAACAGTTTCTAATTAGATCCCGCTTGATTGATTGCTTGTGTTCCTGATTTCCTGAGAACTCCCTAGACTTAACGCTTCGCTTCCTTGCTCACAAACTCGCTACTTATTTACTTTCTGCTTGCTTGATTTACTGCTTTCTCATTACTTTCACCTAGTTTAATCTTTTCTGTTCTTAATCTATCGTTGACCGGAGTCCCTGTGGATTCGATACCCTAAGTACTACAACTACATTACTGTGCACTTGCAGTTAGTATAGGGAATAAAACCTGACCTATCAAGCACCATTGTGGATCACGAAATGCTTGTGAGTATTTTTGTGGTTCATCCACAGATGAAATTGCTAGCAAGTAAGCAGTATGAGAAGCTGAAAATCTATCACAATTGACGAATTCACCAATCGGATATGTGGCTGTAGATGAGACATCGTTTGTAACATGAATGGTATTTGTTACATAATCCGCAAGGCGTGTAGATCTTGTCTTTTCACGACGTCCACGTCCAAGATCCTCAATTACTTCTAGAACAACTTTGTCACTATTAGGTACTACAGAATCTGAACTTGGTACTATAGTAGACTGTGATGTAAAACCCGCATATGCTTCAGGCGTGATCACCTCTGCACTGTCTTGTCCATGTGCAATCTCGACAGTTGGTAACACAGTTTCAACTGGAGTTGGTAACTGAGCCACAGGTACTTCCTCCTCTTCGTCGGAATCTTCTCCAAACAGAATCGTGAGACCAGGAGAAGAACTAGCTTCAGTCTCAGCTAAAGAAGCTGAATAATAAAATTCAGATTCACGAAACAGTACATCACGTGAAACTGATATCTTCCCTGTTTCAATATCGTAAACTGATATATCATGGTTTTTACCGGTTTTATGCCATGATATAATTGTGTAATAGTGTTCTTTTGTGTTCTTTTAGAGCCTTTTACAGGTATAATCAGGTTTGGAGCGGAATTGGAGATATTGGAGCATTTTGGAGATTTTTGGAGTGCTTGGCCGAGAGATTGAGCTCACTATCCGATTTGAGATCATGCATCGATCGACACACCCTTGGTGTCGATCGACACACTAGCGAGATGGGCCGATTACGGCGGTTTAATGAAGAATCAAGATTTTGCACTTTGGCCCAGAAGTTTCCAGTATTTACAAAGAAGCCCCAGCCGAGATTATGCCTATATAATTAGGATTTTGGTGTTTATTTTACATACGCTTTCATACTTAGAGCTAAGAGATTTTTAGAGCTTTTGGGGCTGATCTATTCCTGTACTTCATCTATTTTGGAGAAGATTTCGAACCCCTTTATCTATTTAATTTCTTATATGCAATCTATTAATTCTATGATTTTTGTTTCATTAATCATGTCTGAGTAGATTCATAGTTAGGTTTAGGGTTTCTCATTAAGGATTTCATGACTTGCTAGACTTGTTTAATTCAGTTAAGGATTCACATGAATAGAATGTTCTTTGATCTAAATTGTGCTTAATGCTAGTTCTAACCTGATCAATTAGAATCTAGATCTTAGTTTGCTAAAAACGACACGAGAGTGTGGTTTAGAATCTGAACTATTTAGGTTGAGCAATTAAATTATTCGCAAAGAGATTTGGTTTAGTTTAATTGTGAACATATCGAACTTGAAATTAATGCTGGTTTAATTTGTTAGTAATTGCAAAGAGATTTGGATTACTGCACTTAGACTTAGAGAATTCTCGCAAAGAGATTTGGTTAATTCTATATCCGTGATTTGAGTTCTAGAACTGCACTTAATTAGATCCTGACTGATTGATTTGTCTGCTTGTCTGATTTCCTGAGAACGCCCTAGACTTAGCGCCTCTAATTAACTGCTTTCACCACCAACGATCTGCTACTTGTTTACTTTCTTGCTTTGCTATTTAGTTTAATACAAATTGCTTTCTTCTTAGTTTAAATTCCTACGGTTCTTTATCTATCGAGACCAGAGTCTCTGTGGATTCGATACCCTATATACTATAATCACTTAACTGTGCACTTGCAGTAGAATAAGATTAAAACTAGACCCTATCAAGTTTTTGGCGCCGTTGCCGGGGACTCTTAGAGTCTTCGATAGGATCGAACTTAGGGTTTTTACTAGGATTTTTATTTTTGTTTCGTTTTTTTTTTATTTTATTTTAAGTTACTGATTTCTCTCTGTTTTCTCTCTGTCGCAAGTACCGATTTCGCTTTGCGTCGATCATTGCACATGTGTGTCGATCGTCACTAGGCGATTCTGAGATTGAATCGATCGTTGCACTGATAGCATCGATCGTTGCTTGACGATTACAGACAGTTTATGCAGACGCGTGAAACTCGAAGTAATCAGAACCTGAACCTCGTTAATCTCGGACTTGAAGAACTTGGACGTCTAGAGAGGACTAACAGAAGAGAAAGAAGAGCAAGGATGGTGGTACAGAAGCTAATCATTATGCCTTATGCTCAAGGTACCCTGAGGGACCGAGATAAAAATCCGTACAATGCTGCTGGGCAACGGGTTGATGCTGAAGGGAATGTAATCCCTGATCCTCCTGAGCAACCGCAACAGGAGCAGAACCAAGGCCAAAGACAGGCCCAAGGTAGAGAGATGGTTGTCCATGAGAGGAATTTAGCTGACTACAACAGACCAGATGAGTTTCATGCAAACCGGTCAGCTCTTGTGATGCCTGGTTTTGAGAGGAATGATTTTGAGATCAAAACCATCTACTACTCGCTGATGAGACTGAATGCCTTCCATGGTCATCCCACGGAGCAGCCTATGGATCACATTGATCAGTTTGAGGACCTAATCAATGGCATGAAGTATGATGGAGTCTGCCAGGATTATCTGTTCCTTATGCTCTTTCCGTACAGTCTCGCTGGAGACGCTGCTGCATGGCTGAAGCAACTGCCATCTGGGCAGTTTGCTACTTAGGCAGCCGTGAAGAGTGAGTTCCTGCGTCACTTTTATGATGATGCGCGTTCCGATCAGTCCAGACAGGACATTCTCACATTTACCCAAGGTCCTACTGAGCCTCTTAAGACTGCTTGGATGAGATTCAGGAAGTACCAGCGTGACTGCCCACACCATGGATTCACTGAGGTCACATTGCTAGGTATCTTCTTCAGAGGCATATATCTGCCATATCAGTCTGCGCTGGATAACTCCAGTAATGCAAACTTCAACACCAGGACTCCTGCACAAGCTAAGCAGTTGATTGAGAACTTAGTGAGCAGCAACAGTTGCAAGACTATGGATGAGAGGAGGAAGAAATCTGGTGGAAGTGTAGAGAATTCAGAGATGGCTGAATTTAGATCTAAGTTGGACACAATTTGCAATCTCCTGGCTGGTAAGAAGGCTGTCCACTTTGCCCAAGATGTTGAGGTAATTCAGACTGAGGAGGACACTCAGGAAGAAGATGTGAATTACATTGGAGGATCTGGTTTCCAAGGTAACAAATTTGGTAATCAGCAGGGAAACAGATTCTTCAATGGAGGACAGAAGAGTGCCTTTACGGGCAATCAGAACTCCTTTGGACAGACAAGTAGTTTTCAGAAAACTTTTGGACTAGGTACTCAGAGAACCTATGGATCTTCATCTTATCAGACTCCTCCTGCAGCCACTGCTCATGAGAGTAAGATGGAGACAATGATGGAACAGCTGCTGGAGAGTCAGACCAAGATCTCTGTGGACTGCAATAAGAAGTTGGATGCTGTCTATGAGGATCTCAATGGAAAGATTGAGTCTCTGAACACTCATATGAAGCAGTTGGATACTCAGGTGAATCAGATATCCAGTTCTATGAAGGGAAAAGGAGTAGCAGACACCCATATTAAGGCCTGGTCTGTGTACATTGATGGTGGATCTCACCTAGGTGAAGGATTTGAGCTAAGCACAGCTGAGTTGGTAGAAGAGGTTGAATTTTCAGATTTTGGAGAAAATCTCTCGGGTAAAAACTGTGAAAACAGTGTTGCATCGATCGACACACCCCTGGTGTCGGTCGATGCAGGGCGTGAACAGACAGACTCGCCGGATGTTGATAGCATTGATGCAGATTTGGAGCTTGATCGCTTGTTCCCTGGAGTGTCTGAGATTACTCAGGAGGAGATTTATGGACAATTAACTAGACAATATCCCTCAGTATCTGAAGTGATTAAGCAGGAGATTGAAGAGCTTAAGCAGCTAGAGAAGATTGGTGAAGAGTTGGAAGAAATTCCATCATCTGATGATCCACCTTATCACCCATGTGTGCTGAGATATTTGAACAAGATGTTGCCTTTGGATGAAGAACTGAAAGATTGGGTGATTATAGTCCCTCAACGGATAAGTGATGTGCTGTTAACCAAGGTTCCAAAGAAGCTGCCTGATCCAGGAATTTTTGTGCTAAGTTGTTCTATCTTTGAGGATAGTTTTAGGCGCTCTCTTTGTGATCTGGGAGCTGCTGGAAGTCTTATGCCATATTCTGTGGCAGAGAAGCTGGGTATGCTGGATTTTACTCCTACTAGGACCTCTCTTGTCCTAGCTGATCAGTCTATATGAGTTCCGGAAGAACTCCTTGAGGACGTCCCGGTGAGAGTTGGAAACTATTTAGTTCCAACAGACTTCTTAGTGCTGAAATATGACAGTGATCCTGATGATGCATTGATACTTGGAAGACCATTCTTGGCTACAGCGGAAGGAGTGATAGATGTTAGACACAGTCTGATAGACCTCCACCTGGGAGATGAGCCGCTGCATTTCGAGATGGACAAGCTGCGCAAGCTACTGATAGATGGGCATACCTTCACCATTATGGATGGAGATGATGAGCAGTCAAGTCACACTACGGTTTTGGATCCTGGAGAGCAGTTTACTCCTTCTTTTCTTGGACAGGATCATTCTGATACAGCTTATTCTCCGCCATGGATGAGGAGGCTTGCACAGAGACAATCAAAGTCTCTGTCAGGATCTCCAGCAAACTGATCTTGTACGTCCGGTCAAGCTAATGACCTTAAACAAGCGCTGAGTGGGAGGCAACCCACTGTTTTCGTTTTTGCATTTTAATTTTAGTGTTTTTGTAGGATTTTACGTTTTTTTTCTGGTTTTGGTGAGTTTTTGTTTGCAGGTCTCGGACGAATCGCAGTGCGTCGATCGACACACCATTGTGTCGATCGTCACAACACGATCGAAATCGCACTGCATCGATCGTTGCGGTCCTGAGCAACGATCGATCATACACGAAAAATCGCCTAGCAACGGTCGATGCACCTAGTGCAACGATCGATGCCTGAGCGACAGAGGTAAAACCCGACATAACTTAACCATTCCTTAAACAAATTTTTTCTTTTCTTTTTGCCAATCCTTCGCTTGACACTACTGGGGACAGTGTGTCTTAAGTGTGGGGGAGGTTCTACTAACTTCTTTCTTTTTGTTTTCTTAGAGTCAGTTAAATTTTTCAAAATTTGTTTTATTGAGTCAAAATTGTTTAAGTAGGAAACAATGATTTTTTGAGAAGATTAGCTGCACTTGCAGGAACTTAAGTGACCATTGGGATGAAACTGCATATTATCTCTGACTATTAGAAAACCCAGACATGGATCAACCTACTGAGGACACCCACATCACTTCAGGTATCAGAGGATCCTTTTACTGACTTCACCTTAATACTGACTTAGATTTCTCACCTAAGGGCTTGGTATACTTTGTGTCGGATTCCCTTGTTAGTTCTGACACAGCCTGTAAACCTGTCTTATTTAGTTCCCTTCTCCCCTTCCATAAAAAAAAAAAGATAATAAACTGAGGATGAGTTAGTAACTCCGAAGTGGTCATGGGAATGGTAGCTAAAACTCTCATATCCTGTGCATCCATGGAATGTGTCCAAAGTACACCCCTTAACGGGAAGAGCACTGATAAAAAAAAAAAAATGATACCCAATGGGGAAAAATCAGAATGCTAAGGAAGGGAAAGGAGAAGAAAGGGACTAGAGAAAGATAGTATGGTGGTCTAGAGCTGATAAGGTAAGAGTCCATGTGCCTTTGATCGATACTCCTTAGGTGAGACCGCACTTAAATACTTGCAGAAGTCAGTAGGGTGAATTTGAATGCGTGAATGTGATTGTGGAGTTTACTTAGGACAGTTGCTAAGTGTGGGGGAAGTATATGTTGGTCTTGATGTCTGCAGGTTGATTCTTTCATGTGGTTTACTAAGGAGAATCTGAGTGTTGCTGCTTCTAAGATGAAAAGAGTTTCTGAAGCGTTTTCAAACCTCTTCACTACATTCTAGTTCTCTGTTTTGCTTGAGGGCAAGCAAAGACTAAGTGTGGGGGAGTTGATATATCATGGTTTTTACCGGTTTTATGCCATGATATAATTGTGTTTTAGTGTTCTTTTGTGTTCTTTTAGAGTCTTTTACAGGTATAATCAGGTTTGGAGCGGAATTGGAGATATTGGAGCATTTTGGGGATTTTTGGAGTGCTTGGCCGAGAGATTGAGCTCACTGTCCGATTTGAGATCATGCATCGATCGACACACCCTTGGTGTCGATCGACACACTAGCGAGATGGGCCGATTACGACGGTTTAATGAAGAATCAAGATTTTGCACTTTGGCCCAGAAGTTTCCAGTATTTACAAAGAAGCCCCAGCCAAGATTATGCCTATATAATTAGGATTTTGGTGTTTATTTTACATACGCTTTCATACTTAGAGCTAGGAGATTTTTAGAGCTTTTGGAGCTGATCAATTCCTGTACTTCATCTATTTTGGAGAAGATTTCGAACCCCTTTATCTATTTAATTTCTTATATGCAATCTATTAATTCTAAAATTTCTATTTCATTAATCATGTCTGAGTAGATTCATAGTTAGGTTTAGGGTTTCTCATTAAGGATTTCATGACTTGCTAGACTTGTTTAATTCAGTTAAGGATTCACATGAATAGAATGTTCTTTGATCTAAATTGTGCTGAATGCTAGTTCTAACCTGATCAACTAGAATCTAGATCTTAGGTTGCTAAATACGACACGAGAGTGTGGTTTAGAATCTGAACTATTTAGGTTGAGCAATTAAATTATTCGCAAAGAGATTTTGTTTAGTTTAATTGTGAACATATCGAACTTGAAATTAATGTTGGTTTAATTTGTTAGTAATTGCAAAGAGATTTGGATTACTACACTTAGACTTAGAGAATTCTCGCAAAGAGATTTGGTTAATTCTATATCCGTGATTTGAGTTCTAGAACTGCACTTAATTAGATCATGACTGATTGATTTGTCTGCTTGTCTGATTTCCTGAGAACGCCCTAGACTTAGCGCCTCTAATTAACTGCTTTCACCACCAACGATCTGCTACTTGTTTACTTTCTTGCTTTGTTATTTAGTTTAATACAAATTGCTTTCTTCTTAGTTTAAATTCCTACGGTTCTTTATATATCGAGACCAGAGTCTCTGTGGATTCGATACCCTATATACTACAATCACTTAACTGTGCACTTGCAGTAGAATAAGATTAAAACTAGACCCTATCATAAACCCTCCAACCTTTTTGGCCAAAAGGATAACCCAAAAAGATACTCTTCTTACTTCTTGTAGCAAACTTATCACTGTGATGATGTTGGTTATGTACATAACAGATGCATCCAAACACCCGAATGTGTTCCAATGGTGGTGGTCGACCATAAAGCATCTCCAAAGGTGTCTTCCCATTCAGTATCTTCATTGGTGTTCTATTAATCAGGTATCATGCAGTCACTGCGCAATACCCCCAGAAATCCACCGGCAAATTTGCCTGAAATCTTAAAGCCCGAGCCACATTCAAAATGTGACGGTGTTTTCATTCTACCCAGCCATTTTGCTGAGGCGTTCCAACGCATGAAGTCTCATGTAAGATCCCTTTTTCAGCAAAAAAAAGATTTCAAGCAGATGAATTCTGATCCATTATCACTACGTATGGTCTGTATTTTCTTGTCAAATTGTCGTTCAATCGAACGAATTTTCGCAGAGAGGCTGGTGCTTCTTGTTTTGTCGGAAGAAAATACAACCACACCGCACGCGAGAAATCATCGAGTATAGTAAGAAAATACTTGGAACCACACATGGATGGAGTATGATAAGGACCCCACAAATCACAATGCACAAGTTGAAAAACACTGGTTGTTTTATTACTGCTCAAAGAAACGAAAACCTAGTCTGCTTGGCACGATAACACACATCACATGCCTTATTATCAAAAGAAACACCATCAAAACACCCAGAAACACCTAAAAGTTCAACTGCTTTAGAAGATGGGTGACCAAGCCGTCTATGCCACAAGCTCCCAGATGACTCTTCCACTTGCTGCATAGATGCTACTGTCTCCAAACCTCTAAAATAATACAGCCCATTTTTCTGCTCAGCCGCTCCAGTCAGCATCCGTGTGATGCGGTCCTGAATCACAAAAATCTTGTCAGAGATTTGAAAAATACAACCATTTTTTCGAGCAAGCTGCGACACCGAGATCAAATGACATTTCAAACCATCAACAAAAAACACATTTTGAATCCTAAGACATGAACCCATTTTCACTGTGCCTTGTCGAGTAGCTACTGTGAATCTTCCATCAGGTAATTTAATAGACATCGGATTCATTTCTTGTGTCTCGGTCAAGTACTCTATGCTTCCAGTCATATGATTGGAGGCTCCTGTATCGATTATCCAAGATTCAAGATAAGAATTACCTGACAACGTCTGATCCTGCTTCCTTTCTCCAAGCATTTGCATTAGTGTATTCCACTGATCAACGTTCAAACCACTGAACCCAACCTTATCTGCTTCCGAGAGTACAACATTTTCAGAATGCCCTTTTCCCGCTGCTCCACCGTTTCCTTTGTTACGCGAATCAGAGGAAGATCCACTTCCAGAGGCAACATGATAGGTCAAGAATTAATCCCTATACTAACTGCAAGTGCACAGTGATGTAGTTGTAGTACTTAGGGTATCGAATCCACAAGGACTCCGGTCACACAATAGATTATCAGTAATTCAGATTAAACTAAGCGAAGCAATATTGTAAAGCAGTAAATAGCAAGTAAATAAATAGAGCGAGGTGAATATAAGCAATCAAACGAAGGCGTCAGGTTTCGGGAGTTCTCGGGATATCAGGAAATCAGATAAACAATCAATCGGATTCAATCTATATTGTTCTTGAACTAGAATCACGAAAGTAAAACTAACCAGCTGTCGCTGCGATAATCATCTATGTCTAACAACCTAGCAAGCCAAATTTCTTTGCGAATTCTAGAGTTCTAAACATGCATTAGTTCCAAGTTCGTTCGTTCACAATTTCTCTAAACCAAATTCCTTTGCGAATAGACAAATTGCTCACCTAATCAGATCTAGTTAAATAAACCAACTGTCGTTGCGAGAATAAACCTAGAATCAATAATCTAAATGGCCAGTTCAGATCAAGCTTTAAGAACATATTAGATGAAGAACTAGATGATGAATCCAAATAAATCAGTTAATCTAACATTCTTTCAAATCCCTAATGAGAATCCCTAACCTAACAAGAGATCTACTCAGACATATCAATCATAACAAAAAACATAGTCAAAATAGATATCATATAATAATCAAGAGAATAAGAACAGGGGTTCGAAATCAAGTCTCTTTCGAGAACAAAACCAGCCCCTCAAACTCTCTGTTCTAAAGTATGAAAACTTAGTTATGAAAGCATAGCCTAACAAGTGGCTGTAAAACCTAATTATAAACTCAAACACGTTTTGGGGCTTCTTTGTAAATATCAGGAACTTCTGGGCACAACTGCAATTTCATCATTCTTCATTAAACCGCCGAGTTTGGCCCATCTTGCATATGCAACGATCGACGCACTTGGTGCAATGATCGATGCATTCCTTAAATGTCAACAAAGAACTCTATCTCTTGGCCAAACACTCCAAAAAGCTCCAGAAAGTGCCATAATCACCAATTCCGCTCCAATTGTGCTTGTACCTAATAAACACCTGAAAAGACTCTAAAACATAGTAAAAGACTCGATAAATAAGATATATACCATAGTTAAAAGCCCTAAAATCCATGGTATATCAACTCCCCCACACTTAGCATTTGCTTGCCCTCAAGCAAAACAGAGAACTAAAACATGGTGAAGAGGTTTGAAAACTTTCAGAAACTCTTTTCATCTTCGAAGCAACAACACTCAGATTCCCCTTAGTAATCCACTGAAAGAATCACCTGCAGGACATCAAGACCAACATATACTTCCCCCACACTTAGCAATTGTCCTAAGTAAACTCCACAATCACATTCACGCATTCAAATTCTCCCTACTGAATTCTGCAAGTATTTAAGTGCGGTCTCACCTAAGGAATATCGATCAAAGGCACATGGATTCTTACCTTATCAGCTCTAGACCACCATACTATCTTTCTCTAGTCCCTTTCTTCTCTTTTCCCTTCCTTAGCATTCTGATTTTTCCCCATTGGGTATCATTTTATTTTTTTTATCAGTGCTCTTCCCGTTAAGGGGTGTACTTTGGACACATTCCATGTATGCACAGGATATGATAGTTGTAGCTACCACTCCCAAAGACCACTTCGGAGTTACTAACTCATCCTCAGTTTATTATCTTTTTTTTTCTTTTTTTTTCATGGAAGGAGAGAAGAGAACTAAATAGGACAGGTTTACAGGCTGTGTCAGAACTAACAAGGGAATCCGACACAAAGTATACCAAGCCCTTAGGTGAGAAATCTAAGTCAGTAAAGGATCCTCTGATACCTGAACTGATGTGGGTGTCCTCAGTAGGTTAATCTATGATGGGGTTTTCTAATAGTCATAGATAGATCCTGCAACTTCATCCCAATGGTTACTTAAGTTCATGCAAGTGCTGTTAATCTTCTCAAAAAAATCATTGTTTCTTACTTAAACTATTTCGACTCAATAAAATAAATTTTGAAAAACAAAGAACTGACTCTAAGAAAACAAAAGCGTGCGTCAGTAGCTCCTCCCCCACACTTAAAACACACTGTCCCCAGTAGTGTCAAGCTTAGGGTCGGTGAGAATAAATAATCAAATTGAAACAATCCGAAAAGTTGCAGAACACGTACCTGACGTCGCCCTGTGTCGATCGATGCCACAAGGGTGTCGATCGATGCAAGGCGAATTTTGCTCGCGGTTCTGTGAATAACCGATGTCTAAATCGTAATTGATTCGGTAAACCGTAAATCGCGACTGCATCGACCGATGCACTAGGTGTGTCGATCGATGCAATGCGATTCTGTCTTTTCTCACGCCTCTGAACACACTTAAACAGAAAAATTAAAAATACCAAATCAAAACGAAAAACAAAAACAAAAAACGAACCTAACAGTGGGTTGCCTCCCACTCAGCGCTTGTTTTTAGTCATTAGCTTGACTATTGGGTAGAGATTTGACTCATGGTGGTTTCAACAGAGACTTTGAATGTCTCTGTGAATATCTCTTCATCCAAGGAGGTGTATAGGCTGTCAGATCATGAGGTCTCCCAAGGAAAGAGTAAACAGAATCAGGGTGGGAGCGAAGCTTGGGTGGGATACTGCGTTTTCCTGCATTCAAAGCAATGCGGTCAGGAGGTTTAATCTTAGGTGATTTATAACTTACCTTTGTTGCAGATCTGATGTCTGGAGTTTTCTGCTTATGAGCAGTTGCAGGTACTGAAGATGTTAGAGCAGGTTCAAGAGGAACCGCCATCTTCTTCTCTCTACTATCAGATACTGTAGTTCCACCAATCTGAACTTTTTCTTTCAAATGATCATCAGCTGAGATCATCTTCTTATCCACCACTACCATGCACTGAATTATATCTTTAGACCTAACAGGAGCTTTTGGGAATGGTATTGGAGGTTTATAGATCTTTTCCTTAGCAGCTCCACGAGGTATAAGTGAGACTGGTTCTTAACGGTGTGAAACGATCGGTGTACATTGTGCAACGATCGATACAGGTATCTCAGCTTGAGTTCCAACTACAGTCTCGGGTTCCTCAGCTTCCTGGCCTAATTCAGCAGTCACAAACTCAACTTTCTCCTCTTCACTTGGTCCATTATCAGTCTGAACTATCCAAGCCAAAAGATCAATGTCAATCTCTGTTGAGTCTGGTCCGTCGAAGCTCTCAAACTCAGGGAATTCAATCTCAGATTCTTCTCTGTTTTCCACAATTTCCATAGCCTTAACTGCAAGATATGGTCCCTGGTCCAGCCTACGGTCAACCTGAATTGGAATGTTGTTGACATGAGCTTCTTGAACATCTTTCTTGTTGACAGAACTTGAAATCTGATCCACTTGCGTAACCAGCAGCCTCATATGAGTGTTCAAGGACTCAAGCTTACTACTCAAATCAGCGTACAAGGTCTCAATCCTCGAGTTGAAAAACACAGTGGTCTGTTGTTGTCCTTCAAGACACTGCTCCATCATGAATTCAAACCTGCTCTTATGTGTGGGTGCAGGAGGTGCTTGGTGAGATGAATAACCATAGTCTCTCGATCTCTGAGCGTAATTAGAATTATGTCTCTGTTGATTTCCACATGTCTGTCCATAATAATCAGCTCCAGCTATATAGTTCACTTCTGCAAACCTTCCGGCTACTGCATCAGCTCGGATTTGTCTCTTCCCAAGTAAGATGTCGTGGATAGAATCAATCTTATCTCTCATCTCAGCTACCATCCCAACCAATGCATGATATTCTGGTAGGATGGGGTTTCCTTTCCCATCTAGTTTCTGACCTTTTGCGTTGCATATATGACCCTCTTGGTCTCGTAAAACGCCGTTTTCACCGCGAATCAGAATCACAGGTTCCATAGAGCGAAACCTGCTAAGTGCTCAAGCTCTCGGTATCTCTGGTTTCGCCTTGTGTCGATCGATGCAAGTAGAGCGTCGATCGATGCAATTGCGAATCAGTGTCGATCGACACACATGACCGTGTCGATCGATGCAGTGCGAATACTGCAACACCAAAGAAACAAGAACGTGAGTAAACAAGAAAAAAAATGTTTAATCTAAATCCTAGTACTGAATCTATCGGCGAACTCAAAGAGTCCCCGGCAACGGCGCCAAAAACTTGATAGGTCAAGAATTAATCCCTATACTAACTGCAAGTGCACAGTGATGTAGTTGTAGTACTTAGGCACTACAAGAAATCTTAGCATTGATAGCAGTTTAGGATAGCACGAAATTCAAAACTGCTATAATAGATGAATTGAATTTTTTGATTAGACTATAATAGCATTTATAACACGCTAAGATTATATTTTAGTAACCGCGAAACAAAATTCACTAAGTCCGCCAATAATTATCTAAAAATAGGTAAGCGCCAACACTTAATAATTTTAGGTTTTGGCGGAATTTTTTTTTTTTTAACTTTCTTTCATTTTTTTTGTGGGAACAACACTAGGTTTCATTCAAGATATGCTGGACAAAAAAAGTCATCTTTCATTCGAGATCTACTTTTTTTTTCTTCTTTGATATGGCTTCGTCTTCTCTCTCCGATATCGCCATCACCACCACCGTAATGATTCCACCGCCTTCCTCCGCCTCTCCCCATCCTTCTTCCTTCACCACCAGTTCCCTTCGACCCAACTCACCCAAACCCTAACTCCATCTCCACCGGCATCTCCTCGTCTCTGCAGAAGCCGACCCAACTCCTCTCCTTCTGCTTCTGTCTTTCGAGCAAGTTTGGCGAATATTGATCAAGAGGGATTCGGTTTCGCCTCATAACGATATGGCTTTCTCTGGGAGAAGAACTGAATCGATTGAAATAGGCTTTCTTGGATCTGAGATCATAGATCCAAAGCATCGTTTCTTCGTCAATATTTATCTAAGGTAGATTTGCTTTGTTCTTCCAGATTTCTCCATGATTTCAATCCTCTTTACGCTTATTGGGTTTCGTTCGTCTAGATTGAATTCATTTTTCCTGCGACCTGTTTCATGAATATATTGGTAATCTGATTTGTTTCTGTTAAAATTCATTATTGTCGGTGGTATTCGCTAAGATTTCAGACTGTGTTTTATTTCATGGATCAGTTTCTTAGGATGGTTATTTCGGATCTGTGAATGGCAGAATTAGTTTTTTTTTTTTGTCAATTTTCGTGTTTCAGGTATTGTTATTTTAGATTCCAGAGTTTAGTTTTTGATGTTACGCTCTGCTTAAGACGGTGTTGTATGTTTGTATATATTACTGGCAGTTTGTTCATTTGATACTGATTCGGAGTGCTAGTCTCTAGTGGATGCAAAGGGAGACATACCGGTAATTTTCTAAGTCCTCAATATACATTTACATGTTTATGGCTTTCTGGTTTGGATTGTAAAGTGACTAGAAGAATAAATCGTTTGGCTGGGATAAGAAATTGCAGGTCAGTCGCAGTGGTCACACAGTGGTGAGGGCAAGTTCGGTATTGATCCTTTTCGGCGGTGAAGATTCTAAGAAGAGGAAACTAAAAGATCTTCATATGTTTGATCTCAAATCATCTACATGGCTTCCTCTGAATTGCACGTGAGTGTTTTACTCGTTTTTATGTTAGTTTACACTAAACTCTTATGATTTCTTAACACGTTTTATTCTTAATAACCAGAGGAACACGACCGTGTGCAAGATCCAATCATGTAGCCATGCTATTCGACGACAAAATTCTGTTTGTGTTTGGAGGTTCGGGCAAGAACAAAACACTAAATGACTTGTACTCTCTTGACTTTGAAACCGTAATGCCTTTTCACCCGCTCCTATGTCTTTCATATTAGTCTTTGATATTCTAAAAGTGGAGTGGTCTGTGGCAAGCATCTCCTCTCCATCTTCCATCACAGCTAATAAGGTGGTTAAATTTATAGAAGAGAACTCATTTGCCTTCAATATTTTCAGCCGTTATCTGTAAAAGCTCAGTTATTGTCTTGTGAAATGTTTGGTACAGGGATTTAGTCTAGTTCTTCTGCAACACAAGGATAAATATTTCCTTGTAGCTTTCGGAGGAACAAAAAAGATCCTTCAAATCAGGTCTGAGCTCATTATACAGCTTGCAGTTTTTTTGTATGTCTCGAGTTTGAAATGGAGTCAGATTATATAGCCAGAGATGAGCAGGGTGTAACCTAATCCTCACTTTTGATGCGCATGTGATGCAGGGGTTTTTTACATGATGCACGTATTGGTGTAATACATATAAAAGATTACATCTTCACAGAATGTTGAGCTGGAAGCAGCTCAAGTTTATTTTTCCATGCTCACTAGTTAGTATTTTGTTTTTTGTTTTGTTAGAAGTTGTTTACTTAGATTTGTTTTGTTATGATTTTTTTTTTCTAAAGGATGTTGATGTAATACTTGTTTTGGGTTATTAATAAAATTATATTCTAATCCAAATTTCAATTATAACTTTTTTTTATAAATCCAATTCATATAAAAAGAAAATATATATATGGCTCGGTTCGGTTCGGATACAACCATAGCAAGTTAAAATCAACGCTATCATATTAGTCATATAACATAGCACGACAAAAATGCTATAATATGTGACCACTCTAAGATAGCTCCTCATGTCCTAGCGTTTATAGAAACACTATCTATTACCTATTATGGCGCTTATTGTGTGCTACCAATGTACATATTTCTTGTAGTGAGGGTATCGAATCCACAAAGACTCCGGTCACACAATAGATTATCAGTAATTCAGATTAAACTAAGAGAAGTAATATTGTAAAGCAGTAAATAGCAAGTAAATAAATAGAGCGAGGTGAATATAAGCAATCAAACGAAGGCGTCAGGTTTCGGGAGTTCTCAGGATATCAGGAAATCAGATAAACAATCAATCAGATTCAATCTACATTGTTCTTGAACTAGAATCACGAAAGTAAAACTAACCAGCTGTCGCTGCGATAATCATCTATGTCTAACAACCTAGCAAGCCAAATTTCTTTGCGAATTCTAGAGTTCTAAACATGCATTAGTTCCAAGTTCGTTCGTTCACAATTTCTCTAAACCAAATTCCTTTGCGAATAGACAAATTGCTCACCTAATCAGATCTAGTTAAATAAACCAACTGTCGTTGCGAGAATAAACCTAGAATCAGTAATCTAAATGGCCAGTTCAGATCAAGCTTTAAGAACAGATTAGATGAAGAACTAGATGATGAATCCAAATAAATCAGTTAATCTAACATTCTTTCAAATCCCTAATGAGAATCCCTAACCTAACAAGAGATCTACTCAGACATAGCAATCATAACAGAAAACATAGTCAAAATAGATATCATATAATAATCAAGAGAATAAGAACAGGGGTTCGAAATCAAGTCTCTTTCGAGAACAAAACCAGCCCCTCAAACTCTCTGTTCTAAAGTATGAAAACTTAGTTATGAAAGCACAGCCTAACAAGTGGTTGTAAAACCTAATTATAAACTCAAACACGTTTTGGGGCTTCTTTGTAAATATCAGGAACTTCTGGGCACAACTGCAATTTCATCATTCTTCATTAAACCGCCGAGTTTGGCCCATCTCGCATATGCAACGATCGACGCACTTGGTGCAACGATCGATGCATTCCTTAAATGTCGACAGAGAACTCTATCTCTCGGCCAAACACTCCAAAAAGCTCCAGAAAGTGCCATAATCACCAATTCCGCTCCAAATGTGCTTGTACCTAATAAACACCTGAAAAGACTCTAAAACATAGTAAAAGACTCGATAAATAAGATATATACCATGGTTAAAAGCCCTAAAATCCACGGTATATCACAACACTTCCTTGTTCTCGTACCACGCCTCGAACCCTCGGTAGATCTCCCCACCACTGAGGATAACCAATCATTCTGAAACACTAATCAGCTGAATGACCAGTCCTTCCACATCCAGTGTACGTCACACTTTTGTCAAATCCACCAATCTGTCGACCTTTGGACCCTGCTGCTTGTACGGAAAAGCTCACACCTTCAACCTGAGCTTCACTACCCGCAACGATCCCTTTAGACTCCTCATCCTGAACAAGTACATTGTATGCCTCATCCAGAGTAGGTAACGGCTCCCGTGACAACAGAGACGACTTCACAGCCCCAAATACACTCTCATCCAATCCCATGAGAAACTGGTGCAACTTATCCTCTGCTCTTTCTTTTTCGATATCATCACCAATAGGACATCCGCAATTCGTCGTCTGTCGATAGTCATCGAGCGTTGTCCACACTCGCATCAACTTTCCATAGTAAGCCTCTATTACGAGACCCCGTTGCTTACACACCGCAAGCTCAGCCTTCAGCCGTTGTATACGCTGACCATTCTTCACAGAGAAACGCTTTTTGATATGCTCCCAGAGATCATACGCCACATCACGATGTGAGATAGAGGATCTCAATGTCGGATCAATTGTCAGTTTGATCCATGACACTACCAACCCATTGTTGGTCCACCAGTCTTCTAGATCTCCCGATTCTTCACTTGGTTTTGGGATCGAACCGTCCACAAACCCGAACTTCTTCTTTGCAGACAACGCCAGTCTTAAATTGACCGACCATTCATCATAGTTGCTCCCGCGCAACAAGGGTTGAGAGATTAAGTTACTAGGATTGTTACTCGAGCAGAGATCGTACGGTGAGATGGTACGATGTCGAGTCTTAACACCTATTACGCCAGAATTCTTCTCATCAGAACTTGACATATCGTCGTTGTTTGACATGATCGTAGTATCAAGAAAAAAGAGAAACACAGATTTTAGAGAATTTCTTTAATAGAACAGGTGATCAAACGCGATGTTTTGTATTTATCGCTCTGATACCATGTCAGAAAACAGAGTTTATGAAAATGTTTTCTTGTGTATTCCATTGGAAATCGCCTGTTTATATACTGAGTTACAAGATTCTATACGTGATCCTAAAGATCACAAGATCACGAGATCGTAACGCTATTAACAATATGAACAACTAGATATGCACAAGATTCTAACAACTAAATCTTAGCATATCTTAACAGTATCCACTCTAAATGAAAACATTTGTCATGCATACATATCTACATGCACCAGGGATTAGCTTTGATCTCGGTTTTCTTTTAAGTAATCTTCTTAACCATGTTCTTCCACTGGCATAACATGTTAACCCAGAGGTTTTACCCTAATGGTTGATTCCGGTTTTTGGGATTTTAATATTGTGCTTTTGATTTAAAATATTTCTAGATACGCCTGTGATTGGCTCTATTATATCTATACTTAAGCTAAAATTAGTTTACGGCCAATCATACATACGCATCTGTTATGTCAGGTTTATGGTATGCAACTCTAAATCAGTTAGATGTTAGTGAATTGTTAATATGCAAGTACGATCGTTAATCACAAACTAGTTTCCAGATTATAAATTTGAACAAGACTTAACTCTACAGTTAGGATTAAATCTAAACCAACCTACAGAACTTATCAAAACCAGACCATATATAATATAACCCATCACAACATCTCTATTGGGAGTAAAGGAGTGATTGAGTAGTATCTGTTGGAGTCAAGTTTAGCACTTTCCTGAAGAGGCCTATTCATGATTATAGGTCGGCCCAGAATGGAAAGTCGGTGAAAGGGCCCAAGACGGTAAAACTTAGGTTAAACCGGACTTAGGGCAACCGGCTTACATTAGGGTTTTGAAAGGTGTAAAACCAAGAAGGTTAAGGCGGCGCTTGACCACATCGATGATATGGAAATATTCCATATCTCGGTAAAGTCGGATATTAGGAAATCTTGATATTTATTTTCTATTTTCCTTATTCGAAAACCGACTTGTAACCTTATAAAAGGAACCTCATTGATCAATAATAGTTTACGCTTTTCTTATTACTTTTTCGGCTTGAGAGACTTTAGAGCGAATCTTAACCTAAAATCTCTCCGGCGACTTTCATACCATTCTTTACCGGCTTCCATCTCGGAAACGCCGGCTTTCTAACCCTAAATTCCCAAATCTCACCGCGTTCCTAAATTCTTCTTTTAGAATCCCTAATTTACAAACCCTAAAACTCTTTCTATCTTTAGATAGACCGAGTTGAGATCTTACAATTGGCGCCAACTGTGGGGATTTCTAAGAGAAATTTCTGAAACGAGATGTCAGGGAATCATAAGGAGATCGACGAAGAAAACCCTAGGGTCGAATTAAGCGTTCAAGACGAAAGTGATTACAACCAGAGTGATCACGAAGATGATGCGGCCAAAGGCGGCAAGCAGCCGCGAGACGCCGCCAAGACAAACAAAGCTCGAGATGGCGGCAAACATGCCCCGTCACTCAGCGAAACAGAGGCTCAAATCGAGCAAGACAAGGTCCTAGCTACTCTAATGGCCAAGATCGAGTCACAAAACGACCTGATCAAAACGTTCTCGGAGAAAATTGACCTGCTGCAGACAGAGCAAGCAAAGATCCTCTCAGGTCAACAGTCCAGAAAACCCAGGAGAGAGGTGCCGTCAAAGGTGAAAGACAAAGTCGCCAGACGACTGGTCTATAGTACATCTGAGGAAAGCCACCATGAACAGAGCCGTAGCAGCGAGTCCAGGAGCAACCCGCGTAAGGAAAGCAACAAGAAGGATACTCGCGAGCGGAGCTCACATCGGAAGGAGGGGTCTGAAAAACCAAGTCGGAGACAGGACGACCGGAGTGATGAGAGGTATTCACCCGATAGGGATGAACATACCAGTCACCAGACACGGGACGTGCACCACAGACGAAATTCGCGACATGAGAATGGCTCGCACCGAGACAACTATCGCCGCGAGCGAGGTATGTCGTACGAGAAAACTCATGGAGCATCTATTCGCGGAGCAAGTCGCAACCATGTCGAGAAACAACTGATCGAGCTCAAAGACACCCTAAAAGAATTAAAAGGGGAGGTCCATGGCGTGAAGGGGTCCGCACCCGAGATCGACCGGATCATCGAAGAAACTCGTAGGACACCCTTCACCTCGCGCATCACGAACACGTATATCAGGCAAAGAGAGAAGCTCAGGCTACCGATGTACGACGGCACAAAAGACCCAGCAACCCACCTCACAAAATTCAAAATCATGGCGGCAAAGGCACGGTTCTCATCAAGCGAGGAGCGTGACATCGGTTTCTGTCAACTGTTCACCGAAACCTTGGAAGGAGACGCGCTAAACTGGTTCTCCCGACTCCCATCCAAATCAATCGATAGCTTCTCCGACCTCACATGGGCATTCGTGAGGCATCATTTTGCCTACATTCGTAAGGACACTTCGCTGAGCGCGCTGATGTCGATGACGCAAGAGAAGAAGGAAACATTGAAAGATTTCATAGAAAGGTTCAGGGCAATAATGACACGAGCTGAGGCACCAGACAAGTTCACTATCGCGGCCCTGACAAACGCCGTCTGGCATGAGTCGCCTTTCTACCAAGATTTAGTCATCAACCCGCCACTAACCATCGAAGACGCACTCCATCGAGCGAACAAGTTCGTGGAATTGGAAGAGAAGAAGGTCGCGTTAGCAAAGAGGTTCGGTTCCGGCAAACAAGCAGACAAGAAAGAACAAAGAGAACCCAGACAGCACTACGACAGTAAAAGCGCCAAAACAATGGTTGTGGACGGCACCGACAAGTCCCGGTCATCAAAACCGTGGAATAAAAGAGGGAAAGAAGCGAAGAAGGCGCAAGCAGCCTCCGCTACAGGGGATAAGTACTGCGAATACCATCAAGCTACGTCACACGACACGGCTGAATGTCGGAACCTCAGAAACGCACTCTACTCCCGACTTTCCAGTGAAGAGATCAAAGCGGCCATCGAAAGATTAAAAAAGGAAGAATCGGGGCAAAAGAAGGAAGACAAAGCCGACGAGCAGGCTCCTAAGCAGGATAAACCACCACGGCGTATCAAAAGTATAGCTTTGAAACGTAACCGTGAAGAAGAAGAGGAGGAGGACGAAGAAGAAACCCCCAAGACCATCCGAAGAATCAACATGATCATGGGAGGTCTAATCTCCGTAAACGATTCGGTCCAGTCAATCAAGGTCTATGAACGCCTAGCATTGGCCGCGCAAAAAGCGCCTCAACCAATCCTATCAGATGATCCGCCTGTCATCTTTACCGACCAGGATCTCTATGGAACTCACTACCCTCATAACGACCCGCTGGTGGTTGAGCTTCTGATCGGAAGTTGCCAAGTATCTCGAATACTGGTGGATACCGGGAGCTCGATAGATTTAATTTTCCTAGATACGCTCAGGAAGATGGACATTAAGGAGGAGGATATCAAGCAGAAGGCCAAGCCGCTCACCGGGTTCACAAGTGAGACGACATACACAATTGGAACGATCAAGTTGCCTGTCTTCGCAGGAGGAGTTAACAGATTGGTGAGGTTTCATGTCATTGACAAGCCAACCATCTATAACGTGATCCTCGGGACTCCATGGCTGTATAGCATGAAGGCGGTATCCTCGACATACCATCAATGTCTGAAATTCCCGACACCTAAAGGAATCCAGACAGTCAAAGGATGCCAGAGTGCAAGCCGGTCGTGTTTCACGAGAGAACATAAGATCAGGGTACCTTCCTGCATGATCAACACAGAACACGGAAGAAAGGGACCGGAGAAAGAACTGATCCAGCAAGTCATCATTGACGAATCAGATGCAAGCAAGTGTGTAGGCATTGGCGCAGAATTGCCAGACGACATCAAAGGGGAACTGATAGCCTTCCTACAGCAAAACGTCACAACGTTTGCGTGGACAATGAAGGACATGAAGGGTATCAATCCAACTATTACAACTCACGAGCTGAATGTTGATCCGACTTACAAGCCAGTCAAGCAAAAGAGGCGAAAACTCGGCCCTGAAAGAGCTAAAGCAGTCAACGATGAAGTAGAGAAGCTACATGAAGCCGGTTCAATCCAAGAAGTCAAATATCCTGACTGGTTGGCCAATCCAGTAGTCATGAAGAAGAAAAACGGGAAGTGGAGAGTATGTGTCGACTTCACGGATCTCAACAAAGCTTGCCCCAAGGATAGTTTCCCGCTGCCGCATATCGACCGACTTGTTGAGGCGACGGCCGGAAACGAATTGCTATCCTTCATGGATGCGTTCTCAGGGTATAATCAAATCCTCATGAACCCAGACGACAGAGAAAAGACGGCCTTCATCACTGAACGCGGCACATATTGCTACAAAGTCATGCCTTTCGGCCTCAAAAACGCCGGCGCCACCTACCAGCGGCTGGTAAACCGGATGTTTGCAGGAAAAATCGGCGCAACAATGGAGGTTTATATCGACGACATGCTAGTCAAGTCTCTGATTGCCTCCCAGCATGTCGGCCATTTAAAGGAATGTTTCAACATCCTTAACCGATACGGCATGAAGCTTAATCCAACTAAGTGTACATTCGGAGTGACATCGGGAGAGTTCCTAGGATACGTGGTAACTCAGAGAGGAATAGAAGCTAATCCAAAGCAGATCACAGCCATAATCGACTTGCCATCTCCCAAGAACACTCGAGAGGTACAACGCCTCACTGGCCGCATACCCGCCTTGAACAGGTTTACATCCGGGTCAACGGATAAATGTCTGCCTTTTTACGAGCTCCTACGAGGGAACAAAAGATTCGTGTGGGACGATAAGTGTCAAGAAGCATTCATCCAACTCAAGGACTACTTGTCGAACCCGCCGATACTGTCTAAACCCGAGAATGGTGAGACATTATTGCTTTACATCGCCGTTTCAACGACAGCAGTAAGTGGCGTACTAGTTCGGGAGGATCGAGGAGAACAGAAGCCGATCTTCTACGTTAGCAAAACGATGAACAGAGCCGAAACCAGGTATCCTGCAATGGAAAAACTGGCTTTCGCAGTCGTCATCTCGGCACGGAAGCTGCGACCATATTTTCAGTCACATCCGATTGCCGTGTTAAGCAGTCAACCTCTTCGGACGATACTTCATAGCCCAGGGCAGTCCGGCCGTCTAGCCAAATGGGCAATAGAGTTAAGTGAGTACGACATCGAGTACAGAAACAGGACAACCGCCAAGTCACAGGTGATAGCTGATTTCCTTGTCGAATTATCGCCTGAATTGGATGTCGGTACCGAGGTAGAAGACAAAAATTAGAAACTGTTCGTTGACGGGGCTTCATCTAAGAAAGGAGCCGGGATAGGGATACGTCTCATATCACCAACCGGCGAGATACTAGAGCAGTCATTCAAACTAGGTTTCACGGCTTCTAACAACACAGCCGAGTACGAAGCTTTGTTAGCTGGTCTCAGACTAGCCAGGGAAATCGGAGTACGACATCTCTTGGCCCATTGTAATTCCATGCTTGTAGCCAACCAGATCAACGGCGACTACGAAGCTAAAAATGAACGAATGGAGGCTTACCGAAAGACGGCGTTGGAACTCACCAGTTCCTTCGAATTCTTCGACATTGTCCAGATACCAAGAAAGGAGAATGGCCCGGCAGATGCACTCGCATCGCTGGCATCTAATCCCAATCTCTGTCGATGGATCCCGGTAGAAACGATCCATGAACCAAGCATCCCGCCCCCTGAGAGCAATCAAGAAGAACCTGAAGAAATAATCCCGAATGGTGAGGACGACATGTGCTACAATATTCAAGCAAAGGGCATAGACCTCATCGCTGTCTTAACCGGTGACAATAAAGACTGGCGACTTCCGATAAGAGCATACCTGACAGAAGGAAAGCTCCCAGAAGACAAATGGGAAGCACGACGACTCAAAGTCAAAAGCGCGCGATACACTATACATGAAGGTATCCTCTACAAGTATTCTGCTAACAAGATCCTCCTCAGATGCATAAACGGAGATGAAGTAAGTCGGGTTCTCGAACAAACGCACTCTGGAGCATGCGGAAACCACTCCGGAGGCAGGTCTCTCGCTCTCAAAATCAAGTTGAATGGTCACTATTGGCCGACTATGATAACCGATTGCGAGACCTATTCTAACAAGTGTGAAAAGTGTCAGCGACATGCGCCATTCATACATCGACCTACAGAACTACTCACGACGTCAACCGCAGCTTACCCGTTCATGAGATGGGCAATGGACATCGTTGGACCGTTACCATTATCAAATCAAAGACGTTTCCTGCTCATTATGACCGACTACTTCACAAAGTGGATAGAGGCCAAGGCTTACGTCGCAATCCACGATGTCCAGGTTCAGAATTTCGTCTGGAAATACATAATATGTCGTTTCGGGCTACCTTATGAAATCGTCACAGATAACGGGTCACAATTTATCTCGAAAATATTCGAAGGATTCTGCAAGAAGTGGGATATACGCCTTAGCAAGTCAACACCGAGGTATCCTCAGGGGAATGGCCAAGCCGAAGCTACAAATAAAACCATCATTGCCGGCATCAAAAAGCGCCTTGAAAGCAAAAAAGGAGTTTGGGCAGACGAGTTAGATGGCGTCCTTTGGTCGCATAGAACGACGCCTCGCAGCGCAACAGGAGCCACCCCTTTCTCCTTAGCCTTTGGCGTAGAAGAAATGGTACCGGCAGAAGCAAACATTTACACTCTACGCCGCTCTCTCATGCCGCGCCATACTGAAATCAATGAAAAGATGCTAATCCAAGCTCTCGACACCTTAGAGGAAGAGCGGGATCGAGCCCTACTCAGGATTCAAAACTACCAACAGCTCGCAGCTCGGTACTACAACCAGAAAGTCAAGGAACGCCATTTTCAAGTCGGTGACTTCGTCCTCCGCAAAGTTTACGAAAACACCAAGGAGCGAAGAGCAGGGAAACTCGGGGTGAAATGGGAAGGACCCTACAAAGTCACAAAAGTCGTCAAACCGGGAGTCTACGAGCTTGAGTCAATGAAAGGCAAGGCTTTACCTCGATCCTGGAACTCGGCAAGCCTGAAGGAGTACCACTAAGACGGCAAGGCCGCAAAAAAAAAAAAAAAAAAAAAAAAAAAAAAAAAAAAAAAGATTGTGTACTATGAACTACGAGTGACTTGATTCTTCCTCGGGAGATACGTAGGCAGCCTTTACCGGCACAGTCACAAATCCAATAAAATCCTTATTTTTTTTCAGATAAATTACCGTCTTGAAAGTCAAGCAAAGCCAAAAGTCAGGTAAGTCCTTTCATTAATATTCAAATATTTGATAATACTAACAAATCCGAGTATCAACTCGCAAAAAGCCGAGTATTAAACTCGCAAAAAGCCGAGTATCGACTCACAAAAAGCCGAGTATCAACTCGCAAAAATCCGAGTATCAACTCGAAAAAAGCCGAGTATCAACTCGCAAAGAGACGAGCAAACCGACTCGCACCATTAGCATCATGCCTCCTGGCCAGGGACATGGTCTTCCTTACACGCGAGGTGCACATCGCGGTAAGGGAAAGCCGGGATCCGTCCCGCAAATTTTTCGTGGTAGGAGATAACAAATAAGTCGAGCACAAAAGACTCGCACATTCTCCTACCCTTAAAATAAAGCCGAGCATCTATAAGTCTCGCAACCCGCCTTACGGCAAGTCACTAAATCGATTGAGCTTTGACAACGAGTTTAGACACGAAAAAGTTTCGACACGGTCACGAACACGTATTCCGAGTCACGAAACCGGCTAGACTCACCAAAGACACAGCTCAAATACAAGATTAGTATGGCCCAACATTAACTGAAGCCGCTATCTGATTAAACTATCAAAAGACAAGTTTAAAACAAGAATAGTCCGACTCAGTTAAATTTAATCCGATTAAGTTTTGACAAGAAAGCTTTAAAGGATAGATCGATTCAAATCACTATCAGAGGCTTGAAACAAAACTTAAAAGATAAATTGATTAAACAAAGAGTAGGTTTACAACGCCGAAATAAACTTAAACAAAAGTACAAATAAAATAAGAGAGACTCAGCCGGCCAGCGACCCCCCAGCTTCATCAACCTCTCCAGGTCTGCTCTTCTCAATGATCTGATCCTTCACGTTAGAAGCACCTTCCAAAGATGCAACCTCTGAACGGACGGACTCGATGAGATCAGCTGGAACCGCCTCCGGAATTATCCCATGATTCGTCCCAAACTGATCGACGTTCGATGGAACAGGAGGAGGCGAGTCGTGAGAACGGTTGAGAAGAGGGTGGTTTACTGGAGAAAGGACGAACGTGAGCTCCTCCTTAGTCACGACATTCATGTCGTCCAATTCCGCGTCAACTGCAATCTCGTCTGCAGCGACCTGATCCAAGACGGCCTGAGGAATCAGCACACCTTGTTCACTAAGTTTTATCAGGCATTTCTTGAGACCAGAAATCTGAGCCTGTTTGACTTGAATGGCGACAGCATCTTCTTGATCTTTAATAAAGCGCTGGATGAGATCGAAATGGGTCTGCGCTTTTATCCGGACGGCGGCTTCTACTCTCTCCCTCTCTTTACAAACCAAGTCAAGGCAGGATTTCTGCAGCTTCTGTTTCTCCGACTTGAACTTAAGAAAGTCGGCTTTCGATTTCTCCTCGGCCTGCTTAAGCTTACCTTCGAGAACAAGGTTGTTCTCCTGCAGCGTCTTCTTCTCCTCTTTGATCTTCTTGAGAAGATCGTCCCGCTTTGTGACCGCATCAGCAATCTTCTTTTGGGCCCAGGAACTCTCCAAGGCCACACGGTTAGAAGCCGCGATCATCTGACAATAACAAAAAGAATGTCATCTTAGCAAGCAATGCGAAAATCAATACAAAGAAAAGAGCATGGAACTTACTGTAGCTTCAGCATGTATCAACCGAACGATGGCATCCGACTGAGGCAGCTCCTCCAAGACCGGCCAGTCAGACTCATTCCCTCTCACACACGTCAGCATGTCGAAGCAGGTTCGAGGATTATTAATGAAAGGGATCTCGCTCTCGTACTGATAAGCGAAATTATGAATAGAAGGGCGGACTTCCCCTTCCTTCACTTCCCGCCTCGGTCGCGCCAGGACGAGCTCCTTGTTGGATTCAAAGGGTTTTGAGCCGCCAGACGAGTCGGAGACGGTTCCCTTAAACTTGTAGAAACGCTTCCACGGATCCTTTTGCTTAACGGGCTCACCAGAAGCCGTCGCCACAGCAGAAGCATCCTCAGCCGGCTTGTTCGTTTGAGATGTTTTCTTTGCCGACCTCTCCTGAGCCGGCTTGTCCTCTGCAGGCCTTTTCTTCGTAGGGACCTTGGGCGGGAGATTAGAGCAATCTGCCACTGGGGCACTCGACTTCACACCAGCAGCAGAATGCTTACCGCCTTGAGAAGAAAGAAGTTTGTCCTTATCTTTTGACGACTTAGAGGAAGATGATGGTTTGGAGGAAATCTCCTTGGAGTAGTCCACGGAGTCGATTCTCTTGACTTTACCCATCCTTCTTGGCTTAACGAGTTCTTCAGCGGTAACTTTCGTCCTGGTATTCCACTTGGCTGCATTAACGTGCAAAGGATCAGAATGAAACAAGGAAGAGGATGTCGTAATAACCATATACGAACCTTCGGAGATCTTCGGAAGGAATTTTTTGATACGCTCGCGAGTAAGATCCGACCACTTTCGTAAGCCGAGAGCTTGGATCTGCTCGAGAATTGGAAAGTAGTTGTCGGGGTACGGTTTCAGGAAAGGATGTTGCACTGCAAAGACGAAAAAGAATTAAGTAAATTATCACGATCGGAAGATAGCAAATTTGGGACGACATCTACCATAATCTGTATTCCAAGACGTCCTGACGAGTTCCTTGTGTTCATCAGGAATGACCAACGAGGACATTTCGGCATAGAAATAAGACCGCTGCCAATTATTTATCTTATTGGGCGCGTCTGTCAAAACACGGTTTCCACTCTTGAACCGAACCGTGAAACAACCTGGATTAGTGGCTTTCATGCGATTGACCGAAGTCATTTCCTCAAAAATTTGCGCGGTTATCGTAATACCGGCTTCGGCTCCCAACACTAGAAGGCCAACCATATGGCGAACCGCAACGGCTGAAAGTTGGGAGATGGCGATTTCGCGACGATGGCAATACGAAATCAGCAGGTCGGGCAGAGGAAACCAACAACGGCTACCCCCAGTATCGGTATTGATGAAGTATGACTCGTAAAGAGTCATATATCCCGGAGGAGGACTCCAAGGACGGTCAAGAGGAAAGGGAATAATTACTTTGATCCTCGGATCTGCTCCGCAGTCGTGAAGCATGGATCTCACCGAAGATGCAGTCGACTTGGTACTTGAAATATTATTAAAATCTTCATAAGAAACGACCGGCAATGAAGGAGGAACGTTCTCCTCAGAACCAACTTGATTCGCGTCAATATCGTCTTCACCGTCATCAGAATCTCGCAACTGAGGTATGATTAACTCTTCCCGGCCAGAATTCTCGGTAGCACCGGTCTGACGAGATGTCTCACCACGACATTGGAGATCTTCGATTTCGAAACGAGCAGGACGGTCCCTCAATTCGGAAGAAGCACTCGAGGCAGATTGACGACTTGAAGAATCCTCCGCAGATGAAACAGAAACAAATTCCTTATCCTTACTTGATGAACAACGGATCAAAGACATTGCTAGTCGAAGAACAAGCGAAGAACGCGAGAGAAAAATGAAGATTTGATCAGATGGAGCAGCGGCGGAAGGATGATCGGAAAATAAATAACGAGAGAGAGAGAAGTTACCTTTCAGAATTTCTTCACTCAAGCGAAGTGAAGAAGTAAGAAGTAGGGAAAGACTACTTATAGTGAAAATGACGACGCAGTTATCGAAGCGCATCATTACCTAGACGACGCTTCGTGTTTCGTGTCTACCCGGCAATTGAACCAAGAAACAATTCCGGTTTCAGTGAATCGTCATCGGTTCGGAATCAATTGAAAGATTCGCCACCGGTCAGCATTAAGCCGAACCAACCCAATAAGAATATGGGCTTGAACAGAAAGAGAGCTCGCCGAAAGACAAAAACGGGCCTGCAATAAATCATCTCTTAAACCATAGGTTAACTCCTCGTAATGACGACTTGAATTCAAGTCGCCACACTGGGGGGGGGGGGGGCTTATTGTTGGAGTCAAGTTTAGCACTTTCCTGAAGAGGCCTATTCATGATTATAGGTCGGCCCAGAATGGAAAGTCGGTGAAAGGGCCCAAGACGGTAAAACTTAGGTTAAACCGGACTTAGGGCAACCGGCTTACATTAGGGTTTTGAAAGGTGTAAAACCAAGAAGGTTAAGGCGGCGCTTGACCACATCGATGATATGGAAATATTCCATATCTCGGTAAAGTCGGATATTAGGAAATCTTGATATTTATTTTCTATTTTCCTTATTCGAAAACCGACTTGTAACCTTATAAAAGAAACCTCATTGATCAATAATAGTTTACGCTTTTCTTATTACTTTTTCGGCTTGAGAGACTTTAGAGCGAATCTTAACCTAAAATCTCTCCGGCGACTTTCATACCATTCTTTACCGGCTTCCATCTCGGAAACGCCGGCTTTCTAACCCTAAATTCCCAAATCTCACCGCGTTCCTAAATTCTTCTGTTAGAATCCCTAATTTACAAACACTAAAACTCTTTCTATCTTTAGATAGATCGAGTTGAGATCTTATAGTATCTTATCTACAATTTTCTTCCGAACACACATTTTTCGGTTTGTCTCACTAGTTTGGGTCAATAAAGAACATTCACATAACCATTCCAACACCACGGATTACTTCTCACCATGCACTTATGCGTGCATGACATTTATGCAACATACACACATATGCATAATGCATCCGTACATATAAATTATTCAAAGTAATGTTTCTATACACGTTTCAACAAATGGACGAGAATGTGTGTATGATAAATTCAATACATATTTATAATAAATAAATAAATAGTTGTAATCAAGGCTTTAGGTTCATGGTCTCACAAGGCCGGGGGCCAGAACAGGTTGATTAGTCCCTTCCTCAGCGGTAAGACTTCCTTATAATTTTTTATGTATGGCTTGTCTACCGTTTCCGTCTACAGATGACGAGAAGCCTACTCGTTAAGAGCATGAGGACACTTGGATATTCTCGAGATCATTCTCTCTTAATAACGTATGCCATGAGTTATCATCTATGGGAATAATAATATTATACATCAACAACAAAGTAATGCTAGTGCTTTAGGAAAGTTAAAATATAAAAATATTCATTTGTTTTTAGTTATTTAGTTTATGAGAATATTGTTTATTCCTCTATAGCGATTGCCACCGCTAAGTATGTGACTCTTGTTTAATCCTAATGCATAATATTACCTTCAATGTTACCAATGGTTTTGTATGAAGATCGAACTAACAAGATTAACTATCTTGCTTTCGATTTTGCAGGTAATTGCACAAATCAAGAAAGAAAACATAAAGAACACAAGACGATTGTTCATCTTAACTTCACCACTAACAACTACGTCTTAAGAGAAGAATTGGTGTTCCTCAACTGCATCTACTATAACAAAGAGAGTACAATGGTGATTTTGATCGAGAATGGTCCGATCACAAATACACCAAAAATCGTGACAAGTTACAAAGAACAGAAAAGGAGAATCCCTAAAAGATTCAGACTACACGAAGCTTTTTGTGAAGGTGTTGAACTCTCTATCTCTCTTTTCTCTGGTTCTTAGTCACGATCAATACCTCTACAGCTCACTTGCTCTGATCTCTATCCCGCCTTGCTCTGGGTTTTTTAAGTTTGAAGATGAAGGTCGTTATAACGTCTTATAACGAACTTGAGCTGAGCTGGAGATGGGATGAAGTGTACGCGCAAAGACATTCGGCCTAGTTGGAGATTTCTTCGGCGAGCTCAATTCGTTGGACCGTTAAGCCCAGTTAAAGTTTGACTGAAATTTGTCAACAATCTCCACCTTTTCAGAAAAAAAACCCAAAAACACCGTTGAACCCTAATCTCTTTCTTTTTTCTCTCTCTCTCTCTCTAAGCTCGAAGTTGTCTGCTTCTAAATTTTTTAGCTTCCACTTATCTTTGATGGTCTGCGAAAGTTCACTGACGACCTTTCGACTTTTCCTGTTGCACATCTTGAAGGATCTTTAACCAAGACGCTTCCTTTGCTACATGCAACACCAAAAGACTCTGATCTAGATGTCTTCTTTACCTCTCGCTTTCCTGAACATATATGACCCTGAAGAATCCCTGAAACACTGAAAAATTGATCCTTTCTTCCTCCTTCTGTGCAGATACTCCACTTGGAATTGACGACTGCTTAGCCTCAGATCCGCCATGCTCACGGGTAATTCCTCCTTCCTTTACACTTTTCCAAACTATATATTTAGAGATTCAAAAGAAAAAACTAACCCTTGTGCGTTTCCTTTTTGGGAGATGATCTCTAATCTAGAAATTACCCGGAGCCGAGTCGCCTCCTCAGGTGACGTTTACCAAATCACAACAAAACTGAAACTTTGGCCTAGGTAAGGCCTTAGTTAAAAAATCTACTGGATTATGGCTGGTATGAATTTTGAATAGAACCATTGTACCTTATGCTACTATATCCCGTATAAAATGATATTTAGTAGTTATATTCTTTGTACACTCGTGATGCACATAGTTCGTTACAAGTACCAAAGCACTATGTGAATCACAATGAATCTTAACACAATTTGCATCAAAAACCAATTCTTTGCATATACATTTTAACCAAATTGCTTCTCTGACTGTTGATGATAAAACCCTGTATTCAGATTCTGTGGTAGATAGAGCAACAAGTGATTACAAATTTTACCTCCAACATATTGTATTACCCCAAACCTTAAAAAATAATCTAGTCATGGATCTCTTTCTATCGAGGTCAGTTGCATAATCTGAATCGCAAAACCTTTTAATGCTGAAAGTTGTACCCTTAGTGAATTCCTTCTAAGCTTCCCTTAGATATTGCATTTCCCATTGAATTGCAGACCAATGTTCTCTCCCTGGATGAGACATGAACCTGCTAATAACCCCTACATCATAAGCTAAGTCTGGTATAGATCTTATCATGGCATACATGAGGCTCCCAAATGCGCTAGCGTTGGTGATATTATCCATAAAACCTCCTCTATCTTCCTTTCTACTTTAGTCTGACTTATCAACTTGAAATGAGAAACCAGTAGTGTAGTTACTGCCTTAACTTAATCATACCAAAGCTCTTTAGAACCTTTTCTATGTAGCCTTCATGTGACAAAATTAAAGATCTTTTATGCCCATCCCTTATGAATTTCATTCTCAAAATGCGAGAAGCTTTTCCAAAGTCCTTGTTCAAACTGTCCTTGACTTTCCTGATCTTTGCCATACTTCATTATGCTATTAACATATCATCAACATATAACAGTAGGTAAATTTTCTTATATGTCCTTGTTTTTCTCATATAAACACATGGATCTAAGTTGCTTCTCTGAAATTGTTCCCCTTTCATGAAACTGTCGAATCTCAAATTCCATTTCCTTGGAGACTGTTTTAACTTGTAGAGAGATTTTCTTAGGAGACAAAATTTGTTCTTATCTCCCTTTTTGATGAACCCCTCTGGCTGACTCATCAAAATATTTCCTTCTAAGTTTCCATGAAGAATTACGTCTAGCTGTTCTAGTTTATAATCCTTGTTGTCTACTATAGAAAACAAGATTCTTATTGAAAGATCTCGTTGTAGTCGACCCCTTCTTTTTGTGAAAACCCTTTTGCGACAAGTCTTGCCTTATACCTTTGTTTTTCAACTCCTCGTATACCTAGGTTCAGCTTAAAAATCCACTTACATCCGACTAACTTATGTTTGTCTAGTTTGTCAATAAGATATCAAGTGTGATTTCTGTTAAGTTAATCCATTTCCTCTCTTGTTGCATTGTGCCAACGTTTCCACTTTCTAATCTTCTTTGCTTCTTCAAGTGTCATTGGTTCCTCTGTCTCTATATCTTCGACTGCTAACAGGGCATAAGCAAAAAGTCAGGGTCTGCATACCGTGAGGGAACCTTGACATCTTCCCTTCTTTTCATATCCCGAGAAAGAATGTAATGATGAATTGTATAACCATGTCCTGCTTCTGATTCTTCCTTGAAAGTTAAGCCTTCATCCTCACTTTATGATCCGTCTGAACTGTATGAACCGTGTGATCTTTTTGAGGTTGGCTGACCTTCTGATCTCTCTGAAGCTAACTTTCTTTCTGATCTTTCTGAGACTGGCTGACTCCTTGATCTTTCTGAAGTTTATGACCTTTCTTAATTTGAACGACCTCATGCTCTTTATGATCCTTGTGACCATTCTAAATCCTATGAATCTGACTGATTTCTTGAAACTCCACCTTGAAAATATATATCTTTGTGTGCATAATCTGATGAGCTCGGTCCTTGAATAAGGTTATCACTAAAAGTAACATTTTTACTTGACTTATTCTTATGTTTCTGCATGTCTGATTCTTCTGATTCAACAACACATTTTCCTTCCATAACATCCTTGTATATATTTTCTTTCTTGAACACTACATTCATGCTAGTAGTGCATTTTCCATCTTCGGGAATACATACTATGTAACCCTTTACACGGAATGGATATCCTAGAAAGAAGCCTTTCACAGCTCTGAGTTTAGTCTTCTCTTACATCGTGTGGACATAATCCGTACAACCAAACCTCTTGAGATATGATATGTCAGTTTTGTGACCAGACCACACCTCTTCTGGTAACTTGAAGTTTATGGTTGAGTTTGGTGTTCGGTTTGTGAGGTACATAGTTTTATGTGTTTCTTAGGCCCATAATTCATGTCTTAAAACGGTCTCAGCTAAAAAAAATCCTTACCTTATCCATGATAGTCATGTTCATTCGTTCTGAAACCTTATTTTGTAGTGGTGTATACGTGCAAGTCATGTGTCGTTTAGTCCCTGATCTTTTGCATAAGTCGTCAAACAGATTATTTCATAATTCCAACCCGTTGTCAGTCCTTAGACACTTAATATTCATCTTTGTGTGTTGTTCTACTGCCTCCTTATATTGCTTGAACTTTGAAAAAGCCTCGTCCTTAGTCCTTAGGAAGTAGACCCACACTTTCTTGGAGTAATCATCGATGAGGCTGATGAAGTACTTACACCCTACGAGGCTTTCTGGTGCCAAAGGTGATCTTAAAGATCTGAGTGAACGTACTCAAGGATCCCTTTTGTTGTGTATTTGGTTGAAGGGAAGGACTGCTTGTGAGACTTTCCCAGCACACAATCTTCACAGAAGCCTAGATCTCCAACTTCTTTCATCGGTAAGAATCCTTCTTTGGCCAAAATCTCCATATTCTTATAGCTCATATGACTCAGTCTTGAATGCCAAAATCTTGTCATATTTCCTATTGATAATGAGTAGTTCACCTCTCCCTTAGTTACTTCCTTTTGTAGATAATATAAACCTCCATTGTATTTACATGTGATTACCTTTTTACCATTCTTGTAGAAATTAGCTAAGTAGTCTCCTACTTCGTACTTGCATCCTGCTTTCTCTAGCATTTTGTAAGAAATGAGGTTTTTCTCATGTTTGTCATGTATCTTACATTAGTGAGTATTACAATTGTTCCATCCGGGTTTGGAATTCTTATATTTCATATGCCTTTAGCTTCATTATGCGTGTTGTTTGCCATGAAAACCTTTCCTCTATATATCTTTTTCAGATCAAACAGAACATCCTTGTTTGGTGTGATGTGAAAAGAATATCCTAAATCCATAACCTACTCGTGCTTTGAGTCTTGAACACTTTATGTAAGAACTATAGGCTGTTTTACCTTTGATGCCACATTCGTTGAAGATTCCCCATTCTGCCTCTGACCCTTATTAGGACACTTTCGTTTCCAGTTTCCTTCCTTTCCACAGATGAAACACTTTGTCTTGTTATATCTACCTTTTTGATTTTGACCTTCCATTCTTGGACTTAGACCTTCCTCTTCCTTGTTTACCTTTCCGTACTTGTTTTCAGATCTTTTGTTTGACTTTCCTCTGGATTCAACAAACATGTCCTATGAGTTTAATTTTTGTTTCCCCTGC
Source organism: Orychophragmus violaceus (assembly GCA_030180135.1). Classification (NCBI taxonomy): domain Eukaryota; kingdom Viridiplantae; phylum Streptophyta; class Magnoliopsida; order Brassicales; family Brassicaceae; genus Orychophragmus; species Orychophragmus violaceus. The sequence goes on along the minus strand of CM058238.1, from coordinate 14,011,078 downwards.
AAATCTCTTCTATCTCAATTCAACTTCTTTAGCGTATGCTGATGTAGTGACCTCCTGAAATGTCAATGTATCCTTTCATGAACCATACTTCAGAGTGTGCACCAATGGTTCGTAGGCTGAAGGTAAGCTTGTCAACAATTATATAGCCTGATCTTCATTTGGGGTATTTACATTCAAACTTGCCAAGTCTACAATTAACCTCAAAAAATATTTCAAATTCTCTTCAGTGGATTTTTCCTTATCCATCTTGTATCCTGCAATTTGTTGTTTGAGAAAGACCATATTTGGGAGAGTATTGGTTTGGTAATCACGCTTGAGATCCTTCCACATTCCATACGATGTAGGTTCATGTATGACCTTTCTCATAATCATATCGCTTAGAAATGTACCAAACAGGTTCTTGACTCTTGTATCTCTATCTTTCTTTTTCTAATCAATAACCGGTTTTGCACCCTTCTCTAATTTCTCTGAATCATAAACAGGGTGGCACCTTCCTTCAATACATCTGCAAGACCTTGTATCTCCAGTTGGTCTAGAAATTTTTTCTTCCATATGCTTGTTGGAATACAATCATATCTCATCTAAAATAAAGTAATATTTACATAAGTTAGTTATTGGTGAAGAGTCACAAGTTGAACAGGTGTGTTTGTTCGGTTTACATAACGTCTGTTTAAATAGATCTGTAAATAGTGTGCGATTATATGCAAACAAAGTGTCTGTAAAGTGTGTAACACAATAAGTAATGTGTGTAACACAATCAGTTGAAATCAATAAAGTTCATTTTGTTCTTATTTCGATTTCATACTCTGTTTTCCCTATCTCGAAACCCCAACATGGTATCAGAGCCCTATTGATTCAAGGGGCCAATTCCAGCAAAAAAAAAGAGTAATGGAGAAGATGACACACTTTGTGATTCCAGTCTTCAATGGTGAATATTATGGATTTTGGCGCATCAAGATGAAAACAATTTTCCATACACAGAAACTGTGGGAAATTGTTGAAGAAGGAGTTCCAAATCCACCAGCACAAGGAGATCACAGTCCTGAAGCCATGCAACAGAAGAGACAGTGTGATGAGGCTTGTGCAAAGGATTTGAAGGCATTGCATATCGTTCAAAGTGCAGTCTCAGATTCGATATTTCCAAGAATCGCCCCTGCAAAAACAGCAAAAGAAGCATGGAACGCTTTGGAATTAGAGTTCCAAGGATCACCACAAGTGAGGATAATCAAACTTCAATCTCTAAGAAGAGAGTATGAGAATTTGAAGATGAATGAAAGTGACAATGTCAACACTTTCACAACAAAGTTGATTGAGACAGAGAATCAACTTAGAGTCAATGGAGAAGAGAAATCAGACAATCAAATAGTCCAGAAGATCATGATTTCACTTCCAGGAAGGTTTGATAGCATTGTGGCAGTGCTGGAACAAACCCGAGATTTGACAGAGCTATCAGTCACAGAATTAATAGGCACATTGAAAGCACACAAGAAGCATGTGTCACTCCGAGAAGAACAATCAGCGGAAGGAGCGTTCTATGGAGAAAAGTTTGTTTCAAAAGGAGGAAACAAACGTGGAGACAAACATCAAGACAAAACCGAGAATGGTGTGGTGTTTGCAAGCGTAACAATCACAAAGAGAGTGATTGTTGGAAGAACAATGAGAGGAAATGTTTCGTGTGTAACAAACAGGGACATTTAGCAAAAGAATTCAAACTTAGAAGAGCCGAAGGAGCAAATCTAAATTTAGAAGAAACAAATGATGAATGTCACATGTTGTTTAGTGCAGTTGAAGAAACAGTTTCATCAAAATTGAATGATGAAACAAAAGGAAGCAAATCCGGTTTCAAACAAGACAACACCAAGGGTCGTGTTACTCAAGGCAAGAAGAGTAAAACACAGAAAACGAGTTTTGGAAGAAACCAAAGGAAAACGATCATGGAAAAAATAAAAGAAGTAACAAGGAGTGTTACAATTGTGGTAAGATCGTCCACAACTCAAATGTGTGTCACTCAAAGGAAAGAGAGATGACAGAAAAAAAAAAAAAAACATCCAAGTGATGACAAGCCAAGGAGAGCAGATCATCAAAGAGGTGTGTGAAAAAGAAGGCATACAGGTGATGAAGGGCCAAGGAGAGCATATCATCAAATAGGTATGTGAAAAAGAGATATCCAAGTGATGAAGAGCCAAGGAGAGCAGATTATCAAAGGGGTGTGTAAGTCAGACGCAAGTACCCTACTTGCAAGTGAAACGTTAAGTGTCTTAAGGTTCGAAGACCAGAAGGAAGCTTAAAGTGAAGCAGATATATGATTAAGGGGGAGTGTTAGAATATAACCATATCTTATATAAAATAAAGTACTATTTACATAAGTTAGTTATTGGTGAAGAGTCACAAGTTGAATAGGTGTGTTGGTTCGGTTTACATAACCGTCTATTTAACACAACCGTTCGTATTATATAAATAGATCGAGTACAGTCAGTAAATAGTGTGCGATTGTATGCGAACAAAGTGTCCGTAAATTGTGTAAAACAATAAGTAACGTGTGTAACACAATCAGTTGAAATCAATAAAGTTCAGTTTGTTTTTATTTCGTCATACTCTGTTTTCTCTATCTCGAAACCCCAACAAGGCTGAAGTCCCCTTTGCCATCGAACTTGTCATCTCGAACTTGGCCCGAGTTGGATCCATGACTGCATAACTGACTTAACCTCCACAATCAACCCGGGGAATTTCTCATTATCTGTCGACGCAAGACTTAAGATAAGACCATGAACTCCTTTCTTTCTTGACAACATGAAATCGATTAGTCTTATACCTTAACCAAAGAGTTCTGATACTACTTGTTGAGGATCATGTTGGGATTATGTCCTGAAATCATATTGTACTTGATACTGGGTAGTCATAATATTTTGCTAGAAACCGCTTATGACAAATGAGTTGTAACTCATTTCTAGTATCGTGTGAACCTACAGGGTCACACACCTAAGCAAGCTGGACACACTTTGTGTGGGATTGATCATTGGCATATGATCCGATCAATGTGTATTGGATACACGTTGAATTGAGTTTAGAAGAGGTGTGTCGATCGATGCAATAAGTGTGCCGATCGACGCATGTTTTCGAATGGGTGTGTCGATCGATACTATATGTGTATCGATCGATGCACAATGGGCCTCGAGACTGACGTTTCGAATTAATGACTTAAACGAGTCGGGTTTGACCCGTAGGTCGTTTTGATCATCCCAGGTCGATATATAATGTTTTATATGATCGACATAAGCCTTAGCCGTAAGTGTCGCTTCTCAGAGAGAAAGCAGAGACACAGAAACTCAGAAGATCCACAGGAGATCCGATTCTCGGCACTAGCATCCCGGCGGATTCCAGCTTGTGTGCGTGTGGACTACGATAGAGGCGCAGCGATTGAGGCGCTCCTGATCTCATTTATCTGATCCCATTCTGCTGTCAATCTACAGGTAAACACGAGGTCAGTTCTTAGATTCAATCACCTAGACCCTGGATCCTAGGGATTACAACAGTGGTATCAGAGCCATAGGGTTTAATAGATTGAATTGGTAGCCTAGAATTCGATTAAATGGCATTTTGATTGAATTGATGCTAGCTAGGATTCATTTTGTTAATAAGAATCTCGGATTTGTTAATATCGAAAACGAAGAACTGTGTTTTCGCACAGCATCGATCGATGCACTGGGTGTGTCGATCGATGCAGCGAGAAAACGGCAAAACTGATATAGGGTTTTCGCACAGCATCGATCGGTGCACTGGGTGCATCGATCGATACAGCGCGAAAATGCAAAAGCAATTGTGTTTTCGCATAGCGTCGATCGACAAAATTTTGTGTCGATCGATGCACCGCGAATTCGCCTAATTAAAACAATGGGTTTCGATTTAGAAATCGCACTGTGTCGATCGACACACTGGGTGCATCGATCGACACAGGCTGTGCGAAAGGATAGATCGGTTCAATTGGATTGAACCGGTTATCTCGCATGGCTTTGTCGGTTTAATTCGATTAAAATTCCCTGATACCCTACTGTATCGATCGACACAGGTTTAGTGTCGGTCGACACAGTCCTTGCGATTGGTTAATCGGTTCAATTGGATTGAATTGGTTATCATGCTTGGTAAAGGTAGGTCAGATCGGTTTAAATTGGATGAATTGATTCAATTGGATTGAATTAGTTATCTTAATTGGAATAAACCGATTTGATTAGTTAAGATCAGTTTGATTGGATAAGTCAGTTCAATTAGATTGGACCGGTTATCGCAATTGGTCTAAGACCGGTTATAGGGTTGGTAAAGGTTGCATATCAAATGTCGACCAAGTATGTCAGTCGATGCGCGTGGTGACGATGCGAACCGTAATCGTTTGGTTTTGAACCAGATGATTGAAAAACCGAACCAAATGACCTAACCCACTTAAATTAGAACAAGTAAAACTTAATTGAAATTAAAAGTTAAAAATGTTCTAAACCTATTTAATACACATTGGATGTGTGTTAGACCGAAGCTTAGTTTTTCAATATGGTCAACTGTCAAGACTCGTTTCGTTGTTGGATAGTCTTGCCAAGAGCTTGGTGTCCACAATTACATGAGTAAGGCAGGTAGTAGTGTTGATGGTCTTGCAGTGCCTGACATCAACTATTACATAACCTAAGAGATTGAATTACTAAACTTTTAGAGTTCCATTTCCTCAACTAAATATCAAGTGACCTTGATGTCTTGCCCAATCTTGTCTATTGTCAAGACTCATTTCGTTGTTGGATAGTCTTGGAGTCCTTGGTATCCACAATTACATGAGTAAGGCAGGTGATCATTGATAGACTTGCAGTGCGACTGTCAATAATCACAAGGCTGAAGAGACTGGTTTACTTGACTGGGCTATCAGAAGTTCTGGGCCAAGAGACGTCAGAGTGGATGAGACATGGATTGTCTTATCTGCGACCAAGAGTTGTACTGGGTACAATTAGAAATGGTTTGCTTACCTAGATTACTAAACTCTGGGTGATGACGAGTCGTCCACTCAGATTTTAGTGATGTATGGATCTTGGATCATTATATTCATAGAGGAAACATTGTTTGAATATAATGCGAGTTTTCTTATTAGATAAGATTTCTCATTTCTTGAGCTTCATAACTACAATTTTCTTTGATTAAAATTTTCAGCCTATGTCTAAAACTACCTTCTCGTTACGACCCGTCCTTGATAAGGACAAGTTAAATGGGTCAAATTTCCTAGATTGGTATCGCAATTTGAGATTAATCCTCAAGCAGGAGAGTAAGGACTATGTCCTTGAGAAAGCTCTTCCAGAAAGGCTTGGGGCCAATCGCTCGAATGCAGTATATAATGCTTGGAATAAGCATTATATTGATGTGGTAGATGTGCGTGGTTTGATGTTAGCTACCATGAACTCGGACTTGAAGAGTCAATACGAGAACATGGAGTCGCCAATAGAGATGATCACCAGCCTGAAACTGAAGTTTCAGGATCTGACACGAGTTGAGAGATTTCAGTTGGTGAAGTCTCTCACTGGGTGCAGAATACCAGAGGATGTTCCAGTGAGTCCTCATGTCATTAAAATGATGGGTTACGTTTATAACCTGGGGAAATTGGATTGTCCTGTCAGCTTAGAGTTGGCAACAGACATCATTCTGCAGTCACTGCCGTCAAGTTATGATAAGTTCATTAAGAATTATATCAAGAAAGGCTTGACGAAGACGTTGACTGAGCTGCATGGCATACTCAAGACAGCAGAGCAAAGCATCAAGAAGGGTAAAAGATTTGAGAAATCTTATGTTGACAAGGGTAGAGGCAGGGCCGTCCAGATTTGGAATCAGGATAAGCCTGTGTCATCTTATAAGCCCAAGTCCGGCCCGTCTGATGTTAGAAAATGCTTCTATTGTGATGAGTATGGGCATTGGAAGAGAGATTGCATCAAATTCTTGGAAGATTCACAAGAGATGAAGAAGATGTATGGTACTTCTTCTTCAGGTATTGTGTTATTAATTCAAGTTCTACAAATGTATTGGATACTAGTTGTGGTACTGATATTTTGGAAATATTCAGGACCTAAGCAACAGTAGAACGTTGAGGAAAGGACAAGTGGAACTGCGTGCCTGGTATGGAGCAATGGTTGCTGCATAAGCCGTAGAGATTCTGCACTTGTAGGAGCCTTTCAAACTTGGTTTTTGAATTAAGTAATTGCTACTATGTACCTACTTTATGCAGAAATGTCTTTCATTTCGTGTAAGAATTTGAATGTTTTTCATTCTGATAAAAGACAAGTTTTGCTCTTTTGATCTTAATGAAATATCATATAGTAGCACCCCTTTTGAAAGGGTTTTATATCTTAAACCAACATACGCTTAAATATAACACAAATATCAAATGATTCAAGTCTGATGACTTGAACTCGATTTTTCCTTTGCATAGTCAAATTGACCAAGTAGAACGCAGCAGATTCAGAAGTTCCATAGTCATGGGCTTCAGGTTCATTTGATTGTAAATCAATTGAGACATGAATTCTGCTTGCTGGGCCAAATGACTAAGGCTTCTTTAGCAGAGCTAAAGAAACGGGCCAGAGGCTCGTTGGGCCTTACACATAATGATGTATGCGGCCCGATGAGCATTAGCGCCAAAGGAAAACTTCAATACTTCATTGACTTATTGATGGCTTCAATAAGTATGACTGTGTTCATTTGATGAGACACGAGTCAGAATCCTTTGGAATGATCAAAGGAGTTTCAGAATGAAGTATAGAACCGATTTGACGGAATGATCATCTAAGTGAGTGTGAAGCCATATCACAGCTCTTTTCTCCTAGAAAACCTGAATGGTGTTTCTGAGAGAATGAATCGGATCTTATTGAATATGCTCCGATTAATGATGAGTCACATGAATCTTCCATTATTCTTTACGCTCTAAAATGAACATGTTTACGCTAAATAAATTTCCTGTCAGAATCAGTGAAAAACACCACATTGGATGTGGATTGGGTGGTTTCCAAATAAGTTTTTCTGATTAATTGGGATTGCAAGGTTTGTGTAAGGCAGTTGTCAACAAACAAACTTGAACCCCAATCTGATAAGTGCTGCTTCGCTGATTGTCCTAAGGAAACCAAGGCTTAGTACTTTTGCAACCAATCCGAAAACAAAGTTTTGTTATTCGGAACTCTGTTTTTCCAAGAAGAACAGTGGGAGTAAAAGTACAGCTCGAAGAAATTCGAGAAACACAGGAGGCTGTTCAACCTGTTGAGGGAGAGCAGCGATTAGACCTACAGAGTGTTGTAGGGCCTACACCTGCGGAGGGTGATTCCTCGTGACCGATTGTCATGATCCGTTGATCATTGAAAAGTGATGCGCATGCGAAATTCAAAGAAGCGAAGGTGAGCCCCAACTCCGAAAATTGGCTAGTTATGCATGTTAGCTTCACCGGTTGAAGCAAGCATCTTGGAGTTGGAATCTATGTTCTGTTAAAACGGTCAAAGGCTTTGACTCGATCAGGAACGAATAGAAACAGTGCATTTACAAGTAAACCAGCGGGAGCGTAATTGCAATTCTCAAACTGTATGTTTAGAACATACTTAATCTCATAAACGACGTTCTGACGCTATAGTCTTGTCAAGATTTAGGTCGGAAGTCAAATTTAAAGATGGACATGGGAGAAGCCGCGTAAGCTCTTGGAATATAGATCCATTGAGATGGATCAGGAGAGCTAATTGGATCGTGTCAGAATCCCTATGATTATAAGATACTGGACAGTTCCAATATGCAAGATTCCAAGAATGGCTTCACACCAAAGGTCTTATGGCAATGATCTTAGCAAGATGAAGTGTCTTGGACACTGGCTGAGCTAGTGACTATGAGTGTGATTCCTTTTGCTTATGCAATAGAATCCATCATGAATGCCATATGTGTGCTCGTCTGAATGCAGCTGACGCATAAAGCATGACGAGTAGATACCAATTGTTCCAGTAAGAGTCACTGGACAGTTGTAAAGGAATATCCCCAAGTGTTTGAGAAACACCAAGGATAGGTTCTTGTACAACTGAGAAATAGACGAATCAATTAAGAGTAGTTAGACGGACAAAGATGATTCCCGGTTCCCACCTGTTTATGTCTCTTTGTCTGTATAGCGGCGCTATCTGTTGGAAAGGTCTCCAAACAGTGGACCGTAGTATAGTGCTTATTAAAGAATAGCGGTGTGGTTTGTTGGAATGGTTCCAAGCAAGAACACCGCAGCATCTATCACAACCTAAGCATGAGTTTCGTACTGTTGCTGTAGGTACTAGATATCTGAAGACGTGGTCTAGATTCTAGTGGGAGTTATGTTAGTTATGATGTTCAGATAGACATGATGTAGTCATGTTTGTGATAAACTGACATCAGCATTATTTGATTATTGGATAATTGAATAATGGTCCCAAGTATATTTTATGTTCATTTTATAGGTCATCAAGTTGAGGACTTGATCATGAAACCCTATAAGTAAAAGATGACATAAATTATGATTGTCCCTAGTCAAGGTTGTCAAAGTGGGACACTGACAACCGCGAGAGACTAGCTTGTGAGGTGACTGTTGACTAAGTTCCATGGAGTCGATGATATGAGTATCACAGTCAGTCACATAGATATATGTTGGTGAACATATGATCGGACATGACCCGCTAATGAGAACTCTACGGGATAGTTATATATGTGTCATGAGAGATTCTCATTACGACTATAGAGTATAGTCCTTAGACCTGAGTTCATCATGCTTCCTATCATGTGAATTGGTGCACTTTGACCTTGTCAAACGTCGATCCGTAAATGGCGGCTATAAAGGCATTGCTTAGGTGTATCATGAAGTATGTGTGGAAACAGGGATGGAACAAGAAGGGATTTGTCCCTCCTATATAACAGGAGATAAATATCTCAGGGCCCATCGAAGATTTGATACTGAGAAAATGCATGGTCGTGCTCAAACGAGGTGATTGTCAGTCGTTTGTTTTATCAGTATAAATCAGGAGTTCGATGAACATGATGTTGGCTATAATAAGGATGACACAGTTTCTTGCCTTATGCCATATCGAGATATAGCGATAAAGGGATTATGGGAATAGATGATTCCAGTACAAGTGGGAGATTGTTGGGATTATGTCCTGAAATCATATTGTACTTACTCTAAAGATGGGTTGTATTGTCGAGATCGGACAATTCATGTGATACTGGGTAGTCATAATGTTTTGCTAGAAACCGCTTATGACAAATGAGTTGTAACTCATTTCTAGTATCGTGTGAACCTACAGGGTCACACACCTAAGCAAGCTGGACACACTTTGTGTGGGATTGATCATTGGCATATGATCCGATCAATGTGTATTGGATACACGTTGAATTGAGTTTAGACGAGGTGTGTCGATCGATGCAATAAGTGTGTCGATCGACGCAGGTTTTCGAATGGGTGTGTCGATCGATACAGTATGTGTATCGATCGATGCACAATGGGCCTCGAGACTGACGTTTCGAATTAATGACTTAAACGAGTCGGGTTTGACCCGTAGGTCGTTTTGATCATCCCAGGTCGATATATAATGTTTTATATGATCGACCTGAGCCCTAGCCGTAAGTGTCGCTTCTCAGAGAGAAAGCAGAGACACAGAAACTCAGAAGATCCACAGGAGATCCGATTCTCGGCACTAGCATCCCGGCGGATTCCAGCTTGTGTGCGTGTGGACTACGATAGAGGCGCAGCGATTGAGGCGCTCCTGATCTCGTTTATCTGATCCCATTCCGCTGCCAATCTACAGGTAAACACGAGGTCAGTTCTTAGATTCAATCACCTAGACCCTGGATCCTAGGGATTACAACAGATCAAACTAACAAGGCTAACTATTTTGCTTTCAATTTTACAGGTAATTGCACGAATAAAGAAAGAAAATACAAAGAACACAAGATGATTGTTCACCTTGACTTCACCACTAACAGCTACGTCTTAGGGGAGGATCGGCGTTCCTCAATTGCATCCACTATGACAGAGAGAGTACAATGGCAATTTTGATCGAGAATGGTTCGATCACATATACACCAAGAATCATGACAAGTTACAAACAACAGTAAAATCTCTAAGAGATTTAGACTATACAAAGCTTTTTTGAAGTGATGAACTCACTATCTCTCTTTTCTCTGGTTCTTAGTAACGATCAATATCTCTGCAGTTCACTTGTTCTGATTTTTCTCTCGCCTTCCTGTATTTTTTTTAGGTTAAGATAAAGGTCGTTATAACGTCTCATAACAAACTTAACTGAGCTAGAGGTGGGTTGAAGTGTATGCATAAAGACATTTGGTCCAGCTGGAGATCATCAAAGAGGTGTGTAACTCAAACGCAAGTACCCTACTTGCAAGTGAAACGTTAAGTGTCTTAAGGTTCGAAGACCCGAAGGAAGCTTAGAGTGAAGCAGATATGATTAAGGGGGAGTGTTAGAATATAACCATATCTCATATAAAATAAAGTACTATATACATAAGTTAGTTATGTAGGAACTTGGGCCATTCTATCATCAGATTGAATCCTAACTAGTTCCTTATGCCTAGGATCTAGGGTTTATTTAATTAAATCCTTAACGAATGATCTCGTGTTTACCTGGAGATTTGCAGCGAAATGATGAACATGTAATTGAGATCAAGAGCGCCTCAATTGATGCGCCTCTACTTCAGTCCACTCGCACACAAGCTGGAATCCACCGGGATGCTAGTGCCGGGAATCGGATCTCCTGGGAATCCCTGAGTTTCTAGTTGGCTAGGTTTTGTTTCTTCAAAACAGCAACGACAGCTCATTTTACAGGTCGTGCATATAAGCCTATATATAGACCTCGGATGACAAAAACCGTTCATTGGATCAAAACCCAAAACGTTTAAGTCATAAACCGAAACATCAGTTTCGGAACCAGCCGTGTGTCGATCGACACACCCAATGGTGTCGATCGACACACCTCTTAAAACTCGATATCAATGTGTATCCAATACACATTGACCAGACCATATGCCAATGATCAATCCCATATAAAGTGTATCCAGCTTGCTTAGGTGTGTGACCATGTAGGTTCACATAATACTAGCAATGAGTTACAACTCATTTGTCATAAGCGGCTTCTAGCAAAACATTATGACCACCTAGTATCACATGAATTGTCCGATCTCGACAATACAACTATCATGCAGAGTAAGTACAATATGATTTCAGGACATAATCCCAACAATCTCCCACTTGTACTGGAATCATCTATTCCCATAATCCCTTTATCGCTATATCTCGAATGGCATAAGGCAATAAACTGTGTCATCCTTATTATAGCCAACATCATGTTCATCGAACTCCTGATCTATATTGATAAAACAAACGACTGACAATCACCTCGTTTGAGCACGGCCATGCATTTTCTCAGTATCAAATCTTCGATGGGCCCTGAGATATTTATCTCTTGTTATATAGGAGGGACAAATCCCTTCTTGTTCCATCCCTGTTTCTACACACACTTCATGATACGCCTAAGCAATGCTGTTATAGCCGCCAGTTACGGAACAGCGTTTGACAAGGTCAAAGCGCACCAATTCACATGCTAGAAAGCATGATGAACTCAGGTCTAAGGACTATACTCTATAGTCGTAATGAGAACCTCTCATGACACTGATATAACTATCCCGTAGAGTTCTCATTAGCGGGTCATGTCCGATCATATGTTCACCAACATATATCTAAGTGATTGACGTTGATACTCATATCAATGACTCCATGAAACTTAGTCATACGTCACCTCACATACTAGTCTTAACGGTTGTTAGTGTCCCACTTTAACAACCTACGACCAGGGACAAACATAATTTTATGTCATCTTTTACTTATATGGTTTCATAATTAAGTCCTCAACTTGATGACCTATAAAATGAACATAAAATACTTTGGGACCATTATTTAATTATCCAATAATCAAATAATGTTGATGTCAGTTTTTCATAAACATGACAATAGCATGTCTATGTGAACATCATAACTAACATAACTCCCACTAGAATCAAGACCACGTCTTTAGATATCTAGTACCTACAGCAACAATTAAAACTCGTGCTTAGGTTGTGAGAGAGGCTGCGGTGTTCTTGCTTGGAACCATTCCAACAAACCACACCGCTATTCTTTAATAAGCCCTATTCTACGGTCCTCTGCTTGGAGCTCTTCCAACAGATAGCACCGCTACACAGACAAAGAGACATAACCAGGTGGGAACCGGGAATCGTCTTTGTCCATCTAACTACTCATAACAGATTCGTCACTTTCTCAGTTGAACAAGAACCTATCCTTGGTGTTTCTCAAACACTTGGGGATATTCCTTACAACTGTCCAGTGACTTTTACCGGAACATATTGGTTTCTTCTCGTCATGCTTTATGCGTAAGTTGCATCTAGACGAGCGCAAAATATGGCATTCATGATGGATTCTATTGCAGAAGCACAAGGAATCACACTCATAGATACTAGCTTAGCCAGTGTCCAAGACACTTCTTCTTGCTAAGATTATTGCCACAAGACCTTTGGTGTGAAGCCATTCTTGGAATCATGCATATTGGAACTGTCTAATACCTTATCAACATAAGGATTCTGACACGATCCAATTAGCCTACCCCAATCCATTTCAATAGATCATTATTCCAAGAACTCACGCGGCTTCTCCCATGTCTATCGTTAAAATGACATTAAGCGACGGAACGTCGTTTATGAGATTAAGTATGTTATATACATACAGTGTGAGAAATGCAACTACGCTCCCACTAGTCTACTTGTAAACGCACGGTTCTTATTTGTTCCTGATCAAGTCAAAACTTTTGACCGTTTTAACAGAACGTAGATTCCAACTCCAAGATGTTTGCTTCAATCCAGAAATGGATCGGTGAAGCTAACATGCATACCTAGCAAATTTTCGGAGTTGGGGCTCACCATCGCTCCTTGAATTTTGCATGCTCGTCACTTTTCAATGATCAAAAGATGAAGGCAATTGGTCACGAGAAATCACTCTCGGGTTAGTGACGGATCCATTCGGATCTGCGAACTTCATGCTCCACAGGTGTAGGTCCTACAGCACTTTGTAGATCCAACCGCTGCTCTCCCTTAACAGGTTGAGCAGCCACCTGTGTTTCTCGAATTTCTTCGAGCTGTACTTCTACTCCCACTGTTTTTCTTGGAAAGAAACTTTCTATCTAGAAAAACAGAGTTCCGAACAACAAAACTTTGTTCTCGGATTGGTTGCAAAAGTAATAAGCCTCGGTTTCCCTAGGACAACCAGCGAAGCAGCACTTATCAGATTTGGGTTCAAGATTGTCTGTTGACCACTGCTTAACATACACCTTGCAATCCCAATTAATCAGGAAGACATACTTGGAAAACTCCCAGTCCACATCCAATGTGGTGTCTTTCAACTGACTCTGATAGAAACCTATTTGGCGTAAATACATACATTTCTAGAGCGTATTCCTAAAAGGATAATGGAAGATTCGTGTGACTCATCATTAATCGGAGCATATCCAATAAGGTCCGATTCATTCTCTCAGAAACACCATTCAGGTCTTCCAGGAGAAATGAGCTGTGAGACGACTTCACACTCACTTAGATGATCACTCAATTCTTGACTCAAGTATTTTCTTTCGCGATCTGATCGAGGATCTTTAATACTTTTGTCATATCGGTTTTATACTTCATTCTGGAACTCCTTTGATCATTTCAAAAGATTCTGACTCGTGTCTCATCAAATGAACACATTCATACTTACTGAAGTCATCAATAAAGGTAAGTACTGAAGATTTCCTCTGGCACTAATGCTCATCGGGCCACATACATCAGTATGTGTAAGGCCCAATAAGCCTCTGGCCCTTTTCTTTAGCTCTGCTAAAGAAGCCTTAGTCATTTGTGAAGGATTGTTTAGTTGATCCTGATTCAATTCTTAGATTCATATCAACCTAAACATGCGATCTAGGTTCTTCTCAGAATAGAAACAAATGATGATCTCACCTTATACCTGTTTGCAGCGGAAATAGATGGTATGTCTGAGATCAGAGAAACACCGAGGGATGAATCCTCCAAAGGTTCACACACGCGATCACAGGAAACGGCTGCTAGACCACTAGAGGAATTCGGCGCAGAGAGAGAGAGTTTACGGCTGGAGTGTTAGGGTTAATTGATCAGAAACTCGAGTTTTAGCTTATAAAACTTGTCTGATTTCGTTTGGGCCATTTGGCCCAAACACCAATTAACTAGACGGCATTCGCACACTGTGTCGACCGACACACCTTGTGTATCGATCGACACAGAGTAGCTAAACCGTTTTATTCTCTCTAAGTACAGTAAATGCCTAGCACTTTTACCGTACTTCTGTTAAACCGTTCCTACACATTTTCCTGTTAGCTTAGGCGTGTGACCCATATGGGATCATATAATAAAGGCAATAAGTCCAAGACTTATAGATCATGAGCGGACTCTAGCAAGCCATCATGACCCCCAGTATTATATGACTTATGTCAGATCATTGACATACTCTTACTTTCTAGAGACAGTACCGAGATTACTGGACACAATTCCAACAATCTCCCACTTGTACTGGAATCTCTGTATTCATAATCCTTTTGTCACAATATCTCGATTAGTCATAAGGCAAGATTGGTGTCATCCTTATAAAACTTAATCTTGTTCATCGGACTCTGATATGATACTGACAATCCAAACGACTCGGGAAAGTCCGTTTGAGCATGGCCATGCATTTTCCAGTATTCAAATCTCCGATTGGCCTAGAGATATTCACTCCATTTATATTGGAGGGACAAATTCCGTCTTGTTCCATCACTGTAAACTATTCATTTCATAATGTACCCAAACAAGGTCCTTATAACTATCGCAGAACGATAGCGTTAGACAATGATCAAAGCGCATCAGTCCATGTGCAGTCACATGCATGCGAACTCAGGTCTAAGGACTATACTCTATAGTCGTAGTAAGAATCTCTTATGACACAGATATAAATATCCTGAAGAGTTCTTATAAGCGGGTCTTGTCCGGTCGTATGTTCCCAAACATACACCTATGTACT
Source organism: Orychophragmus violaceus (assembly GCA_030180135.1). Classification (NCBI taxonomy): domain Eukaryota; kingdom Viridiplantae; phylum Streptophyta; class Magnoliopsida; order Brassicales; family Brassicaceae; genus Orychophragmus; species Orychophragmus violaceus. Next base: position 13,995,954 of record CM058238.1, on the reverse strand, counting down.
GACTTTGATGCCGCGCATCTATGACACACTGAGACTTTGTCATAAGTCACGTACCAATCCAGTCTCACACGGTTGTTGGTGTTCCAATTTCAACAACCTTCGACTAGGGACGGGATGATATAAAACATCTATCAAATATAGGGTCTCATGATCAAGCTAAATGACTTCGATGACTCAAGATCAAGTCATTTACTTCGATGACCTATAAAATGGTTCATATCACTTTGGAACGATTATTTCATCACAGTTAAAATAATCTTGAAATAATAATTTCATTAAACATAAGAATGTTTTACAAGAACATATCAAATAACTAAATAAAAGCCCTCAAACTCCCACTCAAATTTAGATTACATTTCTATGTCTCTAATGCCTACAGCTTCAGTCAGAAACTCGAGCTTAGGCCTTGGGAGTGGCTTTGTCAACGGATCAGCGACGTTATCATCTGTCTGAACTCGGCTGATCTTGACTTCCTTTCTATTAATGATGTCACGTATCAAGTGAAATCTTCTTAGAACATGCTTGGATTTCTGGTGTGATCTTGGTTCCTTTGCCTGAGCTATAGCACCATTGTTGTCACAAAACAGTGCCAGAGGCTCAGCCGCATCTGGTATCACACCTAGTTCAATAATGAATTTCCGTATCCAAACAGCTTCCTTCGCAGCTTCTGAGGCGGCGATATATTCAGCTTCTGTGGTGGAATCTGCAACGGTGTCTTGCTTGGAGCTTCTCCAACTGATTGCACCGCCATTCAGACAAAAGATATAACCGGACTGTGACCGGAAATCATCTTGGTCTGTCTGGAAACTTGCGTCCGTGAATCCACTGACTTTAAGCACATCACTTCCACCGTACACTAAGAACTTATCCTTAGTATGTCTTAGATACTTCAAGATATTCTTTACGGCAATCCAATGGTTTTCACCTGGATTTGACTGGTATCTACTCGTCATGCTCAATGCATAAGCAACATCAGGACGAGTACAGATCATGGCATACATGACAGATCCTATTGCAGATGCATAAGGAATATTCTTCATGCGCTCAAGCTCAGCAGCCGTCGTAGGGCTCTGCTTCTTGCTTAGCGTTGTGCCATGTACCATCGGCGTGAAGCCCTTCTTGGAATCCTTCATGCTGAATCTTTGTAGGACTTTGTCAATGTATGAATCTTGACACAAGCCTATCAGCCTTCTAGATCTATCCCGGTAGATCCTGATTCCAAGAACGTATGCGGCTTCACCCATGTCTTTCATGGAAAAACAACTTCCAAGCCAGTCCTTTACGGACTTCAGCATTGGAACGTCGTTTCCGAGAAGCAGTATGTCATCGACATACAGAATAAGAAATACAATCTTGCTCCCACTAGATTTCTTATACACGCATTGTTCTTCTTCGTTTCTGATGAAGTCAAATTGCTTGATCGCTTCATCAAAACGAAGATTCCAGCTCCTCGATGCTTGCTTCAATCCATAAATGGATTTATGAAGCTTGCATACTTTTCCAGCATTCTTTGGATCTATGTAACCGTCAGGTTGTGTCATATACACATCCTCTTCCAGAATACCATTCAGGAAGGCGGTTTTCACGTCCATCTGCCAAATTTCATAATCATGAAAAGCTGCAGTTGCTAGTAGAATCCGAATAGATTTCATCATAGCCACTGGTGAATAGGTTTCATCGTAATCCACACCGTGAACTTGTCTGAAATCTTTTGCCACCAACCTGGCTTTATAAATCTGGACATTTCCATCCACGTCAATCTTCTTCTTGAAGATCCATTTGCACTCGATGGCTTTTACACCAGCGGGTAAGTCAACCAACGAAAACACTTGGTTGACCGACATGGAGTCCATTTCGGAATCAGTGGCCTTGCGCCACTTAGAGGAATCTGGGCCCATCATGGCTTGATTGAAGTTCGATGGTTCATCACCATCAATGATCAAAAGATCACGACAGTCAGTCACGAGGAATCCTTGATATCTCTCGGGTTCGTGACGGATCCTCCCGGATCTTCGAACTTCAGGTACTACAGGTTCAGGCTCTACAATTTCTTGTAGGTCCTCCTGCTGCTCTTCCTCATTAGGTTGAGCAGTATCCTGTTCATCTTGAATTTCTTCAAGCAGTACCTTACTCCCACTGTCTTTCTTAGAGAGAAACTCCCTCTCAAGAAAGTTACAATCCCGGGCAACAAAGATCTTGTTCTCGGAACGTAGATAGAAGTAATAAGCCTTGGCTTCCCGTGGATAACCAATGAAGTAGCATTTGTCAGATTTTGGTGTAAGCTTGTCTGAGATCAATCTCTTGACATAGGCTTCACAACCCCAAATTCTGAGATAAGACAGCACTGGAGCTTCTCCAGTCCATAATTCATATGGTGTCTTTGCTACTGCTTTCGATGGCGCTCTATTTAGAGTGAACACTGCTGTTAGCAGAGCATATCCCCAAAGGGATATTGGAAGGTCTGTGTGACTCATCATAGATCGAACCATATCCAATAAGGTCCGATTTCTCCTCTCAGACACACCATTCCATTGAGGTGTTCCAGGAGGAGTGAGTTGGGATACGATCCCACACTCTCTCAGATGATCACAGAATTCTTGGCTTAAGTATTCTCCTCCTCGGTCGGACCGAAGAGCCTTAATGCTTTTGCCAAGTTGGTTCTGTACTTCATTTTGGAATTCTCTGAACTTCTCAAAAGATTCAGACTTATGTTTCATTAAATAAACATATCCATACCTACTGAAATCATCAGTAAAGGTAATGAAGTACTGATAGTTTCCTCTTGCACTTTTGGACATTGGGCCACACACATCAGTGTGTATCAGGCCCAATAAGTCACTGGCCCTCTCGTTAGGTTTATTAAAGGGGGCCCGTGTCATTTTGCCCATCATGCAGGATTCGCATTTCTCACATGACTCAAAGTCAAATGAGCCAAGAAGTCCATTCGAATGGAGCCTCTTGATGCGTTTCTCGCTGATGTGCCCTAAACGACAATGCCATAGAAACGTTCGGTTCTCCTCATTAGGTTTGAACCGTTTAGTATTAATGTTATAAATTGGCGCGGATTGATCGAGTATGTAAAGCCCATTCATAAGAGGGGCAGAACCATAGAACAAATTGTTGCGATTGAAGGAACATAATTTATTCTTAACTGAAAAATCATAACCTTCCAAATCCAACAAAGAAATTGAAATAATATTTCTGCTTATAGCAGGTACAAAATAACAATTATTGAGTTCTAAAATCAATCCCGAAGGTAAAGACAACAAGTAAGTGCCTACAGCTAGCGCTGGAACTTTCGCTCCATTCCCAACTCGTAGCTCCACTTGTCCTTGCTTCAGCCTTCTACTGTTGCTGAGTGCCTGCATATTAGTACAAATATGAGCCCCACAACCAGTATCCATAACCCATGAGGTATTATCAGAAGTAGTTGTATTAACTTCTATAACAAAAATACCTGTTGAAGAAGTCTCATAAGTCTTCTTCTTCAATTCCTTTAGACCTTCCTGGAATTTCTTACATTCTCTCCTCCAATGCCCTGGTTCTTTACAGAACCTGCATATGTCAGTTGGCCCAGCCTTGGACTTGGGCTTGGGCTTTGGCGTGTCCTTGTCCGCGACTTGGACAGCCTTGGCCTTTCCCTTATCCTTAGCAGAGGATTTCTTAAACCCCTTGCCCTTCTGCACCATAAGCACATTGGGGTCCTTGGCGGTTTTCCTCAAATTGGGCTCCGCAGTCTTGAGCATTCCGTGAAGCTCAGGCAATGTCTTACTCAAGCCATGCATGTTAAAGTTCAGAATGAACTGATCATAGCTTGCAGGTAATGACTGCAGAATGATGTCGCAGGCAAGTTCCTGGCTGATTGGGCAGTCGAGTTTCTGAAGATGATCGAGATAACCCATCATCTTCAAGACATGAGGACTCACTGCCGCATTCGCAGCCAACTTGCAGTCCAAGAGGTTCTTAACTGTTTGAAACCTCTCAGTCCTAGCCTGCTCCTGAAAAAGTGATTTCAGGCTTGCCATTATCTCGATGGGTGACAATACACTCTCGAACTGTTTTTGCAGCTCCGGAGTCATTGTCACCAACATCAGGCAATAGGCATCATTTTCATCTGACGAATGCTTTTCCCAAGCATTATGCAGAGTCCTGGCGGCATTGGCAGGAGGCCTCTCGGGGAGAGGATCACGAAGGACATAATCCTTCTTCTCCTGCTTGAGGACTAGCCTCAAGTTCCTTGACCACGTCAGGAAGTTCGTTCCAGTCAGCTTCTCCTTTTCGAGAACAGACCGGATCGAGAATGTGTTTTGTGTGCTTGTAGTTGTCATAGCTGAAATATATAGATAAAAAGGTTATTAGTTAAAATGTTCAATATGATTAATCTCGTATTAAATTTAATATGATTAATCACGCATTATATTCAATAACATAAGTTACCCTCAATAGAATATAATAATTCCAAGATCCACATATAACTAAGATTAAAATGGGCCACTGGCCGTCACCAAACCTTAGCTTATATCGGTAAGCCCTATATCGGCTAATTATATCCGTGATATAACTCTTGGTTGTGAATCTGGGCCCGAGGCCCAATCCACTCTGATGTCTCAAGGCCCGGGACTCCCGATGGCCCAGTCAAGAAAACCAGACTATACAGTCATGTAATCATTAATGTCTGGGACTCCCAATGACATTTATGAATCACAAACCGTCTTATCCACGCAAAAGCAGACACCCTCACACTGTAAGGCCATGAATACAATTGAATGGGCTTCGACAGCTGACATAGAATGGACAAGACATCCAACGCTTGATATTATTTGAGGTTCGTAGGTTTATTTAAAAAAAAATCATTCCCAAAATAGAAGATTACTATTTCGGGAAACTTTCCATTTTTGGAAACCTACTATTTTTGGAAACTTTCTAAAATTGAAAACTTTCTAAAACGGAAACTTTCTAACTTTAGAAATTTCTTTAAAATCCAAAACCCGCAAATCCAGAAACTTCTAATTTAAGAAACTTTCTAATTTTCAAAATTCCGGAAACTTTAATTTAAAATCGACTTTATAATTTTATAAAATAAATTTTAAATTAATCTGAAGAAAGACTCAAATAACTGGCCCAATTGTTTTAACTTCTTGGCCCGAGGCCCAAGAACTGGTCCATGTCCAAGACATGACCCAATTGTCCAATTAAATGACATAACCGGTTTGGTTCATTAAAATTGGTCTAACCAAATTTTAATTACTACGATGACCACAATTGTCAACCGGTTATTTACTAAACCGGATTTTCTCAATTTATTTGGTCCAACCAAATCAAATTAGAAAATCCTGGTTTAGGCACTAAATCCAATAATTCTTTCGACATTGGATTTCTTGTCCCGGTTTAACCAGACTTAATAAAATTATTAAATCTGTTTATTAAACCAGGACGAATTAATTTTAATCAAAATTAAACCGAGCCTTAAACCAACCATGTCGATCGATGGACCAACCGTGTCGATCGATCCATCAACCACATCGGTCGATGCTCTCAGCATCGATCCTGCATCGATCGTGCATCGATCCTGTATCGATCGATGCTCTCACGCATGCACTGAACCGAGTCAAAACCCTAACCGTGTCGATCGATGTGCACCAACCGCATCGGTCGATGCACCAATATCGAACCTGCATCGATCCTGCATCGATCGATGCTTTCACGCGTTAACAGGGTTAACCGATAGGCTGTATCGACCGATCCATGCGATCGTATCGATCGATCCATGCGATCGCAGTCGATACAGACCTCTTGAAATCGCATTCTACCAAATCATATAGCTTGGTTTCTGCAATTTTATGTGTGTTTAGGTTCCAATTCTTGTTACTTAAGTAGTTTCTCTTATCAGTAGTTGATTCAAAACACTTTTAAACAAGAAAACAATCCTAAACATTGAATCTAAACAAGAAAAACCAGAACCTGGCTCTGATACCACTGAAGGATTGTTTAGTTGATCCTGATTCAATTCTTAGATTCATATCAACCTAAACATGCGATCTAGGTTCTTCTCAGAATAGAAACAAATGATGATCTCACCTTATACCTGTTTGCAGCGGAAATAGATGGTATGTCTGAGATCAGAGAAACACCGAGGGATGAATCCTCCAAAGGTTCACACACGCGATCACAGGAAACGGCTGCTAGACCACTAGAGGAATTCGGCGCAGAGAGAGAGAGTTTACGGCTGGAGTGTTAGGGTTAATTGATCAGAAACTCGAGTTTTAGCTTATAAAACTTGTCTGATTTCGTTTGGGCCATTTGGCCCAAACACCAATTAACTAGACGGCATTCGCACACTGTGTCGACCGACACACCTTGTGTATCGATCGACACAGAGTAGCTAAACCGTTTTATTCTCTCTAAGTACAGTAAATGCCTAGCACTTTTACCGTACTTCTGCTAAACCGTTCCTACACATTTTCCTGTTAGCTTAGGCGTGTGACCCATATGGGATCATATAATAAAGGCAATAAGTCCAAGACTTATAGATCATGAGCGGACTCTAGCAAGCCATCATGACCCCCAGTATTATATGACTTATGTCTGATCATTGACATACTCTTACTTTCTAGAGACAGTACCGAGATTACTGGACACAATTCCAACAATTTGGCCCAGTAAGCAGAATTCATATCTCATATGATTTATAATCAAATGAGCCCAAAAGCCCATAACTATGGAACTTCTGAATTCGCTTCACTCTATGTGGTTGAAATGACTATGCTAAGGAAAAATCAAGTTCGAGTCATCAGACTTAAACCGTTTGGTATTTATGTTATATACAGGCATATATTGGTTTGAGATATAAAACCCATTTTCAAAAAGGGGGTGCTACCATGGAATATTTCATCAGGATCAAAAGAGCAAAACTTGTCTTTTATCAAAATGAAAAACATCCAAATTCTTACAAGAAAATGAAAGACATCTCTGCTTAAAGCAGGTACATAGCAGCAATTACTTAATTCAAAAACCAAGCTTGAAAGGCTCCTACAAGTGGAGAATTTCTACGGCTAATGCAGCAACCATTGCTCCATTCCAGACGCGTAGTTCCACTTGTCCTTTCTTCAACGTTCTACTGTTGCTTAGGCCCTGCATATTTCAAAAATATTAGTACCACAACCAGTATCCAATACCTACGTAGAACTTGAAGTAATAACACAATACCTGAAGAAGAAGTTCCGTACATCTCCTTCATCTCTTGTGAATCTTCCAAGAATTTAACGCAATTTCTCTTCCAATGCCCAAGCTCTTCACAGTAGCAGCACTTACCAACATCAGATGGGCCAGACTTGGGCTTATAAGATGACACAGGCTTATCCTGATTCCAAATCTGGATGGCCTTGCCTCCACCCTTGTCTATACAAGATTTCTCAAACCTTTTACACTTTATGATGTTTTGCTCAGCTGTCTTGAGCATGCCATGCAGCTCAGTCAACGTCTTCGTTAAGCCATTCTTGATGTAGCTCTTGATAAACTTATCATAACTTGACGGCAGTGACTGCAGAATGATCTCAGTAGCCAACTCTAGGCTAACAGGACAATCCAGTTTCCCCAGGTTATCAATGTAACCCATCATTTTAATGACATGAGGACTCACTGGAGCATCCTTTGGTAGCTTGCACCCAATGAGAGACTTAACCATCTGGTATCTCTCAACTCATGCCTGATCCTGAAACATCAGTTTCAGGCTGGTGATCATCTCGATTGGCGACTCCATGTTCTCGTGTTGACTCTTTAAGTCCGAGTTCATGGTAGCCAACATCAGACCACATACATCTACCACATCAATATAATGCTTATTCCAAGCATCATATACTGCATGCGAGGCTTTGGTCCCAAGCCTCTCGGGGAGAGCTTTCTCAAGGACATAGTCCTTACTCTCTTGCTTGAGAATAAATCTCAAGTTCTGATACCAATCCAGGAAATTTGATCCATTTAACTTGTCCTTCTCAAGGACGGATCGCAACGAGAAAGTAGTTTTAGACATAGGCTGAAATCTAAGAAAAGAAAATTTTAGTTATGAAGTTCAGGAAATGAGAAATCTTATCTAATAAGAAAACTCGCTTTATATTCAAACAATGTTTCCTCTTTGAATATAATGATCCAAGACCCATACTTCACTAAAATCTGAGTGGACGACTCGCCATCACTCAAGTTTTAGTTATCTAGGTAAGCAAATCATTGCTAATTGTACCCAGTACAACTCTTGGTCGCAGATAAGACAATCCATGTCTCATCCACTCTGACGTCTCTGGGCCCATAACTTCTGATAGCCCAGTCAAGTTAAACCAATCTCTTCAGTCTTGTGATCATTGACAGTCGCACTGCAAGTCTATCAATGATTACCTGCCTTACTCATGTAATTATAGATACCAAGGACTCCAAGACTATCCAACAACGAAACGAGTCTTGACAGTAGACAAGATTGGGCAAGACATCAAGGTCACTTGATATTTAGTTGAGGAAACGAAACTCTAAAAGGTTAGTAAATCAATCTCTCAGGTCATGTAATTGTTGATGTCAAGCACTGCAAGTCCATCAACATAACTACCTGCCTTACTCATGTAATTGTGGACACCAAGCTCTTGGCAAGACTATCACAACAACGAAATGAGTCTTGACAGTTGACCATATTGAAAACTAATCTTTGATCTAATACACATCCAATGTGTATTCAATGGGTTCAGAACATGTATAACTTCTAATAAGTGTGTTAGGTCGAGTTTGGTTTTTTGCAAATTCAAGGTTCAATAACCAGAATTGTGAGCAATGTGTCGATCGACACAGACCATGTATGTCGATCGATACCACCAAACAAACCGAACTGCAATAATCGGTTAATCACTGGTCAATCCAATTGAACCGAAATTAACCGGTCAAACCGGTTTAACCAATTACGATACCGGTCAAATCCAATTCAACCGGTTCATCCAATTGAACCGATTCAACCAGTTTTAACTAATCGCGATAACCGGTCCAATCCAATTGAACCGACTTATCCAATCAAACTGATCTTAACCAATCAAATTGGTTTATACTAATTGAGATAACTAGTTCAATCCAATTGAATTAATTCATTTAATTTTAAACCGATCTGATCTTGCTTAACCAAGCATGATAACCAGTTCAATCCAATTGAACCGATCAACCAATCGCAAGGCCTGTGTCGATCGACACAGTAGGGCAACAAGAAATTTTTCCGATCCTTTGATCGTACCCTAAATTTTAATTAGGTTTTCTTCATGTGTCGATCGACACCAGCTTGGTGTCGGTCGACACTTCGCGAAAAACCCTAGCCGCCGATTTCAAATAAACCTAATTCTTTACGATTTTCTACGCTGCATCGACCGACACACTTTCTGTGTCGATCGACACAGAACGAAAAAACTCAGAATCGTTTTCAGAGAAATCGATCTAACATGCCACTTTTTCATACAACACATATGAGCGAATTTAATTCATCAAATTCAATTAGCATGTTCGATTCAATGGAAAACCCTAAGGCTCTGATACCACTGTAGGAACTTGTGTCATTCTATCATCAGATTGAATCCTAACTAGTTCATTATGCCTAGGATCTAGGGTTTATTTAATTGAATCCTTAACGAATGATCTCGTGTTTACCTGGAGATTTGCAGCGGAATGATGAACAGGTAATTGAGATCAAGAGCGCCTCAATTGCTGCGCCTCTACTTCAGTCCACACGCACACAAGCTGGAATCCGCCAGGATGCTAGTGCCGGGAATCGGATCTCCTGGGAATCCCTGAGTTTCTAGTTGGCTAGGTTTTGTTTCTACAAAACAGCAACGACGGCTCATTTTACAGGTTGTGCATATAAGCTTATATATAGACCTCGGATGACAAAAACCGTTCATTGGATCAAAACCCAAAACGTTTAAGTCATAAACCGAAACATCAGTTTCGGAACCAGCCTTGTGTCGATCGACACACCCAATGGTGTCGATCGACACACCTCTTAAAACTCGATATCAATGTGTATCCAATACACATTGACCAGACCATATGCCAATGATCAATCCCATATAAAGTGTATCTAGCTTGCTTAGGTGTGTGACCCTGTAGGTTCACATAATACTAGCAATGAGTTACAACTCATTTGTCATAAGCGGCTTCTAGCAAAACATTATGACCACCTAGTATCACATGAATTGTCCGATCTCGACAATACAACTATCATGCAGAGTAAGTACAATATGATTTCCGGACATAATCCCAACAAGTTATTGGTGAAGAGTCACAAGTTGAATAGGTGTATTGGTTTGGTTTACATAACCGTCTGTTTAACACAACCGTTCGTCTTATATAAAAAGATCGAGTACAATCTATAAATAGTGTGCGATTGTATGTGAACAAAGTGTCCGTAAAGTGTGTAACACAATAAGTAACGTGTGTAACACAATCAGTTGAAATCAATAAAGTTCAGTTTGTTTTTATTTCGTCATACTCTGTTTTCTCTATCTCAAAATCCCAACAAGGCTGAAGTCCCCTTTGCCATCGAACTTGTCCATCTCGAACTTGGCCCGAGTTGGATCCATGACTGCATAACTGTCTTAACCTCCACAATCAACCAGGAGAATTTCTCATGATCTGTTGATGCAAGACTTAAGATAAGACCATGAACTCCTTTCTTTCTTAACAACATGAAATCGATTAGTCTTATACCTTAACCAAAGAGTTCTGATACTACTTGTTGAGGATCAAACTAACAAGGCTAACTATTTTGCTTTCGATTTTACAGGTAATTGCACGAATCAAGAAATAAAATACAAAGAACACAAGATGATTGTTCACCTTGACTTCACCACTAACATCTACGTTTTAGGGGAGGATCGGTATTCCTCAATTGCATCCACTATGACAGAGAGAGTACAATGGCAATTTTGATCGAGAATGGTTCCATCACAAATACACCAAGAATCGTGACAAGTTACAAACAATACTAAAATCTCTAAGAGATTCAGACTATACGAAGCTTTTTGAAGTGGTGAACTCACTATCTCTCTTTTCTCTAGTTCTTAGTCACGATCAATATCTCTACTGTTCACTTGTTCTGATTTTTTTTTGCCTTCCTGTATTTTTTTAGGTTAAGATAAAGGTCGTTATAACGTCTTATAACAAACTTAATTGAGCTAGTGGGTTGAAGTGTATGCATAAAAACATTCGGTCCAACTGGAGATTTCTTAAAGACCCCCCCCCCTTTTTAAAAGAATAGAATCCTCTCTATCTAGCTAAGTATCCAGTGTACGATAGTAGTTTAGAATTTTTGAACTGTTATCAAAGATTAACGAGTTGAGTAAATATAATATTAAAGTGAGAAAGTTCCCAATCTCTTCATCCCCCTTCCAATGAGCCACGAACAACCATACCCAGCCGTTTCAAGTACGCCAAACACCACTCCATCGTCCTATAAATACAACCCTCATACCGGCAACCACCCTCACGCTCTATTCACAATCTCCCACTCGATATTAACCTGCCCCTAAATACGTATGTTTATACGTAGGCTGGCCATGTCTCTCGATCGGTTCATCACTTCCGATCTTCTTCTTCACAGATCCTTATTTTTCAGAAGAAGCGGATTTGATAATCGATTCATGGCTCTTCTTTGTTTTCTTTTTTTGTCTTTTGTTTATATTTCTTGTTGTGTTGGGAATAAAGATCTGATCATGTTCTCCAGTCTTTCGGATTAGTTTTCCAGAGTTCGTTCCGGTTTGTGCTTGATCTGTTTCGAGTCTCTAGATCTTGTCTTCCCGGTGTTTCTTCCCGACGGCGAGACCGTTTCTCTCCTCTGACTTTTGGCAGAGCCTCCTCGGTCTGAGTCTTCCGGCGAGTTCATCGGAGCTTCTCTTCCTCTTCACGCGTCTTCTTTGTTTGTTGGTCTTCTGGTGGCAGATGGGACCGACAGCTGGGATTTTGTTCTATAGAGATGGGTTCGCGGTTGTGGTGGTGGTCTTGACGGTTCCTCCGGTGTCTTTGTCGGCGACTGCATGTCGGCTTCTCCCCGGAGATGAAGCGTGGATTGCTTGATCTGATCCGTCATTTGGTTGGGCCTTGTTGGGCTAGTTTGTAATTTCTCTGTTTGGGCTTTGATTTCTGTATACCCAGTTGATAGATTCCCGGATAGGATTGACTCTTTGATGGATCGATTGATAAACTGATCACGTATCAGTGGTGGATCGAAGGAGACCGTCAAAGGTTGCGGATGGCCTTTGGTATTCCCCAACTTCAAAGAGAATCGAAGAAGTAACCCTTGACTACGATCTCTAGGAAGGTTTGTTGCTTTGGAAGTAACCCTTGCCAAAGAAACGAAAATGTTCAACAAGAACAAAGAGATGAACTCTCAAATAAAAGAAGAAAAATCGATTGTTTTCAATTGATCAAAAGAGTTGGGTATTTATACAACTCTAGAATTCAAAGAGACTAGAAAATAAACTACTTAGGAAATGTGAAAAACAATAACTAAGAAGACTTTGACCAAAGACTAAATTAATTGGAGTCAAGAACTCTTCGGATTCAGCAAAGTCCTTAGAATGACCCTTCGGCCGCCTTTCCTTCCTTGGTGCGGTCATGGTACGGCCCGGATCATGCACACGGACGTTTCCTTGGACATCTCGTGATCGGGTCGGACCATTTGTGAAAGATCACGACCAATCTTCTTCCTTAGTCCTCTGGCACGTTCCCTTGAAGTTTGGTCGGAAGAAAAGTCGAATGGGTCGAGAGAATTTGAAGTTGGTTCGTCCGGGGACTCGTCTCGGACCAAAAAGGTAGCGTCTCGAACCACAGGTGATTCGGCTCGGACCAATCCAATTCTGTCTCGACCATTAGTCTTAAAATAAGATTTGGGTCCGGAAAGAGATCGTCTGGGTCGTAAGATTCGGTCGTCTGGTCGTGGATCCAAGCGTAGCTTCAATTCGGGTCGCGTCGGGTCGAGGCGGTACACGGCTGTTCGGTCACTGCGGACGGTTGGACGTTCCTCACGGATGGTTGGACGAACCTCGGTTCCTCCTTGTTCCAGCTGTGTTCCAAGCGGTTCCTCATCATCTGAGCTATCCTGATCTGACGTCCTAGCTCGGAATCCATCATTCCCCTCCTCTTGAAAAGGATTTGTCCACAAATCTGGAGTATCTGCATGAAAAGGAGATAGATCAGCAATGTTGAAACTAGAAGATATGTCATACTTACCTTGAAGATCGAGTTGGTAGGCATTGTCATGGATCCTCTTGACAACCGTGAATGGACCATCCTTCCGGGGCATAAGTTTTGACTTCCGTTCCTTGGGAAACCGTTCCTTCCTAAGATGAATCCAAACAATATCGCCCGGCTCAAAGATCATTTGTTTGCGGCCCTTGTTAGCATACTTCTCGTACTGCTTTGTCTTGGCCTCGATGTTGGCACGGACCTTCTCATGTACCTGCTTGACAATTTTGGCTTTCTTTTTCCCATCCAAACTTATCCTTTCATTCACGGGCAAAGGCATTAGATCAAGTGGAGATAAAGGATTAAAGCCATAGACAATTTCAAACGGTGAGTACTTAGTAGCAGAATGCATAGAATGGTTATAAGCAAACTCAACATGTGGTAAATTCTCTTCCCAAGTCCTAAGATTCTTCTTAACAAGCGATCTAAGCAAGGCTGAAAGTGTCCTATTTACTACTTCCGTTTGTCCATCAGTTTGAGGGTGACAAGTAGTTGAAAACAAAAGTTTTGTACCAAGCTTAGTCCACAATGTTTTCCAGAAATAACTTAAGAACTTAGCATCACGATCAGAAACAATGGTCTTAGGCATGCCATGAAGTCTAACTATCTCCTTAAAGAACAAGTCGGCAATGTGAGATGCATCATTGGTTTTCAAACAAGGAATGAAATGAGCCATTTTCGAAAACCTATCTACAACCACAAAGATCGAATCCTTACCAGTCCTAGACTTAGGCAGACCAAGAACAAAGTCCATAGATAAATCAGTCCAAGGATGAGATGGAATAGGAAGAGGAGAGTACAAACCCTGAGAGGTGTTTTTGGACTTAGATTCCTTGCAAATGATACACCGGCTGCAAATCCTTTCCACATCCTTCTTTAGGCTCGGCCAATAGAAGTGATCCTCAAGTACCTTCAGTGTCTTAGCCGCCCCAAAATGTCCCATCAAGCCTCCTCCGTGAGCTTCCCTGGTAAACAATTCCCTCAAAGAACAGTGAGGTACACACAACCGATTATCAAAGAAAAGGAAATCTTCTAAGATAAAGTACTTGCCGTGGCCATGCTTTTTACAAGCCAAGAATGGTTCCCTAAAGTCAGAATCGGTTTCATACAAGCCTTTTATAAATTCAAATCCCAAGAGTTTGGTTCCAAGAGTGGATAGGAGTACATACCTTCGGGATAGTGCATCGGCCACTATGTTCTCCTTACCTTGTTTGTACTTAATGACATATGGGAAGGTTTCTATGAATTCCACCCAACGTGCATGTCTTTTGTTCAGCTTTTGTTGTCCCTTGAGATGTCGAAGAGATTGGTGATCAGTGTGAATGACGAACTCCTTAGGCCAAAGGTAATGCTGCCACGTTTGAAGTGCCCGCACCAATGCATAAAGCTCCTTGTCATAGGTGGGATAGTTGAGAGTAGCACCACCTAACTTTTCACTGAAGAATGCAATGGGCTTTCCTTCCTGCATAAGAACAGCACCAATACCCACACCTGAGGCATCACATTCAATCTCAAAGGTTTTAAGAAAATCAGGAAGAACAAGTAATGGAGCTTGAGTTAACTTCCCCTTTAGAGTCTGAAATGCGTCCTCCTGAGCTTGCTCCCATTTGAACCCAACGTTCTTCTTGATAACTTCAGTGAGAGGAGCAGCAATGGTACTAAAGTCCCGGACAAAGCGTCTGTAGAAGCCGGCCAAACCGTGAAAGCTTCTGACCTCTCCAACGGTTTTGGGACTTGGCCAATCTCGGATTGCCTTGACCTTCTCCTCATCAACTCGGATGCCATCTGCTCCTACAACAAAACCCAAGAAAACTAGGTGATCCGTTCCAAAGGTGCATTTCTTAGCATTGGCATACAAGCTTTCTTTTCTAAGTACTTCCAAGACTTTCTCTAGATGTCTAACATGTTCATTCAAACTCTTACTATAGACAAGAATGTCATCAAAGTACACAACAACAAATTCACCAATATAAGCTCTAAGAACATGATTCATTAATCTCATGAAAGTACTTGGTGCATTTGTCAACCCAAACGGCATAACTAACCATTCATACAACCCATGTTTAGTTTTAAAGGCCGTTTTCCACTCATCCCCTTCTTTCATACGAATTTGATGGTATCCACTCTTAAGATCTATCTTAGAAAAGATTTTGGAACCATGCAATTCATCAAGCATATCATCAAGACGAGGAATAGGATGGCGGTACTTAACTGTTATGTTGTTGATGGCTCGGCAGTCCACGCACATTCTCCAAGTGCCATCTTTCTTTGGGACAAGTAAGACCGGTACAGCACACGGGCTTAGACTCTCTCGGATGTATCCTTTCTCCATCAGGTCGTTCACTTGTCTCTGTAGTTCCTTGGTTTCAACCGGATTGGTTCGATAAGCAGGACGGTTTGGAAGAGACGCTCCCGGCACAAGGTCGATTTGATGCTCAATCCCACGGATGGGTGGCAAACCGCTAGGAGTCTCTTCAGGGAACACGTCACTGAACCTGTTCATCAAAGCTTGAAGTTCACTCGGAATCTCCGGTGCTAGGTTAGAAGTCATTAGTGTTTCTTTAAACACAAGTAAGACAAAAGATTGTTGAGAAAACAGATTTTTCCTTACTTGACTTGGCTTGATGTAGAAGTTGGATTTCCGGACCGGTTCCTTGGAAGCTTCCTGTTGCTTCTCTTGTTCTCGGTTCTTCTTGAGTTGGAGCTGATCTTGATGTACTTCAGCAGGAGACAAGGGAACAAGAGTTATCTTCTTTCCTTTGTGATCAAAAGTGTGGCGGTTTGTGCGGCCATCATGAATGGCTTTCTTGTCGAACTGCCAAGGTCGTCCCAAAAGGATATGGCTCGCGTCCATGGGCAAAACATTGCATAGGACCTCATCTTCATATCGGCCAATGGTAATGGGAACCGTGACTTGCTCCTTGACATGTAGTTCTCCTTCCTAGTTTAGCCATTACAACTTGAATGGTCGAGGATGCGGCCTCACTTCCAGTCCAAGTTTCCTAACAAGTACATCACTAGCCACGTTAGTGCAACTTCCACCATCAATAATCAATGAACAAACTTTATCTTTAACAAAACAACGAGAATGAAAGAGATTCTCCCGTTGTTCAAGGTCGGCTTGTTTGGTCTGGACGCTAAGTGATCTGCGGGTCACGAGAAGTTGGCCTTGAGCCGGATAGTCATATGGTTCAGGTTCCTCATCAAAGATCGGCCCTGTATCCTCTGGTTCCTCCTTTTCTTCCTCGGACTCATACTCTCCATTCTCCAACAAGATCATGATCTTTTGGTTTGGGCATTTGTTGGCATAGTGTCCTAAGCCTTGACATTTAAAGCACCTGATGTCTCTAGCTCTGCTCGTGGATTCCACGGCTTTGCCTTTGTCCAAACTAGAAGGAGCGTTAGTCTTAAAACCAGAATTTGTTTGAGGAAGAGTCTTACCTTTGTCTTGGTAGCTAGGTTTTGGAGTGTAGGCCGGTTTAGAGAATCCCCTCCTCTTGACTTGTTGCTCAATCAAGATCGCTTTATGGAGCATGTCCTCGACACTGTCAAAGTCCTGAAGCTCCATTCGGTCTTGTATCTCCCGGTTTAAGCCTGCAAGAAACCGAGCCAAGATAGCATCCAATTCTTCTTCAACGTCCACCTTAAGCATAAGGGTCTCCATCTCCTGGAAATAGTCTTCCACACTCTTGGTTCCTTGGACCAACCGTCTCAGCTTATGGTGAAGATCCCTGTGATAATGTCTAGGTACAAATCTCTTTCTCATAAGAGTGGTTAGTTCATCCCAAGAAGCAATTGGTCTTTCACCCGTTCTCCTCTTAAGAGTCACAACATTATCATACCAATTGATAGCATAACTACTAAATTAAGAAGCGGCCAATCTTACTTTCTTAAGTTCGGAAAGGTTTTGACAATCAAAGACAAGTTCAGTTTTTCTTTCCCATTCCAAATAAGCATCAGGATCGTTCTTACCTTGAAAGGATGGGATTTTGAGTTTAAGATTGCCAAGGCCGTCATTTGGTCTCCTACCAAATGGGTTCTCATCCTCTTGGTTACCGCGGCCTCTCCTTGATCGGACAATGGACCGGTCCTCCTCATACTCCTCTTCATCCTGGTCGTCGGCTGACCGGATGGTCCTTCTCTCGGTCCGGTTCCTTCGTGCGGATCGTTGAGGACGTCCTTGTTGATCCTCCTGGATTCTATCAAGCCGGACGTGTAGTTCCTCCATACGGTCAGTCACTAGCCTCGCCATTTGGTCGCTAAGAGCTTTCATTTGGGCGCGATTCAATCCGCTCCTAGGACTCTCATCCCGTTCTTCTTCACTGCTCACCATGGTTCCCTGAAAACACTTTGAAACAAACGAATCAAAGAAAACACTCTCACTCTCAAGTGTTTAAACTCGCCCACACAAGTGTTTGGTCACTCCGAGTAATCTCTCAATGTTCTTGGCAAACAAACTCAAGCCAATTCCACAAGTACTCCAAGCAACAAGGGGGAAAAGAAGAAGAAGATAGAAAGTTGAAAGATTTTTGGTGGGATTTGTCTTAACCAATTCAAGGCTGGATTTCTCCTCAGCCGGCTGGATTTCTCCTCAGCCTTATGAACTTAAGAACACTCTTTTTTTTTTTTTTTTTTAAACGTTCAAACTCTTTTTTTTTTTTTTTTTTTTAAGAATTGGCCCAAATCCCAGATTACAAGATAGAAAGAAAAGAAGTGTAGATGAAAATGAAATGAGAATTGAGAAGATGAATTTAGAAAGATGATACCAATCAAAGAGTGGCTCTGATACCACTTGATAGATTCCCGGATAGGATTGACTCTTTGATGGATCGATTGATAAACTGATCACGGATCAGTGGTGGATCGAAGGAGACCGTCAAAGGTTGCGGATGGCCTTTGGTATTCCCCAACTTCAAAGAGAATCGAAGAAGTAACCCTTGACTACGATCTCTAGGAAGGTTTGTTGCTTTGGAAGTAACCCTTGCCAAAGAAACGAAAATGTTCAACAAGAACAAAGAGATGAACTCTCAAATAAAAGAAGAAAAATCGATTGTTTTCAATTGATCAAAAGAGTTGGGTATTTATACAACTCTAGAATTCAAAGAGACTAGAAAATAAACTACTTAGGAAATGTGAAAAACAATAACTAAGAAGACTTTGACCAAAGACTAAATTAATTGGAGTCAAGAACTCTTCGGATTCAGCAAAGTCCTTAGAATGACCCTTCGGCCGCCTTTCCTTCCTTGGTGCGGTCATGGTACGGCCCGGATCATGCACACGGACGTTTCCTTGGACATCTCGTGATCGGGTCGGACCATTTGTGAAAGATCACGACCAATCTTCTTCCTTAGTCCTCTGGCACGTTCCCTTGAAGTTTGGTCGGAAGAAAAGTCGAATGGGTCGAGAGAATTTGAAGTTGGTTCGTCCGGGGACTCGTCTCGGACCAAAAAGGTAGCGTCTCGAACCACGGGTGATTCGGCTCGGACCAATCCAATTCTGTCTCGACCATTAGTCTTAAAATAAGATTTGGGTCGGGAAAGAGATCGTCTGGGTCGTAAGATTCGGTCGTCTGGTCGTGGATCCAAGCGTAGCTTCAATTCGGGTCGCGTCGGGTCGAGGCGGTACACGGCTGTTCGGTCACTGCGGACGGTTGGACGTTCCTCACGGATGGTTGGACGAACCTCGGTTCCTCCTTGTTCCAGCTGTGTTCCAAGCGGTTCCTCATCATCTGAGCTATCCTGATCTGACGTCCTAGCTCGGAATCCATCACCAGTTACCTCATCCATCCGGTGCCCGATTGAAGGTGGTTGGCTGGGATTTGCTCGGCAGCGCTCCCGGAGTTTTGTTCCAGGAAGGATGCTTCTTCGCCGGAAAATAAAGTTTGCTCCGGCGAGGTTGATGCATGACGGGATCTATGGAATAACGCCACGTGTCTGTCCTCTATTTTGTCATGACCACGTGTTTGTTTTTTATTCCGCGTCGGTTTCTACTGATAATCAGCCTTGTCTTGGCTCGTCTGACTTTATTCCTATAACGTTCTTCTGTTCTATGTACTCTTGTCCATTGGATTTATGTTATAAAAATCGTAACGGTGTTAAAAAAAAGTGAGAAAGTTGAATACGTTAAAACAGATATAAATCAACACATACATACAGGATATGATTATATATATATATAGACACACCGTAACACACCGCTAAGTCGACCTTGAATAATTCCTTGCTTTGGAATTTAGACGAATCATGCTTTCGTCGCTTTGCCATATTAATTAATAACGATAATTTTTTTTGCTCATATCGAAATATTCAAATATATTTATTTTCTAATTAATGCCTAAATAAGTAATTTCACATTGATAATTATCGTTTCTAGAAACAGTGTTGTCCAATAAGCAATCACTAGCTTTAGCGCTTTAGTGTAAGATCTTAACTCGGTCTATCCTAAGATAGCAAAAGTTTTAGGGTTTTTTTTAAGGGATTCTAAAAGAAGAATTTAAGAACACGGTGAGAATTAGGAATTTAGGGTTTTATGCCTGTATTTCCGAGATGGAAGCCGGTAAACAGAATGTAAAAGTCGACGAAGAGAAATTAGGTTAAAGTCGGTACTCTAAAATCTCTTAGACAAGAATATTATGAAAAGCGTATTCTTATTGAACGATATAAGGTTCCTTTTATAGGATTACAAAGTCGGTTTACTCAATTAATAACAAGAAAGATAATTAAGATAAATACGAATATTTTCCTTATATGTCGTCAGAAAATATCGGGATATTTTCCATATCTTGGTGCCGCCTTTCACCTTAAATCGTCACCTTGATTAACCCTAATGTAAGCCGGTTGCCCCGAGGTCGATTTAACCTAAGTTTTACCGTCTTGGGCCTTTTTCCGACTTTCCATTCTGGGCCGACCTAAAGTCATGAATAGGCCTTTTAGTAAAGTGCTAACATTGACTCCAACAATAAGCCCCCCCCCCCTAGTGTGGCGACTTGAATTAAAGTCGGCATTACGAGGAGTTAACCCATGGTTTAAGAAATGATTTTATAGGCACATATCTTTCATCTGACGGGCTCCGCTTTCTTTTAGGTCCATATCTCATCGGGCCGATCCGGCTTGACTCAGACCGGTGGTAAATTGAGTAGTTAGACTTGAACCGGTGGATATCAGACGAAACCGGAATTGATCTTTTGTTCAATTGATCGGTTAGGTACGAAACACGAAGCGTCACCTAGGTAATTATTGCCTCGAGCTCTGCGCCGTCATTTTCACAATAAATAGTCCCTCCTCACTTCTCACCTCTTCATTTTTCTCAAGTGAAGAAGTTCGCAAGGTAATTTTTCTCTCTGCTAGTATTTATTTTCCGGTTGTCCCTCCGCCGTTGCTCCGCCTTAGGTTCTTAGGATTTTAGATCAAACTTCATTTGTTGTTTGCGTTCTTCGTTTGTTCTTCCGAAAATCATGTCTTTGATCCGTTGCTCGGGGAAGAAAGACAAGGAAATTGTAACTGTCTCATCCACGGATTCTCCATCAAGTCGTCATGTTTCTTCATCCGACTCGCTATCTTCAGGCACTTCTTCCGACTTGAGGAGCCACCCCGTTTATCACAAAGTTGAAGAGCTCCAACGTCGTCGTGAGTCATCTCGTCAGACTGACGCTGCTGAGAGTTCAGGCCGGGATGACTTCGTTATCCCGCAATTGCGAGATTCTGACGGAGATGGGACTGATGTCGATCAGGCCGGTTCTGATGATAATGATGACATTCCTCCTGGGTTACCGGATGTCCCTAGCGAAGTGTTTGGTAACGTTTTCGCGACCCGATCTACCACGAAGTCGGTCATATCTACACTCCAAGGTTGCGGAGCAGATCCGAAGATCAAATTCCTCATTCCCTTTCCAAATGATCGTCTTTGGAATCCTCCAGAGGGATATATGACTCTTTACGAGTCGTATTTTATCAATACCGACACCGGGAGTTGCCGCTGCTGGTTCCCGCTGCCCGACTTGCTAGTCTCCTATTGCCATCGTCGCGAGATTGCTATTTCTCAACTTTCGGCCGTCGCGGTTCGCCACATGGTGGGTCTTCTAGTATTGGGTGCCGAAGCTGATATCACGATAACAGTGAATATATTTGAAGAAATGACGTCAATCAACCCAATGACGTCGAGTTGTCTCCCTTAGTTGTTTCTGACGATCACAGGGAACTTATCATGGCGTCTTGGAATTCAAATTTTGGTAGATGTCGTCCCAAATTTGCCGTTATTTAAATGTGATGATTTACTTAATTCTCTTTTGTTATTGCAGTGCATCATCCTTTCCTCAAGCCGTATCCGGATAACTACTTCCCGATCCTTCAGGAGATCCAGTCTCTCGGTCTTCGCAAGTGGTCAGATCTTTCTCGGGATCGAATAAACAAGACGCTTCCGCGAATATCCAAAGGTTCGTTTTGCCGCCTTGCGACCAACGTTTTTGCTAGTTCTAAAAGGGTAACATTTACTTTCCTCCCTTTATTGTAGACAAGTGGGATACCAAAGCGAAGGTCGCTCCCGAACAGCTTATAAAACCAAAGAGAATGGGCAAGGTGAAGAGAATCGATTCAATCGACTACTCCAAGGAGATTTCGTCCAAGCCTTCTTCATCAATCAAGCCGTTAAAAGAGAAGGACGTACTCCCACTAACTCAAGGCGGTAGTCAGCCTTCTGATATCGGTGAGAAGTCGGCTGCTCGATTTGCGAATCCGTCTTCTAATCTTCCTCCGAAAGTCCCGTCTAAAAAGAGGCCTGCGGAAGATGAGCCGGGTCAGCAGAAGTCGGCTAAGAGGGCATCCAAGGGGAACAAGTCGGTCGAGGACGCCTCTACTGAGATAGCGGCTTCTGATAAACCGGTGAAGCCCAAAAACCCGTGGAAGCGATTCTATGAATTTAATGGGACTGTCACTGATTCGTCCGGCAGTTCAAAACCCTTTGCTTCTCTCAAGGAGCTCGTTTTAGTGCGACCTGGGCGCGAAGTGAAAGAAGGGAAAGTCCGCCCGTCTATTCATAACTTCGCCTACCAGTATGCAAGCGAGGTTCCATTCATTAACAATCCTCGGGCCTGCTTCGACATGCTGACATGCTTGAGAGGAAACGAGTCAGACTGGCCGGTTTTAGAAGAGTTGCCTCATTCAGACGCTATACTCAAGCTAAAACATGCCGAAGCTAATGTAAGTCTCTCTTTGCTTGATTCCGTGTTTTAGTCTGCCGACCTAATCGAGATTCTTTATCGTTTTTAGATGATCGCGGCCTCTAATCGCGTAGCTTTGGAAAGTTCCTGGAGTGCGAAGAAGATGGCCGCCGCGGTCACCAAGCGGGATGATCTTCTTAAGAAGATTAAAGAGGAGAAGAAGGCATTGGAGGTGAATAACCTGGCCCTTGAGGGTAAGTTGAAAGAGGCCGAGGAGAAGTCGAAAGCCGATCTTCTCAAGTTTCAATCAGAGAAGAAGAAGCTGCAGAAGTCATGTACTGATCTGGTCTGTAAGGAGAGGGACAGAGTCGAAGCCGCGGTTAGGGCGAAGGCGCAGACTCATTTTGATCTCTTCCAACGCTACGTCAAGGACCAGGAGGCTGCCGTCGCGCTGCAAGTTAAGCAGGCTCAGATTTCTGGGCTTAAGAAGTGTCTGATGAAATTCAGTGAAGAGGGCGTATCGTTTCCTCAGACCGTCTTGGAGCAAGTTGCCGCCGATGAGGTCACGGTGACTGCGGAACTGGACGAAATGGAGGTAGTGACGAAGGAAGAACTTACGTTCATCCTTTCTCCAGTTCATCATCCCCTTCTCAACCTTTTCCGTGACTCGCCTCCTCCTGTTCCGAGGGATGTCGACCAGTTCGGAACTAATCGAGGAATAATTCCGGAGGCGGTTCCCGCTGATCTTCTTCAGTCTGTGAGCGCAGAGATCGCGGCCCTGGATGGTGCTTCTAAGACGCAGGAAGCGATTGTCGAGAAGGTCCATGATCCAGAGAAGTCGTCGACCGGGGCCGACTAATCCCTTTTATCTTTTTTTATATCGTATTCTGGCTTTGTAATAACTTTTTTCTTTTCTTCTTCTTTTTTGTAAAATTTTTAATCCTCCTTTCTCGAGGAAAGTTTTAAGTTATGCTAAGTTTATCCAAGCCTGATCTTTTATATTGCGTCCAGATGGCAAGTTTTACGCAAACAAAGTCGGTCCAATAGCGACTTTCACTTATGTGAACGTGTTTAAGTCTGACTACTGTATTAAAACCTGTCCCTTGACAAATTTTATATCAATAGCGACTTTCATTTCGTGAATGTAACTAATTCGAGCTACTGTATTAAACATGTTATTTGACAAATTTTAAACAAATAGCGACTTTCATTTCGTGAATGTAACTAAGTCGGGCTATTGTATTAAACTTGTTCTTTGACAAATTTTAAAAAAATAGCGACTTTCATTTTGTGAATGTAACTAAGTCGAGCTACTGTATTAAACTTGTTCTTTGACAAATTTTAAACAAATAGCGACTTTCATTTTATTTTGCCATAAGGCGGTTTGCGAGGCTTATGGGTGCTCGGCTTTATTATAAGGGCGGGCGAATGTGCGAGTCTTATGTGCTCGACTTATTTGTTATCGCCTACCACGAAGAATTTGCGAGACGGATCTCGGCTTATCCTTACCACGATGTGCACCTTGTGTGCAAGGAAGACCACGCCCTTGGCCAGGGGGTATGATGCTAGTGCGAGTCCTTATTGGTTGCCCGGCTTATTGCGAGTTATTTAGACTCGGCTTTGCGAACTAAGGAGTTCGGCTTAGGTTTGCGAGTTGGAACCCGGCTTTTATTTAGTATTAAGAAATTTTAAAAAAAAAATTTGATAAAAGGACTGACCTGATTTGGCTTTTGATTAGCTTTCATGGCGGTATATATTCTGTAAAACTAAAAAAAAAATTATTAGATTTGCGACTGTGCCGATGAGGGCTGCCTACGTATCTCCCGGAGAAGAATCAAGTCGCTCGTAGTTCATACAAGTGGTTTTTTTTTTTCGCCCACCGTGGGGCCACCGTCTTAGAAGTATTCCTTCAGACTTGCCGAATTCCAAGATCGCGGCAAGGCTTTACCCTTCATTGATTCGAGCTCGTAGACTCCGGGCTTGACGACTTTTGTGACTTTGTAGGGTCCTTCCCACTTTGCACCGAGTTTGCCTGACCTCCATTCCTTTGTGTTTTCGTAGACCTTACACAAGACATAATCACCGACTTGAAAATGTCGCTCCTTGACTTTCTGGTTGTAATACCGAGTTGCGAGTTGCTGGTAATTTTGAATTCTAAGTAGAGCTCGATCCCGCTCTTCCTCTATGGTATCGAGAGCTTGGATCAACATTTTTTCGTTGACTTCGGTATGTTGCGGCATAAGATATCGGCGGAGAGTGTAAATATTCGCTTCTGCTGGTACCATTGCTTCCACGCCGAAGGCCAAGGAGAATGGGGTAGCGCAGTTGCGCGGCGAGGAGTCGTTCTATGCGACCAGAGGACTCCATCTAGTTCGTCGTCCCAAACTCCTTTTTTGCTTTCAAGTCGTTTCTTAATGCCGGCGATGATGGTTTTGTTCATGGCTTCAGCATGTCCGTTCCCTTGAGGGTATCTCGGTGTTGACTTACTGAGCCTTATATCCCACTTTTTGCAGAACCCTTCGAAAAGCTTCGAGACGAATTGCGACCCGTTATCTGTAACGATCTCATAAGGCAGCCCGAACCGGCATATGATGTATTTCCAAACAAAGTTCTGGACTTGGACATCGTGAATCGCGACGTAAGCCTTGGCCTCTACCCACTTTGTGAAGTAGTCAGTCATAATTAGTAAGAAACGCCTTTGATTGGATAGTGGTAATGGTCCAACGATGTCCATAGCCCATCTCATGAATGGGTAAGCCGCAGTCGAAGTTGTAAGCAGTTCCGTGGGCCGATGTATGAATGGCGCATGACGCTGACACTTTTCACACTTGTTGGAATAGGTTTCGCAATCGGCTATCATAGTCTGCCAGTAGTGACCGTTCAGCTTGATTTTAAGGGCAAGAGACCTGCCTCCGAAATGGTTGCCGCATTCTCCAGAGTGTGTTTCTTCGAGCACTCGACTTATTTCATCTCCGTGTATGCATCTGAGAAGGATTTTGTTGGCCGAGTATTTGTAGAGGATACCGTTGTGCATAGTATACCGTGCACTCCTGACTTTAAGTCGTCGTGCTGTCCACTTGTCTTCCGGAAGCTTTCCTTCAGTTAGATATGCTCTTATTTCCTATCGCCAATCCTTGTTGTCGTCTGTTAAGAGTGCAATGAGGTCGGCGTTTTTCGCTTGAATACTAAGGCATGCGTCGTCCTCGCCATCCTGTTGGATTGCTACGTCAGATTCTTCTTGATTGCTTTCCGGAGGTGGGATGCTTGGTTCGTGGATTGTTTCTACTGGGATTCGTCGACAGAGATCGGGATTCGATGCCAGAGATGCGAGTGCATCTGCTGGGGTATTTTCTTTCCTTGGTGTTGGTACTGGATTTCTCTCTAGGAAATCCGGCCCATTAACAGACAAGACAAAGGCCCGTAATTACGAGCCCATTCCAGAATCAAAGATAGACGGGAGAGCCAACTCTCTTGTTGGGCCCAAGCAAAGCAAGCGCCTTGGAGAGACCCAGACGATGCCGAAGCCGAAGACAATCGAGCTCGAGCTCGGCATAGGATGACGTGGAGATAGAGCAACTCGGTCTTCGTCAGTTCAACTGATCCGCATAAATCTCGGAGATCGTTACAACGACGAGGCCGAAATATCAGGAC
Organism: Orychophragmus violaceus; assembly: GCA_030180135.1. Classification (NCBI taxonomy): domain Eukaryota; kingdom Viridiplantae; phylum Streptophyta; class Magnoliopsida; order Brassicales; family Brassicaceae; genus Orychophragmus; species Orychophragmus violaceus. The sequence continues at coordinate 13,969,889 of CM058238.1, read as the reverse complement.
GAAGAGATCAGAATCGAGACTATTTAAAGGAAGAAGTGGCGACTCATAAAAGACAATTCCAACCTAGGCTAAGAACACTTCGATTAGATAGCTCGATCCTATACTTTGTACTCTCTTATCGACTGTGTTTGTTCTATCTCGACGATCAATCTCAATAAAGTCTTTGATTCATAGGAAACTATACCATTTCTATATCCAAAAGTCTAAATCCACGAATACAAATTCTTAGTGTAAATCCCGGATCTCACATTTGGCGCCGACTGTGGGGACATTCTATAGCCTTTCCTATCTTAAGAATCAGATCCTAGATCCGATAGATCGAGATGAATCCCGACCAAACTGGCTCTCCCAGCTCCACACCACCAGTTGACCGCCCTCAAACGGTCGACAACGTTCCTCAGAACACTACCGGGGTAAGAAACATGGGTCGGACCGACAGCGTGTTGACGAGCTCTGCCTCAGTCACCACGACCTCGGCACCAGCCGGCTCCGTCGCTCAAACAATTACGACAAGCCAGACTCCGACAAATGTTTTGTCAGGAACTAATGATCCAAGCAGAAACTGGGTGTGGATGAGAAATGACTCAATACCCACCCCAGGAGGAGGATCTGGAGTATCCAGACCTAATTCGCCACTACCTTCTGCTCAACAGAGACAAGGACCAAGCGATCTTGCCGAGATCCGTTCGATGTTAAGCCTGCTGGTAGATCGAACGAGAAACAACGAGGCAAGCTCAAGGGCCCAAGAGGTCGCAAACCGTTCTCTGGCAGCGCAGCTCGAAGAACAAGAGCGGCGCCTAAACGCCCATCTTGAAGAGCTCGCCAGTCAAAGCCAAGGGGGCAGACCAACGCGAACTCCCATAAGTCCCCCACCGTGTACTCGCTTGGACTTCTCCCAAGTAGTAACTCCTCCGGGAACGTCGGGAAATTTTGGTAATACGTCAAATAGCGGCTTCCGCCCTACAATGACCCCTATCGCGGTACCGACCCCATTTGGTTCGAGTTCAATGGTCACAGATCCAACCGGATCAAGAAACCGACCATTACCCGGACCACCACCTTTCCCGAGTAACTCTAACATCCGACCGAGGCAACTAGGAGGTTCTGCCTTCGCCTCGAGCTCGGGACTCCTTAACGGATCAAACTCAGTTCAGTTCCGAACGCCACAGGTCGATCAGACGAGGTCGATCCCAACGATCGATCTCCTCGACCCCATTTTTCCGGAACAAACGTCAGGTCAGGCACAAGTCCAGTTCGCACCCGCAGAAGGCAATGAACACGATATGCTTAGATAATACATTGAACAGGCTAAAGCCCAGTTTAACAGTCTGAGCTCGAAAGTTCACATGGCGACGAGCGCGGCTCCTGACATCGATCGAGTGATCGAAGAAACACAACAAACGTCGTTCACAGATCGGATTGCGTTTGCAAGAATCTGTGAGATCAAGAAAACTAAGTTTCCAGAATTCTCTGGGAAATCAGACCCGAAAGCCCACATCAGGGCATTCCGACTAGCGATGGCAAGGGTGTACCTTACCGATGAGGAGAGGGAGCCAGCCTTCTGCAGGCTCTTCGCAGAAAACCTATCAGGTTCTGCCCTAGAATGGTTTGCCGGACTGGAAGAAAGGTCCATTGACAACTTCACCCAGTTCATGACGGCTTTCCTCAAACAATACTCCGTTTTCATCGAGGAAAAGATTACCGAGGCAGCCTTATTTGGCGTCTCTCAAAAACCCGACGAAACACTTCGCTCGTACATCGACCGATTTAAGGAAATAAAATCCAAAATCGCGAACCCACGAGATGAGGTAGCTATAGAAGCGTTAAGACGGGGATTATGGTTCTCAACCAGATTCCGCGAGGAAATAACAGTCCGCGAACCTCAAACGCTTGATGACCCCCTCCATCGCGCATCGGCCTTTGCTCGCCTCGAGGACGAAACCACGGCCCTCAGGGAAAAGCACCGAAAAGAAAAGAACCCATCGAGCTCGCAGAATTCGAACTCGAAAAAGGATTCCCGTAAGTCAGGGAACGTCAACGCGGTCGAGAGCCCAAAGAGCTCGAAGAAATTTGAGTTCGACAAGGAAAAATTCTGTGATTTCCACAATAAGAGAGGGCACTCGACCGAGGACTGCTATACTCGAGCTAAAGCAGAGGCTCAAAAATAAGAGTCCGAAAGCAAAAAAGACTCCGAGGTCGAGGAGGAAACTCTGTCCGACAAAAAGGAAAACAAACAGACCAAGGAGTCGAACTCCAAAAAGCACTCCCAAAACAAACGGGAACGGTCAAAGGAGCCGGAATCTCCCGAAACACTCCCTCAAGGGTCGCGGAAGCGAGTCGAGTTCATCCTCGGCGAGCTTAACCTGAGCGGTACTCCGGGAGGTTCGGCACTATCCCCGCCTCCGGCTCCTGCCAAAAGTTTACGCTCAAGAATCAATCTCCCTCGTTTCTGCGGGGGGGGGTGGGGGGGGGGGGTGGGGGGGTGTACGGGCTATACCCCCTAAACGAATCAACTTCATCTTCGGTGGCTCCAAGATTTGCCGCGACTCGGTCAATTCGATCAAAGCTCTTCAAAGAAGAGTCGAGACCGACAGAGGGGGAAAAACCCCCGATGTTGGGTCCAGACCACGAAATCATCTTCCACGAGAGCGAGACAAATAATCTCGACAAACCACGCGACGACGCTCTCCTCGTTTGTCTAGTAGTGGTGTACGGGCTATACCCCCTAAACGAATCAACTTCATCTTCGGTGGCTCCAAGATTTGCCGCGACTCGGTCAATTCGATCAAAGCTCTTCAAAGAAGAGTCGAGACCGACAGAGGGGGAAAAACCCCCGATGTTGGGTCCAGACCACGAAATCATCTTCCACGAGAGCGAGACAAATAATCTCGACAAACCACGCGACGACGCTCTCCTCGTTTGTCTAGTAGTGGGAGACGTCGAACTCTCAAGGATAATGATTGACACAGGAAGTTCGGTAGATATCCTCTTTTACGACGCGTTCAAAAAGATGGACTTTAACGACTCCGAGATTGTGGAAGAAAAGACACCACTAGTAGGTTTTGCTGGCGAAACGACATACTCGATGGGCTCCGTCTTCGCCCCAGTAATTGCTGGAGGAGTTTGGAGAATGACAGAGTTCGTCATAGTAGATCGGCCAGCTCCCTATAACGCAATCCTAGGTCGACCATGGATATACGACATGAAAGCGGTACCATCGACCTACCACCAATGCGTAAAGTTCCCGACACCCAAAGGGATCAAAACCATTTACGGAAGTCAAAAGATCTCCCATCATTGTTACATGAACGGATACAAGCAGATCGAGAAATCCCCTGCGTAGCAATTACAGAAAGAGGAGGAGCTCGCCATCATGCAGACCAAAAGGTCGAACGACCCCAGTCAAATAGGACCCCCAAAGGACCTCACGACTCAGGTCTGCATAGACGAGGCTCATCCCGAAAGACTCGTTGGCATCGGAATCGACCTATCAGAGCCAGTTAAGAACGAACTGGTCTCTTTTCTCAAAAAGAATGTCGACTCCTTCGCCTGGTCTTCAGCAGACATGAAAGGGATAAACATCGACGTAACCAGCCACGAGCTGAATGTCGACCCAACCTACAAACCGGTAAGACAGAAACGTCGAAAACTAGGCCCTGAGCGGGCCAAAGCCGTCAATGACGAGGTCGATCGGTTATTAAAAATCGGATCGATCAGAGAGGTCAAGTACCCCGACTAGCTCGCGAACCCCGTGGTGGTTAAGAAAAAGAACGGAAAGTGGAGGGTCTGTGTAGACTCCACGGATCTCAACAAAGCATGTCCAAAGGACAGCTTCCCACTCCCGCACATCGACCGATTGGTCGAGGCCACCGCTGGTAGCTGCTATCCTTTATGGACGCGTTCTCAGGGTACAATCAAATATTAATGAACCCTGAAGACTAAGAAAAGACTTCGTTCATAACGGATCGAGGCACGTACTGCTACAAAGTCATGCCCTTCGGACTGAAAAACGCAGGAGCAACTTACCAGCGCCACGTCAACAAGATGTTTTCGGGACTCCTAGGCAAAACCATGGAGGTCTACATCGATGATATGCTGGTAAAATCTTCGAGGTACGAGGATCACATCCCCCAACTAAAAGAATGCTTTATCATTCTTAACAAGTATGGGATGAAACTCAACCCAGCTAAATGTACCTTCGGGGTCCCTTCAGGAGAGTTCCTCGGTTACTTAGTAACCGAAAGAGGGATCGAAGCGAATCCCAAACAGATCGCAACGTTCATAGAGATGAAATCTCCCAGAACAACGCGAGAAGTCCAGCGCTAGGTATTCCTATACTTTGTATTCGAGAAGTCCTAGGCAACGTTCATAGAGATGAAATCTCCCAGAACAACGCGAGAAGTCCAGCGCCTAACCGGCAAAATAGCTGCTCTGAATCGCTTCATCTCAAGGTCGACTGATAAATGTCTACCCTTCTATCACTTGCTCAAAGCAAACAAAAAGTTCCTTTGGGACGAAAAGTGCGAAGAGGCATTCACTCAGCTCAAAACCTACTTAAGTGAACCACCCATACTGGCGAAACCAGTAGAAGGAGAACCCCTTTACCTCTACCTAGCTGTCTCGACGGCAGCAGTAAGTGGATTCCTGGTTCGCGAGGAACAAAACGAACAACGGCCGGTGTATTACATCAGTAAGACCCTGATCGATGCTGAAACCAGGTACCCCGCCATGGAAAAACTCGCCTTAGCGCTAGTAACATCGGCTCGGAAACTCTGACCGTATTTTCAATCGCACTCGATCATAGTGATGACCTCTCAGCCACTGAGAACCATCCTTCACAGTCCAAGCCAATCAGGTCGTTTGGTCAAATGGGCTATCGAACTTAGCGAGTACGACATTGAATACAAAGCTCGAACATGCCTAAAAGCGCAAGTACTGGCAGATTTCATAATCGAGCTCCCTCCGACTATAGAACTCGACCCGACTTCGGCCCAAAGATGGAAACTCTACGTGGATGGAGCTTCCTCAAGACAAGGGTCCGGAGTCGGAGTGAAATTAGTCTCCCCAACGGGTGAAGTATTAGAACAATCGTTTAGATTGGGCTTCGCCGCATCGAATAACGAGGCAGAATACGAAGCGCTGATAGTCGGGCTTAGACTTGCGATAGCAATAGGAGCCCGAGAAGTAAATGCCTTCAGCGATTCCCAACTGGTCACGAGCCAATATCATGGCGACTACGAGGCCAAAGACGAACGAATGGAAGCATACCTACGGGTAGTCCATACATTGGCCGAACAGATCGAATTCTTCGACCTAACACGAATCCCACGAGGTGAAAACACTGCAGCCGATGCGCTAGCCGCATTAGCATCGACATCAGATCCTAACCTCAAAAGGATCATACCAGTCGAAGGGATAGAAAAACCAAGCATCGACATAGCTCTCAAATCTCTGTCCTTGAAAGAGGACGGGCCCGCTGTGAAGAACGATGTCAAACGCAAAGAGTGTCCCGGAGACACTAATAGCGACATCTTCGAGATTGACGATGATCTTGATCCTAGAAACACCGTATACGTCGCGAACGTCCCCGACGGACCAATTCAAACCGCATCCACTAGTCAGGGACCTGAGCCTAACAACGACGAAGATTGGAGAACTCCGATCATTCGACACATCACAAACGGCGAAGTTCCCGACGGTAAATGGGAGGCGCGGAAACTTAAAATGCAAAGTGCGAGGTACTGCGTCACACAAGGAGAGCTCTTTAAAAGGAGCCTCTCCGGACCTTACCTTAAATGCCTTGACAAAAAGCAAGCCCTAGCCGTGATTACACAAACACATGACGGATCCTGCGGAAGCCATTCCGGAGGACGAGCATTGGCCGTGCGAATCAAAAGGCAAGGCTACTATTGGCCTACAATGGCCACCGAATGCGAATCTTTCTCCAACAAGTGCGATAAATGCCAAAAGCATGCCCCAATTATCCACCAAGCGTCGGAGAAACTTTCCTCTATCTCATCACCATACCCATTCATGCGGTGGGGAATGGACATCGTTGGACCGCTGGTCGCATCTGGCAAAAAGAAAGCCACACATCTATTGGTAATGACAGACTACTTCACCAAGTGGATTGAAGTAGAGTCATACCAGAAAATTAAGGACGTTCATGTTAAGGAGTTCGTCTGGCGAAACATCGTTTGCAGACATGGACTACCCCACGAGATTGTTACCGATAACGGATCTCAGTTCATATCAAACACGTTCAAAGAGTTCTACAGAACTTGGAACATAAAACTGACTTACTCAACGCCACGCTACCCCCAAGGGAACGGGCTAGCAGAAGCAGCTAACAAAGCGATTATGAACGGCCTCAAGAAAAGGCTCAACGAGTGCAAAACAACATGGAGTGACGAATTCCAGCCGTACTCTGGGCTTACCGGACTACCCCCCCCCGCAAATCCACTGGCGAGACTCCCTTCTCGCTAGCTTACGGAATCGAGGCGGTAGTAGCAGCTGAAATTCTCGTGTCAAGCATTCTCAAAGAAGAATGCCCACGACAAGAGGAACTTAACAACAAGATGATAACTGACGAGCTCGACCTCGTCGACGAAAGAAGGAACCTCGCATTAGCCCGACTCAAGAATTACCAACAAGCCGCAGCTCGCTACTATGATTCCCGAATCAAAACTCGAAGGTTTCAAGTAGGAGAGCTCGTCTTGCGGAAAGTGTTCGACCATAAAAAGGAAGAACACGCTGGAAAATTAGGGGCAAAGTGGGAAGGTCCTTACCAGGTCACCGACGTCGTAAAGGACGGGGTCTACCGACTCAAGTCGGTGGAAACCCAAAAGCCCGAACTACGACCTTGGAACATCATCAACCTCAAAAAGTATTTCCACTAGGAGTACATCAACATAATCGAACTACGAAATGGCTTGATCCCCTTAAAAGGGTACGTAGGCAGCTCAACTTCGAGCGCAGCCACCCCCCAAACACAAAGCTCTTACCGAGCTCGACAACTTCTGACGAAGTCATACTAGCTTATCTTTGTGAAATAAAAATAAGTCTTCTAATCGAACGTCTCTTCCTGTTAGAGCCGTTACGGTGATATGAAATTATCTCTTCCAACGGACCAAAGTGATATGAAATTATCTCTTCTAAGACAAAGCGATATGAAATTATCCTTCCCAAGTGACCTGAAATGGCCTCTTCCAAAATATCAAAGCGATATGAAATTATCCTTCCCAAGTGACCTGAAATGGCCTCTTCCAAAATATCAAAGCGATATGAAAATATCCCTTCCGAGCGACCTGAAACGGCCTCTCCTAAAAATCAAGCGATATGAAATTATCGTCTCCAAGTGATATGAAGTTATCTCTTCAAAGCGATATGAAATTATCTCTTCTATAACCAAGTGATATGAAATTATCCCTTCAAACGAGCCACCTAGAACGGTCCCTCCAAACCGAACGAACTGAAATGATCGTCCCAAAAACAAGCGACCTAGAACGGTCCCTCCAAACCGAACGAACTGAAATGATCATCCCAAAAACAAGCGACCCAGAACGGTCCTCCCAATGCGAGCGAACTGAAATGATCGCCCCAAAGAAAGAGATCCAGAACGATCTCTCCAAAAAACATAATTCTTCTAAACCTTACACGGATTAAAAGAATCGGGGGGCTACTCCACCCCTCAAGCAAAACTGCGAGGACAAGACAGCTACTCAAGCATGCAACCTCTACGCACGTTCCAAATCGGATCTTTGTAAGTCTACTTCGATTCGCTTCCATACTTAATACTTCTCTTTTCAGTTCAGCAATCTAGCCTGAATCTTGCACCACAAAGTAGCCACACCTGAGACCATTCCGGGAGAAGAGCTCGAGCTCAAACACAATTAACCTGAGTGTTCGCCAAAAAGAACTACCTAAGGCAAGTAATCTGCTCGACCCCCGGAAAAGTTCGAACTGCCACAGCGGCTCAAATTGTGTGCGGAAGCACGAAAACAGTAAAATCTATGCTAAGGCATGAAAGATTTCGAAAAAGTAATTCATATAAAAAAAAGGACGTGATGTCCTCGAGTTCGAACAAAAGCCCCCTTGGGCAACCAATTTTGAAAAAGAAATAAAAAACCCTCTCGGGTAACAGCAACGACAACTTTTAAAACGGCGCATAGGAGGAGTCGCCGACCTGGTCCTCCGCTCCATCGCCCACCTCTCTTCTCGGCTGAGAGTCGACCTCGTCAGTCATCCCCGGGACGGTCTCAGCTGGGGGAGCAGGCGGAGAACTCGCCACGGCCACGGAGTCCTCCGACATCGCCGGCAAGGCAAGCTTGCCAACGCTAAAGTCGGAGACTGCCGCGGCCTCCATTTCGGCCAAAGCGACTCGTTTCTGCTCAGCCAGCTTAAGCACCTCTCGGGTCATATCCACCTCCCCAGCCGCAATCTCGGCAATGAGCTCGATATTGGCCAAGGTCTCCTGGAGACGGATCTCGGCACTTGTCTGGATTTTTCTCCTCTCGGCTCTCTCTTTAACCCCGGCCAAAATCACCAGATACTGGCCATGGAGTTCTTTCCGAGCCTTACGGAGCTCGGCCCGCTTCGACTCTTCCGCAGTCCAAATTTGAGCCTCGGCGGCACCAAGCTAACAAGACAGCTCCTCCTCTCTGCTCTCGAGATACGCGACCCTTGCTTCCGCGGCGGCATGACCCGCAACCTTCTCCTTCAAACGCTCCTCCCTGGCCAAGGCTTCCTGGAGCTCGGCATTCATTTGGGCAGCAGCCTCTCGAGCAGACTCGAGCTCATAAGTCTGAGCATCCAGAACCTCATTCTCAGACCGGACCGCGTACGCATTCACGGCCTCAACGGCCTGTACAAAAAGACGGTGGTCGCTTAAACGAAAGGGGAAAGGGAAGGATAAAAGAAAGAAAGAAGACCAAAGCCAAAGACGTCTCACCTTCCCAACAGCCGCCATCATCTCGGAGTACTCGCTACCGAGGACCGTCTCCCCAGAAACCGGGAGCTCAGAACCGACGGGCCTAATGCGCCTCAGCAAACGAACCACGCCTTTTGGATCGTCCACAACCGAACACGCCTCTCCCTCCGACCCCTCCGGATCCCTTCCGGCGTCGACTTTACGACGTTTCGGCGAAGGGGAAAGAGAACCTCCCCGACTCCAACGATCCTCCCCGGGCAAGTCCGACCGAGAGTCGCAGAGAGCAATACCTCCAGACTGAGGTAATATCACCTCTCGTTCGACCAAGGGGAGAATCACGCCGGCCACCTCCGTACTCGTCCCTTCTGGGACCGGAAGGAGCGGGGTCTGAGCAGGAGGAGGAGGGAAGGCCGGAGGCGGGGAGGGGCCCGGCCAAAAGCAAAGAGAATAGCATTGCCGAGCTCACCCATCCCGATCTTGTCGACCAGGTCGACCGGGTCCTTCCCATTCCGGCGGCCGCTCACTCTGCGAGATGGCACCTCGCGAGGAGAGGAATTAGCAGCCGAGCTGCTGCCCGGGATGGTTCGAGCTATAAATAAAATAAAAGAATTAGACGAGTCGGAGCGACGACGCAAAAATAAACTCGAATCCAAAACGACTTACCCTCTTCCACCCGCTCGGTAATACGGATCGGAGGCTGAGTCCTTCGGATCGGAGTGGCCCGAGAAGGCTCGGAAGGAAGTGCCGGATTTCGAGGGACCGGCGCGAGACCCGGGAGACCCCGTTCAGGGTTGGTTCGCAGAGCGGCTTGCACACGCCGAACTGTGAAACTGCCCCAATTAACAGCGCCCCTTCTCAGGCGAGCCAGCAGAGCCTCTGTAACCGGATTAGTTGCAAGCGACTCCGGGGCTTCTGCAATAAAAGCCGGACCGAGTAAGGGACGGTCAAAAAAAAAGAGAGAGAGAAAGATACTGAAACCAAGGCTTTACCGACGTTGGACGACCACCAAGACGGGATGACCGAATAGTCAAAATCCCCGACCGAATGATGGGTTATCCTGAAAAAGAAGTATCGGTCCTTCCACACATCTTTCGTCGGAACGTCCTCGAGGACCTTCCCGAAACGAGGCGAAAGGTAGTAAGTCCCCCGGAACTTAGCGTTGTGCTTGACCGAGCAGACGCGCATGAGCTCCTCAGGACCAAACTCGATTCCTTCTTCAGCGGCCCTAACTCCAAGTCCGATGACATACCGGACAAAGTTCGGCGTCATCTGATGAAACGCCAATTGGAGCTGGGCCAGCACCAGAGAGATTAAGCGGGGAATAGGAAAGAAGAGCCCGCATTTATCGAAATAGGCGAACGAAGCGCAGCAATAACCCTCAACCTCGGTTTCCGGCGATATCGCCGGCGACGGAATCACAATATCCACCTCGGGTGGAATCCTGCACTCTCTCCGTAACCGTTCGATTTGGTCTACAGACAAGGAGGACGGCGGATGTGGACCAAACGAGCCCGCCGCTGAGCTAACGCTAGCCCCCGTCGCATCCCTAAAAGTCATGAATAACAGTTTGTCGGAGCAAAGAAAGTGAAAAGTCTTGGAAAGGAGTTTTTCGAGAAAGAAGCGAAAGCAAGAGAAGAAGCGGAAGTGGGGAAGGAAGAAACCACCTTCGGCCAAATTCGAGAGAATTATATAGAGGGAATCGTGTAAAATCTTAACCGCATGATTCCGAACTATTAATAATTACGAGAAAACCGAGGTGATTCGGACTCCTCACTTCCCCCTCGCCAGCCGTTGATCTGAGATCAACGGCCACAAATACGCAGTAATTAGGTCACTTCACCAAAAAAGACGAGCCCGAGAAGACGCTTCGCGATCTTCGAATCTGAGCCGTCGACGATCGACCAGATCTACGGTGAAAGATGGGATTCTAAAAACTCGTACACGCAACGACTGTAGACGCGCTGAGAAGCAGTTCAGTCTATTCCACGCGCTCATTACTAACCATTGGATCAAAACGAGATCAACGGATGGGGCGAAAATAATCATTAGATTCGCCATACCCGAGGCACGCGCCTCTTCCCAAGAACGTCCACCGCCCATTAACCTCGACTTCTCGAATTCAATGGGCTGGGGGCTATTGTTGGTACTGGATTTCCCTCTAGGAAATCCGGCCCATTAACAGACAAGACAAAGGCCCGTAATTACGAGCCCATTCCAGAATCAAAGATAGATGGGAGAGACAACTCTCTTGTTGGGCCCAAGCAAAGCAAGCGCCTTGGAGAGACCCAGACGATGCCAAAGCCGAAGATAATCAAACTCAAGCTCGGCAGAGGATGACGTGGAGATAGAGCAACTCGGTCTTCGTCAGTTCAACTGATCCGCATAAATCTCGGAGATCGTTACAACGACGAGGCCGAAATATCAGGACGAAGAGATCAGAATCGAGACTATTTAAAGGAAGAAGTGGCGACTCATAAAAGACAATTCCAACCTAGGCTAAGAACACTTCGATTAGATAGCTCGATCCTATACTTTGTACTCTCTTCTCGACTGTGTTTGTTCTATCTCGACGATCAATCTCAATAAAGTCTTTGATTCATAGGAAACTATACCATTTCTATATCCAAAAGTCCAAATCCACGAATACAAATTCTTAGTGTGAATCCCGGATCTCACACTTGGTATCTGGACGATATCAAAAAATTCAAAGGAGCAAGTAAGGTCTAATTCCACCTTTCGATAAGCCTCCATTCGCTCGTTTTTAGCTTCATAGTCTCCGTTGATTTGATTCGCGACAAGCATGGAGTCGCAGTGTTCCAAGAGGTGTCGCGCTCCGATTTCTTTGGCTAGTCTAAGACCGGCTAAGAGAGCCTCGTACTCAGCTGTGTTGTTGGATGCCGTGAAACCCAGTTTGAATGATTGCTCTATTACTTCTCCGGTTGGGGATATGAGGCGTACTCCTACCCCGGCTCCTTTCTTTGACGAAGCACCGTCGACAAACACTTTCCAGTTTTTATCTTCCACCTGAGTATCGACATCGAATTCAGGTGATAACTCTACAAGGAAGTCGACTATTACTTGTGATTTGGCGGTCGTTCTGTTTCTGTATTCGATGTCGTACTCGCTCAGTTCTACTGCCCATTTTGCTAAGCGGCCAGACTGTCCTGGGCTGTGTAAGATTGTCCGAAGAGGTTGGCTACTCAACACGGCAATCGAATGTGCTTGGAAATACGGCCGTAATTTTCGTGCCGAGATAACTACTGCGAGAGCTAGTTTTTCCATCGCGGGATATCTGGTCTCGGCTACGTTCATCGTCTTGCTCACGTAAAATATTGGCTTTTGTTCGCCTCGGTCTTCTCTAACTAATAGACCGATGACCGCAGTTATTGAGACTGCGATGTATAGGAAGAGTGTCTCGCCGTCTTCGGGTTTCGATAGTATTGGCGGGTTCAATAAATAATCTTTGAGCTGGATGAAGGCTTCCTGACACTTATCGTCCCAAGCGAACCTTTTATTTCCTCGGAGGAGTTCGTAGAATGGCAGGCATTTATCGGTTGAACGAGATATGAATCTGTTTAGTGCGGCTATGCGACCGGTTAGATGCTGGACTTCTCGTGTATTCTTGGGAGATGGCAAGTCGATTATGGCCGAGATTTGTTTCGGATTAGCTTCTATCCCTCTCTGGGTTACCACGTATCCGAGGAACTCTCCTGATGTCACTCCAAACGTACACTTTGCTGGGTTGAGCTTCATTCCATAACGGTTGAGGATGTTAAAACATTCCTTCAAATGGCCGACATGTTGAGAAGCGACCAAAGATTTGACCAGCATGTCATCTATGTAAACTTCCATTGTCGTGCCAAGTTGTCCTGCAAACATTCGGTTGACCAGTCGTTGATATGTGGCACCGGCATTCTTGAGGCCAAACGGCATGACCTTGTAGCAGTAAGTACCGCGTTCAGTGATGAATGCCGTCTTCTCCCTATCGTCCGGGTTCATGAGGATCTGATTATATCCTGAGAATGCGTCCATGAACGATAGTAACTCGTTGCCGGCTGTTGCTTCAACAAGTCGATCTATGTGCGGTAGTGGAAAACTATCCTTTGGACAAGCCTTGTTAAGGTCCGTGAAGTCGACACATACTCTCCATTTTCCGTTCTTCTTCTTGACAACGACTGGGTTGGCTAGCCAATCGCGATAGTTCACCTTTAGCTTGAATTGAACCGGCGTCCAGCAATTTCTCTACTTCGTCATTGACCGCCTTAGCCCTTTCGGGACCGAGCTTACGCCTTTTTTGTTTAATCGGCTTGTAAGTCGGATCAACATTGAGCTCATGAGTTGTAATCGATGGGTTGATACCCTTCATGTCTTTTACTGACCACGCGAAGTTCGCCACGTTTTGTTGTAAGAAGGTGATCAGTTCCTTCTTGATGTCTTCGGGTAGTTCCGCACCGATTCCCACATACTTGCTTGCGTCTGAGTCGTCGATGATGACTTGCTGGATGAGTTCCTTCTCGGGGCCTTTTCGTCCTTGTTCTGTATTAATCATACACGAAGGTACTCTTATCTTATGTTCTCTTGCGAAACATGACCGGCTTGCTCTATGGCATCCTTTGACCGTTTGGATTCCCTTGGGCGTTGGGAACTTTAGACATTGGTGATACGTCGAGGATACCGCCTTCATGTTGTATAGCCATGGAGTGCCGAGGATAAAATTATAAATGGTTGGTTTGTCGATGACATGAAACTTAACCATTTTATTAATTCCCCCTGCGTAAATCGGTAGTTTGATGGTCCCAATCGTGTACGTCGTTTCGCTTGTGAAACCCGTGAGCGGTTTTGCTTTCTGCTTAATGTCTTCCTCCTTTATTCCCATCTTTTTGAGCGTGTCTAAGAAGATCAAATCAATTGAGCTCCCGGTGTCTACTAGTATCCGAGATACTTGACAGCTTCCGACTAACAGTTCGACTACTAGCGGATCATTGTGAGGGTAATGAGTTCCATAGAGATCTTAGTCGGTAAAGATGACGGGAGGATCGTCTGACAAGATCGGCTGAGGCGCCTTTTGCGCGGCTAATGCAAGGCGTTCGTACACCTTGATTGACCGAACCGAGTCGTTTACGGAGATTAGACCGCCCATGATCATGTTGATTCTTCGGACGGTTTTGGGAGTTTCCTCTTCGTATTCCTCCTCATCTTCTTCTTCTCGGTTACGCTTCAAAGATATGCTTTTGATGCGCCGCTGTTGTTTGGGTGCTTACTCGTCAACTTTGCCTTCCTCATGTCGCCCAGATTCTTCTTTTTTTAACCTTTCGATTGCCGCCTTGATTTCTTCATCTGAAAGCCGGGCATAGAGTCCATTTCTAGGGTTCCGACATTCGACAGTGTCGTGCGATGTAGCTTGATGGTATTCGCAGTACTTTTCTCCCGTAACGGGAGCGGCTTGATGTGCCTTTCCTTTTCCCTCTTTGTTTCGTTTGTTCCAAGGTTTCGACGATCGGGACTTGTCAGCGTTGTCGACAACCATTGTTGTCTTGACCCCTTTATCGTAATGTTTCCTAGGTTCCTTTTCCTCCTTTTTGTCGGACTGTTTATTCGTGCCGAACTTCCTTGCTAGAGCCACCTTCTTTTCCTCTAGTTCCACAAATTTATTTGCTCGGTGGAGGGCATCTTCGATGGTTAATGGCGGATTAACGACCAAGTCTTGGAAGAAAAGAGATTCGTGCCAGACGGCGTTTGTTAGTGCCGCGATAGTGAACTTATCTGGGGCATCAGCTCATGTCATAGTCGCTTTGAATCGGTCTATGAATGCTTTTATTGTTTCCTTCTTCTCCTGCGTCATGGCCATTAGTGCGTTTAGCGACGTGTCTTTGCTTACGTAGGCAAAGTGATGTCTCACGAACGCTCTCGTTAGATCCGAGAATTCGTTGATCGACCTGGGCGGTAGCCGAGAAAACCAGGTCAGTGCGTCTCCTTCCAAGGTTTCGGCAAATAATTGACAGAGGCCGATGTCGCGTTCTCTGGATGATGTGAATCGGGCTTTTGCTGCCATAATCTTGAAAATCGTCAGATGGGTGGTGCGGTCCTTCGTTCCGTTGTACATAGGAAGTCTGAGTTTCTCCTTCTGACGTATGTACGTGTCCGTAATGCGTGACGTGAACGGTGTTCTTCGAGTCTCCTCAATGATTCGATCGATCTCAGGAGCGGACCCTTTAACGCTATGAACTTCGCCTTTCAATTCTTTCAAGGTATCTCTGAGTTCAGTTAGCTGCTTCTCAACTTGGTTACGGCTTGCTCCGCGGGTAGACGTCTTGTGAGCTTCCTCGTGGGATGTACCTCGCTCATGGCGATGGTTATCCCGGTGTGAGTCGTCCTCATGTCGTCTATGACGCAAGCCTCGATCATTCCGTATCTCTTGATCATCTTGCTTATCCTTGTCGGGCGAGTACCTTGCCTTGTACCAGTCGTCTTCCTGCTCTCGGTGTGCATTCCGTTTGAGTTCTTCTGAGTCCCTTCGATGTGAGCTTCGTTCACGTTTATCTTCATCGTTTTCTCGGCGTGAGTTGCTTCTGGACTCGCTATCTCGGCTTTGTCCTTGGAGGTCTCCTTCAGGTGTATCGTAGATCAGTCGTCTGGCGACTTTATCTTTTACCTTTGGAGGTACTTCTCGCTTGGATTTCCTTGATTGTTGGTCTGAATGGATCCGTGCTTGTTCCGTTTGCAACAAATCAATTCTTTCCGAAAACGTTTTGATCAAATCGTTCTGTGAATCGATTTTGGCCATTAAAGTAGCCAGAACTTCGTCTTGTTTGACTTGCTCTGTCGTTTCGCTGAGTGACGGGGCATGTTTACCATCATCTCGAGCTTTCTTTGATTTAGCGGCGTCGCGATGCTGTTTGTCGCTGTGAGCCGCGCGGTCGTCTTCATGATCACTTTGGTCGTAATCACTTCCTTCGTGATCACTTAGTTCAACCCTTGGGTTTTCCGGATCGATTTCGTTATTGTTTCCCGTCATCTCATTCAGAAATTTCTCTTAGAAATCCCCACAGTCGGCGCCAATTGTAAGATCTTAACTCGGTCTATCAAGATAGTAAGAGTTTTAGGGTTTTTTTTAAGGGATTCTAAAAGAAGAATTTAAGAACACGGTGAGAATTAGGAATTTAGGGTTTTATGCCGGTGTTTCTGAGATGGAAGCCGGTAAACAGAATGTAAAAGTCGCCGAAGAGAAATTAGGTTAAAGTCGGTACTCTAAAATCTCTTAGGCAAGAATATTATAAAAAGTGTATTCTTATTGAACGATATAAGGTTCTTTTTATAGGATTACAAAGTCGGTTTACTCAATTAATAACAAGAAAGGTAATTAAGATAAATACGAATATTTTCCTTATATGTCGTCAGAAAATATCGGGATATTTTCCATATCTTGGTGCCGCCTTTCATCTTAAATCGTCACCTTGATTAACCCTAATGTAAGCCGGTTGCCCCGAGGTCGGTTTAACCTAAGTTTTACCGTCTTGGGCCTTTTCCAACTTTCCATTCTGGACCGACCTAAAATCATTAATAGGCCTTTTAGGAAAGTGCTAACATTGACTCCAACATTTAGCTTTCGTGATCGACTAGAGAGATGAGGGTTTCATCAGCCTTATTTCGTCTAAGACGATATATATTTATAATTAAAGACGTCGTATTAAACAAATTAATCAGCTCGATCCATACTATATATTGATACGTACTTTTATTTATATATAGTTAATCATTTCTGGCTTTCTGCAAGTGGTATGTACTCATTTGTATAATCCTTTGCTTCAAAGGGTTTTTATTTTAATCCAACAAATGTTGTATCACTATTGGCTTTTGTGCATTTTAGTTACCTTTAGGCATTTGTATAATCCTTTGCTTCGAATTAAAGGGTTTTATTTTAATCCGACAAACGTTGGATCACTATTGGCTTTTGCTCATTTTAGTTACCTTTACGTGCTCTATCGTCTGCCAAATATAATCTATAAATCCTTTTACAAAAAAAAAAAAATATAATCTATAAATCGAGTAAAATCTATGGACTAAATACGTAAACGGAACTAAGTAAATAATTTATTTAAATTCTGACAAGTGTTACTAAAACACACATATTTTCATTTGTTTCTTCAGTTTTTTTTTTCTACATGTTATCACTCGTGTGAGTACATTCTATGTGTAAAATCTTTACCATGATATACGTTGTCAATAAATAACTTCCTCAGGAAAATAGTGCACGGTGATTAAGCCCATTTAAAACAAAATAAGCCCAGTAAATAACTATTCACCAGCTTTTCTCGTGTTTCCCTGACCCTCCTACAAAACACTCGGTCTGTGAAAGTTGACTTCATGGCTCCCAAATCGCATTTAACCAAGTTTTTTTTTTTTTTTTTTTGCATTTAACCAAGTTCTTTGGTCTTTGAATCCATAATTTGTTTCCCAATATATCTCATGCAATTAGACGTTGATCCTACCATTTTATATCTCGCTAGGCGCTTTTTGAGTATAGTTATAATTTATAAATCAACAAAATAGCTTACAGTGAAAAGTTTTGGAGCAGATAAATATATTCCGTATATTTGTAGAAATGGAACTATGATTTATGTATGTATCAACAACATATTCAAAACACATTACCCGCTAGCTCGATACTTACGTTAAGCCCAAGAGCTAAACGAGGTTGTTGTGGGCTTAATAGCCCAATAAATTACAGATATTAATTGTAGTTTTTTTCTTTGTCAAACAGTTCTATACGGCCTCTAACCTACTTTATCAGATATTGATAGTAGTTCTTCATTCAGAGAAGCGGGACTGGACTATATGCATCGAACTCGGTTGCTATGCAACAAAGACTTGGTGCGAAAGCTATGCATCTGTGTCTCTAACTTTATATGAGATCGATCGAATACACTTTTAGCTTTTTGTTTTCCAATGTTTTTCAAGCTCAAATACCAATTTCAATTAGATCTCTATTTTGGGCACAAACCTCAACACATCCACACGGCTGGCTCTTTTTTTATTATGCAAGTAATTTTCATGTCTAGTGTATTATACAAAGAGTTGGAAAAAAGCAAACAAAAAAGAGCAAGAAAAAGATGAAAAATGAGGATAATTTGCATCTTGTGAGCAATGTCTTGTTTTTTCAGAAGATGAGATACTTACAGTGGTAATCGAGATAGAGTGACATGAATCATGATCACTATAACATTCGATTTTAAAATTCCCCAAGCTTCAAGATCGGTTAATTCTTCGAAGTGATAATCCGATCCAAGCAACACTGTTTTGATATATGAAATTATAGTTGATAAAAAAAAATAACTTAGTATAGAATCAGTTCTATAAGAAAGAAAGAAAAAAAAAATTGACCATTGTAAATATTATCAATCCGTTTAAGACATATCTACTTGCACTGTTTGTTTGCTTATCTGTACTATTGAATCTCATCATCCAGCATTTTAACTATGCTATTCGTTAAGTGAGTTTCCTACTATTCCCCATAGCTGCTTCACTGTTTTTGTTACTACCTGCATCAACTGTTTTACTCTTCTTTTTCACTATCTGCATTAACGGATTTACTCTCTCCTTTTAATGACCAATTTAGTATTTAAATTCATATGTTATTATAAGGTAAATATTTCGTACCATTATAGTACTGTTTCCAAAATCTCGTTACAAGCGCAAATACATTCTCGATTGGGAGGAAGGAAGCTTGGTATCTTGTTTGAAACTTCATTTACCAGGAAACTCGTATTTAGGTTGGAGGAAACTCGTATAAACCTGGGTTACCAAAAAAAAAAAACATTAAATGGAAAGAAAATAGAATGTCTTGAATTTATCAAAAACTAGTCAATGTGGATAATAATTTATTTGTAAATAATAAAAAATAATATACTACTTACTATTTTGTTTGAGTCCCCACGTGAAATTAAAATAGAATGGGTGACTTTAATTATTAGGCCGTTAAGTTGGACGACCGACTGCAACTTTGTTTTTATTTCATTTTTGTTGGCCTTTGTTATGTCATCTTTGATATTTTGTCATACCATTTAAAACCATGCCTAGTTCATCTGATTTCACTATACATTGGAATCTCATAAGTCATAACAAAACAAGAAAACACTATACACAACAAATGTTTTGTTCGATAAAATTCGCTATAAACATGTGCATGCATGTTTTCACTAGGAACATCACACCAGTGTTTCTATTCATTATTTAGATTATATTCTGACCGAGACAATTACCATTTTAAATCCATAGAATTGTACATGTTAATCCATACACATTGAAACAGAGACATGACAACAACAACAAAACAAGATATGAAGAAAAACAACAAGTGTGAGAGGTTTGTGTATTGATAAATCTCAGTCAGGGTATGAGAGCCGTCGATAAATGGGAGAGAATATTTTGGATTTTATGAGCGTATCTATGTCCAGTGACTGACCGTATACAATTACATAATGCAGCTGATGAAAAGAATCATATTAATCCATCTCAACCCTTCATCACAAAATCTCTTCAAGGGACCACATTGATCCATTGTCCGTGAACTCCATGTCATGAAAAGTAAGAAGAACAAAAGTCAAAGTTTAACCTTTTTTCCTTCGTGCAATATATAATCATTTAAATGACAAAAAAAAAAGATATCTATATGATTTTTAAATGACGAAGTAAAAGTCATGGATTCAATTCATTGTGGCCCGCACCAAACAAAAAAAATAATGGATACAAGTAAAATTTAATCATAATGTGGTGGCTTGTAGCATGTAGCCATGTAGGTGGAACAATCACTCATGGTGGTCGTGTGGATGATTTGTATCAACATCAGTTGTGAATTTGTTACCAAAACGTTCCACTATGTATTTTATGTTTGTATTTTGAGCCTTAGACCATGTCCAATGGTGAACTCCCTTGGAGTTTTTTAAAAAAAAATTTAAAAAAAGGACCAATGACGTTACGCCACGTGGCATGAACAATGTAAGAATCGATCCTTATATAAGGATTTTAAGAACCTGTATCTTAACTATTCACTGTGACCCACACAAATATTTTATAATTTTTTTAAGAAACTCCCTCCTTAAGAGCAACTCCATTAGTGAACCCCCTTATGGGGTTCTTAAAAAAAAAATTTTTTTGGGAAACGTAAAAAAAAAAAAAAAAAAAAAAAAGGACCAATCGTTGTGTGACACGTGTCATGAACAGTGTAAGAACCGGTTCTTAAATAAGGATTTTAAGAACCTGGTTCTTAACTATTCACGTGGGACCCACGTGAATAGTTAAGAACCCCAAGCCCTTAAAACCCCTGATGGAGTTGCTCTAAGAACCCACATTTTAAAATGCAAGAACTTCTTAATAGAATTTGTAGTAAAACTGAATTATTTTCAAGATCATTTTACTAGTATGTGCATTTACAAGTTATATACACAATTGATGATAAGTTCAAAAGATAATTTAACTTGTCAATCTAGTCTTACTTATTCAAAATTTTATACATAATCCAAAAACTTTTTAAGATCGATTAATCCTTATTTTTTTGGTTTGCTGTTTTATAAGTATTTAAACACTTTGTACTACGTTTATTATGTCAAAATTAAACTGCAAACACATAAATGTATTTATACTTAGTCTGATCTGAGTTTTGGAGGTCTATTTCAAAACAAAACAAAAACAAAAACAAAAAATATAAAACTCATAATTTTGTAAAATAAAAGTATTTTATAACTAAGATATAATAATAATTCACATCTTCAACTCCATGTCACTTGAATTCGTGATACATCTTTATAGTTTTGAATGATTATTATGATCGTATCGGACTAAATGAAGTGTGGACTAAAACATTAATTTTTAGGATGGACCAAACTTATTTCTTCACTAAAATAGTTTGTATTTGGTTCAACGGATATGTTTGAATTTATTTATATGCACTATTGCGGATTAAAAATTGTGAACAGTATAAAAACAATTTTGACCATTTGTGAACTAATTCGTTCAAACCGCAGCTATCATTCAAGGTCTATGTATCAACTAGGACTTCATGACTGATACATATCGCCTCAACCAACTACATTTGCATTTTCAATACTTTTTGTTAAACTTCGTAAGATTTTCTGTAACCTTGGAAACGAGTTGTTTCTCTTTTTTGACACAACTAATTTTTGCTTTATGTTACTACTTGAAAATGTAGAAGCTGGAGTGTTCGACTAAAAAAAGAAAGGGGCTGATTGTAAATATATCTTTAAAATTGAAGTCAATCCTAAAAATTATCTTTAAAATTTTTTTTTTCTCATTTGTTAATATATTTTTGTAATAATTTGGATATTCATGATAATGTCATCATCAGATTTTTTGTGAAGTCTGATGTTTTTATCAAAAGATAAAAAAAACTTTTCAGAACTAATTTATTTATGAAATTTTCATCTTTTCCAATTCACCAACCACCATTAACAACCAAATTTGAACTTTTAATTCCTTATACAACCAATTTTAAGCCATTAAAGCTCTATAATAAAGTTCACAACCTTGCATTCTCCTATTTCTTCTCCAAATTCATCTTAAAACTCTCTAATTCATTTTTAAAATTTTTAAAATTTTGGATCTAATGCGATTTTGGTTATCATTGCATAAAATGGTTGGATTTGTAATGTATTAGTGTAACTAGAAGTTTTGGGCGCTTGGATAAGGTAAAAACGAGTTCAAAACCAGATTTAGGTGATTTTCACAAGATCCACCGATTTTAAGATTTGTTAACGATTCGGACTTCTCATGAACTCTGATGGAGTATAATGATCGACGAGAGGGTAGTTCTGGTTTTGACTTTTAATTAAGACCTCCAATGAAGTCTTAGAAATTCTTTTAAAAAAAAATATCAGATTTCACCAAGAAATCTAAACAAGTAGAGGGTAATTTTGCAATTGATCGAAATTTATTTTATTATTTAGACTTCTTATGTAGTATCGCCAAAAAATTGAATGAATTTGACCGAATCTTGACTTTTTCTCATACGAAATCTGACGTCTGAAAATAAAAAGTAGTAGAAAGAATAATTGACTAAAATTTTCAAATGTTGGCGAGAATAAGGAAAAGAATCCACACAGCTTTAGAAGTCTGAAATGCAAAACTTTTGTCAGACGGCTATAAAAATATGAAACACCAATTTTGGTCAATGCCAAAAATATCCAAAAATGTGTAACTTTTTACCAGACTTTGCTCGTTGTCTGAGTATCATCTCAGATTGCAATAAAAGTCTGTTCTCAAAACTCAACCCTAAAAATACCTCATACTTTTTGTCAGATTGTAGTAGAATTCTGATAAAAAGTCAAATTTACTCTTTTTATTTTTGGACTTCATAAGCTGTCTCACAAAAAAAAAAGTGTGTCTTGTATGAATGGATGTCAGACTGCTTAATTTCATTTCAATTGCAAAAAGATCCTCTTTTCAGACTGTAATACAAGTGGTTAAAATACTGTCATACTTTTTGGGAAGTCTAAAATGATAAAAAAAAAAAAAAAATTCAAAAATGCATTTTTGTATATTTATGATGAATTTCGTTGATTCAAATTTTTATAACTGTGTGTTAGTTGTGTATGTTCCTCATGTGTGAGTTTTACATTTTTATGTTTGGTAATTATTTTTAATCATTTTTAAAGAATATTGGCAATGTAACTAAGAGAAATAAACTTTGTGTGCTGCCTGAAGACTATAATTAAAGCAATATTCATTTGCACATTACATATAATTTATTTAAACTATTTTTAGCTTTCACATGAGTTATACTTAATTATGTTGCACCGTTATCATTATTACAAGATGATGTGTTATATTTATCTGATAATCAAGTTTTCTAAGTTATTGATAATAAAACTAAGTTTATAAGCTTTTAACTCATAATAATCAGACTTCGTTTGTTTGAAGTATAAGTAGTTAACAAGATTTATGAATTAAAATATTATAATGTCTCATTGTAATTTATCTTTTTGCTTCAAAAATTGTTTCATATTAGGTTGTGACTTTGTTGTGTTGTGACTTAATTGTTTTTGTATTCTTGGTTTACCAAGTTTATGACTTGTGTTTTGTGTTACTTTCGCGTTTTAGCTCATAAGAATAAGACGGCAGTAGAGGTCTGACGAACAGATCATCAAACTTTTTTTGGCAGTCTAGATATTACAAATGACTCATTTTTCCAAGTCTAAGAAAAATCTTGAGGGTTAAGGTGACACATTTTTCTTTAAAGTTAAGGTGATCCATTGTTCATAAGTTTAAGAAAATTCACCACCACTTAAGGTTTTTTAGTTTTTCATATGTTAGTGCCACTACAAGAAAATTGCGATATAGCCACGAATTAACTACGGAATTTTTGTGGCTATGAAAAACCAGCCACGAAATAGACACTAAACTCGATTGGCTATTTCATGGCTATCTGTGAAAAAATAACCACAAAATATTCGTGAAAGGGGTTAGCCACGACTAGGTACAAAACTTCTTGTGGCAAATTAACCACAGTTTTTTGTGTGGATAATTGTGGTTATTCAAAACCTTAAACCCCAAACAAACCCTTAACCTAGAATATAAAACAAAAAACTAATTACTAAAAATTTAATTACTATAACTAAACTAAAGTTAATATTAAACACTTATTAAAATAAAATTATTTTCCAAATCTAATATTTTCAAACATTAACATAAAAACCTTAAACATACCCCCTCAAACCATATACTTCAAACCATAAATCATAAAATCTAAACTTTAACATTTTAATCATAAACTATAAAATCAAAAATAATTACTAATTATATAAATACAGCTAATATTTTAAACATTTTATCTCTTAAAATTATAAATTTAAAACCTTCAAACTTTAAAGTACAAAAAAAATATAATAACTAAAACTTTAAATTACGATAATATACCTAAAATTAAGATTTAACACTCACTATTTTCGAAATATACTATTTTCAACATTAACTTAAAACCTTAATCATAAGTACCAACTGTAGATGAAGAAGCAAAAGATTCAGAGACCTGACAGAAAGACAAAAGTGATATATCATGGTTTTTACCGGTTTTATGCCATGATATAGTTGTGTTTTTAGTGTCTTTTGTGTTCTTTTAGAGTCCTTTACAGGTTTAATCAGGTTTGGAGCTAATGTGGAGATTTTGGAGTATTTTGGGAGTTTTGGAGAATTTTGGCCGAGAGTTTAACTCACTGTCCGATTTGATGATCATGCATCGATCGACACACCTTTGGTGTCGATCGACACACTAGCGAGATGGGCCGAAATACGGCGGTTAATGAAGTTATGAAAATTTGCAGAAAAGCCCAGAAAATTTCTAGTATTTACACAGAAGCCCCAGCCGAGATTATGCTTATAAATATAGAGTTTTGGCTTTTATTTTACATACGCTTTGATACTTAGAGCTAAGAGATTTTTAGAGCTTTTGGGGCTGATCTAATCCTGTACTTCATCTATTTTGGAGAAGATTTCGAACCCCTTTATCTATTTAATTTCTTATATGCAATCTATTAATTCTATGATTTCTGTTTCATTAATCATGTCTGAGTAGATTCATAGTTAGGTTTAGGGTTTCTCATTAAGGATTTGATGACTTGCTAGACTTGTTTAATTCAGTTAAGGATTCACATGATTAGAATGTTCTTCAAACTAAATTGTGCTTAATGCTAGTTCTAACCTGATCAATTAGAATCTAGATCTTAGGTTGCTAAATACGACACGAGAGTGTGGTTTAGAATCTGAACTATTTAGGTTGAGCACTTAAATTATTCGCAAAGAGATTTGGTTTAGTTTAATTGTGAACATATCGAACTTGAAATTAATGCTGGTTTAATCTGTTAGTAATTGCAAAGAGATTTGGATTACTGCACTTAGACTTAGAGGATTTTCGCAAAGAGATTTGGTTAATTCTAATTCCGTGATTTGAGTTCTAGAACTGAGTTTAATTTGATCATGACTGATTAACTTGTCTGCTTGTCTGATTTCCTGAGAATTCCCTAGACTTAGCGCTTTTAGTTTATTGCTTTCAAAACAAATTCCTGCTACTGATTTACTTTATTGCCTTGCTTTTATTTCATTCACCACTTGCTTTATTCTTAGTATTAATCTCTACGGTTCCGATCTATCGAGACCAGAGTCTCTGTGGATTCGATACCCTATATACTACATTGACATTACTGTGCACTTGCAGTTAGTATAGGGATTAAAACTCGACCTATCAAGTTTTTGGTGCCGTTGCCGGGGACTCTTAGAGTCTTCGATAGGACCGAACTTAGGGTTTTTACTAGGATTTTTTTTTGTTTTTGTTTTCGTTTTGATTTTATTTTACTAAACTCTTTCTCTGTTTTCTCTCTGTCGCAGGTACCGATTTTGCTTTGCGTCGATCGTTGCACCTCTTGTGTCGATCGTCACTAGGCGATTCTGAGATTGAATCGATCGTTGCACTGATAGCATCGATCGTTGCTCGACGATTACAGACAGTTTATGCAGAAGCGTGAAACTCAAAGTAATCCAAACTCGAACCCAATCAATCTCGATCTTGAAGAACTTGGACGTCTAGAGAGGACTAACAGAAGAGAAAGAAGAGAAAGAATGGTAGTACAGAGGCTGATTCTAGTGCACGATGCTCAAGGTACTCTGAGGGACCAAGATAACAACGCATACAATGCTGCTTGGCAAAGGGTTGATGCTGAAGGGAATGTCATCCCTGATCCTCTTGAGCCACCGCAACAGGAGCAGAACCAAGCGCCAAGACAGGCCCAAGGTAGAGAGATGGTTGTCCATGAGAGAACCTTAGCTGACTACAACATACCGGATGAGTTTCATGCAAACCGGTCAGCTTTGGTGATTCCTGGCTTTGAGAGGAATGATTTTGAGATCAAGACTATCTACTACTCGCTGATGAGACAGAATGCATTCCATGGTCACCCAACAGAGCAGCCTATGGATCACATTGATTCGTTTGAGGACATAGTCACTGGCATGAAGTATGATGGAGTTTTCCAGGATTATCTGTTCCTTAAACTCTTTCTGCACAGTCTCGCTGGAGACGCTGGTGCATGGCTGAAGCAACTGCCACCTGGGCAGTTTGATACTTGGGCAGCCCTGAAGAGTGAGTTCCTGCGTCATTTCTATGATGATGCGCGTTCAGATCAGTCCAGACAGGACATACTCACATTTTTCCAAGGAGCTGTGGAGCCTTTAAAAGATGTCTGGATGAGATTCAAGAAGTACCAGCGTGACTGCCCACACCATGGATTTACTGAATTTCAGTTGCTTGGTATCTTCTTCAGAGGCATAGATCTGCCATATCAGTTTGCGCTGGATAACTCCAGTAATGCAAACTTCAACACCAGAACTCCTGCACAAGCTAAGCAGTTGATTGAGAACTTAGTGAGCAGCAACAGTTGCAAGACTATGGATGAGAGGAGGAAGAAATCTGGTGGAAGTGTAGAGAATTCAGAGATGGCTGAATTGAGATCTAGGATGGACACAATCTGCAATCTCCTGGCTAATAAGAAGGCTGTCCATTTTGCTCAAGATGTTGAGGTAATTCAGAATGAGGAGGACACTCAGGAAGAAGATGTGAATTACATTGGAGGATCTGGTTTCCAAGGGAACAGATTTGGTAATCAGCAGGGAAACAGGTTCTTCAATGGAGGACAAAAGAGTGCCTTCACAGGCAATCAGAACTCTTTTGGACAGACTAGTGGTTTTCAGAAGCCTTTTGGACAAGGTACTCAGAGAACCTATGGATCTTCATCTTATCAGACTCCTCATTCACCTACAGCTCATGAGAGTAGGATGGAAGCAATGATGGAACAGCTAATAGAGAGTCAGACCAAGAGTATTGTTGACTGCAATAAGAAGTTGGATGTTGTCTATGAAGACCTCAATGGGAAGTTTGAGTCCATGAACATTCACATGAAGCAGTTGGACACTCAGGTGAACAAGATTTCTAGCTCTATGAAGGGAAAAGGAGTAGCAGACACTCATATTAAGGCCTGGTCTGTATACATTGATGATGGATCTCACCTATGTGAAGGAATGAAGCTAAGTACAGCTGAATTGGTGGAGGAGAGTGAAAACTCGGATTTTGGAGAAAATCTCTCGGGTGAAAACTGTGAAAACAGTGTTGCATCGATCGACACACATCTAGCGTCGGTCGATGCAGGTCGTGAACAGACAGACTCGCCGGATGATAACAATATTGATGCAGATTTGGAGCTTAATCGCTTGTTCCCTGGAGTGTCTGAGATTACTCAGGAGGAGATTTATGGACAATTAATTAGACAATATCCCTCAGTATATGAAGTGATTAAGCAGGAAATTGAAGAGCTTAAGAAGCTAGAGGAGATTGGTGAAGAGTTGGAAGAAATTCCATCATCTGATGATCCACCATATCACCCATGTGTGCAGAGGTATTTGAACAAGATGTTGCCTTTGGATGAAGAGCTGAAAGATTGGGTGATTATAGTCCCTCAACAGATAAGTGATGTTCTGTTAACCAAGGTTCCAAAGAAGCTGCCTGATCCTGGGATTTTTGTGCTAAGTTGTTCTATCTTTGAGGATAGTTTTAGGCGCTCTCTTTGTGATCTGGGGGCTGCTGGAAGTCTTATGCCACACTCTGTGGCAGAGAAGCTGGGTATGCTGGATTTTACTCCTACTAGGACCTCTCTTGTCCTAGCTGATCAGTCTATACGAGTTCCGGAAGGACTCCTTGAGGACGTCCCGGTGAGAGTTGGAAACTATTTGGTTCCAACAGACTTCCTAGTGCTGAAATATGACTGTGATCCGGATGAAGCGTTGCTACTTGGAAGACCATTCTTGGCTACAGCGGGGGCAGTGATAGATGTTAGACACAGTCTAATAGACCTCCACCTGGGAGATGAGCCGCTGCATTTTGAGATGGACAAGCTGCGCAAGCCACTGATAGATGGGCAGACCTTCACCATTATGGATACATATGATGAGCAGCCAGATGATACTGTGATTCTAGATCCTGGAGCACATTTTACTCCTTATTTTCTTGGACATGAGCATTCTGCAACAGCCTACTCGCCACCTTGGATAAGGATGTTGGGATTATGTCCTGAAATCACATTGTACTCACTCTAGAGATAATTGTATTGTCGAGATCGGACAATTCATGTGATACTGGGTAATCATAATGTTTTGCTAGAAACCGCTTATGACAAATGAGTTGTAACTCATTTCCAGTATCGTGTGAACCTACAGGGTCACACACCTAAGCAAGTTGGACATAGTCCATATGGGATTGATCATTGGCATATGATCTGGTCGATGTGTATTGGATACACATCGAATATAGTTTTGATGAGGTGTGTCGATCGACACTGTTAAGTGCGTCGGTCGACACAAGACGTGTGTCGATCGACACCACTAAGTGTGTCGGTCGATACAAGGCCGAAACCGAAACTGATGTTTCTGTTTATGTCGAGGTTCGTATATAAGTGATCTTATATTTCGACATAAACGGTAGAGCCGCC
This sequence comes from Orychophragmus violaceus, assembly GCA_030180135.1. NCBI lineage: Eukaryota > Viridiplantae > Streptophyta > Magnoliopsida > Brassicales > Brassicaceae > Orychophragmus > Orychophragmus violaceus. The sequence goes on along the minus strand of CM058238.1, from coordinate 13,941,419 downwards.
TGAGACACCTTTTCTTAGAGAGAAAAACACAGAAACCTCACAGAAACTGAGTTCCCAGGAGATCCGAGCCCCGGTACTAGCATCCCGGCGGATTCCAGCTTGTGTGCGTGTGGACTATCAGTAGAGGCGCAGCATCTGAGGCGCTCCAGAGATCTCGTTTACCTGACCCTATTCCGCTGCCAGAACAAGGTAAACACGAGATCAGATCCTTGATTCAATTAACTAGACCCTAGATCCTAGGCTATCTGGAACTCGAGAGGATTCTGAATACGGTAGAATTGGCTCGAAGTTCCATCAGTGGTATCAGAGCCTTAGGGTTTTTCCATTGAATCAACCTGTCTAAAAGAATTTGATGATTTAGATTCGCAAACTAGGTTGTTTGGTTAGAACAGGTAAGATCGATTATGATCGAAAGTCGAATCTGTGTTTTCGCACAGTGTCGATCGACACACTGGGTGTGTCGGTCGACACAGAGTGGCGAATTCGACAGAATCGGCGGCTAGGGTTTTTCGCGAAGAAAAACCGAAAGCCTATTGTGTCGATCGACACAGGTTGTGTATCGGTCGACACAGAGCAGATTCGGCACAGTGTCGATCGACACAGGTTAGTGTCGGTCAACACAGACCCAGCGAATGGTTAATCGGTTCAATTGGATTGAACCGGTTATCATGCTTGGTTAAGTCCGAATAGAACGGTTTAAATTGGATGAATTGGTTCAATTTGATTGAACTGATTATCTCAATTAGCAAGAACCGATGGAATTAATCAGTCTGATTGGATAAGTCGGTTCAATTGAATTGGACCGGTTATCGTAATTAGTTGAAACTGGTTAAAACGGTTTAAATTGGATGAATTGGTTCAATTGAATTGAACTAATTATCCCAATTAATATAAACCGATTGGTTAAGATCAGTTTGATCTGATAAGTCGTTTCAATTGGATTGAACCGGTTATCAAAACTGTCTTCGGTTAAGGTCTATGTCGACCGTCACACACGGGTTGTGTCGATCGACATGACCCGTTCGATGAGCCGGGTTAATTGAATTAACCGGTTATTGAAGTCCGATTTTATTTGGTGGTGTCGATCGACAGACAGAGTCTACGTCGATCGACACAGTGCTCGAAATTCTGGTTATTGAACCTTGAATGTACAGAAACCAAATTCGACCTAAACCTTGATCAAAACTTAGCTTCAATATGGTCAAATGTCAAGACTCGTTTCATTGTGTGATGGTCTAGCCAAGAGCTTGGTGTCCACGATTAGGTGAGTAAGGCAGGTAATTATGTTGATGGACTTGCGGTGCTTGACATCAACAATTACATGACCTAATAGATTGATTTGCTAAACTTTTGGGTTTAGTTTCCTCAAACTAAATATCAAGTAACCTTGATGTCTTGCCCAAATCTTGTCTACTGTCAAGACTTGTGTCGTTTGTTGGATAATCTTGGAGTCCTTGGTATCCACTGCAACATGAGTAAGGCAGGTGGTCATTGACAGACTTGCAGTGCAACTGTCAGTGATCACAAGACAGAAAAGATTGGTTTTACTTGACTAGGCTATCCGAAGTTCTGGGCCCGGAGACATCAGAGTGGATGAGACAAAGTCTCATCCACAACCAAGAGTTGTACTGGGTACAATTAGCAATGATTTTCTTACCTAGATAACTAAAGTCTGAATAACGGTGAGTCGCCCACTCGAATTTTAGTAATCTGAGGATCTTGTATCATTATATTCATAGAGGAAACATTGTTTGAATATAATGCGAGTTTTCTTATTAGATAAGATTTCTCACCATATACATAACTAAATCTTTGTTTTTCTTGGATTTCAGCTTATGTCTATGACTACTTTCTCGTTGCGATCCGTCCTTGAGAAGGACAAATTAAATGGATCCAACTTCCTGGATTGGTATCGGAATCTGAGATTCATTCTCAAGCAGGAGAGCAAGGACTATGTCCTTGAAAAGGCTCTTCCAGAAAGGCTTGAGACCAATCGCTCGCATGCAGCATATAATGCTTGGAATAAGCATTATATTGATGTGGTAGATGTGCGTGGTTTGATGTTGGCTACCATGAACTCGGACTTGAAGAGTCAATACGAGAACATGGAGTCGCCAATAGAGATGATCACCAGCCTGAAACTGAAGTTTCAGGATCTGGCACGAGTTGAGAGATTCCAGATGGTGAAGTCTCTCACTGGGTGCAAGCTACCAGAGGATGCTCCAGTAAGTCCTCATGTCATTAAAATGATGGGTTACATTGATAACCTGGGGAAACTGGAATGTCATGTCAGCTTAGAGTTGGCCACTGACATCGTTCTGCAGTCACTGCCGTCAAGCTATGATAAGTTCATTAAGAACTATATCAAGAAGGGCTTGACGAAGACGTTGACTGAGCTGCATGTCATGCTCAAAACAGCAGAGCAAAACATCATAAAGGGTAAAAGATTTGAGAAATCTTGTGTTGGCAAGGGAAGAGACAGGGCCGTCCAGATTTGGAATCAGGAGAAGCCTGTGTCATCTTATAAGCCCAAGTCAGGCCCATCTGGTGTTAGAAAATGCTTCTACTGCGATGAGTCAGGGCATTGGAAGAGAGATTGCATTAAATTCTTGGAAGATTCACAAGAGATGAAGAAGATGTATGGTACTTCTTCTTCAGGTATTGTGCTATTAATTCAAGTTCTACATTAGTATTGGATACTAGTTGTGGTACTGATATTTTTGAAATATGCAGGACCTAAGCGACAGTAGAACGTTGAAGAAAGGACAAGTGGAACTGCGTGTCTGGTTGAAGCAATGGTTGCTGCATGAGCCGTAGAGATTCTCCACTTGTAGGAGCCTTTCATACTTGGTTTTAAAATTAAGTAATTGCTACTATGTATCTGCCTTGTGCAGAAATGTCTTTCATCTTCTTGTAAAGAATTTGGATGTTTTTCATTTTGATAAAAGACAAGTTTTGTTCTTTAGATCTTAATGAAATATCATATGGTAGCACCCCATTTGGAATGGGTTTTATATCTTAAACCAGCGAAAGTTAGAATATAACACAAATACTAAAAGTTTAAGTCTGATGACTTGAACTCGACTTTTCCTTTGCATAGTCGTTTGACCATACAGAGTGAAGCGGATTCAGAAGTTCCACGGTTTTGGACTCATTCGATTATAAATCATTTGAGATATGAATTCTATTCACTGGACCAAATGACTAAGGCCCCTTTTAGCAGAGCTAAAAGAAACGGGCCAACGGCTTATTGGGCCTTACACATACTGATGTATGCGGCCCGATGAGCATTAGTGCCAAAGGAAATCTTTTGTACTTCATTACCTTATTGATGGCATCAATAAGTATGGTTGTGTTCATTTGATGAGACACGAGCAGGAATCCCTTGAGGAGTTCCAAGATGAAGTGTAGAACCAATTTGACAGAAGTGTTGTGATCCTCGATTGAATCGCGGAGGAAAATACTTAAGTCAAGAATTGGGTGATCATCTGACAAAATGAATCGGATCTTATTAGATATGCTCCGATTAATGATGAGTCACAGGAATCTTCCATAATCATTTAAGAATACTTTCTAAAATGTCTATGTTTACGCTAAACAAGTTTCTATCAGAATCAGTGAAAACACCACATTGGATGTGGACTGGGTGATTTCCAAATTTTGTTTTTCTGATTAATTGGGATTGCAAGGTTTGTGTAAGACAGTAGTCAATAAACAAACTTGAACCCACATCTGATAAGTTCTACCTCGCTGGTTGTCCTAAGGAAACCAAGGCTTGTTACTTTTACAACCAACCGAGGACAAAGTATTGTTGTTCGGAACTGTGTCCTTTTAGAAAGATCGTACTTTCAAAAGGAACAGTGGGAGTAAAAGTACACATCGAAGAAATTCGATAAACACAGGAGGCTGCTCAACCTGTTGAGGGAGAGCAGCGGTGAGATCTACAAAGTGTTGTAGGATCTACACCTGTGGAGCCTGAAATTCGCAGATCCGAAAGGATCCGTCACTAACTCGAGAGTGATTTCTCGTAGCCGATTGCCGTGATCAGTTGATCATTGAAAAGTTACGAGCCTGCGAAATTCAAAGAAGCGATGGTGAGCCACAACTCCGAAAATTGGCTGGGTATGCATGTTAGCTTTACCGATCCATTTCTGGATTGAAGCAAACATCTTGGAGTTGGAATCAACATTCTGATAATGTAGTCAAAAGTTTTGACTTGATCAGAAAGAAATGAAACCATGCGTTTACAAGAAGACTAGTGGGAGCGTAATTGCAATTCTCACATTTTATGTAGATAACATACTTAATCTCATAAACGACGTTCCGACGCTAAAGTCTTGTCAAGATTTAGGTCGGAAGTCAAGTTTAACAATTGACATGGGAGAAGGCCGTGAAAGTTCTTGGAATAATGATCCATTGGAATGGATCAGAAAGGCTAATTGGATCGTGTCAAAATCCTTATGCTAATAAGGTATTGGACAGTTCCAATATGCATGATTCCAAGAATGGCTTCATACCAAAGGTCTTATGGCAATAATCTAAGCGAGATGCAGTGTCTTGGACACTGGCTGAGCTAGTAACAATATTAGCAAGATGAAGTGTTTTGAACACTAGCTGAGCTATTATTAATGAGTGTGATTGCTAATGCTGCTGCAATAGAATCCATCATGAATGCCATATTTTGGGCTCGTCTAGATGCAGCTTACGCATAAAGCATGACGAGAAAATACCAATATATTCCGGTAATAGTCACTGAACAGTTACCAGAAATATCCCAAGTGTTTGATGAACTCTAAGGATAGTTTCGTGGTGAACTGAGGAAGTGACGAACCAGTTGAAAGTAGTTAGACGGACAAAGACGATTCCCGGTTCCCACCTGGTTATGTCTCTTTGTCTGAATAGCGGTGCTATCTGTTGGAAAGGCTCCAAGCAGTGGACCGTACAATAGTGATTTTATCTGAATGGCGGTGTGGTTTGTTGGAATTGTTTCAAACAAAACACCGCAGACTCTCCCACAACCTAAGCACCAGATTTATTCTGTTGCTGTAGGTATAAGATATCTGAAGAGATGATCTTGATTCTAGTGGGAGTAATTTTAGTTATGTTGTAAACTTTACATAGACATGCTATGGTAGTGTTTATATAAGTCAAACTGACATCGGAATTATTTAATTATTGGATAATTAAATAATAGTCCCAAGTAATTTATGTTCATCATATAGGTCATCAAGTTGAGGACTTGATCATGAAACCCTATAAGTTAAAGGGTGACATAAATTATGATTGTCCCTAGTCGAGGTTATTGAAGTGGGGCACCAATAACCGCGCGAGACTAGTATGTGAGGTGACTGTTGGACCAAGTTTCATGGAGTCAATGATATGATTATCACAGTCAGTCACATAGATATATGTTGGTGAACATATGATCGGACATGACCCGCTTAATGAGAACTCCACAGGATAGTTATATATGAGTGTCAAGGGAGGTTCTCATTACGACTATAGAGTATAGTCCTTATGTTGGAAGTTTCGGTTGATCCTGATTCAATTCTCATATTGATATCAACCTAAACATGCATTAGATCTAGGTGTTCTTATTTAGAAACATATGATCTCACCTTTTACCTGTTTGTTTGCAGCGGAGTTGATGAACAGGTCAATGATCAGGGAGATACACCGAGAGATGGATCCTCCAAAGGCTCACACACGCAATCACCGGAAATTGGCTGCTAGACCACGAGGAGATGGGCGCAGAGAGAGAGGAGTAGCCGCGGCTGGGATTAGGGTTGGGAGGAGAAGAGACTTGGCTTTTAGTCATTAAAAGCCTTCTCTTTCCCTTTTGGGCTTTTGGGCCCAATCTGATTAAATCCCATTTAATCAGACCCATTAATCTTTCTCTCTTAGTACGACAAATGCCTAGCACTTTTGTCGTACTTCTGCTTAGCCGTTCCAACATTATTTCCTGCTAGCTTAAGCGTGTGACCCATATGGGATCATACAATAAAGGCAATAAGTCCAAGACTTATAGATCATGAGCGGACTCTAGCAAGCCATCATGACCCCCAGCATTGTATGACTTATGTCTGATCACTGACATACTCTTACGTTATAGAGACAGTACAGAGATTGCTGGACACAATTCCAACAATCTCCCACTTGAACTGGAATCTCTGTATTCATAATCCCTTTCGTCTCAATATCTCGATTAGTCATAAGGCAAGATTAGTGTCATCCTTATAAAGCCTAATCTTGTTCATCGGACTCTGATTTGATACTGACAATACAAACGACTCGGGAAAGTCCGTTTGAGCATGGCCATGCGTTTTCCAGTATTCAAATCTCCGATTGGCCTAGAGATATTCACTCCATTTATATTGGAGGGACAAATCCCATCTTGTTCCATCACTGTAAACTACTCATTTCATAATGCACCCAAACAAGGTCCTTATAGCTATCACAGAATGATAGCGTTAGACAATGATCAAAGTACATCAGTCCATGTGCAGTCACATGCATGTGAACTCAGGTCTAAGGACTATACTCTATAGTCGTAGTAAGAATCTCTTATGACACAGATATAAATATCCTGAAGAGTTCTTATCAGCGGGTCTTGTCCGGTCGTATGTTCCCAACATACACCTATGTACTGACTTTGATGCCGAGCATCTATGACACACTGAGACTTTGTCATAAGTCACGTACCAATCCAGTCTTACACGGTTGTTGGTGTTCCAATTTCAACAACCTTCGACTAGGGACAGGATGATATAAAACATTTATCAAATATAGGATCTCATGATCAAGCTAAATGACTTCGATGACTCAAGATCAAATCATTTACTTCGATGACCTATAAAATGGTTCATATCATTTTGGAACGATTATTTCATCACAGTTAAAATAATCTTGAAATAATAATTTCATTAAAACATAAATAATGTTTTACAAGAACATATCAAATAACTAAAATAAAGCTCACAAAACTCCCACTCAAATTTAGATTACATTTCAATGTTTCTAATGCCTACAGCTTCAGTCAGGAACTCGAGCTTAGGCCTTGGGAGTGGCTTTGTCAACGGATCAGCGACATTATCATCTGTCGGAACTCGGCTGATCTTGACTTCCTTTCTATTAATGATGTCACGTATCAAGTGATATCTTCTTTGAACATGTTTGGATTTCTGGTGTGATCTTGGTTCCTTTGCCTGAGCTATAGCACCATTGTTGTCACAAAACAGTGCCAGAGGCTCAGCCGCATCTGGTATCACACCTAGTTCCATAATGAACTTTCGTATCCAAACAGCTTCCTTCGCTGCTTCTGAGGCGGCGATATATTCAGCTTCTGTAGTGGAATCAGCAACGGTGTCCTGCTTGGAGCTTCTCCAACTTACTGCACCGCCATTCAGACAAAAGACATAACCGGACTGTGACCGGAAATCATCTGTGTCTGTCTGGAAACTTGCGTCCGTGAATCCACTGACTTTAAGCACATCACTTCCACCGTACACCAAGAATTTATCCTTAGTGTGTCTTAGATACTTCAAGATATTCTTTACGGCAATCCAATGGTTTTCACCTGGATTTGACTGGTATCTACTCGTCATGCTCAATGCATAAGCAACATCAGGACGAGTACAGATCATGGCATACATAACAGATCCTATTGCAGATGCATAGGGAATGTTCTTCATACGCTCGAGCTCAGCAGCCGACGTAGGGCTCTGCTTCTTGCTTAGCGTTGTGCCATGTACCATCGGCGTGAAGCCCTTCTTGGAATCTTTCATGCTGAATCTTTGTAGGACTTTGTCAATGTATGAGTCTTGACACAAGCCTATCAGCCTCTTAGGTCTATCCCGATAGATCCTAATTCCAAGAACGTATGCGGCTTCACCCATGTCTTTCATGGAAAAACAACTTCCAAGCCAGTCCTTTACAGACTTTAGCATTGGAACGTCGTTTCCGAGAAGCAGTATGTCATCGACATACAGGATAAGAAATACAATCTTGCTCCCACTAGATTTCTTATATACGCATTGTTCTTCTTCGTTTCTGATGAAGTCAAATTGCTTGATCGCTTCATCAAAACGAAGATTCCAGCTCCTCGATGCTTGCTTCAATCCATAAATGGATTTATGAAGCTTGCATACTTTCCCAGCATTCTTTGGATCTATGTAACCGTCAGGTTGCGTCATATACACATCCTCTTCCAGAATACCATTCAGGAAGGCGGTTTTCACGTCCATCTGCCAAATTTCATAATCATGAAAAGCTGCAGTTGCTAGTAGAATCCGAATAGATTTCATCATAGCCACCGGTGAATAGGTTTCATCGTAGTCCACACCGTGAACTTGTCTGAAACCTTTTGCCACCAACCTGGCTTTATAAATCTGGACATTTCCATCCACGTCAATCTTCTTCTTGAAGATCCATTTGCACTCGATGGCTTTTACACCAGCGGGTAAGTCAACCAACGAAAAGACTTGGTTGACCGACATGGAGTCCATTTCGGAATCAGTGGCCTTGCGCCACTTAGAGGAATCTGGGCCCATCATGGCTTGATTGAAGTTCGATGGTTCATCACCATCAATGATCAAAAGATCATGACAGTCAGTCACGAGGAATCCTTGATATCTCTCGGGTTCGTGACGGATCCTCCCGGATCTTCGAACTTCAGGTACTACAGGTTCAGGCTCTACAATTTCTTGTAGATCCTCCTGCTGCTCTTCCTCATTAGGTTGAGCAGTATCCTGTTCATCTTGAATTTCTTCAAGCAGTACCTTACTCCCACTGTCTTTCTTAGAGAGAAATTCTCTCTCAAGAAAGTTACAATCCCGGGCAACAAAGATCTTGTTCTCGGAACGTAGATAGAAGTAATAAGCCTTGGTTTCCCGTGGATAACCAATGAAGTAGCATTTATCAGATTTTGGTGTAAGCTTATCTGAGATTAATCTCTTAACATAGGCTTCACAACCCCAAATTCTTAGATAAGACAGCACTGGAGCTTCTCCAGTCCATAATTCATATGGTGTCTTTGCTACTGCTTTTGATGGCGCTCTATTTAGAGTGAACACTGCTGTTAGCAGAGCATATCCCCAAAGGGATATTGGAAGGTCTGTGTGACTCATCATAGATCGAACCATATCCAATAAGGTCCGATTTCTCCTCTCAGACACACCATTCCATTGAGGTGTTCCAGGAGGAGTGAGTTGGGATACGATCCCACACTCTCTCAGATGATCACTGAATTCCTGGCTTAAGTATTCTCCTCCTCGGTCGGACCGAAGAGCCTTAATGCTTCTGCCAAGTTGGTTCTGTACTTCATTTTGGAATTCTCTGAACTTCTCAAAAGATTCAGACTTATGTTTCATCAAATAAACATATCCATACCTACTGAAATCATCAGTGAAGGTAATGAAGTACTGATAGTTTCCTCTTGCATTTGTGGACATTGGGCCACACACATCAGTGTGTATCAGGCCCAATAAGTCACTGGCCCTCTCGTTAGGTTTATTAAAGGGGGCCCGTGTCATTTTGCCCATCATGCAGGATTCGCATTTCTCACATGACTCAAAGTCAAATGAGCCAAGAAGTCCATTCGAATGGAGCCTCTTGATGCGTTTCTCGCTGATGTGCCCTAAACGACAATGCCATAGAAACGTTCGGTTTTCCTCATTAGGTTTAAACCGTTTTGTATTAATGTTATAAATTGGCGCGGATTGATCGAGTATGTAAAGCCCATTCGTAAGAGGGGCAGAACCATAGAACAAATTGTTGCGATTGAAGGAACATAATTTATTCTTAACTGAAAAATCATAACCTTCCAAATCCAACAAAGAAATTGAAATAATATTTCTGCTTATAGCAGGTACAAAATAACAATTATTAAGTTCTAAAATCAATCCCGAAGGTAAAGACAACAAGTAAGTTCCTACAGCTAGTGCTGAAACTTTCGCTCCATTCCCAACTCGTAGCTCTACTTGTCCTTGCTTCAGCCTTCTACTGTTGCTGAGTGCCTGCATATTAGTACAAATATGAGCCCCACAACCAGTATCCATGACCCATGAGGTATTATCAGAAGTAGTTGTATTAACTTCTATAACAAAAATACCTGATGAAGAAGTCTCGAAAGTCTTCTTCTTTAATTCCTTTAGACCTTCCTGGAATTTCTTACAATCTCTTCTCCAATGCCCCAGTTCTTTGCAGAACCTGCACATGTCAGTAGGACCAGCCTTGGACTTGGGCTTGGGCTTTGGCGTGTCCTTGTCCACGACTTGGACACCCTTGGCCTTTCCCTTATCCTTAGCAGAAGACTTCTTAAACCCCTTGCCCTTTTGTACCATAAGTACATTGGGGTCCTTGGCGGTTTTCTTCAAGTTGGGCTCTGCAGTCTTGAGCATTCCGTGAAGCTCAGGCAGTGTCTTACTCAAGCCATGCATGTTAAAGTTCAGAATGAACTGATCATAGCTTGCAGGTAAAGACTGCAGAATGATGTCGCAGGCAAGTTCCTGGCTGATTGGGCAGTCGAGTTTGTGAAGATGATCGAGATAACCCATCATCTTCAACACATGAGGACTCACTGCCGCATTAGCAGCCAACTTACAGTCCAAGAGGTTCTTAACTGTCTGGAACCTCTCGGTCCTAGCCTGCTCCTGAAAAAGCGATTTCAGGCTTGCCATGATCTCGATTGGAGACAATACACTCTCGAACTGTTTTTGCAGCTCAGGAGTCATTGTCACCAACATCAGGCAATAAACATCATTTTCATCTGACGAATGCTTTTCCCAAGCATTGTGCAGAGTCCTGGCAGCATTGGCAAGAGGCCTCTCGGGGAGGGGATCTCGAAGGACGTAATCCTTCTTCTCCTGCTTGAGGACCAGCCTCAAGTTCCTTGACCATGTCAGGAAGTTCGTTCCAGTCAGCTTCTCCTTCTCGAGAACAGACCGGATCGAGAATGTGTTTTGTGTGCTTGTAGTAGTCATATCTGAAATATATAAATAAAAAGGTTATTAGTTATTATGTTCAAAATGACTAATCTCGTATTAAAATGTAATATGATTAATCACGCATTATATTCAATAACCTAAGTTACCCTCAATAGAATATAATGATTCCAAGATCCACATATAACTAAAATTAAAGTGGGCCACTGGCCGTCACCCAACCTTAGCTTATATCGGTAAGCCCTATATCGGCTAATTATATCCGTGATATAACTCTTGGTTGCGAATCTGGGCCCGAGGCCCAATCCACTCTGATGTCTCAAGGCCCGGGACTCCCGATGGCCTAGTCAAGAAAACCGGACTATACAGTCATGTAATCATTAATGTCTGGGACTCCCAATGACATTTATGAATCACAAACCGTCTTACCCACGCAAAAGCAGACATCCTCACACTGTAAGGCCATGAATGCAATTGAATGGGCTTTGACAGCTGACATAGCCCGGACAAGACATCCAACGCTTGATATTATTTGAGGTTTGTAGGTTTATTAAAATCATTCCCAAAATAGAAGATTACTATTTCGGGAAACTTTCTATTTATGGAAACCTACTATTTTTAGAAACTTTCTAAAATTGGAAACTTTCTAAAACCGGAAACTTTCTAACTTTAGAAACTTCTTTAAAAATCCAAAACCCGCAAATTCAGAAACTTCTAATTTTGGAAACTTTCTAATTTCGAAATTTCGGAACCTTTAATTTAAAACCGACTTTATAATTTTATAAAATAGATTTTAAATTTATCTGAAGAAAGACTCAATTAACTGGCCCAATTGTTTTAACTTCTTGGCCCGAGGCCCAAGAATTGGTCCATGTCCAAGACATGACCCAATTGTCCAATTAATTGACATAACCGGTCTGGTTCATTAAAACTGGTCTAACCAAGTTTCAATTACTACGATGACCACAATTGTCAACCGGTTATTTACTAAACCGGAATTTCTCAATTTACTTGGTCCAACCAAGTCAAATTAGAAATTCCTGGTTTAGGCACTAAATCCAATATTTCTTTCGACATTGGATTTCTTATTCCGGTTTAACCAGATTTAATAAAATTATTAAATCTGTTTATTAAACCAGAACGAATCAATTTTAATTAAATCTTAAACCGAACCGAACCGATTTGATCACGTGAACCGATCACGACCTAGCCGTGATCTTCACGTAACCAAAACCTAGCCGCAAGCCGTCAACGATCCAAGATCGAGACTCATGCGCAGCTCGGGACGCGATCGGGATGCTCGGACGGTACAGCCGGGACGACGCGATCGGACGATCGGACGAGATGCGATCGGTACAACCGATCGGCCCATCTCTCGCGATCGCTCATCCGGCCGGCCTATCGACAAACCCGAGTCATATAGCTCGGTTTGCGATTTCTCTTGTGTGTTTAGGGTTCAATTATGTTTCTTAACTGTTTTATCTTATCAGTAATTGATTCAAAAACAATTCTAAACAGATTAAACAACCTAAACTTGAATCTAAAACAAGAAACCTAAGAACCAATGGCTCTGATACCACTGTTGGAAGTTTCGGTTGATCCTGATTCAATTCTCATATTGATATCAACCTAAACATGCATTAGATCTAGGTGTTCTTATTTAGAAACATATGATCTCACCTTTTACCTGTTTGTTTGCAGCGGAGTTGATGAACAGGTCAATGATCAGGGAGATACACCGAGAGATGGATCCTCCAAAGGCTCACACACGCAATCACCGGAAATTGGCTGCTAGACCACGAGGAGATGGGCGCAGAGAGAGAGGAGTAGCCGCGGCTGGGATTAGGGTTGGGAGGAGAAGAGACTTGGCTTTTAGTCATTAAAAGCCTTCTCTTTCCCTTTTGGGCTTTTGGGCCCAATCTGATTAAATCCCATTTAATCAGACCCATTAATCTTTCTCTCTTAGTACGACAAATGCCTAGCACTTTTGTCGTACTTCTGCTTAGCCGTTCCAACATTATTTCCTGCTAGCTTAAGCGTGTGACCCATATGGGATCATACAATAAAGGCAATAAGTCCAAGACTTATAGATCATGAGCGGACTCTAGCAAGCCATCATGACCCCCAGCATTGTATGACTTATGTCTGATCACTGACATACTCTTACGTTATAGAGACAGTACAGAGATTGCTGGACACAATTCCAACACCTTAGACCTGAGTTCATCATGCTTTCTAGCATATGAATTGGTGCGTTTTGACCTTGTCAAACGTCGTTCCGTAACTGGCGGCTATAACGGCATTGCTTATTCGTATCATGAAGTATGTGTAGAAACATGGATGGAACAAGATGGGATTTGTCCCTCCTAGAACGGGAGATAAATATCTCAGGGCCCATCGAAGATTTGATACTGAGAAAATGCCTGGCCGTGCTCAAACGAGGTGATTGTCAGTCGTTTGTTTTATCAGTATAGATCAGGAATTCGATGAACATGATGTTGGCTATAATAAGGATGACACAGTCTCTTGCCTTATGCCATATCGAGATATAACGACGAAGGGACTATAGGAATTGATGATTCCAGTACAAGTGGGAGATTGTTGGGATTATGTCCTGAAATCACATTGTACTCACTCTAGAGATAATTGTATTGTCGAGATCGGACAATTCATGTGATACTGGGTAATCATAATGTTTTGCTAGAAACCGCTTATGACAAATGAGTTGTAACTCATTTCCAGTATCGTGTGAACCTACAGGGTCACACACCTAAGAAAGTTGGACATAGTCCATATGGGATTGATCATTGGCATATGATCTGGTCGATGTGTATTGGATACACATCGAATATAGTTTTGATGAGGTGTGTCGATCGACACTGTTAAGTGCGTCGGTCGACACAAGACGTGTGTCGATCGACACCACTAAGTGTGTCGGTCGACACAAGGCCGAAACCGAAACTGATGTTTCTGTTTATGTCGAGGTTCGTATATAAGTGATCTTATATTTCGACCTAAACGGTAGAGCCGCCTGAGACACCTTTTCTTAGAGAGAAAAACACAGAAACCTCACAGAAACTGAGTTCCCAGGAGATCCGAGCCCCGGTACTAGCATCCCGACGGATTCCAGCTTGTGTGCGTGTGGACTATCAGTAGAGGCGCAGCATCTGAGGCGCTCCAGAGATCTCGTTTACCTGACCCTATTCCGCTGCCAGAACAAGGTAAACACGAGATCAGATCCTTGATTCAATTAACTAGACCCTAGATCCTAGGCTATCTGGAACTCGAGAGGATTCTGAATACGGTAGAATTGGCTCGAAGTTCCATCAAAGGAGACTTGAACAGAGACAGAAAAAGTCTATGTCAAGATCTCGTGGTGCCTGAAAGATCTTGTTCGTCCGGTCAAGCTAATGACCTTAAACAAGCGCTGAGTGGGAGGCAACCCACTGTTTTCGTTTTTGCATTTTGATTTTAGTGTTTTTATAGGATTTTACGCTTGTTTCTGGTTTTGGTGAGTTTTTGTTTGCAGGTCTCGGATTAAATCGCAGTGCGTCGATCAACACACCATTGTGTCGATCGTCACAACACGACTGAAATCGCATTGCAGCGATCGTTGCGGTCCTGAGCAACGATCGATCATACACGAAAAATCGCACAGTAACGGTCGATGCACGATCGATGCCTGATCGCGACAAAGGTAAAAACCCGAGAGAACTTAACCATTCCATAAACAAATTTTTATTTTCTTTTTTGCCAATCCTTCGCTTGACACTACTGGGGACAGTGTGTCTTAAGTGTGGGGGAGGTTCTACTAACTTCTTTCTTTTGTTTTCTTAGAGTCAGTTAAATTTTTCAAAATTTTTGTTTTATTGAGTCAAAATTTGTTTAAGTAAGAAACAATGATTTTTTGAGAAGATTAGTAGCACTTGCAGGAACTTAAGTAACCATTGGGATGAAGCTGCAGATTATCTCTGACTATTAGAAAACCCAGACATGGATCAACCTACTGAGGACACCCACATCACTTCAGGTATCTGATGCGGGATAATTTTAGATTCCTAATCAATTACCCAAATGCACATGCCATTGTAGCATTTGAGGTATCAATCCAAGGAGGCAAGAAGAGTAGCCAATCAAGAATACAAGATACTACTAAAGCTAAGCTAAGTCTAGAAAGAGTTTAAACTAACAACCTAAAGACAAATCAAATCAAGAAGCAAACAAGGGAAAACACTAAACAAGGAGAGAAATAAGATAAAAAGGAGGGTCCTAGGATGAGGCTATAAAGACTAGGTGGTTTAGAGACAATCAATGATGCTTCAATCAATCAAACAATGCTAAATAAGGCTATTGATCATAATTAAGCTAATCACATTCTCATGTTCATAACTCCTATGCTAATCAAGCAATCATTCAATTCTCATTTGCAAATTACAAGATAAGCATGCATTAATATCCATCAAACACCTTTTAGCAAAGCTAATCCTTAGGCTAAGAACATTAATCATTAGACTAATCCAATCTCTTGGTACTAATCCCTTTGACTAATCCCTAATCAAGATCAAATTATCATTTGTGATTAAGAATCAAGCAAGCATTAATTTCAAGTTCTCATTACCAATAATCACCTTAGACAACTAATCTCTTAGGCTAAGATATGAAAATCCTCTAAAAAGTTCATTCAAGCATTTCATCGAACACCTTTCGGGCATGAAAAAGCATAGCATCTAGATTCAACAATTCCTTGCAACCTAGCATAGAGATCAACTAATTAGAGAAGGATCATTCAAATTCAAGTCCTAAACATCATTAATCATCACATAAACCTCCTAAATCAACCTCATCCACAAAACCCAAAAACTCTACTCTCTAATCTTCATTGTTCCCACAAAACCCATAAAGATAGTATGAGATAACAAGATTAAAGAGAGATTAAGAGAAGAAATTAAGAAGATATAAAGAAGTACTTAAATTAAACTCCAAATCAAAGATTACAAGATTCAAATCCTAAAACAAAACTATGCTTAGGTAGCTTAGGGTTTTTAATCCCATAAAATGAGTATTTATAGTTGGGAGCCACGCAGTGGCATTTTCGTAAATAAAGCTGTCTGGAAATGGTCTTCACAGGAAACTGTATCGGCCTGGTTGCCCGATATGCAGGCCGATATTGGTTCTTCTGGGATTCTGTATCGGCTTGACTGCCCGATATGCAGACCGATATGCTTCAGTCGAGATCTCGTATCGGCCTGGTTGCCCGATATTGAAGCCGATACAGACTCTCGGATTAAATTTTGCATTTCTGTATCGGCCAAGCAGGCCGATATTGACACCGATATGGTTTTGGTGAAGGTTCGTATCGGCCTGCTAGGCCGATATGGAAGCCGATATTGAGCAGTCTGATTTCTCCACTTCATCTTTTGAGCTCCAATCTTGCTCCTTAGCCACACCCAAACTCCATAGCACCTGAAAAACACAAAGAACACTCCAAAAACAACCTAAAGAAGCTAAATCCTAGTCCTAAATGCAACTATACTCTAAACTAGACAAAGAACAACAAAGGAAAGAAGAAATAAAGGAAAAGAGATCAAAATAAGCACAAATCACTATCCTAAATGAATGAAAACACATGAATATCAATTCCCCCAAACTTGAATCTTGCTTGTCCACAAGCAAGCATAAGACAATCAATCCATTTGGGAGAAAGGTTTGAAAGAGAGAGTTCAAAGCTTTCAAAATTAATTTTTAAGCATAAGTGGAAACAAAGTCAATACAAGCAATTAAGAGCTACAATCAAGTTTACTCTACTTCAAAAGAGTTAGCCATTCCCATCAACACAAGCATCAAGTTCAAGTCCCAACCTACGCATGAATTCCTATCCTCATTCCCTTTAACATTCATTAAGCAATGGTGGATCATGATTGTGCAAATCAAATGAACACATTTGGCTAAGGGTTTAAGGTCTTGAGATAAAAGTGATCTCAAATGAAGTGCGAGTTTCAAAAACAAAGGATCTCTCAAGAAAGGAATGAACTATAGCAAAATGCTAAGAGTAAGAAACAACTTATGCATACAAGGATAGATTCTCATTCTACCCAAATCCCTATGATGATCTTAACTCTTCTTCTAAACCCAAGATTCCCTTCCTAAGCTACCCTTTTCTTAAGGCATTTTTGCCTTCTTATCCCAACTTTGATCACTTCTTTCTTCTTTAAACACTTAGGAGATTTATTTTCTTTGCTTAGCTCTCTCTTTTCTTTTCACTAGTCTCTTTTATTTTTCTTCTCTTTTAATTCTTGAGCCAACTTTGGCTTCTTTTCTTTCTTTAAAACTTGAGACTTATCTTTCACAAACACATAGAGCTATAAACTTTTCCTTTTTTTTTTTTCTTTTCCAATCCCCTCTTTCTTTTCTCAATCTCTTTTCTCATTCCCTTTTTCCCTTTCTTCCCAATTCCCCCAAACTTCTTTCCTATCCTATGCATAGCCCAATGATGTAAGGCTAGCTCTACAATGAAGACCTATCCTTGTCGTTCCAAACTCAACACTTTTTGCCTAGTTGATTCAAGAAAAAGGCCTCTCATCTCTCACTAAAGTGTTTAGGCTTGAAGGAAAGCTTGGTTCAAGGTGGGGAAATCTACTTAGACTAACAAGAGAGTGGTAGAAAGGGAGAAGATAGTCCAAGTATGTATCAAGTATCCATGAGTTCACCTTTCATTGCACAACATGATAATTCAAGTCAATATTAAGAGTTCTAATAGATAGGGAATGATTCAAATCACAACATGTTTCAACCAAGAAGTGAACAATAATGCATGAGATCCAAGAAGGGTTCTTCCTTAATTTCAAGTTCACAAGATGCATCCAATAACCACATGCTCAAACAATTTTTTATAAAGAACATAAGCTTTAACTCTCAAACTTTAATGAAAACAATCCTAAATGACTTCTAGACTCAACTATATGCTTTCTTTTTGTGAAATTTTTTGAAAATTTTCAATTTTTTGGTTTTTTTCTATGCCTTAGATGAATGCATGAGACTCAAGGGATGCAAAAGATAAAATAAGATCACAAAACGCATTATTAGCAACTAGTCTCCTCCCCCAAACTTAAATCACACAGTCCCTCGTGTGAAAGAAGCAAGGAAAAGAGACCAAAGAAAAAAATCAAAAATGCAAAATCAAAAAGACAAAAGTTGGAGTGTTACTTGGAGAGTGGGATGGAGAGGAGGAATGGGAGGTGGAGGCATCTTTGATTTGGCAAGAGACTTCCCCCAAACTTAGACCATTGTATAGGCTTCATAATCCTTTGGTTTAGCATTGAATTCTCTTTTCACCCAAAACTCTTTCCCTTCTTCCTTGCATTGACCTCAAAGCTCCCCAAAAGGATAGACATGGGAATTCCTCCCAAGTGAGCTTGTTTTGAGTCACTAAGCTTGACTATCCCTTCACTCTTTTTGGTTAGGGATGTGGCATGAGTTTGTATCACCGGGATCATACTCATCGTAGAACCACCCCCTAAACTCTTTCATCCTTATCTCCTCAAAAGGGATCTTCCTTGGATCATGAAAGCTTGGTGATATGGTGGAGACTATATCAAGGTAGTTGTGAAAGGGTTGAGCCATTGGAGATCCATCTTTTTCATCCTCTTTGAAGGATTCTTCATTGGGACCATCTTGTTTCTCCATAAGATTTCCTCCAATTAGCTCTTGCTTGGGATTTGGTTGCTTTGGTTCCTCTTCCATGATTGAGAGCTCATCTTGTGTGCTATCTTCCTTTATCTCCTTGCACTCAACAACCAATCCATCTTCATAAGGCTCTTCCTCATCTCTCACAACATCTCTTACTCCTTCATTGTTGTTATTGGTTGAATGACCCATGAATGTCTCTTCATCATCTTCATCTTCATACCTTATCACAAGGTCATCACCAAGAGTGCAACCAAGAAGCATTTCAAATTCCTTGATAGTCTCTTCAGCTTCTTTCAAGAACTCATCTTGGACTTGAGCATTCTCCTCATGTGTTGGCTCAACAATACTTGCATCTTGAGGCAAATGAGCACAATCAATGTTGATCATCCTTAAGCTCTCATTATACCTCTCTTGTCCTTCTAATGCCATCCTTGCCAAGTTGAGAAGCTCTTGATCACATGATTGGAAAGAGTAATCTTCTTTCAAGAATTCATCTTGGACTTGAGCATTCTCCTCATGTGTTGGCTCAACAATGTTTGCATCTTGAGGCAATTGAGCAAAAACAGTGTTGATATTCCTTATGCTCTCATTATACCTCTCTTGTCCTTCCAATGCCAACTTTGTCATGTTGAGAAGTTCTTCATCATAAGATATTTGAGAAAAGTGAGTTGATTCATGCTCATGCTCCATGTTCCAAGATTGGTATCCATCACCATATCCATATTGGTACTCATGAGAAGAGTACTCATTTGGAAGATCACCTTGATAAGTGGATGTGCTTTCAAAACCATGATGACTTGTAGGGTCCCAAGCCATCTCTCTTTCTTGAGCTTCTAGCATAGCCCTCAACATTGAAGCTATCTCCGAAGCCATGCTCTCTTCCTTGTGATTTGCACCTTGCAAAAAGAACAAACACTTGAAAGAGAGTTAGTAACCACACAAACAAAAACAAAATAAAAGCTTAGTCTAAAGTAGAATCTAAATCCTAATGGCTATTGCTACACCTCCCCGGCAACGGCGCCAAATTGATGCGGGATAATTTTAGATTCCTAATCAATTACCCAAATGCACATGCCATTGTAGCATTTGAGGTATCAATCCAAGGAGGCAAGAAGAGTAGCCAATCAAGAATACAAGATACTACTAAAGCTAAGCTAAGTCTAGAAAGAGTTTAAACTAACAACCTAAAGACAAATCAAATCAAGAAGCAAACAAGGGAAAACACTAAACAAGGAGAGAAATAAGATAAAAAGGAGGGTCCTAGGATGAGGCTATAAAGACTAGGTGGTTTAGAGACAATCAATGATGCTTCAATCAATCAAACAATGCTAAATAAGGCTATTGATCATAATTAAGCTAATCACATTCTCATGTTCATAACTCCTATGCTAATCAAGCAATCATTCAATTCTCATTTGCAAATTACAAGATAAGCATGCATTAATATCCATCAAACACCTTTTAGCAAAGCTAATCCTTAGGCTAAGAACATTAATCATTAGACTAATCCAATCTCTTGGTACTAATCCCTTTGACTAATCCCTAATCAAGATCAAATTATCATTTGTGATTAAGAATCAAGCAAGCATTAATTTCAAGTTCTCATTACCAATAATCACCTTAGACAACTAATCTCTTAGGCTAAGATATGAAAATCCTCTAAAAAGTTCATTCAAGCATTTCATCGAACACCTTTCGGGCATGAAAAAGCATAGCATCTAGATTCAACAATTCCTTGCAACCTAGCATAGAGATCAACTAATTAGAGAAGGATCATTCAAATTCAAGTCCTAAACATCATTAATCATCACATAAACCTCCTAAATCAACCTCATCCACAAAACCCAAAAACTCTACTCTCTAATCTTCATTGTTCCCACAAAACCCATAAAGATAGTATGAGATAACAAGATTAAAGAGAGATTAAGAGAAGAAATTAAGAAGATATAAAGAAGTACTTAAATTAAACTCCAAATCAAAGATTACAAGATTCAAATCCTAAAACAAAACTATGCTTAGGTAGCTTAGGGTTTTTAATCCCATAAAATGAGTATTTATAGTTGGGAGCCACGCAGTGGCATTTTCGTAAATAAAGCTGTCTGGAAATGGTCTTCACAGGAAACTGTATCGGCCTGGTTGCCCGATATGCAGGCCGATATTGGTTCTTCTGGGATTCTGTATCGGCTTGACTGCCCGATATGCAGACCGATATGCTTCAGTCGAGATCTCGTATCGGCCTGGTTGCCCGATATTGAAGCCGATACAGACTCTCGGATTAAATTTTGCATTTCTGTATCGGCCAAGCAGGCCGATATTGACACCGATATGGTTTTGGTGAAGGTTCGTATCGGCCTGCTAGGCCGATATGGAAGCCGATATTGAGCAGTCTGATTTCTCCACTTCATCTTTTGAGCTCCAATCTTGCTCCTTAGCCACACCCAAACTCCATAGCACCTGAAAAACACAAAGAACACTCCAAAAACAACCTAAAGAAGCTAAATCCTAGTCCTAAATGCAACTATACTCTAAACTAGACAAAGAACAACAAAGGAAAGAAGAAATAAAGGAAAAGAGATCAAAATAAGCACAAATCACTATCCTAAATGAATGAAAACACATGAATATCAGTATCAGAGGATCTTTTACTGAATTCACCCTAATACTGACTTAGATTTTCTCACCTAAGGGCTTGGTATACTTTGTGTCGGATTCCCTTGTTAGTTCTGACACAGCCTGTAAACCTGTCCTATCTAGTTCCCTTCTCCCCTTCCATAAAAAAAAAAGATAATAAACTGAGGATGAGTTAGTAACTCCGAAGTGGTCATGGGAATGGTAGCTGAAACTCTCATATCCTGTGCATCCATGGAATGTGTCCAAGGTACACCCCTTAACGGGAAGAGCACTGATAAAAAAAATGATACCCAATGGGGAAAAATCAGAATGCTAAGGAAGGGAAAAGAGAAGAAAGGGACTAGAGAAAGATAGTATGGTGGTCTAGAGCTGATAAGGTAAGAATCCATGTGCCTTTGATCGATACTCCTTAGGTGAGACCGCACTTAAATACTTGCAGAAGTCAGTAGGGAGAATTTGAATGCTTGAATGTGATTGTGGAGTTTACTTAGGACAGTTGCTAAGTGTGGGGGAAGTATATGTTGGTTTTGATGTCTGCAGGTTGATTCTTTCATGTGGATTACTAAGGGGAATCTGAGTGTTACTGCTTCTAGGATGAAAAGAGTTTCTGAAGAGTTTTCAAACCTCTTCACTACATTCTAGTTTTCTGTTTTGCTTGAGGGCAAGCAAAGGCTAAGTGTGGGGGAGTTGATATATCATGCTTTTTACCGGTTTTATGCCATGATATAGTTGTGTTTTTAGTGTCTTTTGTGTTCTTTTAGAGTCTTTTACAGGTTTAATCAGGTTTGGAGCAAATGTGGAGATTTTGGAGTATTTTGGGAGTTTTGGAGCATTTTGGCCGAGAGTTTAACTCACTGTCCGATTTGATGATCATGCATCGATCGACACACCTTTGGTGTCGATCGACACACCTTTGGTGTCGATCGACACACTAGCGATATGGGCCGAAATACGGCGGTTAATGAAGTTATGAAGATTTGCTGAAAAGCCCAGAAAAGTTCTAGTATTTACACAGAAGCCCCAGCCGAGATTATGCTTATAAATATAGAGTTTTGGCTTTTATTTTACATACGCTTTGATACTTAGAGTTAAGAGATTTTTAGAGCTTTTGGGGCTGATCTAATCCTGTACTTCATCTATTTTGGAGAAGATTTCGAACCCCTTTATCTATTTAATTTCTTATATGCAATCTATTAATTCTATGATTTCTGTTTCATTAATCATGTCTGAGTAGATTCATAGTTAGGTTTAGGGTTTCTCATTAAGGATTTGATGACTTGCTAGACTTGTTTAATTCAGTTAAGGATTCACATGATTAGAATGTTCTTCAAACTAAATTGTGCTTAATGCTAGTTCTAACCTGATCAATTAGAATCTAGATCTTAGGTTGCTAAATACGACACGAGAGTGTGGTTTAGAATCTGAACTATTTAGGTTGAGCACTTAAATTATTCGCAAAGAGATTTGGTTTAGTTTAATTGTGAACATATCGAACTTGAAATTAATGCTGGTTTAATCTGTTAGTAATTATAAAGAGATTTGGATTACTGCACTTAGACTTAGAGGATTTTCGCAAAGAGATTTGGTTAATTCTAATTCCGTGATTTGAGTTCTAGAACTGAGTTTAATTTGATCCTGACTGATTAACTTGTCTGCTTGTCTGATTTCCTGAGAATTCCCTAGACTTAGCGTTTTTAGTTTATTGCTTTCAAAACAAATTCCTGCTACTGATTTACTTTATTTCCTTGCTTTTATTTCATTCACCACTTGCTTTGTTCTTAGTATTAATCTCTACGGTTCTGATCTATCGAGACCAGAGTCTCTGTGGATTCGATACCTTATATACTACATTGACATTACTGTGCACTTACAGTTAGTATAGGGATTAAAACTCGACCTATCAAAAAGCCATAAACTTTTTGAAAATGACTCAAAGAGGCTTGCGTGCTGCATCAAGAATTCACACAGATCTCTCTCATTTTTTGTATCGGCGCAAAAGAGAAAGTAAATCTAGTTTTTTTTACAAACAAAAATAGATCTAACGGTTCACTTTTAATGAAATATAGATTAACGGCTGAGATGATGATCTGCGTAGAAAAGTGAAAATCTCTGTGGACCGTTGATATACTTTAATCAACGGTGCAGATGATGATCTGTGTGAAAGCTATCTTAACTAATAACAATATTTTTGATTTAACTAATATATAATTAATGTTTATATTTAAATTTATAGTTTATGGTTAAAAATTTTGTTTATGATTTAGGGTTTAGGTTATAGGGTTTGAAAGATTATGACTTGGTAGCGAGCCTTTTCCGCTGAAACCGGGATTTAGGAACTTGGCCATAGGAAGATTTCAAGATCTCGATGATGTAGGAAAGAAACATGAAGATTTAGAGACATGGAGACGATATTCTGGTGCAACGGCGGTAGTCCAATCGATATGTGCGACGTTGTGCTGCGGCGCCTATATGTGGTTGTCTCTCAAATTTGAGCTTCTACATTGCAAAAATCTCTCAAATTTTATGTTCTTTGCATTTTCTAATGATTCTTTATCTCCATTTCGTCAATGAGTTTTGGTTCTACAATGCTGTGAAAGATGTCGAGTGGTTCTCGGAAACTCTGTTTCTAAAGAATCTTCTTAGCGTAGGAAGTAGAAGAATAACAACCATGGCGTTAACAAATAAAGAATTCATAGTGAACTCGAAGCGAGACAATGGATTTCATGGCGGCGAGGAAGAGGAGTTAAAGTTAGATTTCACGGCGGCGTTGAGGTTCCAGCAATTGAACCGACGCCGGTGATTTTTTTTTGTATTTCTTCCGTTCTTTATTTTTGTATTTTATTTTTCTATTTTTATCTTGTATTTTTAAGATTAAAAATAAAAATATTTTAACGATTAAATATTTTTGTATTTTTTTCATGAGATAGTATGTGGCTATTCGTAGAAATGTAGCCACGAAATATGTCAATGGCTATTTGTGGCTAATAGGTGGAAGTGTTGCCACGAATTACCACGATTCTGCGATATTCACGAGCCTATAGCCACAAAATATTTGTGTGGCTATCCGTGGCTATAGTCATTATAGCCACAAAAAAATATGTGGCTTTGAGACAGTTTTCTTGTAGTGTGTATGTAATCTAAGGGGTAATGTTTTCTAACTATTTTTCTTAACTCATAACTTTTCTTCCAAGGTTAAGGTTATTTGAGTTGATAAAATTCCTAACTAATGTTTTCTAACCATTTTTCATGATGTTATATATTTTCAATGAACGAAATTCCTTGTTTATCTGAGTACATAAAAGTATATTTATATAACTTTGTATTTTCCTACAAGCATATCAGTCAAGGAGAGCTCTCTTACTCTGATTTGATCATAGAATAATCTAATACAATAAAATGTGTTCAGTACGAAAACTAATAACCATTATAAATCTACAAAAATGAAAAACACATAATTTAGTATCGGACTTTAGACTTCAAAAACAATCTAATATCAGATTTCATGTTGAATTTTCACTCTCAGACTTCAATTGTAGTCTGATATTAGAATTTTGATTGCTTCGTATTCCTTGTATCACCATACATATCAGGTTCCTCAGTTTTGCATGTCATGTATGTAAGTCTTAGCATAAACAATTCTTGATATATAATGAACCTCTTTGGAAATTACCTTCCTCTTCTTCTCCACAATTTCAAGAGTATCTTCAAGCTGTCTCTTTTTATGTCATATTGCTTTGTCCAAAGCACCTTCAGCCTCTACACAAAATCAATCAATGTATTTATTAGTTTTCATAAAGATTCATCAATCACAAAGTTCTGTTAATTAAGAAGAACATGTAAATAAATAAATCAACCTTTTTCCGGCAAATCAAAATATTATTTATCTTAATAGAGTTTAGTTACAAAAGATATCAACCTTTTAAGGTTTGTTACATATTCTTGCATTCTTAGCTTCACTATCCACTAGAGTTACATAAGTTCTATTTACATAAGAAAACTTATAATCCTTATTACCGATCATATTATATATGTCTTGAACCTCCATACTGATATTGCTGAGTATTTCTTCTCCTTTATCAAGCCTTTTCCTGTTTTTATTAGATGATTTATTGCTTTGAATAAGCTTTGACAGTCTCCAACGAATTCAACTTGGTTGTATCCAAATTTACGTACCTCTTGTACCGCCATTTTCAAGGCATGTGCTTCCGCTTGAATTGATGAGCTGATTGGACTAATTGCTGATGATCCCTGCATTTTAGTCCTGCCATTGGGATTTAGAAGTTTCCAAGCTATGCCTGCATTTTCATCATTCGAGATCCAAGAAGCATCAACCACACATGTGTATTGCTTGCCATTCATGTTAGGGACATAGGATATCTTCTGATGGTTCTCAGAATTTGAGATTATATTTAGATCAGCCATTTCCATTTTAGTTACTTGTTTCCACTGTATTAAATTTCGAAGAGCCTGCATAATAATTCTTACTATACTCTCTCTTTTGTCTTCAAAGATAAGCCTATTTCTTGCTTTCCATATACTCCAGCCTATAAATGGATATAGACTATATTCTTTCCTATTCTGGTTGGAGAGCTCCAGAACATATTTAAGATTAGTACGAAGGTTTTGAGAGAGTAGTTTTTCACCTGATATTTTGGATTCAGGACTCATCATCCATATTTCTCGAGACACTCGGCATTGAAACAAGAGATGGTTAACATCTTCATCTTCTTCACCACAGAAAGGACACGATTTCTCCTTACAAACTCCTCTTCTCTGTAACTGAGCAGCAACAGGCAAGCTATTATGAGCAACTCTCCACCAAAAAGTTTTTATACGAGGAATCGTATTTAATTGCCACACCCCTTTAAAAATACTCTGATTATCTCTTTGTTCATGTATTTGATTAACATCATTTCTTTTATCCTTTTCTCTCATCTGGTGGTAACCTGAACGAACTGTATAGCTACCATCTTTACTGTAAGCCCAAAAGAGAGAATCACTTACACCAGTTGAAGTTGGCCTTATCTTCAGTATTTCCTTGACATTATATGGATGAATCCATTCTTGGAGATTTTGTTGGTCCCATATTGTTGTTCCTGAAAGAAAAAGATCAGAAATTTTATATCTAGGAACATATCCAAATTGTTTAGGCCTAGGTGGTCTGGGAGGGTTTACAGCTAACCAAAGATCTCTCCACACATTTATATTAGTTCTAGTGCCTACTTTCCAATAGATCCCTTCTTTTAATAAATTTTGGGCAGTCATAATAATATACCAGGCATAACTTTGTTTCTTATGAGTTGTTGCCTGCAAAAAGTTTCTCTTTGGATAATATTTTGCTCTAAATACTTTTGCTAGCAGGCTATTTGGATGTGTGAGTAATCTCCACCCTTGTTTAGCTAGCATAGCGATGTTGAAATCTTTAAAGTCTCTAAAGCCTAATCTTCCATTAATCTTTGCTCTGACCATCTTTTCCCATGCAACCCAGGGAATTTTATGTTTTTCAGGAGAATTTGACCACCAGAAATGCCTTATATTCTTCATGAGATGTGTTAATATTTTATATGGAATCTTAAAGCTGCTCATCGTATAAGTGGGAATTGTTGTTATTACTGATTTCAGTAAAACTTCTTTCCCAGCTGAGGAGAGAAGTTTTGTATACCAATTATTGATTCTTTGATCTACCCTCTGCTTTAAGTATTGAAAGGTATCAACTCTATTCCTTCCTATAGAATCAGGTAATCCCAAGTATTTTCCAAAACTATTCATTATGCTGATTCCTAAAGTTCTTGAGATTTGATTCTTTGTCTCAGAGTTCATACCTCTACCAAATATGAGAGCTGATTTTGCATAGTTGACTTGTTGCCCTGATGCTTGCTCATACATTGTGAGGATCTCTTTACTAGTTTATGCTTCTTTGACCGTAGCTTTAGAGAATAAAAGGGAGTCATCTGCAAAAAGCAGATGAGTTATTTTAGGTGCTCCCCTTGAAGCCTGAAACCCATTCAACATTCCTTTTGTGGCATAATACTGCATAAGTCTAGATAATCCTTCTGTGCAAATAAGATATAGATAAGGAGAAATAGGATCTCCTTGTCTAATACCTCTCTGTGGATAAATTCTTCTTGTTGGCACTCCATTGCATAGTATACTATAGGACACTGAACTAATGCACTTCATGATCCATGTCCTCCAT
The DNA here is from genome assembly GCA_030180135.1 of Orychophragmus violaceus. Lineage (NCBI taxonomy): Eukaryota > Viridiplantae > Streptophyta > Magnoliopsida > Brassicales > Brassicaceae > Orychophragmus > Orychophragmus violaceus. The sequence continues at coordinate 13,913,966 of CM058238.1, read as the reverse complement.
AGTGAGCTAAAACCCAAGCGCTCCATCACTGCATTAAGAAAAGACCATTCAACTTTATCAAAAGCTTTAGTTATATCTAGCTTTATAGCCATATAATCATCTTTCCTTCTTCTTGTTTGCATTGAATGGATCATCTCATGACCAACCAGGAAGTTATCAGTTATAAGCCTATTAGAAATAAAAGCACTTTGACATTCTGAGATAATCTGATGCAACCATCCCTTCAACCTATTAGCTAATACTTTAGAAATTATCTTATATGCAACATTTGATAAGCTAATAGGTCGAAAATCCTTAAGAGTAGTGGGTGAATTTGTCTTAGGAATAAGACAAATATGCATGTGTATGATTTAGCTCTCTTTGCAGATATCCTGTGGTAAAGAATAGATTTACATATTCAAACACTTTATCTTTAATCGTATTCCAATGTTGTCTGTAAAAGGCTGAGCTCATACCATCAGGGCCTGGAGATTTTTCAGGGTTAATACTAAAAACTGCTAGTTTAACCTCATTCATATCCAGGGGTTTAGTAAGATCTGCATTTATTTCAGGTGATACTACTTGAGGAATTGCATTGAGAATGTCAAGAGAGATGTTCGTACCCGAAGTGGAGTATATCTTTTGAAAGTACTCTCTCATCAGGCCTTGTATTTGTTCTTGTCCATGATATATATTGCCATGTTCATCCTCCAGTGTTGATATACTATTTTGAGCCCTTCTTTGTTTTGTTTTGGCATGGAAGTACTTGGTGTTCTTGTCACCACATTTCAGCCAAGTGTTTCCACTTCTCACCTTCCATAACTCTTCTTCATATCTGTAAGCATGTATTAGTTGAGTTTTTAGATTATCAATATGATCATAGTTGAGAGGTGAAGAACTATACGCATCATGAAGCTGTTGCCTTAATTCCTCAATTTTCTGCCTTGAGTTAACTCCTTTTTGTCTTTTCCATTTTGACAGAGCATCTCTGCATTGAGCAATGGTTTTAGTGAAATTCTGAGGAGGAATGTCTCCACATTTTGTACTCCAGGTTTCAGTTACAACTTCTTTGACTTCTGGACAGAACTTCCACCTGTTTTCATATCTAAATAGCTTCTTTCCTCTCCAGACATTAGCATCTGTACAGATCAGTAGTGGTCTATGGTCTGATCCCATCCATCTAAGCAGTCTTCCATATGCTAAAGGGTATAGATCAGTCCATAAGGTCGTTACCATTGCCCTATCAATTCTTGATCTTACAAGATGGGTGTGACGCATTCCCATCCAAGTAAAAGGGCCTCCAACTATACTTAAGTCTTGTATTCCACATTCTGCAACCATGTTCCTGAAAGGTTCAAAACTTGATTCTGCTCTTATGAGGCCTCCCACTTTTTCTTCATTGTACATAATATCATTGAAGTCTCCTAAGACCAATCTTGGTGTTGCATGATACATTGGGGCTTGATGAAGGAATGTTTAGATCAATCCTGATTCAATTCCAGATTCAGATCATCCTAAACATGCGGATCTAGGTTCTCTTGAATAGAAACAATTGATGATCTCACCTGATACCTGTTAATTGCAGCGGAAAGAGATGGTATGTCAGAGATCAGAGAGCCACCGAGAGATAACTCCTCCAGAGGTTCACACACGCGCACCAATCAAGAAGAAGGCTGCTAGGCCACTGAGGAACTCGGCACACAGAGAGAGAGAGTTTACGGCTGTCCAACTTAGGGTTAATCAGTCTGAACTCGAGTTTTATGACACAAAACTCGTCCTGTTCCGTTTGGGCCATTTGGCCCAAACACCAATTAACTCGACGGTATTCGCGCACTGTGTCGACCGACACACCTTGTGTATCGATCGACACAGAGTAGCTAAACCGTTTTATTCTCTCTAAGTACAGTAAATGCCTAGCACTTTTACCGTACTTCTGCTAAACCGTTCCTACACATTTTCCTGTTAGCTTAGGCGTGTGACCCATATGGGATCATATAATAAAGGCAATAAGTCCAAGACTTATAGATCATGAGCGGACTCTAGCAAGCCATCATGATCCCCAGTATTATATGACTTATGTCTGATCATTGACATACTCTTACTTTCTAGAGACAGTACCGAGATTACTGGACACAATTCCAACAATCTCCCACTTGTACTGGAATCTCTGTATTCATAATCCTTTTGTCTCAATATCTCGATTAGTCATAAGGCAAGATTGGTGTCATCCTTATAAAGCCTAATCTTGTTCATCGGAGTCTGATTTGATACTGACAATCCAAACGACTCGGGACAGTCCGTTTGAGCATGGCCATGCATTTTCCAGTATTCAAATCTCCGATTGGCCTAGAGATATTCACTCCATTTATATTGGAGGGACAAATCCCGTCTTGTTCCATCACTGTAAACTACTCATTTCATAATGTACCCAAACAAGGTCCTTATAACTATCGCAGAACGATAGCGTTAGACAATGATCAAAGTACATCAGTCCATGTGCAGTCACATGCATGCGAACTCAGGTCTAAGGACTATACTCTATAGTCGTAGTAAGAATCTCTTATGACACAGATATAAATATCCTGAAGAGTTCTTATAAGCGGGTCTTGTCCGGTCGTATGTTCCCAAACATACACCTATGTACTGACTTTGATGCCGCGCATCTATGACACACTGAGACTTTGTCATAAGTCACGTACCAATCCAGTCTCACACGGTTGTTGGTGTTCCAATTTCAACAACCTTCGACTAGGGACAGGATGATATAAAACATTTATCAAATATAGGGTCTCATGATCAAGCTAAATGACTTCGATGACTCAAGATCAAGTCATTTACTTCGATGACCTATAAAATGGTTTATATCACTTTGGAACGATTATTTCATCACAGTTAAAATAATCTTGAAATAATAATTTCATTAAAACATCTTAAATGTCATTTCAAGAACATATCCAATAACTAAATAAAGCCCTTTAATAACTCCCACTGAAATTAAGACTACATCTTAATTTCACTTATCCTACAGCAACAGTCCGCGACTCGTGCTTAGGCCTAAGGAGTGGCTTCGTTAATAGATTAGCAACGTTCTCATTCGTTGAAACTTGCTGATCTACTTAACATCTCTGTCATTTATCTCACGGAATAGGTTATACCTATCCTCAAGGTGTTTGGACCTCTGATGTGCAGCTAGTCTCATCTATGCTGGGAATCACATCAAGTTCAGTGATGAACTCTTCTTTCCAAACATCCTCTTTCGCCGCTTCCCAAGCTGCGAAAGATTCAGCTTAAATCATGGAGTCAGCAACAGTGCCGTGCACCGCCAGACAAACACAAGATATAACCGGACTGTGACCGGAAATCATCTTTGTCTGTTGGAAACTTGCCTTTCAGACTCTATCGACTTATAGCACCTCACTTTCTCCGTAAATCAAGAACTTATCCTTAGTATTCCTCAAATACTTTAGGACATACTTTAGGAAACTTGATTCTTTGCTGGATTTGACTGGTCTTTACTTGTCTTGCTTAACATTAAAGCAACATCAAACAAGTATGTTTCATGGCATACATGATAGATCCAATTGCCGACGCATATGGAATCTCATCCATGCATTTAAGCTCATCAGTTATCGTAGGATACTGTATCTTGCTTAACTTAATGCCATGTGACATTGGCATAAAACCCTTCTTGGATTGCTCAAAACGTGTAGAACTTTGTCAATTTAAGAATCCTGACTTTGTCCTACCAGCTCTTTTGGATCTCTATCTTTAGATCCAAAATCCAAGAACTACGTGGCTTTACCCATGTCAATCATTAAACCAACTCCCAAGCTAGTCCTTTACTGACTACAGCGTTGGGGCGTTATATCCGAGAATCAGTATGTCATCGACATACACTTTGAGAAATGCAATATCGCTCCCACTAATCTATTAGTAAACACACAGTTCCGCTTCGTTCCTGTTCAAGTCAAAACCTTGACTACTTCAACAGAACGAAGATTCCAACTCCGATATGTTTGCTTCCATCCATTACAGGATCGATGAAGCTAACTTACATAAAATGTAATTTTCGGAGTCCGGGCTCACTTTCGCTTCTTTGAATTTCGCAGATTCGTTGCTTTCAATGATCATCAGATCATGCGAACTTTCAATGATTATCAGGTTCTACTAATGACGAGAAATCACTCTCGGATTAGTAACTGATTCATTCATATCTGCGAACTTCAGGCTCCAGAGGTGCAGATTTCAATGATTATCAGGTTCAACTAATGACGAGAAATCACTCTCGGATTAGTAACTGATTCATTCATATCTGCGAACTCCATGATCCAGAGGTGCAGATTTCAATGATTATCAGGTTCAACTAATGACGAGAAATCACTCTCGGATTAGTAACTGATTCATTCATATCTGCGAACCTTACTGAATCCACAGGTGTAGATTCTACAGAAATCTGTAAATCCTTCCGCTGCTTTCCCTCAACAGGTTAAGCAGCCTCCTGTATTTCTCGAATTTCTTCGAGTTATACTTTTACTCCCACTGTTCTTCTTGGAAATTAACTTCCCTTCTTAGAAAACAGAATGGACGTAAAAGTAACAAGCCTTGGTTTCCCTAGGACAACCAGCGAAGTAGCACAACTACAAATACTCAGTAAAGACGAATTTGGATCGATTCCAATCCACATTTACGTGGTGTCTTTCAACTGATATTTGTGGAACTATTTTAGCGTAAACTTAGATATTTTAGAGCGTTATTCTTAAATAATATCATGGAAGATTCGTGTGACTCATCTTTAATCATTTCTAATAAGATCTGATTCTTTCTCACAGAAACACCTTCAGGTTTTCAGGAGAAATGAGCTGTGAAACGATTTCACACTCATTAAGATGATCACACAATCAATGACTTAAGTATTCTCACTCGTGATTTAATCCAGAGTCTTAATACTTTTGTCATTCAGATCCTATACTTCATTCTGGAACTCTTTCGACCATGTCAAAGAATTCCGACTTGTGTCTCATCAAATGAACACAGTCACACTCACTGAAGTAATCAGTAGAGACAATGAAGTACAGGAAATTTTTCTCTGGCATTACTGCTCATTGGGCCACATACTTCAGTATGTTCCAGGTCCAATAAGCCTTTGGGCCTTTCTCTAGCTCGGCTAAGATAGGCCCTTTTTCTTTTTGGTCCAGTAAACAGAATTCAAGTCTCATAAGATATCTTATCAAATGAGCCCAACAGTCCATAACTATGGGATTTCTGAATTTATTACTCTATGTGACCAAGACTTTTATGCCAAGAAAAATCAGGTTTAATTCATTAGATTTAAACCAATTCGGTATTTATGTTACATTTAGGCACTCTTTGGTTCAAGATATAAAACCCATTCCATGAATAGGGTGCTACAATTAATATTTCATTAAGATCAAAAGAACAAAACTTGTCTTTTATCAAAATGAAAAACATTCAAATTCTTACAAGAAAATGAAAGACAATTCTGCTTAAAGCAGGTACATTGTAGCAATTACTTAATACAAAACCAAGCCTAAAAGGGATCTATAAGTGAAAAACCCTACGGCTGAGGCAGCATCCCAAGCTCCTTCCAGACATGTAGTTTCACTTGCCCTTCCTTCAACGTTCTACTGTTGCTTAGGCTCTGCATATTATCACAAATATCAGTGCCACAACCAGTATCCAATACCTTTAAGGTAGAACTTGAAGTAATAACATGAATACCTGAGGAAGTAGTCTCATACATCGACTTCAACTCCTCATCATCTTCCATGAATTTAATGCAATTTCTCTTCCAATGCCCTGTCTCCTTACAGCAGCAGCACTTACCAACGTAAGAGGTATCTGACTCGGGCTCAGAAGACACACGCTTGCCATGATTCAAAATCTGGACAACTTTGTCTTCACCCTTGTCAGCATTAGGTTTAGTAAACCTACCCTTCTCATTCATGAGATTATACAGGGTACTCTTCACGTTTGGCTCAACTGTCTTGAGCATATCATGCAGTTCAGTCAGCGTCTTCGTTAAGCCTTTCTTGATATAGTTCCTTCTGAACTTATCATAGCTTGACGGCAGTGACTGCAGAATGATCTCAGTTGCCAATTCTTGGCTAACTGGATAATCCAGTTTCCTCAGGTTATCAATGTAACCCATCATTTTACTGACATGAGGACTCACTGGATGATCATTTGGTAGCTTGCAGCTAGTGAGAGATTTAACCAACTGGTATCTCTCCACTCTTATCTGCTCCTGAAATTTCAATTTCAGGCTGCTGATCATCTCTATTGGCGACTCCATGTTCTCATATTGCTTCCGCAAGTCTGAGTCCATGGTAGCCAATATCAGACCACGCACATCTACCGCATCATTATAATGCTTATTCCAAGCATTATATACTGCATGAGAAGCATTGGACCCGATCCTCACGGGGAGAGCTCTCTCAAGGACATAGTCCTTTCTCTCCTGTCTGAGGACTAGCCTCAAGTTCCGCGACCAAGTCAAGAAATTTGATCCGTTCAGCTTGTCCATCTTAAGGACAGACCGGATCGAGAAAGTGTTTTGATTGTTTGTGCTAGTCATAACTGATAATTAAGATAAAAGGATTTTAGTTAATATGTTCAATATGATTAATCTTGTATTAAAATTAATATGATTAATCATGCATTATATTCAATAACATCAGTTACCCTCAATAGAATATAATGATTCCAAGATCCACATATAACTAAGATTAAAGTGGGCCACTGGCCGTCACCAAACCTTAGCTTATATCGGTAAGCCCTATATCGGCTAATTATATCCGTGATATAACTCTTGGTTGTGAATCTGGGCCCGAGGCCCAATTCACTCTGATGTCTCAAGGCCCGGGACTCCCGATGGCCTAGTCAAGAAAACCAGACTATACAGTCATGTAATCATTAATGTCTGGGACTCCCAATGACATTTATGAATCACAAACCGTCTTATCCACGCAAAAGCAGACACCCTCACACTGTAAGGCCATGAATACAATTGAATGGGCTTCGACAGCTGACATAGAATGGACAAGACATCCAACGCTTGATATTATTTGAGGTTCGTAGGTTTATTTAAAAAATTCATTCCCAAAATAGAAGATTACTATTTCGGGAAACTTTCCATTTTTGGAAACCTACTATTTTTGGAAACTTTCTAAAATTGGAAATATTCTAAAACCGGAAACTTTCTAACTTTAGAAATTTCTTTAAAATCCAAAATCCGCAAATCCAGAAACTTCTAATTTAAGAAACTTTCTAATTTCGAAATTTCGGAAACTTTAATTTAAAATCGACTTTATAATTTTATAAAATAAATTTTAAATTAATCTGAAGAAAGACTCAAATAACTGGCCCAATTGTTTTAACTTCTTGGCCCGAGGCCCAAGAACTGGTCCATGTCCAAGACATGACCCAATTGTCCAATTAAATGACATAACCGGTCTGGTTCATTAAAATTGGTCTAACCAAATTTTAATTACTACGATGACCACAATTGTCAACCGGTTATTTACTAAACCGAATTTTCTCAATTTATTTGGTCCAACCAAATCAAATTAGAAAATCCTGGTTTAGGCACTAAATCCAATAATTCTTTCGACATTGGATTTCTTGTCCCGGTTTAACCAGACTTAATAAAATTATCAAATCTGTTTATTAAACCAGGACGAATTAATTTTAATCAAAATTAAACCGAGCCTTAAACCAACAATGTCGATCGATGGACCAACCGTGTCGATCGATCCATCAACCACATCGGTCGATGCTCTCAGTATCGATCCTGCATCGACCATGCATCGATCCTGTATCGATCGATGCTCTCACGCATGCACTGAACCGAGCCAAAAACCCTAACCGTGTCGATCGATGTGCACCAACCGCATCGGTCGATGCACCAATATCGAACCTGCATCGATCCTGCATCGATCGATGCTTTCACGCGTTAACAGGGTTACCCGATAGACTGTATCGACCGATCCATGCGATCGTATCGATCGATCCATGCGATTCTGGCCGATTCTCATTCGGTTGTATCGACCGATCCATCCATTGCATCGATCGATGCAATGCGATCACAGTCGATACTTCTTTATGAAAATCGCAAATTCCAAATCAATATAGCTTGGATTTGCGATTTCAAGTGTGTTTAAGGTTCAATTCCTTGTTGCTTAAGTGTTTTCTCTTATCAATAGTTGATTCAAAACACTTCTTAAACAAGAAAACAATCCTAAACATGAATCTAATCAAGAAAAACCAGAACCATTGGCTCTGATACCACTGAAGGAATGTTTAGATCAATCCTGATTCAATTCCAGATTCAGATCATCCTAAACATGCGGATCTAGGTTCTCTTGAATAGAAACAATTGATGATCTCACCTGATACCTGTTAATTGCAGCGGAAAGAGATGGTATGTCAGAGATCAGAGAGCCACCGAGAGATAACTCCTCCAGAGGTTCACACACGCGCACCAATCAAGAAGAAGGCTGCTAGGCCACTGAGGAACTCGGCACACAGAGAGAGAGAGTTTACGGCTGTCCAACTTAGGGTTAATCAGTCTGAACTCGAGTTTTATGACACAAAACTCGTCCTGTTCCGTTTGGGCCATTTGGCCCAAACACCAATTAACTCGACGGTATTCGCGCACTGTGTCGACCGACACACCTTGTGTATCGATCGACACAGAGTAGCTAAACCGTTTTATTCTCTCTAAGTACAGTAAATGCCTAGCACTTTTACCGTACTTCTGCTAAACCGTTCCTACACATTTTCCTGTTAGCTTAGGCGTGTGACCCATATGGGATCATATAATAAAGGCAATAAGTCCAAGACTTATAGATCATGAGCGGACTCTAGCAAGCCATCATGATCCCCAGTATTATATGACTTATGTCTGATCATTGACATACTCTTACTTTCTAGAGACAGTACCGAGATTACTGGACACAATTCCAACACTTGATAGCTCATCCAGTTCCATAATTGATGTCTTTGTCTTCTGTCTGGATGCCCATAGATATAGCTTACACAGAAGTTGTTATACCCATATCTGATATAGACATCAGTAAAATGTAGAGATGGCCTTGTAACTGTTACTTCAACTTGATGGCTCCAAGAAATTGCAAGTCCTCCACTAGTTCCTTCCGCAGGGACACAAAATTGGTGAGCATAACCCAACTTAGATCCGATATTCTGCATATAGGATATATTATTTTTGGTTTCTATCAGGAACATTACCTCAGGAGAATCAGATCTTTTTATCTCTTGTAGGTGACGAACTGTCAGGGGGTTCCTTAAACCCTGACAGTTCCAATGCAGTAGCTTCATGGATCAGTTGGTGGCTTCGGGGTTGCCACCTCCCCTTGATCATTTTTTTTGGGTTATTGTTGAATCTTCTGTATGTTTGTTGATGTTTCATCCTCCATTGCAATGGGTGAAGCTTTCCTTTTCAATCCACGATCTGGATAGCCTGATGTAGAGCCTATTTCCCTGATAGGAGTAGGACAGGTAGATGTAGTTGGTGGTAACATTACTTGATTATGGATAGGTTGTATATCCCCTGGCTCTGTGAGATAGATTGGTTGCATATAATCACCAACAGAACCACTCCTTGCTACATTACCAGAGATATCCATCTTTAAATTAGAATCCACATTCTCTCCCATTGTATCATCTGCTGAACCCTCCTAATTATGTTGATTTTGATCTTCTGGAGGAAGCATGGGATTATTCTGTGGTAAATTTGAGTCATTATGATGCACATTAGCTGCTGGTTCTAGTAGCCTCTGAAAATCTGAGTTGGAGAAATTAAAATCACAATCCCGTTCTTTATGAGTGAGAGCTCCACAAAGAGTACAAAACTTCTTTAGTTTATCATATATAAAGCGAATCAGCACAGGCTCCTCATGATCAGTGAGATCAATGTATCTTGCAAAAGTTAATCTCCCATACGCATCCATTTTCACACGAACCCAGACCTCTCCTTCTTGTTCTCTTGTTGGCTCCTGAATATAGAGGTCTTCAAGTACTCCCAATGGTTGCGCAATTTCCGTAATCAAGTCTTCATTCCGAGAATCATCCGGAAAATTCAGGATTTGTATCCAAAAGGATATTTGTTTCAAATAATCCGGCGATGTTCTTCTAGTCCATCTATCTACTGTTACCATCCATTCTTTAAAGTTCCAGGGACCTTTTTCTATAACAGTGAGAAGTTGATGCTCAGTTTTAAAGAAGAACTGAACCGTACCGTCATCGTTGATTCTACTATTCACCCTTCCTTCTAGTCTCCAAGCTTTTGGCATGGTGTTCTTGATACCCACCGGAGACTGTTTCGCCGGATTCAGCCCTTGAACTATCAGGCTTAATCGATGGATGTCATCACGTTTCTGCTTGACATCGGCCGATATTTTTAGAGGTCTCTGCTCCGACCCTATCACTAGATTCTCAAGGGAAATCCACAACTCTCGATCCATTTGGGTTAGCAAAGGTTCACCTTTAGACGAGAAGCTTGTAAGAACAAGATCCGGTGTGCCGGAAGAGATGAACTCTCACGGCGGAGAGAGAATCACCAGTCGGAGGTGAAGATTGTAGAAGACTCGAGAATTCGCCTGAAAAATCGCAAGAGAGAGAAATTCTTTGTCTGTAACAGGAAACAAAAGCTAAATAAATAAATCAACCTATGTCAGGGTTTTGTTCACAAATTTTATTTTTTTGGTTGTTGCATGTGTGAAAAATGATTTGTTTTTACAAAATTATGTTTCGATAGGTCAAGAGAAAAATAGAGGGAATTTTTTCTGGGTTTTTAACAAATGAAAATTTTTAGGGTTGCAAAATATCTGGTATCAGACTTCATATGCAGTCTGGGATGAAGTTTTTGAATCGAGCGGGAAAATTTTCCACCTTTTTAAAAAGTTTTTGTGTTAAATTTTTCAAAAAATTTCAAATTTCATTTCATATGTAATCTGAAATAAGACTTTATGAGAAGTCTACATATTTGAACCAGATTTACGTAGAAGTCTGAGAAACTACGGTTATAGTCTGATATTAGACTATCAGACTTCGTGTTCCTCGTACTGCACTGAAGTTTTAGGAGCCATTAGTAGTGTAAGAAACCTGAATTCAAGCCTCTCTGTAGATTCATGTGGCTCTACCTTAAACCAAACACTTGAAAAAGCAAAAACATAGAGCTTTTGCATTAGTTAGCGAACGAGTCTCCAAAAAATGGATAATAAAAGATTGCTTGATACCCTTTCCATGAATTCCAAAAGCTCATTCCTAGTTTCCCCATAAGCTGCTGGTGCGGCAATAGTAACACGAACATCGTCAGCGTTTATTCTTGCAGAGAGGAAATTAAAGAGCAAATCAAATTGTATAATCAAAAGTCTATGTCAAAGATCCCAATTATTTCAGTTAAAAAAACATTTGAAAACACTAAATCAGAACAAATCCACTCACCAATTTCGCAGCTCAGAGAGAATAGGCTATGAATCACATGCATAAGAACTCATATGAGAGAATAAGCTTGAGAACCTTCTTGGGTGAGAAATTCAAAAGAGGTTTTACAAAAAAAAAAAAAAAAAAGAGGTTGTAAAAGGAGGAAGAATGTGAATATTTTTGTTGTTGTTATATGTATGTACAAGATTAGGTTTAGATAAGTGGAGATAAATTGGAGGGAAATTTTGTCGGGCCCTAATTTTAACAATAAAATTCTTTAAAATATCTGGTATCAGACTTCAGATGTAGTCTGATAAGGAACTACTTAATTGAGCGGAAATTCTAAAAAATTTAGGCGAAAATTTCCCGCATTTTTAAAACAAAAAATTGTGTGAAAGTTTTCAAAAACTTTCAAACTTCAGACTTCATTCTTAAACATGATTTACCTCATCTAAAAAACCTTAAATCTAACAATTACTAATTAAATATCATCATATTATAAAAAAAATTATAACAAACATCAAACTCGTTTAACATAGTCACAAACTAACCAGTTTATGCAAATGTAACAATGTGAATAAAAATTTCAAAACTCTCAACTAACCCTATATATAAAACATGATATCCAACTTTATATGCCAAACATAGATCAAACTACATAGTGTTTAGAACCAAATTTCTATTCAATGGTCAAATTTGATTAAATTTTATATAATTTTAGTTATATATGTCAGAAATATTTATGTGTAATTTATGTATTATATTTTGTATCAAATTAATTTTTCCAAATCTTTTAGATTTAAAATTTTAATTTATACGTCTCAATCAGAGAAATCTGATCAACCCCAAAAATCAGACTTCACCCTTAATATAATATTTATCATATATAAGTAAAAATATTTAAATAAAATACTTATGAAACATCAAATTCATTAAATATATGCACATTACAACATATATGTGCAATTTAAAATTTTAAATGAAAATTTGGTAAACCATGAATCTAACTCTAAAGTTATATGTAAATTATATGTAAATGTTCCATTACAAAGCATGTTTTGAAGTTTAGAACTTACTTTACCTTACATATTGTTTAATTTGACTCAACTTTACCAAATTTTAATTTATATACTACTAAATTGTCTATAATTAATTTATGTATATTTTTTTAAAAAATATTTTTGTATTATTTTTAAATTTAAATTTACTAAATTAATCTGTTTCAGATTTGATAAGTACATAGTTTGAAAAATATTGTTTAATTTGACTCAATTTTACCAAATTTTAATTTACATACTACTAAATTCTTTATATTTAATTTCTGTATATAAAAGTTTTAATAAAATATTTTTTATAATTTTAAAATTTAAATTTACTAATTAGTTTTGCATCAGAAAGTCTTTTAAAATTTTATTAGTGTTTAACGCATTAGACATCTATAAAAAAAACTAACATAGCACGAAAGTTATATTGGTAATTACGGTTTTTTTTGTTATAAGGGGATAATCTTAGCTCAAATGAACATTTTGCATTTCTTTCAATTTGAAAAAATATTTTTTTTAGAATCAATTTGTAGAGCATTTTAAGTAATTCCCCGGAAAGAGAATAAAAGGTGTAATAATTAACTTTTTCCCTTGAATATCCACTTAACACAAAGATAAAATGATAGAGATATTGGCCAAGCCAAAAAAAAATTTTTATCAAAGACATAATTTATATAGCAAAATTTTGTTTATAAATAATACTAGTTCTTAACACATCAAAATGGATACTGAAATGCTTATCCTTAAAAAATGCTTGAATGAGTTTATATCTTTGAATTCGAAAACCTGAAAATTTTAAAATTCGAACCAAACTCGACGCAAACTCCTATCCCTAAAATTAAATATTAAATATTAAATCTATTTGGAAAAAAACTAAATATTTCAAATAGGACACAAAAGGTAATATTGGAAAAAAATAGATAAAATTGGGACAACATAGATTTGAATTTAAATTCATAAGGGATATTAAAAAAAAAAATACCACTTAAACTTAATAATTATTTCAAAATTTTATAGGAGGCAGCTGCCCACCTTATTCCCTTCCTCCCTCCGCACTGAATTATAGACTGTAAATTTCGAACATTAAAGTTGTCTGCAAAAAGATGTTAGAAGTATTATCATCGGTTGAAACGGACGAAAATTTTAAAATCATCGGTTTCATATGTTGTAGTCAAAGTTAGGTGTGAAGAGGGTCTCCTTTAGTCAACTTCAATAGCATTTTAAAATCTTATAACTCCATTGAAAAAACGCTCTAAACAGCGCCGCTTGACTCGATATATACTGTGCAACCTTATTAAACTAGTTCGCTTATGTAGTTATGCGTGCGATGATTTGGTCTATTTATATTGAACATTTTTAATTATAGAAACAGTACATATAGTGTTTTGTAGTTTTAAGTATCATGCATGTTACATAAGTTATACTATTATTTCAAGTAAGTACATACATTTTTAGAAATTTATACTATAACTAAACGGGGTATAATGACAGAGTAAGATCATTAAGTCGATGATCCTTTATCTAAGAAGGACATTGGATTTTTAATTAAACTGATATTTAAAAGCAAGCATAAGTGAAACGAAAACTATCGCATTAAACTGAAATTTAGTGTTCTTTTAAATTTGTAAAAAAAAAAAGTCACTATATGTTGAAGATTTTTCAAAACCTAATGTTCTTTTCGGGTAGTCTTCAGAAAAAAAAAATTAAAATCTAATTTTATTTTTTTGGAGACTGAATAATCTAGCCTAGTTCAATATACAAACATTAGTCTTAACATTTAAGTATTTGATTCAAAATCTCTACCAACCTCCCCTAAAAAGTCACAGTATAATTGAATTAGTCATGACGGGAATATAAATTAATTTGACTTTAGAAAATGCTTTTCTACTGGGTTAAGTAAGAGCTGATATGGTTTATATCAGAAAAGCCAGAAGAGAGAGAGAGAGGAGTTGAGAGCAAAGTTTCATTTGTTGTCTAGCCCTTTGTCTCTCGCATCCCATTTTTCAAAAAACTCTCTCTCTCTCCTCTCTGTCTCTCTGCTTCATTTACTTTCTATAAATCCAAACTCATAAACAAAAGATTTTGTCTTTCCATCAACATCACTTCCTCATAAACTCCCCCAAAAACTCTCACTTCGTGTTCTTCGTCTATTCTTTCTTTCACTTCCAAAAAGCAAAGAAACAAAACACAAAAGAATGAGTTCAAGAGTGTTCAGAGCAACACCAGATAGCAACTATTTGGTCCCCAGGAGATCTAGAGACCACCAACAAGACACCAGTCCTGACCGGAACCGGATCTGGTCTGAGCCTCGTCATAAACCGATTGTTAACCGGAAAGTTCCCGTCGTCTATTATCTCTGCCGGAATGGTCAGCTTGACCATCCTCATTTCATGGAAGTTACTCTCTCTGCCGGTGATGGTCTCTATCTCAAAGGTAATCATCAAATAGACCCGAAAATCACTTACTTTGTGAACCCTTTTTGAAAAGAATTTACATCTTTTCTTGATCCGTAACTGAAAAAGACAATTTTTTTTTTTAAAGTAAACAAGAAAGTTGCTTTTTGAGTTCAAAAGGTTTTGAAACTCTCTTTTCTCTTTGGCTGTTTGCTCTTTATTATTACTGGAACATAACAGTGATAAAGGCGGCAACATTTCGAATTGTAGCTTCAAAAGTTATTGAGTTTTATTGGTTCAGCTTCAAAAGTTTAAACTTTTGTTCTTGTTCAAAATTTTCAGATGTGATAAACCGCTTGAATGATCTTAGAGGTAAAGGCATGGCAAATCTCTACTCATGGTCTTCCAAAAGGTAACCGTCGAATCTGTTAATTCTCTCTGCCTTTTAATCTCAACCTCGTTCTGATCTTCTGACCATTTATTTGGTACAGGAGCTACAAAAATGGATTTGTCTGGCACGACTTATCGGAGGAGGATTTCATCTTCCCTGTTCAAGGTCAAGAATATGTTCTCAAAGGCTCTGAGGTTCTCGATTCTTGTCTTATCTCAAACCCTAGGAGCCTCCTCGGAACAACCTCCTTTAGGGATCCGAGATCTCTAAACCCAGAGAAAAACTCCGGCGATGATATCCCGCCGGTGCATCGTCGGAGAAACCAGTCTTGGAGCTCTATCGATATCAGTGAGTACAAGGTGTACAAAGCAACCGAGTCCAGCGCTGAGTCGACTCGTAGACTCGGGGCGGACGCTTCTACGCAGACTGACGATCGAAGGCGGAGGAGAAAACCGGCGAAAGAGGAGATAGAAGAGGTGAAAAGTCCGGTGAGTTACGAGAATCAGAGCACTGAGCTGAACAGAGACGAGATTTCTCCTCCACCGTCGGATTCGAGTCCTGAAACCTTAGAGAATCTGATCAAAGCAGATGGACGGCTGATATTGCGTCCTAACGAGAGTAGTATCGAACATCGGACGGTCGAGAGCTTATCGAGCGGGAGAATGAGAGCCTCCGCTGTGTTAATGCAGCTGATATCGTGCGGTACGATGTCGTTTAAAGAATGTGGGCCCGTTTTGTTGAAAGATCAAGAGTTGTCGTTGACTGGGCGAAGCGGGTGCACGGTAACGCGAGGAGCAGGTGATAACAGTCTTGAGAGGGCAGAGAAGGAACTACAGAGTTTTGGAAGGGTAAAACTGGAAGATAAGGAGTATTTTAGTGGCAGTTTGATCGAGACCAAGAAGGAACTTGTTCCTGCTTTGAAAAGATCTTCCTCTTACAATGCTGACAGGTAAAAAAAAACAATTTAATGGGTTTGAAAACGTCAGGCAGTTCGCCTTCCTTTATATGAAACGGCACGTACCTCTGCGTTGTTTTGTTTTTATTTGTTTCCCGTGCATGCCAATAATTGGTTATGGCGTGGGCTGATTGAAGAGCTGAAAATGGTAAAAAGTATACAAGTACGTTTTGGGGCGTCTTTCAAACGTCTCTTCGTAGTAGATTTCTTTTTTAATATAAATATGAAATATATTGGAAGGTTATAAACTTATAATAATAGTTCAATATTTGATGATGTATTATATTAGGAGTTCAAGAATGGGACCAACGACGGAGAAAGATGAGGAAGAGGTGGTTCAAGCTAAATGCATTCCGAGAAAACCAAAGTCGGTGGCTCCAAGGAACAATGGTGTGCACCAGTAACAAAAGAAACTGCACGAGTGTCCGATGAGAAGGAAGTGAAGAAACGGCACGGAGTCTAACAAGAGTTGGGAATGATGAGTAGTTAAATAACTTATAAGCATTGTGATATGTGTAGGTAACTACTAAAAAAGCCCTATGAATGTTAAAAAGTTAAGAGTAAACATGATGGGTACATATATAAAAATGTTGTAGTTTGAGCCGAGGTGTCTTTTGAGGTTAATTTCAGACTCGTTTTATTTTATTTTATATAGTTATTGGGAATCTTACTTATAAATTTTCAGTCAATTTCCATTGATAACTGTATCCATATTGAAGTAATACTGAACGAGTATAGGAAGCTTCATTAGGGGTAATGTTATTATAAGTTTTTAACCGTAAAATTAAGGTTATAGATTTTTATGTATTTTTCCCTATGGAGTATTTTCTAAAGTTTTAAAAGTATTTTCTATATTTTACAAATTGACTCTAGATTAGCGTGGATTGTTTAGAGAAATGAATAAATGCCATTGAAATGTGGTAAAGTGATATTTGTCCTTGAAATTATAAAACCCGGTAGAGTCAATGTTGGGGTGGTGCCTTGAGGTTACAAATTTATAATTCAGAAAAAGTTTCTATGCCCTTTAATTCTGGCCTATCTGTACTTTTTGGCGTCAACTCCAATTTTCAATTTGTAGCACGTATGTACATAATATTTTAAAAACGATACCAAAAGAAATTTCAATAACCAACAATGTTGTCTATTGACTTTGAAAACTTAATAAGTTTCCACTTACCTATTTCTAGAAGTGTTAAATAGCACTGTTATTCAAAGTCGTCGTTCAAATGCGTCATAAAATTCCATGCCAAAGTATTAAATATCATGATAGTATTTACTTCACTAGAGTGAACATTTAATACTTATTAGATGAGAGAAATTGCAATTTTAGACCACCAATAATGTGAAAATTACTTTTCACCAAAAGTTACTTTTTCACTGTTATTATTCACACATCAAAATTCAATTATAACCCTATTTTACTAAACAATTACAATTTTACCAACCTCTCTTTCTCTTTCTCTGCACAAGCAAGAAAGCTTTCAACTTTCAATTGATAGTGCTTAAAACCAAATTTTATTCCACGAACAAAAAATAATGAGTTTGTCAAGATTTGTTTGAGTTAATATATAATGGATTTGATTACAGACACCAGATGTTAAATAATAATAGAAGATGATGAGATGTAAATGAATAGTATTTTTAGTGGGTGAACAATTTTGATGAACAGTTTTTACGGGATAATAGTGGATATTCATGAAGAAGATGAATAGTATGAACTAACTCATTTATTACACATGTACTATAACATATAACTGAGTTAGTTCATAAGTTATCCATATAACTTTGCAAAATCTATTTTGATAACAAAGTTGCTTACATAACAATACACTTTTTGATTATAAGACAATTTGGTTAACACGATAATATGTATATATTTAATTGCTAACCTAAATTACAATTAACAAAATATTTTTTAGTTAATTTAATTGTATGGTAAAACAGATAACATAACTTAGTTAACAAAATAACATTGTTAACACGATATCTATGCAGCTGTTGGATGGATAATATTCATCTAAATATGAATTATTATCCAGAATGACATTTTTGTAAATATTTCGAAAAGATAGGAATTTTTTTGTTTAACATTTTTCTCTCTTTCTTTTTTACCTAATTTATAAAGTTTCATTCTCTCTTAGTTAATTTTTATAATTTGTATTGACCGTAACATCTATCGCCCATTAGATGAACCATGTTATCAAGAACCAAAACTTGGACAAATATATCACGAATTTCGTAATAAACAGGTTAATAATTTTTTTTATAAATGACAGAAACACATTATTGTTTTGTGGGAAATAGTTTTTAAGTAGTATTTACAATTCCACATGGAAAATGAAATGGAATATAGAGTTAATATAAATATTAGACATATGGTGAAATACAATAAATAATTGATTTTGAATGAAAACCATTGAATCTTAACATGGTATTAATCTAGTTGATATTGTGTCTATATGGTCATCTATTTCAACTTCAAATTATAAACTCATGAAGTTTAAACGCCAACTCTAGAATCTAATATCGTTTCGAAAAGTGCGAACTAAAAGCGATTCTCAGATCTGCTTCGGCGCCGCCTTGCTCGCCGGAGTCCGTCGTTGCTTAGCCAGTCTGGAGACCATCTCGAGATGGCTAAGAAGAAGCCGAAGAAGCCACCTCGTAAATCCCCGACAAAAAGCCCAGCTATGGGTTCCCCTTCCTCTGTAGCCAGCCTCCCCGGCTCAGAGGCGTCCTCGCCGTCATCGTCTTCTCGATGTCTGGCAATCTGGCACCCGCCCATGGAGCTCTCGACCAAGATAGACTCTGGCTCCCCGTTCGTTGAGGCAATAGAGGTTGAGGCCTCTCTAAGCCCTGTAAACAGCGGGAACGGAGGTCTAGGTCCCTCTCATTCCCAGTCTGCGGCAATAGTAAGCTCGCTTTCTCTAAGTCCAAAGACCGGAATGGCAGGTTCTCCGTTTCAGGAACCCATCTCTAGTTTGCTCAGTGAACTTGAATCTGTGAAGGTTGTTTCAACTGATCCAGAATCAAAGACTACCTCGCTGGTGGAGAAATTACCCAGCAAGGAAGATGACTGCTCAGGCCCGAATTTGAAATCGCCTGAGACCGTTACTCTTGATATCACAAGAGAAGCTGAGAGCGTGGAAACGCCTCCAGTTCAGGAGAAAATAAACATTGTCGATGTCCCGGTAACTCAGACAGAGACAGCGAAGGATCCAATGCCCAAGAAAGACTCGTGGAGTCAACTATTCAAGGGCAATGGCAAAAAGTTGCAGAAGAAAGGGAAGTCTTTCACTCTTCCATCAGGAGAGAAGTGCATTGAGATTCCAAATTCTGTAATAGAGAAAAATAAGGGTGCTTGGACAAGCTTCTTCATTGGACAGTTCTATTCGGAACCTCCATCGCAAGGTATTGTTCACAATATAGTTAATGGTATTTGGAGCCGGCAATTCAGAGATATCTCTGTCACTCGGATGGAGGGATTTGCTTTCCTGTTCCGAATTCCAAACTCTGCTACAAGGAATCGGGTTCTTAATCAGAAGTTATGGAGTATTGAGGGCTAGACGATGTTTGTGGCTGATTGGGAGCCGGGCTTCGTCAACACCAAACCAGAGCTTACCTCAGCACCGATATGGCTGGAACTGAGGAACGTGCCACTGCAATTCTTCAATGACGATGCTTTGGAGCGGATTGCTGGCTTGGTTGGGGAGCCGAGATTTCTGCATCCTCAAACTGCCAATAAAACTAATCTCGAAGTGGCTAAAGTTTTCACGATCATTGACCCGCGTGTCCCTCTGCCAGAGGCTGTTAATGCCAGATTTCAGTCCGGTGAGATAGTCAGAGTCGGAGTATCAAGTCCGTGGATGCCGCCAATTTGCAGCTTTTGCAAGGAAATTGGGCATAGTCTTAAACGATGCAAGAAAGCCCCGATAACCTGTGCTGCCTGCAAGTCAAACTCCCATGAGTCCTCTAAATGCACACGACCAGACACAAGCAAGACCATGTTCAAGGCCAAGGTTAAAGGAAAGGCTAAGATGTATCCTGAGACTACTGCTAAGGCTCCAAGGATGCACCCAGCCTGACCAAACCTGCTGTGGGAAAGGTATTAACAGCTTCGAAGGGTAATGCAGGACCAACCATGGTCGTAGGCGAGCCCTCCCAAGTAGTGCTTGCGGCTTCCTGCCCTGCCAACGTTGTACCTGGTTTAGCCAATAATGATGTGGCTAAAGTGGACCCGCCTGTTACGAAGCTGTTGGGTCAGGGGAGCTCAAATCAAACCAAAGCTCGGAACGATGGAATACCCTCTTCTGAAGCAGAGCCTGACTCTTCTGATGTGGACTCGCTGGACTCTAAAGAGGAGGGGGAAATCAGTGCAGATAACATGGATTATACTGAGGTTCGTACTAGAAGGAATCGGAGGAAATCTCGGGACAAGGGTCCCAAAAACATATAATTATGTGTATAGATCTTTTTGGCTGGAACGTGCGTGGCTTTAACAAGGTTGGTCACCGCACATGATTTAAAAAATGGATCATGCAGCAGAAACCTCTTTTTGGAAGTCTTTTGGAGACTCATGTAAAACAACCAAAGCAAGGGAAGTTTGTAAATGCTTTACTTCCGGGCTGGTCTTTTGCGGATAACTATGATTACTCGGATTTAGGTAAAATATGGGTTTTGTGGCACCCTAGTGTAAAGATCAACATTATATCGAAGTCACTCCAGATGGTAGCTTGTGAGGTTAAGCTTTCGGACCATCATCACTCTTTTGTTGTCTCGTTTATCTACGCTTCAAACGAGCTGGAAACGAGACAAATCTTATGGGCTGAGATAGCTTCTCTATCTAGAAGTCAGCATGTGGTGGGTAAAGCTTGGACAGTCATTGGTGATTTTAACCAAACTCTTCACCCAGAGGAGCACTCCCTAAACGATTCTCCGAGGGTTGACAGTCAGACAAGGGAACTTAGAGATTGTTTAAGTGAAGCGGGTTTGCAAGACCTTACCTTCCGAGGCGAAACGTTTACGTGGTGGAACAACAGAACCATTAATCCAATAGCCAAGAAGCTTGATCGAATCTTGGTCAATGACGAATGGTACAATCAGTTCCCTGCGGCTTATGGAACTTTCTCAGAACCGGATTTCTCTGATCACAGTCCGGGTGCTGTGGTCCTCAATCCCGAGCAAGTGCGCCAGCGTAAGCCTTTTAAATTCTGCAATTTCCTTCTTCAGAGCAGTGAGTTCTTAGACGTGGTTGCAATGGACTGGTACTCTCAAAATGTTGTCGGATCGGCCATGTACAGAGTCTCGAAAAAGCTGAAGCATCTTAAGAACCCCATCAGAGAATTCTGTAAGCAAAACTTCTCTCAGCTTGAGAAGCGGACAGAGGAAGCACACTTAGAAGTTTTGGATCTTCAGAGGAGTCTGCTAGCAAATCCCACTGTTGACATGGCCGTTTTGGAAAAAGAAGCAAACAAGAAGTGGCAGGTTTTGGTCAGAGCAGAGGAAAGCTTCCTCCTTCAGAAATCGAGAGTCACCTGGGCTAGGGATGGCGACTGTGGGTCCTCGTATTTTCACAGATTAATGTCAACTCGGCAAGCAGTTAACTTCATTCACTTCTTGGTTGATGAAGAGGGAGCCATTCTAGAATCCCAAAAGGATATTCATGAGCACTGCATCAGCTACTTCGAAAGTCTAATGGGAGAGGAAGTACCGTTCTGTTTGTTTGAGCAAAGCGACTTAGACGCACTGTTGGACAGTCGTTGCTCGGGTGCACAAGCCATCAGGCTCACATGCGCTTTCTCTAGAGATGAAATCAGAAATGCTTTCTTTGAGCTTCCGCGCAACAAAACATGTGGTCCCGATGGATATACGGCGGAGTTCTTCACTGGTTGCTGGTCCATCGTGGGACCCGAAGTCACGGATGCTGTTCAAGAGTTCTTTAGTTCGGGACAGCTTCTAAAACAATGGAACTCGGCAACGCTTGTCCTAATTCCGAAGATTACCAATGCAGCTAAGCCAAAGGACTTTCGCCTATATCTTGTCTGAACACGGTATATAAAGTCATATCTAAGTTGCTTGCCTCAAGTCTGAAATTGTTATTGGTATCAGTCATATCCCCAACGCAATCAGCCTTCATGCCGGGGAGGCTTTTAGCGGAAAATGTGCTTTTGGCGACAGAGATTGTTAAAGGTTACAGCTGGTCGAATATTGAGCCAAGGGGAATGCTAAAAGTTGACCTGAGAAAAGCGTTCGACTCGGTTCGATGGGATTTCGTCATTGCAGCTCTTTGTAGCTTGGCGGTTCCGAATTTGTTTATCTCTTGGATCTCTCAATGTCTGTCCACGGCCTCCTTCTCGATAGCGATAAACGGACAAAGCAGTGGGTTTTTTAAGAGTACGAGAGGGTTGCGTCAAGGAGACCCGTTATCGCCGTACCTATTCGTCCTAGCTATGGAGGTCTTCTCGAGATTGGTCAAATCAAGATTTGACAGCGGATATATTGGGTATCATCCAAATACAGAGGCTTTAAAAATCTCGCATTTAATGTTCGCGGATGATGTCATGGTTTTCTTCGACGGTAGCAGCTCCTCTCTCCACGGTATTAGTGAGACGCTCGAGGACTTTGCAAGCTGGTCGGGTTTGAGTATGAATGTTGATAAAACAGAGTTGTTCACTGCAGGTTTGAACCCGAGTGAATCCACTGCTATTGCTAGCTATGGATTCCCAGCAGGTTCTTTCCCAATAAGATACCTCGGGTTGCCATTAACTTGCAAGAAGCTGCGTATTGCTGAATACTCACCATTAATCCAGAAGGTGGACTGCAAATTCAATTCTTGGTCAGTTAAAGCCCTCTCTTTCTCAGGGAGATTACAGCTTATCAAAACTGTTATTATGGGTGTGGTTAACTTCTGGATTGCAACTTTTGTCATACCTAAAGGCTGCCTGAAAAAAATAGAATCAAAGTGCAGCAGCTTTTTATGGGGTGGATCAATTCGTAGTAAACCGATGGTGAAAGTTGCGTGGACAAAACTTGTCTGCCAAAAGAGGAGGGTGGTCTGGGGCTAAGGAGATTGACAACCTGGAATCTGACTCTTAATCTTCGACTGATTTGGAGATTGTTCACTGAAAATGAATCCCTTTGGGTTTCATGGCATAAATGGCACCATCTGAGAACTGTAAGCTTCTGGTCAGTGAAGGAGACCCAGCGGGACTCAAGCTGCTGGAAAACTTTGCTTAAGCTCAGACCGCTGGCTGAACGATTTATCACTGTCAAGGTGGGTAATGGAAAATCTACTAACTTTTGGATAGACAACTGGACAAATCTGGGTCCGCTTATCAAGCTGCTAGGAGCCTCTGGGCCGTCGTCTTTGCGAGTTCCACTAAATGCTCTTGTCAGTGAAGCCTGCAACAATGAGGGTTGGAACATTGCGCCTCCTCGTTCTGAACAAGCGCTTTCGCTTCATGTGTTCCTCACAACAATCACGTTGCCTAGCCATTCTGACACGGAAGACGTTGTTTCGTGGTCTATTCCAGGAACTTCATCGTCCCAATTCTCTTCTAAAGCGACGTGGAATGTTTTAAGGGAAAGGGAAGAAATTCAAGATTGGGCATCGGCTGTTTGGTACAAAGGAAATACACCAAAGCATGCCTTCTTCATGTGGACAGCGCAGCTTGATAGATTGCCAACGAAATCAAGGCTGCACCGATGGGGAATCACTAACTCTTCTGCTTGTACGTTTTGCTTGACTGAGGAGGAAACAAGAGACCATGTTCTTCTTCTATGCCCTTTTGCGAAGAGGCTTTGGCTTGATGTCTGCAGGAAGCTTAGGCAAGCTCCTTTCTTCTTTCAGTCTTGGACAGCAATGATATGCTGGGTGAAGGAGAGATCAGTGGCTGCTCCGTCGGTGCTACGCAAATTGGCAGTCCACACTCTTCTCTATTCGATTTGGATCGAGAGAAATACCAGAGTCTTTACCGGGGTCGCAAGAGATAATACTCAGCTGCTTCGTGTTGTCGACAGACAAGTCAGAAACATCATTACGGCGCGGAGGGACCGAAAGAAATTTAGGCACCTGATGCAAAGATGGCTTGAGTGAGGAATGAAATCTGTTTATTCCAAAATATTTGCTACCATGTTTTTTCCATTTCTTTTTTTGCCATGGTACCAATCCTAGAGTAGTGCTCTTTTGTAAAACTCTTTCTTCATCTATATGAAAATTAACAGTTTAGCAAAAAACTCTAGAATCTAGACATGACAATTTGCTAAATTGTAAATTTATTTCAATTCAAATATTGATTGTGGGTTTTCATCAATAAAAACGATCAATATAAGTCAAACTGTATATAATCTAATCTGTCAAAGGCTCAGTCTTCTTGCTGTACATTCAAGAATAGATAGATATCATATAAATAAATACATAAGGATCTTGCAGACTTGCAGTAGGTGACTGACTTCACTGAAAGTGAATTTATATTTTTGGTAAAAAAGAGCTGTCATTGCGTGTACACATTTTACTTCACAGTTAATATGAATCCATATGCATCAATAACTCATTATTTAGTTCTCTCTCATCAACTACTATTCCTTATCACTATTCAACACACAAAATCTATTATACCCTTAACTATTTAAGCAAATTACAATATTCATTATTTCTCTTTCTAATTTTTATGAACCCAACAATCCCACCAAGAGGTATAAAACCAATTTGTATCAACTCAATTATTATTCATGTATAATAGCATTTAACGAAGTTAGTTTATAAAAAAAGGGCAAACCGCATTAATAGCACAAAAAAACATGATTTGTCAAAAATATAGCACCAAAGAAGAAAAATCATAAAAATAGCATAAAAATATGTTTTGTCACTAAATTAGCCCTAACCCTAAATCTTAAATACTAAACCCTAAACCCTAACCTTGAATAATAAACCCTAAACCCTAAATACTAAACCCTAAACCCTAAATAATAAACCCTAAACCCTAAATAATTAACCCTAAACCCTAAATTATATAATGCTATAAAAGTCTTTATAATTAATAATGCTAAAAATGTGAATTATTTCTCTTGGTGCTAAATTTATGATAAGGTATGTTTTGTGCTATTTTATGCCTTTTCTCACAAAAGAATGATAACTATGTTATCACATTTTTGATGATGATATGATAACTGGATTAATATGATATTTATAATACAATAACTGATCAACACGCTAATTCTATATTTTTATGATAAAATAACTGATTAACATGATATTATCTATGATATGATAACTTATTTACATGTTAATTTATTGACAACAATGTAAAATATAATTGTTAGCACATACAAGTATCACATATTATTGTTAGCAAATTACAATTATTTGATATTTTTATTAGCGCAATATAATTGTATGATATTATTGTTAGCACCGTAACATGTAATATAACACTTAGAGCTATTCAATAGTGTTCAATGATTTGTATGAACAATATCTGATGGTTTATGAATAGTAGGCGGTGATGTAAGATCAGTGGTATTTCAGTAATTATATAAACTATATTCGTTATTTTGGGTTTAACTTTTTCTTCTCTCTCATACTTACCTAAATATTAAATTAACATTGATATATATTTAATTTTTCAATCACCTATGTATATTAGTTAAACTCACTTCTTATTTTACGTTTATCAATACTATTAAAAAATTGGAGTTTGTCCATGGTACATAAATGTTGTTCCTGAAATTTGCCTTTAATATTATTAGGATTTGTAACCTTTATTAAGGGTAATTAGGGAATATAACATTATCTCTACAATCCATGTTTCCAAACAAGACAATTATTAAATATGTAACCAAACAACCAAAATCTAATAGGTTCCACTTTCCTAATTAATTAAAATCAAAACAAATTAATTGATAAATATAATGAATAATTTATACATCAACTATTATATATAAATTAAGATTCTCTAATTTATGATCTTAATTTATGATTTAATTCAAAATATATTTATAATATATTTTAATATCTTTTTTATTTTGTTTCAAAATATATATATATATATATATACACATATTACGATTGATGTTTTTACGATTGTACTTTTTAGCAGGTTTTTCCATCAAACTGAAAAATATTTAATTAATTAAACGGGTTGAAAAATTAATTAACCAATCTCGATTATAAATTTTCTATAAAAAAATTCGCATATAGTAAATAATTTCAGCTGATATATTTTAAAATTAATAAAATATTAAAATGATTTCATACTTATATTATTCAAATATTTGAAATATATTTTAATATCTTTTTATTTTGTTTCAAATATATATATATATATATATATACACAGATATTACGATTGATGTTTTTACGATTGTACTTTTTAGCAGGTTTTTCCATCAAACTGACAAATATTTAATTAATTAAACGGGTTGAAAATTTAATTAGCCAATCTCAATTATAAATTTTCTAAAAAAAATTCGCATATAGTAAATAATTTCAGCTGATATATTTTAAAATTAATAAAATAATAAAATGATTTCATACTTATATTATTCAAATATTTGAAACGTCAAATTATGCTTTATGTTTGAATGAAGTTTTTAACGGATAGTTCCATCAAATTTGCAAATTATATATACGACTACAACATGCATTTTATAAAATAATATTTTAGATAAATAAAATAACAATTAAACATATACCACATAACTTTTACAATAGTTGTTTTCACATATATATATTTTTCCAAACTATGATCTTACGATACAACGCAGATTAAAATATATAATGCGAAATCGTTATTTTAATCTCTTAATCCTTACGATATATCTCCTCCAAATAACACATAATTCATTTAAAAAAAAAACTAAATTGCTAACTCACTGTTTATAATGTTGGTTAAACAATTATAATGAAAATTAGATTACATAATTAAAAATCTAAACTACTATTAACAAAATGAATAAAAAGTAATATTTGTAAAGAAAATTAAACCCGCACTTAAGTGCGGGTCAAAATCTAGTAGTTACATTTAAAAAAAAGAACTATTCACTGCATAAACCGGTTACAAGAGGTAACTATTATACCTCACATGGAATACGATAAAACTGTTTTTGGAATACGATAAAACTGTCATAGGGTCCGATTGGTGAACAAAAGCGGAACGGTAAGATTAGCGGTTAGCGGAAGTGGTAAGCGGTTGAATAGTGCAAAGCTGTAAGTGAAAGCTGTAAGCGAAAGCTGATAGAGAAAGCGGTAACAAAAAGCTGAGAGTAACCGCTTTTACTGTAGCTTTGATAACGTTTTCGTGATTGGTAACAAGCAAAGCGGTAAGCCTCTAACGTTTTTATTTTTATGTCACCAATCATACCCATAGAAAAATTAAACAACACCCTCTCAATCTAACTATCTAAGATACCTTTGCCCAAAAAAAAAACTATTTAAGATACCAAACTTAAGAGCAACTTTTTTTTTTTGTCAACCTTGTTATCATTTTGATGGGCCAAATGCCAAATAACAAACTGAGTACAAAATATATGATAAAGATGCTAGTGGACCTACTAAGATAAGCCTATCTTGTGGAACAAAACAAACAACGTGTTAAACCGAACACGTATTGAGCAAAGAACAGACCACGTGTACGCCCATGAACCACCGACATGCAAATCGGCGGTGGCCGGCAAGGAGAAAACCGCCACCGGAGACGATGTCCAAATCTCTATCACCACCTTGACCAGTTTGTTGATCACCCGTCCAGCAAAGAGTCGTTAAAGAACATGTGATTGGAGAGAAACACCTTTAAA
The DNA here is from genome assembly GCA_030180135.1 of Orychophragmus violaceus. Classification (NCBI taxonomy): domain Eukaryota; kingdom Viridiplantae; phylum Streptophyta; class Magnoliopsida; order Brassicales; family Brassicaceae; genus Orychophragmus; species Orychophragmus violaceus. The sequence continues at coordinate 13,885,952 of CM058238.1, read as the reverse complement.
ATTCACTGGAAATATTCCACCTGCGAGAGACTCCGTCGCCGTCTTGTCATGCCAAGATATGGAACAAGACTTTGCCCATCATTAGCTCCTCCTCAAGAGCGATGGAAGCGATGAAGAAATTAATCCTCGAAAGAGAGGAGATCGCCAAGTAAACTGAAAAGAGAACAAACAGGAATCGATGACGATGGTGAAAAGCAGCAGATAGGAAATCACCAGGATTAACTTGCAGAGATGCAAGCAAATCGGACTTGGCTTGACAAAGGTCCGATGATAATCGGATCCACACCGAATCTAAAACACACTGAATCGGGAATATACAAAACCCAAATTTATTTCAGAGAAAGCTAAAAAGAACAGACGCGAAACTCAGAAATCCATATTTCCTTCTGAAAAATAAGTTTCTGGGAAGAAGGAAGAAGAAAGATTAGAGCAGGTACAATGATGTACCTTAGGTTGGGTCTCTTAATAGTTTTTTATTAATATTTTTGGTTGATGTGATTTGTTAAGAACCTATCCTTCAATTTATCTTCCATTGGTGTTACCCAAGTTGGGTTTCTTAAAAAAAAAAAAATTAATATTATCAAATTTTTATTTTAAGTTTTTATTCTTATATTTTAATTCATAATTCCAACATAACAACACAATCAATTCGAGGAACATGAAAATCCCTGCAACAACATAACAACACAATCTTCTCTGTCAAAACCTCACCTTCAAGCATCTCGAATCTTACTTCCATCCCATCTGGAATCTTGTTCTTCCACTCTTCCATAAAACTTTCTAATCTCATCTCTCTTCTCTCAGTATCTGTCTAGCTAAGTGCAAGCACATTCCAGCTTCCACTTATTAGTTTCCTTCACCTCAGAGCCAAACACGCGCAAGCAATGACTCGCGAGTTTACTAGAGAATTCATCAGCTACTAACGCACTCACAACTTCCTCTTCGTCAAGATCATCAAAAGACCAACTTTTCAACACACAGTTGTGAAGAAGCATTCTCAAGATCATGTCTAGGTAATTCTCGTCTATAACTCTCCAGTAACCATCAATCTCAATAGCAGAAAGACTCTGCAAACCAGTAAATTAGCAACCATATCAAAATGAAGAGCTAAACAATCTTAATGGCTAAACAACCTTAGTTAACAACACCATTTACACAACAATCTTATCAACGTCAGTTACTAACAAGAAACCATATCAAAATGAAGAGCTAAACAACAAGAAACCACTATCAACTGATCACAAGTACAAATCACATATAAGAACACAAAGTCAATTAGCAACCATACAACAAACTTCTCTTTGGCTCACACAAAAACAAAACTTTTGAGGTAGGATTTATGTCTAAACCTTTAGATCTCTGACTACTCGAAACAAAGATCAAGCTAGAGATACTACCAAAGCAAGCATGTTCCACAAAACAGTGCATCTTTCTAGTCTTAGGCGTAACTACAGAACAAGAACAATCCAACTCAAATTCCAATCTTGATCCAACTAAAAAACCAAACTTTAACGGCCAAATGCTCAAAGCTTGCATATTTTACAACACAATTTCACCACCGAGAACAGCCAATGAGAAACCAAATGCTCAAATTTCGCATGTCTCAATAACCCATCACCTGAAATCCCTCAATGTAACTTTCCGATAGAATTGATCCTTAACACAGCAAGACCTCTAACACAGATGCTTACACCTGCATACGTTCTACACAGATCGATGAACACCAAGTAATAGAACCCCTAATGGCTAATACTCAAACGGAACACATGAATCGAACCTTATTTGCGAAGAAAACACCTATCGCCAACAAATCGCCAAAATCGCCACAGACCGTGTTGTTCTCTCTCTCAAACGCGAGAAATGAATAATGAAAGGGAGAATGGGTCGGACCCCATCAGAGGCTTCGGTCCCAAAAAAAAAAAATATTCACTCATAAGACGCCACGTGGTTAAGACACGGGCTCTTAAAATCCTAATCTAAGGATCGGTTCTAAAGAAAAATGGGCTTATTGATTTATTTTTTAAAAATCGGCCCTAAGAAACTGAGCTAAGAAACCCATTAAAACCTCAATTGGACCTGGTCTTAGAGAGAATCTTCTCTCCTCTAAGAGAAGAGAGAGACTAAGTAACTTAAGAGCAACTAGCTTTACCTATTGGTAATAACGATATACTCCAATATTCGGAAAAGTACAGTAAATTTCAGTCTTACAGTTCGTTTAACGTGCACATGTGGGTCATAAACTCATAATCGTTCCAAATAAGTTGATTTTTCATTTATAAGTAGATTCATGCCAAGAAATGACTGTCTGGTTTTCACATTTTATATTTGGCGATTATATCCAAGGAAAAGTTGATTAAAAATTTATGAAAAGTAGAGAGAGAGAACATATAAATACGTTTTAAATACACCATTCAAGATTTAGCCATTTCAAGATTAAGAACATATACCTGATATTCCGAAATCAACGACTATGGACGTGGAAAATTGGCAAAGCCGGTTATTAAGGTCAATTATAAACTAGCAGAAATATGTATGAACTTGGAGAGACTACCGACCGGGATAGCTTGTTAAACAGTAAACCAATAAACTTTTTCTTGTCTGAACAGTAAACCAATATTGATAAAACCGGCCACATAAACGCCAAACCTAGGATTCAGATTTTTGGTTAATAGCAGTCTTGGATCAACGAGACAAAAGCCTCGGACCATGTCTGTTTGACAGAGCTAGAGACGTCCAAACCGCTCACATGCGCACTAAACATGTTTCCGTCTGGACCGGTAAGTACACACTTAACTTTCTTTGGTGGTTTTGGGTCAATAACCATGGTCTGAATTCTGAAGTCCCGTATCATTACGAGTCGCCAGAAGCTGAAAATATGTTAAAGAAGAAACCAACGTCAAACCAGTACAATCTTGTACAAAACCGGTTACTAATCTTCTGTACCTCTACATGTTGTAAAAGCTTTACGAAACTTGACGGAAGGCGCTCGGAGTGCACCATAGAAACTGAATCAACTGTACTGTTCCTGACTGCGTTCAAGCATCTCTCAACGGAAACAAGGGAACGGAACTGCTTTCCCGTTTTTGGCTCAATATAATACTGCATGGAACCAATGCATACGGTTTGTGAACATGTTACTAATAGAACCAAATCAGGTAAACTCCTTTTTACTAAATGGTCTAATTAGGAAGTGATATATTCTCAACTCTCACGACACTATCCTTAATCACATTCTGCTCAATCATTCTCACACTAACCAGACTAGGTTGTTAGTTATGCAAATCAGCTTATGAAGAGGGTCTGCAATGGCAATAGAAAAGATATCCAAGAAAAAACCTAGACGACATAGGAAACTTGTTTCTCTTATAAGCACCTTATCAATATGAGAGGAGTTTCTCCTCCGAACCTTCACAACGGTCCATCCTTCAGGCAAAAGGAAATCCCTGGAAGCAGTGCGATGATCCTGCAAAATCCAAAACACACTGATTAAAGTTCTTTGATTCCAGAGCCATATGCAATTTCAAATCCAGATCAAGAGACCTCTTTGGTTCTGCATCCTTCATAAACCCTTCTCGTTCCAGACAAGCGTCTGTCCCCTACTTGCTTAACCAAGTGTCTTTGAACAGAATCTGGAGATGGAATCTCTCCACCAGTCCTTCGCTCGATAAAGTACTTGCCCACAAAACAAAACAAAACAAGGAAAGATGTGGGATTTTTTTATAGAAAACGAATCACAGACCCTCTCAAGCAAAAATCAAGAGCTACGTGAGTATAAAAAACACTAATTGGATCCCAATTCTACTACGCCTCCATCTCAATTCCAATGTAATTTTCAGAAATACGTTTCACATTTTTCTTGAAGAAGAATCGACAGTCGGAAAAGTCTCTATCTACGTTAGCTTTCACTTACCGTATCGCCTCTGCCTTTTCTGCCAGGAGACGACGGTAGCGGCCGATTCACGACGGCCCGAGCCGTCAAATGTTTCCCGCTAGAGGAAGTGGGGTCCACGATCAGTAGCTGGGGTTCGCGACGGTGGCGCGCCGGAAACTTGACAAGAGGAACAAGTTCATCTGAAAATATCGTCTGCATCTCTTCGTTGCCGGGTTTAACCCAATAGCCCGAGTGAAGTGGGTCTAGTCAAAGACTCATCAAAGCCAACACACGCGCATTTAATTGCGTCAACTCCGATTTTAATTTGTAGCAGCACGTACACAGTAATAATTTTACTATCAGTAACCATGTTATCAGGTAACGAAACAAGAACAAATATATATATCACTAATTCCGTGAATATCAGATTAATTAAAAACGATTTGGATACACACATTTCAAGATTTGGATAATTTTTAACCATCACTCCTTTAACAGAGAACAGAAAATATAATGCGAGCAGTAAGCACTAATATACATACATACTTTAAGTACCCAATAATATTGGTACACACAGACTATGAACATGGAAAATCTGGCAAAAACCGGTTATTCAGGTCAGGTCTATACCAGACCGAACGAACAACTTGAAGAGACTACCGACCGGGATAGCTTGTTATCAGACATCCAAAACTGATAAAACCGACCACAAAAACGCCCAAACCAAGTAATCAGATTTTCGTTAAAAGCGGTCTTGGATCAATGAGACAAAAGCCTCAGACCATGTCTGTTTGACAGAGCTAGAGACGTCCAAGCCGTCAACATACGCGCTAAACATGTTTCCGCCTGGACCGTTAAGTACCCATTTAACTTTCTTTGGTGGGTTTGTGTCAAAAACCACGGCCTGAAATTCGATACCATTTGGGTTAGCCAAAATCTGGAAAAACGTGTTAAATAAGAAAACACCGTCAAACCGGTAAATGATGTAAGCTTTAGAAACTAACCGAAAGCTGCCCGGAATGTACCATGGAATTAACTGTACCGTTCAAGTATCTCTCAACAGCAGCCAGAGAACGGAATATCTTCCCGGTTCCTGGCTCAATGTAAGACTGCAAACAACAGCACTTACGGTTGGACCAAAACAAGCAAACCAAAGATAACCAAAGCCACATATGTGTGTGTACCTTGTCTATGTGACCGGAATTTCTCCGCGGTTTACTCTCAACGATCCATCCATCAGGTAAACTGAAATCTTTGGAATGGCCGCGGTGATACTGTAAAATCATAAACTGCTGATCCGTCTGGTTCCCGGGTTCTTTCAAGTACCTCTCAACGGAAACAAGGGAACGGAACCGCTTTCCCGTTTTTTGCTCAACATAACACTGCAAAGAACCAATACTAACAGTTTGAGATATAAAAAGCTAGCCAACATAGCTTTCATCATAAGCTCTACATAAGTACCTTATCAATCTGGCTGGAGTTTCTTCTCGGAAACTCCTCAACCTTCCATCCTTTAGGCAAACGAAACCCCTTGGAGGCATATTCTAAGCTGCGGTGATCCTGCAAAAGCAAAAAGACACTGATATTAAGGTTTTTTATACAAGAAACTGAAACATATGCTTGTGCAATTTCAAATCTAGATCAAGGGACTTGTTTGGTTCTGGATCCTTCATAAACCCTTGTCTTTTCATTGAAGAAGTGTCTTGTTCGAGCAAGCCTCTGTCTCCTACTTGTCCAAACAAGTGTCTTTGAACAGATTCTAGAGATAGAAACTCTCTACCAGTCCCTGGTTCGATAAAGTACTTACCCACACACAAAAAAGGAAAGATCAGATTTTTCATGAAGAGAACTCTAAGATATGTCTTCAATTCTAAGTACTCGAACCAAGAAACCATATGTAAAGAAACGAATAATAGACCTCTCACAAGCAGCAACCAAAAGCTATGTTACACACTAAAAATCACTAATTTGATCACAATCATACATTTCTATTGCATGACATGATAAAGTTAAAAAAAACACGCCTCCATATCAATTCCATTTCCAAATGCACTCAAGACGATCACTAATTTGTCCTTCTCGTGACAAAATTTCAAAGAACTATCGACAATCGAAAAAATCTCGATCAAGGTCAGCTTTCACTTACCGTATCGACACTGCCTTTCCTGCTACGAGACGATGATCGCGGCCGATTCACGACTGTCCAACCCGGCAAAAGTTTCCCGCGAGACGAATTGGGGGCCACGATCTGCAGCTGGGCTTCGCGACTGTGACCCGCCGGAGATTGGATAAAAGGAACAAGGTCAGCCGAGGCTGAGGATGATGATCTCGTCCGCATCTCTTGGTTTTAGTGGGACATGCAAGAGCCAAAGGCACAGTTTATGTAGTAACCCTTCTCACTGGACACGTAAAAAGGACAGCATCCAAGTCTTGCTCACTCACACTTCCACTTGGCAAAATATTATCCCTCTAAAGATTATATAATTTGCATATAATATAAATTACATGTTTTTAAGTCTGTTAAATGATGTCAATTAACTTCTCTCTCTCATAAACTCTCTAATTTCTCTCTACACAGTCGCCGTTTCAGATCTTCATGTTTTCCGGTTACCGGTCGTGGGCTTCTTCAACCACGCCGATAGACCGACTGTTTATACTTTTTGATGACTGCAGATTTGATCTGCCTAATAAGCTGCGAACACTTTCTCTGTTTTCTCTGTAATATTATAGAGATTTGGTTCGCTTTTGGTTTTCAGTTTTCATCGGTGTAGTCTTTTATTCCGCCGTGTGCTAAGTCCAACAGCTCTCGATCTATTTCTGTTGCAACTCTTTCTTGTCGGAAAAGGAAGCTTCCCCGTTTGTCGATCTTCCGTAGGGTGGGATATACGCTTCCGATCCCGGATTCTCCTCTGCATGTTTTGTGGCATGCTTAGAGGAGCCGGACTTGTCGGAACATCTTTACCGGCCAATAGATTGGGCCAATTAAAGCTTAATGCATCCCTTAAGCTTCCGGGATATATACAACGTGAGTTCTGATTGGCTTTCTAGCAAGACTTCTCCGACAACTCATTTACACAGCTATAGGTCGGCAGAGTAAATTCAGGCGATCACAAGATCATCCACCGTCACCGGCTAACTGCGAACTGGTCGGTGTCGTTGTGCATGCTGGATTACAGGTGCTCCTGACGTGTATCTGTGAGTCATGAGTATGTGGCTGTTTTTGCGCGGTTGCTTTCAGAGTTGATTGGGCCATGTTTGAGCCACTTATCCGTTTTTCATATCTTTGTAATTGTCTCTTTATTCTGATATCCATGTACCTAACCCATTTTGGGTCCAATATCAATGAATGTTAGCTTGATTGGTTCACCCGCTGCCACCCGCAAATGCTACGTTTGCGGGCGGTTGCGGTTGATAGCGTTTAGAAACAATCATTACAACCGCTTTGTACCGCTTAGAATCGTTCCTTACCGCTAGAAATCAAAAGCTCATTCCCGCAAGCGTTTGCGGTTGCGGGCGGTTGCGTTTACAAAAAAAAAATTAAAAAAAAATAAAAATACGTATAAATCTAAATTTTCTAGAATCTAAAACGATAACTATTATCATCATATCACGTATGTATAACTACTAATATCATTACCTATAACTATCACATCCCGTATGTATCTTATTCTTTAACACTATATATTTTAAATCACATGACATACATATCATATCAAATCACCAATAATATATATATATATATCATTAGGTTTGGGCGATGTTACCTACCAAATGAAAATGGCATGTTATCCTACCTATTCTCTATATAATTAACCCTAAGATTTCTGCAGCCACAGAAGAATAGCTTTAAGATTTCGACGGCCACGGACAACGCTAAAACAGTGAATTATGGCCTCTACACAACCAGAAGATGGTCAAGAATCAAACGTAAGTTTTTTTGTTCTATTAGTAGTTAAATTTTTGTTTTCTTTTATGTTGATTTTTGTTATGCTTTTATGTGTGAGTTATAAAGTTTATGTTTCATGCTTATGTTTGGTATATGTATGTTTACTTATTTTTGAACAGAAAATCAATTGGTCAAACGAGATGACCTGTTTATTACTTGAACTAATAACCCTAGAGAAACAAGCTGGACATACTAAAGGCAAAAGTTTGTCAGAACAAGGAAAATAAAACGTTCTCACGGAATTAAACAAACAATATGCGTTGACTCTAAATTGGAATAAAATTAAGAACAAGCTTGATGCTTTAAAAAGGAAGAATCGTTAGAGATGGTAGTGCGCGAGAGATATGAGATGCTCGTTAAAGAAGAATCGTACATGAAGACATGGCTGGATCTTTTTCTCACGTTTTTCTTTTGGTGTTTTTCAAACAAGAAGCTATGTTAGTGTTTTGGAATTTTTCATTTAGTTCTTTGAAAATTTATTTTGGACTTTTTCTTTGAGAATCAGTTTTAATTTTACTTTTTCGATTTCTGTTTCTTGTTCTCCAACACGTTTAAAGGGTGTTTGATACAATAACACGTCTTTGGGAAAGTTAATTCATGTGGCTCCTTTTGGTCGAAATAATATGCTTGTCCTCTACAGTTGTCCTGCATCTTCCTCGCCATTGTACTGGCAACGTAGAATCTGAGATCAAACTTTCTTGAGAAATGAAATTGATTCATTTTTTTCTCGAGAAGCATCCCAAGCTTGATTATATTTAACACATTATTTTTACTTTAGTATTTTTATTCAACCGCTATTAACCGCAACCGCTTGTCAACCAGTCAAGAATATTCCGCAAACACAGCCGCTTCCAATTGTTAAACCAGTCGTACAAAACGTTTACAAACGCTACTAACCGCAACCGCCCGCTTCTACAAATTCTCACAACCGCAACTGCAACCGCCGCGTTTGAACCAGTCGAGCCCTAAGTTGTGTAAACTAGCTTAACATTTAAACATTGTCCAAAATAATAAAATGTTTGATATAATTATAAAAACGAAAAGATAAAGTAGAGTGGTGGATTACATGGATAGAGGCTAGCTCGAAAGTTCGACAACAATGAACGTAATGTTTGGAATCAGCGCACGTCAGCTCTCCGAAGACGTAGCCTAAAGCCTTGGCTGACATGGGGGCGGAGAGTCATCTGAAATATTCTCCTCTCCAACTTTGTTGAACTTGAGCTCTTTGGACTCATCACATACTCTCATATACAAAAACTTTTCCATAATTCTCTCTCACTTTTTTGGCAACCATAATTCTCTCTTTTATCTCAATCTATATTTGGTAGATCGATAGAATCTCGCATAATCTCAACTTACTATCAAAGATTTTGTTTGAGTGATTTTATCATAACTCTTCTCTATTATTTTCAACTACTAGTATGTAACTCAAAACAAACATAGAAAGGAGTACGAGGATCTTCTTTAGGGCATCTCCATCGATACAAACTTTCATTTGAGTTTCTAAACAATCTACTATATATTATTTGCAAAATGACATTATTGAAATCGATGATGTGGACGAATCTTGATCAATCAAAACTATGATGTCACTGATGATATAGTTTTAATGAAATATTTTGATTGGTCGAAAGCATTTTTGACATTAAAAATAAATCAATTTTTTTTGGAAACTTTTGGATTAAAAAAAACTAAAATTCAAGAATTAATCTAATTCTAAAAATTAAATGTGGTTTCCTAAACTTGCGAAATATAATTTTAACTTCTTCACATAAATTTAGATTACATTTTATATTTTTTTCATTTTTTATTTCCTTACTTTTCAAATTCAAACTAATGTCGAGCATAAAATGTAGCAACTAATAAATATCGTCATTAAATGTCAAATTTGAAGAAAAAAATATCTCAAAGAATATACTAATCTTATAATAGAAGGTTTTGATAACCAAGTGCAACCCTAAATATGATGATCCTTATAAACAGAGCCTCTACCAGACTCATATCACACACATCTCGAACCATTCTTTTGTTTTTATTGTTTCTAATTGTTCTAATTTTGTTTCTGTTGTTTTGATGATTTTGTAGGTATGAAACCTACCATGCTAAACAATAAGGTATCTTTCTCACTTGCTATTAACATGCTTATAATTTTATTATGTGGTTTTGATCATTTTGTAGGCATGTAACATACCAAGCCAAACGATAGGTAACTATATCACTTCACATTATCATGCTTATTATTTTGTTTTGAGGTTTTTATTCATTTGCAGGTATGTAACATAGCAAGCCAAATGATAGGTAACTATTTTATTTGTATTTACATTTTAATGATTCTTTTATTCATTTGCAGGTATGGACTAATCTTTTTTGTCACTTATCTTTATTTGCTAGATAACTACTCACCAATCGGTGTTTGTTACATTTCACACGAAAAGAATTTAAGCAAGAAGTCAATGAAGTATTCAAGACGATTTTTCCTTTATAGTAGATATTTTTTTGTATGTTATTTTGAGTTCACATTTGTATAATTTTATTCTTGCATTACTAAAGCATATTTGAATAATAAAATGATTATTTTCTTCTTTATATGTCCATTTAATCCTTTACTCTTGCTTCTGGATTCTTCTTAATAGAATAAAATTGAAGTTTTGAATGTTACCAATCGGTGATTCTTATAGTTGACACGGAAAGAAGATTAAGCACGAAGGCAATGAAGTATTCAAGATAACTTTTCATATATAGTAGATATTGTGTTGCATTTTCTTTATAGTTCACATTTTTATATTTTTATTGTTTCATTACTAAAGCATATTTGAATAATAAAATGATTATTTTCTTCTTTACTTTTGTTATACGTTTACTTTTGTTATCTAGTTTCTTATTAATTGAATAAAACTGAAGTAGAAGATAATTTGAACCATGTTTATAAACATCTACTTTTGTCTATTGAATCATTTACTTTTTTTTTCCTCGAAATTCCTTAATAGAATAATTTTTTTTCTACATAGTAATCCATATACCAAATTGATAATAAAAACTTTACTTAATTAACAGCATAAATAATATTCGGATACTCCGTATCGTAATTCAATCAATAATTATTAGTTGAAAATCTTATTACTTAAATAAGGAAACAAAATATTCTTTTCAAAATTAAATGCGCAATTAGAAAGATTTGGTATATTCAAATCTGCAACTGATTTTTAAATTTATAGTAGACCTACTTGGTTTTTCTTATTCACCAAGAGTGTGATATCAGTCATAATATGATTTTTTGAAGATTTGAAAATTATATTGGAGATTATCAAGATATTTTTAAAATACCATGAAAAGAGGGTGTACCGATTCTGATAAAGAAAATAATTTCGGGTCACCTCTATTACAGAAACGTGAGTTAATTCTATTATATGATTTGGTTTGTAAACATTATATGATAACCATTTAAACGATTTGGTGCAAGGTGGGAGAAAATGCCAGAATAAACCGATATCACCTCCTCTTCAGAAAGGTTTGGGTTCGATATAAATACGGAAACATTTCTTATTATTCAATGATTCATTGATATAATTACACTTGATTTAAACGGTAGGTACCCTCAGCTAAATCTTCGAGTGCATCTTCACGTATCACAAATGGTCCGAACGTGAATGGCATTGGATCTACCACTTTGATGCGTGATATTACCAATATTCTTCATCGAAGAACACATGTTTCAAATGATAATGTGTCTCACAGAAATCACGCCAAAAGTCGTGGTACTTTTTATTTGCTTCCCTCTTTAATCGAATTTACATATTTGAAACGGCAATCTTTTCTATATTTTTAATTTTGGTAAATTAAACAGGAAGAAAAAAATGTCTAATGCACAAGTGGTATCTCAAATTTCATATTCTTACAGACCATGGAGTCGGTAGTTACATCAGGTTTTGCCTCAAGATTATTATATTACAAAAAACATTCACAGTTAAACCTTTACACTAACTGTATATTTTGCATGGAATTGTAAGCTAATTCATCTCAAAGAAAAGGAAAAGAGAAAAGCCAAAATACATTTGGTCCGTCATCAGTCAATGTTGATGAAACAATGTCTAATGCTCCCCTATAACGGAGATTAATTACCATCCTCAAGGTATACATTGTTATACTATTTATTGAATTGTAAGTTACTATGTTTTTGCTAAAAAAAATTAGTATGAAATTAGTATAACTATATTGGCAAAAAACTATTTCAGCTTTCGCAAACAGGTGTGCCGATGTTAGTGAATCTAATGATGAAGATAATGCAAGCGATGTAGATTCAATTGAAGAGGATATGGATTATGCATCTCATTACATAGAAAATGATGTAAATATCCAAGATGTTTTAGATGATATGACTGGTATGTTTTAATATCTTAGGTTGTTCACATATCATATAACAACACTCATCTTTTAAAACACAAATTATTAATAGGTTACTTTGACGATGGAGATCCATCTTATAAGTGTCAATACTGTGGAGCATACATGTGGTATGGAGAACGAATAGGAAAGAGATATAGACAAATGCAGCCGGATTTTTTAATGTGTTGTAAGAAAGGAAAGATCGTCCTAACATGATGGCGTTATTGGAATTGCTTCTGAAGTGAATTGTCCAAACATTTGCAGGAATTCATTCGTGCTTATAATATGATGTTCGCGTTCAACTCACTTGGAGGAAAGATTGATCATACCGTCAACGATGGACGTGGACCATATGTTTTCAAGATGCATGGCCAAAATTATCATAGAATTGGTGCTCTCTTCCCAAACGTTCGAGAGTGTCCTAAGTTTTTGCAGCTATACATTTATGATGCGTTAAATGAACTTACTAATAGAATTGCGACATACGGGTAAGAGTTTTCTTTTTTTTTGACATATACTAATCCTAATTTTTTTAAGGATTGTTGAAAATATTTTTTGATATATTTTATAGGGGAGATAACGAAAGGGATGTAAAAAACTGAGGATTCAAATTGTCGAAATCTTGAAGAATATGTTAGATGAGGTTAATCCTTGTGTTGCCTCATTGAGGGCAGCCAGAGATCGATTTGATGTTACCCAAGATACCGGTTTCCGTCTCAGATTCACTGAAAATAGAGCAAAATATGCAAGGACTCACAATTTGCCAACTAAATATGAAGTGGCTGGACTTATTCTTGGAGATTTTGTTTGTAACAGGGAGACAATGTACATTATATTGGAGACAACTGATGGGGGATTTCATAGGATTAGTGAACTTCATCCAGCCTACTTGCCTCTCCAGTATCCAATTATGTTTCCATATGGAGAGGATAGTTTCAGATTACAGATTCCTATAGGTTTGACAGATGATGATGGAAGGAGGAGGAAAGTAATTTATGTGCGTGATTTTTTTGCATATAGAATTTGTGAAAGAGTTGGCGAAGCTCCTACAATAAACAAATGTGGAAGATTGTTTCAACAGTTTTTGGTTGACGTATATACGAGGATTGAATCCAACCGGTTGCGTTATGTGTGGAAAAACCAGAAAAAGCTTCGATCAGAAAACTACGAGAAAATTCAGAAAATGGCTGAGGCGGGAGGTGTTAATTTTCTTAAACAAGGTCAACGCATATTTATTCCATCAAGTTTTACAGGTGGTTTTAGGTATATGCAACATCATTATTTGGATGCAATGGCTATTTGCAAATACTTAGATTTTCCAGACTTTTTCATTACTTTTACATGCAATCCTAAGTGGCCGGAAATAACCAGGTTCCTGGATAAATTTAAATTGACCATCGAGGATAGACCAGCTATGATTTGTCGAATCTTTAAAGCTAAACTTGATATATTGATCATGGAATTGACCTAGAAAATAAGATGTCTTTGGAAAGACTGCTGGAGGTATGTATTTAACTTCCTCATTATTTATCTTTTCATCCTAATATACTATATATATTTTTTTGTTAGTATACCTTCAAGCGTGGTAGAACGTCAAGTTTATAATTTTGATAACATTTTCTTTTTGTTCTTATATTACAGCAATGTACATTATTGAATTTCAAAAAAGAGGATTGTTGCATGCAGTGGCGGATCCAGAAATTTTTTGAACCGGGGGACACATATATTATATATATATTATATAGTTTAATTTAAAACTCATAAAAATCGCTTTATATATATATTGGACTTTTTTTAATCTAGTTTTATGAAATATATATACATTATAAATAAAATACACCTATTTTGTTATTCATGTTAAAGTTTTTGTTTTTTACTTTTTATTTTATTTTCTACTATTTTATTCTTTTAGTAATAATATAATTTATCCTAAAAGTGATATAAAATATTAAAAACTATTTATGGTATGGGTTAGATTATTAAAATTCAAGAAGCGGAAATAAAAATAACTAGTTGACAAAGTAAAAAAGGAAAAACAACAAGGACACTAAAATTGATAAGAGGTTAATTACAGAAAAAAGAGATGACATTCATTCAATTTTGGTAATAATGTTTCAGTCTACATTTCACCTTCGTAAATATTCTATGGGACCCACCCAGACATAAGAAGGAAAAAAATACTTGTTCGATCATGGGACCAGAGAAGAAAAAAATGATAAAATACCGGTGACATGTAAAAGTATTAATCTGTAAGACTAATAACGGGGGCACTCAACAACCACCAGACCTCTTGACTCACAATCTCTAAGCTTAATCTGTAAATTTATATATGGAACCGGGGGCACGTGACCCCCTATCACACACCGTAGATCCGCCCCTGGTTGCATGCGCATATTCTACTATTTATGAAGAAAGGTTACAAATTTCCAACAACAGAAGACATAGATAAGATTATTTGTGCAGAAATACCAAACAAAGTTACACAACCGAACTTATACGCCGCTGTGTCAAAATGCATGATGCATGGTCCATGTGGAAATTCAAACAAGAGAAGTGTTTGTATGGTTAATGGAAGATGTTCGAAGAAGTATCCAAGGCCGGTAAACAATAGGACGACAACTTATACAGGTTTTCCTTGCTATAGACGTAGGGATGATAAAAGATTTGTTGAAAAGGGAAAATTTTAACTTGACAATGGATATGTTGTTCCATATAACAAGGAACTCATGCTTATGTATCGTGCACATATTAATGTCTAGTGGTGTGTCCAATCGTGAGGCATAAAGTATTTGTTTAAATACATTCATAAAGGTCATGATTATGTTGCAGCTACTGTTGAAAAAGAGAACGAAGATGGTGTTATTGACAAATTGAGCACTACTACAACTGCAGGTATTAAACACTTTTGTTTGAACACTATTGATTTTTTGTATAACAAATACCATAATATTTTAATACATTTCTTCACAATCTTTGATTGCTAGATATCTTTCACCACCCGAAGCTACATGGCGTATATTTGCGTTCCCTACACTTTACCGTACATTGGCTGTAGAAAAACTTGGTTTTCATCTTCCAAACCAGCAGATTGTCTTCTTTGATGAATTTGAACCCATTGAGACTTTGCTGGTCAAAACGACTGCTATTCAATCTATGTTTATCGCTTGGATGATTGCATTCAGGAAATATCCTAATCTTGCAAAGGATATCATTTATTCTCAGTTCCAAACTAAGTTTACATGGGTATCTAAAGAGAGGTCATGGAAACCAAGGCAGAGAAAGCTTGGTTCTGTGATTGGAAGGATTGCCCATGTGAGTGTAGCTTGCGGTGAGTTGTATTATTTAATAATACTTCTTAACTATGTCAAAGGCCCAGAATGCTTTGAGTATATAAGGACATTTGAAGATATTGTCTTTCCTACTTTTAAAGATGCATGTGATGCTCAGGGTTTGCTAGATGATGATAAAGAATTTATTCTGGCAATTGAGGAAGCAAGTGAATGGGCGAATGAAAATTATTTTCTGGATTATTTTGTCCAGATGTTAATAACAGATAGTATTTCCCATCCTTTGGTCGTCTGGGATTCAACATGAGAATATCTAACAGAAGACATTTTAGTCGATGAAAGAAGAAATCGTCAGAATCCTGGTATGTAGTAAGAATCTTAGCTAAAATAGTGTTGTTAGTTTTGACTGTTTATATTGGTTTTTATTTCATTTTTTGTGATACGATTTAGTACCTCACGAAGATAATAAAATCTTTAACAATGTTTTAGTCATGCAGATTTGATTCTAAATGATGATCAAAGGAAAAACATTGCATTGACAAGAATACAAATAAAGTTGGAAAGTTATGGTGGATCGCTTACAAAATTGCGTGAGATGCCACTACTAGAAGATTATGAAGAGTACAACGGCAACCGGCTCATAGATGATGAGGAGAATTATAACCGTGATGATGAAAGAAAAGAAGAAGAGAGGCTTCTTGCCATGATAACAGACGAGCAAAGAATAGTATATGAAACTATATTGGATGCAGTTGCGAATGATAAAGGAGGAATGTTTTTTCTCTATGGGTTTGGAGGTACGGGTAAAACATTCTTGTGAAGTCTATTAAGTGCTTCTATTCGTTCCATAGGTCTTATTGTGATTAATACTGCTTCGAGTGGAATTGATGCGCTTTTGTTGAAAGGTGGGAGAACAGCACATTCAAGATTTGCAATTCCGATCAATCCAGACTAGTTCACAAGTTGCCATATGAAGCCATGTTCCGATCTTGCTGAATTGATGAAAGTTGCGAACCTGTTAGTTTGGGATGAAGCTCCTATGATGAGTAAACATTGTGTGAAAAACTTGGACCGAAGTTTGCGCGATATTATCAAGACAAGGAGGATAGGTAATTTGGGGGAAAAGGTTGTGGTTTTTGGTGGTGAATTTAGGCAGATTCTTCCAGTAGTTCCCGGGGGGAGGAAGATCATAAACAATCTTTGCAACTTTAAACTCTTCTGAATTATGGCAATCATGTAAAGTTCTAACACTTACGAATAACATGAGATTGCTTGGTGGAATTAGTGATGAAGATGTTGAAGAGTTGAAATTTTTTTCAGAATGGTTACTCACCCAATGATGGTATCGTTGAGATCGATATCCCTGAAGATTTGTTAATAACAGAGTGTGAGAAACCAATCGAGACAATAGTTAACAAAGTTTATGGTCCGGACTTTGTTAACTCAACAGATGGTCAAGTATTTAAGAACTGAGCTATACTCAGCCCTACCAACGATAATGTTGATGAGATTAATAATTATATGCTCTCCAAGTTGGCAGGTATATAACAATCTTACTTATTAGAATGTTTTAGCCCTATTGATATAACTTATCTATAATATTGTCTAACATGTTTAGTCTTTTTTTATAGGCAAAGAAGTAACATATCGAAGCTCGGACAGTATTATTCCTTCAGACGCTGCCATAGATGATGATACCAATTATCCTATTGAGTTTTTGAACAACATAAAGGTGCATGGATTACCCAAACATGGTTTGAAGCTAAAGGTTGGTGCTTCAGTGATGTTCTTGCGTTGATCCTAATGGTGGTCTTTGCAATGGAACAAGGTTACTTATTACTCAGCTCAAACCTCTTTGCATGGAAATAATGATTTTAACTGGTAATAAATTTATTATTGGTCGAAAGATACTTCTAAACAGAATGTATGTGACACCATCAGATACAAAGTTTTCATTTATGATGCGTCGGCGACAATTTTCTGTGGCGTTGGCATTTGCAATTACCATCAATAAGAGTCAAGGTCAAACACTTGAGAATGTCGGTTTGTATCTTCCCAAACCTGTGTTTTCATATGGTCAGTTATATGTTGCTTTGTCTAGAGTGAAATCAAGGTCTGGATTGAAGATTCTTATTACAGATGAAGATGGAAATGTGCTGAAAAAGACTACCAATGTTGTATACATGGAGGTTTTTAGAAATCTTACTCAGTAGATCATTAGTAGTTTTTCCTTGATGTTTCAATGAGACGGTTGACTGTTGTTTTGACTTTTTCTTTGTTATAATTCAATTGTTTTGGAGTTTATTTATATGAAAATAGAAATCCTTAATTGGAATGTATCATATGGATTCACTAATGAATATTCTTCTATCAATATTTAATTAAAACTAAATTAATTATCGTCTAACAATAATACATTTTTACAAATTTGGAATATAAAATACACAATGGTGAAGGGATGACTAAGGAAGGATAGTAAAAAATCAGCATTTAAAATAAAATTTTGTCATTTTTACAATTATAATCATAAATTGATTTTACAAAAACTTACAAACAAAAAACGTTTATTCTAGATTTTGTCCGAGATGGTAGATATCATAACAGATTCCGAGAATATTGATATAAAGAATAATATTAAATGATTATATTTAATGCAAAATCATAGACTTGTGCTGTTAGAATAAAAACAATATTACGTTAGAGATATCTTCGTGGTTTTTTTTTTCCAAATTTTGCAATTTTATTATTTTAAAATAATTTCTAAAAACAACTAATATTACTAATTAATGATTTCAACATAACCAAATACTCAATTAAGAAATTTAAATTTTATGTTCAATCATAATAAATATTCACCACCTCATTTAAAGAAATATTAAAACCACAACCACCACTTCAACTTATTTATCAATGTTTACATATTTTCATTTATAAACGGTTGCGTAATTTTTTCCCAAAATGTACCAAATCTACTATATTTACCATCTCTTCTTTTCTTCCAAAATCTAATTCTTCCATAACTGAAAAATTGAACCAGACAAAAAAATGGAGAACTGCACTCTATTATGGGACGTCAACAACACCAAAAACGATTGGAAATGTCGTTTGAAGGTAATTAGAAAGTGGTACACAAACGTACACCCAAGTGGTCTTCAAGGTCATGTCATCTTCTGTGATGAAAAAGTTTGATTTTTATCGATCTATTTAACTTTAATAATATTTAAACACATAATCTCAAATATTAGATTCATCCACTAATTTTTTTCTTTTAAAAAATTCATGATTAAGGTTTCAAGGTTGAAGCAACAATACCCACTAATATCTTTCACAAAATAAGCGAAAATTTTGTGGAGGACTCATGGAAGTATGTTCAAAACTTTGAAGTCAATTACAGTCAAGATGATTCGAGAAATACTACTACTGCCAAACAGATTGTTATAAACTCTCAAACTCAAATTTCCAACTGCTTTAACGTTGTTGATGATAATTTCTACGATTTTGTTGGACTGGAAGCAATATTAGATCAAAAAATATCATCAAAGCACATCATTGGTATGTTTCATTGTTAAAATCCTTTTATTTATTTTTGATTATATTTTATTAATTATTCAGATATTTGTATGGTAGATGTCATTGGATTCATCAAATTTGTGGGTCATCTGGAATCCTGTGACAAGGAGAGGATTAACAGGAAGCAGATCTCCTCTGACTCGGTGAAGCAGATTTGGTTCAGTCTTAGGGAAATGAAGTAAGAATCTAAATTTTAATATTTGTTATATTGATATTTATTTATAACCATTTACGCCTCCATTAACATTTACAATTTCCGTTATAATTTGTCTATTTTGTATTTAAAATAATCATTTTTAATCCTATAATTGTAGTGGAACCTACATAAAAATATCTTGCTAAGGGTCCTCAGGTAATGAAGTTTCATGAATACTGGCATACATCCGGAAATTATGAAACTATCGTTGTCTTGAAGTTTTGGAGGGTCAATGTTACTTTTGGTAAGTACATATGATTTCTACACATTTACTTTTTACTTAATATAGTTTTTTTCCAGAAAATGATAACAGTAGTATCTAAAATTTAATTATACCTCTTATCGCCTAGGTACACCTTATGTAGAAAATTCCGGACTAATTTCCCAAATTGAATTTGATCATGAGTTGGAAGAGGTTAAGCAGATGAAAGAGTGGTATGTTTTTCAACAATTACAATACTATAATTGCATTTTGATATTTTAAACCGTAAGACATTTTTCCTATTTAGAGCTCGCTGGACCAAAGTCACGGGAGTTAATTTCAAGCCATGATTCTCCCCATCTTATCCACTCTCCTTTTTAATTTAGAAATTTTATGTGGTTTGTAATACATTTTAATTTTCTTTTGACTTAATGACCATTATGGGCTTAAACTTATTCTATCCTAAACCATTATTTTTTATCTTATTTATTATGACTTCTTCATTCTGCATAATTACTTATGATTCCGGATAATCACAACCAAATTCACATATTATTACTAAGATGAACAATCGTCAATAATTGCTAGAATTATCGAAGTAGTTAACTAAACTTTATATTACTATAATCAAAATCTACTATATGAAAGAAACAACTAAATATTCAACAAACAATTAATGATACTTTCTACCCATTAAATTACATCTTCTAATATATATCCAAATGTGAATGTTATCCTAAACAAACAAACAAAAAATTATTAAAAAAAAATCACCATGCACAACATAAAATTCAATATATAGAACAATATAAAACAAAAACTATTAGCTAAATAATAACTATTGTAATGAAATTTACTAATGCAATAATCTGCAGTATTGCAAATAGTATAACTTAGTCTAAATAAAGAAACTTTAGTTTTATATCAGTAGAAAAAAATCCAATCAAACATTCTATATGGGCTAATTTAGTTGTAACACAACAATTCGGGAGAGGTTATACTATTAAAGCCCAAATAATTATGGCCCATTGTAGGATCTATGAAGATGAAACGATACCAAATTCTTTAATTTTTCTAATCATTCCATAAATCGGTAAAGTTCACAGGCGATTGATGATATACCATGGATTTTAGGTATTTTAACCATGGTATATGTGTTATTTATCGAGTCTTTTACTACGTTTTAGAGTCTTTTCAGGTGTTTATTAGGTACAAGCACATTTGGAGCATATTTGGTGATTTTGGCACTTTCTGAAGCTAATTGGAGTATTTAGCCGAGAGATAGAGTTCACTGTCCGAAACAGAGAAATGTGTCGATCGTTGCATGCCTAGCATCGATCGATGCACCAGCGAAATGGGCCAAACGGCGGTTTAATGAAGAATGATGACATTGCAATTCTGCCCAGAAGTTCCTGATATTTACAAAGAAGCCCCAATTCGTGTTTTAGGTTATAAATAGAGTTTTTGAGCCATTGTTTAGGCTATGCTTCATAACTAAGTTTTATTCTCTTAGGAGATTTCAGGG
Organism: Orychophragmus violaceus; assembly: GCA_030180135.1. Taxonomy (NCBI): domain Eukaryota; kingdom Viridiplantae; phylum Streptophyta; class Magnoliopsida; order Brassicales; family Brassicaceae; genus Orychophragmus; species Orychophragmus violaceus. The sequence continues at coordinate 13,864,972 of CM058238.1, read as the reverse complement.
GCTGGTTTTGTTCTCGAAAGAGACTTGATTTTGAACCCCAGTTCTTGTTTGATTATATGATATTTGGTTTTCTACTTATGATATCTTCTGTCTCGATGAATATGTCTGAGTAGATCACCTGTTAGGTTGAAGGATTCTCATTAAGGATTTCAGAGAATTATAGTCTAATTAATCTATAGAGATTCATATCTGCTAGTTATTTATCTAAGTTGTTCTTAATGCTAAATCTGAAGTAGCTAATCAGAATTATGATGTTAGGTTGATTAATTCAGCGGAAGTTGGTTAATTTAACTAGAAAGAATTTAGATAAGCAATTAAACTGTTCGCAAACGGAAGTTTGGTTCAGGATTAATTGTGAACATATCAAACTTGGAATTAATGCTAGTTTAATCTGTTAGTTCTCGCAAACGAAAGTTTGGTTTGCTGCACTTAGACTTAGAGAATTATCGCAAAGGAATTTGGTTAATTCTATATCAGTGTTTGAGTTCTAGAATAGTTATTGATTAGGTCTAGATAGATTGATTGCTTGCGTTCCTGATTTCCTGAGAACTCCTGAAACCTAACGCTTCGCCTTCTTGCTTACAAACTCACTCGATTTACTTTGCTATTTCGTTTACTGTTTTCACAACTGTTTCGCTTAATTTAATCTGAACTACTAATAATCTATTGTGTGACTGAGAGTCCTCGTGGGATTCGATACCTTATATACTACGATTGCATTACTGTGCACTTGCAGTAGAATAGGGAAAACTATACACCTATCAAGTTTTTGGCGCCGTTGCCGGGGACTCTTTGAGTTCACCAATAGATTTAGTATCAGGATTTAGACTAAGCATCCTTTTTTTTTTCTTGTTTACTCAAGTTTTTGATTTTTGGATTCGCAGGGATTCGCACTGCATCGATCGTTGCCACCTTGCATCGATCGACACAAGGCGAGAACAGCGATGCTGAGATCTGAGGCGTTCAATAGGTTCCGCGCCATAGAACATGTGGTTTTGATTCGCGGTGAAAACGGCGTTCTACGAGACCATGAGGGTCACATATGCAACGCAAAAGGTCAGAAAATAGATGGGGAAGGAAACCCCATCTTACCAGATTACCATGTATTGGTTGGGCAAGTAGCTGAAATGCAGAGTAAGATAGATGACATCCACGACATTTTACTTAGGGAGAGACAGTTCCGAGCAGAGGCAGAAACTGATAAATCTGCAGAGGTACACTATATGGCCGGAGCCAGCTCTTATGGACATACATTGGGACATCAGCAGAGACAAGGTTCTAGGCATGCTCAAGGATCCAGAGACCATAACTATACTTCCTATCTGGCACCTCCTACACAAAGGAGCAAACTAGAGATGATGATAGAACAATCAATTGAAAAGCAACAGCAGAACACAGCTTCTTTCAGCTCGAAGCTAGAGAACCTGTACACCAATTTGAATGAGAAATTTGAATCCTTGAGCACTCGTATGAAGCAACTGGACACACAGATGGATCAAGTTTCAAGTTCTACCCCAAGGAGGGATTCTCAAGAAGCTCATACCAACAACATTCCCATTCAGGATGACACACAGATGGATCATGGATCAAGTCTATCAGTTAAGGCTGTGGAATTTGTGGAAGACAGAGGGGGATTTGATGTTGAATTACCTGAGTTTGAAAGCTTCGATGCACCTGACTCAACAGAGATTGACATGGATCTCTTGACTTGGATAGCTCAGATTGAAGTGGGACCAAGCCAAGAAGAGAAATTTGAGTCTGAGATGGCTGGAATGGACCAAGAAGCGGATAAACCAGAGACTGTAGTTGAAACACGAGCTGAGACGACAGCATCGATCGATGCATCACAAGCACCGATCGTTGCACCCCGAAAGGAACCAGTTTCACTCATATCTCAAGGACCTGCTAAGGAAAGAACCTATAAACCTCCATTACCATTCCCGAAAGCTCCCGTTAAGTCTAAAGATGTGGTTCAGTGCACAATGGTGGTTGACAAGAAGATGGTGGTTCCACAAGAGCCTATTCCGACATCTTCAAGGCCTAAAACTACTCATAAACAAAAAGCTCCGAATATCAAAACTTTGCCAAAGGTAAAGCATAAATCCTCTAAGTTTAAACCTCCTGACTCCACTGTTTTGAATGCAGGAAAGAGCGTTAAAACACCCAAGTGTCAATCTCACCCTACATTCCTCCCGACGTTCCTTGGACGACATCATGCTGCTACTGCTTACACACCACCATGGATGATAAGGCATTCACAGAGACACTCAAAGTCTCTGTTGAAACCTCCATGAGTCTGACCCCTTTCCAAAAAGTCAAGCTAACGACTTGAAACAAGCGTTGAGTGGGAGGCAACCCACTGTTAGGTTTAATTATTTTTCCTTTTTGGTGTTTTTCTTAGGATTTCACATTTTTATTTGTTTTTGTTAGTTTTTAGATACAGAACACAAGTCTGGAGATGTGTGACGATCGTTGCTCACATGTGCAACGGTCGTTGCAATTGGTTCAAATCGAAAATTAAGGTACGTTGAGCTAAACCGGAATTAATCTGGTTCAACAAGCATCGATCGTTGCCCCTAAAGCAACGATCGTTGCACCCACGACCAGGTAAGTTACCTTAAACCCTATTTTCTCTCCTTCTTCTCCATTTCTTTTGGTCGACACACCGAGAACCTCCACCCAAAAATCATCTTCTTCTTCATCAAATTTCTTGTTTCCGAGTGCTATTTACTTATTTTTACGCTCCCAATCCATTTCCCCAACCCATATCTCAAGAAATCAAGGTAATGTTCTTCAATTTTCGAACTTTCGGATTGGATTTTTAGGGTTTTAGGGTTGTTGATTTTTGGACCAAAAATTGATGATGCATGCGTAATTAGAACGATTTAGGGTGGTGGATGATGATTTTGAACTGATTTGAGACAATGTGGCTTGGATTTGACTGATTTTTGATGATTTGTTTGCGGCAAAATCTGTTGGGAATGTCCTGAAATCTACTGTACTATCTCTAGAAAGTATGATAAGTGTCGAGATCAGACATAAGTCATAAATACTGGGTGATCATGATGACTTGCTAGAGCCCGCTCTTGATCTATAAGTTTAGGATTTATTGCCAGTATTGTATGATCCCAAAGGGTCACACACCATAGCTAACGGGAAAGTTAAAATGGAATTAATACGGTAAGATGCAAGGCATTTACTGTATTTGTACAGAGAATTGGGCCAGACAAAATACAGGTTTTTGTCTGATTTGGGTCTTGGGCCCAAAAGCCTAATAGGCCATTAGTTTAATAACTTGGGCCCATATAAGGAAGAGGGAGGCGCAGCCTAGGGTAATTCAACACCCCATCTGCGATTTTCACCTGAGCCGTCCTCTCTCTCTCTGTTGTTCCAGCTTGGTCTAGCAGCCTGATCCAGTAGCTTGTAAGCGTGTGGATACCTAGGAGGAGCCGGTAATCATCTGCTCTAAGTGATCTCGATATTACCAATCAATCCGCTGCACTCTAAAAGAGGTAATGATCCTGATCTGTTTATGATTCAACTGCAAATCACCTAGATCCTAGTTGATTATGTGCTAGGTTGTAACCTGTCAATTACACCAATGAACACACATAATCCTTCAGTGGTATCAGAGCCTAGGTCGTTAGGTTTTTGCTTTTTGGATCATATTTAGGTTGTTTTTAATGTTTAGAATCGAATTTGGCTTAAGAAATTTGATTAGAACTTGTAAAAACCCTAATATGAAATCGCTTGTATCATTGCTTGGTATGAATCGATGTTGACTTTGTTTGATAATCATGATCGAATTATTGAATTAAGGTTTGAACATGAGCGATTGAATTATTGAATTAAGGTTTGACTTTGTTTGATAATAAGAGAATCGATTTGATAAGGTTTATCATTGTTCAATATCGTTTTTATCATAAGCGAATGTCATAATCAATTGTTCAATTTGGAAAAGTCATGATTTAAGTGGTTGACTTTGAGAATCAATCGTATTGGTTTGAGAATCAATCAGCTAAAGACAAAAACGCATGTTGACCTTGAGAATCAATCGTATTGATTTGTTATTAATAGCATGAATCGATTGTTGAATATCGAATTGGAAAAGTCAAAAGTTTTTTTTTTTTGAATTTCGATCACATGTTAAATTTGCCTTATAATAACAAACGATTTGTAGAATCATAACAAACGATTTTGGTTTTTGTTGAATAATTAATTATTTAATTATTGTATGGTTTAAGCCGTTAACCCAAATCGCGGTTTGCTGGAAATTATTTAATACAATTGGTATTATTTAATTTCTGGTTAAACCGGATTTAAAATTTAAAATTGAATTTTAACCTAAACCGAAGGCTGGTCTAAGTTTGATTTGGTTGGACCAAATAATTTAGAGCTGGTCTGGTTTAGTAAATAACCAGTTGGATTTAGTAGTTAATTTGGTCTTGGACCAGAATTAATGAACCGACTAGGTTATGTCAAATTATTGGGCCAATTGGAATTCTGTGGTCTTGGGCCAAGAATTGGGCCTATAATTTGTGACCCAACCGAAAACTTTAATAAAGTATTAAATTAGAAATTTCTATTTTTAGTATGTTTCTAAATTTAGAAAGTTTCTAAAATAAGTCAGTTTCCCAAAATAGTAATCTTCTATTTTTGGAAAGAAAACCTAAAAGCCTCAAAAACAATATCAAGCTTGGATGTCTTGCCCAATCTTGTCTGCTACTTAACGCTTATTCAATTACATATATGGCTTACAGTGTGAGGTGTCTGTTTTTGCGTAAGTAAAGTAGTATATAGTCACTAATTTCATTGGGAGTCCCAGACCTTAGTGATTATTTGGCTGTAAGAGATTGGTTTCCTTGACTGGGCCATCGGGAGTCCCGGGCCTTGAGACATCTGGTGTATTGGGCCTTGGGCCCAATTCACAACCGAGAGTTATTGGATATAACTAGCTGTGTGTATGCTTACCAAGTAAAGCTAATTCCGGGTGACGGCCAGTGGCCCACTTTGGTTTTAGTTGAACATGGGTCTCGGAATCATTGCATTCTTATGAGGTTAAACAAAGAAATTTTGAATGCAATGCGAGTTTTCTTATAAGTTATTAAGATTACTCTTTTATGAACTAAATAACTAAAACTCTATTTATCTCTAAATTTCAGTTATGACTAGCACAAACAATCAAAACACTTTCTCGATCCGGTCTGTCCTTGAGATGGACAAACTGAACGGATCAAATTTCTTGACTTGGTCGCGGAACCTGAGGCTAGTCCTCAGGCAGGAGAGAAAGGACTATGTCCTTGAGAGAGCTCTCCCCGAGAGGATCGGGTCCAATGCCTCTCATGCAGTATATGATGCTTGGAATAAGCATTATAATGATGTGGTAGATGTGCGTGGTCTGATATTGGCTACCATGGACTCAGATTTGCTGAAGCAATATGAGAACATGGAGTCGCCAATAGAGATGATCAGCAGTCTGAAATTGAAATTTCAGGAGCAGGTAAGAGTGGAGAGATACCAGTTGGTTAAGTCTCTCACTAGCTGCAAGCTACCAAATGATCATCCAGTAAGTCCTCATGTCAGTAAAATGATGGGTTACATTGATAACCTGAGGAAACTGGATTATCCAGTTAGCCAAGAATTGGCAACTGAGATCATTCTGCAGTCACTGCCGTCAAGCTATGATAAGTTCAGAAGGAACTATATCAAGAAAGGCTTAACGAAGACACTGACTGAACTGCATGATATGCTCAAGACAGTTGAGCCAAACGTGAAGAGTACCCTGTATAATCTCATGAATGAGAAGGGTAGGTTTACTAAACCTAATGCTGACAAGGGTGAAGACAAAGTTGTCCAGATTTTGAATCATGGCAAGCGTGTGTCTTCTGAGCCCGAGTCAGATACCTCTTACGTTGGTAAGTGCTGCTACTGTAAAGAGACTGGGCATTGGAAGAGAGATTGCATTAAATTCATGGAAGATTATGAGGAGTTGAAGTTAATGTATGAGACTACTTCCTTAGGTATTCATGTTGTTACTTCAAGTTCTACCTTATAGGTATTGGATACTGGTTGTGGCACTGATATTTGTGATAATATGCAGAGCCTAAGGAACAGTAGAACGTTGAAGGAAGGGCAAGTGGAACTGCGTGTCTGGAAGGAGCTATAGATGCTGCCTCAGCCGTAGGGTTTTCACTTGTAGATGCCTTTGAGGCTTGGTTTTATTAAGTAATTGCTACAATGTACCTGCTTTAAGCAGAGTTGTCTTTCATTTTCTTGTAAGAATTTGAATGTTTTTCATATTGATAAAAGACAAGTTTTGTTCTTTTGATCTTAATGAAATATTAATTGTAGCACCCTATTCAAGGAATGGGTTTTATATCTTAAACCAAAGAGTGCCTAAATGTAACATAAATACCGAATTGGTTTAAATCTGATGAATTAAACCTGATTTTCTTGGCGTAAATGTTTTGGTCACATAGAGTAAGTCGGATTCAGAAATCCCATAGTTATGGACTTTTGGGCTCATTTGATCGGATATCTTATGAGACTTGAATTCTGCTTACTGGACCAAAAGACAAAGGGCCCATCTTAGCCGAGCTAGAGAAAGGCCCAAAGGCTTATTGGACCTTGAACATACTCATGTATGTGGCCCGATGAGCAGTAATGCCAGAGAAAATTTCATGTACTTCATTGTCTCTACTGATTACTTCAGTGAGTATGACTGTGTTCATTTAATGAGACACGAGTCAGAATTCTTTGAAATGGTCGAAAGAGTTCCAGAATGAGGTATAGAATCTAAGTGACAGAAGTATTGAGACTCTGGATTAGATCACGAGTGAGAATACTTAAGTCATTGATGGTGTGATCATCTGAATGAGTGTGAAGTCGTTTCACAGCTCATTTCTCCTGAAAACCTGGAGGTATTTCTGTGAGAAAGAATCAGATCTTATTAGAAATGATTAAAGATGAGTCACACGAATCTTCCATGATATTCTTTAAGAATAACGCTCTAGAAATATCTAAGTTTACGCTGAAATAGTTCCACCAATATCAGTTGAAAGACACCACATAAATGTGGACTGGAAATGATCCAAATTCGTCTTTACTGAGTATTTGTAGTTGAGCTACTTCGCTGGTTGTCCTAGGGAAACCAAGGCTTGTTACTTTTTACGTCCATTCCGAAAACGAAGTTAGGTTGTTCGGAATTCTGTTTTCTAAAAGGAAAGTTGCTTTCCAAGAAGAACAGTGGGAGTAAAAGTATAACTCGAAGAAATTCGAGAAATACAGGAGGCTGCTCAACCTGTTGAGGGAGAGCAGCGGATGGATTTACAGATTTCTGTAGAATCTACACCTGTAGAGCCTGAAGTTCGCAGATTTGAATCCGTCACTAATCCGAGAGTGATTTCTCGTGATTAATTGCCATGATCTGATGATCATTGAAAGTGACGAACCTGCGAAATTCACAGAAGCGAAAGTGAGCCCGGACTCCGAAAAAAAAATTATAATGTATGTAAGTTAGCTTCATCGATCCATTCATGGATAGAAGCAAACATATCGGAGTTGGAATCTTCGTTCTGTTGAAGTAGTCAAGGTTTTGACTTGAACAGGAACAAGATGGAACTGTGCGTTTACTAATAGATAAGTGGGAGCGATGTTGCATTTCTCATAGTGTATGTCGATGACATACTGATTCTCGGAAATAACGTTCCAATGCTGCAGTCGGTAAAGGACTGGCTTGGGAGTTGGTTTTATGATTGATATGGGTAAAGCCACGTAAGTTCTTGGATTTTGGATCTAAAGATAGAGATCCAAAAGAGCTGATAGGACAAAGTCAGGATTCTTATATTGACAAAGTCCTACACGTTTTCAGCATTCCAAGAAGGGTTTATGCCAATGTCACATGGCATTACGTTAAGCAAGAAACAGTGTCCTACGATAACTGCTGAGCTTGAATGCATGGATGAGATTCCATATGCGTCGGCAATTGGATCTATCATGTATGCCATGACACGTACTTGTTTTGATGTTGCTTTAAAGTTAAGCAAGACAAGTAAAGACCAGTCAAATCCAGCAAAGAATCACTGGATAGACGTAATGAATATCCTCAAGTATTTGGAAAATACTTAGGATAAGTTCTTGATTTACGGAGAAAGTGAGGTGCTACAAGTCGGTAGAGTCTGAAAGGCAAGTTTCCAACAGACAAAGATGATTTCCGGTCACAGTACGGTTATATCTTGTGTCTGTCTGGCGGTGCAAGGCACTGTTGCTGACTCCATGACTTAAGCTGAACATTTCGCAGCTTGGGTAGCGGCGAAAGAGGTTGTTTGGAAAGAAGAGTTCATCACTGAACTTGATGTGATTCCCAGCATAGATGAGACTAGCTGCACATCAGAGGTCCAAACACCTTGAGGGTAGGTATAACCTATTCCCTGAGATAAATGACAGAGGTGTTAAGTAGATCAGCAAGTTTCAAAATGAGAACGTTGCTAATCTATTAACGAAGCCACTCCTTAGGCCTAAGCACGAGTCGCGGACTGTAGCTGTAGGATAAGTGAAATTAAGATGTAGTCTTAATTTCAGTGGGAGTTAGTAAAGGGCTTTATTTAGTTGTTTTGAAAGGTTCATGTAAACATAATATTTTATGTTTATGAAATCTATGATTTCTGGATTATTTTAACTGTGATATAAATAATCGTTCCAAAAATGATTCATGTCATTATATATGGGCCATCGAAGTACATGAGTAGACTTGATCCTGAAACCCCATATTTAACGAAATGACATAAATCATAGTGTCCATAGTCGAAGGTTGTTGAAATTGGAACACCAACAACCACTTGAGACTAGATTGTGTTGAGACTTATGACCAAGTTTCGAGGGGTCATAGATGCGCGGCATCAAAGTCGACACATAGGTATATGTAGGGGAGCATATGACCGGACATGGCCCGCTGATGAGAACTCTACAAGATATTAATATCTGTGTCATAAGAGGTTCTCATATACGACTATAGAGTATAGTCCTTAGACCTGAGTTCGCATGCATGTGGCTGCACATGGAGTGATGCGCTTTGATCATTGTCTAACGCTGTTTCGTAACTGGAAGCTATAAGGACCTTGGTTGGGTGTATTATAAAGTGTGTAGTTCACAGTGATGGAACAAGATGGGATTTGTCCCTGCCGTTTAACGGAGGTAATATCTCTAGGCCAATCGGAGACTTGATAGCTGGTAAGAGAGTGGCCACTCCCAAACGGACTTGCCCAAGTCGTTTGCATTGTCAGTATCAAATCTGGTCCGATGAACATGGTCTGGCTATATAAGGATGACACGCATCTTGCCTTATGCCAGATCGAGATATTGAGACAAAAGGATTAGGGAATGTAGAATTCCAGTACAAGTGGGAGATTGTTGGGAATGTCCTGAAATCTACTGTACTATCTCTAGAAAGTATGATAAGTGTCGAGATCAGACATAAGTCATAAATACTGGGTGATCATGATGACTTGCTAGAGCCCGCTCTTGATCTATAAGTTTAGGATTTATTGCCAGTATTGTATGATCCCAAAGGGTCACACACCATAGCTAACGGGAAAGTTAAAATGGAATTAATACGGTAAGATGCAAGGCATTTACTGTATTTGTACAGAGAATTGGGCCAGACAAAATACTGGTTTTTGTCTGATTTGGGTCTTGGGCCCAAAAGCCTAATAGGCCATTAGTTTAATAACTTGGGCCCATATAAGGAAGAGGGAGGCGCAGCCTAGGGTAATTCAACACCCCATCTGCGATTTTCACCTGAGTTGTCCTCTCTCTCTCTCTGTTGTTCCAGCTTGGTCTAGCAGCCTGATCCAGTAGCTTGTAAGCGTGTGGATACCTAGGAGGAGCTGGTAATCATCTGCTCTAAGTGATCTCGATATTACCAATCAATCCGCTGCACTCTAAAAGAGGTAATGATCCTGATATGTTTATGATTCAACTGCAAATCACCTAGATCCTAGTTGATTATGTGCTAGGTTGTAACCTGTCAATTACACCAATGAACACACATAATCCTTCAAAATCGCCCTGCAACGGTCGTTGCTCTCGAGAAACGGTCGTTCCCTTGCGATTTTGGGAAATGTTTGATACAACAAAATCGCCTTGCAACGATCGATGCCTTAGATGCAACGGTCGATGCTTCGCGATTTCACCGTGAAATTTTGCCGAGACTTATAAGTGTTTGAACTTTGTTTTTGCAGATGGCGTCTCAAAGGCAACCCCGCAAGAAGCGAGCCACAGCTTCCACAGCAACACGACATTACACCCCCACCGCCTCAATGGTTTAGCAGAGAATCAGAGCCACCCGCACCATACAACAGATATGGGCCACCAATTGCTTTACCTTGGCCCAGAGAGGACGCCACACCATTTCAGACGACCAGACAGTGGCCGGAGGACCTCATACGTTTCTTAAGGTCCGCTGAGTTCACAGAGCGGCCATTGCTCTCTTCATGGGACGAGTATGACTCGCTTCTCTACAGTGGTTGGTGTGGGATGATCATAAAGCCGACCAAGTTCGCTGACTACTCCACCTGCAAGATTCTGGGGATTGATGAGCAGGTACTCGCTGTATGCAGAGGCATTGGTCTAGGGACAATGCCGATGCGACACTATGACCTCTATCCTGAGCTGGTCAGGCAGCTATTGGCCACTTGCAGAGTGGTTTACTCGGATCCCGACCACAGGAGCGCTACAGTGGGTGCATTCACCTTCATGAGTTGGGGAGTCAGGTATCGGATTCCTCTACTTGATCTTTGCAGGATCTACGGGTTCAGTACTGAGCCGAGGCGCATTGTCATGCCACTCGAGTGGGATCCGGTTGAGGCTCGCACATTCTGGGAGAGTATTGGCAGCGGTCGATACAACTCCAAGACCACACCTGTAGTGAAGATGAGACATCCGGTGCTGCGATATGGCTCGCGTATCTTGTGCTGGAGCTTGCTTTGCAAGTTTGAGGCCAACAAGATGCGCAAACTTGAGATGGAGATGCTGTTTATGGGGCTGAGAGATCAGTTTAGAGGTTCTGGAGTGAGAGATCCGACTGCGGGTCTCAACTTGGGAGCTATTTTCGCACAGCATTTAGTTGATCTGCAGCTGAAGCCGTTTGATGGAGCTGGTACTGAGACGGTAGGGAGTTTACTTACTCCCATTTTTGAGTATTGTGGGATTCCTCTTCATGGCACAGAGCGTGATACAGCTCGGGAGTTCCTGGATCTCAGCCATTTGCAGAGCGCTACCTGGCTCAAGGAGGGGCGCATTTGGGTTTACACTGATCCGACCACTGGGAGGACTGGTATCGAGCTTCCTGCTGCCAGATGGACACAGATTGACACATTAGAGGCACTGAGATTTCAGCCTCCTGAGTCTGCGCAGCGTGGGATTCCGACTATGGCTCATCCGCTGGGAGAGCCTTCCTCGCGAGCTTCGACTTCTTCTGCCCCTGCTCCTGCGCCTGCACCTGCCCCAGTCGACATTGTGGGTCCCTTTCCAGAGCCTGCGATGGCTTACGGTGCATACTCTGAGGCAGAGTGGAGAGAGAGATCATATGGTATGTTTCGAGTTCTTTGGAACTTCGTGCGTACTTGCAGCTGCAAGAGGCCACCACAGATCCATCAGCCCGTACCTGACCGACGTCGTCGACAGCGATCTCCGACTGATACTGATCCCGCACCCGAGGTAGCCGATGATGATGCACTGTATGGTGGGATAGACGATGAGAGCGAGTGAGAGTAGTCTCCATGTTCAGATTTTCGGTTCTGTATTCTGACTTTTTCTTTTATTTTGCACTCTTCTTCTTTTGATTTTTAGGACTCTACTATGTTTGGATGATTTGCACTTTATTTGGTACATCTTTTGCTTCGGTTTTACTCTGTTTCTAGTGTTTTCAGCTTGCAGGGATCAAAATTGACAAAAACAGACGGACTAACCTGCTAACTTGCTGACTGTTCGTGTAAACGCAGTGCGTCGATCGACACACCACTGTGTCGATCGTCACAATACGAAAGAATCGCACAGCAACGGTCGGTGCACCTAGTGCAACGATCGATGCTTGCGCGACAGAGGTAAAACCCGACAGAACTAAGACATCCATTGACAATTTGTTTTCCTTATTTTTACCGATCCCTTGCTAGACACTACTGGGGACAGTGTGTCTTAAGTGTGGGGGAGGTGCTACTGACTTTTGTTTTCTGTTTTCTTAAGAGTCAGTCCGTTTTTCAAAAAAAAAAATTGTTTTATTGAGTCAAAATAGTTTAAGTAAGAAACTATGATTTTCTGAGAAGATTTACAAGAATTGCAGGAACTTAAGTAACCATTGGGATGAAGTTGCAGGATCTATCTATGACTATTAGAAAACCCCATCACAGATCAACCTACTGGGAACACCCACATCACTTCAGGTATCAGAGGATCCTTTACTGACTTCAACCTTAATATTGACTTAGATTTCTCACCTAAGGGCTTGGTATACTTTGTGTCGGATTCCCTTGTTAGTTCTGACACAGCCTGTCAACCTATCCTATTTAGTTCCCTTCTCCCCTTCTATAAAGTAAAAAAAAAAAAAGATAATAAACTGAGGATGAGTTAGTAACTCCGAAGTGGTCATGGGAATGGTAGCAAACACTGTTATCTCTCATGTGATCCAAGGAATATGTCCAAAGTACACCCCATAACGGGAAGAACACTGATAAAAAAAAAAAAATGATACCCAGTGGGGAAAAATCAGTTGTTAAAGAAGGGAAAGAGAAGAAAGGAACTAGAGAAAGATAGTATGGTGGTCTAGAGCTGATAAGGTAAGAATCCATGTGCCCTTTGATCGATACTCCTTAGGTGAGACCGCACTTAAATACTTGCAGAAGTCAGTAGGGAGAATTTGAATGCTTGAATGTGATTGTGGAGTTTACCTAGGACAGTTGCTAAGTGTGGGGGAAGTACATGTTGGTCTTGGTATCATGTAATTGATTCTTTCAGTGGTTTACTAAGGGGAATCTGAGTATTGTAGCTTCTAGGATGAAATGAGTTTCTGAAGAGTTTTCAAACCTCTTGACTACATTTAGTTCCTTGTCTTTGCTTGAGGACAAGCAAGAGCTAAGTGTGGGGGAGTTGATATACCATGGATTTTAGGGATTTTAACCATGGTATATGTGTTATTTATCGAGTCTTTTACTACGTTTTAGAGTCTTTTCAGGTGTTTATTAGGTACAAGCACATTTGGAGCATATTTGGTGATTTTGGCACTTTCTGGAGCTAATTGGAGTATTTAGCCGAGAGATAGAGTTCACTGTCCGAAACAGAGAAAGGTGTCGATCGTTGCATGCCTAGCATCGATCGATGCACCAGCGAAATGGGCCAAACGGCGGTTTAATGAAGAATGATGACATTGTAATTCTGCCCAGAAGTTCCTGATATTTACAAAGAAGCCCCAATTCGTGTTTTAGGTTATAAATAGAGTTTTTGAGCCATTGTTTAGGCTATGCTTCATAACTAAGTTTTATTCTCTTAGGAGATTTCAGGGGCTGGTTTTGTTCTCGAAAGAGACTTGATTTTGAACCCCAGTTCTTGTTTGATTATATGATATTTGGTTTTCTACTTATGATATCTTCTGTCTCGATGAATATGTCTGAGTAGATCACCTGTTAGGTTGAAGGATTCTCATTAAGGATTTCAGAGAATTATAGTCTAATTAATCTATAGAGATTCATATCTGCTAGTTCTTTATCTAAGTTGTTCTTAATGCTAAATCTGAAGTAGCTAATCAGAATTATGATGTTAGGTTGATTAATTCAGCGGAAGTTGGTTAATTTAACTAGAAAGAATTTAGATAAGCAATTAAACTGTTCCCAAACGGAAGTTTGGTTCAGGATTAATTGTGAACATATCAAACTTGGAATTAATGCTAGTTTAATCTGTTAGTTCTCGCAAACGAAAGTTTGGTTTGCTGCACTTAGACTTAGAGAATTATCGCAAAGGAATTTGGTTAATTCTATATCAGTGTTTGAGTTCTAGAATAGTTATTGATTAGGTCTAGATAGATTGATTGCTTGCGTTCCTGATTTCCTGAGAACTCCTGAAACCTAACGCTTCGCCTTCTTGCTTACAAACTCACTCGATTTACTTTGCTATTTCGTTTACTGTTTTCACATCTGTTTCGCTTAATTTAATCTGAACTACTAATAATCTATTGTGTGACTGAGAGTCCTCGTGGGATTCGATACCTTATATATTACGATTGCATTACTGTGCACTTGCAGTAGAATAGGGAAAACTATACACCTATCAATTGACTAATTTCTTCAGTTCAATCTTGGCGCTCCAAAATAGTGTGACGATAAAGGTGAGGTTTGTGTTTAATCAACAACTCATTCGACAAGGTAAACTCTAATTTTGAAATAGAATGATATATGAAATTAGGGTTTATATTCATGAAATTTACCGATCTATATTTAGATAGATAGAGGGTTCGAGATCAAAGAATAAGTACTCATCGATTTTGCAACACAAATTCAAGTTTAGATTTTAAAGTAGACTTTATGGTTTCGTCAACTTTACAAATCGTTCTTTATTTTTAGATGCGGTCTATTTCATTAGGTTTTTGGTACATCTATTTGATGATTTTTGATTTATATTAAAATATATTAGCTTTTCAGAATAAATCAGAAGATGACAAACTCTCGATTTTTCAAGCATATGATTCCAAACAAATGTAGAAAGAGTATGGTATGTAATCTTAGTTCTTTCTGTTATTGGTTTTATTTTCTATAAAGCTTTTATTTTTTGCTATCATTGTTTAAACTTTGTGTTGCAGACTATTCCAAAGAAGTTCTTTAAGACTTATATACTTGAAAAAACCGATGTTACAGTCGGTAAACTTACATCTGATGCGAGGCCAGAAGAGTTTCCTATTAAACGTCTTGATGATAGGCTTACAAAAGGATGGAGACGGTTCTTTAAAGCACATGCATTACAGGATGGTGATTTTTAAATTTTTGAGTATCGTGGAGTTGCCAATTTTCATATGTTACAACATTACGGACTGCATTGCTGTGAGATCACATATGAAAATACTCTTCATATGGAGACAGGAGAAGGAAGCACGAGTATGTTTTTCTATTATTTTCGAGACACTTTCTTCATCCTTTCTAATATTTTGACTAACAAGGGCATAATTTTTAAGGAACCGAAGACAAGTTTATTACTTTAAATGTAACGAGTGACAACATCAAACGAAGCAGAATTGTAAGTTGTTCCTTTGTTTTTTGGTTATAAATATTGTTACATGATCCATAGTGAATCATTTTGCAGTATCTTCCAAAGTCCTTTGTGGATGCAAATGAGTTAGAGAAGGTTGCGGGCAACACCATATCGATGGTCAATGATGCGGGAGAGATATGGTTTGTTGAGCTTGCATTCCATTCTTATAGTGACAGGCGACGTATTCGTTTGAGTGGCGGCTTAAGAGAGTTTTTGTTGGTAAACAACGTCAAGGCTAAGCAAGCAATCGTACTTCAACTTTTCTGGAAAAATGACTCTGCTCCTGTCCTCAAACTCCTCGCCTCCAGAAATGTATGATTTGGTCTAACTCATGACTAATCCTCTATTTAAATTCTGTTTTATTTTGTCAAAACGTATGTTTAGTGCTATGGTTTGTATGTTTGTTGAATTGATACTATATTTTTGTTTCGTTTAGGACATCTATCAATTTCAAGTATTTATTTTACTAATCTGATTTCTATGTCACCACAATAGTCACCAAAAGTTAATACTATTGAAATAGTTACCAAAATTTAATATAAATATAATACAATTATACTATATAAAAGAAACAAATAGATATTCACCAGACAACTAATTATATATTTTATCCACTAACTTACATCTTTTCATCTATATAACTAACTATTTATATATTCAAATGAAACGTTTCTCTTAATCCCAAAAAAAAAAAAACGTTGACCCAAAAAAATTTACTTCGCACAAAGTGCGGACGAGTCATCTAGTAAAATATTAATATGTATAATATAATTAAGTTTTATAATTAAGTTTTTAATTTAGAAAACAAATCATCAAATCATTATTTGACAAGTGTCCTAAAGGTTCTACATTAAAACTTTGAGTATTATAAATGAAAACTCTAATTTCTTATTTAGAATTTAGAACCATTTAACTCTCTTTCTCATATTTGTGTCTAATTTTTATTATTTATTTTTTTAGATACTCATTTTTTTATCAACAAGAGAGAACAAGAAACCTATTTTCACTAATCCAGCTTGGTGGTTCCGGTCCAACGTGAATTGAATATGACAGTTTTAAACGGATATTTCGTGGGAGAGAGTAACCTAAAAAGAGCGATATCAAAAAGCGCCGTCTAAAGGGAGTTTCGATTTCTCCGGCGACGGAGGGCTTTCGATGCCGTCGTCGGAGGTGGAGTCTCATTTAGCTTTCTCCTCTGTAGATCCTGTGTCCTTGTCCCATTGGAAGGTTCTCTGAGCAAGCTTGACACTTTTGGCGGAGCTTCCATGGCGGTTCTGCTCCGGGGTCGCAGCTGCTGTTCAAGGATGTTCTTTTCTGTCTCATCGTCGGGAAGGCGAGGCTCTTGTCTCGTGTTAGTTTGGTCTGGACGCTCGACAGCTAGGATCTGGTCTCAGATCTGGTTTCGATTTGGCGTCGTTTTGGTGAGCGGTTCTTATCCTTAGATGCGGTTGATTTCCTGGTTGTGTTTGAGTATGGTATTGTTGTTCTCTCGGCTTGCTGATGGTGTTTGCTGGTGTAGTTGTGGTTATGCTTGTCTTTCTTTCGGATTTTGTCGGGTCTTGGAGCCAAATCTACGGTTTGAATATGGCTGGGCTCTGTTTTCCGGGCTTGGTGTCTTTGTGTTCGTTCTGTTCCGGGGATCGTAGCCTCTTGTGTCTGGGTGCTACTACATGTTCTCGTTCTCTCAGGTTTCCGGAGCTCTGCGGTTGGTGTGGTACTCTTGTTTGTGGGGTTCGTTTGTTGGATGGTAATCTGTTGTGAGGCATCTACTTGCTTCTTCTCTTTTATTTGTTGTGGAGTGAGGTTGTAAGACATTGCAGTCGGTTCGTTCTTCAGCTCTTCTCTTGCAAGGAGGTGACCAACTTTCTGCTCGTAGATGGTGGAGGTTGGGTACACGAGTGTCCGCGTGTAAGAGTTGTGGTTCATTTCAAACGTTTCCCCCCTTGGAGTTTCAAGGTTCGACCTTGTAGCTGTGCTCTCTTGCTTGTTCTGATGCTTCGGCGAAGGCGTGGATATGGTAGCTTTTCGCTCTATGTTCATCTCAGTTCTGCGATTGTTTCTGCTAGTGTTGTATCCCTGATTTTGAGTTCGACGCCTTAGTGGTCTTCTCATTTCTCCATTCGATAGGTTCATCTCTAGTGTCTTCAGGTTCTTTGGAAACGTATGTGCGTTCGAGGTGTATATGAGTCTGATTTTAGCTCCTTTGTCTCAGTGGTGATTCAAGTTGTATGATCTCTACACTTAGCCTTCCTTTTTAGGACTTTGTTGTTGTTATTTGTTTGTTTTGTCAGTTTATGTCTCCTTTGTTTGGGCTTTAGTCTGCGGAAGGTTTGTTTAACCTTGTCGTCTTAGTTTTCCGGTAATCTTTCGGGCTATGTCTCCGGTGTTTCCGGCTCATGTATGATTCTCCTTATGTTTAATATAATTATCCTTCAGATGAAAAAAAAAACGGATATTTCGTGCTAGTCTATCTGCCATCAAATTTTTTGTGCACCGTATATAGATGAGTTCAAAAGTTGTAAAGTACTCCTTCCTCTTTGCTATTATTAGAAGTGCTCTTATTTATATATATCTCCTCTTTGCTTGGAGATGGAGTTACGTTCCCCAAAGATTTTCTTCATCATTTCTTTTTCTAACCAAAAATACTTATTTGTGTCATATCTAATATACATAAAAGACAAGTAATGAGAGAGAAAATTGCTTACGTGTCAGTCTCTCCTTCAATTTCGTGTGGGACTTTTGGTGTCTATCCCCAAAAAAGTTGCTTCTCAGAAAATTTTCTCCAGAAGCGTGAGCCTCTCTACATCCACGCTCGAGCGATTCTTTCATCTCCATCCCTCTTTGATTTCAAAGTTAAGAAATCCTTTTGATTTTCGATTCATACAATCACGGTTAAACTCTCTGAATTTCCCATCGATTAATTGTTTATACCCGTCGAATCCTCTTGAACTCGCCGGATTGAAACCTGTGTCTAAAGAAGTTTCGACCCGTCTGAATCAGGTTTGAAGTACTCGATCTTTCAATTCATACTATCGTGTTTTGGTTTATGATCTAAGAAATCACAATTGATTACATGTTTATCTGAATTTTTCATATATTACTAGATTTGGAAAAATTGGGGATTTTTTGTTGCCGACTGCTCTTCAACTCTCAAGAACAAAACCAGAGTCTTCAGTTCATATAATCTCTCTTATTCAGGTCGGTGAGTGTTAAAGTTCTTCATTTTCTCGGGCTAGATAGTTTTTTCACCATAAGTTTTCTGGCGTTGATCATTATGAGTAGTAAAAATTGTCTGTTTGCAGAGCTATATACACTATTTAGAAAGAGATACTGTCATCTAACCATTTGTCTTCAAATCACATTTTCCGAGTTCATGCTCTGAAATTATTGTCTTGAAAATGCCATGTTTTCTGATTTATTGCTTGGTATTGCTTGGTATGTTGTAATGTTGTTTTCCAGGTGAAAATTAACCGGATATAATTCTTCTGAGTTTCATATTTGTCAACAGGTTCTGAAATTGATAGCTATGGATATAAAGCATGACGAAGATCTCAGACCTCCTAACCCATCTTGCATCAGATAAGTAAGCAGGTCGATACATTTTAAGATTTATTAGTCTATGATTATGTTTTATATTTACTTTCGAAATGCTTCACTAATACATGGGAACTTTGTATTTTCCAGTATTAATTTTCGACTAGGAAAGTAATTTCTATAATATTTATGCACCATTATCAGAAAATAGGATTTTAGAAAACTGCTTTCTTACGTGATCTGAGGGATTCTAACTGCTCCATTATCTTTTATCCACCATCCACGATCACCTTAACTGATATTATATTTTTTGGGTTAATTCTATATAAGTATCGACATAGCTACCTTTTTTTATTTTATTCCAGACACATAAACTTCCCCCAGCACTCCCCATAGAAGTTACTTCTCCGGATCATTGTTTGCTTACAAGGTAATTTGATTCAATTTTTTTTTTTGATCCATCTTATGTCAGCTCTTATATAAATACGTTTCACTAATAAGATCACCTATCTCTCTCTTTTCAGATGTCTTTAGCTGTTACACCAATTATATATTCACTTTCACTTCCCTTAGTCTATATGCCCATTCTTCTGTGCTTCAACTATTTGTTCTCTTGTGTCATCTTAATGACATTGGCTTTAACTCTCTGACGTATTTATTATACTTCTGTTGCAGCACTTCTGGCTTTCCTTTTGGTGAGAATTGCCATTCTTCCATTATGTTCCTGGAGGATACAATCATGTAGCACAGATGACAAATATGGGACCACCCATGCCTCAAGAAGCTTCCAGAAACATGCAAGGATAGGATCTGGTGGTGGGGGCCGATTTTCAGGGAGAGGAGAGCCTGGGCCTGGCCATGTGTCTAGCTTTGGTGCCTCAGCCACAGCCAAAATTAGTGTGGATGCTTCGTTGGCCGGTGCAATCATTGGAAAAGGTGGTGCCAATCATTTGACCACGAGAGAGATCCTAACCTGAAGAACTTTGAGCTTGAAGGAACATTTGAGCAGATAGACGAAGCAAGTGCAATGGTTAGAGAATTGAGTGGAGGCTTAATTTAGCATCTAGGAAACCACCTGGTGGTGGTGGTGGCGGTGGTATGGGTGGTGGCCTTGGTTCTGAAGGGAAACCACATCCAGGGAGCAATGATATACTTGTATTTCCATGCATTTAGGCTACTGTTAGGATCATGCTTTACTTCTTTTTAGCTTCCTTTAGCTTCATTTCTTTACTCATTGGTGTGTTTAGAGTATAGGATCATCTATAGCTAGGTTTAGGCATTCTAGGCTTGCATTTGGAGTGTTTTTGGTGTGTTGCAGGTGCAAGGAGTATTGGTGAGCTTGGAAGTGGAGTCTAGAGCTCAAAGGACTAAGGAAGACCCAGCAAAAAGTTCATATCAGCCACCATATTGACCAGCCTGGACAATACGACACATCAGAAAAGTTCATATCGGCCACCATATCGGCTAGTCTGGACAATACGACCCAGCAAGAAGTCATATCTGCCACCATATTGACCAGCCTGGCCAATACAGATCCCAGAAATTGACTTGGATCTGGGTCAACACCCGGTTTGTCCCGGGTTGACCCGGCTCGCACCCTAATGACTATTTAAGCCAAAAACCTATCTTTATTTGTTTCTTAAGCTTTTTTTTTCTTATGTTCTAAACCTTTTGTAAAAACAAATTTGATTCTTGAGATTAATCTAGTACTTCTTTTGTGATTCCTTCCACAAATCTCTCAATCCCTCACCAATCTCCATGATCAACTCTATTCCTATGAGTTTTGTTGATCTAGTTATGATTAGTGAGTAGTTCTCCATAGGGCTTATGGGTTAGGTAGGATTAGGTTGATTAGAGGTGATCAATGGATTTCTAGTGCTTGATTGTTTAAAATCTCATCTGTCAAAGTGTATTTAATATCTAATTAGCCTTGATCAAGTTGATTAGAATGCTTAAGATTTCTTGTTCACAACATGTTCGATGAAATTCATGTTCATAGCTTTGATAGAACTTTCACATTCTAGCGCATGAGAATGTATGTTTAGAGTGATTGTTAGTTGTTTGGAACTTGTTTGATTGCTTGCTTGATTCTAATTCACAAATGATAATTTGTTCTTGGATTAGGATTAAGTAAAGATATTAGTATTAAGAGATTAAATTGATCGTATCGTTGTGTTCCTTACTAGGAGGTTAGCTTGTTTGAAGTTTGAATTAGGATTCCTTGATCATCCCGAGTCACCTGTCTGTTGACCTTAACCTTTGGGCCTTATCCTTGTCATTGATTGAATCACTTATTTATTTGCTTTGTTTACTTCGGTTTGATTTGTTTTCGTTAGGATTGTTAGAAATTGAAATTAAATTGTTTGATTTGACTCTGAAGGTTTAGTTTGTGCTTATTGGTTTTATCCATCCCAGAATAGGTTCGATACCTCAAAGCTACATCGATAAGCTTGAGGAATTGGTACCTCAAAGGATTGTAAAATCCTTGTTACCAAGTAACTTCAAGACGAAGATATGTGAGAGATACTTAAAAGGAAATTGTACATTTGGTGGTAGATGTCACTTTGCACATGGCGAAGGAGAGCTACGCAGGTCAACAATTCGATTCGGGTATTTTCTCCTGAATTCACTTATGCTGCATTGCCTATTGGATGGATTTCCATGGGTTTCCAAACATTCAGCTTGAATCAATCATTAATGCGGATAGGAATTGTGGAAGACTGAATCTTTAATCCATAGCTATGGTCTTTTGTTGTTATAGGCGATGCTTAGGTTTCTGTGTAGAGCAGATTTGTTACGAAAGAGATTGTTCTCTTCTTGAGTTATGCTTTTACTAAAATAGTATTGTTGTAAACAGTCTTTCAATGTAATCTAAAGAGCAAACTAATTCCTAATCTGTTTTTAGGTTACATAATTGCTTCATGATGCAATGGCTGGAGCTCCTTTGAATGTTCCTAGAAGTGCATCTGGTTCGGGTCCTGGCACCAACAATTCTATACAATCCATGTTTCCAGCGGGAAGTGCTCCTCCACTTTCACCAAGAAATTGCGGTTCACCGCGTACGATGAAACAGAGGGGCCCCTTCTAACTTAGGCTCTCCTCTAAATGTACTCAACGAGCCTGTTAAAAAGTCGATACCTCAGGTTTTGAACTGCCACTGCAACTTCTAATAAGTGCATCCTTTTCTCTCTTTTTTTCCCTTTTTATGGTCTAACGGAGTAATTTATTTATGATGGACATTAAAATGGGTGTAGTTTTATTTTCAAAATGGTCGCCCACCTCCAAGCGAGATAAAAGAGCAATGCATGTTTAGAGTCAACCACTTTCTATGGCTACATGGATGGACTGCATATACAAGGTAAAGGAATCATGAGCTTTCTAATGTCTAAAGTGAAACTTATAGAGAATGCTTTACTAACTTTGTTCCCATTCACGGGAACTCCTTGAGAACGTGACTGAGAAAGGTCATGCGAACGTCTTCTCCACTGAAGCTTGGGAACACATGGTGTCTCCAATGGCAAGACTGCAATGACAAAGATGAAGAATATGTCTGGAGAGAAGCTAAAAGAAAGAAGATCTTATTGTTTAGTTGGGATGGGATGATATGCTTCTTATCAAACTTTTAGCTCTACACAATGCATTTTCACTGACTGCAGATTATATTTGCTAGAGAATACTTGAAATATGTCAAAATAAGTAGAGATCAATTGAAGTGTATGGTTTTGGAAGCTATCCGTTGTGGTCTTTAGGTGTTATTCAAATTCTAATTACTTTTGTGTTTGTGGATTTATTACTGTATAAAAACGTATTCCTGCAAGAACTGGTTCAAAAAGTATGAAGCTAAGGGGGCATACTTTTAAATTTTAGCAAAGAATTACTCTAATGAAATGATCTCTGAACACTTTGTGATTATGTGTAATTTTTTTTCTATACTTCAACACAACTAGAAAACTTTATAAAGACATAATCCATTTATTTAAACAACTATTTTTAAAGGTGTAGAAAACTAAATAACATGACACAATAACATTCCCATAAATGTTCAATATCGTCTTCTTTACAAGTACTTTCCTATGATAAAAGATTAGGAAATAAAGAATATAGAGGGGAGATGAAAACATTAGACATAAAGTCATTGTCTAAACATAAACGTTACAAGTATCGATATAGCGTCAAAGTACATAATTCTGTTCTTCTTTTCCAAAACCATCTCACACTCATCAGTTGTCTTCTCCTACAAGTAGTCAATGAGCTTGACATAACAAAAAACATTTTTTACAAAGCCAATAAGGAATGGTTAAAGATTATTTCTAAACCCAATAATGAATGGTTAAAAATTTTGACTAAATTATTAGATCAAATTTTTTTTTATAAAATGTTTTTTCAAAATTTGTATAGTAGAAAAGAAGTATTGAAATAGTCAAATATTTTATTTACTTAGAAGAATCGACTAGGTCTTTGAATGTAGATGACTGTAGATTAAATATAAAAATTTGTGTTATAACAGAGTACTTTTTGAAACATCAATATTTATTTTCCTACGGTGTAGAAGATTACCAATATATATACGAAAAATATAATGATTTCGTGCGTGGATCTAGAATTAAGAACCGGCACGAAAAATGTGTTTATAGCTTAAAATTTTAATTTCTAAATATTCAGGGATGATTATAATATTTATTTTTAAATCTTACTATTCTTACATTTCCAAACTTAATATTATGATGCATTTAGTTTTTTTAACGACATTTAACTCTTTTTTTGTTGATCGTGAGGTTATTCTTTTATTACATATTGTACTAAATCTATGTTTCATTATATTTTAGCTCAAAATATAAATTTGCAACATATTCTTAATATAAACTATAGGATCTTATATTTTGTGATATTAGTGTCGTGTTAGTCATACTATGGTATTTAAACCGAAATAAATGGATTAAAATACAATGCCCGTGCAACGCAAAAACCAGAATACTAGTAGTACAATAAAATAAAAGGAAACTATTTTTTAGTATCATACAACTTTTTTTTTGTTAGGAATCCTCCAATGTAACAATCTAAGGACGATTAGTTTCACAATTTGAAACTAGATCCAATGTAACCGATCGCTATTAATATGTTGTTATTCTGTACGCTCGATACTAATTTCGAAATCATTGAAAAGAAGAACGGATCAATATGTTGCGGTATGGATTAAGGGTCTCACTGTCTCGGGACTAGTATTTGGGTTTGAAATCGTGAATCTTTGGCTTAGAAAAAACGCTTACATTTCTACTTAAATTTATGTGAAAAATATTTGCCGATTTTATAAGATTTTTTCTTCTTCTAAAAGCGTCGAATACTTATTTTTAAAAGCAGAAATGATAAAATTTGTGCCAAAAAATAATAAATCTTCGTTTGATTGGTCGTATGATATGGCGTACAAAGCAAAAGGGAAAATTGATAGAGATAGTCAACCAAAAGAAAACAAAACAAGTCGGTCATATTGTTATATCCATTTATACGTTAGTTGGTTGGTAATCCTATAAACCAACCAACCATATAATAGTCCAATCATATAAACTGTTTTATATAGACTTTTATAATTGACCCCGAATTATGGACTAGAAGAGGGGATCGAGTCGAGTGTGAAAACAAGAACCTTCAGGCATCAGATCCCTTTTATGTAAGTAGTAGCTAAGTTTAGACCGCGTGGAAAAGGTACTAGAAGATGAGCCACGTCAGTTTATCTCTTATCTCTTCTACTTGCTTCTCACGTTTCCATCAAGTTTCCGTACATATCCTCTCGTTATTTGCTCTCACTTACTTCCCCCCAACTCCGCACGCGATCTTTCAACGCGTACGCTTCACTCATTTTGTTATGTCATGCCTTCGCTGGATTATCATTTATCATGCTCATTGCTTACGACAGTTATGAAAGAACATTCTAAAACAATCTGTTTTCTTTTTAAAAAGGTATAAGCAGCTAAAGTTTCTAATTAAAAATTATAAAAGATAAAAAGTTGTTAGGAGCAAAAAAAACTTAGGGCATCTCCAATTATTATTATGTAAATATATATGTTTATATATTTTAGTAACAATTATAACTATTTTTTAAACATTATGAAATAAAAATTTATTATTTTAATACTATTTTCTTGTTTATAAAATAATTGTAAAGTAAAATTATTTTATAATTTATAAAAAAACTATGAAAAAATAAAATAAATAGGGTCAAATTGTAAATTTTTATAACTACAATGTACTAAAAACAAAATAGAAAAGAATCTATAAATAATATTCTATTTATAGAGTAAAAAATGGAGAGATACATTGGAGTAAAACACTACTCTATTTTAGAGTTACTCCATCTATACTATTAAAACAAGATATTGACCATGGTACATAAATGTTGTTTCCGAAATTTGCCCTTAATTTTATTAGGAATTGTATCCTTCATTAAGGGTAAAACTGTAAAACAATTTATATTTGATTTATTCATAATATCTTATAATATCTTTTGTTTTCCTTTTTCTATCCTAATCATATCTAACGAAAATCTTTTTCAAAAATCTAATAAAATAATAATTAATTTCGAAATTAATATTAAAATAAATATTATAAATTATTCTTAACTAAAATTTAACTTAAAAAAATAAAATCAAGCATAACTAAGTTACTAAATCAATTGGTACATATAATTATATAATTTAATATATAATTATTTTATAAATTATATAATCATTAAAATTAATAAATTATTATTAAAATTAAAAAGTAGTATATAATATTGTACTAGCGTGCGGGTATAAATTCAATAACTAAAATACAACACTAAAAACTGACAAAACGATATAAAGTGTTAAAAACCATAAAAACCAAAACAAAAACTAATTCATAACATGACAATAAAAAAAAAATTAAACCCAGCCAACAGAAATTGTAATATAATAAAAAAATGATAAATATTTTAACATTATTGTCCCATTAAATCTAAAAATTTAAATAAAAAGAAAAATAAATCAGCGTTAAACGCGGATCAGACATTAGTTTTAGAGTGAAAAAATGGAGTGATACATTAGAGATGGTCTTATATACAAAACAGAATCACAACAAATCAAGTCCAAATATGTTAATAACCAATTAATTCCAATATGTTAAAATCATAAAATAACTTAAGAACCATATCATGATTTAATATTTCTTTAAATTAAATATATCTAGAAGGCGTTGGATTTGTTAAAATATTCTAATATATCTAGAAGACGGCTGAAAAAATCACGCGCCGCGAGTAGCGAATAAAAGATCAAACTTAGAGACTCGAGAGTTAAGTTATCAACTCATTAAAATATCTAAAAATAATAAATAAAAAGGTTCGAGAAAACACGAGGAAGATTCTCATCCAAACGACTCTTTCGTTTTTATTATAAGCAACGCGGTGTCGTAAATCATGACCACATAACTCGCTTCTTCGTTGTTTTTCCAAGTAATTACGATAATACCTCACTCCTTCGCTGCCACTTCCTTACCCACCAAGTCACAAGGGTATATTCGTCATCTTCACACACGTCTTCAGTCCACACAACTCGATATCTATAAATAGATCCCATACAGACACAAACACAACATCAACAATCACACAAAACTCAATACACAAACACACAAAAATATTCTAATTTTATCATTTTATCATCCGAACAAAACATGGTTGCGATTTCAGAGATTAAGTCGACGGTGGAGGCTACGGCGGCGAACTGTCTGATGCTTTTATCAAGAGTCGGACAAGAAAACGTCGACGGTGGAAGCACAAAACGCGTTTTCACATGTAAGACGTGTTTGAAGGAGTTTCATTCGTTTCAAGCGTTGGGAGGTCACCGTGCGAGTCACAAGAAGCCTAACAATGAGAATCTCTCCGGTTTGATCAAGAAGGCTAAAGCGTCTTCGTCCCATCCTTGTCCGATATGCGGAGTGGAGTTTCCGATGGGACAAGCTCTTGGAGGACACATGAGGAGACACAGGAACGAGAATGGCGGCGGTAACGCGTTGGTTACACGCGATTTGTTGCCGGAGCCGACGGTGACGATGTTGAAGAAGTCTAGCAGTGGGAAGAGGGTGGCTTGTCTGGATCTGAGTTTGGGGATGGTGGACAATTTGAACCTCAAGTTGGAGCTTGGAAGACCAGTTTGTTGATTTGTTTTTTTTTACCCTTTTTGTTTTTGTGGATATATTAATTAGTTTCTCTCATTCTTTGAATTTTTCTTTAATATTTTAGATTTATATATGTATATCTGCAGATTTATGATACTTTTTACTTATTTGTAATATTTAATAAAACATCATATACCATTTCAGTTTTGATGAATTATCAGATATATATCGTTCTAATTTATATTTACCCCCACCACGAATAATAGCCTCTCGACTTATAGATAGTTATCTGAGTTTGGAACATTAATAATTACGGACAAACAAAAATGAGTAATATACATGCGTCGAATTATCAATATGATTCACAAATGGACTTATTGTGCCGCTGATGAAGAAGATAAAGAAAGGTTTGTAGATATGTATAGGACTGTGTGTCAATCCACTCTAGCTATCTGAAGTTGGAGTCTGGAGAAAAATTGCAAGCTAGCTATACGAACTATTACCTGCCAGAAAGTAATACATAGTGACATACAAGAAAAATTAAGGCAAGTGATTCATTCGAAGGTGGATTATCGCAAAACTCTAAAACACTTGGTGCTAACTAAAAAAAAAAATAGACTGCATGTGGGTTCATCACAAGTTTTATAACTAGGGCATTATAGTTAGATTACAAAATGAAGATGGTACTGAACACAACTATATGGAGAGTGCATGTAACGTTTTGGCTGCCACCGTTTGTGGATCTTTACGTCTACTCTCGGCTCGTAGGCTTCTCTTTCGCTTGAAAACTGATGCATCAGTTTGAGAGATTCAAAAAATTTGTTTATTGATTTTTCAATATCATATAATATTTTTCATGTTTTGTATTCACTCATACGGTATTGTAAATGACTTTTTGATAAAACACTTATCATTCAACTGATCTAATTTAAACACGCTTTTTCTAAATCAGTGATAAACAAGTTAGTAGTATATTTTAGTAATATAAATAGATCAACTTTTAAGGGCAACATATACTGAAAATTACGATGTCAGAGTGCAAAATGAGAAAATTTGAGAAGATTGCATCAATTCATGAGAGGGAAATTGAAGGACATGTGGGACTTGTTTAATTGAGCTAATCTTCAAATGAAATTTATGACTTTGAAGCAGCGCAGTTAATAACAGAGCAATCGAGAGAGTTCTAGTAAGTAGTTTGGTTTTGTTCATTAAAACTTTCTTTAGTAAAAAACACACACACACACTTAAAGCTAGCTACAGATGGTGTGTCACTTGGAAGAGTTGAACGTCAAAGGCTCCATCTATTCCTGACATCAAATAAAAAGTACAATAAATTTGGTTTTGGCCGACAACTCTTTCTGGAGATGAACGGTCAAGATTAGACGTCACTCAACCACGCTTAAGATAAGCTCCGTGGTAACCGTAACATCAGATCATGCGATTTTTGCTTTTATGCCTTAAAACAAAAAAACAAAAAAAAATTGAAGCGAAAATCGGCTGCATCTCGCACACCGTATCATCGATTAAACTTTCTTCGCCGGCGAAATTACGCTCTCCCTCACCGACGATCGAGTTTCCGACTATCAATTGAGGTATAAAAAACTTCTGACTTCTCCAATTTTGTCGCCATTCCGAAGTCAAATTGCGTTCGAATTTCTTCTCTGTTTATAATTCCAACACTCTTGGCTGAGCTATTATGCCTCAATTTATTATAGATCTATAGCTTCGAGTCTTCCTGATACGAATTCGTTTTAAAGGTTTGATTTTGCGAAACTCCATTACTGGGGAAGATTGTATCGCGACATTTAGCTCAAAATCTGAAAGTAGAAAATGGTATGTCTTCGAACTTTGCATCAGGGTTTATATTTCCTGAGATGCCATTTTCATGGGTTCACTTTCTGATTTGGTCGAGATTGTATTGTTTTACCAGTCATATGAAAGCAAAGGCTTCTGGGTTCTGAAGAACAATGAGCATACAAGTGAGGAAGATTCAGTGTATGATCACTCAACAAGAGACGATGCAAAGCGTCCACATCCTTGGTTTGTCGACTCATCTCGCTCAGAGATGTTCCCAAACAAGAAGCAAGCTGTGCAAGATCCAGTACTAGGATTAGGGAAACCAAATGTAGTAGGTCTTCCTTTGTGGGAAACTTCATCGGTATTTCAATCAGTCTCAAACCAGTTCATGGATAGGCTTCTAGGGACTGAAATGCCAAGACCCCTTTTGTTTGGTGATAGAGATAGAACAGAAGTTGGTAGCCATCATCACCAACTTAAGAGTTATATGGAAGACAGGTCTGTTGAATTGTCGATATCTAATGGCGTGGAGGTTGCTGGAAGTTGTTTTGGTAGTGATGGAATTAGAAAACTTCAAGTGAGTCGAGTTAAGGAAACAATGAGTACACATGGTGCTTTAGATGGGCATAGTGAGAGGAAAATGGAGTCATCTTCGATCCGAGCTTGTGGCAGGGAGAATGAGAGTAGTAGTTTTGTAAATTTTGCACTGGCGGGTCAGCCTTATGGCAATGAGGAGGACTCTCATGGGATCACATTTGGTGAAATGAACGATGAACACAGTGTTGGCTCTAGTTCTAATGTGGTTGGGAACTATCAATCTTATGTTCAAGATCCAATTGGAACATCTGATATGGTTTATGGCCAAGAAACCGCACAGATCAGCAGTGGAGTTGTAAGTGAAGAACAAGTGGCTAAACCGAGTTTGGAATCTCTTCCAAAGAGCAAAGCAGAGGCCAAGACGTCAAAGAAGGAAGCTTCCACAAGCTTCCCTTCAAACGTCAGAAGCTTAATATCAACTGGTATGCTCGATGGTGTTCCTGTGAAGTATGTTGCACTCTCACGTGAGGTAAAAACCTAAATGTATTCAAAGCTTATCATCTTTCCTAATTCTTGGAATTTGTAATAAGCATCGAAACATATCTAAATTCAGGAGCTTCGAGGAGTCATCAAGGGATCGGGATATCTCTGCGGATGCCAAGCTTGCAACTTTACAAAGGTGAGTCAACATAAAAGATCTTTTTTTTTTGTGAGGAACATTGACTGATTAGTAATAATCTGGTTCGATCCAAGGTGCTTAACGCGTATGCATTTGAGAGACACGCTGGATGTAAAACGAAGCATCCAAACAATCATATCTACTTTGAAAACGGGAAGACTATTTATCAGATAGTTCAAGAACTTAGGAACACTCCAGAGACTATGTTGTTTGATGTGATTCAGACTGTGTTCGGCTCTCCTATCAACCAGAAAGCATTTCGCATATGGAAAGGTCCAATCTTCTTCTTCTTCATGGATTTGCATTTTCTTCTGAGTTTATAATGGTCTGTTTTTTGTTATCGTTCAGAATCATTCCAAGCAGCGACTCGTGAACTTCAGCGTATCTATGGCAAAGAAGAGCGTTCCTTTTGAGTGTACTATTATATTATCGGGAAAATTGTAAGATTTTAAACATTTTGCTGGATCTTAATGTAAAAACTTTTTTTTTTTGATTAATTGTATATAGAGAACGTTTACTAATTGTGTGTTAAGAGTTATGATTATCAAAAGTTGTAAACACTGATTCAAGGAGAAACAATATCCTTTATTGATCAAATCACAACTCACCAGAGAGGATGACTCTCCAATAAGCAAATGATTGATTCGATGAAACCTTACAATGTTCTCTCCCTCTCCTTAAATAGCAACAGACAAGAAATAACAAACGCAAGACAAGCCGTGTGCAAAACCGTTGCACAATCTTTTATTCCTTTTCTTCTCTCGTACGAACTCCACGTCACACCTTTGCACCTGTGTGCTGATCCTTGTGTGCTGATCCTTCTCGATTCCCGGCTGGGCCTTCTTCCTCTTTCTAGCATATTGGTACAAGATTGGCACATGTTGGGCCCCCACCATATCAATACCCCCTTCTTTAAAATTGACCTTGTCCTCAAGGTCAAAGCTTGGGAACTGTCCTTGTATCACTTTCCTCCACTCCCAAGTGCTCTCGTACACCGGAAGACCCTTCCACTGTATCAACACTTCTTCATGCTTGGAAACCGGGTGAGTCCTGAACCCCAACACTGCCTCAGGTACAGTTTCCAGCATACCTTCTGCGTTGATTTGAGCTGGTATGTGTATGATCCTGTCGACCACGCCATTAACCTTCTTCAACTGAGAAACATGGAAGGTCGGATGGATCTTGCAATCAGCTGGAAGCTTAAGCCGGTAAGCTACCTCCCCAACCCGAGCTATAATCTCGTATGGTCCGTAAAACCGCGCTGCCAACTTCTCATTGAGCTTGCGAGCCAGAGTCTTCTGACGATAGGGACGGATTTTCAGAAAGACTTTGTCCCCTACCTCAAATTGTACCTCTCTGCGCTTGCTATCAGCTTTCTCTTTCATCACTTGCTGAGCCTTATGCATATTCTCCTTCATCAGCTCTAAAGCGCCATCTCTTTCTTTCAAACGTTCCTCCAAGTCTGCATTAGCCGTTGAACCATCCTCGTACTTCAGAAGTGTAGGAGGATCTCTGCCGTAGAAAGCACGGAACGGAGTCATTCGTATCATAGAGTGGTACGACATGTTGTACGAGAGCTCCGCCCAAGGTAGAAACCCAGCCCAACTGCGTGGCTTATCACTGGCAAAGCAACGCAGATATGCTTTTAGACCTCGGTTCGTTACTTCCGTCTGTTCATCAGTCTCTGGATGATACGCCGTACTTAGGCAGAGAGAAGTGCCTGACAAGCGAAATAACTCCTGCCAGAATTGGCTTGTGAAGATCTTGTCTCTGTCGGAAACAATGGTCTTGGGGAAACCATGTAAACGAATCACTTCTTGCACCACTGTCATGGCCATATCTGTTGCCGCAAATGGATGTTTGACCCGGATGAAGTGAGCATATTTGGTGAGACGATCCACTACCACCAACAACGCATTATACCCTTCAGATTTAGGCAACCCTTCCACAAAATCCATAGCTATATCTTCCCAAATAGCATTAGGTACCTTCAATGGTTGCAATAAACCCCCAGGAGCTAACATGGAGTACTTGTGGCGTTGACATATCTGGCAAGCCGCGACGTATTGTTTGATATCTCGCATCATGCCCTGCCAATAAAACTGCTCAACCACCCTCCTCTGTGTCTTTAGTACCCCTCCGTGACCGCCCATTTTCCCATCGTGTAACTCATGTAGGATGATTCCTGTTAGGTGGGAGTCTCTCGGAATCACCAGCTTCCCCTGCCTTAGCAACCTGCCTTGCACTACCTTATACTTCGGATGTGAGCTCTCAGATACTGCCAAGTCTCGGACAATCTGTTGCAGCATTGCATCAGCCTCTACTGCTCCGGCAATCTGCTCTAACTGCACTGCCGTTGGTAATGATAAGGCGTAAAGCTCGGTCATGGTTCCCTTTCTGGATAAAGCGTCCGCAGCCCTATTCTCCAGCCCTAGCATGTATTGTATCTCAAAATCAAAACCGAGAATTTTTGTTTGTTAGCCAGCGCTGATACTCCAGGTTGATCTCTCTTTGCTCTAACAGAAATTTCAAGCTTTTTTGGTCCGTACGGACTAAGAACTTCCTTCCTATCAGATAGTGTCGCCATTTGAGAATGTCCAACACAATCGCCATTAGCTCCCGCTCATAGACTGACTTATGCCGCTGTCTTTCCGTCAATGCTAGACTGAAGTAAGCCAATGGTCTTTGCAACTGAATCAAGACTGCTCCCAACCCTACTCCTGAAGCGTCTGATTCGACGACAACAAACTGGTTAAAGTCCGGCAATGCCAGCACCGGAACTGTAGTCATTGCTCTCTTTAACTGTTCAAACGCCACTGTGGCTTCTTCTCCCCACATAAATTGATCCTTCCTCAACAGACTAGTCAGTGGCCGTGCCATTTCTCCGTAGCGCTGAACAAATTTACGGTAGTAACCCGTTAACCCGAGGAATCCTCTCAGTTCTTTGACATTCCGCGGTTGAGGCCAGTCAGTCATGGCCTTTATCTTGCTCTCGTCAGCCGCTACTCCCTCCTGCGAAATGACATACCCAAGATATTCCACCTTCGTACTCCCAAACTGACATTTCTTTTGATTCGCAAACAGCTGATGCTGCTGTAGTTTGTCTAGAACCAGTCTCAGATGTTGCTTGTGTTCCTGTCTGGTCTTGCTGTAGACCAAGATGTCGTAAAAAAAAAACAGCACGAATTGTCGCAGATAGGGTCTAAATATGTTATTCATGTCAGACTGGAATGTCGCCGGCGCATTAGACAGCCCAAACGGCATGACGAGGAACTCGTAGTGGCCGTCATGTGTTCGGAAAGCCGTCTTCGGAACATCCTCTGCTCGTACCCGTATCTGATGATACCCCGACCTTAGGTCCAGCTTCGAGAACATCATAGCCCCTTGCAACTCATCAAGCAATAGATCAATAATCGGGATGGGATAGCGATCACTTACGTTCACCTTGTTGAGAGCTCTATAATCCACGCAGAACCTCCAACTGTCATCTTTCTTCCGAACCAGTAGCACCGGACTAGAAAAGGGACTCACGCTCTCCTGAATAAGTCCAGCCGCTAACATCATCGCAATCTGCCTTTCGATTTCTTCTTTCTGTGCATGGGGATATCGAAATGGCCTTACACTGACAGGATTTGCGCCTACTTCCAACGTAATTGCGTGTTCTGTGCTCCTGGATGGCGGTAAACCTTGTGGTTTCTCAAAAACTTGGGCAAACTCCTCCAACAGTGACTGCAAGTGTTTTGGTGGAGCCACTGCTTTGCACTCGATCGCAGCCTGCATCGCATTATGTTCAATCAATACTCCTCCTTTCTGTGACTCAACCTCCTTCCATAACGACTTCAAAGAAGCTGATGAACTACACAAACTGGGGTCACCACGTATTGTCACTACACCCTCTTCTGTGGTAAGCTTCAGAATCTGAAGTTTCCAGTTTATCTTCATCTCACCAAAGGTCTCCAACCACTGTACGCCAAGAATCACGTCTACACTTCCCAGTTCCAGTGGAAGGAAGCTTGTTGTCACTGAATATCCTTGTACGGATAACTTCACATTGTGAAAAATTCCCCGTCCTCGTACAACTGCTCCGGTACCCGTAATCACTCAATATCCAGTGGTATTTACCGGATCCAGCTTCAACTTCTCGACTAGGGTTAATGAGATAAAGTTGTGGGAAGCGCCGCTGTCAATCAACACCGTCACGGCCTCCTCCTCAATCGTTCCCTTCAGCTTAATTGTCCGCGGTGATGAGATTCCCACGACTGATTGTATTGATAGAACTGCCAACTCTGGGAACTCCTGTGCTTCCTCTTCCATCACTGTCTCCTGCTCCGACAGCTCTATCTCCGTACCATCCTCGGCCAAGACCAACACTCGAAGCTCCTTACGGGGGCACTCATGATTCATCCCGTACGGCTCATCGCATTTAAAACACAGTTTCTCGGCCTTCCATTTCGCAACCTCCATTGGTGTCAATCGCCGGTAAGGTGGCTTAACACGACCGTGATTGTTCTGTGCCCTATTGTTAAACGACGCAGTAGCAATCGCGTTAGATTTGGGCTTTGTGTTATCAGGCCCATCATCCCCATCCCCAGCCTTTTTGTGACCCACAGTCTTATCCGTCGACGACTTTTGACCCTTCGCCGGATAATATTCCTTCCGCGTCTCCGATTGCCCGGACCACTCTTCGACCATCTTCGCGGTGCTCATGGTCTCACGCAGTGACCGCGGTTTGAACATCTTCACCCCAGCTCGGATCCTTGGCTTCAATCCTGTCAAGAACTTGATCCGAAAACTCTGGTGCGTTGGACGCTAGAGATATAAAATCTTTGCAATACGTCCTCACCGACTCCTCCTGCTTCAGAGTCAACAATCTCTCTCCCGCCGATGTCTCTGGGAACGCTGAGAACTGCTCCAGCACTCGGAACTTCATCTGCTCCCAGTTCCGAAATGGGTTTCTCGCACGCTCCCAACGGTACCACATCAGAGCGTCTTCATCGAAGCATGTCCTCACTGCCCGGATCTTCTCTTCCTCCGAGTAGTTGCCGGCTTCGAAATATTGCTCCACTCTCAACACCCAGTGTTCCGCTCTCTCACCGTCGAACACCGGAAGCTCCAAACGTCGCTGATATGGTCCCCTGTTCTCCTCTGGGTAACGATACGGTGGCCATGGATGAAAGTGTTCTTCCTCAACCTGATCATCTTCATCCCTGGTTCGAGACTGGCGTCCGCTACCCTGAGAAAATGGGTTTCCACTCTGACTCCCCAAATGCTTTTGAGTTACGTTCTGGAAACCTTGCATCCTGAGATGGGAAGATCGGTTTCTCCGAATGCTGAATGGGTTTCTCCTGCTTCCCGAAATCGTCGCTCAAAACCTTCTGAGCAATCAGCTCCAACATACCCATTTTCTTCTCAAGCCCGGCGACGCTGTTCTGGATGTCACCAACGTCACTGCGGAGAAATCGTCTCCATGTCTTTCTCGATGATCGGAACCCTGGAGAAATCGTCACAAAGGCTGTCGATCGTCGCCTCTATCTCTTTGTCACTCTTCTTCGCCGGCGCCATTTCCACAGTCGCAAGATTATGCTCTGATACCACTGTTAAGAGTTATGATTATCAAAAGTTGTAAACACTGATTCAAGGAGAAACAATATCCTTTATTGATCAAATCACAACTCACCAGAAAGGATGACTCTCCAATAAGCAAATGATTGATTCGATGAAACCTTACAATGTTCTCTCCCTCTCCTTAAATAGCAACAGACAAGAAATAACAAACGCAAGACATGCCATGTGCAAAACCGTTGCACAATCTTTTATTCCTTTTCTTATCTCGTACGAACTCCACGTCACACCTTTGCACCCGTGTGCTGATCCTTCTCGATTCCCAGCTGGGCCTTCTTCCTCTTCCTAGCATATTGATACAAGATTGGCACATGTTGGGCCCCACCATATCATTGTGCTAGACTGTAATTGCTTTAAGAACTGACGATGTAAGAGAAAGCAATAGATAAGAAGAGATTTTTGAGTCATGAGCAAGAGTTTAACAATTTAGCCACAAAATCAGCTTAACAATTTAGCCACAAATCAGCTTCAGAGATGTAGAATCTATCTGAGAACGAACGATTTCTTCAAGAATCATTTACCCTCATAAACAAACTAAAAATGCAGAAAAAAACTGTTTTTCTTTTTCGTCTTCAACTTCAGAATTTTTGGGACCTTTCAAGTTCCACAGCATGCAGACTTCTGCGTAGCCTGTCCGGCTCCAGCTGCCTGGTCTGTTTGGCTGATCTTAATCGTCGCAGGCTGCAATGTGACAAGCAAAAAAAGGTCTTTAAGTAATTTGCACAAAAAATGTGAAGTGAAAGAAATGCTGAAGGAGAATGTAACAAGTAATGTTAATAACCTCTGCCCTCGAGTCAGTATCTGCGAGTCTCTGCTTAATGTCCTTTGCTATCGAGAAGAAAACTTCTTCCACATTTAGATTTGTTTTGGCACTCTGACATGTGAAAATGACTTATTAGCTATGCAAGCAAACGAAAACAACCAATGTAATCCAAGTTGTGCTCATGAGAAAATGTTTGGCTTACTGTTTCAAAGAACTTGATTCCATATTCATCAGCAAGTGCTTGACCCTTTGCTTTTGGTACGGCCTGAAAAAAGATGTGTTACCAAAACCGTTATTAACTTGATTAGTTGTGAATAAGGCAGTTGTAAAACAGTGTGAATGAAACTAGCGTGTACTGTACCCTCTTGCTCTCGTCCATATCAGCTTTGTTCCCAACCAAGATTTTGTTGACATTATCTGAAGCGTGCTGTTCGATATTACGAATCCAGTTCCTAATGTCTGCAATACGGTCAAGAAAACAGGTCCAGAACAAAGCAGAAATGTAGGACCAAAGATGCTATGTGGTAGCCACAAGAAAACTTACTGTTGAAGGATGACTCGTCAGTGACATCATACACCAGCAAAATGCCCATTGCCCCTCGGTAATAAGCTGCAAAAGTGTAAAAGGGAAAGAGGACGTGAACACAAATTGTGTATAATACTGTTGCAACAAAAGCATCAGCCATAAAGTGAAGAAGACTCTTAATCCTCACTAAATCAATATCCAGTGGGACATTGTATGTTAAGTACACTATTACAGCAAGTAGCTTGTATGAAAAGTAGGTCTCACTGACCAGTGGTGATGGTTCGGAAACGCTCTTGACCAGCCGTATCCCAAATCTGGAGCTTGATGCGTTTGCCATCAAGCTCAATAGTTCTTATCTTAAAATCAATGCTGCAACAAAAGCCACAGACAACAGAAGAGACTCAGTGAGGCGTCTAGCAAAGAGAGAAACATACAATACATCAGTCTCTCTAATCTCTTAACATGGTTGAAGAGAAATACAAACCCAATGGTTGTGATGAAGCTAGTGGTGAAAGAGCCATCAGAGAACCTTAAAAGCAAACAACTTTTACCAACACCTGCAGAAAGAAACCCTTAAAGTTACAGAGATCGAAAACACATTGTTTGACAAACACAAAGAGGAATCGAGCATGGAATCAAATCAGCCACGCGAGTACACTGAACGATCTTCAGTATCAAACAAGATTCCGGAAATGTTTGGACGACTAAATCGATGTTGACAGAGTAATTGAAAATGAATAGATTCTGCGAATTCAATTTATCGATTGTATCGCTTGGATCCGGAGGTAAATACGTACCGCTATCACCGATAAGCAGAAGCTTGATGAGATAATCGTAATCGGCTCTAGCCCTAGCAGGTGGAGCAGCCATCAAATCTAAAAATGGAGAAAAACTCAGAGATCAAACCAAATTAACTTTGTTTCATCTAAGACGAAAGGAGATCGAATACCGAAGAAACTAAGGAATCAGCGGCGAATGTAGAAGAAGATCACGACGAATGCGTACCAGATCAAACGATGGAGAGGGGAGACCGAGGGCGATGGAAATGGCGGACGGCTAAAATACGCCTGTCCTGATTTAATATGTATTTTGATTTTTCCTGCTTCTTTATTATACGCCCTTCTTCTTCGCGTGCACGATATTACATCCAGCGTAAGTTAGCACCCGAAACCGCGAAGAGATGGAGAGAGAGAGAGTGCGTAGCCTGGCCCAGAGAGTATGAAGCCTTATGGGCCTTTTCGATAGAGTCATATCCACAGAGTAAAGGGAGTCAAAAATACAAACGATGAGAAACAAGAGGCAACTTTTTTTTTTTTTTTTTTTAACAAGAGGCAACTTGGGTCACGTACAGATATGCTGACAAGCTACTCTTTGCCAACAGTGGGCGCCTGCTTCATTGCTTACCAAGCCATCCTGGTAGGCTCTAGAACTACAATGACGAGATGGGTAAAAAAATAAATTGAAAGTTTAACAATGAGTTGTGATCTTTAAATTTTTTTACTAATTTCCGTAAGCTAAATGCATGTGTACATAACAAAAATTACACACACAGCAATAAATACAACTTAACGAGACGTTCTCTCCTATTTCTCTCTCGAGAAAAATCTTTAAAAAATTGAGATTTCGCCTCTCTACCAAGTACCTCCTTTTTTTGCATGGCCGCACTTTATTTGTGGTTTTGCTCCTTTCTGTGTGAGCTTCAAACGGTGCTCATGTTCTCTTTGGCGGTGTATTCGTGGTGGCGGTTTGTGATGGTGGTCCTCGGTTACGCTATTCTCGATATGTGAGGACGAGATCTGGATTTGTTCGGCGGGGTTTCATCGCGGTGGTTGTTCCCTGCCTTGGTTGCTTTCTCGATGTGGTGGTGGTGGCGAATTTGAAATCGCGGGTGTGAGGCGGTGGTGAGTGAGTCGATGGAGTTCTGCTTGCCGGATGTCGCTTTCGTTTAGTCGGTTGCTCAGGGACGGCGGCCTTCTAGCAATTGAGTTTTCTTGGTGGTAAGGTCTCTAGTTGATCCTTTTCCTTTGTTCTGTCATCTTTTCTTTTGTGGAGTAGGTTTTCTCCTCCTTCTCCCTTCGGTGTTTTGTGTTTCGGTGGCGCTTGTTAATGGATTTCAAGTGAGTTGGCGGTGGTCTTGTGCCACTGCTCTATGGCGCTTGTCGTGCGACGTCACCTTCACCTCGTGGTCTCTTTATCGTAGTGGTAGCGGTTTAGCTCGTGTATGCGCTTACTCGGCGGCAGCGGTATCATTCTGTTTTTGTCTCCGAAAGTGGTTATGAGCTTTTGATGGTCAACGTTGTTTTCGACATCTCCGGCGGTGGTGACTGTGTCTACTCGACGGTGGCTTCGTCCGACATGCTTGGCGGCATAGAGACAATCTAGGGTTTTCTTAGATGGGGCATGTTGGACTTTTATTGATATAAGGGCTAAACATGTTTGTTGTAAGTTTGGATTTAGGCTTGACCGGGCTTAATAATTGATTGTATAAATTGGCTTAAAAAACAAAAAAAATTATTTTAATGCAAAACAGTTCAAAAAAATACACACGTATATAATATAACTTCTATAAATAAATACTTAATAAATTAATAGACTTTTCGATTCCAAAATAATTTTTTAGCCTAATTAATTTTTCGATGAATTAATAATTCGTTTAACTAATAAAATATTATGGTTCAGGCTATATTAATTTATAAATTTTATTGTACATAATTGTGAATTATTAAAAAACATATAAATAGAAAAAGGTGAATTGGCTAACATTTAGCCAAAAAATAACTAGAATCCATAGCATGAAATGTGGTCAATTAACTTAAGACATAGTCAACACAACAAATACCACTAACAAATATTTAAAAGATAACAATAGACGCGGTAAATATAACTCATTTTTATAGCCTCAAAATGACGCTATAAATACACAATAGATAACAAACATATCAATCATCTACTCCAAGATTTTCCACTATAAATAAAACTCCTTTTTGTAGCCTCATTTTGCTCATCACAAAACAATCACTTCTTTTGCATTGTGTGCAAGCTTTGAGAATTCCTTCTCCATCTTCCCAAAGTAACAAACCTTTAGCGAAGCAAATTAAAAGAGTTCCAACCTCACTAATTAGAATGAAGATGAAGTTTGCTGTTTTACAGTTCTTCACTATCTCTCTTCTCCTCTCATATTCTTTGTTCATGCTTTCAAACGCCGATTCGTGTAAGTATATATACAATTCATATAATTATATCATATATTTTTTGATGAATATGGCTGTCTAAATTTGTTTATATTTTGGAATGATACATAAATTATCAGTACCACTACAAGAAAACATGATATTAGCGACTGGTTTTAGCGACTGATTTCGTAGTCGCTAAATTTAGCGACTAAACGGCGACTATTCTGCGACTATTTAGCAACCAAAACATATTAGTCGCACATCAGTCGCTATTTAGCGACCAAATTATTCAGTCGCATAACAGTCGCTATTTAGCGACTGATATGCGACTATAAATAAGTCGCTAAATGGTGGTCGCATAACAGTCGCTATTTAGCGACTACTCCGCGACTATTTAGTGACTCAATAATATTAGTCGCACATCAGTCGCTATTTAGCGACCAAATTATTCAGTCGCATAACAGTCGCTATTTAGCGACTAATAAGCGACTATTAATAAGTCGCTAAATGGTGGTCGCATAACAGTCGCTATTCAGTCGCCAAACAGTCGCTATTCAGTCGCCTTCAAAACCCTAAACCCTAAATAAACCCTAAAACTCTAATTAATAACATTTCAATTACTACGACATATAAATATTATAAATCTTTCATAAACTATAAAATCAAAATATAAAAAACCCTAAACCCTAAAACCCTAACTCATACTCAAAACCCTAAACTCTAAAACCCCTAAACACAAACACTAAATCCTAAATCCCAAAGCCTAAACCCCAACCCCTAAACACAAACCCTAAACCCCAAACCCTAACCCCTAAACTCTAAATCCTAAACCCCAAACCCTAAACCCTAACCCCTAAACACAAACCCTTAACCCTAACCCCCAAACCCTAAACTCTATACACCAAACCCTTAAACACAAATCTTTTAAACCTATACAATAAACCATAATCATACCCTAAACCTAATTCTTAATCATAAACTATAATAAGTATATCCTATACTCTTTCCTTAAACCTTAAACAAACCCTCAAACTCTAAAGTATAAATAAAATTATAATTAACAAAATTTCAATTACTATAATATATTCAAATCTAAGATTCAAACTCCAACCCTTTAACTCTTATTCATATACATATAACTAATATTTAAACTCTAAACCCTACACCCTAAACCCTAAACCCTAAACCCTAAACATAAACCCTTAACCCTAACCCCTAAAGCCTAAACCCTAACCCCTAAACACAACCCTAAAATTCTATTAATAATCTTTTAAATACTATAACATAATCAAAACTAATAAACCCACAACTCCTAAACCCTAAACAAACCCTAAAACCCTAAATTACAAACAAAAACCTAACCAACAAAACTCTAATTC
Source organism: Orychophragmus violaceus (assembly GCA_030180135.1). NCBI lineage: Eukaryota > Viridiplantae > Streptophyta > Magnoliopsida > Brassicales > Brassicaceae > Orychophragmus > Orychophragmus violaceus. Next base: position 13,823,547 of record CM058238.1, on the reverse strand, counting down.
TTATAATATATCCACAACTAAAAATTCAATACTTACCAATTTCATAACTCTAAACCCTAAACATATCCTAAACAATATAATTATACTTTATACCCTAAACTTTTAATCATACTATACAATCAAAATATAACATTAATTATACATACATAAAACAAAAATCTAAACCATTATATATATACTTTACATCAACTAATCTACTAATCTTTTAAATTATTCACATTATTTGTAAACTAATTTTTAATTTTATATTCAAACAATAAAATTAGATTAAAAACCACAAACTAAAATATAATCATGAAAATAAAAAATAAAGATAATTATAGTTGAAATATTTATCAAATATTTTTTTAAATCACAATTGTTTTACAACTAAAATAAATTTATTATAATGCTTAAAAATATGCAGAAAATAAGCTAGTTTTTGATTGGCTAATCCCAAATGGCAAGGATCACTTGTTTTTAAATCTGAACCGTTGATAACCTATAATCTAATGGTCATAAATCTTTCTTTTGGTTTTCATCTTATTTTTTTGTTTTCAACATTCTTTTCTTTTCTTCTGCGTAAATCTCTTCCACAACCCAAGAGACTTTCTCTATCTCTTTGATTTCTCAAACCTTTCCTTCATCATAATCCCTAATTCTCTTCCACAACCCAACCTTTAATTTATATTTCGTCTTCACTTACCCTTAAAACTATGGCCGATTTTAACTGTGTTTGAAGTGTATGTTATGTGTTTTTGAGTCTCAGATCTGTTTTCAAAAAATTGCAGATGTCGCCTTTAATCCGTGAAGAACAGGTTGGGTTGATGTCGAGTCTGTCAGTGGCCATTGATGCTCTCTTCGCCGGTTGAAGATGAAAAGAATTGCGAGATGAAGAGGAAGAAGAAGCGGAGCTCGACGCCGGACAAAGACAGATGAGAAGCGTGAGATGAAGAGGAAGAAGAAGCGGAGCTCGACCACGGCTCTCGTCGCCGGATCTTCTGTTGTTGAAGAGGAAGAAGAAGCAGAGACCTACGGCGGAGGCGCTGTCGAACCACCTTCGTCGCCGCCGTGGAGCTTCCCCATCGAACGGTCGTAACGCAGAGGAGAAGGAAGAGCAGATCCGTCCAGTACAAGCTCAAGACGGCGGAGACAGAGCCATAGGACGACCGACGGCGCTGAGGTGGTGCCGTGGTGACGAAAATCCGACTCCATGGCCCAATCGGCGGCGTCGTCTTCTTTAGTTTAGGGATATACGTATATATATATATGTATATGTATATATGTATCACGTATATATTTGTATATATATTGTTTTTTGGATAAAATATATATTGTATATTTTGTATTTTGTTTATAAAAAAATTAATGATTTTTATTTTTATATATTTTTTTTTGTTATTTTTTTATATCAGTCGCAAAATAATCGCTATATCAGTCGCTAGTTGGTAGCTAATTGGTCTCTAAATTTAGCGACTGATTAGTTACTAAATATATTCAGTCGCATATTGGTCGCATATTGGTCGCTCAATTTAGCGACTAAAATAAGCAGTCGCTAAATGGTGCGTCGCTAAATATTTGAGTCGCAAAACAGTCGCTAAATAGCGACTAATTGGCGACTAAACTGCGACGTCTATTTTGTAGTCGCCAATTAGTCGCTATTTAGCGACTGTTTTGCGACTCAAATATTTAGCGACGCACCATTTAGCGACTGCTTATTTTAGTCGCTAATCAGTCGCAGAATCTTGTTCTGCGACTGATTAGCGACTAAAACTGCAGTCGCTAATATTCTGTTTTCTTGTAGTGTACCATGCAACGAGAAATGCAACGTGAGATGTTCAAGGGGAGGAAGAGCAGATAAGTGTTTGAAAGATTGCAATATATGTTGCGAGAAGTGTAATAATTGTGTTCCCTCCGGAATTTATGGTAACAAAGATGAATGTCCTTGTTACCGTGATATAAAGAACTCCAAAGGCGAACCCAAATGTCCTTGAACATGTATTTGATGATCATCCTCTCATTGACATCGTATATACACATAAATATTATAGTGAAACTATGAGTTTGTAAACTATATGTAATGAAAACATGAATGATCTTGACAATAAACGAAATAATTTTGAACTAATTAAATATTAGAGGTGAAGTTTTATATGTATATATGAACGAACGCATTGAAAATTTAAAAGTTATGTTCGTTTGCCAAACGTTAGAGATTGGCGACAGATTATTATTCGTTTAATGCTGATTAATTCAGCGATCAGAACTTTATTTTACAACACGGTGCGATTGAACGCTGACGGCTACCGGCATACAAATGAACGGAAAAAACTGTAAATCACTTTTGCAATATCGTGTGATATCTAAATTGCGATCTATCATTTATAAATCACACAAAACAGTTCTCAGCTAGATGATTTAAACCCAAGGAAGGCACAAATCTCTTGGAATGAAAGATAAACTATCTCAGATAGATGATTTGCTCAAGAAAAGTAAGTTTTAACTCAAAATTACTGTCAACTTTCCAAGTCTTCAATAACTTCAGCGCAAAACCAAAACAAACAAAATGGCAAATTAAAACAAACAGAAATAACGCATCAAAAACTCTACTACCCTCTTAACTTTGAGCTCGATCGATTTCATCATCTCACCAAAAGGAAAAGCAAAGTATAAACGGGAACAAAGGAGATTCTTTTGAAGCTCTTGCCATTCAGTAAAAGAATCCAAGAACCTTGCCACCAACATTCTTTCTTTTTGCCTCTTCGTGGTCCATAATACTGGCTGAGGTTGTAAGAGCATCTCCAACCCAACACTATTTTCTATACTAAACTTTATTTTAGAGTAAATTTTTCTACAACCTTACTTTAAATCTCACTCTAAAATAGTGTAAACTTATTTTTTATACTATTTTTAGAATAAACCTATTTTCTACTCTATTTTAGTGTTAAACTTTTTTTTATTTATAAAATGGTTCTTTAACTTTTAAATCTTTTATTTATATTTATAATAAATAATAAGTTTAATAATTACTTATTATAAAATCATTATTAAAATTTTAAAAATACTGAGATACAAAAATACCAAAACTTAAAATAAACAACATGAAAAGTACTCAAATTTAAGATAAACAACACAAATAAATATAACACACCAAAAGATATAACTTAAAATCTGGTAAACCGCTTCTGAGTCCTCCAAAATCGCTAAAGTATTGTCCGAGCGAAGTAGATGGAGGATCTCCCTGTTGATTTCGTTGGTGATCACTCCGCTTTTGTAAAATCTGTGTTTGCTCGGATTTAATATATGCACGAATATTTGGATTTTGTATGGAATTCAAATAACAAAATAAAATTTTGTTTTCCTCCTTGAACTCTTTCAAAGCATAATTCATATTTTTAATATTCAAATGATGTTTTCTTAGTGCACTTGTATTCTTTAATTGCTCCAAAATTGCTTATTTCCTTCTTCTAAAGTATTGATAACCGCGGTTGTTGTTTGATCAGCAAGTTTTCTTTTATTTTGGATTTTTTAATTCCACTTGGTCGTGGAGACGATGACCCGCCAATAGTTTCATCGTTGACATCTAAGTTTTGAGTAAAGGAAGACAAACATGGAGATATTTGCGTAGGAGAATTAAGGGTATTATTTTTGAACTCAAAAGGTGTGTATTCGTCACCAAATGGGGTTGATATGCGTTTCAGAGGGGTGACACTATCTTTGAACTTTTCAAAGTTCTTGATAATATTCCAAACATGATCAAATTTCCAACCGGATTTGAACTTTGGATCTTCTTTTAGCATTAATCTGGTTTGATTAAACTGCACACCATTAAAAATAATATTTTATTAATAAATCAAATGAAGTAAATTTACAAATTTATATATTAATACTTACAATATCATAATTTGAAGATGATAATTGAGGATGAGCGTGATCTCGATGCATCAATTGAAGCTGGAAGAGAAGTTCCACCTCCACAAGTTCAAGTGGCAGAGGATGATAATCCGATTTTAAAAGTTTCTTGGTTGATTTAGATAAATCAAAAATAGAGAAGCTCATTTTTCACTTTGAAATGCTTTAATCGATCATTTGTGAAAAAAATATAGTAATTTTGATATTTAAACCAAAATCTATTATGTTTTATTATTTCTATATGATGTAGTGTTGTTTTTATTGAATAGATGTTTAATTTAAATAATTTCATAATATAGAAGTTGTAATATTATAATTTATGAAAATTTTGCAAAGAATAAATAAATGGGGTTGAATTGTAAACTTTACAAATAAAAAGTATTAGTAGTAAACAAAAAGATAGGATATACTTAGAATATTCTATTTTTAGAGTAGAAAATAGAGTTATACATTGGAAAGAAATCCAACTTTATTTTAGTGTGAAATATAGGGGGTGTACTGAACTATGAATTTTAAGAGATCTAAAGGTTTTCTTAAAATTCACTGTTATTCAACTAAGGATTTTAAAATGCTTTCACAAATCCAATGTTATTGAACATGAAATTTATGTAAAATCACTCAAAATCATTTAAAATCCTCCGTTATTCAAACAACAATTTGTTAAAACCATATCAAATCTACTGTTATTGAAAATGTTTTAAGTATTGGGATTTGAACGACTGCAGGGGATTTTAGAAGATTTTAGATGACTTTCTTAGTTAAAAATAAAAGGATCCAAATCTCATGGTTTTATGTGGTATTATAGGGTATTTTAATATAAAATCACCACAACTTCCTTAAAATCACCAAAAACCATCAAAATCATCTAAAATCTCAATTAAATTCAAATCACTCCAAATATCTAGTTCAATACACCCTCCAGAGTGTTTTACAATTGAAATGGTCTAAGAACGATGTAACCAAACTGCACAATACAAGAATTCACAAGTAAGTTTTATCTACAGAAAACAAAGTATTTCACTCAATGAATATAGTATGATTCATTGACAAATAAATAACAGGAGAATCAATGATGTGTTATGTTCTGTAAGATTCTATGACACAACAATTCTTGTGATTTAAAACATCAGAAAACAGAGGACAAGACTCTCTATACTATATAGAGTAGAAACTCTATTAATATTAGATAAATTAATAAATTGATTAGTAAATCAATTTCTTCAGCTCCAATTACATTTTTTCACTGAATTAATCTCTTTATAAATTAACAAATCTTTAAATTAATAAAATATTAATTTCTTAATTTTATTATTTTATAGAACTTTGACTATATTGACCGATATTAGTAATTTATACTATTTAAGTATTTAAAAATGATAAAATCATGTTCCAATTGTATTAATTTATAGTTATTTTACTATACATACATGTAAATTATTAGAGAGAAAGATTTAAATAATGTTGTTAAATTGGGTTAAAAGCCTGTGGACCTAAACGGGATCCATGTATAATTATATCCTCTCTTTAATAATTCATATATATACAGTAAAATTACAATAGATTAATATAGTTGGAACCATAATTTTATTATTTAAAAAAAAATTAAGTGTATAAGTTATCAATGCCGGTATAAAGATAATAAATTATGTTTATGACCCTAAACCATATAGAAAAAAAATTATAAACTATGTAAATATGTAATGAATTTTTAAAAACATAATCTATGTGTCCCAGTTAGCTGCTTATATAGTTATATGGCTTTTGCTATGGGCAGGCACTTATAACAAAAAAACCACCGAAGTGAAAAAGCGTGATATACCACAATATTATTAAGAAGATATATAGCGAGATTTCTAAGTTTTGCATATCATTATGATGCTGACAAAACATAGTACTTAAGGACTCAAGTCACGAGATGTTACAACAACAAAAAAAAAAGACAAGTCACGAGAGAACCGTTCTACCAAAAAATAACAACGAATTTGAATACATCCCATTTGTCAGTCTATTGGACAAGATTCTCGTCCAAGGACGGATATAGTTTAACAAGTGTCGTGACAAAAACACACTTCATTAATACAGTGCTGAAGTGTGTGGTCTATCAGTTTAGTTTTAACTCATCATGATCTTATTAATGCGATCCGATCCGAACTAGTGTTTTGGTTTTGATTAACATTCTTTCTTTTCTTTTTCTTTTTTTTCGTAGACATTTAATATATCAATATTAGTAGAAATCTCTAGAAATGCCTCTGCCTTTAGGTTCCGATTACGTGTGTCAGTCTTGTTATAGCTTTAACGCGATGGTCGCTCAACGTGAACGACATTGTTTGTGCCTTTTCTTTGTATTTCTCATTTAAGAAAAATAATAATCATTTGATGTATATACATGTATCTAATTTTATAACAACGACAGTAATAATTTTTTGTAAGACAATTAGACGGCACGCAACAATGAAAATTAGTTGACTCCTCAAATCAAATTTACTATCTTTCTAACATTTATTTTAGAAAATAATATGCCAACGAAGGTTGTAAAAGAAAATATAATAAAAATCCGCCACAGATCAAATATATGTTATTTTATTAACCAATAAATTTGGTATCTAATCAATTGTTGTCCTCCTAAAAAAATGAAATGGTTTAATTTTTATATAATTTATTATAGCATGACGCGACCACTATTACCATTCGGAAAATGAATATTTATAGTTCGTATTATTTTGTTCATTAATCAACAAATTTAATGAGTATTCATATTCAGAAATTGTGTGATAATTATTATAGTTTTGTTTAAAATGGTGCTGTTCTTTTGTACGTTGAGAAACTGCATCTCACTGCAAAAACAAGATGTTGTTCTTTTAGTGATACTTAAGAAACGCATCCAGATGCAAAAGTCAGATATTGCATCCAAAATAATTGGAAATTCTGGATGCATTTGAAAGAGTGCGTCTCAACTCCCAAAAATCTAAAATAAACATTTTTTGGGAAAATCGTAAAATACTGCGGTTTCTCGATAAAATAGCAAAATCGCGGTTTTTCGCGAAACAAAAAAATCACAAAAGCGCATTTTTCCGCCAAAACCGCAAAATCGTGTTTTTCCACCAAAACCGCAAAATCGCGTTTTCCCGCAAAAACACGTTTTTCGCCAAAAACCCAAAATCACGTTTTTCTGCCAAAATCGCAAAATCACATTTTCCGCCAGAACCGCAAAATCGCGTTTTACCGCCAAAATCGCAAAACCTCGTTTTCCGCCAAAACCGCAAAATCATGTTTTTCCGCCAAAACCACAAAATCGCGTTTTCCCGCAAAAACACGTTTTTCCGCCAAAACAAAAAAAAAATCGAGTTTTCCCGCAAAAACCGCAAAATCACGTTTTCCCGCCAAAATCGCAAAACCTCGTTTTCCGCCAAAACCGCAAAATCGCGTTTTTCCGCCAAAACCGCAAAATCGTGTTTTCCCGCCAAAACCGCAAAATCGCGTTTTCCCGCCAAAACCGCAATATCACGTTTTCCTGCCAAAACCGCAAAATCGCGTTTTCCCGCCAAAACCGCAAAATCGCATTTTTTCGCCAAAACCGCAAAATCGCGTTTTCCCGCCAAAACCGCAAAATCACGTTTTCCCGCCAAAACCGCAAAATCGCGTTTTCCACCAAAACCGCAAAACCTCGTTTTCTGCCAAAACCGCAAAACCATGTTTTCCCGCCAAACCCGTAAAATCGTGTTTTCCGCCAAAACCGCAAAATCGTGTTTTCCCGCCAAAACCGCAAAATCGTGTTTTCCCGCCAAAACCGCAAAATCGCATTTTCCCACCAAAACCGCAAAATCGTATTTTTCCGCCAAAATCGCAAAATCTCGTTTTCCTGTCAAAACCGCAAAATCGCATTTTCCCGCGAAAGCCGTAAAATCGTGTTTTCCTGTCAAAACCGCAAAATCGTGTTTTCCCGCCAAAAACGCAAAATCGTGTTTTTTGCCAAAACTGTAAAATCGTGTTTTTCCGCCAAAACGGCAAAATCGCGATTTCCCGCCAAAACGACAAAATCTCGTTTTTCCGTCTAAATCGCAAAATCCCGTTTTCCATCAAAACCGCAAAATCGTGTTTTTCCACCAAAACCACAAAATTCAAACCTTAAAAATAATGCATCCAACTAATGTATACAAATAAACAAAAAAACATAATTGCATCTAGACGCAATTTCTAGACGCAGTTTCTAAATGCACAAAGAAACATAATTGCATTTACATCTGGATGCAACGTTTGGAAATTGCATCTGAACGCAGTTTCTAGACGCAATTTCCAGATGAGGAAAAGAACAGGCCCAAGATTATATACTTATTTATTTAGTTATTTAAAAATTTGGGAATACATGTTCGTATTATTAACATTTTGACAATACAATGTATTTAAAGTTGCTTTTATATTTACACAATAGATAAACGTATCATCTACTCCAAGATTTTTCACTATAAATAAAACTCCTTTTTTGTAGCCTCATTTTGCTCATCACAAAACCATCACTTGTTTTGCATTGTGTGCAAGCTTTGAGAATTTCTTCTCCATCTTCCTAAAGTAACAAACCCTTATCGAAGCAAATTAAAAGAGTTCCAACATCACAATTTAGAATGAAGATGAAGTTCGCTGTTGTACAATTCTTCATTATCTCTCTTCTCCTCTCATATTCTTTGTTCATGCTTTCAAACGCCGATTCGTGTAAGTATACATTATAATTCATTTAATTATTTAATATAATGTTTTTAGTTGGATCCCGCTGTCTATATTTATAAATTGGAATGACAGCACCATGCAATGGGAAATGCGACGTGAGATGTTCAAAGGCAGGAAGACAAGATCGGTGTCTCAAGTATTGCAATATATGTTGCGAGAAGTGTAATTATTGTGTCCCCTCTGGAACTTATGGAAACAAAGATGAATGTCCTTGTTACCGTGATATGAAGAACTCCAAAGGCGAATCCAAATGTCCTTGAACATGTATTTGATGATCATCCTCTCATAGACATCATATCTATTACATATTTATTATATACGCATGAATGAGGTTGATATATTCTATGTAATGAAAACGTGAAAGATCTTGACAATAAACGAAATAATTTTAATTAATTAAATATTAGCAAAATTAATTATCAATAATATTTAACCTATAATTCGTAAAGCGCTTTTGCAATATCGGATGACATCTAACTCAACTGCGGTTTATTTATCAATAAATCACACAAACATATCTCAGACAGTTGCTTGGAACTTCAAAGAGAAAGGCACAAGTCTCCTGAAGTGAAAGACAAAATGTCACAGATAGATGACTGGCTCAAGAAAAGCAAGTTTTTGACTCAAAATTACTGTCTATTTAGTCCGCAAAAGCCAGAACAAACAAAACGGCATATTATCTAAGAGAACAAATAAAAACTCTACTACCCTCTTAACTTTTATCGCAATCGAATTCTTCATCTCACATCAAAAGGATAAGTAAGTATAACCCCGGACAAAGAAGTTTTTTTTTTTTTTTTAAAAAGGCTTTCTTATATCAACTTGCAGAAAAATAAAAAAAAAGTTTACAAGCACAAGGCTTTAGTTAGATAATAGCCCATTTGTTTTTAACACATATCATAGATCAAAGCCCACTCATAAAGGCCCAGTGACATTAGTTTCAGAGTAGTGAAGCGTAGATAGTGAAGCGACGGACATTCCGAGAATAATCTGAGTAGTAGGAGCGGTCGATGGTGAATCCTTGAACAGAGCACCGTTTGATGGCAAACCCAGAACCACGTTGATGAAGAATCATGAATCATGGCGCAAAAAGAGTAGCAAACCATAGTCTCATCATACGGGATGATGTTACCGGATTGGAATCCCTAAAGCTGAGAATCCTCTCCTTGACTTGTCTCTCTATCAATCGAAAAAGAATATCTGAAGAGCGGTAAGTATTTCTATGCAATCTTCCATTCCTTTCTGCCCACGTCCAGTGAATTGTCGATTGCCAACAGATTAAAAGTAAACGGTGATTGATCTTGTCGCCTTGTGTTGTTTGCGGAGTAACAGATAAGCGTGTGGCAAATGATGACCAAATACTCCATGAATAAGGGCACTGAAAAAACAGATGATCTCTACTTTCCTGCGGATGTTGACACAGGAGGCAGCTTGCATCAGTTATCAGATTCCACTGCAATAAGCGATCCCTGGTAGGGCTCCGATTAAGTACAAACAACCATGTGAGGAAGCTATGCTTCGGCACTCCACCTTTAATCCATACCGCATTATGCCAAGGTACTGAAATATGCTCAACACATAGTTTTTTTGTAGACCTTGCCAATTGAATACTTACTCTCACTCTTATCTCCAATTCGCCATTCATATTCATCATCAGCATCAGTCAAGGCTATAGTGGATATGTGAGCTAAGAGCATGACTTGCTGTTCAGAACGAGCTGAAGGTAATATCCACTGACCCCTACGATAAAGACTGAAAAGAGTTGCATTTTGGGAGATACATAAACGATTGCTTCCAACTGATAGGTACTCATCCACCCGGCTGAAAGGTGACCAGTGGTCTGTCCAGAACCGGCATTGTCTACCATTCCCAACACGCATCTTAATCCATGGGTAAACTTCACTCTTCACCTTGATCAGCTTGTTGGCTAGCCATGAGTTATTTCTATGAAACTGAGCTGTCCAGAAGTTGCTTATATCACCACCCAAAACTTCATTCCTAAACCATGCCACCCATATAGAGCCCGCCTGAAAGAACAGAAGCCAAATGAGTTTGAAACTGCAAGCCTTATTCCATTGACTCAAATCCTTAATTCCCAATCCTCCCTCCTCTTTAGTCCTTGTAACCACTTCCCAAGAAACACGAGCCGTATGATGGCTCTCTATGTTTCCCTGCCATAAGAAATTGCCACAGAGAGAATTGATACGCTTGATTATTGTTTTTGGCAGGATAAAGGTGGAACACCAGAAGGTGGAAATGCCCGCAATGACAGTTTTGATGAGGAGTAGACGGCCCGCAAAGGACAGAACCTTAGCACTCCAAGCAGAGAACCTGCCTTTGACGTGCTGCATAAGAACCTCACAGTTCAGAACAGTAAGTTTTTTAGTACAGAGCGGCACACCTAGATACCTAACAGGAAGATTTCCACATGGCATTCCTGTTGAAAATTGAATTGCATCTATCTCATATTGTGACAGGCCTGCTGCGAAGAAAGATGATTTTTGGACACTAACAGCAAGTCCAGAGCGCTCCTCAAATTCCCGCAAGACTTGTAAAACATTTTGCACTGAGTTAAGATCTCCTTCCATGAAGATTAAGAGGTCATCCGCAAAGCATAAATGGGTAAGCTTAGTTTCTTTGCATTTGCTGTGATAGTTAAACCGCCTTTCTTCTGCCGCCTTATTCAACATTAAAGATAGGTTATTCATAGCAATGACAAAAAGATAGGGAGATAGAGGGTCTCCCTGCCTTAGTCCTCGTTTTCCTTTGAAATAACCATTGACTGTTCCATTGTACCCAAGAGTAAAATTTGTTGTACAGACGCATGCTTTTAGCCAACCTAGGAATGTTTCTGGTATACTTAATCCTTGCAAGCAGTTAAACAGAAATTCCCAGGATAGTGTATCAAATGCCTTGGCAATATCAACTTTGATTGTTATCTTTTTTAGTCCTCCTCTTCTGTGATAGCCATTAACAATTTCTCCCGCAAGTATAGTGTTTTCAATGAGTAATCTGTCCCTAACAAAAGCAGTCTGGTTTGGCAGGATAAGAGTAGGAAGCAGCGGTTTGATGCGCCTAACCAGAAGTCGAGAAATAGTTTTGTAGACTGTGTTGAGACAAGCGATAGGACGGTATTCTGAGATAGAAGAGGCTCCTGGAAATTTCGGCACCAATGACAGAATAGTTGCATTCGGTAAGAAGGAAGAAGTGAAGAATTGTTGGATGGACGTGACTACTTCAGATCCTATTATTCCCCAAGAAGCTTTGTAGAACCCAGATGTAAGACCGTCCGGGCCGGGGGCCTTATTGGGGTTAAGTTTGAACAAAATTTTCTTGATTTCACTTTCCAAAGGGATAACTGACATCTGATGTTGCTGTTACCTTCTAGTAAAAGAATCCAAGAACCTTGCCACCAACATTCTTTCTCATTGCTTCTTCGTGGTCCATAATACCGGCAGAGGTTGTAAGAACAATGTAACCAAACTCCAATATTTAAGAATTCACAAGTAAGATTCCTTTACAGAAAACAAAGTATTTCACTCACTAAATATAAATTGACACGACAAGAAATATGTTCCATAGTCACGAACCAGCCACGAACAAACCATTCAACTTCAAAAAAAAAAAAAAAAAAAAAAAAATCGTGATTATTTTGTATTACACGTGGTTATAAACGTTTGTAATCATTCGTGGAAATATAACTACGAATATCCACAAATTCTATTATAAAAAAAATATATTCACGAATAACTACGAAATAAATCGTGACAAATTAGATACAATAAAATTATTAGTTATTTGTGGTTATATTCATAAAAATATTGTGGCAAACACTATTATGAAATCGCCACGGATACCACAACTTTATTTGTGACTATTCAAATCCCTAAATCAAACAAACCATAAACCCTAAAATATAAACCAAAACCTAATTACTAAAACTTCAATTACTACAACATAATTAAAGTTAAAATTAAACACTTATAAACATTCTTATTTTCCAAATCAAATATTTTCAAATATTAACTTAAAACTTTAAATATAACCCTTCAAATTCATTACTCTTCACCATAATCATATTCTAAATCTTAAACTCTTAATAATAAACTATAAAATCATAATATAATCATTAATTATATATAACTAATATTTAAGTCATTTACATATATATATGTTGATATAATTAACTAAAAGTATTTTAAACACTAATAAATACAAAAAATTATGAATTGTAAATATTAAATCGAAAAACCAGTTATTATGACATGTCTAAAATTAAGATCCAACATTTATAAAACACAAATATTATTTTCTAAATATAATATTTTCAAACATTAACTTAAAATCTTAAAACAAAACTCCTCAAACCATACACCCTAAACCATAAACCTTAAACTCTAAACCTTACTCTTAACCATAAATTATAAAATCAAAATACAACTATATATATAACTAATATTTAAAATCATTTACATATATACTTCACATAGAATTAATTTTACAAATTTTAAATAATAAAAAATCAATAAAAAGAAAATTTACATCAATTTGGGTAATTTTATTATTATTTATATTCATTTTATTATTTTTAAATCACTTTTAAAAATTTAACAGTTTAATTTTGTTTTATCTCTTATAATTTTAAATTTAACAGTTAAAAGAATTTCTTTTAGATATTTCTGTTATTTATAAATCATTTTATTAGTATGTATGTTAGTAATGGTCGGGATAGAATCAGTGGCGGAGGCATAAAATAATTTAACCGGGGTCAATATAAATATTTATAAAATAATATTAAATCAGTTGTTTAAAAAATATTTCTGTTTTTGGTATTTCTAGATACTATTTTTATTTTTTAACAAAAATATAATTAAAATATGTTACTCTATTATAAACCTCTTAAATTGTTTAGATATTCACTCTAATTTTTGACATATAATAAGTTGGAATGAATAAACTAATAGATTAAATTAAAATTATTCCTCAATTTCTAGTTTGGTTTTTGTAAAGAAAAGTATTGGTGAGAAATCTCACGTTTAATATGTATGTATTGATATGACGTATCTTTTGCAATATGTATGTATTGATATGTATAATTAAGGTTAAGTGATTATTAGGTTTAGCAATCTCACGTTTAATTATGATTATAACACAAAGCAAGAACGTGTCTATAACTAAAAAAAATACGTAGGGAAAAAACTCTATATGAGATGCAAAATAAGCGAACGAACTTGAAGTAGGGGGTCAAACATTTTTTTTTATAGAGGTCAGCTACCCAAAATAACGATGCAAACAATTTTTTTATAAATTGCACAGGGGTCAGCTGATCCCCCTCAGCCTTAATTGGCTCCGCCACTGGATAGAATAATATATGAGTGATCAAGATTATTTCTATTTACTATGTATTATTTAGTTTATAGCGATGCATATAAAAATGCAACACCCAAAACCGGTCCATTTGAAAAGTGGCATTTTAAGCCTAAAAGTCCGAAGCACATCTTATAATTTTAGGATTTTTCCTTTAACCCCTACAAATTTATTGTGTCTCATTTAGAAAAGTGTAGAGAAAAATTAGAAGGGAATCATTTTGAAATAGGTAGATAGCAGTTGTGGACCATCCGACGACCGATGGCCGCCGTGAAGTGCCGCCGGCCGTCCGCTGTGATGGAGTCGCCGTCTGCAGTGAGCCATGAGCTTTTGCCGCCTTCTTCTCGATCTAGAACCACGAGCCGTCGTTTTCTAGATTCGTTTGAGTTTCAGATTCTCCGTTCTTCTCGTGATTAAGGTTAGATTTCGAAATCCCAAACTTGCTTCTTCCTTTTTCTTCTTCTCTTGGGCCAAGGTATCCTGGAGTGTTAGATATATATATATATATATATATATATATATATATATATGACTCCACTCTCTTCTTCTTCTCTTTTTAGATAGTAGATAGCAGTTGTCGACCATCCGACGACCGCTGGCCGCCGGTCGCCCGGCGTGATGGAGCTGCCGTCCGCAGAGAGCCATGAGCTTCCGCCGCCTTCTTCTCGATCTAGAACCACAAGCCGTCGTCTTTTAGATTCATTTGAGTTTCAGATTCTCCGTTCTTCTAGTGATTAAGGTTAGCTCTTGAAATCCCGAGCTTTCTTCTTCCTTTCTTCTTCTTCTCTTGGGCCGAGGTATTCTGGAGTGTTAGATATATATCTAACTTCACTCTCTTCTTCTTCTCTTCCCTCGTGTCAAGATCTGAGATCTAGAAATCATTTTCTTAGATCTGAACCATGAATCTTGTCCTTTTCTCTCTCTTTCGTTAGATCTATCGTTTCTCATTGCTTTAAGGCTAAGGTAAGGACCGGTCGTGAATATTACCTCATTCTCAAATAGCAGGACATAAGTACATTGATAGTATCACTTTAGATAGCTAGAAAAATATATCTAGTTGTTGACTTGTGGTGATGTGATTGATTGCACCTACAACATTAGGTTATCATTAAACTGAAAACGTCGCTTGATTGTATGAATGTTGTGTATATTGTTGGTGTTGTATATATCTCTTTTGCTTGTATGGTGTGTGGTCCGGGAGGCGACACGTCCTTTGTTGGGGTTTTGGCGGGCCCCAGTGTGTGACCTCTGATCAAGGAAGCGAGTTTACTACAATGGGGCTAACAGGCTGGGACCCGGGAGATATGTGGAGACCATGGGATGACCTAGGGTGGAGTACCCTAGGCATCAGCGAGACGTAGGGACCACATGTATAAAAAGAGAGATCTAAAATAGATGTGGGGTGTATAGGAAGAAAATGTGTCTTGTTTGGTATGTGAGTATCTTTTAATGGGTGATGTTTGTGAGGTGATATTTATCACTTTTTGTGTATTATTGTTTGTGGTGATTGAGATAAATTTGTGGGTCACTATGACATGCATTCACTATTTACTGTGTAATCCAAATTATTCATTTCTCTTTCTTTATTGCAGATAATCTAGATAATCTCAAAAGATTGCGAGAGTAAATGATTAGGTAAGATGCCATGTTTTGAGAAAACAAGGTGTTCTTTTGTTTTCTCGTTTTGATAAGACTTATATTGAATATTTCGGTTTTATTTAAAGTTGATTTTGTTATGGACTTGAATTGTAAGAATTTTAAGTTGAGAGTTTAATAAAGTATTTGGGTTTGAGAGATTGTTGTTGATGATTGTGTGGTTGTGAATGTGGTTCACAAAAAAAAAAAAAAAAAGAATGTGGTTCACGGTGATTTGAATCGATAGTTTGGTAATGGAAAGGTTACTTTTCATGATTTGAAGGAATGGATTGTTACTTATCATGCCGCCGTTCTGGTTTTCTCCGAGAAAAAGTGTTAAAAAAATAAAATTTAATTTATTGCAGATCAGATATATGCTATTTTATAAATAAGTAAATTTGGTATGGAGTAAATTGTTATCCGTCCAAAAAAAAAAACAAAGCGGTTTAATTTTCATACAATTTATAGTTTGATGCAATCGCTCGCTGCTACCATTTGAATTTTGAAACATGAATAGTTATAGTCTGTATTATCTTGTTCATTAATCTTTGAAAACAAATTTACTGAGTACTCATATTCTGAAATTGTGTAAATTATTATAGAATTTTGTTCAAAAGATGATATACTTATTTATTTTGTTTATGTAATTAATTTTGGAAATACATGTTCGTATTATTAACATTTAAATGATACAATGTATTAAATTTGTATTTAAAGTTGATTTTATATTTACACAATAGATAAACGTATCATCTACTCCAAGTTTTTACACTATAAATAAAACTCCTTTTTGTAGCCTCATTTAGCTCATCACAAAACCATCACTTGTTTTGCATTGTGTGCAAGCTTTGAGAATTTCTTCTCCATCTTCCTAAAGTAACAAACCCTTATCGAAGCAAATTAAAAGAGTTTCAACATCACAATTTAGAATGAAGATGAAGTTCGCTGTTGTACAATTCTTCATTATCTCTCTTCTCCTCTCATCTTCTTTGTTCATGCTTTCAAACGCCGATTCGTGTAAGTATACATACATAATTCATTTAATTATTTAAAGATAAACGACTTCTTGTTGTATCCTGCCGTCTAAATTTGTAAATTTGGAATGATATATGATAAAATAAGCAATATGCAACGAGAAATGCAACGTGAGATGTTCAAGGGGAGGAAGAGCAGATAAGTGTTTGAAAGATTGCATTCAATGTTGCAAAGAGTGTAAATATTGTGTTCCCTCAGGAATTTATGGAAACAAAGATGAATGTCCTTGTTACCGCGATATGAAGAACGGTAAAGGCAAACCCAGATGTCCTTGAAACATGTTTTTTTTAACATCATCATCATAGACATCATAATGAGTTCGAGATATTCTATGACAATAAACGAAATAATTTTAAATAAATATTAGAGGTGAAATTTTCATAACTATGTACGAACGCATTGAGAACGTATAATTTGTACATCGCTTTTGCAATATCGCGTGATATCAATCACACAAACACATCTCAGCTAGATGATTGGCTCAAGAAAAGTAAGTTTTTAATTCAAAATTACGGTCTATTTTCCAAGTCTTGAACAACTTTGCGCAAACCCATAACAAACAAAATGGCATATTATCTAAGAAAACAAGCGGAGAAACGCATCAAAAACTCTACTATCCTCTTAATTTTGAGCTCAATCGAATTCCTCATCTCGCCAAAATGAGAAGCAAAGTATAACCAACATTCTCTTGAAACTCTTTGCCTTTCAGTAAAAGAATCCAAGAACCTTGCCACCAACATTCTTTCTCCTTGCTTCTTCGTGGTCCATAATACCGGCCGAGGTTGTAAGAACAATGTAACCAAACTGCAGAATTCAAGTATTCAAAAGTAAGATTTCTCTACAGAAAACAAAGTATTTCACCTAGTGAATAAATATGACACAGAAAGTCTTTGTATATGATAAACATCAGGAACATATAGAACAAGACTGACCTGTCTGGAAGGAAGAAGACGAGCTGTCCAACCTTCAATCTCCTTAACTCCAACATCAAAACGGGGACTGATGACTCCACATTTGTTCAGTCTTCCATTAAGCTCAACCACAATCTTACCAGACCTGTGGTCATCAACGTACTCAAACTCACCAATGTAACCTACAATTTTATTGGGAAAAAATAAAGAACTGAGCCAAATTTAAAAAAAAAAACAAATCGAGAAAAATGAAAATGAATATAAGCTTGTATCGCTATACCATGCTTCTGCATGACAATGAGAAACTTGATGATGACTTTAGACGAAGGCCTGATCATAACCTGCCTCTTCCCTCTCTTCTCCGCATTGTACATACTCTTAAGAGCATCGTTAAGCACACTGATTCTCACCATTCTTCAAAGCTCACAAACTGAAATCAAACTACAAAACAATAATCACGAGCTTAATAAAACTTTCGATTCAAAAACAGAAAGATATCTAAACGAGAGAGATATTACATAAACAAGACCACTAACACAATTCATTTTCCCCTCACAACCAAACATAATCACATCTATTGTGGTAACTTAATCGAGAATCAATTTGATTCCAATGTTAGATCGGATACAGCAAGAAACTTATTGAAATCAACGTAAACAATGAACTGAAAGCAAATTTAAATAGATCTAATTGTATTTTAAACTAATACTATCAGTGTGCTATTCTTAACCGGAAAAAAAAAAGTCGAGCAAAAAATTTCAAACTAAGAATCTTCAGAGAAATTTACACGTCGTGATAGAACAGACACGAACACAGATCCGATACCTGAGACGGGAATAACGTACAATGTTCGGAAGATTGGTCTAACCTTGAAATCGAAGTGGCAGCCGCAAAAAACTTTCCTGCTAACGTCGAAGAAACAAAGTTGAACAAGATATAAGTGAGTTAGGGTTTTTGCCTTTTATTGGGGCGTCTTACTGGATCCTGGTTGGGTCTACGATGTAATAATTTGATACTATTGGGCCTTTCGTAAAACCTCGTTTACATGTGGCAAATGAACGGTAGTGACTTACTTGACGTAACAAAAAATGAATCGAACCAAACCAAACATGATATTTAAACCGGAATCAAATTTTAACCGGATCGTCATCCCTATTTTGTGGTCTTCCCAGAAGTCCATAGAAATGATTAGACATTTAGCGCCGAGAAACCGCCGGTAAATCCTACAGCCAAGATCATCTTTTCCAAAAGGCGGACGTTTAGTGGAAGCTTCACACTTCTTCATTCACGTCTGTATTTCGAATTCAAGTTTCTGCCTGTGCAATCACGATGGCTAAGAGGTTCACAGCACAGCTCTTCGTCAGCAGTATGATAAAATCTGTTCTCATTTCTCAATTACCGTTTATTTTCTGCTTCTCGTTTTTTATTTTGCCAATATGTTCTCTTGCAGGACTCTCTGGTTACACCACGGATCAATCGCTAAGGCAGCTATTTGCACCTTTTGGTCAGATAAGAGAAGGTATCTTCTAATGTCTCATTCTCGAATTATGTGTCGAAGCTAATTCTGTCGTGTGTGTTTATTTAGCTCGTCTTATTAGAGATTCGCAAACACAGAGACCTAAAGGTTTCGGTTTCATCACTTTTGAATTTGAGGATGATGCACAAAAGGCCATGAAAGCTTTAGATGGGAAGGTGAAGATCCAACTCTTCACTCACTCTTCAAAATAGTATTCGTTCTTGGCTTTTGATTTGAAAATGAATTGATATTAAATCGGAAAAATAGATTTAAGGAATATATCCAAGATTGGTGTATACCCTTCAATAATTGGACTGAGATTTGCATTTTGTTCTTTGTTTTCAGATTGTTGATGGCCGATTGATATTTGTAGAAGCTGCGAAGGATGTAGAGGCACCAACAACAGATATGAACAAAGTAATGAAGCTTTGAATAGGACAAACACAGTCATTACAAAACGACTCTTCACCAAAGTCATTCAAGAACAGTTGGAAAAAATGAATGCAGTTTTTCTTATGTTATGTTCTTCACCATTTTATTCTGAAGTTTCAGTTGAGTTGAGAAAACGATGTAAACCTCCTTTAGGTCGAGCATATTCGACTCTGATGTTTCTGCCTTCTAATAACTGAACAAAAGAAAGACAATATTTGTATAATTAGTCGAGAACAGTCCAGGTTTAGTTATAATGTCTTTTTGTGTGGATTAGTTGTCTTTTGTGTACAAACCTGATTGTTCATCGAAGATAAGGCACTTGCAGCTGCTTCTTTTGAATCAAATAACACAAAGCCGTAACCTTTTGATTTCCCGCTCCTGTGATCGCATATTACTCTCACTGTACTTTTCACATCCAACAAAACATTCAGGAATTGCATTTGTTTATCCACTGAGGAACTTTGCAGCAGACTAATAGATTTCATGGCGAGCTTACCATTTAAAACTTCACCATACCTTTCAAATTCATTCTTCAAAACAGGTTCATTAGTGTCGTAATTAAGCCCTGCAGAGTTGTTTACACACTCAGTGTTTCTCTCACGCATTTAATCAAACACTTAGGGTGCAGTATCATCATGGATAATAAAAACAAAATCTGTATCCTGTCATACAGCATTACATATTGTATAAAGACTCTAAACCAATCATATGATAACCTCACATACATAAAAGGCGAATTAGTAAGCTAATCAAAGACACTATTAATCAGGAGGAGATTAGGTTGAGCATTGAAGGATATACCTCCAACGAATAATTTTGAACAAGAGCCTCGAGTTGGTAGATAACGTAGTGGAGATGCTAAATAACATCGACGAACCCATTGAGAAGGGAACATACCTTTACTTCTAAATATTGAAGAATCTCGAAAAATTATCACAGCTCAATAACGAGTCGTTCGTTTAAAAGTGACAGAACGATATAAATTAAATTGCCATTTTGCTTCAAAAGATATAGAGTTAACCGGAACGCTTGAAAAGATTTTATAGATCGTTACTTAAAAAGTTGGATCTGAAGAGAATTCAAATCCAAATTACATAATCAAAAGCTAGACTTTCTACATAATTAAAGAGAACTCAAACACATAACTAAACCGGTGAATGAAAGTAACTTCGACAACAGATCAAGCTTTCTTCGGAGATTTGGCCGGGGACTTGGGTGCAACTTCCTCAGACGATTTACCAGACTTCTTAGGTAGAAGAACAGTGTTAATGTTGGGCAGAACACCACCGTGAGCGATCGTGACTCCGCTGAGAAGTTTCCCTAACTCTTCATCGTTCCTGATTGCGAGAAGAAGATGCCTGGGGATGATTCTCGATTTCTTGTTGTCTCTCGCAGCGTTACCAGCAAGCTCCAGAACCTGAATCAATATTTTTGAAATCAGAAAACCATTTCGCTAAAACGACTCAGATCTGAATGATGAAATCAACTAATAGAGATAAACTTACTTCGGCAGCGAGGTACTCGAGAACAGCGGCCATGTAGACAGGAGCTCCACCACCGAGCCTCTGGGCGTATCGTCCTTTCTTAAGGAAGCGAGTGATTCTCCCCACCGGGAATTGGAGACCAGCTTTGGTTGATTTCGTAACCGATTTGGTCCTTGGGCCACCGGCTTTCCTTCCTCCGAAACCCTTCTTCACTTTTCCGGTGGTTTCCATTACCGAGTATTTGTGTAAGACTAATAGAATGAAGAGCTTGTTGATGAATAGAGAGATGTAGAGATTTGTGATTTTTTAGTTCGCGGTCCTGGGTGTCATTTTATAGGTGAGAGGGACAAGAAGAGAGATGATTTGTGACCGTTAGATTAAGTCTTATCAACGGCAAATAATAAAATGAAATGCGATCCTCGTGTCTACGGATTGGCCAATCAGAAACGTTTTATGTTTTCGAAACGGCGCCATTTTCTTGTCTTCATTTTGAAAGTTTTGCGCTTTCTCTATTTTCGTTTTTCTTGAGATTCATTTTGCAGTTTTGCACTACGAAATAAAATGAAACTAGATTTTAATTTACGCTGTGCACGGATATTGGCCTTGATTGGTAACATGCGGAATGGCAGAATCGCGTTTAAAAACGCCATTCCGCAAGAATTTTGCCAATCAAAAAAATTCGCGGAATAGAAAAAAAAAAGCGAAAACGCAAAGTCTGCGTTTTCGCTTAAAAAAATACAAAGAAAAATTCATTAAGTGGAAAAGTGAACTATATGTAGATTATTTGTGGAATCTTAATATTCCGCCATTCCGCAAAACTCATCCAATCACACAAAACTTATTCTACAATTTTTTTTTCCAGCAAATTTTAAATTATTTCCGCAGCTTTATTTTATTTCCACCATTCCGCCATTCCACGGGTGTTACCAATCGAAGCCATTAATTTGATAATTTGTTATTACTAGTGGATTTGACTGCCCCCGCGCACGCGCGGGGGTTCAGATGTGCTATAGATGTTGTATTTGGGGTGTTTTATGGATGAATCTGCACACGTTCAAACTTGTTATTAATATGCAGTACTTGGGAATGTTTATTAAAATCCGTCATATATACCCATATAAAATAAAGTGACAATTGTGGTTCATTTAAAGATTCACTATAACAAAATATAAAGAGAAGCATAAGTCTTATATTGACCATATATTAGATAAACATTAGAGATTGCAATTATGTACTTGTGAGGACGGTTTTGCAAGGTATCCAACTACTCACGCCAAAGTTTGCGGTTTTTCGGACCACCGACGGGCTCTGAGCTTGAAGGCTTCTTAGTAGTCATGAGGGGATAACACAATTGGATGTCCTTATAAGTAATACCTTTGCATGAATTATACACCTTTTTTGTTGGAGTATCGGTGAGAGGGTTTATCTTGGAAAACATTAAAGAACATTACATTGGGATCTTGGTGGAAATATTTTGTTCATAAGTGGTGAAGAGAACACTTACCTCGGTGATATCTGGTGGGTTGTCCAACTTTGTCATTGATAAGCAAATAGCTGAATCTATTCGATTATCAAAGAATATATTGATTATCACCGAGAACCGAGTTCCAAATGATCAATCAATACTCTCGATATCAAGAACACTCTCCTGATATCGCCTCTTGAAAGAGAAACTCTCTTCAAGCCTAAGAATCCTTTTTACAAAATGAATCGATAAGAATGTAATTGAAAGCAACACATTATATAAACTCTCTTCTCTGTAACAAATTTCCTTTGCAATCTTATTGGGCCACGTCACTAGTCCCTCGACTCCAGCTCTTCTTGGTTTATCAATACCCCCCGGGCCAATTAAGCTTGTCCTCAAGCTCAAGAAGGAACTGTTGAAAAGTTCTTGCTAATGCCTCTAAAGCTGTGCAGTACGAAGCAGCCTCGAAAGCTGTGCAGTATCAAGCAACCTCTTCTGGTGGAATAATGGGTCGAACCACCATGCAATCTCATAGGAAGCAGCAACTGCAGTGATGAAATGACCAAACGTCTCAATTGATCCGTTAAAAACATATGCATTTCTCTCCTCAGAAGCTCTGCAATAAGAATGTCCATCTTCGCGACCGGTGTGAAACGCATAAACCCCTTGGAAGTACGATGGGTTTCTTCTATAGAAGCTCTTTGATTTAGTCTGTGTTTATACTTAAACATCCTTGTCTTATAACGAGCTCTCTTATCTGGCTTCCCCTTATGAAGGACTGCTTCAGGTATGACCATTGATGAGCCACCAGTACTGTCTTGTCTCAGGTGAAGAAACAAAAGAAAAGAATCAGGGATGCATATATGTCCTGTGTTTTTAGTACTGAACCCAAGTAGAAGAATGAATCCATGTTGTTTCCAGATCTTGACTCTGCACTCCCACCAATATAGTACTCCAACGCCCAAAACTGTTTCCAGCCCTACTTTACTTGACAAATTCAAATCTGAAACGAACTGTGAAAGTTTAGAACTCCCATTCTCCCATATGAATTTGATATTCACATTAGCGCCAGTTTGATTATGGGCATCTTGTGGAATCTTCTCAATCAATGGTTTTATCTCCACATCTGCTCCTGAATTCCTCACAAGTTGACGCACAGTTGATACCCAGAACTCAGAATAATCACTATACGAGTCAAGTAAATGAGACAAAGATGTTTCCCAAGCCAGGAAAAACGACAAATTCCTCTGCCAATTATAATAGTTGTGTGTCTCGGCATTAATAAACCCAGAATTCCATCTCAAGAAGTCATACCCTGCTGCATCTATAATTCTTATGCTGAACTGACTGGACAAGTACAACATCTTAAGGTTTGAAATTGTTTGCAACTGCTCCACTATCTGTCCATTTTCCAACTGTCCTTGAACAACTGTGGCAAGCCATTGTCTGATGAAGCTATTCCAAGGAATTGGAGTATGAATGAGTACCACTACAACGTCCAATCCTAACACAAAATCTGCATCAAGTTGTAAGAACTTGGATCTCCATTTATGTTTTACTTGACACCATAAACCTGATAACTGTGGGTGTTCGTAACAGCACGGCTGCCCTTGGTCTTGAGCGTTTCTTATCCCGTCGTATGTAACGCAGCCTTCCCATACGTGGCCAATTATGCACTCCTCTTTTTCCACCAAAGTTACTTCCTCTCTGGTTTTACAGGCCCTTTTTCGCAACATGAACTGAGATATATTGACTTGTTGTATCCCTCTAAAACCCTCAAATGTTATGTGCTTCTGCAACAACAGTTTACTCCATCGTTTTCCTCCATCAAAGATGATTTCCTTGCTTGTCTCAACTCTGTTTTTGAACTTGAACTTCCACGGCTTAGGAGATAAACTACGCTTCCGTTTTGGTTGTCGTTCGTGGCTTCCATTGAGCACTTTGTTGAACACATGATGTGCACTAGAATGTTTCCTGATTCTATGAAGAGTGTGTGATAGATCTCCATTTTCTTTAGCTTTAAACACAGTGGAGAGCATAGATGTTCTGATATCTCTCTCATCCGGTGAAGCCAAATTGTCAAAGCAACATGTTTTCATCGTATAAGGCTCACTTTCACCAATATTCTCATATGTTTCTTCCACATGTAACATTTCTGTCTTTTGCACCAATACAGCCTCGTGGATCTCTTCTATATT
This sequence comes from Orychophragmus violaceus, assembly GCA_030180135.1. Lineage (NCBI taxonomy): Eukaryota > Viridiplantae > Streptophyta > Magnoliopsida > Brassicales > Brassicaceae > Orychophragmus > Orychophragmus violaceus. The sequence goes on along the minus strand of CM058238.1, from coordinate 13,798,891 downwards.
TGAAAACAATTCACTCTGCAGATGCAGTGATACTGGGACACAATCTGATGTTTTCTGTATTTCCTGGGCTTGAATAGAAACATGAAATTCAGCAGTTGCAGCAGTCTTCTGCACCACTTCAATCTCAAGAGCCACATTCGTCTGTGACTTTGATTCATTCGTCAAGTTCCCTGCTACTGGCGAAGAAGACTTCACCGTATGATACTGCTTGACCACTCGACGCTTGAAATCATCCCAGTCTCGAAAAGGATCCGCAACCTTTTCAGTAATAAACCAGCTCAAGACTGTCCCTTCAAAACTCACTGAAATCTGCTCCAATTTATCTTGATCACTGTAATTTCCCAATCTGAAATACCTCTCCGCTCTGTTCAACCATATACTTGGATACTTCCCATTGAAGATCGGTAATTCAATCTTCTTCCACAGTTCGTTCCTGTTTTCTAACGAACTACGAATTCCCCGATAACCTAATGGTATTTCATCTTGATTCTCAAGATTGTGGAAGAAAGGTACCTGATCCTCGTTATTGGAAGAGCTCGGCTTTGGACTTTGGATCCTCCTTCCCGACGCTTTATCATCCAAGAAAATCGTCTCGAGCCGCGCAATTGATTTAGACTGAGCTTCTATACGTTTTGCGAGAGCATCAATTCGTGAATCCTGTTTCTGCGACTGCGATTCCATAAACGTTGTTAGCGAGTCAACTCGCTTTGTCATCTCCGAGTTGGATTTCGTGTTCGATTTTGCCAACATATCGCAGCAATGATTCATCGCCTTCAACTGGTTCTGTATATCTGCCACTGAATTATGCAACGCATCGACATCCTTAACCAATTCCTCCATGGATAACATCGTTCCAGCTTGAATCGCCATTGTTATCGTATCTTCGTTCTGAGTCGTCGCGTCTCCGATAGTCACCGCACCAATTTGATAAGCAAATAGCTGAATCTATTCGATTATCAAAGAATATATTGATTATCACCGAGAACCGAGTTCCAAATGATCAATCAATACTCTCGATATCAAGAACACTCTCCTGATATCGCCTCTTGAAAGAGAAACTCTCTTCAAGCCTAAGAATCCTTTTTACAAAATGAATCGATAAGAATGTAATTGAAAGCAACACATTATATAAACTCTCTTCTCTGTAACAAATTTCCTTTGCAATCTTATTGGGCCACGTCACTAGTCCCTCGACTCCAGCTCTTCTTGGTTTATCAGTCATCTTTGTGACTATGAAGGTGTGGTGCTTTGGTGTGAAGTTGGAAGGTGTTACATTAACCTGGAAATTGTAATGCTTGCCGCGAAGTTTGTAGATAGTGTGGCAATTCATCCTCACGATTCTTTTGAGCATGCCATACCTAGTAATTATATGAACGAACATGTGTAACTTTTTCTACATGTTGCAAGAATTGTTTAAACGGGTAGTATCTTTGTTTCACATTACCTCTTGAATGAGTGAAAAGGCTGTTTTGGTAATGATCTTGGTCATCTCCGTATCAAACACTACAAAGTTGAATTGCTAGCCCCATCCATGGCAGCTAGACCATCGATCGACAGATCGTGTGTGTTGCTTATAAACCCGTTGACTTTACTACTTCTGAAGTATTTGATGACGATCGCTAATCGTAATCAGTGGCGGAGGCAGCAAGATAATTTACAGGGGTCAATTTGACTACAACTGTGTTTTATAAGGGTCAATAAGACATTTATTCAATATTTCTTCAGATTTTTATTTCAAAACACAGCTAAAATATTTTCAAAAAAAAAATATCACATGGGTCATGTGACACCCCTGCTTAAGAACTAGCTCCATCACTGATCGTACTTTGAAAACTAATTGATAACATTTATTTTTAAATCTTTGTAGGTTAGTTTGATTGCATGGTTTACTTGGTATTAATAGTAGCATATGAAAATTCTGAATATACATATATTTTTTTAATACTAAATATCAATCTTTGGTTTTTATTATGTGTAACTAACTTAATATACTTTTCTCATTTCAATGAATCGATTATTCTCTTTTTGCATTGTCTAACTCACAGTTTTAAACAATGTATTAAAGTAAAAAGTGTATTAATGAATTGGAAAAAACATATAAGAGAGAGAGAAATAATTTATGATTTTTTTGAAACCAATCGACCTCAAATTTAAAACAGTTCATTTTATTTACTATCGTAATTAAGATATAACAAAGATCGGGGGAAAATGCAAAACAATTATATTTTCTTGAGATTTTTTTTTAAATGGTGAGATGAGTGTATAATGTCTAATAAGAATAATATAAAAAATAAGGATTAATGTTGTTCTAAAATGAGAGTAAGTAATATATTTTCAAATGCTCATTAAAATTTAATATATAATTTAGAATAAAAATTGTCTTTTTATTGTTTGTGTAGTTGTTCACCCGCTCGTAGGACGGCTTAAACTCTAGTTAAAGAATATCTTGAAATTGTTTGTGATTTTGTAGATTCAACAGCAATTACATATACTCAACAAATATAAACATAGATTTATGTTTAACTGATCTCTTTAAACTATTAGCTTAGTACTTTGTAAGGGTTTATGATCAGTGAAATCATTGTTTAGCGTGACAAAATATATATAGCTTGGTTTGTTTTGAATTTACAAAATATTGGTTCATGTGTGACTGAAAATATTCCGCATAAGTGTGCAATTTAATTTTTGGTGACATGTTTTCAGTTATCTTAAGCTAATTTATCATTATTTATGTGACATGATTTAAATGTTTACATATGTTTCCGTATATTATTTTGTCCAAAAAAACTCTATGATTCATAATAAGTTAAATTTTGTTGCATGAGAGTGTATGTAATGTTTCTCATAATTTCTATCTTCTATCTTCTATTTTGCCAATATTTACAAATAATATATATAGAGACTGACAAAAAAAAAAGGTTCATAAATTTATATAAACATGTAGTCTTTAATGTGATAATAAATTAAGCAAGGAAACAACATTAGATATTTTAAAACCTTTTGCTCAGAAAATATTTTACCTTTATAATATATTCTTGCACATCCTCTTTGAACCATTGATAAGTAAATCACATTTCTTTCTCCTCCATTTTGTTCTAATTCCTTTATAGCATGTACTTGGGAGATCTCCTAAGCAATAGCAACAGATCTCCACTCTCTTAGGTTTTTTTCTTTCTTTTTTTTTTCTGCTTGATTGCAAGTGTCCTCTTTTAATGTTCAAAAAAAAAAAAGTGTCCTCTTTAACAGATGAAATAACATCACTCCAGCTACAAATCACCTGAAGATATAATATAAAATGGGTGATATATGTGTAATTTCTTCTATTTGAAACTGGATACATTAGTCTCCTATGAGTTTGAGTTCTCCCCAAATGCTCCATCTCTGCGCTCAACTCAACATGTTATCTATGAAGATCAGTCTCCATCTATGCTAACTGTAGCCCTTTCGAGCAAAGTTCAATTTTGAGTACTTTTCAACGATTCCACCATTTTATTAAATTGGCTTGCCTTTGTTCTTTTGCTTTTTCGTACACTGGTCCACCAATTTTCTAAGGTGACTCAATCTCACTTCCTCTGCACTGGTCTCGCCTAGAAATACTTGGACCAGATTCCTAAGAAAATCCAGTTCTTTCCTCTTTGATTCACTTTCCATTTGAAATCCATCAGATTTTCTCTCTAAAGCAATAGCCTCAGCTTCCGCCACTTCAGCCTTTTCTTCAAGTGCAGTATGTTACAAATCCGTCTCCTTCAACTTGAATTCTCCAGATTTCAGTTAATCTGTTAAATCTCTCCACTGAACACTGAAGAGAAATATATCAGAGACTGATAATGAATTTTGTCCAATTATTTAGAATTCTTATTTGAGAACCTTAAATTTTCTTATTTAGATATTCATGTAACAAATGTCACTTATTCACTGATTATTTTTTTAAAAAATTAAAATTTAATTAATAAATAAAACTATATCATAAATATTAATATTTTAATGTTAAGATACAATATTTCAACCGATGTCGATGCTCTTAAGTTTACATTTTGGATGCTGAAAAAGTTTAACGTGTTTTCAACCAAGCTAAGCGCAATCACAAGAATAAATGGATTAGTGCTTGTAATTTCATGATTTTATTTTATTTGACATGTTCTTATAGGCTTTTCAACGACTGAAAATTTATTTCCAAAAAAAAAAAAACAACCATCGGATCAACATTTTCATGCACCTAAACAACTTCAACAGAATCATATTATTATTCAGAAATAAACCTGTAAAAAAAGACAGAGACAGAGAGAGAACATAAGACGCGCAGACATAGAACAACATAATCTACACGAAACCAAGAAGCTCGGAAATGAATGTAGTGAACTTGTCCGACTCAGGCAAGGGTGTAGCACGCTCTCTCTCCAAACATCTTATGGCCCACACAATCAACTTCGGACAGTCTGATTCGATACTGACATACCCGAACGTTTCGCCCCCAAAGTAATGTTTGTCTCCAAGCTCGGATTCTAGAGTCTTAAGTAATCGATTAACTCCTTCGATGCTTCTTGCTCCTCACCTTTCGTCGCCCAAATCCTCCTCACCGTAACATTCACCTGATCCATTTTCGGTTTTAAAAAGTTGCAGAATGTCGAATTTGGATATAAGTGAGAAAAAAATCAAGCAGACCAATCCAAGATACTCAATTCGAAACCAAGCAGGAAAAAGTTTCAAGCTGCAAAATTTCCTACAAACAGACGAATATAAATTTAAAAATATTGAGAATACCTTTTTGTCGATGAAATCTCCCCAGAACTTGGCATGAGCACTTTGTTAAAAAAAAAACCAACCCTACTGGGATTTACCAAAAAAAGTTTGGGAAGCCGGTTAAAGTGATGATTAAAGGTGATAATTACCTGATTTTGGAGATTTAATGTGAGAGAGAGATCTGAATCGGAGGAGGCGGTTGATAAGTGTGGAATGGTCTAGAAGGAGAGGAAAGAAATAAGGTAGGACAGCAAGGATCGATGACTCAGCACAAGTTGTTGAGCAGAGAGAGAGAGCCTTAGTATTTATAGTTTACTGCTAGCTCTTTTGTTGATTATCAAGAAATCAATCATCAAGTTATTTGGAGAGGGGGAGACTCCCTTGTTCTCTCCTTGTAACAGTGGTGATTTGATCAATAAGAGTACTTATTATTTCTTTGATTCAGTGTTTACAAGTTCTATGATCAATACTCGTAACAATTGGTATCAGAGCAAGATACGAGCCATGGGGACATATACGGTCCAGATTCCGATCTTCTACGGCGAGGATCCGGAGAGGTGGGTTTCATGGATTGAAGAGTTTGCGTCTGCTCGAGGTTTTTCTGATTTCGAAACATGGCAGATCGCATACGGATCCATAGAAGGTGAAGCTCACGACTGGTATTGTGATGAGCATTTACGATCTGTGTTTAGGAGCTGGGAAGATCTCAAAACCAGATTGCTCCACCGATTTGCGACTGTAGGTATGGCGCCACCGACAGAGAAAACCGATGCTCAACTCTTTGCAGAGACTGTGAGGGATATGCTGAAAATCTTTGACGGGATCGCACCTGTGATGGAAAGGATGTCATCGACGGTCGAGAGGATGTCATCCACGGTCGAGAGGTTGTCATCGACGGTCGAGTCGATGGAAGAGCGTATTGGCGAGGTGAAGACAAATCTGGGTAACAAACTCAACCTTCTTGAAGATCTCCAAAAACTCACTGTGGATGAGGATCAACGACCTTCTGAGGAAAAGAAAATAGAAGGAGATGAGATCCATACTGTAAGAGGGATCGATCAGGTTCTGAAAGTCGATCAGGTTCTGAAACAGGAGGAGCCGATCTCTGTGCTGGAGGCGACGAGAGCAGCTGAAGAAGAACGATCGGGTGAGCACAACCAGACCATGAAGAAGAAGAAGAAGAAGAAAAGATGGAAGAAGCTGTTTCGAGAGAATCGAAGGTGTGTAGAGGGAACCAGGAGCTCTAAAAAGAAGAAGAAGAAAAGGACATCTGGAGGCTGTGGGAATAAATGGTTTGGGGGTGATCGCACAGGAATGGAGGTCACGCATCAACTTGTAAGAGAGAAGCTAAGAAAGGCCAAGAGTGATACACGTGCCTACCAGATGTTCGATCAAATACCTATGAGAACCAAAAAAGAAAAGAAGAAGAGAACGAGGAATAATAAGCAAGGGAGAAGGTGTCTCAAGCCTAACAAAAATGGCTATCACAGTGAGAATTGGAGAGAAACAAAGATGGAGAATAAGAGGAAGATGAGCAAGATTGAGCTGGAGATTGCAAAGCTGCTACGGGGACCTATGACAGCTATGAAGAAGCTGGTCAAATGGAAGAGAGGTAAGTTCAGACAGAAGCAGAACAGACCAAAGAACATTAGGGAAAGGTTATCAGGTAACAATATTGCTTGCCTTTGGAATTCTGAGAGTGACCATGTATTGTTTAGGCAGATCTTCAGTCTTTGGTGCAAGATAAAACATGGTTGTGAGAGAATCTACTCGAGGTGTGACAAGAGGCTTCAGCTAAATTGTCCAGTTTTACAGAAAGGGCAGTTAACGTTAGATATCAACAAACTCATGGTGAGTGTTGGTAGTGATGAGAAAAATGTTTGTGTTGCTGGGCGAGCTAGTCAGGTCTGGGAACCAGGAGGATCCTTGTCCCCTAAGTCTCAGCTAAGCTGGTTAGAGAGATTTGTTGGTGTTCAAAATCTGAAGCAACATGATGCTCACATTGAAGCATATATTGGGGTAGAGCTTCTAATCGAGAGGCATAGAAGAGTTATGAGTCCAGACTTGCTGTTATATGGAACGTTGGTGTGGAGTTTGTGCGGTGTGGAGACGATCGAGGCCGATAAGTTAGTAATGAATGAAATGCAGGAAAGTGGAATCAAGATGCATATGTTGGTCTACGCAACGCTATTGGACGTGTACTTCAAGTCTGGAAACTCCACCAAGTGGGTGCACCTGCTAGAAGACACGCTAGACTACCAGAGATTTTCATTCTTCTTCTACAGGAGGTTTGGATCTCCTAGGCCACCAGAGAGATTCTTCTTCTATGGGAGGTTTGGCTCTCCTAGACCACCAGAAAGAGTATGTAGCCATCGGATTATCTTCAAGATTCCTCTACTCACCTCGGGTTTCAGCCGTGATGATTCCAACACCTTTGGAAGCAGAATCTACAGGATGCTTAAGCCTGGCCTTAGCATTGATGATGAAGGCTTAACTCTAGCTTCAGAGGCACTGTTACAGCTCGTACCAAGTCCTACCGATCTTAAAGAAAGCATGGAAATGGGTTTCACTGAGAACTTGTCAAGTCTTGAAGGTTACATTGTCATAATGGTGGTGATGGGTAGACTGTCCAAACACACACATCTCTTGGATAGAAGACATCAATCTTCTGCAACTGATAAGATATTTCTGCTGGTACAAGGGACAGCTTACTGTCTTAAACCTTCAAGTGAGGCAAGAATCAATCCTACTGTCCCGGGAATTCGACTAAAAATGGCAATGGAGGAGCTGGTAATTATTGTATCTACTCTGAATCTACTGGTGGGGAAAGAAGTGTTACAAGTGGAGACAAATACCAGCTTGAACACCAGAGTCAACATCAAATCTAGGCAAGAAGAAGTGATGGTGAAAGAGAACAGCTTGCTCGACTTGAACTGTACTCGGGAGTGGTTGGGCACCATGAAACAACATTTTCTTCAGCATGACCTTGAGGACAAGGTCAGTTTTAATGGGGCCGGTATTGATAAGTGTGGAATGGTCTAGAAGGAGAGGAAAGAAATAAGGTAGGACAACAAGGATCGATGACTCAGCATAGGTTGTTGAGCAGAGAGAGAGAGCCTTAGTATTTATAGTTTACTGCTAGCTCTTTTGTTGATTATCAAGAAATCAATCATCAAGTTATTTGGAGAGGGGGAGACTCCCTTGTTCTCTCCTTGTAACAGTGGTGATTTGATCAATAAGAGTACTTATTATTTCTTTGATTCAGTGTTTACAAGTTCTATGATCAATACTCGTAACAACTATGATCAATACTCGTAACAGCGGTCTCCAACGGTTGTTTGTTATCTGTACGTTTACTAAAAGGAGCACAGAATAAGCCGCTTAAGATCAAATAAGAACACAGAGTAAATGAAACTTCACAATTTTGAGACCTTACGATGACGTGACCTTCTACTTTGTCCTCCCCTTGAGCACGTAAGTAACCATTGAACTTGGCAAGAAAATTACTTCCGGTCATGTTGTTGATTGCGATGTCAACATCATTAAAATCATGCCCCAGAATCTGGAAAAAATAGAGATAAGGCAAACATTAACTATTCTATACTTCCAGAAATTTCATGAGAGGATCCAATGTAAAAACCTGGAATCACTACTTAATTCACTGTCGACCTTCCCCAGAGAATCTGTCTTCACGTAATACACAAGAAAGGAAATTTTGGCAGTTGAAAGAGAGTACCTTATCGCGCACCAAGCCACCGGCGACGCGGAGTTTGGTTTGGGACTGAAATTGTGGACGGCACGGAGGAGCAGATCGAAAATTTCTTGTTCGTTCGCAGTCACATGGATCCATACTCTTAGCTCGACGCTCGTTATCGTCGCCTTTGTATTCGGAGATCAGCAACAATACATACCCAATCAATCTATTACGAAACGAAACACAACGACTGGCAGAATCAGGGTTAGGGAAGCGTCCTATGAGTATGAACCACGAAATCGTATCAACGTAACATACGGGGAGGTAGCAGCGACGAAAATTGACCGAAGACATGGTTACGTTTCAGAACTGATTTGGTAACATGCTGGTTAGTAAATAGTTTTGCTTTGAGAAAATGGCATGGAGGTTTGCCGTGCCGATGAGGGTGATATTCTGCTGTAGACTGATACGAAACGACTGGAGGCGAAAGGGTTGGCAATCGAATGAGATTAAGAAAGTTTTGAATCTCTTTATTTGGGATTTGAAGGTGAGCAAAAGTAGCTGGATTTGGAAGGTCGATTGTAAGTTGTAACGGAGGGTATGAGGACAGAGGGTGGAAGACGAAGGAGGCCGAATGAAAGAGAAGATGGAAGGGCAAATTTAGGGCTTTTGTGTCGATGTGGGCCCTCTCTCGGTTTTATTTTTTGGCCGAACAGATTTTCATTTATTTGGTGATACATGCCACTTTCTCTCCCTAATAACTTTGAATTAGGCCAATGTTTTCACTATTTTATGGGCTTTAAATGTTTGCTTCTCCTGGTGATAAAATAGACAAAGGCCCACCGTGTTTTAGAAAAAAAAGTGGTGACGTGGCTTCATATATGGAGAGTACAAGCTCTCATTATATAATAGATTTGTCTTTATTTATTTTCTCATTTTTAGTTCAAAATCATTATATTGATTTTATAATACTATTTATTTAAATTATTTTTGTTTTTGAATAAAATAATTTTATTTAGTTTTTAAATCTATACACTAAATTATTTATTTATTGGATTATATAGCATGGATATTTTTTTATTTTTTTATAATTACATATTTTGTATATTTTCTTTTATTTTTATATAAATATTGAGTTTATATGTTTATTTTCCTATTTTTGGTTTTCCTTACCTATATTTTTAAAAAAGGATGTTATAATGCATTAGATATATAGTGTGTAAAATATAATTACAGAAAAAATAACAATGTTGCAATCAATACTATTAAAATTGAAATATAAATAATAATATTAATAAATAAATTATTAGAAACATATATAATTAAAAATAATACAAATAGTAATAAATTATTATAAATTTCTAGAATAAAATAAATGTTAGATTAAAATGTAATATCAATATTTCTCACATATTTAAGATATTTTCTTGTAAAATATATAGTAAAACATTTAAATTTGGGTTTTGCTTTTTAAAAAACTTCATTTGGGTTTACATAGAGATTTTGAAACAAGTAGACCCGGTCCGTTTAGACCCGTTTATATGTAAGCCCATTTAGACTCACCCGTTTAAACCCAACAGAAGTAATTGATATCTATTTAAATCCGTTTAGGTTAATATTAACTTTCTAATTTTAATACAATATACTGAAAATTTAATTTGTTTCTGTATCTATATATTTTCTCTGATTGAATCTAGTATTTTCCAACTATTTAAGACAATTTTCCTTATGAACAATTATTTAGTAAACAATTTACTTTCTGGGTTTTGATTTTAAAAATGTATTTGATTTCACATAAAGATGTAAAAAGAGATATATCCTACCCGCTTAGGTCTATTTATGTTTAATACCCATTTAAATCCATCCGTTTAAACTCATCAGAATAAATACATGCCTACCTAAATCCGTTTAGGTGTGTTTATAAATTTTATTTTTGTTAAAAAAAGAGAAAATATAGAAAATTTTATTTGTGTTTAAATTTGTATATTTTCTCTATACAATTTTAGTCGAATTAAAACCAATACTTAGCAGCTATTTAAAACAATTTTTCTTCTTCTAAAAGTTATTTAGTAAAAATTTTATTTTTGGTTTTGATTTTTAAGATTTTTTTTTTGGTTTGCATACAAATGTTAAAATGAGCATGAATGGCTTATTTAGATTCATTTATATTTATACATATTTAAATTTTAATACCAAATATATAAAATTTAATTTTGTATATCTCTCCAAGGTGATGCCCTTAGTAGCCCACTCTCACTGTGATCTCCTATGCTTCGCCATTTCAAAGCCATTCTTACCATAGTAATAATCTTCGGTAGTCATGTGGGTGACATGGCACAGTATATATAAGATTCTTAACTTGTGTATAATTCATATTATATATAAGAAATCATGAAAACTCGATAGTTAGAACTGTTTTGTTGACGAATTGTACATAATGGATCCGGCACAAGGTTTTCATTTTCAAGCAAAAGAAGCTCTGAGATACATGGAAAAGGATAAAAAAAAAAGTGTTGCTGCTCTTTATCTCTGATCCATTTGGTCGCTATCCATTTCTCTCCTTTGGTCACCGGGCAGCTCCCATGAAGTGCGAAGTCTGCAGAAGCATTGCAACCATAGGCAAAGAGCTACTATTAGCATGAAGTAATTGAACCAGTTCGATCTAATCCAAGGAATTGGATACAAGAGAAGAAACATGAAAAATGGATTTGTTATACATGTTCAGACTTTGTTTACATGATCTATTGTTCCATTTGGAAACACCGAATAGAAAAAAAGACCCATATCCTTTCCAAGGCTTTACTTTTAGCCCGATACAGTGCTTGTAATCATATTTGATGCCCATATTAACATCGTTATGGCAATCAAGAGCGTTTAAATGAAGGAATCAAAACAAACAAAACCGTTCGAGTTATGTAAATATATGCACTTATGTATGGTAAATTGACCTCAAATGGAACATGGTTTCACCGCCTTCTTCTACATCAGATAAGTACAGTAGAAAGGAGGCAATCTGCATAAAAGCAAATAAGGTCTCAGGTTCTAAAGAAAGCTATAGAAATGACAGATAAAAGAATTTTACCCTTTCGCTTGTTTGTGGTCCGTATTTTGATGGGTTGAAAACATCATAGTGGGAGTCATATTTTTGGCCAAGTTCATACCGTAAAATATTGAATGCCTACCAAAGAAAAACTCTTTAGGAAACTCACCGTTCTTTAGAAACATGTTGATACTAAAAGATATAGATTTTCAAAAATTTGGATCCAAATATTCCCATGTTACTCTTAAATTCAGCATGATACATGGCAGTTTGCAAGATTTTGCAATCTCCAAAAAAAAATACAACTAAAGGAGTGGATAAGCACTCAACCAGTGTTTTTAAAACCGGATCGACCCGGCCGTTAAACCGAATTGAACCAACGGAAGCATATCTGTTTGGGTTGATTATAAAACCCAATATTAGTTGAGCCGATTAAAAAAATGGAATGGACCGCCAAAAAAAATAAAAACCAGCGACCCATTGAATCGTCTCAAACCAGATTTTATAAAAAAAAACATTACTTTATATTTTGTTAATTGTTTTATCTTTTCTAAACAATCAAATAAAACTATATTAGTTTTGAATATTTATTAAAATATAAGATTAAATGTTTTACTATAATTTATCTCTTCTCTCAATGGACGAATAACCTAGAAAATAAAACTATGTATCTAAGATACATGATGTGTATGTTGGTGAACAATATGTCTTGAAGATAAATTATTCATTTATTGGGTTTCAGAAAGTCTGTTGGCCTAGGTCTCAACATATTTTAAATAATGCTGGAACGTTGTTGATTTTACATTTAAAATTTTGAAGAATTTTTAATAATTGTTACACATTTTAAAAAATCATGATTATTGAAATTTCTTATTTGATACTTTGAAGTTAATAACATATCATATATATTATTTTTAAATTATCATCAAACCTGATTGAACCCGTTCGAATCTAGTCGGACATATTAACCCATGACCCAAAAGTTTCATCGATTCAGTCGCCGGTCCGGTTTTAAAAACATTTCACTCAACCAAAGGTTACTCAGTGACATCAATAAATGCTTATTGCTGCTATAATTGTGAATCAAACTAAAGATTTTAAGATTAGTCGTTACGATCGACATAATTCTGGCTAGATATGAAAATGAATGAGTTGTGAGAAACTAAGGCTCTAAATGGTGACCAATGGAATGAGGAGGAACAATGAATTCTCTTTATTCTTTAAAAAACACACCATTTACAAGTAATTTTTTTACACATAATTCCTTCTCATTCTTTCTTTCGTAGAGAACTAAAGAGCAAAACTATTCCTCATCAAATTTGGGAAGGAACAAAAATTTCTATTATTTTATTCCTCTTCGTTCTTTTCCTACTCATTCCCATTGTTCTTCAAATAGTCACCATTTAGAGCCTAAGTATTGTTTAATTGCTCATCGAAATTGTATATATAGATCATGAATGAATTTAGTTAGAAGATTTATAAGATTTTTACAATATTTTCGGGTAGAGTAAGAATGTTAAGCCGTAGAAGTTCTTTGGGAAAAATAGTTAAAAAGCTTGTTGCACACGTTTTTTTAGCGAGAAATATGGTAGTATCGAAAGATTTGATTTGTTCTAAGAATTATCAATCCTTAGGTTATAAGGAATATTCGAATTTATTAAGGAATAACAAATTTATTGGCGAAATTTTAAATCTGTTAGCTTTATATCATATCTTCTTAGTTATACTTATAAGGAATATCTAAATTTTATTATAGTAATGGGATTTTAAAAATAGAATGGAGTTAGTTATAGAATACCCGAATTGCATTATTTGGCGGCATTAAAAATAGGATGTTTAGATTATGAGAGATTTTAGGTAGGTAGTTATTATTGTTATTAAAATTCGAATTTTAATTTTGTAGAAATAAAAAATTTGTCGTTAGTTTCAATTTTTTTTAAAGAATGTTTTTTTTTTTTTTTTGTCAACAGATTAAACATTCATGGGCCGCGTTCAAATATTACAAGTGGGCCAAGGCCCAAACAGAATTTAAAAAAATTGGTCCGAATGCGAAGGGATAAGGTCGACACACGGAAGAAGCAACCACGTGTCAGCTCCAGCGTTAAGCCGGCATGCATCATCGGCACCGCTTGTTGAAGAACCGCCGGGAAGCTGTAAATCCACGGGGAGGACACCGCGACGAAGCCCACCGGTCCAAACACCGATTCTGCCATGTTCCACTTGCCGATCTAAGCCTCCCAGAGAGAGCCAGCCAAACACCTGCATGAAAGAACCGTTGAAGAGAGTTTACAGAAGATCACCGGAGCAAGGAGACGCCGCCGCCGTCGGGAGAAAACTAACGACTGAATCCACGATTCGCTTAACCTCAAAGCCGTGGCACGACCGCGATATCAGTTCCTGCAAACCGAAGAACAAAAGCAAATCTCCACAACACGCAAATCAAAGTGGGATAGCTCGTAAACAGAGAAAGGAGACTAGACCGAAAGCCTCGCAACACGCAAGGCACCGGGCATAAACCCGGATGATTCCGATTAGTCGGAGAAGGTGGCAGCCATAGAAAGCAATCTGAGTTTATTCGAATCGAAGCCTAAGAGAAAGCAACGATCGGAACAAAAGAAACATAATCACAAAACACAAGCCGATTCAAGAGCAGAAACAAAACATGAAACCCAATCGGCGAAGCAAAAATGCGATTAGGGAAAAAGATGTTGTTCTCAACAGATAGAGGTGAGGAACCAGAACAAAATCAGAAAAAAACCTAACGCTATGGACATAGGAAGGTGAAATCGGAAAGTCCGATTCACCGAAATCGTCTCTCTCTCTGAAAGATGGGAGTGAGAGAAGAGAGAGAGAAAACTAAGTTTGTTATACTTGATTGTATTTTAAAGAATGTTAGAGCATGTACATTGGTGTTATCCCCTTGAGGTTCTTTAAAAAAATTATTATTATTTTAATTTTTTTTTTTTTTGCAGATGAAAAAAAAAAAATAAAAAAAGAACCAATGAGGATGCGCCACGTCACGTGAATAGTTAAGAGACGGGTTCTTAACTAAGGATTTTAAGAACCTGACTCTTAACTATTCACGTGGGGCCCACAAATATTTTATAATTTTTTTACTTAAGAAACTCTCCTAAGAAACCCCAATAAGGGTGGTCTTATGTTCTTAGTGAAATTAAAAAATAAAATAAAATAATCAGTGGCATAGTTTGTAAATAAATCAAATAGAATAGGCAAATTTAATTTTGTACTTCTGCTTTAAGGATTGTTTTTTTTTTTTTTTTTTGCTAAACTTTGGTGCATTAATATTAAAAGAAGCAAGAGTTACATAAGTTACAAATGCAAACTCTAGAAAAATTTCAAAACTTCAACTTAGCCCCGAGAGATGCCGAAGCCCAATCGCAAGCAAGTTGAAGTTTGAAATCAGTAGGAAAGCCAAAAGGTAAGAACCATAAAGCAAGATAAAGCAAGGAATGGTAGGGCACAACACAAGGCAAATAGAAACTTGGTGCAAAGCCAGAGGCTTTAGCAGAATCAGATGAATAGAACCGATGGAGAAACCATGGTAGTGGGCTCGCTGGTTTAGTAACTGGAGAAAGGATAAGGCCCAAAGGCCTATCTGAATAGAAGAAGAGCAAATTGGGTTACTGATAGATTGGGCTGCACTGATCCAAGCATAAGCCCAATCGTCCAACCTTCCAAACACTGACCGAAGAAAGAAGAGCCAGAGTACGACGATTCGATCAAAATCAATCGAGAGAGAACCAAAGCATCATGATCGAGCTAGCTTTAGTAGGATCATGCTCCCGCATGGAATTGATTTTGTTCTTGATCAAACCTTCAATTACCTTGATCACGGAGTCCACTGACCTGAAAATTTTCCGATGAAGCCGATTGTTTCGCTCCCTCCAGCCTTCATAAATCACTGATTGCCAAGCAAGAAGGATAAGAAATCTCATCTGAGTAGAAACATTCAAATTGATGAGCATCTGAGTAGTGTCCCCCCATTCATCAGTGGTCAGCGTTAGTCGAAGCTTTGTAGCCATGTGATGCCAGATCGAACGCAAGTAAGGACATTTGAAGAAGAGATGATTTCGAGATTCAGGGTCAGCATTGCAAAGTAGACAAGCAGCGTCAGACTGGATTCCCCAAGAGATAAGCCGGTCTCGGGTCGGGCAACGATTTTGAATGAACAGCCAAGCAAGCATTTTCTGCTTTGGAATTCCTTGCCTGAACCAGACAATTTTACTCCAGGGTACTTGATTCCTCCTATCTCTTAAGTCGTCATAGGTTTGACTGGCCACAAACTTATTTGAATGCTGAGCAAGTCGATTTGCATAAGTCCAAACGGCTTTATCTTCCTCCTCCTCCACAAGAGTAATGGTTGTGAGTTCAATTTGGATTTGTTCCATCTGAGGAGATCTAGCAGGCCCAATATTCCAAGCATGATCCAGCCAGAGAGAAGATAGGGAAGCATCAAGGGGGATTCCCGCTTTAAGGATCAATACTATTAAAAAATTGGAGTTTGGCCATGGTACATAAATGTTGTTTCCGAAATTTGCCCTTGATTTTATTAGGAATTGTATCATTCATTAAGGGTAAAACTGTAAAACAATTTATATTTGATTTATTCATAATATCTTATAATATCTTTTGTTTTCCTTTTTCTATCATAATCATATCTAACAAAAATCTTTTTCAAAAATTTAGTAAAATAATAATTAATTTCGAAATTAATATTAAAATAAATATTATAAATTATTCTTAACTAAAATTTAACTTAAAGAAATAAAATCAAGCATAATTAAGTTATTAAAATAAATATTATATATATTCTACAATTTATTATTTAATTCAAAATATATTTATAATATATTCTAATATCTTCTTTATTTTTGTTTCAAAAATATATATATATATATATATATATATATATACATATTACGATTGATGTTTTTACGATTGCACTTTTTAGCGGGTTCTTCCATCAAATTGCAAAATATTTAAATATTGAATAGGTTGAAATATAAATGAGCCAATTTCGATTATAAATTTTCTTTAAAAAATCTACGCATTAGTTTAATATATATATATATATATATATATATATTAAATAATTTCAGTTGATATATTTTAAACTTAATAAATATATATATATATATACATATTACGATTGATGTTTTTACGATTGCACTTTTTAGCGGGTTCTTCCATCAAATTGCAAAATATTTAAATATTGAATGGGTTGAAAAATAAATTAGCCAATTTCGATTATAAATTTTCTTTAAAAAATCTACGCATTAGTTTAATATATATATATATATATATATATATTAAATAATTTCAGTTGATATATTTTAAACTTAATAAAAATATTAAAATTATTCCATATTTATATTATTCAAATATTTGAGGCGTTAAATTATACTTTATGTTTGAATGCAGTTTTTAACTGGTTGTTCAATAAAATTTGAAAATTATATATACCATTACAACATGTGTTAAATATATATATATATATATAAACGGATTGTTTTGTTTCTACTTTCGTAAATATTTAATTATTAAATATAAAACATAATAATTTTTTATAATTATTTATTGTTATATAACATAATATTTAGATAAATGCAATAAAATTAAACTTATACCACATAAATTTTACAATAGTTGTTTTCACACACAAATATATATATATATATATAAACTTATACCACATAACTTTTACAATGGTTGTTTTCACACACACACACACATATATATATATATATTCAAATCATGATCTTACGATAAAACACGGATTAAAATATATAATGTGAAATCGTTATTTTAGTATCTCTTCCCAAATAACACACAATTCATTTTTAAAATAATCTAAATTATTAACTCATTTTTTATAATACGGGTTAAACAATTATAATCAAAATTAGATTACGTAATTAAAAATCTAAATTACTATGAACAAAATAAACAAAAAAATTAAAATTTATAAAGAAAATAAATCCGCGCTTTCTAAGCGCGGGTCAAAATCTAGTTGTTCTTAAAAAAAGCACCCAAGAAAATATGTGACCGGCTTTGGATTTGTGGTAGATTTGAATAAAGAGATAACTAATTTAGTTGTGCTGTATTGTAACCCAGTTTTAAAACAAATTCTTCAAAACGTAATGTGTTGTAACTTGTAACTATAATATAGAAACTAATGATATATATAACCATCATGAGTAATAACAGAAATGGAACCTAAAAAGCCTTTGAGAGGCCCAAGACTCTTTTCTCTCTGGAAACTAGGGTTAGCCGTTTTTCTTCCTTTCGTTGTCGGAGGCTTCGCCACCGTCTGACGGCTCCGTCGGCGGCTGTGTGAGGTCTCCTTTCGATTCTTGTTCCTTCAATCGAAGCCGGGAAGGTGTGATGGGTCGGGAGATGTCTCGATTTCTTTAGATTGGCGATGTGCGGTGGGGAAGGCTATCTCGTCGAAGCGTACGGCGGTGGAACAGATTTACCTTGAAGACCTTGGTAAGTCGTCAGATGTGGGCCGTGAGAGGACAGCGGTATCCAAAGATGGCGCGGAGGCTAGAGGTGGTCGGTTTTTTCAACGTGTGCAGCGGAAGTCGGCGAGCTGGTTCGGTGGTGAGCATCGCGTGTTGAAGAGGATCCACGGCGATGCTTGGTGAGGTCGTCGCGGAGCTCCGGAGCATCAGAAGGTGGTGGTGCTTGGAGAGATTGTCGCCTGACAGTGTTCTGCGGCTCCTCTGAAATCAATCCAGGTAAGTTGACGACGGAGGTTAACAGGAAAGTCTAGAGTCGGGAGGGAGATCCGGAAAGGGTGGCGGTCAGAGATCTCCGATTCGTCGGGGGTTCGCCGGTTCGGTCCGTGGGTTTCTGCAGGTTGGGCGCCAGAGTCGTCGGGAGGCGGGAGGAGGGGATCAGGCGCCTCCGGGTTTCGAGTTGGGCGCTGGGGTCGGGTCCCCGGTGTTCCGGTGAGAAGCTTGGTTGATAGCCGCAAATTTTCCCGGCTCAAACCCGCCGGCGGCGAAGGAAGAGACCGGGAAAGGATGTTAAAGAAATCGTCAACCCTAACCGGGTTTCAACTCCGGTTTGGGATTTTGTTAATTTCAATTTGGTTTGGTTTTTTACTCCCGGTTTATGATTGCATTGTAATTCTCGGTTATTTGCTGAACCAGTAGGTTATTATATATAAATATAATATTAAAAAAAAAAAAAAAAAAATAACAGAAATGATCTTCATTAACTTTAACGAGGCTGTACACTGAGTGTACAACCATTGTGTAACTTGTGTTATTTACATCAGAATGTATATACACTAATAGTAACAGTTTAGAGGTTCGTTTAGTAAACACTAATTGAGTTGTTTATAAGATGTTTTCGTTGAATATATTAAGAATAATGGACTTTGATTATGAATAATTTGATTGCTATTTAGAAAATAGGAACTGAACATCTTTCAAAACAAAATACATAAACCCTAAAGATTAAAACGCTCAACTTTCCCAACATTTACATTCACCAAAGCCCAACATACATAACCAACAAAACATAAAAATGGTGAATGGAGATCATTTCGACAACAGACTAAGCTTTCTTGGGAGATTTTTTCGGTGACTTGGAGGCAGTTTCCTCGGTCGACTTAGCAGACTTCTTAGGTAGAAGAACAGAGTTTATGTTGGGCAAGACACCACCGTGAGCGATTGTGACTCCGCTAAGAAGTTTCCCTAACTCTTCATCGTTCCTGATTGCAAGAAGAAGATGCCTTGGAATGATTCTCGATTTCTTGTTGTCCCTCGCAGCGTTGCCAGCCAGCTCCATGATATTCATGCATTTTCATGCATTTATTCATATGTTAAATTCTTGTTTTAGTCTCATTTTCCTTTCATTCTTCATTCTTTTCTTGTTCTTTGTTGCATTTAGAGTCTAAGTGCATTTAGAGTTAGGATTTGCATAATTTGTTGTTCTTGGGAGTGTTTTCTTATGCTTTGTAGGTTCTTGGAGTTGCTAAGGAGGTTTGGAAGAGTTTGGAGTCCAAATGAGTGATTGCAAGTGAAATGGTGATGAAGGACCAAACTGGTGAGCTTGAAAGATGGAGCAAAATGAAGCCTTTCCGTGCATATTTAGCTTATGGAGCATCTAATAGAAGTTGTAGGCAATTGAGTTAGCTTTCCAATGGAGTTGGTTTCGAGTCATTTGGAGCCGTAGTCGAGAAGTTATGGCCGTTTTACCAGCTCGCGGTTTGTGTTGCGGGCAAGGCGAAGACCGCGAGACATAGGAGAAACAAAGCCGGTTTTGCTTGCGGTTTAGCTCGCGGTTTGCCTTGCGGTTTGGACCAATCCCAGTTGACAAAAATTACCAAAATGCCATTGCGAGACTCCCTTGTATAAATACTCTTTTATGAGTTTCTAAAACCCTAAGCTACCTAAGCCTTAGTTTTGTTTTAGGATTTGAATCTTGTAATCTTTGATTTGGAGTTTAATTTAAGTATTTCTTTATATCTTCTTAATCTTTTCTCTTAATCTCTCTTTAATCTTGTTATCTCATACTATCTTTATGGATTTTGTGGGAACAATGAAGATTAGAGAGTAGAACTTTTGGGTTTTGTGGATGAGGTTGATTTAGATGGTTTATGTGATGATTAGTGATGTTTAGGACTTATTTATGAATGATCCTTCTCTAATTAGTTGATCTCTATGCTAGGTTGCAAGGAATTGTTGAATCTAGATGCTAGGCTTTTTCATGCCCGAAAGGTGTTCGATGAAATGCTTGAATGAACTTTTTAGAGGATTTTCATATCTTAGCCTAAGAGATTAGTTGTCTAAGGTGATTATTGGTAATGAGAACTTGAAATTAATGCTTGCTTGATTCTTAATCACAAATGATAATTTGATCTTGATTAGGGATTAGTCAAAGGGATTAGTGCCAAGAAATTGGATTAGTCAATTGTTAGTGTTCCTAGCTTGGGATTTGCTTCTTGATTGATTGTTTAGGCATCCTTGTTAGCTCTAGATGGTTCTAATCATTGACCTTAGCCCATAAGCCTTGTCTTCTTTATTTGATTATCCTTGTTTTATCTTGATTAGTGATCTCTTGCTTTATTGATTGTTTAGTCTTTGTTAATTTGCTTAGAATGGTTATGATCTCAGTTTGAACTAGTATAACTTGGCTTTTAAGGTTGGGTGAATTCTTTTTGGTCTTTTTCACTCCCAAATTGGTTCGATATCTCAAGACTACGCGATCAGCTTGAGGGATTGATACCTCGGGAATTAGATTAAATTCCTGTTATCAATTTGGCGCCGTTGCCAATTGGGTTTAGCAATAGTCACTAGGATTTTTCTTCTACTTTAGACTAAGCTTTTATTTTGTTTTTGTTTGTGTGGTTACTAACTCTCTTTCAAGTGTTTGTTCTTTTTGCAAGGTGCAAATCACAAGGAAGAGAGCATGGCTTCGGAGATAGCTTCTATGTTGAGGGCTATGTTGGAAGCTCAAGAAAGAGAGATGGCTTGGAACCCTACAAGTCATCATGGATTTGAAAGCACATCCACTTATCAAGGTGATCTTCCAAATGAGTACTCCTCTCATGAGTACCAATATGGATATGGTGATGGATACCAATCTTGGAACATGGAGCATGAGCATGAAGCTACTCACTCTTCTCAAATCTCTTATGATGAAGAACTTCTCAGCATGGCAAGGTTGGCATTGGAAGGACAAGAGAGGTACAATGAGAGCTTAAGAATGATCAATGATGATTTTGTCCATTTGCCTCAAGATGCAAGTATTGTTGAGCCAACACATGAGGAGAATGCTCAAGTCCAAGATGAACTCTTGAAAGAAGCCTACTCTTCCCAATCATGTGATGAAGAGCTTCTTAACTTGGCAAGGTTGGCATTGGAAGGGCAAGAGAGGTACAATGAAAGCTTAAGAATGATCAACAATGATTTTGTCCATTTGCCTCAAGATGCAAGTATTGTTGAGCCAACACATGAGGAGAATGCTCCAGTCCAAGATGAGTTCTTGAAAGAAGCTGAAGAGACTATCAAGGAATTTGAAATGCTTTTTGGTTGCACTATTGGTGAAGACCTTGTGATAAGGTATGAAGATGAGGATGATGAAGAGACATTTATGGGTCATTCAACCAATAGCAACAATGAAGGAGTAAGAGAAGTTGTGAGCGATGAGGAAGAACCTTATGAAGATGGGTTGGTTGTTGAGTGCAAGGAGATAAAAGAAGAGAGCACACAAGATGAGCCCTCAATCATTGAAGAGGAACCAAAGCAACCAAATCCCAAGCAAGAGATAATTGGAGAAAATCTTATGGAGAACCAAGATGGTCCCAATGAAGAATCCTTCAAGGAGGATGAAGAAGATGGATCTCCAATGGCTCAACCCCCTCACAAGCTTCTTGGTATAGTCTCTACCACACCATTGAGCATTCATGATCCAAGGAAGATCCCTTTTGAAGAGATAAGGATGAAAGAGTTTAGGGGGTGGTTCTATGATGAGTATGATCCCGGTGATACAAACTCATGCCACATCCCTAACCAAAAAAGAGTGAAGGGATAGTCAAGCTTAGTGACTTAAAACAAGCTCTCTTGGGAGGAATTCCCATGTCTATCATTTTTGAGGAGCTTTTGGGTAAATGCAAAGAAGAAGGGAATGAGTTTTGGGTGCAAAGGGAATTCAATGCTAAATCAAAGGATGAGAAGCCTATGCAATGGTCTAAGTTTGGGGGAAGCCTCATGCCAAATCAAAGATGCCTCCACCTCCCATTCCTCCTCTCCATCCCACTCTCCAAGTAACACTCCAACTTTTGTCCTTTTGATTTTGCATTTTTGATTTACTCTTTGGTCTCTTTCCATTGCTTCTTTCACACAAGGGACTGTGTGATTTAAGTTTGGGGGAGGAGACTAGTCGCTAATAATGTGTTTTGTGTTCTTATCTTTCTTTCTTGCATATTGAGTTTCATTTCATGCATATAAGGCATAGAAAACCATAAAAATTTGAAAAATTTTCACAAAAAAAAAGCATATAGTTGAGTCTAGAAGTCATTTAGGATTGTTTTCATTAATGTTTGAGAGCTAAAGCTTGTGTTCCTTATAAAAGAAAAAAAAATGTTTGAGCATGTGGTTATTGGATGCATCTTGTGAACTTGAAATTAAGGAAGAACCCTTCTTGGATCTCATGCATTATTGTTCACTTCTTGGTTGAAACATGTTGTGATTTGAATCATTCCCTATCTATTAGAACTCTTAATATTGACTTGAATTATCATGTTGTGCAATGAAAGATGAACTAATGGATACTTGATACATACTTGGACTATCTTCTCCATTTCTACCACTCTCTTGTTAGTCCAAGTAGATTTCCCCACCTTGAACCAAGCTTTCCTTCAAGCCTAAACACTCTAGTGAGAGATGAGAGGCCTTTTTCTTGAATAAACTAGGCAAAAAGTGTTGAGTTTGGAACGACAAGGATAGGTCTTCATTGTAGAGCTAGCCTTACATCATTGGGCTATGCATAGGATAGGAAAGAAGTTTGGGGGAATTGGGAAGAAAAGAAAAAAAAGGGAATGAGGAAAGGATTGAGAAAAGAAAGAGGGGATTGGAAAAGAAAAAGAAAAGTTGATAGCTCTAAGTGTTTATGAAAGATAAGTCTCAAGTTTTAAAGAGAGAAAAGAAGCCAAAGTTGGCTCAAGCATCAAAAGAAAAAAAGAAAAGAGGCTAGTGAAAAGAAAAGAAAGAGCTAAGAGCAAAGAAAAGAAATCCTCTAAGTGTTTATAGAAGAAAGAAGTGATCAAAGTTGGGATAAGAAGGCAAAAATGCCTTAAGAAAAGGGTAGCTTAGGAAGGGAATCTTGGGTTTAGAAGAAGAGTTAAGATCATCATAGGGATTTGGGTAGAATGAGAATCTATCCTTGTATGCATAAGTTGTTTCTTACTCTTAGCATTTTGCTATAGTTCATTCCTTTCTTGAGAGATCCTTTGTTTTTGAAACCCACACTTCATTTGAGATCACTTTTATCTCAAGACCTTTAACCCTTAGCCAAATGTGTTCATTTGATTTGCACAATCATGATCCACCATTGCTTAATGAATGTTAAAGGGAATGAGGATAGGAATTCATGTGTAGGTTGGGGCTTGAACTTGATGCATGTGTTGATGGGAATGGCTAACTCTTTTGAAGTAGAGTAAACTTGATTGTAGCTCTTAATTGCTTGTATTAACTTTGTTTCCACTTATGCTTAACAATTGATTTTGAAAGCTTTGAACTCTCTCTTTCAAACCTTTCTCCCAATTTGCTTTGATGGTCTTACGCTTGCTTGTGGACAAGCAAGGTTTAAGTTTGGGGGAATTGATATTCATGCATTTTCATGCATTTATTCATATGTTAAATTCTTGTTTTAGTCTCATTTTCCTTTCATTCTTCATTCTTTTCTTGTTCTTTGTTGCATTTAGAGTCTAAGTGCATTTAGAGTTAGGATTTGCATAATTTGTTGTTCTTGGGAGTGTTTTCTTATGCTTTGTAGGTTCTTGGAGTTGCTAAGGAGGTTTGGAAGAGTTTGGAGTCCAAATGAGTGATTGCAAGTGAAATGGTGATGAAGGACCAAACTGGTGAGCTTGAAAGATGGAGCAAAATGAAGCCTTTCCGTGCATATTTAGCTTATGGAGCATCTAATAGAAGTTGTAGGCAATTGAGTTAGCTTTCCAATGGAGTTGGTTTCGAGTCATTTGGAGCCGTAGTCGAGAAGTTATGGCCGTTTTACCAGCTCGCGGTTTGTGTTGCGGGCAAGGCGAAGACCGCGAGACATAGGAGAAACAAAGCCGGTTTTGCTTGCGGTTTAGCTCGCGGTTTGCCTTGCGGTTTGGACCAATCCCAGTTGACAAAAATTACCAAAATGCCATTGCGAGACTCCCTTGTATAAATACTCTTTTATGAGTTTCTAAAACCCTAAGCTACCTAAGCCTTAGTTTTGTTTTAGGATTTGAATCTTGTAATCTTTGATTTGGAGTTTAATTTAAGTATTTCTTTATATCTTCTTAATCTTTTCTCTTAATCTCTCTTTAATCTTGTTATCTCATACTATCTTTATGGATTTTGTGGGAACAATGAAGATTAGAGAGTAGAACTTTTGGGTTTTGTGGATGAGGTTGATTTAGATGGTTTATGTGATGATTAGTGATGTTTAGGACTTATTTATGAATGATCCTTCTCTAATTAGTTGATCTCTATGCTAGGTTGCAAGGAATTGTTGAATCTAGATGCTAGGCTTTTTCATGCCCGAAAGGTGTTCGATGAAATGCTTGAATGAACTTTTTAGAGGATTTTCATATCTTAGCCTAAGAGATTAGTTGTCTAAGGTGATTATTGGTAATGAGAACTTGAAATTAATGCTTGCTTGATTCTTAATCACAAATGATAATTTGATCTTGATTAGGGATTAGTCAAAGGGATTAGTGCCAAGAAATTGGATTAGTCTAATGATTAGTGTTCTTAGCCTAAGGATTAGCTTTGTTAAAAGGTATTTGATGGATATTAATGCATGCTTGTCTTTTAATTTGCAAATGAGAATTGAATAATTGAATGATTGGCATAGGAGTTATGAACATGAGAATGTGATTAGCTTAATTATGATCATATCCTTGTTTAGCATTGTTTGATTGATTGAAGCATCATTGATTGTCTCTAGACCATTTAGTCTCCATAACCTCATCCTAGGACCCTTCTTTAATCTTGTTTAGTTCTTTTATTTGCTTTATTGCTTTCTTGTTTGTTTAGGATTGTTAGTTAAACCCTCTTTTATCTATTTGGCTTAGCTTAAGAAGTTTAATGTATTCTTAGTGCCCTATTCTCTACCCATTTGGATTGATACCTCAAGTATTACAACAACATTAGTGATTTTGAGGAATTGATAGAGTCAAGAACCGAAAAATCTACTTATCACTCCAGAACCTGAAACAAAATATTTTCGGATCAGAAAATGATCTTGGCTATTAACAAATCAGATCTGAATGAAGAAAACTGAGAAACTTACTTCAGCGGCGAGGTACTCGAGAACGGCGGCCATGTAAACCGGAGCTCCACCACCGAGTCTCTGGGCGTATCGTCCTTTCTTAAGGAAACGAGTGATTCTCCCCACTGGAAATTGGAGACCGGCTTTGGTCGATTTGGAAACAGATTTGGTCTTTGGGCCACCGGCTTTCCTTCCTCCGAAACCCTTCTTCACTTTTCCGGTGGTTTCCATTGCTCAGAATAAAGATTAACTCTAGTCGGAAGATTGCAGAGACTGTTGCGGAATGAGATTTGTAATTTGTCATTAGCGGCCTTTGGTGTGATTTATAAGTGAAATGGAAAAACGAAGGAGATATGTTGTATCCATAGCCGTTGGATTCAGTCCTATCAAACGGTGTAAAATCAATTAAGTGCGATCCTCGTCTCTGTGTATTAGCCAATGAGAAACGGTATCTGTTTAGGTGACGGCACAAGTTTTTTTTCTACGTTTTGATATTTTAATACTCCTTATTATTATTATTATTTTTTTTTTTTTTTTTGCAATTTGCACTAGCAAAGCAATAGCTATTTATTTGCTAATAAGTGTAAACCAGTACATATGCTTTTACTAAGGCTGTGATTGGTATTTACCCAACGAGATTTAGAGGAAAAATAAAAGAGGGAGAGAGAGGGAAAAGAAAAGTGGGAGAGAGAGGGAAAGTTTCCCACTACAATTTTCAAGTGGGAAAATATTACTGTTTTTGTGATTGTTTCCCTGTTTTGGATGGGAAAATAATTCCACTAAAATATACCTGATTGGTATAAAAGCAACGAGATTGAGAGGGATAATTTTCCCGTTGGTTCCCATCCCTCTATTTATTACAACCAATCACAGCTTAAATCTTATTTTAATATTGATTGGTTTACATTTTGGTACGTTATTGAGGGATATTTGGAAGGGATTTTTTAAAAAAATTCCGACAAATCAAATATATTAATATTATTAAAAATTTACAAGATACATATACAAATTTAATACAGCTGTTAATTCAAGTATATAAAATTGAAATAATTTTAATAAAGAAGTG
The DNA here is from genome assembly GCA_030180135.1 of Orychophragmus violaceus. Lineage (NCBI taxonomy): Eukaryota > Viridiplantae > Streptophyta > Magnoliopsida > Brassicales > Brassicaceae > Orychophragmus > Orychophragmus violaceus. The sequence continues at coordinate 13,772,335 of CM058238.1, read as the reverse complement.
GAAAGTAATCATGTCTTTCTTACGAAAACCTTATAGACTAACAAAAATTTATGTTATGTCTCTCCTGCACACATTTTTTATGGCTATCAAAAATTGTTGTTCAAACTTCAAAATGCTCGTATCATTACTTTAACTAGTAGATGTAAATTCAATGTTGTGTGAAAATGATTATGAATCTTATCGTTTCATTGAAACCAATATACTTGATGCTTCCGACAGTATTCCTTTGAAAACCATGCCCCAATCCGATCTCTAAATTTTGATTTCTTCGGTTAGCTTGATTAATTACTCCATTAATTTGGGATCAGTAACCCAAGTGAAAACTCCATACCAATATCTAGTTGGACATTCACCAGTTGATAACCTAAATTCCCTTCTCGTCTATTTTTAAATTTGTAGAAATTGGACATGCCGTTGATGACGAGTAACCATCCTTCGGTTGATGAGCGAGAGATTGATAGCACATTGTTGTTGTAAGAATATATTATTTTGCAGTATTTAGTGATTCATCAAATTGACATTGCAATTTGTCAATAGATTCATTGTGCTTTTCAATATGCCATAGCCTTTTTTCTCGACCTCAGATCCAAAAGTGAAGAGACTCTCCAAATATGAGAAAATCTGATTCATAAAAAAATATGAATTTGGGTATGGATTGAAAAGGAGGACTCAGACATGAACCAACAAAGACCATGAGAAGAAATCTTGAACGGAATAAAACCGACACAACTGCTTCTAGATAGTCGCTGGAATTTGGCTGGAAAAATACTCTCTTGGAGGGAGAGACATGAGGAAAAAACAATGAAAATGGTTCATGGAAGCAATCAGTGATAATTACTAGTCAATGCTTTTTATTCTAAGAAACTATAAAACCTAAGAACAAAAGGGAAAGGAAATTGTAAAAGTATTTTTGAAAGTTTTGGAACTAAAGGATTTTAAAAGTTTTATTTTCATAAAAATTATAGATACAATATGGAATGATTGTAGATTTACCATGCAAATTAGACTAGTTTTTATTTTGTTTTGATACGAGCTAACAGAAGTTTCCAAATAATAGCCAAAAACCTTTCCACATAGTATTAGTCAAAACTAGTCAGTGATTTAAATCTCAAAACTATAGAAAGGAAATTTTGCTCTTAAAAGTCCTGAAGATTGCCATTTTGAAAACGAAAAGCTGGAGAGAATCTAAACAAAATGATAAGAGGAAGGACCAAAGACAAAATATGATTTGGGAGGCTCTCGACCTTTTTCTGGACACCCAAATCTTGATATGTCAAACCAACGTTGCATGGATCAATCATGGATCTATCAATAATGATTTCGGGTGGTACTATAGGAAACATATAGAAACGAAGATTTCTTGAAGGCAAGAGGTCGTCGAAGCCTATCGACACTCCGTGCCGATATGGACATGCTTTTATGGGTTATGTTGTGTCTCTAAGATAGATGCATTTCAAAGATAAATAATTATTTTAATGTTAAAAAATTATACACTCACTCGCTTAATTTTGGAGTGTGAGATACAAATGAGGGTAAAATCGAATTTCACAAATTATAACAGTAAAAAAGTGTCACCCGATTAATTACAAACTCAAAAGTGTTAGTTTTGTAAATGCTATACAATAAAATGTTAGTTTTGTCATAAATCCCTTCATTTTATTCTTTCCTTATAAGAGCATCTCTAAAAAAAACATTTCATTTTTGAGATTTCATAAACTTAAATTTGAAGTTTTAATGTGATGATCTCTAAAATAACCTTTAAATTTAAAATTTTATAGATTTAATGTTTTGCATTAAAATCTTTACTATTAATACTAATTAAGTTGTATTAAATCACTATAAACATACATTAAAATATTATAGAAATATTAGTTCATAAATATTACACTAAAATATTTAAATACATATAATAATAATAAAAAATCAAATTGGAATCTTAATTTATAACTAAATTTTTTAATCATTCAATAAAATTTATGTTCATTATTCTCTCAAATATGATTAATCAATGCATTTCAAAGTGATAAATGAGTCTCTTATTTTTTTATCTGAAATTACGAAATAAAAAGTGTTGAAATTAGACATTTTCATAAAATATAAAACTATTAAAGAACTAAAACTAATAAAATTTATAATTATAAGGATTAAAATATAAAGAAAATGAAACTTCAAATTTAAAATTTTATATAGTGAAACCTCAAATTAAAGTTCAATATCTTTTGTAAAATTACGCACTAACTAATTTTTGAATGTTCAATCAAAAAGTATCTTGCAGGCTTTTTTACTTTACATCTGATTTGAGTTAATTTTATTCCATTAACTTTCATGGCAAAAAATTACCAAAGATGTGGTGGTCTAATAAGTATTAACTAGATTTTGATCCGCGTTTTCAGAACGCGGATATATTTTTCTTTACAATTTTAAAATTTTATCTATTTTGTTGTTAGTAATTTTTTATTTATTCATGCAATATAATTTTATTTATAATTGTTTAACCCATATTATAAAACGTGAGTTAATAATTTAGGTTTAAAAAATGAATTTTGTATTATTTGGGAGGAGATATCGTAAAGATAAAGAGATTATAATAACGATTCACATTATAAGTTCTAATATGAGTTGTATTATATAAAATAATATATATATATATATATATATTCATATTTAGCTTTAAATTTTTTATTTTATAGATTAAAGTTTAATTAATAATAAGCTGTATATTTTTATAGTATTCAAATTATAAAAAGTATAAAACAACCCGCTAAATTTTTTTTTTAGTATAATCATTAATTAACCCGACAATTATATATTTGAATAATATAAATATTTACTTATTGTTGATATTTTACGTTTTTATCAAATTTAAATATATATCTATTTTAATATTTTAGCTTCATTTTTAATATAAATTATTGTTTAGGTAACGGTAATTTGAATATTTTTATAGAATTCAATTTTTTTTTTGAAAATGAAGTATATTACCTATTTTTATTATTCTTTTATGTGTATATTTGATAAAAAGTAGTGGGTTATATATTCTTTTTATTTATAAAAAGATTTCTATAATTTTTATATTTATTTTATAATTTATAAACAAAAATGTGTATTAATTCATCTAATTATACTTATCATTATTGATTAAATATAAATATATAATATAATTACGAAATTAATTAGTTAATTAAAAATAAAGTGGATTAAAAATATGTTTTTGTTAGATTTTGTATAATAAAAAGGAAATATACATTTATATTTAAAGTAATAAAAGATATTGCAAGACATTATGATTAGTTAATTATAAATTTGTTTTACATTATTACCTTAATGAATCTATTTAATTACTCCTAATTTCTAATAGCATGCCTAGTAAATAACACGTCAAGGCAATGTTAATTTTTTAAAACCTTCATGTTTTAATAAAATAGACTAGATTTTGATCCGCGCTAAAAACGCGGGTTTATGATTTCTTTAAAATATATATTATCTTATTTAAAATTTATATTTTAATAATTTAAGTTTGTTAACTATTCAGTCCAATCTATATTAAAGGAAAATATGATGGTATGGTGATAAATATGAGAAAAATTTAATAATTTTTTTTTGTTTGTGTTCTTATTGTTAACTTAGTATTTTAGTAGTTGTGGCTTATTGTATTTTAGTAGATGCTTAGTTTATCTTATTACTGAAAAATGCAAGTATATTTTATTTGACATTTTTTATTTAAGTTAATTCTAACTTAGCTCAATCCGTTACTTCACTACTAAAAAGTTGTTAAAATCAAGAATCTTTGTATAGAATGCAATCTTAATAATATATACGTTGTTATATATTTGTTTGTTTTAATAGTATAATTTTAACACATGATTATAAATTTATAAATAATTTTAATATTTTATAGAAGTAAGAATATATCAATTGAATTGATTAATATATATTCTAACCCGTATTCGAGTAGACAAAGTTTTCTTTTTCTTTTTTAAATAAAGATAATTGAATTGGTTAATCTATTTTGAATCATTTTATAATGGTATAAATATAAAGATTTTATGTTTATTTTATTTACCAAAATTAAACAAATATATGATAATCCTTTTATTTAACATTATTAGTTGACTTAAAGTTTTTAAATCTTTTTATAATAAAAATTGGGTGTTCTTCTTTTTATCTTGTCTTCCAACGAACATAAATCCTTTTAAATAGTTTTATAATCAAACAAATAAATTCATCTACATTTCAACTCATCTTATAGTATTTTTAATATTTTTTAAAAAATTGATAAAATAATCTTTTAAAAAATATAATCGTAAAAACAACAACCGTAATCAAACTCATCATATATTTTGAATAATATAATTATTAAATAATTTAAATTTTTTATCAAATAAGAATATATCAATTGAAATTAGTTAATACAGGTTTTTAACCCATTTTCTAGTGCTACAACTTGTTTTAATAGTATATATAATTTAAATCGGTTAATATTTGTATATTCAGAAAAGATTCTAGAATTCACAACAAGTTTGTTTTTGTTTTTTTTTTATCGTCTAGAATTCACAACAGGTTAGTTTAAATTACTATAATGTGTGTAGGAAATTTATTTTGAAATAAGTAAATATTAGTTAAGGTCTTATTATGTAAACTTATTTTAGAATCAAAATTTATATGTAACATAAGTTTGTTTATAAAAAAAAATCATTTATTATAAGACTCTTCTCGTAGAATATTTTTGCTAATCAAGGTATATTAAATTTTATTCCCGATTTTGTTTGTTTACTATGATGAGGTATATACATATATATATAGAATGAGGAGATGTCATCGCTGGTTCAAATTTAAAAAGTAATATTCTCATAATCTTAAAGTTAACAATTAATAAAGATTTAGTTCCGATCTAGTATTGATAGTATATAGAAAAGATTCTAGAAATAACAACCGGTTAATTTAAGTTATTATAATATGAGTATGAATTCATTTTGAAATAACTAAATGTTAGTTTTCTAAATATTTTTAAACTGAAAATGTAGTTATTATTTACTAATCAGAAACATGATTATGTTTCCTAAATTCTAGCGTTAAATAGAAAGTGCAGATTTATGAATAATATGATGAAATTTTAGATTTTTGTTAAACATGATATTAAGATTTGGGAAATAGTTGATAATATTTAAAATCATGATCGTTTAAATATAGCTTCAAATATTGCTGCTAGTATTATAAAAATTTGTAGTCATTTGTAAGGATGCATACAATATATGATTTCAGTATTATTATGAATGGTTATGAAAAATTGTTCTTTCGTGTAGTTTAGTTTATGTTGATGGTTTGCCTAAAAAAAATAAGCTAATCTTGCTTTACATTGTTTGTCTATAAAGAAGTATCAAGACTGTTGTGGGTTTATGATTTCTTTAAAATATATATTATCTTATTTAAAATTTATATTTTAATAATTTAAGTTTGTTAACTATTCAGTCCAATCTATATTAAAGGAAAAATATGATGGTATGTTCAAAAAAAAAAAAAGTATCAAGACTGTCAAACCATGTTGATTTGATCTTCAAGAGCCACGTAAAACAGTTCATTTAATGTTATAGTTCTTGGTTAATTAGACTAATATAAAGTTGTTGACCATTTTGGTTTTTTATTGTTAATAACATATCGATGGTTTAGCTTATAAATTTAGTGTATCTTTCTATAAAGAAATGTAAATAGAAGGACAATTAATTTGGATTGACACAATTTAATCAATTAATTTCAGATATAGCAGACGTGCTATAGTAAAACAGGATATTCTAGTTGATTAGATTTGTAATTAAATGAATCATGTGAGTCTAAAAAATCTAATACCATAATACCTTTAATGAATTACAAAATCAATACTATTAAAAAATTAGAGTGATTAGGTAACTAACATTTGAGGCATGTGTTATTTACAATTTGTGTCATTGCACATTAAGGATCTAACTAAATTTCATTAAGGGTAATTAGGAAATATAACATTATCTTTACAATCCATGTTTCCAAACAAGATAATTACTAACCATGTAGCCAAACAACCAAAATATAATGAATCATACTTTCCTAATTAATTAAAATTGAAACAAATGTATATACAATCATTAAACTATTAAATCAATTGATAAATACAATTAAATAACTTATATATCAACTATTTTATATATATAAGTTAATATTATATAATTTATGATTTAATTCAAAATATATTTATAATATATTCTATATATATTACGATTGATGTTTGTACGATTGCACTTTTTAGCGGGTTCTTCCATCAAATTGCAAAATATTTAAATCATTGAATGGGTTGAAAAACAAATTAGCCAATTTCGATTATAAATTTTCTATAAAAAAATCTTCGCATGAGTTTAATATATATATATATATATATTAAATAATTTCAGTTGATATATTTTAAACTTAATAAAAATATTAAAATTATTCCATATTTATATTATTCAAATATTTGAGGCACCAAATTATATTTTATGTTTGAATGATGTTTTTAACGGGTTGTTCAATAAAATTTAAAAATTATATATACCACTACATACATGTGTTAAATATATATATAAACGGATTGTTTTGTTTCTACTTTCGTAAATATTTAATTATTAAATATAAAACATAATAATTTTTTATAACTATCTATTGTTTTATAAAATAATATTTTAGATAAATGCAATAAAATTAAACTTATACCACATAACTTTTACAATGGTCGTTTTCACACACACACACACACACACACACACACACACACACACATATATATATATATATATATATATATATATATATATATATATATATATATATATATTCAAACCATGATCTTACGATACAACACGGAGTAAAATATATAATGCGAAATCGTTATTTTAATATCTCTTCCCAAATAACACATAATTCATTTTTAAAATAATCTAAATTATTAACTCACTTTTTATAATATGGATTAAACAATTATAATCAAAATTATATTACATAATGAAAATCTAAATTACTATGAACAAAATAAACAAAAATTAAAAATTATAAAGAAAATAAACCCGCGCTTTCTAAGCGCGGGTCAAAATCTAGTAACAAATAAAATCAATGGCATAAAAAGTAATATCCCACGTAAAACCAAGGGTGATTTTAAAAAAGATCACTTGTCACTACAAGAATTACGGCGTTTAACGACGGTTTATTAACGTCACTTTTTAAACCGTCGTAAAGCCCATTTGAGATATCACTTGAATGAACTCTCAGGAAATAAGCCCATTTGAAATATCACTTCAGCTGATGATAATTATTATTCGAAGATTTCTTCAGCAGCAGCCAATTAGAATAAGCTTTGGGATTGTTCTCGTTGATTCCTCTAGCTACTGATTCAATGATATCTTATTCTTCGAAGATTCTTCTTATATGAGTTCATCTTATTCAATCGGAGTGAAATTCGAAGGTGGAGAAGGAGATTTGGTGAATCACGTGCCCTAATCGCTATTCTCTATTTGATCTTTGCTTGAACGGTAGTATGATAATCATCTTCTCAATTGTTACTGTTTCTCCAACTCATCTTCTCAATATTTTTTTTTAGATTCTGATAGGTCTAAATCTTCTAAATCTCTGAGAGAAATGTTCGTGTTTGGTTTTTCTCGATTATTCATCAGTTCAAGCAAAGACCAATTCATCAGTTCGATTAAGTCAATAGCTATTGTGGAGAATGTTGGAATCGTATAGTCACTGGAAAATATAAGTGATGGTGGAATGCAATGTATGGGTTTAGAGTTAAGACTGATTGTGCTCAAGATTTAGGTTGTTCTGCTAATTGCAGGTTCGAAAGGAGATACGTTCTTGTGTTTAATAAACACGATATGGCTTTGTTTTTCTTTCAGTAAAATCGAAATGTTGTTTCAGTAAGGAGACATTTACTTTTTGAGAGCGATAGTGTGGTACTTGTTAACTGGTAGAAAAACCTGCGGATATCCTTGAGGCCAAGAAAACCTCTTCACTTTGGTAAGCAATAAACTTGTGATGGTCTCCTTTCATTGTCCTAAATTAAAGTAATGAACTCTTCACTTGTAATGTCAAGAACTCTCTTTTTTCTTTTGTTTCTCGTCACCGTGGATCAAGAACAGATTGCGTAAGCATAAAAGTAGTGATGAGGGAACCAAAATAGCTCTGTAAGTAGGTTGTTCCAGTAATGAAAGTTGCTACCTTTGGTGCAAACAACCTCGTGTGTAAAACAATATGAATATAGCTTTGACTCAATATATTACTCAGGTTTCTTCTTAGTGTTCCAAGTGTCTGTCTTCGGTAAGGCTTGGAAGTGGTTGGCCACTCTTTGAAAGTTTCAAGTCACTCTCAAACCTGACTTCTTTAAAACTCAAGTAATCCAAACAAAGAATTTTGTAGACATTTTTTTTTGTAAGCCCATTGTGTAGATATTTATTGTTTCAAGGTATAGTTCATCACTCCGAAAAGAAAATACTGAAAAGTCTAGTCAAATTTTGTTAATTATTATATCAACACTATTTATGGCCATGATTTGTTAAGTTAACGAACCTCTTGGTGCTGGTTAAAAATTGATACATCTCGATTTGTGTGATTTCAGGCGAGAGCTCTCTCATCACAAGGCTTACTAAGGAAAAAAACTATGCCGTTCGATTGAGCACCAAGAATTGGTAAGGAACTTATCACCTAATCTTTGTATTTTTGAACTACAACTCCCTGCAATATTGACAAGCACTTTCATAACGAGTTTCCTTGTTGATATGCTCCTAGGATATCTCCACTAGTTGAAGTTAGTCTTTGTGTTTAAGTTGTTTGCTTCGTATCCTCCAAGCATGGATACAGCTACTCCAAGCATGGGTACAGCTACTCCAAGCATGGAGACGGGGCCAAATGAATCTGCTAATATAGATGAGGATCCTCCAAGCATGGATACAACTACTCCAAGCATGGAGACGGGGCCAAATGAATCTGCTAATATAGTTGTTAGATTACAATTTAATATAATATGTTCTTGTTTACATAATCTGCTATTGACTTATTGAAATTATTTTCTATTTGAATTGGGACAGGAAAGTTGATCCAGAACTTGCATAAGCTGCAATTTAATTGTGGGTACGTGCGTTATCAAATTGTACGTTCTCGTAGTTTGATCAATTAAGAACAGAAAGTGACTGCCGTTTTGTCTTAGATTCTTTCTCCAAAGCCAATAGCTTTGTTCGTAGATTCTATGTTCCTAATGTGATGTTTGAGCCACCATTCTTTGAAAGTGATGTTTAGAATTTGATTATCTTGATCGAAAATTGCTACGTAATGATCAACTTCTTAATATACGATTATATTAAGAAGTGTGCACATATATATAGAACTTGAAGCTGGTTGATGGTTATTGAGTTGAAACGAAGTGTGCACTGGATGAAACGAAGCTGCTAGATATTAGGGCAATCTAGTTATTGAGTTGTTAGATTACAGTTTAATATAACATGTTCTTGTTTACAAAAGCTGCTATTGACTTGTTGAAATGATTTTCTATTTGAATTGGGACAGGAAAATTGATCCAGAACTTGCAGAAGCTGCAATTTAACTGTGGGTACGTACGTTCTCTAATCGTATAAAGCTTTGTCTCGTAGTTTGATCAACTAAGAACAGAAAGTGGCTTCCTTTTTGTCTCAGTGTTCTGTATAATTAGATTCTTTCTCTGAAGCCAATAGCTTTGTCCGTAGATTCTCTGTTCTTAATGTGATGTTTGAGCCACCATTCTTTGAAAGTGATGTTTAGAATTTGATTTTCTTATACTGTTTGATCGACAGTTGCTACGTAATGATCATCTTCGTGGTGGATTTAATCTGATTCTCTGTTCATGTTTAGAATTTGATTCTCTGTTCTCGTCCTTGCAGATATAACTTGCTTCGTGCAGCTCATCTCAAATTGATCCAGAACTTGCAGAAGACTTTTAGGTTTTGAAGAGTAATACAGACTTGAATATATACATATATGGTTTCAAGAGTTTCTCTGTGTAGTTTCATTGTTATATCATACAGACTTGATCTTTTATAAAAAGAGTTTCTCTGTGTAGAAACATATTGATGTTGATCAGTAGAATGGTTATTTTGTCTTAAGGTTTATAATTTTAATAATATCATATTTTTACAATATTGTTATTTTTAATAAATAATTAATATAAATAAAAAATGTATGTTGACTAACTTGCGTCAGTCTTATAAATGACTTTAAATCAACGAGAAAAAGTGACGCTATACTGAGGCAAAAGTGACTTTAAAAACTTGACGTCGCTTGTAAAACTGAGGCAAAAAATTTTAGCGTCACACGATGTTACGTCGTTTAACAAACATACGTTATTATTTTGGCTTCACTATAGAACTGACGCTAAAGGCTAAATAACTGACTCTAATTGCCTTATTTTTTGTAGTGTGTTTTAATAGTATAGATATAAGGGGATTAGTTTCTTTGTATTTGGGGTTCAAACTCTGTTGGTACGGAAACTTATTCTCTAAATCAGATTATGTAAACGCTGATTCCGGACACATGGAAGATTATAGATCTAAAACAGGAAATTTCTAAAATATTGAAAAAAACTTTCAGGGCAAAAATGAAACCAAACAATAGAGAAAACTGATCTTTGAAATGTCGACGACTAAAGCAAAAATGCCCTGTTCGTGGTACTCATGGCACATACGAAGAACCCAATAATCACCAAAAGAATAGAAAATATGATCTGGACATGTCAATGACCAAAGCACAATTAAACATCGTTGACGATTTTTTTGCTATAAATGTAACTAACTATCCATTTGTTGGTTCCATTATTAGTGCAGCAAGTAGTCAACACTCGATACTATCTTGGCATGGGAACCACCGAAGAGTCCAAGCTAATGTTCATTGCTTGAGATTGGTTTTTACTTACGCTCGAGTTTTCACACAAGATACACTCTTTTAGCGCGTGAATAACCTGAGACATGGAAGGTCGTTTTGAGGAAGAAGGATCCGCGCATGACAATGCCAGCTCAACAGCTCTCCATGCAGAATTAGAGTCATAATCTTTGCAAAGGTTTGGATCCATAATCTCATTAATATCACCTCGGTTGAGCTTAAAGGCAACCCATTGTGTTATGTGTAAAATTTCAGAGGTTTGATTAATCACGGGTTGGTTTGTGATCATCTCCAACAACACGATACCAAAACTGTAGACATCACTTTTCTCACTCAGTCGACCTGAACGGTTACATCTGCATGACAACAACATAGTATACTTTTAACCATTGAAGAAGGAACAGAAAGTTTCAAGAACAAGTGTTTGTACGTGTGTATGTATGAAAAGTAATCATACTTACTCAGGATCAAGGTATCCAAGAGTACCAGCAATAGCCGTCGAAACCTGAGATTCGCCTCCACCTTGGAAAGATCTAGAGAGTCCAAAATCGGCAAGCTTAGCCTTCAGATTCTCATCCAGTAAAATGTTGGCAGTTTTGACATCTCTATGAACCATCGGTGGTGTGCATCCAGTATGTAAGTACTCCAATCCTATGCATTGGAATCATCTATATTTACTAATTTGCTGTAAACACAATTGAATCAATATCTGCGTTTTTTAAGTTAGTACGAACCTGATGCTGCCTCCAGAGCTATTCGTAGTCGAACACTCCAGTTCATGATGGATCCATCTCCTTTTCCTGTATATTAGTTTGTTAGATTCTTTCGAGTTTTCTGAGTTTCATGAGCTAAGACCATCTCCAACTCTACTCCAAATCTCACTATAAAATATAGTAAAAAGCAAAATTCTCTCCAACCCACTCTATATCTCACTCCAAAATAGAGTACAAAATGAGTTTACTCTATTTTTTAGTCATCACTCTATTTTAGAGTAAAAAATAGAATGATGGTTGGAGTAAAACCCAACTCTATTTTGGAATGACTCTATTTTAGAGTAAAAATAGAGTTTACATTGGAGATGCTCTAATGCTACCTGTCAAATGTTGTTTTAAGTCTCCATTGGGCATAAACTCGTAGATGAGGGCCAATTGATCTCCTTCATAGCAATACCCGATGAGCCTCACCAAATTTGTGTGGTGAACTCTCAGTAGAAGATCAACCTAATGTATTGAGATCGATAACGTTACTAGAAACACATCACAGTTAAGTTGGGAATTTTTTGGCAGAATTATGAATACCTCTGCTCTAAATTCTTTACAGCCTTGAGTTGAAGATTGGGAGAGTACTTTAACAGCCACCTGTTCAGAACCATTCGCAGTACCATGATACACCATTCCGAACCCTCCCTTACCTAAAACTCTTTGGAAATTATTTGTCATTTTGATGACCTCTGAATATGTGAACCTTCTGCTTTTCTTATTAGCGAATGTAACATTCACCGTTGACGTCCTTAGTAGCCAGTGGAAACCTGTACATTGGAAAAAATGTAATCATATCCTTCTTTTAATTCAACTGAGCAACAACAATTTATATGGTTAGTGGATATATATCTTGCAAATACCATGTACAATCCTTGGGTTTTTCATTCTGAGTACAATAAAAAGAACCACTACAGCAATGACAATGGCTCCAGAAGCAACTGATGCAACAATTGCCACATGAGATTTCTTCTTGGATGGTTTTACACACGAATCAGAGCGACAAAGCATCGGGTTTCCTTCAACACTACAACAAGACAAGGGTTGTTCAAGACAACCAAAAGGTTTGAATGACAAAAGTTCAAAAGCTATGTGGAAATTTTCTTACGATAGCTCTAGTCCTTTCCTTTGAATGGCTTGAGGAATCGAACCATTAAGATTGTTCCCGCTTAAGTTTCTGTTTTTCAAAAACCATGATATCCGAGGTGGGGTTTGAAAAGCATAATAAAATATGTGAGAGAACCTTACATGACCGTCAACGATTTCATGTTGCCTAGAAACTCTGGCACTCCTCCAGTCAAGTTATTATTTGACAAGTCCCTAGTGTTAGAATAATAAAAAACATGAAGATTTATCGAATTCATCCATATAATACCAATTTCTCGTGTTCAATTAACAATAATAATCCTTACAGTATTTCTAGTTGCGTAAGATTTTGAATGGCAGCTGCTATGGTTCCAGTTAAACCACTTGAAGACAAGTTTCTAATCAAATGTTCAACATCACATTCAAAGTGTTAATGATCATAATTACTATCATATCCTGAAGAGTCGAAACTTTCAACTTACAAAGTCGTGATTCTAGGTGGCATGGACATATTCGTGTTGTGACAGTTTAAACCGTCCCACCTAAGCTGTTGAGGGACGCATGGATCACCTTTCCAATTGATTCTGATCAATGCATAGGTGGCTGCTATGTTCTTTATAGCACTCACTGACGTAAAAAAATTTTTGAGTACTCTATTGTGTTTTTGATTGATATCTTTACTAACATAAGAAAGAATAGACCTGGAAAAGAAAGTCACATACCATCGCTTTCATCTGTTTCCGACTGTGGAAACTGAACAACTGTGTAGACTTCAAGAGCGTTAAGTAGAGGTGGAAGACTTGATCTATTGGTTCTCATCAGCTGGAAACTGCATTTTTCTCCACCGCAAGTTATCGGTGACACGGTAAAGATTGTGAATACGTTTCGCCTTCTTGGAGTAAAAGGGATATATTGTTGTTCTCCATTCCATATCACGTTGAATTCCCTGGTTTCATTCGCCTGTAAGTCTTCGATCTCAGCAAAGTGTGCGTAATAGTAATATTGAACATCATGATTTGGTGAAAGCCATTCAATCGTCAATGGCGCACTGGAGTCGGTAGGCGTGGCAGCATTTTTTAGCGCATCTTTTGCTGGAATATAATCGTTGGAATTGCTCACTTCGAGAGCAGTTGAAATCTGTGTCCATTCATTCGTGAAGAACGGAACCCATGTTCGATCATAGACATCTTTTTTGTACCTGGAGGTGGGAACAAACAATATTGTTTTTAGGCGTATGGAAATATATACTAAACTATTTAGTATTTACCATCTATCAGATTTTTTTTTTTGAAAATTATCTATCAGATTGATGTCTTAAAACTAACGTATGAAAAAATTCATTATTTTTCTTGTCGACGAGTGATGCATGATAAGAGCATCCCCAATGGTGTAACTTCATTGGGGTTCTTAAAAAAAAAAATTTAATACTTTTTTTTTTTGGATTCTAAAAAAAAAAAAAAAAAAATTAAAAAAAAACAGACCAATCATACGGCGACACGTGTCGGAACAGTATAAGGAGCGATCCTTAGATAAGGATTTTAAGGAACCGACTGTTAACTATTGTGTGGGGTCCACGTAGGACCCACATAATATTTTATATTTTTTTTTTTAAGAAACTTTGGTAAAAACCCTGTTGTTCGAGCTCTAACAAGCCTAGGTGTCGAAATGTGTAAACATTCACAGTTGGCGGACCCACGTGGTAGCTCCTTTCGTTTGAATCACTTCGGGTGTGTAACTGGTTTTCATTTTAAGAATATATGGAATTAAATGAACAAAAATAAATGGAATTTAAAAAAATGGGATAATGATTTTACTCCATTCCACTTATCCCTTTTATTATGGACATTTTTATCATGAATAATTTTTTAACGTTATTCATAATTTTTTTTCTTTATCCTATATGTATCCGTAGAATTAAAAAAATTATTCTCATATCGAATAGTAACTTATTTGTGGAATTCTCATGAATGGTCAATTCCACATAATTTCATTCATAAAAAGAACATTCCAGTTCTATTGACCCCGTAACATGAGTTCAAGTCTACATTTTTCACCCTATGTCTAGTTTTTGTTCTTTTTATTCGCGGTCTAAAGCCTAATTTATTTTATGTTTCTAGTCTAGATTTAAAAGGTAGAATTTAATTTCTGTGCTTTTTAATATGGGCTAAAATTAACTCTTGGTATTTTTTTAAGTGTGGACCTAACTGTTTAACCTAAGTATTCTCAATCTATAGACATGCACAAACTAAGGAGGTGTAGTTCAAGAATGGATTCTCTCAGCAGGTTGATCAAAGTTGAAACGAAGTAAAGCGGAGAATCCATCTCTTTGCCATTAGACCACAATGTTTGAATTTTGCTTATTTTATTTTTAAAATCTGCAACTTTATATACTATTTTACTCCATTTTTTTTAAATGCAATTTTACTCCATTTTCAAAAAAAAAACAATTACATTTTTAACCCCGTAATTTTATTCTTTTCTTACGTTAAATATGTTTTATATATTTTTAAATAATCTAAAAAGAACACTTTTTTGTAAATGGATTTTTTTCTTAATTTTCCATTAGTTTTATTTTTGCCATTAGTTTTATGTTATTTTCATTTTTTTCATTGTTAGGTATATATATTTTTACTAAGTATAAGTTTCTTTGAAAATTAAAAATGATATCATAAACTCTAATACTATATATATTATGAATTATATATTATAATAATTATAAAATAATTGATTTAATTTATGACCAGGTAAAAATATGTTCTGGGGTCGTGTATGTGTTACATACACTAGTGTGCAGAAGACAGGAAAATATACGGAAACAAAACAGAGACGCGGAAATGTAGTACAAAACAGACAGAGAGAAATAGTTGAAGTTGACTTACCTCAGATTAGGTCCTGACTTGCTAAGATATCTACGGAAGAAGGGTTTCAAGGAACCAGACTTAGTGATATAAGAAATATTTCCCATAGGCCGTAGTTCCAAGGTTGATATTAGCGGTATAGTCGTCCCAGTCATGACAAGACAGATCTGCAACGAGTTAGATGTTGGGACATGTAAGATCTCTTCCAGTGTACCATTCACCCGTCGTAGATCTATCTCCGCCCAAAGATTAGGTCCGAGATAAAGATCAAACATCGGGTCAATGTCATGACCATCATAATTTCCATATACAAACGAAGCCTTGATCAAATATTTACGCCCCTTCTCCACACTCAGTTTGTAGCAGTTCCGTATTCCATCTGGAAAATATCTCAACGTCTGGTATGTCTTTGCGTATCGCCCAGGATTTTCTTTGATTCGGCCAGTCTTACCACTCTGTATGAAACTTTCATCAGAAGAGAACCACAGTCCAGTTCTGGTCTCTTTATACGGAGACAATGCATTCGTGGGTAGCCCACAATCCAAACTTATGAACCCTGTTAACAGACACGAGTAAAGACTAACCGTTCAAACTTAAAACCAGTGCACTTGTGAGAACAAAAAGGTTTGTAAAAGAATAGGAAGGACGCACATGGATATCATATTTAGTAATACCTTGTTGATCTTGAGCTTGAACAATATGAATCATGACAGCCAAAGTTCCGATTAGCCGCAACAAAAGCCCAAGAGAACTCTCCATATTCTCTTAACTCCTTGTTGATCTTGTTTCCACAGCCTAGCCTATGGTTTTTCTTGGGAGTTAAGAGATGTATTTTCTTATACTAAAATTAATATACCATTGGTTTAAATAAAACCCAAATCATATACTAAAGGAAAGACTTTGACAAGTCATTGGTGAAAACAAGTAGATGTATTTTCTAGTGCAGCTTAACATGTCCCAACATCACTTATCTTGTATTTATTCATGGAAATTAAGAACAGACCAAGAAGCGTGTTAAGAAGTAATTGAATGTCTAATCACACAAAATGATTTCGACCATGACCTTCTATCTAACGATTAATATGAAAAGTATTTCAGATTTTAAAACATAAAAAACGGCTTCGATCACACCAAAAAGAAATGCTAAGACGTAGTTCGTTGACTGAGATCAATGAAGACAAAGCTTTTTTTCCCAATAATCAAATATTTGTATTGAAACTAAAAAAGTTTACGAGATATATAATTTTTTTTTATAACCATTGACACAAATAAGGAAACTGAAGCAGTTTTGATGAAGAAGTGGAGGATAATCATACTTTCATTTCAGAAGTTTTATAGGTTAACATATGACATTTGTTATGTCATTTCTTATATATTTTCGACTGACTATCATCTCCTCGATAAAACTCCAAAATGCATTTCGCATTACATCAATACTATTAAAATAGGAAGGTTTGTCATGGTACATAAATGTTGTTTCCGGATTTACCCTTTATATTATTAGGATTTGTAACCTTCATTAAGGGTAAAACTGTAAAACAATTTATATTTGATTTATTCATAATATTTTATAATATCTTTTATTTTCTTTTTTCTATCATAATCATATCTAACGAAAATATTTTTCAAAAATTTAATAAAATAATAATTAATTTCGAAATTAATATTAAAATAAATATTATAAATTATTCTTAACTAAAATTTAACTTAAAGAAATAAAATCAAGCATTACTAAATCAATTGGTACATATAATTATATAATTTAATACATAATTATTTTATAAATTATATAATCATTAAAATTAATAAATTATTATTAAAATAAGAAAGTAGTATATAATATTGTACTAGCGTGCGGGTATAAATTATTTATTTTGTAAGAAACATTTTTTAAGATTGTACTTCTTAACGGGTTGTTTCATCAAATTTTAAAATATTTAAATTATAATAAAATGGGCTAAAAATAAATTAACCAATTTCGATTTCTAAAAATAAAATTTGCACGAGTAACTAATTCCAATAGATATATTTTAAATTTAATATAAATATTTAAATTATTTAATATTTATATTATTCAAATATATGATGCGTCAAATTATAGTTCATGTTTGAATGCAATTTTTAACGGGTTGTTCCATCAAATTTTCAAATTATATATCATTACAACACGTGTTGAAAAATAGATTAACCAAGTTCAAGCATGACAAATACAACTACTAATATATAATATACAAGTTAATAATATCAAAACAAAAACAAAATTTATTAAATTTCTTCTCACATTTAGCAGTATATCATCTTATTTTCATTTGATATAGATTAGACGAAATAGATAACGAAATTAATTTATAAAAATATAAATTTAAGATAACAGTATATATTCTAAGAATGAAAACATAAACCCGCGCTTCTTTAGCGCGGATCAAAATCTAGTCTAATCTATTAAAACAGGAAGGTTTGCCATGGTACATAAATGTTGTTCCCGGAATTTGCCCTTGATATTATTAGGATTTGTAACCTTCATTAAGGGTAAAACTGTAAAACAATTTATATTTGATTTATTCATAATATCTTATAATATCTTTTATTTTCCTTTTTCTATCCTAATCATATCTAACAAAAATCTTTTTCAAAAATTTAATAAAATAATAATTAATTTCGAAATTAATATTAAAATAAATATTATAAATTATTCTTAACTAACATTTAACTTAAAAAATAAAATCAAGCATAATTAAATTACTAAATCAATTGGTACATATAATTATATAATTTAATACATAATTATTTTATAAATTATATAATCATTAAAATTAATAAATTATTATTAAAATAAGAAAATAGAATATAATATTGAAATAATAGTTTAAACTCAATAATAATATTGATAATCGATATATTTAACATAATCTATTATATTTTATTTATTTTATTACAATAAATGTAACCATGTATTGTTAATATTCTTTTCTATATCTACATATATATATATATATATATTATAATTTAACTATAACTTTATATAAATTCGATATAGTAAAATTATCTATATTATTAAAACATGTGACATTTTTTGAAACTACCCTTGGTCTTACGGGGGATATTACTTTTTGTGTCATTGGTTTTATATATTAGTTACATTTTGATTTATAAAATAAACATAAAAATCTTTATATTTAGACCATTATTAAACGGGTAAAAAATAGATGAACCAAATTTAATTATCTATATTATTAAAAACAAAACCTGTCTACTAGAATACGTGATAGAAAACATAACCCGCGCTTCATTATCGCGGGTCAAAATCTAGTTAACTGATTAATAATATAAGATGTTATTGATGATGAATCTGGACCTTGTCGCCTCCTTGTAATCAACATATTTTTCTTTGTCATGTCTTGTGAAGTAACCATATTTTGAGACCAAATATATCGTAATGAAATATGAATTCGAAAAGATGCCTCCTTATTTATTGAAATCGGAATGATTCCATCTCTACTTATCCCCTCCTCAACAAATAATTCCATGGGAATTTCTATGCCGGTCTTTGTTTATATATCAAATCCAAGACGATTTTTTAAAACTTCGAGACACCACTAAACAATGACGCCCGAAGAAAACCATAAAACTAACAATAAATGTTAGTATTGACAAGCAATCGACAATCATCGCCGAAATATCATTGGCATAAACGGCGGAAGAGTCCTCCTCCAAGGAGATAAGATGGACCGGATTTTGAATAAGATCAGAGACATCATGGACACGAATCCAGTTTCGAGATCGGATCATCCCCAAATCGCAGTTCTCTTCAACGAACAATGATAGTTACGAATTTTCAACCGTCATTTCAATCGGATTTGTTGGTAAAGATGATGCCGTGAACATAAATGAATTCAACGAATTCAATACCATCATTGCGAAGAATCGAAAGGCATGAGAATAGAAATCACTATATTTCATAAATAAGCCTAAAATTTTGCACAATATAATAGAAAAATAAATAGGGCAAATGAAAAAGCAGAGGAGGGTGACGCCGGAGAAGCCATCACCGGATGGAGATATGGAATATGTGAAAGAAAAATTTCGATGAAGATGTTGAAATCAATCACACTTTTTGTCGCCTAGTAACCGCTAGACAAAGCTTATTTATTCGGCTGCAAATTGTGTGAAAATTTATCAATCAGACACACACTTAAGCTATTTTACAAATTTGTACATATATGCAAACTAAATCGGGAAAACAGCCAATTCGTATCCCAACAATTAACTCTGGTACTGATTAGTTCTTGAACACTTTTGGTGTGCTAATAAATGCCCAAACTCAAAAATATTTGAATTTACATACACGAACAAATTTTTAGTGGTCCAAACATACGGTGACCCGAATTCCATTAGTCAACTCTGTTAAATCACTAACGGAAATCCGAGTTGGCATTATTAAATCAAAACAATTTCATTTTGATGAATTAATAAAATGAATCAATTGGGACTTGAACCAACAACCTCCGACTTCAAAGCCTTACCCCCTACCAACTGAGCTAAACTTACTTTTTAATTGTATATCAAACATAACTTATACACACAACTATAAAATTTATATCATTTTTCACACCGGACAACTTGACGTTACATATATGACAAAATAACTACTTACTAAAATCTAATCTCAACAAACAAACATGAAAAAAAAAAACTCAGTGTGGCAAATGATCGAACACTTGATCTGCATTGATCGATAACTGAGTAAAAACTTAGGAGATTGCATCAGAGCTAGCTTGAGAGGACCATGCTGAAGTTCCGGCCCTACGTATTGTGACACTTGTTTCAGCGGCTCCTTTTCGAAATCACCTAACCACTCAATTACCGGTTCTTGTTCAATATTTCGATTGGTTAAAATCCAAGACTTTCTTGTTTAAGGGCTAAAATCTTAGAAAGATATTGTTGCAGGTGATTAAGTTGCAGTCGAATGCATTATCAACCTAATTGACGCAGTTGCTCTTTCTTTCCCTCGCCAGAGATGAAGACAACGATGACTTGGTAATAAGTCCACAAATCAATGCATTACGACTTGGTAAACGACACCATAAGAAGAAAGCCACCACATTTTTAGAAGTCACCACATTTTGATTCTCAAGTTTTAAATCTTCAAAACAATCCTGAAATTCAGAGATGTTGATGTTTAGTTGTTCTATTTTCCAACAATTCTCAGATTCGAGCAACAATTTACAAACGTTACGTAACCAACCCTTTTGGACGGGTGTTGAAGATGATAGAAATTTTTAATATTGGCTTTATAAAATATATTTGATAACAAAATACAAAAGGTTCATGTAGTTCACTTGGTAAATTAAAGACCATTGACTTCGAGGTGCAAGGTTCAAGTATAAGAAGATGCTTTTTCAAAATAAAAACCCATTAAAACGACACTGTTTTGATTTAATAATGCCAACTCGGATTTCCGTTAGTGATTTAACAGAGTTGACTAACGGAATTCGGGTCAACGTATGTCTCAACTATTAAAAATTTGTTTGTGTATGTAAATTCAAATATTCGTGAGTTTGGACATTAATTAGCACACCAAAAATGTTCAGGAACTAATCGGTACTACAAAAGGTTCATGTAGCTCACTTGGTAAATTAAAGACCATTGACTTCGAGGTGCAAGGTTCAAGTCCAAGAAGATGCTTTTTCAAAATAAAAACCCATTAAAACCACACTGTTTTGATTTAATAATGCCAACTCGGATTTCCGTTAGTGATTTAACAGAGTTGACTAACGGAATTCGGGTCAATGTATGTTTCAACTATTAAAAATTTGTTCGTGTATGTAAATTCAAATATTCATGAGTTTGAGCATTAATTAGCACACCAAAAATGTTCAGGAACTAATCGGTACTATAGTTAATTGTTGGGGTATGAATTGACTGTTTTCCCAAACTAAATCATTGATTTATGTTCAATTGTATTTAAACAAAAATAAAACATATTTTTTTACAAAATGATTGTGGAGCAGATTTTTTTTTGACAACTTCGAAGTTTGAGCTTAGACCCCAAACTCTGTGGGCCCGGATGCAGCCTCTAAGTATTCATTTTGGAAATAATCCTCTTCTCAAAAGAGGTTGAAACAATGAACCAACTCCTTGTGCTAACTTTTGTATGTAGCAGATTTTGAATTGACTTATTATTTAAGTTTTAGTTGGTGAAGATGACTCATCAGAAGAAGGATTTATGACAAACTATAACTTCATGCTTCTGTTGCACTCGTGATTTCATTATGTCTGAATTCAATCTATTATGAATGCCACTACAAAAATTTGAGTATTGATAGCAGTTTAAGATAACACGAATTTCAAAACTGCTATAATAGATGAATTGGATTTTTTGATTAGTGTACAATAGCATTTATAACACGCTAAGATTAGATTTTAGTAAGAGCAAAACACAATTCACTAAGTCCGCCAATAATTTTCCCAAAAACAGATGAACACCAACACTTAATAATTTTCATCCTTTTCCATATACCTAATCCCTATATTTGGAGAACAAAAAATAAAGCTTTTTGAACAGAAACTCCTACCCTTATAACCTAATTTATTTCCTCTCATCTTTTTTTTTTTGGAGCAATTTTCCTCTCATCTTTTTAACATAAACTCCTTCATCTTCCCAGAACAAAAACATGATTGCTTCGAAATCTTTCTTCCTTCATCACACCCTTCTATACAAATGAAACTATAACAGTCCCATTAAGAAACAACTGAATCTCTATTGATTACGCTGTAATGCCCCTTTCATGTTATCCGCTGACCGACGAGCTGACCGGTCAACAATCAAACAAAAACATGACCAAGTCGAACTTGAGCAAGTCAAACGAGAAAAGTTCGTCACAAGACGAAGCCAGAGATAGTTCAGTTTGAGAAAAAGGCTCGCACTGAACCGTCCTTGACCCCGTTTACCTCGCTTCCACAGTACAAAGCTTTTCAACATGTATTGCTTCCGCGAGTTATGTCGGTTCAGACTAAACCAATATATCAGGGAAGCGAATTCATTGCTAAGAAAATAAACGTTTACATAACGTTTATACAAATAAATTGTCGAAACATTCAAAACACAATATGACCAGAGATTAAAAAGGTGCCAAATGCCAAACCGAAATACAACATCGAAAACATCGAATCAAAACTCCCGCCCACAAGCGATTGATATATCATGGTTTTTACCGGTTTTAGACCATGATATAAGTGTGTTTTAGAGTCTTTTAGTGTTTCTTTAGAGTCTTTTACATGTGTTATTAGATATATGCACGTTTGGAGCGGAATTGGAGTTATTGGAGCTTTTTGGAGCATTTTGGTGCTTTGACCCGAGAGATAGAGTTCACTGTCCAAAACAGAGTAATGAATCGATCGACACACATCGTGCATCGATCGACACACGAGCGAGATGGGCCTTTCCTCGTCGGTTTATGAAGAATGAAGAAATTGCAGTATTGCCAAGAAGTTCCTGATAATTACAAAGAAGCCCCAAGACGTGATTAGCTTATATAATTAGGTTTTTATATTAGTTTTTAGATACGCTTTCATACTTTGAGCATAGAGTTTTTAGAGCTTGGGGCTGATCTAATCATGTACTGCTTTCTGCTTTTTGGAGAAGATTTCGAACCCATTTACTTCTTTATTCTCTTTTATGCAATCTATTAATTCATTGATTATGTTTTCATATTCTATGTCTGAGTAGATTCATAGTTAGGTTTAGGGATTCTCATTAAGGATTTTATGACTTGCTAGATATAATTAATTCAGTTAAGGATTCATATCATAATTATTCTTCGATCTAAATTGTGCTTAACACTAGTTTCTAACATGATCACTTAGAATATAGATCTTAGGTTGTTAAATTGACACGAAAGTGTGGTTTAGAATCTGAACTATTTAGGTTGAGAAATTTAATTACTCGCAAAGAAATTTGGTTTAATTGAATTGTGAACATATCAAACTTAATCTTAAAGCTAGTTTAATCTGTTAGGAATTACAAAGAAATTTGGATTTCTGCAATTAGGCTTAGAGAATTCTCACAACGAAAGTTGGTTAATTCTATATTTGTGTTTGAGTTCTAGAACCGTACTTAATTTGATCATGACTGAATGATTTATCTGCTTGTCTGATTTTCTGAGAACTCCCTAGACTTAGCGCTTTTAGTTAATTGCCTACAAACCGATCTTGCTACTGATTTACTTTCCTGCTTTGTTTTTAGTTTCACTACATTTGCTTTCTCCTAGTTTAATCTTGACTGTTCTAAATCTATCGTTGCCCAGAGTTCTTGTGGATTCGATACCCTAAGTATTACATTCACATTACTGTGCACTTGCAGTTAGAATAAGGATTAAAACTAGACCTATCAGCGATCCTGAACCTACACTGAGGACCTCCCCCGTCCGTAGCTTCTAAACCTGAAAAGCACAAAAAGAGTCTAATGAGCGATCTAAGATCACCCAGCAAGTCGGCTCCCCACTAACGGCTTATAATCTATTTAAACTACAATTCCCGCCCCAAAACCCCAAAATAACAAGCAAAATAACAAAATGGTCTATCACGTACTACCACGCATGATAAACCCACAACACACAAGCGCTTGCCAACAAAGGAAGAAAGGATTAAGGAAATCAAAGTCACTGCAGCACATGCCCTCGATTAGACTCGATCTATCTAACGCGCACCACGAACTTAACACCACTGGGCCCCTTAAGTGAACACGGTAACTTCCACAGGTTTACGTTGCCACCAACGAGGTCACTACAGCTACCCACGACTCCTAGACGTAAACACGAATTCCATCGACCTAGGACACTGTTCTTCGTCCATCGATACACAATGACTCGGGCTACCCCATGGTAACCTAAGCTTCCATGCAGTCCAGCCCTAAGACATGACCCCATATTCTCCGAACCGCACACCTACCGGCGTCACTCAGTAGGTTAACGCCATAATCGGAATCACCACCCGGAGTCACACGATCCGATTAGGCAGCTACCCGAGGATCCATTCGGGTTGGAAGTACCGGAACGCGTTCAAACCTAGACTTGCGAGATCTAACGCACCCTAAAGCCCTAGTGCAGTAAAATAAACATGCAGACTCATTAGGACTCTAGCATCAATCACACAATCACCAAGGTTAACAGCAAATAAAACACTTATGAACTATCCCGCAAGCCCTAATTCACGCCAACACCACCGCTCTGACTCGGTGCTATACCGAACAAGCAACTACGAACTTATTCGGTCCCATGACCGGAATAAGTGCCAACGCGGACCGCCGAGCCCAACACCGGGGCAGTCTAAAAACAGGTATGCACACATCACAAACAACATCAAAGCAACAAATGCACTCAAGCACACAAGCAAGCCTTTTAAGATTCTTAACGTCTTTTAATTTCGTTTAGTACGCTACCTTGAATTAGTGGATTGCTAACTCGTAGACGGCTCACCAATCACACAACTTTCTTAAATATCCTTTCCTAAATATCTTTTAATAACTCCTCGATCAGTCGGTTTAGAGTTAGTGAACTTACTAACTCCCCGACGTCTCATTATTACTTAAATTTAGTTCATTAACCCTTAACCCAACTATTAAACCTAACCCACCTGTTATGTCTTCTATACGTTCGTTAAGTGTTTTACTTCGTATTTTAGTGTCGTCTTAATTCCCGTATATAGATTCATTAATATCGTTCTTAATACGTATATATGCATATATGGTCCTATCATGCAACGACTATATGAATGCATCACACAATTATTTCTAACAACCTAACGACATTCAACAGATTAACCTTAATTACCTAGCATGCATTTCAATTAACATAACCAGTTCGAGATTAACCGATAATCATCATTAAGCAATCAATTTAAACTACTAACGGGTATGCAATCCTAGTCTATGACTTTTGATTCCCGGTCTACATGATTTTTAACTACGATACAGATTGAGCCGATTCACAGTGGATGTGCGGACGGACGGATGGACGGATAATGAGACCGAGCAGCTGAATCCTGAACTCCACGAACCCCGACACGAACACCTTGAACTACCGAACCAAGGAATGGTCGTTGACCAAACGTTGACCGGCCCGATACCTGGCGTTGACCGGCGTTGACCGACGGCGTTGACCGACGACCATTGACTTTGACCGGCGACCGTTGACTGGCAAGCCAAGATCTGGTCTCGTTTCTTCTGCCTTTTGGTGAGTAAACTTTAATTCTCTACTTCCAAATGTGTTTAAGACATTAGCCTAAGCGGTAAGAGGATTGGTTTTGAAGCTTTATGTGACTACATGTGATACCCCGTATCAAAAATACGGTCAACGGGCAGCAGAAAGTCAACCGAGGGTAAAACCGTCATTTTACCTAAGTCAGGGGTAAAATGGTAATTTTACCAAAAGTCGAGACGGAATCCGAGGCGGGCCAAATATTCTTATATTTTAATATAAAGAATGTTTATAAGACCAGAATTGGAGGAAACGGAGCGGGAACGAGTTTTTCGGCTTATCGGGATGGAAACCGACTAAACCGAAGAAACTTCGGAAATTCATAACTAGAGCTCCGTAAGCCCGAACGGAGTGATTCAAATTGCTAAATTCACCTTAAAGAATGAAGAATCATATTTTGAAGGTTTTGGAATTTATGAGATTCCCCGGAACCGTTCTAAAATATTAAACCCGAAAATCCGCAAAAACCGAGCAATGCTTAAGTGGGATTAGTGGTTGAGCTAATGATGATTAAGTGGTGATTTGGCAGCCATTCAAGTCCAGTAGGACACCTGTCCCTTCCCCCTGTCGCCACCTTGCCTTGGTTGTGTGTCATGCATGCCAAATTCATTGGATAGTTTGCATGCACCAAATCCATCAAATCACATTCACTCCCCCTAACCAACTTTCTCTTCTCTCTCAGCTCTCTCTCGAACTCTCTCTGCTTTTCTTGCCCAGAAACATCAATTTCTTGTTTGTGTTCTTGCTGTTCTTGTTCTTGTTCTTAAAGCTCTCGAGAGATTCACCAAAATCCCTTGCATGCTATTCTTGTTTCCATGAGCAAGTAAGCTCAAATCTTTGTATCTCTTCACCAAATATTCTCCTCTCACTCTCGGCCTCTCTGGTCTCTCTCTGTCACTCAGGAACATGCATTTAATCACCAAAACTCATGCATGGCTGTTTGAAGGTTGAAGAAAGCTCAAGAACCCTAGTTGTTCTCCAAGCCTTGTTTTGCAAGAAATCTCATAACTTTCATTCTATTAACTCAAATTCAGATCTGCAAAGCCCTATGGCTTCACCGTGATCTCCTCTACCATTTCCAGTTGGTCGCCGCCGTGGGAGGTCGCCGGAATCAGCCGCCGGAGCTCCTCCTCCTCCTTTTGCTTCCTAGGCAAGAAAAGCTTGTAACTTTCTTTCTATAAGCTTGATTTTAGATCTATAAATTGCTAGAGCTTTGTATTGATCTCCTCTGTCTTGTCCAGTGAACCGCCGCCCCTGTAGCCACCGGAGATCGCCGGAAAACCGCCGTGAAGAAGCCGCCCTTAGGGTTTGTAGATCCCACCTTTTACCTTGTGTTTTGTGATGTTTTGAGCTTAGGAATGAGTAGATCTGTTGATTGGGATCAGTTTGGTGTAATGATTTGCAGAAGAAACCGCCGGAAAAAGCCCCTCCGCCGCTGGTCAACGCCTCCGCCGCCGGAGTCAACGCCGGTGTCACGTCGCCGGCGAGCCTCTTCCACCGCCGAGTAAAGCCGGTTCTCCAAGGAACCCATTGGAGTGTTTGATAGTTCGGGAATCCTTATCCGCGGCAAAACCGTCATTCCGTAACTATTCTGTGAGTCGGCTCGAAAACTCATAAAACCAATTAAACCGGGAAACCACTAAAACCGTAGCCATAGGACAGTTACCGTGACTAAAGTAATTAAATAAGATCTAACCGGACAATTATTAATTAATAAGTAATGAGGCGTTTAATAAATAATCGTAAGACCAACTAACCGTGATTAGGGTTTAGAATTAAATGGTTAACCGATTCCGTGCCGCTAGGTTGTTAGTAAAGCGTATTCGATGTTTATATATATATTTTTATAGATATAACGAACAAGTATTAATGAACTATAGACGGGAAATTACGACGATAATCAAATACGAATTAAACTTAAACCAATGTATAGAATATGATAACGGGATTGAGAATTAGACTGAGAAGCGGGTTTCGGTAATGAACTAATTAAAGGATAATGAGATGTCGGGGAGTTAGTAAGTTTACTAACTCTAAACCGACAGATCGAGAATGTGGTTAAAAGACACTTAGGACGGATTAATAAAGAAGTGATGCGTGTGTGAGCCGTCTACGGGTTAGCAATCCGCTAACCCAGAGTAGCGGACAAGAATGAAGTAAAAGACTTAGAAACCCTAATAGGCCTGCTTGTGATTGATTGTGTGATTGTGTGTTGGTTGTGTTGTGGTTATTGTATATTTCTGTGCAGGTTTATTAGACTGCTCGGTGTTGGGCCGAGCAGTCATTGCGGACACTTACTCCGGTCTCGGGACCGGGTAAGTTAGTGGTGCTGACTAGGTATCTTACCTAGTCAGAGCGGTGAGTTGGGTAGCGTAGTGGCTTGCGGAATGGTTGGGATTATTATTGTTGTAATTAATTGTGTGATATGTGTTAGTGTCCCAGTGAGTCTGCGTGTTTACATTTCTGCACTAGGACGCTAGGGTGCGTTAGATTCCGCAAGCCTAGGTGTTGTGTTTACGTTCCGGTACTTCCGACCCGATTGGATCCTCGGGTTTGACCTAACCGGGCCTTGGTGGTTCTGGTTATGGTGTTAACCTATCGGGTGACGCCGGTAGGTGTGCGGTCCGGAGAATACGGGGTCATGTCCTAGGGCCGGACTGCATGGAAACTCGGGCTATCTAGGGGTAGTCAGAGTCACCGCGTATCGATGGACAGAGAACGGTGTCCTATGCGTGAGTCCTCATGAGCACGTATAGGAGTCGAGGGTTAGTTGCCATATAGGCGACGATGTGAACCCGTGGAAGTTACCGAGATCGTAGGGCCCAGTGTTGTTGTTTATCTTTCTTTCGTTGCGCGTAGATAGATCGAGTCCAATCGAGGACATGTGCCGCAGTGCCTTCGATTTCTTTAACTCTCTCACTTATCTTGGTTATTGATTGTGTGTGGGTTTATTACGCCGTGGTAGTGCGTGATTGACCATTTATTCTTGTTGATTGTTATTTTGGGTTTTGGGGCGGGGATTGTAGAGTTAGATAGAATAGAAGCCATTAGTGGGGAGCCGATTCACTGGGTAATATTAGATTGCTCATTAGACTCTTTTTGTGTTTTCAGGTTTCAGCGACGGACGTGGGAGGTCCTCGGTGTAGCTTCGGGTTGCTTGTGTTGTGTTTGGATTGTGCTTTTTGATTGTTTGATTTTCGGTTCGGCAGCTGCGCTATGTTTTTATTGATTTGTATATGATTGGATTTATTTGTTTATGTATTGTTATTGACGATTGTTTGTAAAACCGTTAAACGTTGTATTCAACGTTTGATTACTTAAAAATGAAATTGTTTCCCTGATATGAGGTTTAAGTCCGAACCGACACAACTCGTTGAAATAGTGCAAGTAGTACTGCTTGTACTATGGATACGAGGATAGCGGAGTCGAAGATAGATTGGTGCGAGCCTTTTGTCTCAATCCGAACTAACTTTGGCTTCGTCCTGTGGCGAACTTTTCCCGTTCGACTTGCTCGGGTTCGATCGGTCATGTTCTTGTTTGATTGTTGACCGGTCAGCTCGACGGTCAGCGGAGAATGGGAAAGGGGCGTTACAGAAAGGTGGTATCAGAGCATGGTTCTGCATGGGTTTCGAAACGTTTCATTTTTGAGTGTTTTCCGTGTTTTATCGAGTCAAATGTGTCACACAAGCAATCATTAGGAAACCGAGCCGCGTCCGTTAAACCCGGGGTTGGTATGGGAAAGTAGAAATTTTAGTATTATTTGTACTAACTCATTTGTGTTTTGATTGCAGTCTTACAGCAGCGTGTCCCGGGCAGAGTAGTTGGTGTGTGTGTGCACGTGTGCAGAGTATTTTCAGTGGAGCAGGATGAGTCAGCATGGATCAGTTGGGTCACAGCAGGGTCAGGTAGAGCAGTTTCATGGGTATCCAGCCTCACCAGGACATACCCGAGGTTCGCATGTGTCTGCGCATCCGCCAGTTCCAGTACCACATTTGCAGGGCGCCCGAGCAGCACAGATAGACTGGTCGCCCCTTCCAGACCCTTTACCTCCAGCTCTAGTAGACGATGCAGGCAGCCGAGACCCTTACGCAGGCGTGATGGGATTTTTGGGCGCAGCAGAGCCAGAGTTTCAGTTACCTCCGCAGTGGCCAGAGCCAGACATGCCACAGATTCTTCCAGCGACAGATGCGCCACCGAGGTACCAGGCGCCACCCCTTGAGGCACCTGAGTTTCCACCGCCGCTTGGTATTGAGGATTATCTGATGGACCCGTTGCCATTTGGGTTCGATCTAGAGATGGAGCCAGTGGACCCCGAGCAGCACCAGCAGTGGGAGCAGCAGGTAGCAGAGCAGGTAGCGATGTTGGAGGACGTTTTGGCACAGCAGGTTGGACCGGGATCTCCCCGTACCCCGTTGGATGTCGAGATGTCTTCAGGATCTTCCGAGACAGAGTTTGAGGCGGTTACGCCACCAGCCGAGCCGATAGAGATGCCAGTGGTACCCGAGAGCCGAGCTTGAAGTGGATGTGGAGTACGAGAGTTCCATCTGCGGTGGTGTCCGCGATCAATTGACCCACGCCTCCGGGAGCCCTACCAGCTATTACCCTTACCAGGCCACTGTCCGTTGTGTGGTCAGGACGATCATGGTGAGATGACGTGCCCAGTAGCCAGAGCAGGACTGTACATGCCAGATGGAGAGCCGTATCCTACCTTAGCACCTGGAGATTGGGGAGCCGGACCTAGCCGCCGAGACCCCGAGCCGAGTTCGCCACCCGCGGCCCAGTTGCCGATGATCCAGATGCCGGTTGTTCCGTCACCATATCCTGAGTCGGGGAGGAGATGCCAGTTATGCAGAGGTCAGGGTCATCTTGCCTCAGACTGTTTCATGGATCCCCCGACCGCGCCGACTTCGCCCTGCCAGTTGTGTGGAGGGTATGGACACCCAGCTTCTGCATGTTACCGAGGACCGTATCCAACAGTCTGTTCAGTGTGTGGCCGTACAGGTCATGATGCTTACCTTTGTCCGATAGCCGGGCCCCAGCACGTTGGAGCACCGTCTCGAGATGCACACACACCACACACTCCCGGTGCGCCTGCCAGCGGGTACTCCAGTGAGCCGTACTGCCAGTGGTGTTGGGCATTTCGGTCTTGCTGGAGGCGTTAGGTTAAGGTAGGGGTAGTTAGGCCAGGTAAGTTGGGGGCACTAACTTTATTTTGACTTGTAGATAGATCGGCAGGATAGGCGACTTGCGTGTCGTCTCGATTTTTGTTGTGCAGCGGCGTCATATGGGTTTTTGGTTTATGATGACGGCATTATGTAGAAACTCTGATCTTAACCGTGTACTAAAAACTTTATTATGTATGAAATATCGTTTTATGTACGTGGTGGATGCAGAGTGTTCGGCTAATCGTTTATAGTAGCATAGAAACTATTTGCATGATTGAGATGGTTCGAAAAGCAAATGGGTTACTGTGTGAAACTAAATGATGGGCGGAACTGACGACCGTTCATCATGACCTGAACCCGGAATGACGACGCATTCGGCCGATCTTTAGATTGCGTAATTTATTATAGTAGCTTGCTTGTTTATTTCTTGCTTGACTGATTGATTGTTTTGTTGTGTGCGGTAGATCGTGTAGTGTTAGCAAGCGTGGGTTTGATAGATTGACTGTTTGAGTATGGCTAACCCTTAGAGTGCTAACAGTTCGAATGTGTGAGTAGTAGTCGATCGTTTTTCTTTGACCTTGATAAAGAGTTGAGTCGTGAATTTGCTTTGGTTGTATTTTAAATTCGAGCTGACTTGCGGACGGTTGAGTTCGACCGTCGATTCACGAGAGAACAGACTCATAGGGTATTGTTATTTAATCACGAGAGACCGGAGGGTACGTGATTAAGTAACCATATTTCTATGGGAAAGTGATATCGGTGATAGAGCGAGAAAGCAATGTGAATCCAAACC
This sequence comes from Orychophragmus violaceus, assembly GCA_030180135.1. Taxonomy (NCBI): domain Eukaryota; kingdom Viridiplantae; phylum Streptophyta; class Magnoliopsida; order Brassicales; family Brassicaceae; genus Orychophragmus; species Orychophragmus violaceus. The sequence goes on along the minus strand of CM058238.1, from coordinate 13,740,517 downwards.
CGAACCCGAAACCGAGTTAAAGTGTTGAGATGTCGCCAGTCGAGAGTGCCGGACCGCGAAGTAATGGAAATGTCATCAGTGGGAGCGACGTCTGTGGGAGTGCAGCCGCCATCACGAGAGACGGAAAGGAGCCGGGACGCATGAGGAATTAGCGAAAAGATTTGGAAGAAGGAACACCAATGTTGGGGTCATGGAGAGGAAGCCGATGATCAGATTCTTGAAGAGTGTCCCAGAGGAAAAGGAGAGAAGGATGTCGTCCGAGAAATGTGGAAGTCGAAGCAAAGTGGGGAAGCGTACGAGTTGGTAAAGCAGCCCATCGGAATCGGAACCGATTTGACGTCTGTAGGTGACGACGAATTCGGGGACCGAATTCCTGTAAGTGGGGAAGAATGTGATACCCCGTATCAAAAATACGGTCAACGGGCAGCAGAAAGTCAACCGAGGGTAAAACCGTCATTTTACCTAAGTCAGGGGTAAAATGGTAATTTTACCAAAAGTCGAGACGGAATCCGAGGCGGGCCAAATATTCTTATATTTTAATATAAAGAATGTTTATAAGACCAGAATTGGAGGAAACGGAGCGGGAACGAGTTTTTCGGCTTATCGGGATGGAAACCGACTAAACCGAAGAAACTTCGGAAATTCATAACTAGAGCTCCGTAAGCCCGAATGGAGTGATTCAAATTGCTAAATTCACCTTAAAGAATGAAGAATCATATTGTGAAGGTTTTGGAATTTATGAGATTCCCCGGAACCGTTCTAAAATATTAAACCCGAAAATCCGCAAAAACCGAGCAATGCTTAAGTGGGATTAGTGGTTGAGCTAATGATGATTAAGTGGTGATTTGGCAGCCATTCAAGTCCAGTAGGACACCTGTCCCTTCCCCCTGTCGCCACCTTGCCTTGGTTGTGTGTCATGCATGCCAAATTCATTGGATAGTTTGCATGCACCAAATCCATCAAATCACATTCACTCCCCCTAACCAACTTTCTCTTCTCTCTCAGCTCTCTCTCGAACTCTCTCTGCTTTTCTTGCCCAGAAACATCAATTTATTGTTTGTGTTCTTGCTGTTCTTGTTCTTGTTCTTAAAGCTCTTGAGAGATTCACCAAAATCCCTTGCATGCTATTCTTGTTTCCATGAGCAAGTAAGCTCAAATCTTTGTATCTCTTCACCAAATATTCTCCTCTCACTCTCGGCCTCTCTGGTCTCTCTCTGTCACTCAGGAACATGCATTTAATCACCAAAACTCATGCATGGCTGTTTGAAGGTTGAAGAAAGCTCAAGAACCCTAGTTGTTCTCCAAGCCTTGTTTTGCAAGAAATCTCATAACTTTCATTCTATTAACTCAAATTCAGATCTGCAAAGCCCTATGGCTTCACCGTGATCTCCTCTACCATTTCCAGTTGGTCGCCGCCGTGGGAGGTCGCCGGAATCAGCCGCCGGAGCTCCTCCTCCTCCTTTTGCTTCCTAGGCAAGAAAAGCTTGTAACTTTCTTTCTATAAGCTTGATTTTAGATCTATAAATTGCTAGAGCTTTGTATTGATCTCCTCTGTCTTGTCCAGTGAACCGCCGCCCCTGTAGCCACCGGAGATCGCCGGAAAACCGCCGTGAAGAAGCCGCCCTTAGGGTTTGTAGATCCCACCTTTTACCTTGTGTTTTGTGATGTTTTGAGCTTAGGAATGAGTAGATCTGTTGATTGGGATCAGTTTGGTGTAATGATTTGCAGAAGAAACCGCCGGAAAAAGCCCCTCCGCCGCTGGTCAACGCCTCCGCCGCCGGAGTCAACGCCGGTGTCACGTCGCCGGCGAGCCTCTTCCACCGCCGAGTAAAGCCGGTTCTCCAAGGAACCCATTGGAGTGTTTGATAGTTCGGGAATCCTTATCCGCGGCAAAACCGTCATTCCGTAACTATTCTGTGAGTCGGCTCGAAAACTCATAAAACCAATTAAACCGGGAAACCACTAAAACCGTAGCCATAGGACAGTTACCGTGACTAAAGTAATTAAATAAGATCTAACCGGACAATTATTAATTAATAAGTAATGAGGCGTTTAATAAATAATCGTAAGACCAACTAACCGTGATTAGGGTTTAGAATTAAATGGTTAACCGATTCCGTGCCGCTAGGTTGTTAGTAAAGCGTATTCGATGTTTATATATATATTTTTATAGATATAACGAACAAGTATTAATGAACTATAGACGGGAAATTACGACGATAATCAAATACGAATTAAAATTAAACCAATGTATAGAATATGATAACGGGATTGAGAATTAGACTGAGAAGCGGGTTTCGGTAATGAACTAATTAAAGGATAATGAGATGTCGGGGAGTTAGTAAGTTTACTAACTCTAAACCGACAGATCGAGAATGTGGTTAAAAGACACTTAGGACGGATTAATAAAGAAGTGATGCGTGTGTGAGCCGTCTACGGGTTAGCAATCCGCTAACCCAGAGTAGCGGACAAGAATGAAGTAAAAGACTTAGAAACCCTAATAGGCCTGCTTGTGATTGATTGTGTGATTGTGTGTTGGTTGTGTTGTGGTTATTGTATATTTCTGTGCAGGTTTATTAGACTGCTCGGTGTTGGGCCGAGCAGTCATTGCGGACACTTACTCCGGTCTCGGGACCGGGTAAGTTAGTGGTGCTGACTAGGTATCTTACCTAGTCAGAGCGGTGAGTTGGGTAGCGTAGTGGCTTGCGGAATGGTTGGGATTATTATTGTTGTAATTAATTGTGTGATATGTGTTAGTGTCCCAGTGAGTCTGCGTGTTTACATTTCTGCACTAGGACGCTAGGGTGCGTTAGATTCCGCAAGCCTAGGTGTTGTGTTTACGTTCCGGTACTTCCGACCCGATTGGATCCTCGGGTTTGACCTAACCGGGCCTTGGTGGTTCTGGTTATGGTGTTAACCTATCGGGTGACGCCGGTAGGTGTGCGGTCCGGAGAATACGGGGTCATGTCCTAGGGCCGGACTGCATGGAAACTCGGGCTATCTAGGGGTAGTCAGAGTCACCGCGTATCGATGGACAGAGAACGGTGTCCTATGCGTGAGTCCTCATGAGCACGTATAGGAGTCGAGGGTTAGTTGCCATATAGGCGACGATGTGAACCCGTGGAAGTTACCGAGATCGTAGGGCCCAGTGTTGTTGTTTATCTTTCTTTCGTTGCGCGTAGATAGATCGAGTCCAATCGAGGACATGTGCCGCAGTGCCTTCGATTTCTTTAACTCTCTCACTTATCTTGGTTATTGATTGTGTGTGGGTTTATTACGCCGTGGTAGTGCGTGATTGACCATTTATTCTTGTTGATTGTTATTTTGGGTTTTGGGGCGGGGATTGTAGAGTTAGATAGAATAGAAGCCATTAGTGGGGAGCCGATTCACTGGGTAATATTAGATTGCTCATTAGACTCTTTTTGTGTTTTCAGGTTTCAGCGACGGACGTGGGAGGTCCTCGGTGTAGCTTCGGGTTGCTTGTGTTGTGTTTGGATTGTGCTTTTTGATTGTTTGATTTTCGGTTCGGCAGCTGCGCTATGTTTTTATTGATTTGTATATGATTGGATTTATTTGTTTATGTATTGTTATTGACGATTGTTTGTAAAACCGTTAAACGTTGTATTCAACGTTTGATTACTTAAAAATGAAATTGTTTCCCTGATATGAGGTTTAAGTCCGAACCGACACAACTCGTTGAAATCACTACAAGAAATATGGGTTTTTATAGCATGCGAGTATAGCGTTTTTTCTGTTTGTGCTATGGTTGACATACCTCTGCATTTTACATAGCGTTTGAATATTTATAAACGCTATGATAGAGTGCTAAGTGAAAAAAAAATTAAGCGGAAAGTTCAGACCCGCCATACTTTGACAAAATTAGGCATTTTGGCTCCAAAATACCAACTTTTTCAGAACTAAAATTTTAATTCCCTCTCTCTCTTTTACTGGATTTTCACAATAGATTTGAAAGCTCTACCTCTCTTCTCACTCTCTCTATCTTTCGATTTTTTTCTCCAGAGAATCGGCGTAAACAAGTCGTCGGTCGATTTATTCCACCGGGACTATCTCCTTTGCCGGCTTTCCTCTTCGGAGTTATGACTTCTCCTCCCAAATCTCGTCCCAAGTCGCTTCTCGTCTCCAGAATCTGCACATCCTATGTGTATCTCTCTATATAGGCCAGATAAGAACCCTAGATGCTTCTCTCTTTTTTTCTCCTTCTTCTGTCAAATCTAATTTCATTGTTTCAATCCAAGTTCGTGAAAGAGTTTTTTTTTAAACGAAAGTTGAGATTTTATTACACTCTTATTTATCAATTTTGGTTTGTGGGTATAGTTATAATCAGGGCGTGGTGGTCGTAGATTCAGGGGTGGACGAGATGGAGGCAGTGGAGGGTTCATGGGTGGAGGACGATGAGCCATAGGCGGCAGAAGAGGTTTTGGAGGAGTCCATGGTGGAGGTCGAGGCGGAGGACGCGGCGGTGGTAAAGTAGGAGGCCGTGGAGGATTGAAGGGAGGAAGCAAGGTGATTGTTGAGCCTCACAGACACTCAGATGAAGCTGTTTACAACGAGAAGTCTCTGTTCATGGCTCCATGTTGTTACATCTTGGGATTTTTCACATTGGGTGTGAAGTTATATGTTTATGGCCAAAATCAGGATTAGAGAGATGTATAAATATTGATCTTCCTTAATAGCCTTAAACATCAAAATCTTCAGTCCCTGTCGCAACAAAAATCACTCGTAAATCTCAATTTTCATCTCCAGCAGTCGCCATGGGCAAGTCTAAGAAAGAATCAGCCACCATAGTAGTCATCTTTCTCTCCTTCTAGTTTCTTTATTCACTGTATGTTTTGTCTGAATTTGGGTTAATCGAAATCTCTGTTTAATTTTGGGGATTTTCTAGGTAGAAGCACCTGACTCAACGATGAAGCAGAAGAAAGAGTTGATTCAGGCTGAGAAAAAGGCACCTCTGAAGAAGGTAGAGACCAACAATAGTTCGGACTCTTGGTTTCTCTGACAACAGGATGGTTGAGGTTCTGAAGTGGGCTATTGTGAGTGTACATAGCCATCATGTGCCTAAAGTGGTGTTTGTTTGTGAGTTTCAGAACTTGATTGGAGCAGTGTATAGACCATCGGTGTGGCCGTCTTTTAGACTCCAAGTCTCAGATATTTTGGAAGTTCTATCTCATTTTGGAGATTGGCGTTTATGTTTAGAGACTCCGGAAGCTAATAGAGGCGCTTCTTTGATTGCTCAAAGCGTGAGGCATTGTGGTTTCTATCAGTCGTATGTGGCTGTGGGACATCCGCATTGGCTATCTTCATTGTTTGATTTTGAAAGAAGCCCTGCCTCTAGGTAAAACCGGTTTAGAAGTTTAGTTACAGAGAATTCCCTTTTTGTGTCTGTTAACTTCAAGTTAGAAGTGTAGATACCATGTTGTTTGGGTCGTATAATTGGGAGTGTGTTCCCATGATCTATTGAAACTTGCTGTAATGGTTCTTATAAGTTTTAATGGAGTATCCCATCAGATGAAAAAAAAAAATGATGAACAAAGCTTTGCTTCATTCATTGGTTCACAAGATAAATTTTTATCTCATAATATTATAATTCTTGACGATATTTAGTTTAAGTTTAGGGTATACATAGGGTTTAGGGTATAAAAATATAAAAAGTGTTATCTCATAATATTATATTTCTTGACGATTTTTAGTAACATAATCCATAAAATACAAAATACCCAACTAATATTAAATTTAAAGTTCCACATATATTTGATTTAGGGTTTAGGGTATTGGAGGGTTATGGTTAGAGTTTGAAAAATCGTAATATTATAAATCTTGACGATTTTTTATAATATAATCTATAAACCAAAATTTTCAACTAATATTAAATTTGAACTCTCACAAATATTTGATTTATAGTTTAGGGTATTGAAAGTTTAGGATTAGGGTATTGGAGAGTAAAAGTTTAAGATTCTAACTCTTAATCATAAACTATAAAATTAATTTTTTGAAATCTACAAATCTTTTAATACGAATCAAAACTTCAAACCATATATCCCAAAATCCAAACCCTAATTTATAAACTCTAATCATTAGACCTCAAGTCCTATATCCCAAACTCCAAACCCTAATTTATAAACTCTAATCATTAAACCTCAAGTCCTAAAATCCATATTCTTAAATCCTCATATTTTTATTTTTAATACTTTAATTGAAAGGTTTTATACATTTTTTCAAAAAAAGGTTTTATACATTTTAATTTTATATCATAAACTTTATAATTAAACATAAAGTTAAATCAAAAACTATAAAATCAAAATATAAGTACTTTGTAATAGATGTTAATTATAAATGAAACATATTATTGATTTTTAATAGTATTTAGATATATAATTTATTTATCATTAATTTATCCTTAATTTAGTTGTCCACTAGAATTTTAAACATTGAAAATGATGTAAACAAAAAATCAAAACCAAATTATTATATATATATCAAAAACCAAAATATAATCATTAGACACTAAATTAGTTTGATATTTTAGATTAAAATGTATACACTATAATTTTTAATCCATATATCTTACATTTAAACATAAAATTAATTCATATTTGTTTTAAAATGATTTTACAAATAATTTAATTCCTATTGGTTATTTGTTTTAAAATGATTTTATATCATTTTTTGTTATTATATATTAATTAAACGACAAAATAATTCTATTGGATGAGAGAGCCATCACGCGGATCGTAAATCTGGGCCATTGATTAAAAGCTATCTATGGTTCACACAGCTTCTCATAATATACACGGATTGCAATCTGAACCATTAGATCTATATTCATTTAATACTCACCGTTAGATGCAAAAAAACCTTGTTGACAAAAAAAAAAGGCAAAGAAGCCCTAATTAAAAATTGACCCTTCTTCCCCAGCCCCCATCTCTTCGATGTTTCATCTGTACTCTTCATCACCTATAATCTTCATTTCTCAGCCAACATCTTCGATTTCCCTTGCTTCCCAGCCACCATCTTCGATTTCCCTCTTGTCTCCATCGTTCTCGACGAAGATGAACGCACATACCAGCCGTGAGGATCTCACCGTGCATCACCAGTCGTCACACCTCTCCGCCGTTTCTCCACGAACGCGAAGATCAGCTCTCTCTCCCTCTCCCTCTCTCTCTCTCTCTTTACCACTTCCCTTTGATTTTAGATTCTCAAATGATTCTGATGATTCGAGTCAGTTCTTGTTTCAGTTTCAACTGCAGAGAGATGAGGTACATAGCAGATTTAGCGATCCAGAAAGCTGCAGTTGCTCTCATGTGTGCAGAGCAGATTTAGCGGTTGCTGTGAAGGACAGATTCGTGGTGCGGTGGCGGTGAATGACAGATTCGTCGTGGCGGTGGAGGCGTTATGGACTACCGGAGAAGAAGTCGAAGCAGCTAGTCCGATGTCTCGTTGTTGATGCGGCGAGTGTGTGGTGGTCGCATCTCACCGGCGACGGCGTATCTCACCGGCGTCACATTCCGATGAGATTTATTATTTATACAATTTTTGTTTATAATGTATTGTATTTTCTGGAAAATGTAATTGTATATTCAATTTAAATTTAATTTGTTATTTATACAATTTTTTTTTTATTTTTTTTTTTGTAATACCATAGCGTTTAATAAACACTATTGTAGAATAATCTAAAACGCTATCTTAAAATATATAACATAGCTTTTAATAAAAACGCTATCTTAAATATATGTAACCATTGCATTTACTGAAAACGCTATGTTTAAAATATATACGATAGCATTTAAGAAAAACGCTATCTAAAGTGTCAGATCTATTATCGCGGGACATGAAATAGCGCTTACCTTTCCGCTATCAAAACCCTACGATAGCGTTTTTCCTATGTTATTAATACATGTTTTTCCTGTAGTGAATAGTGCAAGTAGTACTGCTTGTACTATGGATACGAGGATAGCGGAGTCGAAGATAGATTGGTGCGAGCCTTTTGTCTCAATCCGAACTAACTTTGGCTTCGTCCTGTGGCGAACTTTTCCCGTTCGACTTGCTCGGGTTCGATCGGTCATGTTCTTGTTTGATTGTTGACCGGTCAGCTCGACGGTCAGCGGAGAATGGGAAAGGGGCGTTACACTACATACCTCAATGATTGCCAAAGAACTGATTTTTGCGAGGGTATCTCATGTATGATGCAGCACTAGTTGCTAGTGGGTTCACGGTAAGCTTCTTCTAGCAGTCTATATTAACACATTCTTCCCATATTTTTCTCTGAAACGAGGTGAGAGATAATTTGTAAAACCTTGGTTATTGTTTGTGAATACGTACAACTCGAGAATCCAGCAGAGCTCGGTGGGAAGATAGAATCCAGTAGAGCTCAGTGGGAAGATATATGAAGCAATAAGTTTTGAAGAAATTATGAGAAAAATGTTAGGAATGTGTTAGGAATTTCTAGATATTTCTAGATATGTGTTTTTATTATATTTGTGTAAAATATGTTTTAAGTTATCAATAAAAAAATCTTTTTTTAATATAATTGTTTTATATAAATTTAATTGATACAAAATATATATAATAACAATTTAATACGGCTCGGCTCGGCTTGGCTCGGAGATAACCATAGCAAATTAAAATCAACGCTATTATATTAGCCATATAACATAGCACGATAAAAATGCTATAATATTTGATCACTCTAAGATAGTTCCTCATGTCCTAGCGTTTATAGAAACACTATCTATTACCTATTATGGCTATTATTTATTACATATTTCTTGTAGTGTGTTTTTGTCGATTATTTTGACAATCTCCCTTTCTGTCATCGGTTGCTTCCCACGTTGGTGTTTGTTCCTTTCTCTCCAAATCTGATGATAAGATCTTTCTTGCGATCAAAACTGGGATTTGGATAAAATAAATGTGAGTATCCCAATCCGTATCCTTATTTGTTGTGTCTTTTATTTTCCATATGGAGGCTTATTTGATTTGAACACTTTAAATCCATATAGCCCATAGAGTCGACTGTGAAGAGAGTATCCTCCAAACTAGTTTCAGGTAGCTCACTAGGTTTGCTTCCTTCAGCGATTTGAAACCTAAACTTTATTCTCACTTAGGTCAACATCTTTGTCCATGCGATCTTTGCTTTCCTTGGATTGAGCTCTGGGCCTTACCAGCGACAAGCATGGCATAATTGTTTGATTTCCTTAAGAAACTGCTTGGTAGTCGAAATTCTGAAATCCATAAGTTTGATGATTGCAATGACCGAGTTTAGTAACTGCAATTGTCCTGCATATAAGAAATATCAAGCAGTCCACAAGCTAAACTACAATTTGATTCTCTCCAAAAGAAGTAGCTAGTAACTCTTAGTCATACCTCTAGTTAATAGAGGCAAACCAAGATATCTTACTGGTAAGTGACCTTTGACATCAAATTAAATATATATATATATATATATATATATATATATATATATATATATATATATTTTATGGTAATAAAATAAATTGCTGTACACAATGTTATTGAGTTCATATATACATGTTTTTCAATAACACAACTAGATTTTAACTCGTGCTTATTTTCCTTTACAATTTATTTTTTTAAATTGTTTTGATTTTTTAGTTATGATTAAAATTATGATTTCACATTATAAGTCATAACCCGCAATCTAACATAAGATCATGGTTTTAAAAATAAATTTATTATATTTAAAAAAAACAATTGTTGTAATGTAATATAAGTTTAATCTCTATTACACATATCTATAATATTTTTGTAGAACAACGTTTGTTTATAAATGAAATTTATTATGTGTTTTAATATTTTAGTAATTAAATATTTACGAAAGTAGCAACATCACAATCTTTTTATACCTTTTCATTGGTTTTAAGTTTACTTTTAATGTTTATATAACTGGAAATTGTTGATTGATCTTCGTAACTTGTTTTCCAATGATTAAAATTTATTTCTAATAATTTATAATTAAAACTGGATAATATATTTTTTTAACACATCTTGTAATCGTATAAATAATTCACAAATTTTATGAAACAACCCATTAAAAACTATAATCGTAAAAACATTAACCATAATTTGATATATTACATATTTGAATAATATAAATATTGATTAATTTTTATATTTTATTAAATCAAAGTATATTTTCATATTCTAAACTCATGCAAATTTTGTTTTGAGATCTTTAATAATTAAATTGACTAAATATCAATTGAAATTGATTAATGCATCTTTTTAACCCGTATTATAGTAGGCAATTTTTTTAATTGTATAGATAATTTAAATTGGTTAATCTATTTTCAATTTATTTTATATGGTAAAAATATAAATATCTTATGTTTATTATACATATATAAATTTAATTTAATAATTATAAAAAAATGAATTTATTAATTATTTTTCTTAGGAAACCGAGAAATTTAAAAATATTTTTGTAAGATTGTTATAATATAAAATATATATTTATATTTCACACATAAAGAAGATATTCAAAGATATTATGAATATATTTTTAATAAACTCATAAAAATATTTAGATTAAATATAATTAAAATTATTTTATAATAAATATGAAATTAATAATAATTATTCTTAAGATGCAAAAATAAAAATAATTTATAAGATTTTGTTATAATATAAATATATATATATTTATATTTTTAAGATATTGAAAGATATTATGAATATATTTATGTGGCCCACATATAGTCTAATTTTCTTAAATCCCAATTTGTCCTTAATGAATATTAAAAACACTCTTAAATTTCTAATGACATATTTCGTAATATACACGTAAAGTAAATGTTAGTCTTTTCATAGACTCTATTTTTAATAGTATTGATCTGAATCAATATAATGATATAGCAATGATATTAATACAAACTATTACTATATATGTTTATTATGTTTCTATGTAAAAATGGTCTCTAATAAATTAAAATACATATTCTCTCACACGGATAATCATTCCTTACTTTTCTCTCTCCTTACTAGCAACACTAAGAAAAAAATCCGATCTTGTTCTGCCTCTCCTCTCTCTGATGACTTCGCCGGGAGTGCGAGAGGCCACTCTTTCTTTTCTCTCCGCCGGGTTCTTCGTCTGTGTCTTGACGGTTTCTTGTCTGTTTACCGTGGCGGGTTTCTATACCATGCGGAGTCGCAAAAGCTCACCGGTGGTTGGTAAAGGCGGCTCTGAACGGATCCGAGTCTTCGAGGATGAGATCCGGTGAAGTTTCCTCCAAGGTGGTCGGCGCTGGTCACGGTGAAGTCTTTGTTGTCGGTGCCGGATCTAGCGAGGTGGACCAGGGGTTTGCGAGCGGCAAAGAGGCGTCGCGTAACATGGTCTGAGCTGCATGAACCAAAGAAAAGATCAAATAAGCCTAGAGAGCAGTGTGAAATATCTTGCGATGGCAGCTTTGTGGCGACGAATCTATGGTCCAATCTGCGGTTTTTTCACCAGAAGGGCGTTTCTCGGTCGTTCTACGACATGTAATCCGGCGTAGTTCCATACTTCTTCCTCTAGTTTTCGTCTTCTTTTGTTGGTGGCGTTCGCAATGGTGTGGTGGTTTCGGTCTCGAACGCGGTGAATCTCTCCGATTTTAGGTGGTGGCGGCAGTAGAGTGAGCGGCTTGATGCTCCTGATCTAGGGTTTTCATTTTGTGTTTCGGCCAGTTTTGGAGGTTTATTGAACCTATATTTTCGTTTTTGATGGGTCCATTTAAGATAATAGTTGGGCTTCTTATTTTTAGTTTACTGAAAAACAAAAATTCCTTTATCAATGAAAACCCTTTAAAAAAAAATTAAAAAAAATAAACACAGTGGAATGATAACATAATGTTTGAATACAAGTTTTGTAGGGCATTTGTGCCACCTTCATTTCGTAATCTAAATTTATGAAGCTATACTTTAATGTAAATCAATATATATATATATATATAAAATAACTAATCCTTAATTTAACCCTAATTTAATTATGTATTTGAAATATTGTGCTTTTATTATGCCTATGTATTAAATAAAGTAAAAATAAAATAAAATCAAACGCGCTGATGCAAAAAAAAAAAAAAAAAACCCAACATATATGCGGACGAATAACTTCCGCAGAAAGCTGAGGAAAAGGAAGAGAAAAGACACACACCGAGGAAAAAACAAAGACTCCATAATCTCCTGCTTCTTCGTCTCAGCAAGAAATTTCTCTGAAACTAATTTGATTCAGCCATGGTGAGCTCGATTTGTTTTTTTTATCTCGTATATATGCCTCTCTCTGATTTCTGTTACTTGATTTAGAGTGCGCTACTCGATTCGAGTTCCATTTCGTTTTTGTTTCGTCTCGGGGTTTTGATTCTTCGGATTTCGGTTCTTTTCCAAAGTTCTATTCGATTAGATCTGGAGATAGACTCTTTGGTTGGTTTAGATCTCTGAGATTTTTGGGGTTTGTATGGTCGGAGGGGCTGATCTAGGATAGGAACTGGACGATAAACTCTACAATTTCAGTGTGCTTATTTTAATTAAAACCAATTGATTTTGAAATCTGGAGAAATCTGCTTTTTCCATGTGCTTTTTCGCTTTGAATTTCATTTGAATTCAGGGTTACGCCTACCGTTTGTTGAGCACTCACTTTTCCAGTGATGATGATCCATTGATTTTGTATTAAAAATTATTTTCTCGCTTCTGGATTACTCTGGTAAGTGTATATTGTTCATTTCAGATATGTTTTGGATTCTGTTGATGGATGGTGTCATCTTCTTATTTATAATCCATAATCCTATCTGTCAAAATTGATCTTTTAAATATGCTGTGGAAGTTACCTGCGTCTTCCTTTTAATATTAACACTACCAAAGATCTGTTCATGGTTCAGTTTCTGCATTGAGTGATTCTAGATTGAAAGGTTTCAGAACATATCTAAAATGTGAAATGCTCATTCACGGAAATGGGTGTAGAGTCTACTAGCATGTGTTTGAAGAGAGTTGTATCTTATTGTTCTTTGATTTCTTGGTATCAGGCTAATGCAGCGTCAGGCATGGCAGTCCATGATGACTGCAAACTGAAGTTTCTGGAACTGAAGGCGAAGAGGACATACCGTTTCATCGTTTACAAGATTGAGGAGCAGCAGAAACAAGTGATTGTGGAGAAAGTCGGTGAACCTGGTCAAACACATGATGACTTTGCAGCAAGTCTTCCAGCTGATGAATGCAGATACGCCATTTTCGATTTTGATTTCGTCACTGCAGAGAACTGCCAAAAGAGCAAGATTTTCTTCATCGCATGGTAAGTGACTAATTACTAAAAACTGTTATATCTGGCTTCACTTTTCTTTCAAGTTCTTTGAAAACCTCTACTTGTTGTTTTGCGCAAGGTCTCCTGACACAGCAAGAGTGAGAAGCAAGATGATCTATGCGAGCTCTAAGGACAGGTTCAAGAGAGAGCTAGACGGAATTCAAGTAGAGCTTCAAGCAACTGATCCAACCGAGATGGATCTCGATGTTTTCAAAAGCCGAGCCAATTGAGGAAAAAAAAGAAAAAAAATATTTGGTTGAATCCAACTTTTCCCTACTATTACCGAATGATATGCTTTTTCTTAAAAGTTTGCTGTGACGGCACCAGCCAAAAACAGCTTCATTTTATTGGTCTTTGTCTCCGATGTTTTTGTTTTTTTGGAGTCTTTACAGTGTTTTGATTCAAAACTTGAAGAGATTTGGCTTGTGCTCTTTTACCATTGTGTAAGAAACTCAATCCCTTTATCAAAAGATGAACCCTATTGGCACATTGCGTCTCTCTTCGTCTTCACAGATCTATGTAACTAGTGATCCAGGGATTTGAACAGTTGTCAAAACATAACAAAATAGCTTATAAAGTTATATAATAAGGTTAACATAACAAAATAGTCTTCATATATGAAGATATATACTAAGGTTGGGTAATAATAATCGACTTACTAATAGGTAGGTCCACGAGATGCATTGTATGTTCTTAAGATCTCTAGATCAGTAGATTGTATACATCTTCATTCTTAAGGATCTCTAGATTTAATAAATTTTCTCTTGGTATATGACCATTGTCATTTAGTAAAGTGAGACATATTTTATGTATAAACTTATATGATAATTGATTAATACAACAATTTCACGTTCCAAGGATAACCCGAAGAACGAAAAGTCTTGCTCAATCGAGTCTGGTCCAGCAAATATTTGAAAAATCTCAAAACAGTAATCCTAGTTGACAATTTTGATTAGTTGGAAACAGATCCAACCATTGTCCATTATTGCTCTTTTTACGCAATCTTTCAACTGTCAAATCATGAAGACTTCGTTAGAACTTATTGATTGAGTAAGATATAAATTGTCAGGACACATACATATGTGGTGTGTGTGTTAGAACATCATTAATCTATCATTTTCTTATGCGTGCGAAGAGGATAAACATAATGCATATAGAAATAGAAAACGAATAGCTTGTCCCTTTAGAGACACACTTCAAGGCAAGACTGAGTTACTTGGTCAGGGAGTGTACAATTCTTGATCACTGACCGTGCCCAACGCCAACGAAACTGCACATGCTTTATCTATCAAGTTGGTCGGGTTTTTGTGAACATCTCTTAAATATAGTACATTTCGCTTAAATTAAGTGATATATAGGGTTAAGTTTACACTTGACGCATACAACAAATGTTTACGATGAACCAAAACTGGTCAACTTGTTTATTTTAAACTTCATCTAATATTTTCAATGAAACAAATTATGGATGGAAAAATATTACTAGAAGTTAAGATTCTTCCATGCTTATTTGTTGACTAAAACTAAAACAAGTATAATACGCGTAAAATAGATATTTAATTTTAATTAGAAGAATATAGAGTAAATGAGTTTCTCTATATATATATATTCAGAGACTAGCTTCCAAATAACGCTGAAGAAAAGAAAATAAGCAAAAGAGTCATATATTCGAAGAAAAACATTTTTTTTGCGTCACCTTTCAGCCGAAATTGTCTCACAGCGTTTTGATTCAGCAGCCATGGTGAATTTCCAACTCTTCTTTCTTAGTTTTTGATTTTCTCTCTATTGTTTTGTTTCCAGTTGCTTCTCGATTTTGGCTCACTAGATCTGGAAGATGGATTTGTTTTCTCTGATTAGATCTTTGAGATCGTCTGTTTATGTGATTCGGAGGCATTGATCTAGGCTAGGGGAGTAAAAAATCTGCACAACTGTGCTTCGCTAATTAGAATCGAAATCATAAAGAATCTAGTATTTTTCGTGTAATTTCCCATCGAAGTTTCAGTTGAGTTCATAGTCACTTATACGAATTATTAAACGTTTCTACAGTAAATTTTCGTTTGCTTGATCCGTCAGGTTTGCTTCTCATGTATTAACCAGTAAATACCCAGTTTAATTGTTGAGCTTATTTTAGAGGTTCCATGAAACTGCTAAGACTCCTATATGATGAGAGATCCCTTGGATTTAGGATTGTGTGGATCTGGAAATGTTTATTTTTGTGTGTGTGGAAGAGATTGAATGAATCTTAATAGTTTTGCTGTTGAATTGATAATTTAGGCTAATGCTGCATCGGGAATGGCAGTCCATGACGACTGCAAGCTAAGGTTTCTGGAACTCAAGGCCAAAAGGACACACCGTTTCATAGTTTACAAGATCGAGGAGAAGCAGAAGCAAGTGATTGTTGAGAAAGTTGGTGAACCTATTCAAACCTATGAAGACTTTGCAGCAAGCCTCCCTGCTGAAGAATGCCGATATGCCATTTATGATTTTGACTTTGTCACTGAGGAGAACTGCCAGAAGAGCAAGATTTTCTTCATTGCATGGTAAAAACTGATTCCTCATTTCTCTATTCTTACCTTGTGATGATGATGATCGATGGTGGGTCTCTTGTTTCGTGCCAAAGGTGTCCTGACGTAGCAAAGGTGAGAAGCAAGATGATCTATGCGAGCTCCAAGGACAGGTTTAAGCGTGAACTTGATGGAATTCAAGTAGAGCTTCAGGCAACAGATCCAACTGAGATGGATCTTGATGTTTTCAAAAGCCGCGTCAACTAAAAAAACTCTCTTGGTTTGAATAAGCTTATTTGGCTCATATTCTCTCCTATTCCGAAATGGTGTTTTCTTTACTCTTACAGTTTCTTGCGACTGTTATAAAAACCTAACACCCTTCATTCTATCCATCTGGCCTGTCTTCTGTGTCTTTGTTACCATACAGTGTGCCATCTATATTGAAAATTATTCCAATGTTTCTGCTCTTATTTGTATCATTTGTGTAAAGATGATTCCTTTGAGGGTCCTTTGTTCTCTTTGTTACAGGGTCGTTGAAAAATGCGAAAAAGAACTCAGCTTTCGAATTCTAGACTAAAAAAATGGTTTGCCATTATTAACTGATTGGGATGCGATAGAATGTTTCACCTTATATAATTACAAAGGGGTCATGATTTCGAACTAGAATCATTCAAACTAGTTGCTCCGAAGGTTTTAGAGTTAGGCTTCAAGCCTTTCTTCAACATCTCATTCCTCAACTCAATGGCTTTCTCCATCTCTCCAGACACACAACAACCGTGTATAAGGGTGTTATACGCCACTCTATCTGGCCTTACGCCTCTTTCCATCATCGACTCCCATAACTCAATCGCTTTCTTCACATCGTTCGTCCGACAAAACTCATAGATCATTGTTGTGTAGGTTATACAGTCAGGGGAAACACCATTGCCTGTCATCCTCGTTACAAGCTCAGAAGCTTCATCCATTCTCCCTTGTCTACAAAATCCACGGATCAACATATTGTACGTAGCAGTGTTAGCTAAAAGCCCTTTCAATATCGCATCATGGAGCTCCACAGCTTTCTGCATGTCACCTTCTCCTTTTGTGAGAATGTCAAGAAAACAGCCGTATGTTACTTGGTTAGGAACAGCATTGCCAGTACACAGCATTTTCGAACGTAGAATCTCAGCTTCATTTACAAACCCGGCTTTGCATAATCCGTTGATAACAGCAGTGTATGTGACTTCATTTGGTACACACCCTTCGGTTATCATCAAATCCCATAACCCAAATGCTTCCTCAAAATCTCCGGTTCTGCTTTTTGCATCAATCATACTTGTATAGATCACATCATCAGGCTTGAGTCCTCTATCATGCATCTCCTTTACAAGTCCAAGAAACATCTTTCGATCTTTGTGCTTTAAACTTCCATCTATAAGAACACCATAACACACAAGGTCTAAATCCACCCCTCTTTGTACCATCTCCTGACAAACGCTTAACGCTTCCTCCAATCTTCCTTCTCTGCAAAACCCGTGTAAGAGTGCGGTATAACATATCTCGTTCAGTTCATGGTTTTCATTATGAAGTCCATCCACAAAAATTTTGGCTTCCGATGCTTGGCCTGTTAAACATAGTCCGTGTATCAACGATCTATAGGTATATGTATCTGGTGCTATACCTTTCTCTATCATCTCATTCTGTAACACAAAGGCTTTAGCCATGTCTCCTTCCTCGCAATAACCTTCAATCATGACATTATAAGTCACTCTGTTTGGCTTGATGTTCCATTCTGGCATCTCGTTAAATAGCTTTACTGCATCAAGAATCAATCCGCCACGAAAAAGACCGGATATAAGCGTGGTGAATGTATAGATACTCGGTGCAATACCTTTGTCTGTCATTTCATGATAGAGCCTGAGAGCATTGTGTATTTTCCCATTGCTGCAATATCCACCCATCAATGATGTGTATGTTACCACTGTTGGCTCCAACTTTTTATTAACCATCTCCGCCATGAAATTCTCTGCTGCACTAATGTCACCGAACTTGCAGTGCCCGTGAATCAGAGAATTGTATGGATAAACAGTTGGCTTCAAACCGGTATCAATCATTTTCCCCAGGAAACTAAGTGCAGTGTCAAGTTTCCCTCTCCTGCAAAACATATCTATCAAAACTGAATAGGTCACATCATTCGGACACAAGCCAACTTTCCCCATCCTATCAAATACCAACTCAGCTTCGTCAAACTTTCTACATTTGCAAAGTAAGTCAAGCAATGCATTATACACTGATAGATTAGGAGACACGGCACTCTCTGCTATTCTTTTAACCAAGTTAAGAGCCTCTTCAATCTTCCCCCTCTTCTTTAATCCCTTCACCAAACTTGATACTGTAGCTTCGCTGGGACTGAAGCTTAAACATAACATCTCATCCATCATCTCCAACCCGACGTCAAATTCTTGCACTTTACATAACCCGAGGACTAAGGTACAGTATGTCACAACATCTGGTTTCAGCTCCTTTTGAGATAAAGTTTCCTTTATCTCAACAGCCTCCCAGACCTTCTGCTTCTTACAAAGCCCATTTATCAACACATTATATGGAACAATATTAACATTACATCCACTTGCTTCCATACGAACAATCATTTCTCTAGCTCGAGAGAGATCTTTCAACTCACACAAGCTATGTATCACTCCTGAGTAAATGTATACATCAGGACGAATGCCCACATTGATCATATCGTCAAACAACTCCATGGCCAAACCATAATGCCTACAATGAACTAATCCATGTAAGAGAGCACTCAAAGTTCTCACTTCAGGCAGTAAACCAAATTTCGTCATCATCCTAAACACCAAAACCCCATCTAAAGCTCTCCTACTTCGCACATAATGCTGAATCAACAAATCAAAACTCGAGCTTGAACTAAGCTTACATTTTTCGTAACAACTAAAAAGCGCATGAAAAACCTCACTTGGCTTCAGGGCACGAAGGAGAAGCGTCTGCAACAGAGATGACGCTGGCCAAAAGAGATTAGCTTTGACCAAAGCATGGATCAAGATGCAAAAGGACGCCGTCGAATGGTCGAATCCTCTGTGCAAACCCAAGAAATTGAAAAACCTCAGACCTAATTTGGGATCATCTAGAGTTCCGATAAGAATCTCTTCAACATGGCTAGGCTTCAATCTCCTAGAGACGAGCTCCCTGCTCAATGCGGTCTCCCAGCTCCGTTTCCCACGCACGATTCTTTTGACGGCATCGACGAATTGCGAATCTTCGGTGGTTCTACTGTCTTTTTGAGCCGAATCGATCGCAGAGCTTACATTTCTGCAGCTATGGCGGAAATGAGAGCTTGACAGTGATGGAATCGTGCGAGGGAGCTTCATCAAAGAGGTTCACCGTCAAATGTAGCATTTGTCTGTGTGTTGTGACAACAAACCGAGATATCTTGGAACCGGACGATCGGGTTTAAGTCTTGGTTGAGAAGGTTAAGTCTCAGTCTCACTAATTTCAAATGGGCCTTAGGCTGGACTCATTATAATAGATGGGCCTATGTAGAAAGAGAGCCGGGGCGGGAAAGGAAAATTTCACGAGGAGCTCAAAATGCGCCAAATTCGACACGTCAACAGTCCCCGTCACCAAGTGTAGCCAATAAGATCCGTCACGTGTGAGAGCTTTCCTTCTTTTTAAGATTCGTTTTAGACCGTCGATATCTAAACGATCCAACGGTAGAGGGCTCGATCCGCGTCAAACTATTTAATCCAATCATATCAATCCTTTCGATGTATATAAAACCAATCGATCAAGCCATTGTAGATATCAAGCAATCAAAAGCATTTTAACCTAAATTTGATCTCAGATTTGTGCTTGAAAACTTTTGAGAGAGAATCCATGGCGCCCAAGGCAGAGAAGAAGCCCGCAGAGAAGAAACCAGCTTCAGAGAAGCCGGTGGAGGAGAAATCGAAAGCCGAGAAAGCCCCGGCTGAGAAGAAACCAAAGGCCGGAAAGAAGCTTCCCAAGGAGGCCGGTGCAGGCGTTGACAAGAAGAAAAAGATGAAGAAGAAGAGCATCGAGACTTACAAGATCTACATCTTCAAGGTTTTGAAGCAGGTTCATCCCGATATCGGAATCTCAAGCAAGGCGATGGGGATCATGAACAGCTTCATCAATGATATCTTTGAGAAGCTTGCTGGAGAGGCGTCGAAGCTTGCGAGGTATAACAAGAAGCCTACCATCACTTCTCGGGAGATTCAAACTGCTGTGAGACTTGTTCTTCCTGGAGAGTTGGCGAAACACGCTGTCTCAGAGGGTACCAAGGCCGTCACGAAATTCACCAGCTCCTGAACTCTGAAATAGGGTTTCTCTTTATCTGGATTGTTGCTTAGGTTTAATGGAAATTTGTGATGCCTGAATTCAATGGCTTTCTCCATTTCTCCCGACACACAACAACCGTGTATCAGGGTATTATACGCTACTCTATCTGGCCTTGCACCTTTTTCCATCATCGAGTTCCATAACTCGATCGCTTTCTTCACATCGTTCCTCCTACAAAACTCATAGATCATTGTCGTGTAGGTTATACAATCAGGGAATACACCATTGGCTGTCATCCTAGTTACAAGCTCAGAAGCTTCATCCATTCTCCCCTGTCTACAAAATCCACGGATCAACATATTGTACGTAGCAGTGTTAGCTAAAAGCTCTTTCAATATCGCATCATGGAGCTCCACAGCTTTCTGCATGTCACCTTCTCCTTTTGTGAGAATGTCAAGAAAACAGCCGTATGTTACTTGGTTAGGAACCGCATTGCCAGTACACATCATTTTCGAACGTAGAATCTCAGCTTCATTTACAAACCCGGCTTTGCATAATCCGTTGATAACAGCAGTGTATGTGACTTCATTTGGTACACACCCTTCGGTTATCATCAAATCCCATAACCCAAATGCTTCCTCAAAATCTCCGGTTTTGCTCTTTGCATCAATCATACTTGTATAGATCACATCATCAGGCTTGAGTCCTCTATCATGCATCTCCTTTACAAGTCCAAGAAACATCTTTCGATCTTTGTGCTTTAAACTTCCATCTATAAGAACACCGTAACACACAAGGTCTAAATCCACCCCTCTTTGTACCATCTCCTGACAAACGCTTAACGCCTCCTCCAATCTTCCTTCTCTGCAAAACCCGTGTAAGAGTGCGGTATAACATATCTCGTTCAGTTCATGGTTTTCATTATGAAGGCCATCCACAAACTCTTTGGCTTCTGATGCTTGACCTGTTAAACATAGTCCGTGTATCAACGATCTATAGGTATATGTATCTGGTGCTATACCTTTCTCTATCATCTCATTCTGTAACACAAAGGCTTTAGCCATGTCTCCTTCCTCGCAATAACCTTCAATCATGACATTATAAGTCACTCTGTTTGGCTTGATGTTCCATTCCGGCATCTCGTTAAATAGCTTTACTGCATCAAGAATCAACCCGCCACGAAAAAGACCAGATATTAGCGTGGTGAATGTATAGATACTCGGCGCAATACCTTTCCCTGTCATCTCATGATAGAGCCTAAGAGCATTGTGTGTTTTCCCTTTGCTGCAATATCCACCCATCAATGATGTGTATGTTACCACCGTTGGCTCCAACTTTTTAATAACCATCTCTGCCATGAAATTCTCTGCTGCACTAATTTCACCGAACTTGCAGTGCCCGTGAATCAGAGAATTGTATGGATAAACAGTTGGCTTCAAACCAGTATCAATCATTTTCCCCAGGAAACTAAGTGCAGTGTCAAGTTTCCCTCTCCTGCAAAACATATCTATCAAAACTGAATAGGTCACATCATTCGGACACAAGCCAATTTTCCCCATTCTATCAAATACCAACTCCGCTTTGTCAAACCTTCTACATTTGCACAGTAAGTCAAGCAATGCATTATAGATTGCTAGATTAGGAGACACGTCATTCTCTGCTATTCTTTTAACCAAGTTAAGAGCCTCTTCAATCTTCCCCCTCTTCTTTAATCCCTTTACCAAACTTGATACTGCAGTTTCACTGGGACTGAAGCTTAAACATAACATCTCGTCCATCATGTCCAACCCGACCTCAAATTCTTGCACTTTACATAACCCGTGGACTAAGGTACAGTATGTCACAACATCTGGTTTCAGCTCCTTTCGGGATAAAGTTTCCTTTATCTCAACAGCCTCCCAGACCTTCTGCTTCTTACAAAGCCCATTTATCAACACATTATATGGAACAATATTAACATTACATCCACTTTCCTCCATACGAACAATCATTTCTCTAGCTCGAGAAAGATCTTTCAACTCACACAAGCTATGTATCACTCCTGAATAAATGTATACATCAGGACGAATGCCCACATTGATCATATCGTCAAACAACTCCATGGCCAAACCATAATGCCTACAATGAACTAATCCGTGTAAGAGAGCACTCAAAGTTCTCACTTCAGGCAATAAACCAAATTTCGTCATCATCCTAAACACCAAAACCCCATCTAACGCTCTCCTACTTCGCACATAATGCTGAATCAACAAATCAAAACTCGAGGTTGAACTAAGCTTACATTTTTCGTAACAACTAAAAAGCGCATAAAAAACCTCACTTGGCTTCAGGGCACGAAGGAGAAGCGTCTGCAACAGAGATGACGCTGGCCAAAAGATATTAGTTTTGACCAAAGCATGGATCAAGATGCAAAAGGACGCCGTCGAATGGTCGAATCCTCTGTGCAAGCCGAGGAAATTGAAAAACCTCAGACCTAATTTGGGATCATCTAGAGTTCCGATCAGAATCTCTTCAACATGGCTAGGCTTCAATCTCCTAGAGACGAGCTCCCTGCTCAATGCGGTCTCCCAGCTCCGTTTCCCACGCAAGATTCTTTTGACGGCATCAACAATTTGCGAATCTTCGGTGATTCCATTGCCTTTTTGAGACGAATCGATCGCAGAGCTTACATTTCTGCAGCTATGGCGGAAATGAGAGCTTGACACTGATGGAATCGTGCGTCGGAGCTTCATCAAAGAGGTTCACCGTCAAAAGTAGCATTTGTCTGTGTGTTGTGACAACAAACCGAGATATCTTGGAACCGGACGATCGGGTTTAAGTCTGGGTTGAAAAGGACGTCTCAGTCTCACCAATTTTGAATGGGCCTTATGCTGGACTCACTATAATAGATGGGCCTATGTACAAATGCGCCAAATTCGACACGTCAACAGTCCCCGCCACCAAGTGTAGCCAATAAGATCCGTCACGTGTGAGAGCTTTCCTTCTTTTTAAGATTCGTTTTAGACCGTCGATATCTTTCTATTAAAAAACGATCCAACGGTAGAGGGCTCGATCCGCGTCAAACTATTTAATCTAATCATATCAATCCTTTCGATGTATATAAAACCAATCGATCAAGCCATTGTAGATATCAAGCAATCAAAAGCATTTTAACCTAAATTCGATCTCAGATTTGTGCTTGAAAACTTTTGAGAGAGAATCCATGGCGCCCAAGGCAGAGAAGAAGCCCGCTGAGAAGAAACCGGCCTCAGAGAAGCCGGTGGAGGAGAAATCGAAAGCGGAGAAAGCTCCGGCCGAGAAGAAACCAAAGGCCGGAAAGAAACTCCCCAAGGAGGCCGGTGCAGGCGTTGACAAGAAGAAAAAGATGAAGAAGAAGAGCATCGAGACTTACAAGATCTACATCTTCAAGGTTCTGAAGCAGGTTCATCCCGATATCGGAATCTCAAGCAAAGCGATGGGGATCATGAACAGTTTCATCAATGATATCTTTGAGAAGCTTGCTGGAGAGGCGTCGAAGCTTGCGAGGTACAACAAGAAGCCTACCATCACTTCCCGGGAGATTCAGACTGCTGTCAGACTTGTGCTTCCTGGAGAGTTGGCGAAACACGCTGTCTCGGAGGGTACCAAGGCCGTCACAAAATTCACCAGCTCCTGAACTCTGAGTTAGGGTTTCTCTTTATCTGGAATGTTGCTTAGTGTTAATCAAAATTTGGGTTGCCTGAATTAGGATTTAAAGTAATGTCCTTTCTCTATTTCCAGTATCGTTTTGTTTGCAATTTAACGTTTTGTAAGTACTGCAATTGATATGTTTGGAATCTATGTCATCTGTCCTAATCCCATTCCTTGAGATTGAAATCGGCTCTACTCGTTTGATATTTAATGTCTTCGTTTTTAGCCATTGTTTTGTTAATATATCATCTAGAAATCTCAATTCGACAAGTTTCAATGTTGTTCGTAGCTTTTGCGACATCAATTTCTAGGTCGAAATGATTGGAATCCCTATGGATTACAGACACCCAGAGGTTATCAAGGTGATTGGTTTGCTTTTAGGTCATGTATTAGAGACCAAGAACGGAGGACCTGATGTGAGAGCTCGGATTCGAATCGATGCCAGTAAAGATTTGGATTTTGTGAGGGTTGTCGTATTTGGGGAAGATGATGAGCCTGTTGAAGTTAAATTTGTTTATGAGAACTTGAAGATTGTAAGTCTTACTCATCACAAAGCTCGTTGCCCACTTCCCAGAGTACACACATGTGTCCATAAAGATCCCGGTTGTAGCAAGAATGAATCTCTTTTTTGTGTGGAAGAATTCAACCTTTTCGGAATTTGCAGAAAGCCTAATGAATGTTTAAAGTATCGTTTGTCTGTAATGTAATTAGCTTAGTACCACTATCTAGTATCTGCAACGGTATGTGTTTTTGTGTGGATGATATATTATGTTCAAATAGTTGGTATATCTATTTTTGAACGAGTGAAAACTCATCTTGATTTAGATCATGTTTAAGACTAAGAGAACTAGTATTGTTATCTAGTGAAAAATGCTGCTTGCAAGAAAGTAGACCTGATCAAACTCATTAGTTATCAACAGAGCTCAGAAACATTGAATTGCCAGACATGGGATGTTCTTCAATGCATGGACAAACTATCACCGAATCGCTCAATTTCAAAGGTGGCTTCAAATGTATAATCATTCAAGAAAAAAAGGGAGTCTCGTCTATGTAAAATGGTACCCCTAGACAATAAATTGTTGTAACGAAAAAGTAGACACAATCAAAGTCATTGTTATATGGACAGCATGACTTATTAGTTATGAATATGATATATATCACTACAAGGCGTCCCTTTTACATACAAGCTCATTCCAGTTTATCAAAAGGCGCGGGCAATAAGGTTGCTGATCATATTGCAATTCTGTCAATATTAATTCTCATACTTTTCTATTACAACTTTACAATCTTGTAATCTTCAGATTCTGTAAACTTACTTGATCAGTAATATAAGTTAATTTGCCGGAAAAAAGATAGGAAATATTCCTTATTGTTAAGATCTCATATATTTTCTAGTTTCCATTGTATTATAAATACTTTTGTTCGGATCAATAAAGATACACAATCTTCTCCTCATATTTTGGCAGAAGTGCTAGTCATGGCCCCCGAGGCAGAGAAGAAGCCCGCGGAGGAGAAACCGGCGTCAGAGAAGCCGGTGGAGGAGAAAGCTCCGGCTGAGAAGAAACCAAAGGCTGGAAGAAAGCTCTCCGAGGAGGCAGGTGCAGACGTTGACACGAAGAAAAAGATGAAGAAGATGAGCATTGAGACTTGCCAGAAAACTTTGGAGAGAGAATCCATGGCGCCGGAGGCAGAGAAGAAACCGGCGTCAGAGAAGCCGGTGGAGGAGAAACCGGAAGCCGAGGAAGCCGATCCCGTTCCAGAATGGATTCGAACTTATGAAGCACAGGAGTTACAGTTGAAAGAGAATCCCTATTGGGAGTTAATTACTGAATCATCTGACAAGAAGCTTATCGGTAAATATAGACGGAAGGCCTCAGAGAAGCCGGTGGAGGAGAAGGAACCTGATTACGCTCAAATTCTTGAAGCACAGGAGTTACAATTAAAAGAGAATCCCTATTGGGAGTTAATTACTGAACCATCTGACATGAATGTAGGTAAATGGAGACCAAGGCAGTCACCAAATTCACCAGATCCTCAACTCTTGAATTAGGCTTTCTCTGAATAAGGGTTAAGAGAAATATCCTTTCTTTTTTTTTTTTTTTTTTTTTTTTTTTTTTTTTTTTTTTTAATTATAATATATTATATTTAAACTAAACCGAATAATTCGGCAATAACCGGGTACAAAAGGTGAATTGACTCAAAAGCAAAAGAAACAAACAATTGAACCAACGGTAAACCTCTAAACCGAACCGAGAGAGCCGGTTAGGTCAGGACTCTTGAGGTGCTGTTTTAGCGAAATCGGATCGTCGTCCCCGGCGGCTGTGGCTCCGGCTTGTTTCTTGACAGTCTCCGACTCCGTTCTGGTAGAGCTAAGGAGCCGACCTCAGCCTCCTCTCCAGAGACCGGAGAGCCAATCCTCGCCCCGAAATCCCGGTTTCTCCGACCTCATCCGCTCAAACTTCCCACGGACCCACCCGGAGGATCACGCTTTCACGGAATCCGTTCCTTCCCTCACCTAAGCACTTCGAGTCTGGTCGAGATTCATGTCCGTCGATTCGCCTCCAAACTTACCCGGCACCGATCGAAGAGGAAGAAGAAGAAATCCCGGCGATAAGACCGAAGAATCTCTCCTCGAACGCGGAGGCCTCACCTAGCACCACCACGCACCCTCTCCGAGAACCGCGCTTCCCCCCTAGACTCCCCAGAATCTTCCTCCTCCGCGCTTTCCTTGCCTTGCCGCCGTCCTCCAACGGCAATAATCCGGCGTCTTACCGAGGATTGCAGTTCACGGTTTCGCAGGGCCGTCTCTTCTCTCCCCCCTCCGCGCTTTCCTTGCCTTGCCGCCGTCCTCTAGCAGCAATAATCCGGCGACTTAAAAGGTCCGTCGATCAGATCTAGCTCCGCCGCCGCTCACCCTCCGAAAGTCTTCCACTCCGCACACAGCCGATGCCAAAAGCAAGCGAGGCACCTTCTGAGCCAACACCTCCGACCACGGCTTCATTGAAGAACCATGGATGGAGATCCGTCAACAGACGCCGACGAAATCTCCGTGAACGAGATCTGAATTTTTTAGGAACTTTCTCTCTCTACAGAACTTTCTCTCTCTATGGCACTCAAAGCCCAGTCTCCGGATAAAACTCCTTTCTTCTTTTCCAGTATCGTTTCGTTTGCAATTTTATGTTTTGGAATCTCTGTCATCTCTTTATTGTCCTATTCCCAGATTGAAATCTCCTCTTCATTAAGTTTTAGTTCACCCAATTTATTTTTAAAGTCTCCCGTTTGTGTGTTGAATATACCATCTACAAACATAAACTCGACGACAAGTTCTAAATTTTATTCATAGAATAATCTGTTCCTATGATATCATGATTGTACGTATCTAAGGTCTCTCTGTAGTAGCAGTAGTTGATTAAACCTGTCTGCTTGTGGCGGTTTGTAATGGGTATTGATTCTGAAATCCAACTTGTGCCTCATGCTCCGAATTTAGGGTTTGCTGAATCAAATTCAAGGCCATTGTTTGTTGTTGTAATGGGTATTGCCATGGGCGAATCCACAATGTTATATATGGAGGCACTTGCACCCATTGTATTTTTGATATTCAGCATCTTGTATCAAAACTTTCAACTGTATTTCCTAAAAAAAATATGATTCAAATCTCATTGTAAACCCCTATTATCCTATAATTAAATCCTTATTTTCCTTATTTTGTATTTGTTACCATTTGTGCACCCATGAATTTTTTTTTTCCTTAGATTCGCATTGCGTTGTATATTTTCTATTTGAAAGTTCCCATATTTGGAGTATTTTGTAAAGTATTTTCCTTGATCAGAGCAGTGGTAGTGAGGATGAATACATCGGCATCTGATTCTTTTATTTCTAGTTGTGGTTTGATGGGTTTTCATGTGCTTCCTTTAGTTCCCGTCTACTGCCGTGCTCACCTTTAAGCAAAAAGGATAAGAGCCCCAAACTCTTTACTTTTTAATTAAAATTTAAGGCCCTTTTATGAGCACAATACATTAATTAATAAATTTTGAGTGTTTGCATATATTTTTACATGAAATTAGATTTGTCATATATATTACATTAGTTTGGATTCTTTCTTTTTCTTTTTAGATTTTTAATTAAAAACATATATTCCATACCTATCATTTTATTTGTTTGCAAACATACCCACAAAAAAATTCATGAAAAATACAATTTTTAAAAATTGCCTAGAGCCCCTAAAATCATTCCCACGGCACTGTGTCTGCTTTTGTTTGTTTGACTTGTAGTTAGTGTTGTTGTGTGTTTTGTGGCAATCGATCCTCTCTTCATAGTTGATAATAATGTTTAAGATGTTCAAAAATCGGTTTATTCTACCATTGTGTGTGTTAGCCTGTTAGGTTTGTATTTAACTTGTTTAGATTAAGGTTTGTGTTTAAGAACTTAAAGATGTTTTGTCAAAGTTGTGGGAGTCTTGCTCATCACAGATCTCCATGCCCACTTCCTAAATCAAATTGTGAGTCGAATTGTGTTTTGGAAGTGGAATTTGTGTTAAGGTTAAAAGGACGATGACTGTAATATCTAACTCAGGAGCTGCGAAAAGGAAGCATTTTTTTTTGGAATTAATCAGAACCTAAGTTTGCAGTTAGTCTAATCAATTTATGTATTTAAGTTTCTCTGTCTGGATATATTTTGGAAGGTCTCCACTAGTTTGGACACCACCTCCACACCAAGCTCAGCTACTAGCTACTGGTATGATGACCACACATAAGGGAATATGTAGGCAACAATATTGTGTGATAATCTTGTATATTCAGATGTATATTCTCCTTAATTGCCTCCGTAATTGTTGTCTTAGAGAAATGAACTATGATTTGATATAAGCCATCCATCATTATCAAATCAATGGGATACATGTTACATCTTTGGTTTTGTTTTAACATAGCTTAGGTGCCACTATATACTATATCGGCAGTGGTAGGTGTTTTAGTATGAAATAACATTTTGTACTTTTAAATGGAACTAGGTGAAGGCCCGCGCTACGCAGCGGGGCTTTTTTTAACAGCGGTTCTAGCTGGCATGTTGATTCCAACAGCAAGTGTCTCAGTAGCAAAGACAACCTTAACAAGTCCTCGCTGAAACAATTCTTCAATGAAAGATTTCCAAAGGGGTAGACATCCTGCATGATGTGCAGCAATACCCTTTAGCAATCCCTTTTCTGCACTCTCTCTCACTGCATCAGGATAAAGAATACGAAACTTCTTCAGGGCCAGCTCAACTTCACTCTTCTCGCAATCATCTAAAAGCTGAAAATTTTCAACATACTGTACAGCTGCATCACATCCTCTACGGTTAAAAATGAACCATATCGCTGGTAACATATCCTTTCCCTGGAGATGCCATAATGTGTCGCTAATTTGAGGTACCTAAAAGTCAAGACTCAGCTCAGCCATTAAGTGATAATGACAAGTAAATATATAAGGAAACGACAAATGCCCAGATTGTTAGGAAGCATATTGTAAGACCTGTGAATGGCGGATCTTGTTTATCTCATTCTTTGTAAGAGGATAATCAAAAATGTTCATGAGGCTGTTGTAGCTCGTATCACCTCTTTTTTTTTCTTGACCTCCTTCCCATACGCCCGTCATCATCATCACGATATCTAGCTTCTGAGGCAGACAATTGCAAATAATTGAGAGACAACTTCCTGCTCCAATAAATGAAGGTTCTTCCAATTAATATCAGAAAGAAACATGTTGTTGATGATAAAAGTATAGACGTGAACAAGTTACCTATTCACCTGTGTCCCTTTCTCATCAAGCAGAGGTAGTAAAGAGTGCTTTGTTGAGAAGTACCAAGTTAATTGAACCGGGCGTCTTGTAGACGTTACCAACTTAGTCTTACCATGTACCTGAGGACAAAACACAGCAGCGTCTACCAAAATCTTAGATAGCACGATATTGGAAAGCTGTAATTCATTCACTTAGAGGGAATGTCTACAAACTCACCTCACCAATCCAACCAGCTAATTCATCTGGGTTTGCAACTGTAGCTGATAGACATATAAGTTGAACCTCCTTTGGGAAATAAATAACCTGACCATATTAAAAGCAGAATTCGAGTGAGACACTCCCCCAGTAAACTTTTAGAGGAAAGTAGAGAAACGGTGCAAACAGAACTCACTATCTCTTCCCACACAGTTCACATAGAGATGTCGCTTAAATAATGAACCTCATCCAAAACAATCGCATCAACATGAAAAAGTCCAGTTCCTGAAGAAGCCATTCCAACACTATAGATTTCGACACAAAAACTGGGGTTAAAGGAGGAGATACCAGAGAAAGCTGCAGTTGATAGTAACTCCAAAGGAATACCTTTGATATAACATGTTGCGGAGAATCTCTGTAGTCATGATCACGATCTGAGAATATTTGTTGATGGCAGAGTCACCAGTGAGTAGACCAACGTTATCATCGCCAAACGTCTCCCTAAAAACCAAATACATTTCAGTCGATTATAGTTGTTTCCCACAACTTACTCATAAACTTAATAAATATTACCTAAACTCGCGAAACTTTTGATTAGAGAGTGCTTTAAGCGGTGTGGTGTAGAACAAGCGTCGACCTCGAGCCACCGTAGCAACAGCTTCTGCCTCAGCAATCAAAGTCTTCCCACTGCTCGTCGGAGCAGAAACCACCACAGAAGAACCTCTCAGAAAAGCTTCAATGGCCAATCTCTGGCCAAAACAATGCAATTTCAGACTTCAAAAGCCTCCACTTTACAGAGAGTAATGGAAACAAAAAGAAGCAAAACCTGAAACTTGTGGATCCGAAAATCATAGATGGAAATGAGTTAATTTAATTACCCACACAAAAGGCCAAAGGTTTACAATTTCGTTTTGGTTTTGGGTCCAGCCTACTGAGAGAAAATAGACACCTTCTGCGGTTCTTCCGCCATTTTTTCGAGGATTAAACTTAAACTCTTTCTCTCTAATTGTCTGAATCTGCGAAATTGTAGTTTCTCCCCTTCCGTTTTGATATATGAGAGTGAGCCACTAAAATTTTCGACGTGATTTAAATACTCAAAAAGGATCATCAACGTAATCGAAAAGCCAAGACTTACTTTACCAGCTTCGTGAAATTGGAAACATGGCAGAACCAAAAAAGAGGTAAGACGATGGTGAATTTAGATATAATCTGTGTGCAGATTGCGTGGTAGGTCGTGAGGGAATGGATAGGATTTGTAGGAATCCATTTACACAAAGATAAAGTGATGGATTTAAAGGGTCTGGGTAATCAAATTAATTGAAGGGAGTTTCAAGAATTTTGGGAACTTGCCAAGAGTTGTTTAGAGGATGGTTTTTGGGGACTTGCGAAGAATTGAACGAAAACGATTCAGCTTATTGTTTTTTTTTTCTAAACAGGTGTATATTGACA
This sequence comes from Orychophragmus violaceus, assembly GCA_030180135.1. Lineage (NCBI taxonomy): Eukaryota > Viridiplantae > Streptophyta > Magnoliopsida > Brassicales > Brassicaceae > Orychophragmus > Orychophragmus violaceus. Next base: position 13,709,330 of record CM058238.1, on the reverse strand, counting down.
TGGATAAATGATTTAATTTGATTGGTTTAGAGAATGGTTTCATTAATCTGTATAATACGGATGCTGAGGTGTCAACACCTGAAGATGCAATTCAATCATTATAGTATTGATGATTGTATGGTATTTTGAAATGAGATAATAGAGGAGGATTAATGTGAAAGCTCTCTTCATGACTCAGATCATGTTTATATATATATATTATTTGGGAAAATCGCATTTTAAATCATGAAAATAGAATTTAGTAACACTTTAGACCATCTCCAATGTATTTCTCTATTTTTATCTCTAAAATAGAGGAACTCTATAATAGAGGTGGGTTTTGCTCCAATGTATTCCTTTATATTTTCCTCTAAAAAAGAATATTCTCTCTAATATTCTTTTTTATTTTACTAATAATATTTTTTATTTATAAAAGTTGCAATTTAGCCCATTTATTTTATTTTTACAATTATAAAATTACTAGATTATGGCCTGTGCGTTGCACGGACATTGTATTTCAGTACATTTTTTTCAATTTACGTTCAAATGTAGAAAAAAGCAATACATTAATATGGAAGATTATATAGTTTATACTAAGAATGTGTTTAGAGTTTTGTTTTAGCTAAAATATAAAGTAACATTATTTTAGTACAAATAAGTACTACTTGCAACAACGTAAAGAACATTTTTGAATGACACGACAATAAAAGAAAAGTAATACATTTGGATATATCTAGTGTAGAGTATGCAAAGGATACAAAAGAGAAGAACATATATGTGAAGTTTTGAGCTCAGCAACTACTTGCAACAATGTGTAAAGAACATTTTGAATGGAAGAAAGCATCGGCATGAATAGAGTGGAAAAAGATAGATATGCTCGTAAAAAAAGATAGATATGCTCATAAAAGCATCAGCGGTTTTGAAGGCTCTATGTCTCTATGTTTTTTTTTTCTATCTCTTGATCTATCGTGATCTCTAGGCTTCGAAATCTTGGATTGATATCGATCTGGATTTCTTGTATGGAGTTTAAGAATTTTAAATTGAATAATGATTTTATTCGATGCACTCTGCATATCAGATGGTTTTTAAAAAAAATTATTTGAGCTCGATTGAGATACAATTTTAAAACTGATTAAAATATAAATTTATGTTTTAGTTGTTTGGTTCTTGTTTGGTCGGGTTGGATTATTGGTGTTTTGTAGAAAGTGTCCGAACGAATTATGATAACGTGCTTTATTTTCACAATTTTCAGTCATCTCTTAAAAATTCATAAGCTTATTTCTTATAAATTTTTAGTGAAGAACTTAGCTGACGCTAATATTTTAATCTAAGTTATGGGGAAATTTGGATCAAATTGACTGTGCAAGTGGGGATTGGAATCATTTCCGTTATGTTCTTCAGATCTCAAGTGTTTTTACTGGATTGTACCGACACTCTTTAATAAGGCAAGTTCCTTTCCATCTCTTTGGTTTGTTTTATAAGCTTTTGTTCCAAGAAATACATTTAAAACATAATTATTATATCAGAATAAACATAAGGTTAAACTTAAAATTAATATTTTTTGTATTTTATATATGTTTATACACAGTTAACAAAAAATATGTTTATACACAAATAATATTTATTGTTTTTATTAGGAAGTAGTTGATGATAATTCTGTTACATGGGTTTGGCAATTTCGTCTTCTCAAATAATCTATGGCCATGAATGTTTGCATGGTTTTTAGATTTTGGTTTTTGGCTTTTTATATTTTAGCTTTTAGATTTTAATTTTTAAAATTTTAGTATATGATTTTTCTGTAGATTTTAGTTTTTTTTTTTAAATGAATGTTGAATTATTTAGTTTTAGATTTAGGATTTTTAGTAATTTTTATTTTATATTGATGCTAAATTTGAAAAACTAAAATAAATAAGAAATTATGTACAATAAATATTATAAAATAATAAAGAGTAGTTAGATTTCTAAAAGAAATGATAAATAAATAAATTTAAAACTGTATTAAAAATATATATAAAAATGTATAAAGATTATGTAATAAAATTAATATTATAAAAATAATTAAGCTATAATTATAAAATATAAAAATAGTGTAACAATATGTATATAATTTATAACTAAAAATCAAATAGATGAAAACCGATTGGTGATATAACAATTCCTCAGTATAACAGTCATTGTTGACCAAATATAACAATATGTATATAACTTATAACTAAAAATCAAATACGTACTCCATTTCAAATATATAACAATATTGTTTTTTGCAGGCTACATTCACGGACAAATTATCCAGTGTCAAACACACTTGACACATAATAATTATCTGAAATCCGGAAGTATTTGCTTCTCTTGCAATGATACTATCCTTTCAACTGTCTGCAACTATTTGTTGATCCACACTACCACTCGGGCCTTGACTGTTTTCTCTCAAGTTCGAGTTCAGCAAAGAAAGCTCTCGCAACTGCTGTCTCTTAATGTAATCACATCTCATCCTGCACTACACAATACGAAATTCCTTTTGTTGTCTGATAGAATATACTTAAATTAATTGAGAGAAGTCCATGACTCTTGAATAATGCTCATTTAATCATTGAAGATCTCGTTTTACAGAAGGCTCCGCCGGAAAATCTCTACCGCCAGAAACTCCGACTGTTTATTTAAGCCATCCAGCAGCTTCGCTACTTCTCAGAGCTACTGAGCTACATACCAAATAATTGAGAGTCATCAACTTTGGAATTTCCCAAAAAATGGTTAAAACAGACTTTTGGTGAGCATTAAACGATCACATAAATTCAAGTAAGAAAAGAAAAGGCACCTTTGGTGTCAGATTCCCAGCGAAAGAGTGATGAGGTAATGAACCCACAGTAATGTACCCATGCCGCATCGTCAAGTAATCAGATTTTCTAAGAGATCTCAACATCTGACGAAAGAAACAAACCTGCAAAAGAGTGATAAGGTAAGTTCTCTCTTACTTAAGATAGAAGCACATGAGATGGAATAAGGAAGCACAAACAATAGAATCTAGAGAATCATACAACGTAGAAGGAGAATGTATTCTTCGCCCAAGGATTGACATGCTCTCGGACAAATGATGTCTCATGTGTGAGCCTAAATCTTGAAGGGTCTGTAAATTACGTCAAGCAAAACTCAAATTCATAAATCTGTTTCTTGCTTTGAAAGGCTTGCTTGGTATCTTCACTCATTTCTTCTATTGCTTTCTTTCGAGCTTCTTTGGCCTGCAAGGATCATTCCGTAAGCAAACAGTTTTACTGAATGTAGCTTATATATATATCAATCATCTTGGTTTGGTTACAACTTACCTCTCGATTAGCTTTCTTTGCAGCTCGAAATTGCTCTTTGACATATTCCTGAAAAATAAAAATAAAAAGAACTTAGACAAATCCTCAACCATCATGAAGTGAATAATGAGTTATACAACTCCACTCACTTTGAACTCATCCTTTCTAATGTGATAGACATCTGAAATTATAATCACAAAGCTAACCATTCATCAATTCATGATGATTTGTGACCTTGTCCTCCCATACTTTCTATCAACGAATCTGCATATACAAAAACCAGAAGTTACACACAAACCAACAATCAAATATCACAACCACATAACACTGTCAGACCTTGGTTAAACATTATATATACATACTTTACTCTTCCAAGTTTCATGGTTATAGCACTATAAATCACATGAAACACAACCAAGAAGAAGATAAAGATATACACTTGATGCAAATGAGTTGAGTGATATAATCGGCACAATTACTCAAACCCCCGACAATCAATCATTGCCCCTGCAACAAAGGGGAAGTGTTTGTCGCAACCTTTGTAGCTACGTGAAATCCAACCAGAAAGCATGTGACCAACGTATCTTCTGTTTTTTTGAAGATGAAGACGATGGCGAAGACTGCGTCGGTAGTTTCGTCGACAACTGACCATCTCCGGCTCCGGATTTGTTTTCTTGTTGATATTCATATCAGCCATTTTCCGTGATGGAGGTGGAATTAGTTTTGACGAAGACGCGTTTAAGGATCCCACAGATATACCCTCAATGTCTTCTTCTCTTCCGTTGGAGTTCCTTTGAACTGCTTATGAATGAGTCAATCTCATAGATTCCGAATTAATAGATTAAGATTCGAGGATAGAGTAATTACCTAATCGGGAGTGATGTCGAAGAGGCTGGATCTACGACGGCGGCGATTCTGGTTTGTACGGCGATTTCTAAGCGTCATCAGTTTCCTTCCTCCACCACTGTCAAAGAGGCTGGACCTATGTTTCTCGCGACCTGAGTTGGTGATTGTGTTATAAAGAATTTTCTAGAGATTCCTCCAAAGAGATAAAAGAACATACCTAAAAGAGTCGGTGTTCATGGATCCCTAAAACCAAAGTGCTCCCAGATCTTATTCATCTTCGCATTTGATTTCCATCAAGGGATCGACCATTGTTTTTCAGATCCAGGAATACATCAAAATAAAGATAAACAAATATTTCGATTGCTTTTTGATAGATCATATTCTCAATCCGAAATTTAGGAATTGAAATCAAAAAAGAGAGAATGATTTCATAACTTGGATTGAAGAGAGATGCAGTTTCGAAAATGGTGAGGCATCTGATAGAACGGTTGAAGGGGAAGGGAAATTTTTTCTGAGATTTTTTATTAGTCGCCAAAAAGAAAAAACGAAATTGGCGAACCCTTTCTCATGATTCATGATTTGGCAAAAACTTATCTTGAAGAGAGATTCAGAGATGGAGAGCAGTTTTTTTTTCTCGTAAATAGGTGGAGAACAGTTTTTCAGAGAAATGGAAAGAGATGGAAAAAATGACGGAATAGTCATGAAAAATAGTTTCAGAGTAGTCACCAAAATCGTTGCCACGCTGGCAAAATCTCTTGTTATGATTGGTGGATTGCTTAATTTTTCTCTCACATGACTTGTGATTTATATATATTAGATAATATTATTTAAATTATATATTAGTTATTAAAATATTATAATTTATAATTTATTAATTTTATATTATTAATTATTAAAATATTAATATTAATTATTTTGGTCATAAATAAAAATATTTGAAAGTTAATGGACTGATTTGTAAATTAAAAAGTTCACCTCTATTATAGAGGAAAGAATAGAGTTCCTCTATATATAGAGGAAAAAATAGAGATCTCTATTTTAGAGATGAAAATAAAGGTGGGTTGGAGTAGATTTGCCTCTAAAATAGAGTTTAGAGGCAAATATAGAGGTGGGTTGAAGATGCCCTTAAACCTTCACACATTTACACTCAAAATATAAACCATCAAACTTAAAAAACTCTAACATTTAACCTTAATTCCACGACAACTTCGCGGAATAATTAACTCTATCACAGAAAAATAAACTTATGTTAGTTTATTTTGTTGTTGACAATTTGAACGGGCCTATTTGTTTCATTCAGGGATATATCAAGCAGGAGACATCAACAATAGAACTTCCTATTTACAAACATTCTTTTTGTACTTCGCATTTTCTTCTCCACAAAGCAATACCTTCTAAGAACATTGAATCAAAAGTTAACTTAAACATGGAGAATGTTCTCTTTGTCAGAGAGAACAAAATATGGAAACAAAGCATTTGTCTTATTGTTGTTGAAAGAAATCAGTTTTTTTTTTTTTGTTCCTGCAAGAAAGCATATTTTCAGATTTCTTCTTTTTTTTTTTGCCAAACATTTGATGCATTAAATTTAAAAGAAGCAAGAGTTCAAATACAAGGACTCTAGTACAAAACCCACTAGCGGGAGAAAGATCCAAAACATTGGTCTTCGACTAGCCCCGAGAGATGCCGGAGCCCATGGCAGACGATGATAGTCAGTGAATCCATGGCAGATGAAAAAACCGCATGGTAAGGAAAAACCTGCCACTGGAGAAGATAGGACCTGCGATGATCGAGAACAAATAGGAGAGAGCAAAAAACCTCATCAATTGAGGAGAAAAAGCAGTCAGAAGCAGAGGAGTCCCCATTGCGCGGAATAAGGCCAAAGAAAGACCCCAAATCAGAGATCAAGGATCATCCAGAGACAGCCAAGTTTGCATTGCGGAGGAAGAGAAGGCTGGATTTACCTGTCTGAAGGAGGATATTCGATTTTTGATGGTTGATTCCACAAGTCTGATAATAGAATCCGGCGAAAGAAAGGTATGTCTATGCAATCTATTGTTCCGTTCTCTCCAAAGTTCATAGATTGTACCTTGCCAGGCAGAGATAGTGATAAACCGAGTGAATTTATTCCCCTGAAGGGTAATCAGCTTCGAAACTGTTTCATTCCAAGAGTTGTTTATCACATGCAGAGAAACCTTTGAAGTAAAATGATTCCAGACAATCGAGGAGAAATGGCATTCGAAGAGAAGATGGTCCCGAGATTCCGGGTGAGCAGCACACAGCAGACAGTCCAGAGAAACTTGGAGACCACAAGAGATCATCCTATCTCTTGTCGGGCACCTGTTGAGCTGAAATAACCAGGTTAGTGTTTTGTGCTTAGGGATACCTTTTTTGCACCAGACAATTTTACACCAAGGTTGATGTTGAGAGGGACCAGAGATGTCTTTATAGATCTGACGGGAGATGAATTTGTTGGAAAACCTTGTTGCGGAGGAGGCAATATTTGAATACCAAGAGTACGAATCATCATTTGTGGTAAGAGTAATTGTCGAGAGGAAGACTAAAACTTGTTCCATTTTATCACAGCGGGCAGGTGAGATACACCAGTTGTTGCCATTCCATAGATCAGCCAGAGTAGAAGATTTATGAATTCCAGATCTTCTCGAGCCAAGAGGTCCGATATAGGAGAGTAAAGAACCATAAGGAGACCATGGGGAGGTCCAGAAGCTGCAAGTTGAGCCATTTCCGGGGATCAATCTCAACCAGTTCATGGAAATAACTCTTAGCTTGAGAAGCTGCTTGACAATCCAAGTATGTGATTGCTGAGGCTTCATGTCCCAGATATTTTGGTCTTGATAACGTTTTGATGGATCCAGGCTACCCAGACAGAATCTCTGTTGAAGATCAGCATCCAGAAGAGCTTCAGGGCACAAGTACGGTTCCAGATGGCTATATTTTTGAGCCCGAGCCCTCCTTCCGACTTCGGAGTAGTGACATGTTCCCACGCCACCCGAGCTGTATATCTCCCGTCAAGCGATCCTTTCCAGAGGTAAGCTCCACACATAGAGTTTATCTTTGTAATTACTGATTTCGGAAGGATGAACGCTGCTGTCCAGAAATTTATAATACCGGAAATGACAGAACTTAGCAGTTGAAGTCGCCCTGCTAGAGAAAGGTGTTTAGCTGTCCAGTTTGTGATTTTTGATCTTATTTTTTGCAGCAATGGTTCACAATCAAGCAGGGACAGCTTCTTAGTTTTTAGAGGGAGACCTAGGTAACGCATGGGAAGGTGACCCTGTGCAATACCAGAAGCTGCAACTAGAGTAGCAATTTCAGATTCAGAGAGGCCCGCAGTAAACAGACAGGATTTGTCAACACTTATAGCTAAACCAGAGAGATCCTTGAAGTCCGAGAGAATGCCAGAAATACCAAGAAGGGACTGGACATAGCCATCACTAAAATTAAGCAGGTCGTCGGCGAAACTTAAATGGGTCAGTTTTGAGGTTGTACACTTAGGGTGATAACCAAAAATGTTGTTTTCAGCACCTTCATTCAGCATTTTCGAAAGAATATTCATGCATAGCCCAAAGAGATAGGGGCTTAAGGGGTCACCTTGCCTAAGACCACGGGAGCCACAAAAAAAACCATGGAGACAGCCATTAATACCAACAAAGTATGAGGGGGTAGAGATGCACTCTTTAACCCATATGATAAACTGAGCAGGGAGGTTCAAAGCTTGGAGGCAGGCGAGGACAAAATCCCACTTCAAGGAGTCAAAGGCCTTTGCTATATCAATTTTTAAGGTAAGCCTTTTAGGTCCTTTATTGTTGTGATCTCCACTTACAATCTCAGAGGCAAGAAGGCAGTTCTCCAGCAGAAGTCTTCCTTTGATGAAGGCTGACTGATTAGGGAGGATTACTTCAGGGAGAATTGGTTTTAGTTTTGACACCAGGATCTTTGCAATGACTTTGTAAGTTGTGTTGCAACAGGAGATCGGTCGGAAGTCTTTGACAATAGAGGCGCCAGGGAATTTCGGAACCATTGTTAGAATAGTAGAGTTCGTTGAAGATGGCATTTCCGACTTTGTAAAGAAAGAGAGGATGGCGCAGGTGATATCATTTCCCAGATGAGGCCAAGCCGCCTTATAGAAACAGGATGTGTAACCATCTGGCCCAGGGCTTTTAAAAGGGTTGAGCTTGAATAAGGTTCTGGTTATCTCTTCCACTGTCGGGATCCTTGCAAAGGCTGTGTTTTGGGCCACAGTGGAGGAGTAAGTGGTTAGCGCATTAGTGGCAGCCTGCAAACCATAATTAACGGCGCTCAGAGGGGGGCCAAGGATAGAAGCAAAGTGGTTGACAGCCAAATTCCCAATGTCTTCAGGGCTATGAACTTGTACACCATCCATTCCCATTAGGCTCACAATGGCATTGTAAGCGTTCCTAGCATTTGTGACTTTCATGAAATACCTAGTGCAATTGTCTCCGACCTTTAGCCAATTAATCCGGGAACGCTGCTTAAAAAAAGTTTCTTCAACTGTTTTCAGGATTGCAAGCTTCTCATGACAAAGTCTCTCTTGGAGAAAGCTATCTTCAGACGGGTCATTTAGAGAAATCACCTGGAGGTCATCTAATAAACCTGTAATCTCCACTACTCTTTTCTCAATGTCTGAGTAGTTTTCTTTGTGCAGAGTACGAAGATGGTTCTTTAAAAGCTTATGTTTTTTTTGATAACAGGGACATAGAGCAATCGCCAGGAGAAATGGTCCAGTTATCAGCAACCGTAGACAGAAAATCCTGGTGGGCTGTTAGATGGTTGAAAAACTTGAAAGGCCGAGTACCAGAGGCCGGAATAGGGTGGTCAAGAGCAACTAAACCCGGAGTGTGGTCAGAGAACCTTGGAGGCAGGAAAGTTGCAACACTGTTGGGGTAAGCATCCAGCCAACCTTCGTTAATTAAGATCCTGTCCAATTTCTTAGCAATTGGAGACAGTGGTTGTTTGTTTGACCAGGTAAAAGGAGGTCTGTGATAACGCAGGTCCCTGACTTCAATATCATCTAGACAGGCCTTGAAATCACGCATATGGGCAGTAATCTGGTTGAAACCTGGAGAGGAGTGCTCAGCACAGTGGATGATTTCATTGAAATCACCACCAATGACCCAAGGAGAGTCAGAAGTGAATCTGGAATTAACAACCGTAAGATCATCCCAAAGAAGAAGTCTCTCTTCAGGTGTATTTGCAGCATAAACTGCCGACGCAAAGAAAGAAGTGAAACCTGGACCAGAAACTTCACAAGTCATCATCTGCCTTGACTTATGGATGACAGAGACAGATATTGGATGTTTCCAAAAAATAATAATGCGCCCATCGTGATCTTCAGAGTGGTTAGACGTGAAAGACCAGCGGGGACAAAGAGACTCCATAACCGTTGACAGGTTAGGCTCCTTGATGTGAGTTTCTAAAATAGAACCAAAAGATACTTTATTAATATAGAGCCAGTTTCGAAAATCCTGGTGCTTATCGTCTTCATTAATTCCTCTGACATTCCAAAAAGCTATTTGTATCGACATAAAAATATTATTGGTTTGTCACCCCTTTAGCAAGGGATGTCTCCTTAGCAGGAGTAATTTGTAAAAGGCTAACCGCTTTAGAATGATCTGACTTAGAGCTGTCCGATGCTTTTAAATCAGGTGTGACCGAGGGACTGGAGATGGAAGATGCCCTGCCTGTACAAGATAACCTAGCAGGGTCACTACCGTCCTGGTGAGGCAAGAAAGGCTCAGCTTTGTCGCAATTATCCAAAAGAAGGGGGATTGGATCAAGGCAGGCAAAAGGATTGGAGGTAGGAATTGGAGGTAGGAGCCGTGCCAAAACGAACTAACCCCGGTGAACCAGGAGATAACGGCGGGAAATCAGAGAGAAGATCAATGGTGGAGCCATGGGGAGGCTCTGGAGGAGGCCGGAGTGAGGTATCTCCAGCCATGAGCAGCAAACCCTAGATGAACAGTGGACAGCAAGGAAGACCAGAGGAGGAGAGAGAAGAGAGAGAAAAAGGTTTTCTCGTTGCTGCAATTTTTTTGTTCTTTTTTGTTCTCTTCGTAAATAATCTGAAGCTTCCTCGCATGGCTCACCTTTGCGTGTTCGATTCGTCCCTCTCTCAGCTACAAAATTAAATTGAAATTAGTAACTACTCCTAATTCCATATATATATATATATATACTCATATTTTCTCTAGTAAGTAATACTGACTTGCTTGAATACATATAAGCTTTATAAATTATATTCTTCCGTATTATTATATTTTATAACTTTAGCGAAAAATTAATTTACCCAAATGTTATTTGAATCGAAATTTTATTTTGAATTAGAAAATTCTGTTAGTTTTAAAGGATTATCTATTATTAAATTTACAGATGTAATTAATGTTCAATAAATTTATAAGTATATAAATTAATAGAATTTTTGATATTAAGTTAAAATTTTTATTCAAATGATCGTTTGATAAATTAAAATTTCGTTAAAATTAATAAAATATAATGGTCACACGTTATTAATTCAAAGTAGTTTTATTGTAGATCTATTGCATGGCTATATATACTTGTTTGTAAAACTTGTGTTTTTGTATACCATCCGTAATGTGTTTCAACGCTTGTGAGATTTGTGAAACGATGAGAAAACATTAATAAAATGAAACAGTTATTCTTGTCTCTACAAAATAGCAATCTTATTAATATATATCTAATATATTAAAAGAAAACTCATTACGAAAGTAATCTTTATTTATGTGTTATATTGAAAAATATATATTAATAATTTGATTAAATTGTATTAAAGATAGAGTTGAAACCTAACATGTTTCCAAACAATATAATTTTAAAACATGTACTAGATTTTAATCCGCGCTACAAGAACGCGGATATATGTTTCTTATATATATTTCATATATATAATTTTGTATAAGATATACATCACTATTTGTTATTAATTATATAATATCAACAATTGGTGATAACTACAGATCAAAACATGATCATATATATATATATATATATATTTTTTTTTTTTGCTTCCATCTTGTTTTACGTGTGGTAGCTAGTTAATATGAGTTTTCTACAGACTTTAATTTATATGTTGTTAAATAATAGTATTCGGGTGTTTGAGTTTGTTTTATTTATCAATCGTTCTTATAATTTAATTCAGGAAAGCAATCATCTGAAAATTATTTAGAAAATAAAGCATTTGTATAAAAATTATATTTTCGGGACAAAATGATTAGTGTATTTAAGAAATATTCTTAAATGTAGCTTGCAATACCGGAAAAATGATTTTGGTTTAAAATTATTTATTGAAATATTGAAAATGATGTAAAAAACTAAAAATCAATTATTTTTTTCGTAAAAGTATTTTAAAAATAATATAAATTTGATTGATATAGTATTTTATAGAATAATATTTCAAAATACTTAGAAATTACGAAATTTATATTTATGACCTCCTTAAAATATTACATTATTGCAAATAAATATGAATCGATCATGCAACGTATGTCAATAAAAAAATGTGAACATAATATACAAATATATATATATATATATATATAAATGATATTACTAAAAAAAACTATTAAACTAACGGCTATAGTAAATGTGAGCAATGATAACAACCACATTTAAAAGATAATCAGTGATTCTAACTAATCATTCATTTCACGCTAAGATAAATTTAGATCTCAACGACAATGAACATAAACATATTCAGATTTTGAAAAAGGAACTTAATAAATAACCGTATATGTTATCAATGAAAATCCTGTAAAATATTACATACCGATATAAAATAACTTCGTCTAATCTAAAACATGATAGGATCGAGAACATAAAACTTTCATTGTCTTCACATGAAATTTCTTGCATTCACCAAGTTTAAATCCTACAAAAAAATAGGATTATTATTATTATTTTGCTTATTTAAAAGTTAGTTTATTTGATAGCTAAATATAAATCATTTACCACTCTTTTATGAAGGTGGTTTCTTCAATTTCTGTCAGAATCTTTAAGTATTGGTACTCCTAAATATAAGGAAATTGTATGGAATTATTGCTTATAATTTATATAATTATGTTACCAACAATCGAATGACAACAACAAAAAATATATCACAATGAATATTTATTACTTGGAGAATTATTTAACCCGCCAAAACCTCAAACACACCACAGTTTTATGATTCCACTTGAGTTCCAAAGATCATTAAATTTCATGGCAATCCTACCCTTTGCAACACAGTTGATGAATGTGTTGCTTCGTATAACTGAAGTAAATTAGATATAATTCATGCATAAATCAAAATATACAAAAAATTTAAAACGTTTGTCAACTAAATAGTTACTCTTTTTTTTTTTTGATTTGAAAATGGATTTTGTACTCTTGACTTGATGTGAGAGTTCCGACGCACATGATTGCACCTATTACATCTAAAATAACATAAAAATTGAATACATGTCACGATTCTTATTCTAGATTTTTAAATAATACGACAAACAAATGTTTTGGAAAGTAAACTAAACATATACCAATGGTGTAGAGATGTTGAACACCGCCTTGCAATTTGTTTTTGAAGATAACAAATTCACAGAACATATCATCAGAACCATTGTGATAGTTGTCGATCTCGCTTTCTTCCTCAAGAAAAATCTTCTTTTTATCATAAGTGTTTCTAAAGTTTCCATTGATATGGATGGCTTCGAAATTCTTGATACTAATCCAAGATCTCTCTTGAAATTTGTCCTTGAATTTTCTATGAACATATGTGGTATGATAGCTTCGATTTTGTAACCCTGTAACAAAAATATTTTTTCAAAAAAAAAGCCCTTAACAAAATGTCTAGGCTATAGATAAAAAAACAACAAAGAATGATGTAAATCTTAGGTGAAGAAAACTTACAAATTGATCAGATACGATTGCATGAATCTGCAGACCATTCATTACATCACTTGTGAACCCCTCGATCTTCACTCGAATAGTCAAACACGGTTCTGAACCATCAAGATCGTACAAATCTAAGTAGTCACTCATCTTTTGTTTTGCGTTTGAGGATTTTAACAATATAAGAGAATATTTAGTTAAATATTTTAAAGATGATGCTAAGAAACCTCTCTAGTCAACCAATATATTGACTATAAATGTTCGTGTAGAGTTAATGTGGAACATTAATTGTGTTAACTGAACATGGAAATTTCTTTTAAAATATCTACAGACATATATTCCATATCTCAAAATAATTGGGTATGATTTTTGTCGAAAATGGTCAAGATTAAATGTGTAACATTTAAATAAGTCAAATAAATATTCACATTGCCATGAAGCACAAGAAAATTAAATATTTGCAGGAATTTCGTTTATCGCGGATCAGAATAACTCGGACATACGTTTAGATACACTAATTCGAGTGTTAATGCCGTGATTAGTGGATATTCATTTTCAAAACCGTTATTACAAAATATCTTTTATATACTCAAATCTGCATTAATTAATACACTAAATTAAAAAAAAAAATTCTAAAATACAATATTCAAAATTTTATTCCTAAAAGGTTTCATTAAGTTATATATAGTTTATATGTGTGAAACATATGTGAATCCGAATATATAGCATTCAGTTAAACATATATACTATAAACACAATATATCTTGTTTATAGATGTTTTCCATTTCATATATATTGTAAAACGACTCAGGTTTAATTTCTTAGCTGATACATATTATTTAGATTTGAAATGGATTTTATGAATTTCCAAACCAATCAGTTAATAATTGAATATCAAATAATTTTATGGTGAATTTATAATTAATCGTAATTCGATGTTCGGTAAAAATATTTAGTCGACATTTGTTAATCTATATGCAAAGTAATGATTCATGTAGGTAGGTGCCAAATCAAATTTAAATCACCAAATTTAATACATATAAGCTATATAAATTATATTCTTCCATATATTTTATAATTTTAGCAAAAAATTAATTTATCCCAAAGTTATTTGAATCGAAATTTTTATTTTGAATTAGAAAATTCTATTAGTTTTAAAAGTACTAACTATCAATTATTAAATTTACAGATGTAATTAATGTTCAATAAGTTTAAAAGTAGATAAATTAATAGAATTTTTGATATTAAGTAAAAAATTTATTCAAATGATCGTTTGATAAATTAAAATTTCATTAAATTTAATAAAATATAATGGTCACACGTTATTAATTTAAAGTACTTTTATTTTAGATCTATTGCATGGCTATATATACTTGTTTGTAAAACTTGTGTTTTTGTATACCATTCGTAATGTGTTTCAACATTTGTGAGATTTGTGAAACGATGAGAAAAAATTAATAAAATGAAACAGTTATCTACAAAATGGCAATCTTATTAATATCTAAACTATTAAAAGAAAACATCATTACCAAAGTAATCTTTATTTATGTGTTATATTAAAAAATATATATTAATAATTTGATTAAATTTCATTAAGGATAGTTGTGAAATCTAACATGTTTCCAAACAATATAATTTTAAAACATGTAGTTTACAAATTTTAATTATAAAATTATAGATGAAATTCAATTGACTAAAACCTACATTCAAAATATTTTAAAATACTCGAAACAAAACAAAACAACGATATCAAAACAAAATGATAAAAACCAAGCCAAATATCTAAACCATGGTAATAAAAACTTTAAAATCAAAATCAAATAAAGAAAATAAATTTCTAATATAAAAATTGATAAAACGTAATATTTTTATTTTAAAAATAAAAATTTAAATAAAAATTACCTATACTTAGCGCGAATCAAACTCTAATTACTTTTATAGGAGATGTGATTATCTTTAAACCCAATAGAGAAGGAAATAAGCTCAAAAATTAATTAAATTACTTAGAGACAATAATAATATTTTTATATTTCATAATATAAGTTGTTTTATATAAAAATAAGGGGACTAAGAAAATTATTATTTTTCAAAAAGATATTCTTACATATATATTAAATATAATTCAATTATTATAAAAATAAAAAATTAATTGGTCACCTAATATTCAATAAATATAAAAGCTTGAAACACTTGAAAAAAACAGAAAAAGACTTTGAGAACAACTTATCTTTATATTAAATGAGAAGTGCTTTTGGCCTTATATTCACTCTCAAAATGGTTGATTACTTTTTTACCATTAATGAAATTAAGGTTTTTACTATACCTTAGTTTATATTAACAATTTTATTACTTATTTATATTAGTTTTAATATTTGATTCTAATTTTTATTTTAAATATATACATAAAATCAATATGGGTTTTAAATACTGATAAATATGATTGTTGTAAACTACTATTTTATTTTAGAGATATACATAATTCTGGATAAATATAATTAAAGAAATTTTATATTAATTGAGAAGTGCTTTTGCCTTATATTCACTCTCAAAATGGTTGATTACTTTTTTACCATTAATGAAATTAAAGTTTTTACTATATTAACCTTAGTTTATATTAACAATTTTATTACTTATTTATATTAGTTTTAATATTTGATTCTGATTTTTATTTAATGATATACATAAAATCAATATGGGTTTTAAATACTCATAAATATGATTGTTGTAAACTACTATTTTATTTTAGAGATATACATAATTCTGAATAATTATAATTAAAGATAAAATGATAAATTCTAAAATATTTTGATTTATGAGTTTTAAATATTGATAAATATGGTTTTTTGTCAATTATATGATTTATATAGTAAATTTATATGATTTTTGAAATTACATTAATATTAAAGATAAAATATTTTTAATAAAAAGTTTAGACATACATATATTTATCTACATATATATATATAGTTTACTATAACAAATATGAAAATATGTTTACAAAGAAAATTTAGCTGCTTATAGATATAATTTAGATACTAATTTTTTTTGTTATTAATTTTAAATTTGTATATAAATAACAAAATATTTTATTAAAAAGCTAAATATAATATCAATTATAATTAATATGATATGAACTTTATTGTTGCTAAATTGAATTAATATTTTTTCCAAAAGTTTTAATTTAACAATATTTATTTTAAAATTTATATTAAATAATGGTTGTGCTCGCACATGGTGCGAGCAAATTATGCTAGTCTTTATATTAAATGAGAAGTACTTTTAGCCTTATATTCACTTTAAAAATGGTTGATTACTAATTTGCCATTAAAGAAATTAAGTTATTTACAATATTAACCTTAGTTTATATTTATATTTATTTCTTTATTTTATTATTTTTATTTTATTTTAAAGATATAAAACATCCAAATTTAAAAAATAAGATGATAAGTACCAAAAAAAAATATTTTTGATTTATAAGTTTCAAATATTGGTTGACAAAAAAAAGTTTCAAATATTGATAACTATGAATGTTATGGATGAATACATATTTATATAGTAAATTCGTATTAATAATATAAATTTTAAATTTGGATGAATATAAACGATAAAATAATTTAATAAAAAGATATAATATTTATACATATATAATTATATTATAATTTTAATTTTATTTATGAGATATACATAATCTTGGACAAAAAATAAAAAGTAAGATGATAAATATGAAAATATATGATGATTTTTAAATACTAATAAATATGATTGTTTATGAGATATGCATAACATTGGATAAAAAATATTGTTTATAGATTTTATATATAAATGATAAAATATTTTTAAATAAAGTTCATATATTGATGTTAATACATATAAATATATAATTATATTTTATTTTCTTGCTATTAGTTTTATTTTAGAATAAACTATAAAATATTTTAATAAGGTTAAGTATAATAATATTTATATTTATATTTAATTACAAATAGTCTAATATAGATTTTTATAATATTATTGTTGTTAAATTAAATTAATTTTTTTTTAAAAAAAAAATTGTGTGTAAATAATGTTTGTGTTCGATATGGTGCGAGCGAATCATACTAGTATTATGAAATTAAGGAAGTAAGATGAGATGATTAACTCACAAGAAGAAAGAAGAATATATTAATAAAAATAAAAATTCCAAGACTTAAAACCATAAGATTTAGGGCTGTTTGCAAAAATGCCCCTAAAATTGAAGTCAACCCTAAAAGTACCATTTCCCTTCTCTTTCCCTTCCTTCGTTAATATATCTCTCTAATAATATGTGTTTTCACGATAATGCCATCGTCAGACTTCATATGAATTCTGATATTTTTTACCAAAAGACAAAAAGGCCTTTCAAATCTAACTTAATTACGAAACTATCATCTTCTTCAGTTCACCCAAACACCATTAACAACCAATTTTGAGCTCCTAATGCCTCACACAACCAATTTCGACCCATCAAAACTCCATATTAGAGTTCACAACCTTCTATTCTCCTATTTTCTCTCCAATTTCATCCAAAAAACTCTTTAATTCACGTTCTACAAAATTTAAAAATTGGATCTATTGCGATTTTGGTCATTCTTGCATAAAAATGGTTGGGTTTGTTGGGTATTGGTGTAACTAAAGTTTTGAGTGTTTGGGGAAGGTAAAAACGAGCTCAAAATCAGATTTATGTGATTTTTCACAAGATCCCCCGATTTTCAGATCTGTTTCGCGATTTCAGACTTCCCACGAAGTCTGATGAAAAATTATGGTCAACGAGAGGGTAGTTTTGCAATTGACTTTCAATTGACAGACTTCCATAGAAGTCTGAGAAATTCCTTTGAAAAAAAAAAAATTTATCTGACGTCACCAAGAAGTCAAAATAAGAAGAGGGTAGTTTTGCAATTGATTCAAATTTGATTTTTTAGTCAGACTTCTTATGTAGTCTGGCAAGAAATTGACCGATTTTTGACTTTTTGTCATACGGGATCCGATGTCTGACAAAAAGGAGGGGTAGAAACTGCAATTGACCCAAATTTTCAGATGTTGACCAGAATAAGCGAAAAAATCGCCAGACTTCTAAATCTGTCTGAAAAATAGGGAAAAATAACATCAGACGGCTATAGACATCTAAAATTTCAAACTCTTGTCAGACGGCTATAGACATCTGAAATATCGAATTTTGGTCAACGCTGGATAAAAACCGAAAATGCGATGTTTTTATCAGACTTCCCTCGCTGTCTGAAATTCTTGTCAGACAGCATAAGAAGTCTGAAAACTATCAAAATTCTTGGCGAAGTCTGACATTTCAAAATCAATTGCAAAACTACCCTTTACTTTTTTCAGACTTCTCCCGAAGTCTGAAAATTATAAAAGAAGTCTGGAATTTTCAAAGCAGACTGCGTACGCTGTCTGATTGATTTCAGACTGCATCCGCTGTCTGACATTTCAAAATCAATTGCAAAAATACCCTCTTTTTCAGACTACCATAGAAGTCTGGTTTCACTACAATCAAACATCTATAGACGTCTGAAATATTAAAAACTTTTAAAATGTATTTTATTGAATATTTGCTATTAATTTTGGTTGATTTTAATTTTTATAAATGTGTGTTAGTTCTCTATGTTCTTTATGTGTGAGTTTTACATTTTTATATATGGTAATTATTTTTGAATCAATTTTTGAATAATATTGGCAATGTAGTTAGTAGCATCCGAGCTGGTGGAACGAATGTCTATGCGTAAACGTCATACTCCATATTATATATGTTGGTTGTTTATTGAATGCTTTGATATAATTGAACTGATTACACCAAATCATATCAATGTATCAATGAAGAAGTAGATTGGGATTAAGATGAACTACACAACCACACGTAGAGCGTTTATAAGCTTTTTTCAGTAAGATCGCTAATGTGATGATGAGAGAACGAACTTGACATTTGGACTTGTTAATTTTATAAACTTTTAGCTCATAAGAATCAGACAGCAATAGAGGTCTGACGACCAATTCATCACCACTTAAGGTTATTTTAGTTTGTCATATGTTGGTGTATGTAATCTAAAGAGTAATGTTTTCTTCCAAGGTTAAACTAACCCATTTCTTGATATTGTATACTTTCAATGAACAAAATTCCTTGTTGATTTTGAGTAGACAAAAGAAATTTATACAACTTTGTATTTTTCTACAAGCATAGTACATAAGGAGAACTTTCTTTCTTTGATTTGATAATCCAATAATCTAATACAATACAATGTGTTCAACAAGAAGTCTAATAACCAGTAAAAATCTACAACAATGAGAAAACACCTAATTTAGTATCAAACTTCAGACTTCAAAAGTAGTCTAATATAAGACTTCATGTTGAATTTTCACTCTCAGACTTCTATTGTAGTCTGGTATTAGGCTCTCAGACTTCGTGTTCCTCGTAACAGTGAAATTTTATGAGCCATTAGCACATAATAAACCCTAACTCCAGCTTCTTTGGAGAGTCATCTGGATCAACCTTAAATCAAGCACCTGAAAAAGCAAAAACACAGAGCTCTTGCATTAGTTAGCGAACAAGTCTCCAAGAAATGGATAATAAAGGATTTTTTGAGCAAATCAACATGTATAACCAAAAGTCCAAAAGAGAGGTTTTACAAAAGAGAGAGAGAGAGAGAGAGAGAGAGAGAGAGAGAGAGAGAGAGAGAGAGAGAGAGAGAGAGAGAGAGAGAGAGAGAGAGAGAGAGAGAGAGAGAGAGAGAGAGAGAGAGAGAGAGAGAGAGGTAGTAAAAAAAAGGAAGAATGTGAAGGTTTTTTTTCTGGCTGTTATATGTGTGTAAAAAATAGGTTTAGATAAGAAGAGAGAATTGGAGGGAAACTTTGCCGCCAAATTTTTAATAATTAAAAATTGTAAAATATCCGGTATCAGACTTCATATGCAGTCTGAGAAGGAATTTCTGAATTGAGCGGGAATTCTGAAATTTTCAGGCAGAAATTTCCCGCCTTTTTGAAAAGTTTTCGTGTGGAAATTTTCGAAAATGCGGGAAATTTCAGACTTCATATGCAGTCTGAAATAAGACTTCATGACAAGTTTAAATACTCGAACCAGATTTACCTGGAAGTCTGAGAAACTCTCAGACTTCTATTGTAGTCTGATATTAGACTCTCAGACTTCCTGTTCCTCGTAACAGTGAAATTTTATGAGCCATTAGCACATAATAAACCCCAACTCCAGCTTCTTTGGAGAGTCATCTGGATCAACCTTAAACCAAGCACCTGAAAAAGCAAAAACACAGAGCTCTTGCATTAGTTAGCGAACAAGTCTCCAAGAAATGGATAATAAAGGATTTTTTGAGCAAATCAACATGTATAACTAAAAGTCTATGTCAAAAGTCTTAATTGTTCAGTTAAAAAAACTTTGAAAACACTAAATCAGAACCGATCCACTCACCTATTTCACAGCTCAAAGAGAATCAACTATGAATCACATACATAAGAACTCATATGAGAGAATAAGCTTGAGAACATTTTTGGATGAGAAATTTTAGAGAGGTTTTACAAAAGTGAGAGAGAGAGAAAGAGAGGTAGTAAAAAAAAGGAAGAATGTGAAGGTTTTTTTTTCTGGCTGTTATATGTGTGTAAAAAATAGGTTTAGATAAGAGGAGAGAATTGGAGGGAAAATTTGCCGCCAAAATTTTAATAATTAAAAATTGTAAAATATCCGGTATCAGACTTCATATGCAGTCTGAGAAGGAATTTCTGAATTGAGCGGGAATTCTGAAATTTTCAGGCAGAAATTTCCCGCCTTTTTGAAAAGTTTTCGTGTGAAAATTTTCGAAAAGGCGGGAAATTTCAGACTTCATATGCAGTCTGAAATAAGACTTCATGACAAGTTTAAATACTTGAACCAGATTTTCCTGGAAGTCTGAGAAACCCTAAATCTAATAATTACTACTTAAATACCATCATATTATATAGAAAACTTATAATAAACATCAAACTCGTTTAGAATAGTCACAAACTAACTAAAATGGAACAATATGAATGAAAATTCACAAACTCTGAATCTAACCCTACAGATAAAACATGATATTCACCTTCATATGTGAAATATAGATCAAACTACATGGTGTTTTGAACCAAATATATCTTAAATGCTTAAGTTTGATCAAAGTTTATGTTATTTTAATTTATATACATAACAAATGCTTATGCTTAATTTATGTATCAAAATTTATATCAAATTATTTTTTTCATATTTTTAAAATTTAAATTTTTAACTTAAATACGTCTCAGACTTCTAAAGAAGTCTGAGAAACCCTAAACCTAATATTTATCACTTATCGGTGAAAATATTTAAACAAAACAATTAGAAAACATCAAATTCGCTAAATATATGCACATTATAACATATATATACAAATTTAATATTTCAAATATAAATTTGGTAAACCATGAATCTAACCCTAAAGTTATATGTAAGTTATATGTAAATGTTCCATTACAAAGAATGTTTTGAGGTTTAGAACTTACTCTACTTTACATATTGTTTAGTTTGACTCAATTTTACCAAATGTTACGAGAAATCTGAGAGATAATTAAGTTGAAATTTAAATTGTAAAATTATTAAAAAAATATTTTGAGGAAAAATTTGGATACATAAATTAAACATGAGACTTTTGGACATATGTAAATTAAAATTACATAAAATTTAGTCAATTGTACTCATTTAAGGTATATTTGGTTAAAAGTATTTACGAAATCACAAAATTGAGACTTCTATAGAAGTCTGATAAACCCTAAATTTAGTATTTATCACTTAACATCGAAAAATATTTAAACAAAACACCTATGACACATCAAATTCGTTAATTATATCACCATTATAACATACATGTGCAAATATATTTTTTCAAATGTGAATTTCTTAAACCATGAATCTAACTAACCCTAAGGTTATATGTAAGTTATATGTAAATGTTCCATTATGTTCCATTACAAAGTAGGGTTCTAAGGCATACTTAACTAACATTGTTTAATATGACTCAATTTTATCAAATTTTAATTTATATACTACTAAATTGTTTATATATAATTTATGTATATAAAAGTTTTGACAAAATATTTTTTTTTATAATTTTAAAATTTAAATTTACTAATTAATTCAGTGTCAGACTTCTATTAGAGTCTGAAGTCTCAGACATCCATAGAAGTCTGAAATAGTCGAAGGTTATAATGGTAATTGCGTTTGACGTTTTTTTGATTGGTCATAAGGACAGCGCGGTAATTTCATAAGGCTGCAAAACCAGTTTTATATTTGATTCAAGTTTGGGGGTACACTTTTATTTAAAATCAAATTTGAGGGCATTTTAAGCAATTTCCCCTAAGATTTATGTATTTGGATTTCCTCTTCAAGAAAAGCAAAAGGTAAGTGAACACTTTTCATGACACGCCATTTCATTACCCATTTCGATGGGAGAACTTGATTCTTTGTTTATCTGGAAAGATTAGGGTTTTATGTTTTTTTCTTTCTTTCTCAGTACTGCAACTAACACGTAACAATTATTACAAGTTTCCAAATGCATATAATGCCTCATTTGCCAAACCTCTTTGTTTCACATACATCAATCCGCCCCAATGGATAGAAGAAAATCACTCATTCATGAGAATAATCTTTTCTATTCAGCTCGGTTTGTTATATCATCTAAATGCAGTGTCTGCAAAGTAGTTGACAATATCTACGGCGGCTACTTCTCCAACAACTTGTTTGAAACAAATTGGTTTCATAAGGAGTGCGCGGAAGCCCCATTGGAGATCAACCATCCTTCCCACCCTGAGCATCCTATCCTACTCACCTTCGATGACGAGTATAATTGTTACTTGTGTGGACTTCCTCTATGGGATCTACGTTATAGTTGCTCGACATGTGAATTCAGAGTGGATATAGCTTGTGGGATGAAACCATGGCCGCATGCTATCGAACATCCGGTGTGTCATGACCATCCACTTATATTCAAAGGATATACAAGTTCTTTCTGTGAGGTGTGCAAGTTGTATACTCTTGGAAGGTTCTATTCATGTATTGAATGTGATGTGTACTTCCACGTGGAATGCATCAATTTCTCGAAAGAGGTAAATCATCCTTGTCATTCAAATCATCCTATCAAGTTAATCGCATTTGATAGACTTACGGATGATGCCGAGAAGACTTGTATTTTATGTGAAGAGCAACCAAAAAACGTATGTTATCATTGTTCCATTTGCGATTTCACCACGTGCCTTCGTTGTACCAGAAGCCCACCTCCTCTTGTTTATGAGGATATCAAGACCCACCAACATCAACTTACTCGCATATCTAAGAGAATCTCATATACTTGTGATGCTTGTGGGATAAAAATCGACACATGGCAATATCATGGGTCTTATATATGCCATCAATGCGATTTTATTATCCACGGAAAGTGTATTGGCTTACCTCGTGTCATCAGCATCAATCGTCATGATCATCGCATTTCTTTCACTTATCATATCGGTGCTGGTTATTCAAAATGTGGAATCTGTCACCAAAGTATAAGTCAGTTCCATGGGGCTTATTCTTGCTCTAGTTGCGCAAACTATGCAGTTCATTCACAATGTGCAGTTGGCACATATAATGTATGGGATGGTGTCGAGTTGGAAGGGATTCCGGATGTTACAGAAGATATTGCACCATACAAGGCGGTTGGTGATGACTTGATAAATCATGTTAGTCATGTCAAACATCCTTTAAAGCTATACAAGAGCAGTATCCTTTATGATCATGAGTGGATACGCTGTCAAGCATGTATGGATCCGGTTGGATTTGATTTCATCTATGTTTGTGAGGAATGTTGCTTCGTTCTTCATGAAAAGTGTGCTAATCTTCCTATGAAGAAAAAAAATTTCTTTGAAGTCATACCATATATGTTGGAAGTTAACAATATTGGAGTTGCAAGCGACTGCCGGCTGTGTGATACACTATCTGATGGTTTCAAATACTCAGCGCAAGGAGGATATACAGTTGATGTCCGTTGTTGTTCCCTTTCTGAGCCGGTAGTCCATGCTGGCCATTTACATCCACTATATTTTCAAGAGAGCTTTCGTGGCAATCTAGGCTGCGACGCATGTATGAACTTTCCTGACACTTACATGCTTCGTTGTGAAGATTGCAACTTTTACTTGTGTTTGTTTTGTGCTACTTTGCCTTTAAAGACAAGGCATAGGAACAATGAACACCCTCTCACTTTATGTTGTGGCAAAAAGACGAGTGGCCAAAATTGGTGCGACATTTGTGAAAGAAATTTAGATCCAAGTTTATGGTTCTATACATGCTCTGTTTGTGAAGTCACCTTACATGCTCGGTGTGTAATAGGAGATTTCTCACGTATACATGCAAGAAGCACCATTGCATTTGATTATAGAAGAACAACATTTGAGGCGGTTACTAACAATCGAAACACTCGGCCATTATGCAGCCAATGCCACTCTTGATGCAAATTCTCTATCATCATAAAGGAGAAAAATAAAGACAATGGATATTTCTGTTCCCTTTTCTGTGTAAAGAACTTTTTAAACATGTCTGCTTTTCTATATAATTTGACGAGCTAATGTAATAGAATGTTCTTTTAATTATATTTTATATATATACTTAAACGATCTAAACCAGAGATTAATCGAAATTATAAACGAAATTAACCCAAAGTAAAACCAAACCTACAAACCACAGAAAACTCCAAAAAACCAAACCGAATATCGGTTTAAGACCCAGCAACTTTAGGTACCTTCGCTCAAGACATCAATCATCATAGGCTGACGGTTATAATAATGGGTTGATTCGCGGCACACTGCCGATATTCTTCATGGTGACGTAGAGAACCAACTCTAGCCACCGTTTCAGAGACCGAAAGACCTTGTCCCTTTTTCGTCTTCCGGCAATTCCAGCCTTCACCCCGTAAACTTCCACGGACTCAACCAGTGGAGCCCACCAAAGCGAAGCTCCAAGTTGTTACCTTTCCCGAATATCCCGTCCTGCTCAAAGCTTGTCTTCATATCCATCTCAAAAATTGACTTTAGATATGGTAAAAGATATGTTGGTTAATTACTATACGCCAAATATACATAAATATTTGGAAGAAACTATACACAATCAAACTCTTTGTTATAGGAGCGCGCATGATCACTTACAATGGAGTATGGAAAAGGTTTTTTCTTATTAACATATGAGTGTTACAGCAGAGTTTATATATACAGCAGAGCATCGGAAAGTAATTAAGAGAGAATATTGACAGAGTTAATGCTGAGATGTAATGATATCTTGACATGCCCCCTCAAGATGGACGACTCTTGAGTCCAATCTTGAAGAGTAGTCGCAGGAAACTGGACCGAGAGAGGGGTTTTGTAAGGCCGTCTGCGAGTTGATCCAAGGAGTTGACGTGAGAGACACGGAGCAGTCCCGTTTGGACCAAGTTTCTTATGAAGTGGTAGTCAACTGCGACATGTTTCATTCGTGAGTGGAAGACCGGGTTAGCCGAGAGATAAGTGGCACCGACATTGTCGCAGAAGATAACAGGGACATTCGTAAGAGTGATACCAAGTTCACAAAGTAAGGATCGGACCCATTGTACATCCGAGGCTGTGTTTGCAACAGATTTATATTCAGCTTCGGTTGATGATCGTGCGATCGTCTGTTGTTTCTTGGATGTCCATGAGATGAGGTGATTACCAATATACACTAGTGTGGCCCCTGTGGAGGAGTAGTCGTCTTTGTCACCCGCCCAATCTGCATCAGAGTATGCATGAAGACGCATTGAGTTGTTGGCAGAGAAGTATATACCTCGTGTGCGTGAACCAGCAAGATATCGAAGTACATGTTTTGCAGATGCCCAATGGTCCGTGGTGGGAGCATGCATGAACTGAGATAGCTTGTTGACCGCATAAGGAATATCTGGTCTGGTGAAGGAGAGATATTGCAGAGATCCAACAGTCATACGAAATTCAGTGGCATCAGAAAGAGGCGTACCAGAGAGCTTCGTCAGAGGTGGCTTCTCAGCGATCGGTGTTGCGACTTGTTTTGTGTTGAGCATGTTGGTTCGTCGTAGTAAGTCTGTGACGTACTTTTTTTGGGTTAGAAGTAGACCAGACTTTGTGCGAAACACTTCAACACCGAGGAAATAGTTCAGAGCTCCGAGATCTTTCAAGGAAAACTGCAGACTTAGTGAAGCAATAAACCGTTGTACATGTTCTTCTGAGTTGCCTGTTACGATGATATCGTCAACACAAACCAGGAGTAAGATAACCGGACCATCCTGAAGAAACACAAACAGAGAGGTATCTGCGAGTGAGTTTACGAATCCAGCTTGTTGGAGGAAGCTCTTGAGAGCATTGTACCACGCACGAGGTGCTTGCTTTAATCCGTAGATTGCTTTCTTTAGTTTGCAGACAAAATCTGGGTTATCATCATCAATGAATCCAGGTGGTTGTTCCATAAAAGCATCTTCATCTAATTTGCCTTGGAGAAAAGCATTGTTGACGTCTAGTTGACGAAGCGTCCAGTTGCGAGAGATCGCTATGCTGAGAACAATGCGTATTGAAGCAGGTTTAATGACTGGACTGAAAGTCTCAAAGTAATCAATACCTGGTCGTTGATGAAATCCTTTAGCGACGAGTCTCGCTTTATACCGTTCAAGTTCTCCTGTTGGCAAGTGTTTAAGTCGAATGACCCAACGACAGCCTACGAAATTTTGCTTGGCTGATGGAGAAATGAGATCCCATGTATCATTGCGAATGAGGGCGTCAATCTCCTCAGCCATTGCAGCCCGCCAGTGAGTGTCTTTTAGAGCCTGGCGGTAAGTATGTGGTTCGATCTCATGTCTCGGTTGAGCCACAGCACTGAATGTGAGCTTCTTTATCGGTCTGACAATGTTATTTTGAAGCCTCGTTCGAATATTGTGCCTGATGGGTGGTGTTGGAGGTCGTGGTATAGGCCGGGCGATAGGAATAACATCCGCAGGAGCTGGTGCCGGTGTCACAGGAGGAGTAGTTGTTGTTGGAGCAGTATTAACTTCCTGTGGTGGAGAAGTAATGTCAACAACCGGTGGTGAGGAAGCATTCTCAGGGGCTGGTACCGTATCGGGATGTATTGGTGGCCGAGGAAGAGCGATAACTGAGGAAGGTACTGGATGAGTATCTTCGACAGTTGGAGCTGATAACGAAGAAGTGGCTGAGATAG
Source organism: Orychophragmus violaceus (assembly GCA_030180135.1). Taxonomy (NCBI): domain Eukaryota; kingdom Viridiplantae; phylum Streptophyta; class Magnoliopsida; order Brassicales; family Brassicaceae; genus Orychophragmus; species Orychophragmus violaceus. Next base: position 13,682,048 of record CM058238.1, on the reverse strand, counting down.
AAGGAAATATATGTTCCTGGAATTCAACATGACGAGAAACAAAAAGACGAGATTTTTGAGGATCAAAGCAGAAGTATCCACTTTGAGTGAGTGAGTATCCAAGAAAGTTGCAAGGAGCAGAGCGATTGGCGAGTTTGTGAGGTGAGTATGGCCGAAGCTATGGAAAACAGAGGCAGCCGAAAACTCTTAGTTTGTGATAGTTTGGTGGTTCACCGAAGAGTGTTTGAAAATGAGTTTTGAAACCGAGAGAAGATGATGGCAAGCGATTTATGAGGTAAACATCTGTTGCGAAGGAAAACGACCGGAAATCAGATGGTAATGAAGCATGAGAGAGCAGAGAAAGTCCAGTTTCGACAATGTGTCGATGTTTTCTCTCGGAAATACCATTGAGTTCTGGTGTATGTGGAGGAGTTGTGAAGTGAGAAATAACATTAGATGATAGGAAGTCAGCCATTGCAATGAACTCGCCACCATTTTCTGAATAGAGAGTTACAATGCGGCTTTGGAACTTATTTTCGACAAGAGCTTTGAATTTGACAAAGGTCGAGAAAACATGGGACTTTTTCTTTAGTGGATACAACCACGTGTATCTTGTGAAATGATCAACGAAGATAACATAGTATTTGTAACCATCAAAAGAGTAAGAAGGCGATGTCCAAACATCAGAGTAAATGAGCTCGAGGGGTTTGGAAGATCGAATAGTATTTTCCCCAAAAACTGTTTTGTGACTTTTGTTTATGGAGCAAGACTTGCAAAATAATGGTAAAGCAAATGAAGCAATGGTTTTATTCAAAAGCTCAATGTGGGGATGACCCAAACGAGAATGCCAATCTTGAAAAGAAGTTTTAACAACAGAAAAATCTGAAAACGAAGAGGAATCATAGACTGTTGGCCACGCGTACATCCCTTTGCTAGCCTTGCCCTTTATGAGCTGCACCCCCGAGCTTAGGTCCCTCGCCTGAAAGGCCATAGGATCAAATGTGACAGATACGTTATTATCGCTGCATAACTTGTATACCGAGATCAGATTTTTCGCTATAGATGGAACATATAAGACATTCGACAAATGCAATGTGCGAGTGGGTAAAGCGATCGATGAAGAACCAGTGTTAGCAATAGGAATACCAGAACCGTCACCTATGACGACATCATCTGAGCCAGAGTAGGGATCGTGAAGGGAGAGAGTGGCTAGGTCATAGGTGATGTGGTGCGAAGCACCACTGTCGAGCAACCAGGATGGTGTGTCTGAGTTACGGCTGGCCATGTTGACATTTGGTGCTGAGCTCGATGCATTCTGCTGTACCATATGGTATTGGTAGCACCGTTGCGCACTGTGTCCATGCTTTACACTTCCCTTGATAGCCACGACGTGGCTGGTCGAAAAGACGTTGATCACTGTAACGCTGTTCTGAGGAACGTTAATCAGAGAATCGTTGCTCAGACCGTGCATCAGAGTTGGATCGTGAGACAGCCGGAGTGCGCCAGTTATTGTTACGACCACGAGAGTTAACAACATTGGCTGAGACCGGTAAAGTATCAACCGTGGTGTTGTTGCAGACGAGATCAACTTCACGGTTTAGGAGCTTTTCATGAAACTCCTCAAAGGAGATGGTGGTTTCACGATGCTGAATAGCATCACAGACAGCACGGTAGTCCTCCGGCAGGCCATTGATGATGTACTCGAGTAAGTCTTCATGGTCTTGCGGTTTTCCTAAGAGAGCAAGTGAATCAGCTTTGGACTTCATGAACTGCATATATTCGTCAATGGTTTTTGTTCCCTTGACGGTTTTCTTGAGCTGATCTTTCAGCTGTTTCACATGGCCACGAGACGGTGTGGCATACGTTTCTGCTAGAAGTTCCCAAGCACCTAACGTTGTCGTTGCAGCCGTGACCAAGGGCTGGAGTGCTGTTGAGATGGCTCTGAGAAGAGCCGCGAAGATCAATTGATCTTGACGAATCCAAGAAGTGAACTTTGGATTCACAATGACAACATTATCAATCAGAACAATGGGAGTTGGAACTTCTGCTTGCGCATCAATGAAAGAAGCGAGACCATGACCACCGAGAAACAAGCGGACTTGAAGACACCAAGAGAGATAATTTGCGGACGTGAGCTTGGTGATTCCAACCATGTTGACGGAAAGGAGTGTTGTGGTCGGGTCTGCTAGATTAGCAATGACATATGCTGTTTCATTCGACATGACGCAGAGAGAAAAGGGTTGAAGCTCGAAGGCTTGACGAAGAGAATCACAGAGACGACAGAGAATAAATTTTTTTTTTGAAAAAGAAGACGGCTAGGTTTAATCAGACCTGCTGTGATACCATATGGAAAATGTTTTCTCTTATTAACATATGAGTGTTACAGCAGAGTTTATATATACAGCAGAGCATCGAAAAGTAATTAAGAGAGAATATTGACAGAGTTAATGCTGAGATGTAATGATATCTTGACATGGAGGAGGCCGAATTTTTTTTTACCGAGATCAATATTAATATATTATAAAATAATATTAATTATTTTAAAAAAGTTTTTGTTAATTTTAAAAATATTTTAAATAAGCTAAAAGGAAGCTTGTTTTGGAGATCTCGGTTGCAACCGAGATCTTTATAGACACAAATCTCTGCCACTCATCACTTATAAGTTTTTTTTCTGAAAAAGAGTTTATGATCAGTTAAAACATCTACATTAAAAATTTCTTATGAGAAACTCCTAACTACAACAAAAATAATTTTATATAGATGTTCTTATAAATTACAGCATTAAGAAGAATTATAATGAATTGCTGGACACCTCGAATGGGCTAGATTTTTGTTCCTATACATCAACAAATCATTATTGGCAGCTCAAAGATCGCTTTTAAAAATTAATACCCCCAGGAAAGTTGTATCAGAGTTTTACATAAAATCTGAATAAAAATGTTAAGAAAATGGTTAGGCTTGGTTTCCAACAGGAGACCTTCATTGTGTGTTAGACTGACGTGATAATCTAAAAGTATATAACTAAAGAAAGATCAAAACTCCAACGTGAACTTGAAAAGTTCTCTTTATTCATTTTTTCAGTATCTTCGATTTTTTTTTCTAAAATGATTAATCGTGCTAAGCGCGTGCAGCCTACTTGCCTTGAAGAACTTCCTAGTTCCTACTGATCTCTCGTCATCCTTTGTTCATTCCGATCTCACACTCTCACTCTCTATGGATAACCTCGCAAGGGAAGATGATGATATAATCGTGATACCGCCAGAAGTTGTGCAACGGATTGATGAAGATAACCGGTTAAGCCTCATCGTCAAGATTCTTAATCCCAAAATCCAGAAATCGCGTCAGATTAGCCTCGCGCTCCCCAAGGCTTGGCGATTAACCGGGGCGGTGAGAAGCAGGACACTAGCCTATAACTCTAAGGTACAGTTCCTTTTCGAATCGGAATCCGATCTTCTCTGGGTGCTTAGTCAAGAGCCATGGTCGTTCAACAACTGGATGCTGGTGATGGATAGGTTTACCGAACGAGAAAACCCTAATTTCTTGCGATTCATCAATTTCTGGGTCAAAATGATTGGAGTCCCTGGGGATTACAGACACCCAGATGTGATCAAGGAGATTGGTTCACTTTTAGGTCATGTATCAGAGATCAAGAACGGAGGACCTGATGTGAGAGCTCGGATTCGAATCGATTCCAGTAAAGATCTGGATTTTGTGAGGCGTGTCATATTTGAGAGAGATGATGAGCCTGTTGAAGTTAGGTTTGTTTATGACAACTTGAAGATGTTTTTTTCAAGCTTGTGGGAGTCTTACTCATCACAAAGCTCGTTGCCCATCTCCCAGACCAAACTGATGTGTCTATAAAGATCTCGGTTGTAGCAAGAAAAGGAAGCTTTTGTTGTTGTTGTTGGAAGAATTCACAAACCTTTTTTTGGAGTTTGCAGAAAGCCTAATGAATGTCTAAAGTATCTTTTGATTAGCTTAGTAACATTCTGTATGTTCAAATTGTTGGTATGTCTGTATTTATGTGAAAACTCTTTTGGACTTGTATCGTGTATTTATATATTTATGTATTGTTGACAATTTGAACCGTATAAGATGAACAGAACTGAAACCCATTTGTTTCAAACAGATGTGTTCACCATGGAGACATCAGCAATAAAGCTTTCCATTCACAGACATCTTTCGTATCTATTTGCTCATTGTAAAGTTGTTGTACAACGGGTCACGTCTACGAAGGCTATCGTTGCAATGAATCCGAGTGTTAATAATAATAAGTTCTGGATCATAAAACTAACTGACATCAGGTCCGAAACTAGAGAACGCAGATCAAACGTACTCTTCAGTATTATACTCTTCTACTACAGAAGCAAATTCATAGTTATATGAGAGCATGATCACTTATTTTCACAAACATTTTTTGTATCTGTTCCCATTCATGTTTATTGATTTTGTTGTCGTTAGTCGTGTCCATGTGTGTGTGTGCGCTCAACGTATAAAAATTTGAACTTACGTTCCTTGATTAGTGGTTCTTTCATGGTTGTATTATTTCATTTGCTATCCTACCGAACAGGTTTAATTTGACGAGCTCATTCTCAAGGACCCAAGTGTAGAAGAGCTCGTTTTGTGTTTCTAGTGAAAGATGCTGGTTGCAAGAAAGTAGACACAATCACTCATTGTTATATGAGAACATGACTTATTAGTTATCAACAGAGCTCAGAAACATATAATTAGTGGATCGAAAGTTGCTCCTATGCATAGACAAATTATCACCGAATCTCAATTCAAAGGTGGCTTCAAATTTATAATCATTCATGAAAAAGGAGTCTCGTCTCTGCAAACTGGTAACCCTTATTAAATAAATTGTATGAGAAAAAAGACCGGAAAAAATAATGTTCAGTTCAAATTTTAACAGCATCCATGATTCCATGTAATTAAAAAGGTTGTAAAATGGCTTCGCCAGGGTTTGAACCAGAGACCTTCAGGTATGTTAAACTGACGTGGTAACCAACTGCACCAGCACCACAAAAGCTCAATCCCTAATATAACCCAGTATAATACAAGTAGTTTCAACTGTTAACCATTTCCTTCGTGTCGGCGAAGTTTTTCTCTTCATCGTCTCTCTCTCTATTGTAAATCCGCCGTCCAAAGAGAAACGTCAATCGGAGAACTTTCGAGATGGCGACTGGATTAGATATGTCTCTCGATGACGTGATCGCCAAGAACCGTAAGTCCCGCGGATCTGGATCCGGATCCGGACCGGGTCCAACCCGCCGCAACCACCCTAATCGGAAGTCCAACCGACCTGCTCCATACCAATCGGCCAAGGTCCGAATTCGATCTACATCTGTTCTCCCTTCTTCTTCTTCTTCTTCTTCTCTCTAGTTTCGCCGGATCTCTCTCTTCTCAGATCTGCCGGATCCTTATGGAAATAGACTGCGTTGACGTTTTCTTTAATAAAGCAAATCGATTTTGATGTTGATGAATCTCTGAAAAGAGGCAAAACAAAAACAAAAAAACAACGGATTGATTTGGTTGTATAGGCGCCGGAGTCCAGTTGGGAACACGACATGTACTCCGAAAGGTCAGAAGGCTTCCCTTCCCGATCAACCCGTTCTTCAGCCGGAATCGAAACTGGAACGAAGCTCTACATTTCCAATTTGGATTACGGTGTCATGAACGATGACATTAAGGTGACAAATTCTTCTTCTTTTCCTACTCCTTAGATTAGTTTCTCTGCCTCATTAACAATTACGTGTTTAGGGTTTGTGGAATCTAGTATCGTATCTATCTTGAATTGAAACCGAAACTATACTCTATTCTCCATGTACTGTTCCTTAGCTACTGTTACATTCTATGCAATTTGGAACATATTTCAAATTGATATGAATTACATTTGTATTGTATGCAGGAACTGTTTGCTGAAGTCGGGGAGCTTAAACGCTACACAGTTCATTTCGACAGGAGTGGAAGATCAAAGGTAGCTGAGATTACATCTTTGTTGTTCTCCTTTGCACATCTTTTGAGTGACTGTCCTCTATTTTGTTGATCTAAATGTAAACTACTTATACCACCATTAGGGAACTGCTGAAGTAGTATACTCTCGGCGCGGTGATGCAATGGCAGCTGTGAAGAAGTACAACGACGTTCAGCTGGATGGAAAACCCATGAAGATAGAGATTGTAGGCACCAATCTTCAAACCGCTTCTGCCCGAAACGGAAATACAAACTTCAATGGTGCTTCAAGGCGGTAAGATTTATACTCGGTCATTATGTGTTACTTGATCTTGATCTTGTGAGGTATACTGAAAAGTGTGTTTTTTGCTGGGTTATTAGAGGAGGACAAGGGAGAGGTGGTCAACAACGTGGTGGTGGTGGTCGAGGAGGCCGAGGTCGTGGCGGGCGTTCTGGCAAGGGGCCAGCAGAGAAGATATCTGCTGAAGATCTTGATGCGGATCTTGATAAGTACCATGGAGGAGATATGGAGACGAACTGAGGAACGTGGCTGTCCTTCTCAAACCGCAAGTAGGGTGAAATGAGGAAGAGAAGCTAGAAAACTTTTGCCATAGGCTTTGCCACAGCCTTCATGGCCTTGTGTTGTCGATTTGTTTTATTAGAAACGACTCTTTAGATCTGCGTTTAGAGATTGTTGTTTTATCTTAATACCGTCTTGTAAAAGGCAGAGGAGAGTAAACGAGTTTCATCTTCATAGCAATTTAACAATGACAACAAAACACGTCCATGGGATCGTCCTCAAAACGGATTTTATGTTTCACCATACAAAGCAATACAGGTGAAGGTAAAGTTCTCTGCTCTTGCCTCTTGTGACCAAAACCACATTATATACACAAGGATTGGATTCCTGCTGCAGGCTTCATCAATTAAGTAAAAGCTATCTAGCTCTGCCTTGGATTTTCTCGCTTTGAAAAGATGAGCCTTACGATGGAATAGAGCACCGCTTTAATGCACGAAACCACAAAATTCCAGCACGAGGATGGCCAGTACCACGGATATAGCAGCCTGAAAAATAGACTGATGAGATGCCTCGGGTAACGCCCCACCTGGAAGGCAAGAGTATCAGAATGTTACAAGCCTAGCCTATCCATATTTTGTGATCTAGAGTCTTAGATGATATATTTCTCACGTTGGATTTAAAATAGTGATTTTGTTGCAAGGAAATACTCACGGGAAAGAGGGAGTCCAAAGCATCCCAGGCTGCATGACGAACAGCTCTTGTCGGGTACATTGGACCTCCAGGTGAGGTAAAACTGTACAAACACGCCTTTAGCCTCGTGCTAGTTGTCATTCTCAGTTCCATACCTGCAGGTGCAATCAAACAGTGCGTTACGCTAAGAATCTTTCTTATCTAGAAGAGAGAAAAGTACCTTGAAGAATCTTCATCTGAGAAAGATAGTGTAGCAGCACTGGTTCTACTTTCAGTTTTTGCAGCTGCACCACAATAACATATTAGATGAGTAATGTGTGCGATTCAGTCTTGGGAGGATATAATGTCTATAGTCACAAAGCCTTTGCTTCTATACCTGATCAGTAAGTTCTATAACAAGGAAATCTCCAGGTCCTCCAACCAAGAAAGCATTAGGAAACTCCGGGAAATTCCTCAAGAAGCTATCAAGTTTATCCACTGCAAAAGAAAACTGTCATGATACAAGAAGAAACTTGGTTCCAATAATAACTTCTCAGAAAACACTGTACTACCTGAATTGTAAAAGAAAATGAACCTTGAGAGCAAGAGATACAGTTCCCTCTGAGCCTGAGATTAGATATGGGAGAGTCAATCTCCAGACTGCAAACAGATGAACCGCCATAAAAATGGAGAGGAACTACTCACCTGAATGGGAATATTTTTTAATCTGATCGGCTCCAATGCAACTTCCTCGAGAAGATACTAAGACAACACAGAGACTGTTAGTTAAAGTAGCAAGCTGGCATGAGGACGTGAGTGTGTGATAGTGACAACCCGATCGACAAGTACAAAGAAATATCTTTTGCCTAGAAGATCTATTTAAGGCATTGAAAAACGTAACTTCATAGAAAACGGATGTGAAAGATCTTTAACATGTGTGATTTACATGTTCTGGTAATTCAAATTTGTTGATAACATAGTCTTCTATATCAAAGTTCCCTTTTTACATAAAGAGCCAACAAAAGAAGATTAGACTACGATATATCTGAGGAAGAGAAGGTACCCGAAAGAGAGTTTGGAACCGTCTTGTATTTGTCTGGATATCTATCCTGTAATTAAAGTGGAATGATCACATGTTACCCTCACAATGGCTGGCAAGCCAATTCAATGTAGGAAAAGACTTGGAAAGACTATCAAACCACATCTTAACAATTGAAAATAATCACAAGTAACAATAAGCAAATGCAACTACTACTACAGAGCAATCCAAATCGAGTGAAGATGTTAATCTTGCTTTGCCAAAGTTCAAAGAGTTTACCAAAATACATTAGTTGCTCCCTGCACCAGAGCAGAGGAATACCGCAGGAGTATTTCTTGATTCTCAAGCTCAACCTCAAACAGCTGAGAAGAATTACAGAAACATGTTAACACATAATTGACTGAGGTCAACAAAATAACTGGAGCAGAGGCAACGCAAGGAGTAAAGCCTTTGGGACCGAATATAGTAAAGAATTCAATACCCATTTATGGAAGAGAAGAGAGAATATGTGTGATGCAAAGGACTGGCTCCACAGCTGCACCATCAAATCAAGTATATCTTTCCCTCTCTCGGACACTTTCACATAATAATCAGCAAGGACGTCGAAGAAACATAACGGACCATCAGCATCTGCTTCATCCGAAATCACATCCTCTTCTTTGCTAAGGAGAACATCTGTTTCAAAATCCATCTCGAAAATGTTAGATTTACTGATCAATATCCATCTAATCGTCTCTATCAACAGCGTGGACACTGAAGAAAGTAAACTGATTCATGAAAGAATTCACCCAAAAAGTGTTACCTTTGGCACGTTCGTCAACTTCGAGAGCTATATCAGCAAATAAGTCCTGCAACAAGTTGCGTGTTTGTGCTGGAGAGACAACAGCCTAAGACCAAAAGATCAACACTTTCAAATCAAATTTAATACTCTCAAATTCAAGATGACCAAATCCAGAAATCCAGGCGTGAGAAACGGAAAAGAGTTTCAGATTATAGAATTGCATGAGCTTTATCTGGAATCGCTAACCGGAGATTCACATTGAAACACTACCCAGATTTCAGAAACCCGGTTTCTTAATCGCAATTATCAATCTTAAAAATTATCGTGAGATTGATAAGCTACAAAAACTCTCTAATGCATGTTTCTTATGCGAAGATCAAGCAGCGATTTCGAAGAAGATATAATCAAAAACAGATCAACAAAATTGAGCAAAACGGCGATCTATGGGGAAAGACGCAAAGAAAAAGACTAACGCGTGTAAGCTTCTTCTTGATCTCCTGTGTAAGAGCTTCCAGATAAGCAGACCTCCGTGAAGAAGACGGCGATGAATTTTTCTCCATTCCAAAAAAGTAAAAAAGAACCGCCTCGATCAATCGGTAGGAGAAATCGAAACTTTGAGGAGATTGATGATAATGATTGCTTCTTCGTAAAGACTGATCTATTCAAGGAGTCTATATCTGAATTTAATAATCGCAGTAATGAGGCGTGAAGCAGAATACAAAAACCAGTTTGCTTTTTTTTTTGTTTCTCTCTTTACACCACTGTGAACCCGATAGAGACAGGAGAGGATTGCTTGTGTATAGATCAATAAAGGAAACCATAAACCGACGTCGTTCAAGTCTGATTATCCAGAGATGACGTGTAACTCTTATAAAAACACGTGTAACCTCTATTTGTAGATCTGGTCGACTCAATGTCGTCATCAATCTTTTTAGAATTTGTTATGCATTACGACAATTGATCAGTATCCCCTTATTCCAAATCTGTACCCAATTTAAGAAATTATAATTTTTTATTTCATCAGAGATACACTTGAAAATAGTTGTCTATGGTGTTTTCATAATGGACCGTGACCGATTACCACTCGTGAGTCGTGCCCAAAAAAAAAAAGATGTAGCAAAATTATTATCCCCAAAAAAAAGAGGGAAAGTAAAGTTTACGCGCCAGTGAGTAATAAAATTTGAAGACGTTTTTGTTTTGTTACGACTGGTACATTGTTCTTTATGGGCCGTTAGATGTTTTACTGGGCTCAAATTTGGACTTACTAATGAGATTTACGTTCAAACTAATGATAACGAACCGAAAAGCCTAAGAAGCATATCATTTAAGAGGTAGAAGAATACGAATCGTATATCGTTTGACTGAAGACGAAATTGACGGTTCGTGAGTTCACACGTCGTTACAGATGTGCGGTAAAATTAGATTAGAAACTTAGGTTATGTAGTGAAATTTGAGAATTTACCATTGTTTAAATTTTCCAAAATGCAAACCAACAGAGCTAAGAAAAGCCAAATTACGGAAATGGTAACTAGAAAGTGCTACATTTACTATATTGCCCAAATAGCTATTCTTGAAACCCTAGATCCGGGAGGAAATAGCGAAGCAAAACAGATCTAAAGCCCAAAAACTTATAAAATCCTTAACCGCCGAATCCGTACAGAGTCCTCCCTTGCCTCTTGAGCGCATAAACGACGTCCATGGCGGTAACAGTCTTCCTCCTGGCGTGCTCGGTGTAGGTGACGGCGTCACGGATGACGTTCTCCAAAAAGATCTTGAGGACTCCACGTGTCTCCTCGTAGATCAAGCCACTGATACGCTTGACTCCACCTCTACGAGCCAACCTTCGAATCGCCGGCTTGGTGATTCCTTGGATGTTGTCTCTTAAAACCTTCCTGTGACGCTTGGCTCCACCTTTGCCCAAACCCTTTCCTCCCTTTCCACGACCCGACATGATTTCAAAGTTCTCGAGAGGAAAAGATTTTTCGCTACTGTGAATAGAGAAGGATTGCGTTTGTTATTGAAAATACAATTGGACCGCGGTTGTTTATATAGAAGAGGGGTTTTATTCTAAACCATCCGATTTACTATTTCATCCAACGGTTATTAATCTCAATCCTCGTCAACAATGAGATAAAGCAGAAGCCGTCGATGTACTTCAATCGACGGTTGTAAAGAGCGATCCGCGTGATTAACTAGTGTTTCTTCAGTTCCACTTCTGGAGTTTCGTGCGCTTCTTTTGTTAACATGCGCGTGCAATTTTTTTTTTGTCAACACGCGTTCAAATATATATTTCTTTTATTTGTTTTTAATTGGAAAATTATTTTTTGATTTCGGGCTTGCAACACGCTGTCGTTTCGCAAGTTCGTATTTTAACTTTTAACTTCATGTCCTCATAGAAGTGGTAGTAAAAACCTCATTGCTTAAAACCTAATCGGAAAAATCTCTCCACAGTCTCTCTTCTCTCCGATGTGTTTCTTCGATCTAAGCATTCCTTACAGCTATCCGTCACCATCAGGCGGGAAGGAAGTCGTCGTTGGGAATAAATATCGCGTGAAGCTCGCTACGAAAGCCATGGAATTGGGCTATGTGGGGATCGCACATAACCATTCGATCGAAGGCGTAATGTCGGAGAAGGACTGTTGTACGATCCCTCTTCTCACCCTTGGATCAATCGTCAAGGCTGCTCCGCGATTAGCTTCTTCCGTCGGATTCCATCGCGACTTACTCGGCGTCCCTCGAGCTACTCCGTTTCGGCAGTACACGCGCGTCACCGTCAAATTGGAGACTAAGGCTCAGTGTCTGGGCTTGAACTCTGGGAATTCGGTTCTAAAGAGTTATGATATTGTTGCAGTTAGGCCTATGAATCAGTACGCATTCGATCAAGCCTGTACGAAAGCAGAGGTTTTTATTTTCTAATTCTCTGATTGAAAATTAGTCAGTATTTATAGCTCAATTGAAGATAGACTGAGATTATACTTATCATGTTTATTAGGTTGATATTATTTCGATTGATTTCTCAAATATGCCATTCCGGTTGATGCATCCATCGGTCAAAGCTGCTATTAAGGTTTGCGATTCCCTCAATCTAAAGATTAGACATTGTTTCTTATCAGAGGAATCTGTGTGTATCTTAATGTTTTCTCCTTGCTTAAACTTGATGGATTTTCTTGTCGGCAGCGAGGGATTTACTTTGAGATCAAATACTCTGATCTCTTAAAGGATGCTGAGAAAAGGAGACAAGTTATATCGAATACTAAGGTGAGAAACTCTGATGTGTTAGGCTACATTTACCACATTGTATATTTGTAGTGTGAGGGATGGCTTTGTGTTGCTCTTTTTGTGGAAAAGTTTAGTGTTACTTAGTTGATGATTATGTGAGTGTTTCTGGTAGTTATGCTTATACTTTCTTGTGATATGGCATTACTAGTTACTGGTGGATTGGACTAAGGGGAAGAATCTGATTATATCGAGTGGTGCTCCTTCAGTCACAGAACTGAGAGGTCCAAATGATGTTGTAAATCTCATGTCCTTGCTTGGACTCTCTACTGAAAGAGCCAGAGCTGCAATTTCAACAAACTGTAGGTAAGGTATTCAATTTATCTGGAAAGTGTGTGCAGTTTTTAGCTTAAAATTATTGTCATTTGAGAATGAAATTTTAAATTTGCTTTCAGGAATATGATAGCCAAGATTTTAAAGAAAAAGCGGTTTCACAAAGAAGCTGTCAAGGTTGAATTACTTTCTTCTAGTGATGCCTTTAGTCTCGAACAGCCTCTGTCTGGAGATTTCATGAAATGGGATCCTCTCTCAAGTGGCGAAGGTGATATGCTTTTGGAAGATCTCGCAAAGGCCTTTGATGCCACCACACGTAAATCCTCTAAGGCGATTGATGTCACCTCTGATCGTAACGGCTTGCCATCACATGGTTTCCGGCTTAAGGATATTCTAGGAACTGAACCTTTGACTCAACCACCTGCAGCAAAGATGATTGACGCACCAGTGCACTGTAAGAATCAAGTTTCTGAAGTATGTATGGCTGATTCAGCGCCATCTGTTGATAACCTTCGGGAAAAAGAACCTACAAGAATTGTACCCCTGAGGAAATGCAGTACCAGCCAGGGACAGGGGCTTTTGGGGCAAGAACACGCAGCTGCATCCTTCACACTTATAAGATGTACAAAGTCAGATGCAGCTTCTGATGTTAACATGCAGACTGAGTTGGATTCAGAAGATAAATCAATGTCACCACCAAAAAGCGGTAATGGGATCCCACAACGTCCTGTTGAAAACTTAAACGCGGAAACCATTGTTATTGATGATAAAGCCTCAGTGGCCGGAGTCAGCAAAGAAGTAACTGTTTCTGGTCATGCTAATATTGAGCACTCTACATCCATTGATGGTGTTGATAATGATGAGATGAAAACTGATTGTTCTTTGGAAGCAAATCAGGACGAGGACATGGAGGTGACAGAGGAAGACCACAAGCATGAAACAGGTGACAGTAATATTATTCTTCCTAACTTATCCTCCTCTGAGACTACCGATTTGCTAAGAGAATCAGGTATCACTCTCAGTCCAGAGGCGGTTGGACAAGACCATCAACAAGTATCAAGCTTAGAGTCAAGTGAGGCAGGGCCATCGGTTCAGTACCACAACACCTTTGAGATAACAATGGAAGACAAGAACGAAAGCGAGACAGAAATCGAAACTAATCAACAAGCCCATGTCCAGTCCTCCGAAAGAAAGAATGCAAGAAACTCAGGTATGGATCTAATATTATAATTTGAAATCCTTAACCTAGCACACAGGCAAGTTTTGGACTAAGTATCAGTCTTTTGTTAATATTTATCTCAATCCATTGGTGAAAATGCAGGTAAAGTACGAGCTAAGAGGAGTAGAGTTCGATTAACGCAACTACAACCATTGAAGCCTTTTCTACTTCAACGTTTTAAACGAATCAGTAAAAGAAGAAAACATATAATGGCTTGATGATTCTCAAACGCTATAAAAATTTTGCTCATTAGTTTAAACCAACAGGTCTCGTGGTTTTATTGTTGAACCGAACCGATCATCAAAGTGGGGGAAGAAATGTAATTTATTCGTTAAAAGTTTCGAGTTGGTTTCTTCGTGTATGTTCAAGAAAAAGACTATTAATTAAATTAAGAAGGAAGAAAAAGTGAAAATCATGTTCTAGAGTGGAGAGTCGGTAAATCTACCGCCGGCCATAGCCTTTGCTAAAGAAGAAAGACTGCTCTCAAGCTGTGGTTAGTTTGAATATTTTTAAACTTATAAATAAGACAATTGATGTTTGGTTGATTACTTTGGTGTAGTTTATGTGAGTGGGAACCTTCTGAGGTATAATGTATGCTTGCTTTAGAGATTGCTAGTACTTAGTCGCATATAAGTAATCAAATGTGAAAGTAAGGAAATCATCAAAGAAACATGACCATGTTCGTTACATGATTCTCAATGCTAAAAGGTATCATCTTTCTACTTTTGTGGTTATTTTTGTAAATCAAGTCGGTAAAAGAAAATTCGGACAATTAAGGAACATAATAAAGGAAAATACGTAGGTTCACCCATAGAGGTAAACCCATTTGTTAACCCCTCTTTTTAAATCAATAAAAATATGTCATATAATATTATTTTTAAATAGAATTATAAAATTAAAATTAAAGAATTAAAGACATTCAAATATTTTATAAAAATAGATAATAATATATATCAATATCTATATATTTTTAGAGTTCACAAATTGGAGTTTAGGGTCTATGAATTATGGTTTAGGGTTTACAACTTAGGAGGGTTTAAGACCTTTAGGGTTTAGAGTTTAGGGATTATTGTTTAAATTCTTTTGGGTTTAGGGTTTAAGGATTCTGGACCCTTTGGATCTAAAACTTTTGGGGTTTAGAGTTTAGGGATTATTGTTTAAATTCTTTTGGGTTTAGGGTTTAAGGATTTTGGACCCTTTGGATCTAAAACTTTTGGGGTTTAGCGATTAAGGACCCTTTGAATGTAAACCCTCTGGGGTTTAAGGTTTAGGGATTAGGGTTTATGGTTTAGGGTTTAAGCTCTTTGGGTTTAGGGTTTATGGATTAGAGTTTAAGCTCTTTGGATTAGGGTTTAGGGTTTATGGATTAGGGTTTATGGTATAGGGTTTAAGCTCTTTGGGTTTAGGGTTGATGGATTAGGGTTTAAGCTCTTTGTGTTAGGGTTTAGGGTTTAGGGATTAGGGTTTATTTTTATTTTTTAAGATTTACATATTGGGTTTAGGCATTAGGGTTTATGGTATAGGATTTAAGTTCTTTGGGTTTAGGATTCATGGATTATGGTTTAAGCTCTTTGGGTTAGGTTTAGGGTTTAGGGATTAAGGTTTAGTTTTTTATTTTTTAAGATTTACATATTGGGTTTAGGGATTAGGGTTTAGTTTTAATTTTAATGTTTTAGGTTCAAATTATCGTTTAGGGTTTAGAATTTAGGGTTTAGAGATTAAGATTTAGGTTTTAGTATTTTTTATAAAAAAAATTATTTTTAAGTTTTGTCTAAAATAAAATATATTTTCTTTTTTTATTTTTGTTTTTATTTTTTTATTTTTAAAACATTTTTAAAATTTTAATTATTTTTAATATTAGATTATGTGGAATTATTTGATTGGTTAGAAAAGGTGGAAGTGAACAAAAAGGTTCACCTCTAGGGGTGAACCCAAGTATTACTCCATAATAAACTATGCATAAACTATTTACGGGGCCCATTTGTGATAATGATATGGTATGAAGATTTTTTATAGCATGCGAAAAAATTGGAGTTCTATGTTTTCAAAGTATTAATCTCCAATATTCTAGTCGATATTTTGCTTGAAAATACGATATATTTTCTTGGAACAAAAATGTATATTTAGATCTTTGTTTTTTTAGGTAGATGCATATTGTTTTATTTATCCTTGATCAATCGACTAGCCCATTTTATCTCAGTTAGAGAACTTAGGATTGGACTCCATGCCATGCCAACAATACTGACAAAATGGTTCTCTCCCACTCCTAAAAAAAAATTTAGTCAGTGAATCGATTTTTTTATATCAAATATATCATAACAAATATACAAAATATGTTATTCTTATTTACATTGAAACCACAAAACCTACATGAGTTTAGCAACATGGTGCAATCTTTCAAACCAGAACAAATTAACTGCAATATAAACATATATAAGAAATGAAAAACATAACATAATTAGGAGAAACTAATTAAGAAAGTGATTAGCAGAGAAAGATTCAAGAAAAGATGCCCACGTGTTAACATCTCCAACCACGGTTTCGAATACATCAGCTTGTTCTTGTTGTGATATCTCATCATTCCTTGCAAATCTCCCTCTTATTCTTGGTCTACTGTCCGCTAATGTCTTCCTGCATTCATACTAATTAAAAACAATAATTTATCAAAACCGTCTCAAAATATCAATGTGATAGTTAGATTAATTATATGTCCATTATTTATTTAACTGGTTGTTTTTCTCTATATATGTTTCAATGTACATAACAAAGTTATATGCTTATCGTCCATACAATTATAGCTCGAGCAGAAAACATCTAATTGAGTTACGGTTTGAATATGTTAGTATAACATATAGATACTCCCAACTAGGGATGAAACTCGAACATGAAAAAATAATTAAATTTCTGGATGAAGTACTCATGATAGAAATAAATAACTAATGGAGAAATAAACTCATGGTAACCATGGAGAGCTTGACGTGTCTATTTCAAAGATTCCTCAAGACCAATATGATGTGACATAACATTAATTAATTCTCATTCACATATACATCAAAATAAAATTCGATTATGTTTGAAGATAAGACTAAAACAGATAAAAATTCAATGTTACTTTCAAGTGATAAAGAGTGACTGATATGATATATTAAGCCATTTTATTATTTTTTGGCCAACAAACCATTTTAGTTTTGTAGTAAATGTGATTTCGTGTCTTAGAAAATTAGTTATATCTTATAAATTTGAATTTAAAAAGATATCTGCGGATTGCCGAATGCTTTGTATTTAAAATTTATAGAATTCATTATTAGTTGATTAGTGGAGAAAATTATAGGAAAATATATGCTTTAGGCATCAATAAGTGTGCTGGTGCATGTCACTGTTTCATACAACTACAAGTCAAGTCTTTAAAAGCTTCCATATATGAACTAAAAGATAAATTCGTTTAATAAAATCTTTATATGCTAATTTTCTTCATATATGCGAAAATAATATAATTGAATTTTACGTTATAAAAACATACGATTAAGAGTAAACTTTTAAACAAATGTTAAAAGAAAGAAAATTTACCTTAATCCTCTTGTTGAAATTTCTAAGGTTTCGTTTGCTACGATATTTTTCGATCTTCTCTTTCTTCTCCTCAGGACTATACTTATAAGCTTTGCTCATTCCTTCGATTATTGCATTGCTCTCACTCCACACCGCGCTGCTCTCTCTTCTGCTACTCCTCTACACACATGTCAAAACGTACGTTAACGAAGTTCATTGCGAACCCTAGTAACTTCGTTTGCGTTTACAAAATTTTAAAATATATTTTTAGAAATGTGAATATTTTCATATGTATAGGCAGATATACAAACTGCGTATAGAACGGAAAGGAACCTAAGCTACAAGTGTTTTTTTTGTGTTTGTGTGTTGGATGTATCGTATACTAATATTAATCCATGAAAAGTGGGTGTGTATTATACTATTACTTACGGGTAGATCTCCGGCGCTAAGGGCCCGTCTCACTGGCCCATCATGATCGTTAACGAAATCGTGGGCCGTCGTCGCGTAATTACTAAAGAAGCCATTATGGCTACTCGCACTCCTCTGCATAACAAGACTCTCTCCGCCGCTCCCCATCGAGCTCGGTGAGTTGCAGCCGCTGCTTCCACCGCCACAGTTCATGCTGGAATCAAAGTAACCAAATCTCGAAGCTGTCTCGGCCGCAAATAGCGAGTAATGGCTCATCAAAAGAGGCGGGAGAGGAAGGAACTGATGATGATCATCATGCGGCAGAGGAGGAGCGGCCACTATGTCCCCGGAATACATGAAACATGGGCACGTATGGTCGGAAGCTATGGAGGTGCTCAGGTGTCCACACATGGCGTGTTTTTAGTTTCTTGTTGTGTTTATATGAATACTGTCTGTGTTTATGTGTGTGTGTGATGAGTGAGTGAAAGTGGAAATGGTTTGGTTTCTATTTAAACCGAGGAAGGAGAGAACAAAAGTTGAAGGTGACGTCACTAGTCGTCATCGTCGGTCAACTGACTTAAACGTTGACTTCTTTTGACTGACTATAATCAAAGGAATCTTCAAGTCATGAAAGAATTGCCTTTCGTTTTCACGTCGCTTCGCTATCTCTCACCCGTCATTTTGTCATTTGACTTACCTGACTTTCGGTAATTATGCAGAATGGTGAAATTACGGTTTTAGTATTCTACCATTTAAAAATAAATTAAAATAATAAAATCAGACACAAAGACTAGAGACTGCACTGTTGCACTCTCCTTCTCTTCTCCTTCTCTTCTCCTTCTCTGATTTTCACGGACGGCGTACGGCGGGCTTCGGCCTTGCCGGCGTCGTCCATGGCTCCTCCTATATTTTTTCTTTGGTTTCAGCTTGTTAAAGCTTTCGGTGCTCATCTCCATCTTATCCTAGCTGTCTTTCTCTCCTCCTGTTGTTCTGATCCTGTACGGCGTGACGAGGTGCAATACGGCTCCGATCTTCTGGTGAAGGTGCTCGATCTGGTTCTTAGTTGTGGATGCGTCGCCGATCTAGCTACTGCAGATCGTGTAGATGTGGTGTCGGTGCTTACCAGATCCCCATGGTGATGGAGTCTCCTAGTTGGTGCACGGCGAGGTGGTGTGGCCTCCGACGTAGATCCGGTGGTTTTGTCTGTATCCTTGGTCATTTAGACGGTCTGGTCGTGTGGGAGGATAACGATTATGGTTTAGGCTGGGTAGTGGTCTGTTTCTATTTGGTTTGTGTGAGCTTCTTTGTGGTTTGGTGTTAGCTTATGATAATTCTCAGCAACGGTAGATCTAGACTGGATCTTTTGCTCCGGTTGAGTATGATCATAGGTTTCAGATTTCTTTCTTCTGATCGGGTGTTTCATTAACTTCTCATGGGTTGGATCTTTGATCCGGTGATTTGTGGCTTTTGTGTTTGATTATTTCCTTGTGTTTTAAGCTTATTATCGATCTTTAACTTGGATCTAACCACTGGAAATTCGGATCTCTGTGATCTTCGGTACGGCTTGGCCAATACTTCCTGGTTTTGAGAGTCCAGTTGTCGATTTAAGTTTGTGATGTTTGCGTTTTTATCTTGCTTTGTGGTTTGCGTTTTAATGGAAATGCTGTCAATCCTACATCGCTGGTTTGTAATCGTCGTTCAAGGTTTCTGATGGTAGCTCTACAGAAGCTAACCCGGAGGAAGTTGATAAAGACGTTTGAAGAAGAAGACTTATCTCCCTTACGAGTATTCTCGTTGATAAAAGATATTGGAAGTTAAAATATTGGAAGGTCGCCTGCTAGTGTAGGATCGGGAACATCCTAATTTTACTCCGTCTCAAAAACCCTTTATGTATGGTATCGCTATTGTATCACTGTTTTGTTGTCTTCACCCATATGCGGGTGGGAAAGATCAATAGCTCTTGATGATATTTCATACATCTAACTTCTTCAATGATGTAATTTGTATCAAATCAGTATTAATAAAACAGCGTTAAAAAAAAAAAAAGACTAGAGACTGCAGTTAATATAGTATTCCCTCTGTTTCAATTTATTTGATGTTTTAAAGTTTTTGTCTTGTTTCAAATTATTTGATATTTTCTTTTCTTTAATACATAATTTAGTTTTAAAAGACATATAGAAATGCAAAAGACAAAAAGTATGTAACTTTTTAAACATTATTTATTATTATTTTAAATTAATAATGTAAAAGAAATTTTTTTCTTAATAAGTGTGCATTCAGCCAAAACAGTATTAAACAGTTAAGTAAGTCTTAAATATATTCTTGTGTGGAATGATTTTAACTAAATACAAATTTTACATTATTTGATCATACAACTAATAAATATATTGATTTTTATATAAAAATAAGATTGTATGGTTTAGATTTCACAACATCACTAGATTTACCAATGTGTTGGTAATCTAATGGTAATACAAAGGGATTGATTCTTTTGTACTTCGGGTTCAAATCATTCTTAGTACGAAGAGTTACTCTTTAAATAGGAGTTTCCAAATGCTGTTTTAAAAATCTGAGGGAGATTATGGACCTAAAACCCGAAATTTTCATTGTTTAGAAAAAAAAATCACTAGATTTGTATGTATTATAAATGTATTGAAAATAATCAATAATAATTATAATATAAATAAGTATTTTGCTAATCATGTTCATTGTCTTACTTTTCTAATAATTACTAATGTCTTACTTTTCTAATAATTACTAATAGGTTTTTATAATATAACAAGAATAATTTAAATAATTTAATTTAAATAATTTATATTTATATTTTTATACGTCGTAAAATTTATCCAATCACTTAAAAGTTTAATTCTGTAGTTTTTCATTATATGGTCTCATTCATCAAGTTTTTCAGTCCACATCTTAATTTTATTTATGTAAACCCGTGCAGTGTTTACCAATTGGAACCCAAATAAAACTGAATAATAGACGCCAAAGGAACAATGTACAAAAAAAAAAAAAAAAAAGACTCGACTTACCTTTTTAGCTTGAGATGTAGGAGAGACAAAAAGATGGTTAAAAGCATTATATCACGCAAACCCATGTGAGCAGCATAAAAATCTACTTTACCACCTAACTAATTATATACTAAATCAACACTAACTAAACTCAAAATCTTGATGCGGTCGTGTTCACATTAAAACGGTTGTTCAGTCCGGTCCAGATAATAAACCAGACCAAACAACAGCGAGAATAAATAAAACAAATCTAAATTAATTTGGATTATGAAATATCTATAAAAATAATATTATGTAATTTACCTTAGGGTTAGGTAAAAAAATATTTTAGATATTTGCTTCGATATGTTACTTAAATCGATTTTATTCCGAAAAGAATCTGACTAACGTCACTTATTATGGAGAGACTATCATGGATGTAAGCCAATATCATATTCAAATATACAAACAGAACAAAGTGAACTGACAAAAGATTCATACTTATTCGGTTCGTATTTATTTAGGTTTAATCTTTCTCCAAGAAGACAAGAAATATACTTTTATAATGTTAATGACATCATTAATCTATAAGAAATAGAGGGAGGGAGTACCACTGTAAATTTATTTTCCAGAAAGTTTGTTTACCATTTTGAGATTAAGTGTCACAATTACAATAATATTATTTTTATAGATATTTAGCTCCCTCCCTCCCTCTATTTCTTATAGATTAATGATGTCATTAACATTATAAAAGTATATTTCTTGTCTTCTTGGAGAAAGATTAAACCTAAATAAATACGAACCGAATAAGTATGAATCTTTTGTCAGTTCACTTTGTTCTGTTTGTATATTTGAATATGATATTGGCTTACATCCATAATAGTCTCTCCATAATAAGTCACGTTAGTCAGATTCTTTTCGGAATAAAATCGATTTAAGTAACATATCGAAGCAAATATCTAAAATATTTTTTTACCTAACCCTAAGGTAAATTACATAATATTATTTTTATAGATATTTGTTACTTTACGATTTATCACATTCTAATAATTGCATTCGAATAGTAGGATTACTGCATATCTACCAATATATTGTAGGAACACGTTGTAGTCAATAACTAGATCGGCCTGCATATATATCATCATTATATATCATCTCTCGTTTTAAGATCATAACAACTTCTGTCAAAAGCCACACTTTATCCATAATTAGAATACATATTTTCTCCACTCGCCGTCTTTTTCCGTTTTAAAATTTTATCCACATGTTATATTGATCATTCGATTCATATATTCAATTCTAATCCGGTTGAACCCATCCAAACAAAATTAAAATGAATAGTACTTGACTCATATATCATATGAATAGTTAGATGACCTAACACTGAAAATATTTGCGTTTACTAAAGTTTCACACATAACTTCGTATATATGTCGGGGGTGATTGGTAATGGCTTTAGAATCTCTCTAAAGCCTAATTTCTCTCCAAAGCACATAATCTAATCCAATCATGCTTTGTAAATATTTTTCTGTCCAAAGCTCTTTCTCTTCAAAGCACACAATCTAATCCAATTATGCTTTGTAAATATTTTTCTGTCCAAAGCTCTTTATTATTTTTTATTTTTTGTTTTGGCTGTACAAAGCTAAATATGCAGAGCAAAAAAATTAAGCTGTGAAAAATAAAAATATTTTCACAGCCAAAAAACCTACATCAATTAAATTTAAAGCCAAAGCAAAAAAATCTACAGCATAATTTATACAGCAAAAAAATAAAAGCCACAGCTCTTCCAATCAACCCCTACTCTTGTGAATGTATCATCTCCCTCTCCTCCTATATTTACAACATGGGTCCGTCCATAAATGTATCTGGAGATTGTCCATTCGAGATCACTATAT
The DNA here is from genome assembly GCA_030180135.1 of Orychophragmus violaceus. Classification (NCBI taxonomy): domain Eukaryota; kingdom Viridiplantae; phylum Streptophyta; class Magnoliopsida; order Brassicales; family Brassicaceae; genus Orychophragmus; species Orychophragmus violaceus. Next base: position 13,659,498 of record CM058238.1, on the reverse strand, counting down.
ATATTAACCCTCTCTCGGTCAATTATATAATTTATTTAGTGGATCTGTTGTGTAAACAAATGGTTGGTTTCTATATGTTATAGATTCAAATTTTAAATCGAACATTAATGTTAATTTAAATTCGTAAAAATTATGGATATAATGTCCAGAACTTCTACAATATCTAGAAAAATGATATATTCACATTGCTTACATATGTAAAATATATATGATGTCGTCACTAAATTTCCTCTTAGTTCTTCGTCTATATGTATATGCGTAGTATCTATCAGTCATATTCGTTTCTGATATGAATAGAATGTAAAGCTTGTGTTTATTGATTGTCAATGTATCGTATATATACAAGTTATGAAACCTAGCAACCGTAAGGTTGTTGCTAGTTGATAAACACATATCTTAACCGAACAATATCCTAAGATATATCCTAAGATATATTGTATATATCTCTACACCCCCCTCAAGTTGGAGGTGAGAGGTCTTGAATGTCCAACTTGGACAAGAGATATGTAAAGGATGGTGAAGGAAGAGACTTCGTGAGCAAATCCGCAGGTTGTTCCGTTGTAGCGATGTGTTCGGTAGTGATCAACTTGTCTTGTACTGCGTCCCGAACCACATGACAATCCGATTCAACATGTTTTGTTCGTTCATGAAAAACCGGATTCTTGGCAATATAAATAGCTGATTTCGAGTCACAGTAGAGGCGCATATGTTGATCATGAGTAATGCCAAAAGAGAGGAGTAGCCGCTTGATCCATTTAAGTTCCTTCAAAGCATAAGACATGGCCCGATATTCAGCTTCAGCAGAAGACATTGAAACAGTGTCCTGCTTCTTAGTCTTCCAAGAGATGGGCGAGTTTCCAAGTAGAACAATGTATGCACTCAATGATCGTCGAGAAACAGGGCAAGCATTCCAATCCGAATCACAAAATGCCGTGATACTCAAGTCGGAATCTGAGCGAAGAAGGAGCCCTTGTCCCGACGACCCCTTGAGATAGCGAACAACACGCAATGCTGCTTCCCAATGATCCGGTAGGGGTCGTTGCATGAACTGTGATAGTATATGAACACAATAACAAAGTTCGGGCTGAGTAAAAGTAAGATAGATTAACCGACCCACCAAGCGACAATATCTCTCGGGATGTTCCATGCCGGGTCCTTGGACAAGAGCAAGCTGATGATTCAGCTCAATAGGGACAGAAGCCGGTTTAGAACCAAGCAGACCGGAGAGCATACTTCCGTTGTGAAAGAAAGATTCCGTCATTGCTGCGAGCAACTTCAATGCCAAGAAAGTATTTCAACTTACCCAAGTCCTTCATATGAAAGCAGCGACTCAAATAGTTTTTGAACTTTTGCATCATGGATAAGTCATTGCCCGCAATGATGAAATCATCGACATATACCAGAATGTGAAGAACGAGCTTGTCGCGAGTAAAAGAGAAGTGAGAGTAGTCCGCTTTACTCTGAATGAACCCATATGCTGTCAATGCATTGCTGATTTTGGCGAACCAACAACGTGGTGCTTGTTTGAGGCCATAAATAGCCTTTTTCAAAAGACAAACACGTGTTGGATCAGTACCTTGAAAACCTTGTGGTAATCGCATATAAACCTCCTCCTCTAAATCGCCATGAAGAAAGGCATTATGAACATCCATCTGATGAACTTCCCACTTTTTGGCAGCTACTATTTTGAGGAGAAGACGAACAGTGGATGGTTTAGCAACAGGTGCAAATGTGTCGGTATAATCCAGACCTTCACGTTGACGATTGCCCAAAGCAACCAACCGAGACTTATGGCGAGCGATCTTTCCAGAGGAATGATACTTAATTTTATAGACCCATTTACTCCCTATTGCCTTCTTTCCCGGTGGTAGCGTTGTAATGACAAAAGTGTCGTTAAGCGCAAGCGCTTTGGCTTCATCGATCATAGATTGTTTCCAGACTTCATGAAGAACAGCTTGATGATAGTGTTGCGGTTCCTCATATGTGAGCAGAGTCGAGAGGAATGCTTTGTGCCTGGAAGAGTAAGCAATATCATGAAGGTAATCGGAGATAGGATATAACGAATTACCTGGACCGTTTGCAGAGGAGACCTGAGATGAAGAAGGAAAGACGAGAGAGGGGTCTTCAGGTTGAAAAGCAGAGTTGACAACAAAGTCTTTCAAAAGAACAGAAGGTTTGTGGGAACGATGTCCACGACCAAGAATTTCAGGTAACTCAGGTGAAACCGGAGACTGCAAATCAGTGTCAGGAACTGTGATCGAAGCAGGTGACGGCGAACCGGACTCTGCAACTGGATTCTCAGGCACATGTGATCGGTCATTAGAGTGATCCAGCACAGAAGGAATAACCGGTTCTGGTTGTGATAGCGTAGTAGGGAGCCAGTCATCAACGTATTCGGGAGGATGTCGGTGAGGGAAAGTAGTGTCGTGCGTTGTATCCTGAATACCAGGAAACTCGTCTTCCAAAAACACAACGTCGCGACTTGTAAATGTTTCATGAGAGACAAGATCATAAACCTTCCAAGCCTTCTTACCAAACGGATATCCTAGAAACAAGCACTTGCGACTTCTTTCAGTGAATTTATCCTTACTCCGAGGTTGCCTCTGTGCATAACACAGACAACCAAAAACACGCAGAAGATCATAGTTCGGAGAGGAACCATGTAGAACCTCATAAGGCGATTTGCCATCAAGGACCGGCGTTGGAGTACGATTAATTAAATGAGCTGCGGTAAGTATGCTTTCTCCCCAGAATTTGACAGGAAGTTTAGCTTGAAACAAGCAAGCCCGAGCCACATTGAGAATGTGACGGTGCTTACGTTCCATTCGTCCATTCTGTTGCGGAGTGTTAACACAAGATGTCTGATGCATAATTCCTTTTTCGCGAAAGAAGGAGGATAGGACCATGAATTATGTCCCATTGTCGGACCGAATGATCCGGACATCTTTGCCAAATTGGCGCAGGCTCATTGAACAAAAGTTCTTAATGAGAGTTTGTACCTCTGATTTTTCAAGCATCAGATAAGTCCAAACTGCCCGGGAGAAGTCATCAACGATAGTAAGAAAGTAAATAGCTTCACAAGTAGATGGTGTACGGTAAGGACCCCAAACATCGCAATGAATCAAGGCAAAAGGTTCATTAGATTTATTAAAACTTTCTGGAAAAACACCACGAGTCTGTTTAGCTCGAAAAAAAATCTCACAAGTTCGTGAATCATCTAAATCAAAAGAAAAACTATCTAATCCCGGTAAAGAAGATATGGCCTTTGAAGACGGATGCCCGAGTCGTCAATGCCATAAGACTCCAGAAGACGACTTCTGTTTGCTGGTCTGATGTACTTGTGCAACTTTGACACCCGTGAAGTAGTAGACCCCCTCTCTTTCTTCACCGACTCCAATCAGGGTCCTCATAAAACGGTCCTGTAGAACACAAATTGTGTCAGTAAATATAGCAAAGCAACCTGTTTGTTTGAGAAGCTTTGAAACAGAAATCAAAGTGCAGGTAAAGTCTGGAACGTATAAAACGTCAAACAGAGAGTAATTGGGATCAAGACGTAAAGTCCCAACTTTAGTAGCTCGTGAGTCACGACCGTTAGGAAACACAACCGAAGCTGCTGAAATCTCCTTAACGTCATGAAGTAGAGACAAATTGCCCATCATATGGTGCGAGGCACCTGTATCAATAATAATATCTGATAAAGTGGTTTTACCAGACAGTCGATCTGTGCTTAGCTGCGTTTGTTGACTTTGCAAAAGATTGATAAGGGCAGCTATCTGATCAGTGGACGCAGACGAAGCATTACTGGTAATTTGATCTGTTGATGCAGATCGCGACTGATTAGAACGCCCACGTCCACGACCCGTGCGTCCTCCTCGACCACGCTGACCAGATTGAGGAGCTGATGTCCGTTGTTGTTGCTGCTCGAGAAACCAATCCGGATAACCGTGGAGAAGAAAACATTCAGACGCATCATGTCCCTTCCTGTGACAGTGGGTACAAGACCTATTTGGATCACGATTGCGACCAGAAACCGCAGCTGCAGAGTGCGATGTATTAGTAGACATATCCGAATGAACAGAGAAACCAATTGCATCATGCTTTGTCTCCTGTGTCCGGACAGAAACTGACTTTGCTCAGCCCGTATGACCCGCGAGTAAACTGTATTAAGATCTGGCAAGGGATCATCATCAATAATCTGGGAACGAATGGAAGAAAACCTGCTTTCATCAAGTCCGAACAAGAACTTGTGAACCCTAGCATCGTCTCGTTCCTTCTCAAGCGTTGGCGCGGCTGAGCAGATACAAGAAACCGGTGATGTAAAATTCTGCAGCTCTTCCCACAGTTTGGATAATCGCCCAAAATATTCCAGGACATATTGGCCATTCTGTCTGCAATTTGTTATTTCATCTTCAAGCATATGTTTACGAACTGGATTTTTAACCGAGAAACGTCTACGCAACGCATCCCAGAGTTTGCCAGCTTCAGGTACATGTCCAACTGTGGATCGCACAACTGGATCGATAGACGTGCGGATCCACCCGAAAATCATCGAATTTGTCGCAGTCCATCGAGCTAAATCTGGGTTTGAAGATGGTTTTGCAATTGTTCCATCAATAAACCCAATCTTTCTTTTTGCTTGTAAAGAATTCCAAAGCTCAGTTGACCAATCTGAATAGTTGTTTTCTTTGAGAAGAACTGGTGTAATCAAAGCTCCAGGATTATCTGAAGGATGTAGATAATAAGGAGAGTCTGTAGGGAATCTCTTGGAAGAAGAAGTAGTAGATTCGGTCGACATATTTGAAGTATATGTCGATGTAAAGAAAAATTAGGGAATCGATTTGCAAGGACACAAATCGAAGAGAAAAGTATAAGAGGATTTATCGAAATTAGGGTTGTTAGATCGAATTAGGCTTTGATACCATGATATGAATAGAATGTAAAGCTTGTGTTTATTGATTGTCAATGTATCGTATATATACAAGTTATGAAACCTAGCAACCGTAAGAGCAAGTGCAACGGGACTCCTTAGCCTCGGTCCTTAACAAAAAAAATTATAAAATATTGTGTGGGTCCCACGTGGGACCCACACTTTTTTAACAACCGAATTGCTAAATCTCTTAAATAAGGACCGCCTCTTAACTGTTCATGCCACGTGTCAGCGTGTGATTGGCCCGTTTTTTTTTAATCTTTTTTTTTTAAAGATCCGGAAAAAAAAAATATTAAAATATTTTTTAAGCACCTTTGTGCAAGTATCAGCGTTGCATATGCTCTAAGGTTGTTGCTAGTTGATAAACACATATCTTAACCGAACAATATCCTAAGATATATCCTAAGATATATTGTATATATCTCTATAGTTTCAAAACCTAAAATCCAAAATCAGTACTCAAATATTTACATCTAATCATTTTCTACAATTTTAATTCTTAACTAGATTTTGACCCGCACTTAGAAAGTGCGGGTTTAATTTTCTTTACAAATTTTACTTTTTATTCATTTTGCTAATAGTAGTTTAGATTTTTAATTATGTAATCTAATTTTGATTATAATTATTTAACCAACATTATAAACAGTGAGTTAGCAATTTAGTTTTTTTTTTAAAAATGAATTATCTGTTATTTGGAGGAGATATATCGTAAGGATTAAGAGATTAAAATAACGATTTCGCATTATATATTTTAATCTGTGTTGTATCGTAAGATCATAGTTTGAAAAAAATATATATATGTGAAAACAACTATTGTAAAAGTTATGTGGTATATGTTTAATTGTTATTTTATTTATCTAAAATATTATTTTATAAAATACATGTTGTAGTCGTATATATAATTTGCGAATTTGATGGAACTATCCGTTAAAAACTTCATTCAAACATAAAGCATAATTTGACGCTTCAAATATTTGAATAATATAAGTATGAAATCATTTTAATATTTTATTAATTTTTAAATATATCAGCTGAAATTATTTACTATATGCGAATTTTTTTAGAAAATTTATAATCGAGATTGGCTAATTAATTTTTCAACCCGTTTAATTAATTAAATATTTTTCAGTTTGATGGAAAAACCTGCTAAAAAGTACGATCGTAAAAACATCAACCGTAATATGTGTATATATATATATATATATATATTTGAAACAAAATAAAAAGATATTAAAATATATTATAAATATATTTTGAATTAAATCATAAATTAGAGAATCTTAATTTATATATAATAGTTGATGTATAAATTATTTATTATATTTATCAATTAATTTGTTTTAATTTTAATTAATTAGGAAAGTAGGACCCATTAAATTTTGGTTGTTTGGATACATGTCTAATAATTGTCTTGTTTGGAAACATGGATTGTAGAGATAATGTTATATTCTCTAATTACCCTTAATGAAGGTTAGAAATCCTAATAATATCAATGGCAAATTCTGGGAACAACATTTATGTACCATGGCAAACCTTCCTGTTTTAATAGATTAGATTGACCGCATCATTCTTTCTACTTATTCGGTTTGTTCGGTTTACAACGTAGTCTCATATGTATCTACCGTTTACTGCATTATAGTCATTTTTCAAGAAACGTCCTGACATTTCAAAACATAAAATAAAAAAAAGTCAATTAGACGATGCCCCACATAAAGAGGAGACATATATAATAATTCGCAATCGTTACGATACAAGAACATAGGATCTCGATTCCTACAGTAGATAGATGTACTATGAGACTAGTTAGAAACACATTTTATGTATCATTATTATAAGGGCAAAATCGCCACAAGTTGATGGGAAAGGACATGCAAAAGCAAAATCTATAGATCAATCGATGACAACGAAGACTTTTCTCCATGAGGTGGTAAACTTTGTTGCATGATGTACCAAAAACTATACGTTTCATGCTATGGTTGGTTCGTAACTAGTTTCAAGTCGTAAAGATCCAATTGGCCGGAGCTGTTAGTTTTTTTGTATCTTTATCACTATGGAGAAATTATTGGTTTACTTTGGCAAGTTTCTGTCTTCAGTAACCCACTTTGGTTATTTGACACCCAACAACTACAACCATTTGTAGTTTTAACAAGGTCAACGGTTCATGAAAAACTAAGAGCCTACGATCGAACTGGGGATATAATTTAGTAGTATTTTATTCTTAATAGTAGGTGAAAGACTATAGATCATTATAGTTATTAAAAATATATCTATCAAATGAAATGAAATGATGCATTTGAAGTATATAATTTTAAAGGTTTAGTGGAAAATCCTTTTAACTACATATAATTTGGATAGAAACCCATCAAACAGAAATTTAAAATAAAAACCACTCAAGCAAATATTTATTAGTCAAAATAATAGATGTTAACCAAAATAGAATTGTTGAGTAACTATGATTTATCTGAACACATAAATTATTATCTCCAAACACAAATTTGTGATTTAATAATAGTCATGAAAATTTTATCGATATTGTAGAATTGAGTGGTTAAGACATTAACATACAAATACTTAAATATGTTTTAGATTAGATTTTTAGTTGTGAGTTTTCATCTAAATAATTTTTAGTTGAGAGGGATTTTACTAAAAAAAAAATCTTTTAAATATGCAATTATGCTGTTTTCTGAAAATAATACATGTTTTTTTTTAGATTTTTCAAAAGGCAATATTTTGATTTAACGATATTGCAAACGTATGAATCAAAACATTTACGGGGTTTTATATTAGACTTCTAGTCAAATAGTTTTATCTGAATTATCTTTAGTTAGAATTTTTTTAGTAGCTTAGTGAGAGTGTAGAAAATTGGTTCATTTGTATTTTAGATTCAAACATCATTTGATATCAAATGTTTTTTAAATCGAAATTTTCAAATGCTGATTTTGGATATGAGAGAATTATGAACATAAGATCTGTAATTTTCCCAATTGTTTTTTTAAACTTATATGAAATTTATGAATGTTAAAGTAGGTAGTATAGTAGGAGTAGAAACAAAGTTGTTTTGCTCTCACTGATTACTCAAAATTGATTAAATCACGTTAAACATCAGCACTACATGCTGAAAACTTGAATTTTGAAATTTCTCTTCTAGCATAAATAGATACACAAATAACGTATATAGTATAAAACTTTATCATGGTATAGTTACACGGAATTTGATATGTCTATATTTTCATGCATTTTGTTTAGTAGTTTGTTCTTGTTTTGCTTTCTTCTCCTTTCATTCTTCCCTCTTTTGTTGTTTCTTTGTATTGCATTTAGAGTTTAGGCATCTAGGATTAGGAGTTTGTCTTTTGGTTTGTTTTGGTGTGTTCCAGGTTGATTTTTAGGTACAAAGGAGTTGATGTGGAAAGCTTGGAGCATTGGAAACATTTGGGGATGATGAGGTGTAGAGAAATGCAAGAAGTGTCGGACAGGGGCCACGCGGTTTGGCTCGCGGCCGAGGATCAAACCGCGAGAGACGTACAATTCCTGGCCGAGCATTATCGCGGTTTAGCTCGCGGTCGATGAGCAAACCGCGAGAGCCCTCCTGCGTGTAAGAGAGAAAGACCCGCGGCTTGGCTCGCGGTCGAGGAGCAGACCGCGAGGGTCGACCGATTCCAGACCGAGCTTTATCGCGGTCACCCTCGCGGTTAGCCTCCAAACCGCGAGGCTACCCAGAACCGTTGACCTGCTCGACTTTGACCGATTTCGCCCAATGGATCCGGGTCAATACCCGGTTTGTTCCGGGTTGACCCGGTTTCGAAACACTGTTCATTTATAAGCCAAAAACCCTCATTTTTGGGATCTAAAGCTTTGTTTTTGATTCTAAGCCTTTTGTAAGAACAAAGTTTAATCTTTTCATAATCTAAGTACTTCTTTTGAGATTTCTTGTTTAAATCTTTCATCTTTCTCTAATCCTCAATGATTTACACTATCTCTATGGGTTTTGTGAATCAAATGATGATTAGTGAGTAGTTTCCCAAAGGGTTTATGGGTTATGTAGGATTAGTGTGATTAGGGATGATTAAGGGGCGTCTAGTGTTTAATATTTCTTAAATCTCTTCTATCTAAGTGTGCTTAATGCCTATTTGACCTTGATCTAGTTGAACTAGGATGTTTAGGATTTCATGCCCACCAAGTGTTTGTTGAAATTCCAGTTATAGCTTAGATAGAGTTTTCACATTCTAGCTCATGGGAATGAATGTCTAGAGTGATTATTAGCTTCTTAGAACTTGATTGAATGCTTGTTTGATCCCATTTCACAAATGAGAGTTTGTTCTTGAATTAGGATTAAGCAAAGAGGTTAGCTCTAAGAGATTAGGCTAATTAACTTATGTGTTCTTGCTAGGAGATTGGCTTGTTTGAGGCTTGATAGACATCCCAAGATCATCCCTAGTCCCTTAGTCCATTGACCTTAACTCATAACCCTTGCTTTCCTTATTTGATTGTCTTGTCTCTTATTTCAATTAGTGATTGTTTGCTTGCTAGCTTAATTGATTTGTCTTTGATTAATTGCACTTAGAATTGTTAGAGTTTCCTTATAAATTTGAGTTTGGCTTAGCTAATAGGGTTTTGTGCATTCTTGTTGGTTTAGTCTTGTCCCGGATTGGTTCGATCCTCTTACTAAGCGATAGTTAAGAGAATTGATACCTCTTTTAATCCGATAAAATCTTAGTATCAATTTGGCGCCGTTGCCGATTTGGGACTAAGGATAGATCAACTTGATTTCATTTCCTCTTTAGATTAAGTCTGAGTTACTAATTTTGCTTCTTCATTTCTCTTTGATGTCAGGTGTATGAACTTGCGGAGCAGAGGACCAACATACTTAGTTGCGCGGGTTTCAGACATCAAAGCACTTGAAAGACAATTAGCACGAGAGAGAAGAGCACTAGAACGAGCTGTGCATTTGGAGAGACTTGGGTTGGAGCAGGAAACAGTAGATCAGCCTCAGCTTGAGCCTCTAGAGCAGCCAGCTATGGATCTGCATCAGCAAGATCATCAGGATCAGGGCCAACAGGGCCAACAGGGCCATCAAGAGCAACATCACCAGGATGCGGATGCTAGAGATGGACAGGGAAACAGGATCCCGGTTCATCGTGAGAGACCAGCTCGAGCCATTGGTGATGGCGATACACCGGATACGAATGCTATTCGAAGGGGCATCATTCCACCACCAGTGAACAACAACAATTTTGAAATTAGAGCCATGGTCATGAATATGGTGCAGAACAACCAATTCCATGGACTTTCCTCAGAAGATCCATTAAAGCACTTAGACACATTCGACAAAATCTGTGATACTACAAGACTCAACGGTGTGACGGATGAGGGTCTCAAGATGCGCCTCTTTGTCTTCTCCTTGGCGGATAGAGCCAAAGATTGGGAAAGCACCATTCCACCGGGTTCCATCACTACATGGGCAGACCTTAAGAAGGCTTTCTTGAAGAAATTCTTCTCAACTACGAGAACTGCCTGTTTCCGCAATGAGTTATCCGGGTTTGTGCAAAGAAACAACGAGACCTTCGCTGAAGCTTGGGAAAGGTTCAATAAGCTCACCACTCAATGCCCACACCATGGTTTCACCAAGGAGACACTACTCAGTAACCTCTACCGAGGAGTTCTTCCTAGAATGAGGGCAATGCTTGATTCTTGTAGTAATAGACACTTCCTAGGAAAGGGAGTTGATGAGGCCATGGAATTGATTGAAAACTTGGCTACAAGTGATGGAAACTACAATGAAGACTATGAGAGGACTCCTAGAGGATCATCTTCTTCCGATGAGAAGTACGAGAAGGAAATCAAGTCTCTAAATGACAAGATAGACAAGATGATCTCATCCAACCAAAAGCAAATCAGCTTTGTGGAGAACTATGATGATTCTCCACCAGTCCTTTATAGTATTGAAGGTGATATGACCCAAGAAGAGATCAACTACATTGCTAGCCAAGGAGGTTTCAACAGGGGTTTCAACCCAAACTACCGGAATCACCCCAACTTCTCTTACAGAAACCCCAATGTTGCTAACCCACAGGATCAGGTTTATCCTCAAGCTCAACCACAAGCTCAAGCTCAGCAACAAGGGCAACAAGGCTTCACACAACCTCAGCAACAAAAGCCTTTTGTCCCTTATACTAACCAGCAAGGGTTTGCTAACAAACCACAGTTCCAGAGCCAACAACCCTTTATCCCAAAGCAACAATACCCTCCACCCGGATTTAACCAACAACAGCCACAAGCCTCTTCTTCTTCAGGTTTGGACAGTGAGTTGAAAGGTATGATGCAGCAACTACTTCAGGGACAAGCCTCAGGAGCTTTGGAAGTTAGAGATTTGAAGACTGAGTTGCAGAATTTGACATCTAGAGTCACCAACATGGAGAACCGAAATGCTTCAACCTCTAGACCTCAAGGAACTCTACCCGGAAAATCTGAGCAAAACCCAAAGGAGTATATTCATGCCATAACATTGAGAAGTGGTAAAGAGCTGCAACCTCATCAAGTTCCCAAGCCTAAGGTGATTCCTCAACTCAATGAGGATATTGAAGTTCAAGAGGGGGAGGAGAATTCTGAAAATTCTGCTCTCAACAGAGAAAGTGAATGTGAGATTGCCAAGAGAAAGGGAAAGGCTGTGGTAGAAGAAGTAGTGGAAGATGCGCCCAAGAAGAAAGCTAGTGAGTTTGTTCCACCTCCCTATGAACCCAAGTTACCCTTTCCAGGCAGATTCAAAAAGCAGCTCTTAGAGAAGTATAAGGCTCTTTTTGAAAAACAGATGAAGAATGTAGAGCTCACAATGCCCTTGATAGATGCATTTCTACTTGTTCCTCAGTACAACAAGTTCTTAAAGGATGCCATTAAGGAAAGAACTAAGGAGGTGCAGGGTATGGTCATGCTTACTCATGAGTGTAGTGCATTCATTCAAAGGAGCATTGTCCCTAAAAAGCTTGAAGATCCGGGCAGTTTCACTCTACCATGTGCTATTGGTCCCTTCAGATTTAAGAGTTGCTTGTGTGACCTTGGTGCAAGCGCTAGTCTAATGCCTTTCTCAGTAGCCAAGAGGCTAGGCTTCTCCACCTACAAGGCTTGTAGGATCTCCTTGGTGTTGGCTGATAGATCAATTAGATATCCAATTGGTCTACTAGAGGATCTTCCGGTGAAGGTGGGAGGATTTGAGGTTCCAACAGATTTTATTGTGTTGGAGATGGATGAAGAACCAAAGGATCCTTTAATTCTTGGGAGACCATTTCTTGCCACAGCTGGTGCTATCATAGATGTCAAGAAAGGGAAGATTGATCTCAACCTTGGAAAGGACATAGTGCTCAAATTTGACATCAACAAAGTGATGAAGAAGCCAACCATAGAAGGGCAAATGTTCTATATTGAGACTATGGATATGTTAGCTGATGAACTTCTTGAAGAGTTGAATATGAGTGATCCATTGGAAGTGGCTCTAACAAAGGAATGTGGAGAGTATGGCTATCTTCAAGATGAGAGTTGGGCTTACATGAGAGCTCTTGATTCACACAAGCCTTTGCAAGGAGAGGTTGAGTACATTGAGTTGGGATCAGATTCAGTTGGTACAGAGATAGAAGTCTTCGCAGTGGGTATGGGAGCTGATGGCGCCTATGGAGCTGAGGGTATGAAGGAGCAACTTGTAGCTGATGACTGGAGTGAGCTCAAGGCACCAAAGGTTGAGTTAAAGCCCCTTCCGCGGGGGCTTCGGTATGCATTTCTTGGTCCTAACTCTACTTATCCTGTCATTGTGAATGAATTGTTGAGTGATGATGAATTGATTGCCTTGACTACTGAGTTGAAAAAGTTTAGGAAGGCTATAGGCTATTCTCTTGAAGATATAAAAGGGCTGTCACCTAGTTTATGTACCCATAGGATTCATCTTGAAAACGAATCTATGTCCTCAATTGAACATCAGAGAAGATTGAATCCTAATCTTAAAGAGGTAGTAAAGAAAGAAATCCTTAAGCTTCTTGATGCTGGTATAATTTACCCAATTTCGGACAGCACGTGGGTCTCTCCCGTGCACTGTGTCCCGAAAAAGGGAGGGATTACTGTAGTAAAAAGTGATAACAATGAGCTAATCCCCACTAGGACCATCACAGGACACAGGATGTGCATAGACTATAGAAAACTCAATGCAGCCTCTAGGAAAGATCACTTCCCTTTGCCTTTTATTGATCAGATGTTAGAAAGGCTTGCTTGCCACCCTTTTTACTGTTTTCTCGATGGGTACAGTGGGTTCTTTCAGATCCCGATACATCCCAATGATCAGGAGAAAACGACATTCACTTGTCCTTATGGTACCTTCGCATATCGAAGGATGCCGTTTGGCTTGTGTAATGCACCAGCTACTTTCCAGCGGTGCATGATGTCTATTTTCTCAGATCTTATCGAGGACATTGTAGAAGTCTTTATGGATGATTTCTCTGTGTATGGCTCTTCGTTCTCCTCTTGTTTGTTGAACTTGTGCAGGGTACTGAAGCGATGTGAGGAGACAAACTTGGTGCTCAATTGGGAGAAGTGACATTTCATGGTGACAGAAGGAATTGTGTTGGGTCACAAGATTTCATAGAAGGGTATTGAGGTGGACAAGGCCAAAATAGAGGTTATGACAAGTCTTCAGCCACCAAACTCAGTTAGAGGGATCAGAAGTTTCTTGGGACATGCTGGTTTTTACAGACGGTTCATCAAGGACTTCTCCAAGATTGCTAGGCCACTCACTCGTTTGCTGTGTAAGGAAGCTGACTTTGTGTTTGACGAGGAGTGTTTGGATGCCTTCCACAAGATTAAGGAAGCCTTGATTAGTGCTCCAATTGTACAAGATCCTGACTGGGATTTGCCTTTTGAGATCATGTGCGATGCAAGTGATTATGCAGTTGGAGCAGTTCTGGGGCAGAGGAAAGACAAGAAGCTGCATGTGATCTACTACGCTAGCCGGACTTTAGATGATGCACAAGTGAAGTATGCTACAACCGAGAAAGAGCTCCTAGCTGTAGTCTTTGCTTTTGAGAAGTTCAGATCCTACTTAGTGGGTTCCAAAGTGATAGTGTATACAGATCACGCGACTTTAAGGTATCTGTTGGCAAAGAAGGATGCGAAACCGAGACTTCTAAGGTGGATTTTGCTGCTTCAAGAGTTCGATCTTGAAATCAAAGACAAAAAGGGGATAGAGAATGGAGTGGCAGATCATCTTTCAAGGCTGCGAATCGAAGATGGTGTTCCCATTGATGATTCACTGCCTGAAGAACAATTAATGGCTGTTAAGACTGTGGAAGAAGCTCATCAGACAAAGCAGAAGCTGGAAGAGGCTAACTCCCTAGATGATAAGGAGCCATGGTATGCTGATCTTGTAAACTACTTAGCTTGTGGGAAAGAACCTCCAAATCTTGACAGCTACCAAAGAAAGAAGTTCTTCCGGGATGTGAACAGATACTATTGGGACGAGCCATATCTCTATACTTTATGCAAAGATCAACTCTACAGAAGATGTGTAGCAGATGAGGAGGTGGAAGGGATCCTACTACATTGTCATGGATCACCTTATGGAGGTCACTTTGCCACATTCAAGACTGTTCAAAAGGCTCTGCAAGCTGGTTTTTGGTGGCCAACTATGTTTAAAGATGCTCAAACCTTCATCTCAAGGTGTGATCCATGCCAAAGAAAGGGAAATATTAGCAAGAGGAATGAGATGCCTCAGAACCCAATTCTGGAGGTAGAAGTGTTTGATGTGTGGGGAATAGACTTCATGGGACCATTCCCATCCTCCTATGGGAATAACTACATATTGGTGGCTGTGGACTATGTCTCCAAATGGGTTGAAGCAGTGGCAAGCCCCACCAATGACTCTAAGGTTGTAATCAAACTCTTCAAAAGCATAATATTTCCAAGATTTGGAGTCCCAAGAGTGGTGATTAGTGATGGGGGATCTCATTTCATCAACAAGTTGTTTGAAGGCCTCTTGAAGAAGTATGGAGTTAAGCACAAGGTAGCAACTCCATATCACCCTCAAACAAGTGGACAAGTTGAAGTGTCCAACCGGCAAATCAAGGCTATCTTAGAGAAGACTGTTGGAGCTTCGAGGAAAGATTGGTCCAAGAAGCTTGATGATGCTTTGTGGGCTTATAGAACAGCATTCAAAACTCCCCTTGGAACCACTCCTTTCAATATGCTGTATGGGAAATCTTGCCATCTACCAGTTGAGGTTGAGTATAAAGCTATGTGGGCTGTCAAGTTGCTGAACTTTGACATCAAAACCGCAACTGAGAAGAGATTGATTCAGCTTAATGAATTGGATGAGATAAGACTTGAGGCTTTTGAAAGCTCAAAGATCTACAAAGAAAGAACCAAGCTCTTCCATGACAAGCTGATACTGAAGAGAGAGTTCAAAGAAGGTGATCTTGTGCTTCTGTTTAACTCCCGGTTGAAGCTGTTTCCCGGGAAGCTCAAGTCTCGATGGTCGGGACCTTTCAAGGTAAAGGAGGTAAGGCCTTATGGAGCAGTTGTCCTGTGGGGAAAGTCAGGAGAAGAGTTCACCGTCAATGGTCAACGCCTCAAGCACTACTCCGCTTCAGAGGCTATAGAGGAAGGGACCTCGGTTCCACTCTCTAGCCCTCCAACCGCCTAAAAACACGGTTTGCAAAGTCGAGCTTACCGACTTTAAACAAAAGCGCACTTGGGAGACATTCCCATGTTTATCCTTGTACATATGATGATTTTCTTGTTATTTTTGAAGTTCTTCTTTAGTTTTTCATGTTTTCAGGTGATAGAATTGGTCAAAGACAGGTTGCTGGAACGATTGGGAGTTGCCTGAGCTCGGATCATCTCCTCGCGGTCACGTTTGCGGCTTGACCCCAGACCGCAAGCGTGAATCGAAAACCCGCCAAAACGGATCGCGGCTTACACCGCGGTATAAGCCAGACCGCGAGGACTTAATTCCCCCCGACTCGACCATTCTCGCGGTCTAGCTCGCGGCTTGTCCCGGACCGCGAGCAACGATTCTAAACGAGCGAGCGTTATCGCGGTCTAGCTTGCGGCTTGGCCCGGACCGCGAGCGTCTTCCCAGGTAAGTGTTTCTTCTCGAATTCGATTTCTAAACCGGACTTAAACCGAAATTCGTTTAATGAACCATTTTTAAACCGACAAATCCCCTGTTTTCCCAATATCTCTAGCGATTTTTCTCACTTCTTCTTCTCAAACTCGTTTTTGCCATTGCCAAAGGAAAGAAAAGCTTCAAAAACCCATAACTCTCTCAATTTTCATCCGATTTTAGTGATTCAAAGCTCTATATTTTCGATTTCTTGAGCTCTTCCTGGTTATTCACCTGTTTCTCTCATCCTCTCATCCTCCAGACAAGGTAATCCTCTCTAAATTCGAGTTTATGGACTCATGCAAAATTTTTTGACTTTTTTTGAAAACTCGTTTTGATTGATGATTGCTTGGTTATAAACCTTAGAAACTCTTGTTAGAAGACTGCTAGGTGAAAACCCAACTTGATTTCACCCTAGAATTGCTTGAATTTGGTTTTTGGAGATTAGGGTTTTTGAGAGAATTTGGAATTCCGAAAATTTTGGGGAAATTCTTGTTTGATGGTTTCTATGGACTCATTAGGATGCTAGTAGCCTATGCTTGAGAGACTACTTGATTTGCTTGAACTTCACTTCACAAATTTTTGAAATTGCATGAGAAAGTCTCTTTGAAAGGTGAAATTGAGTTAGAAGTTGAGTTGGAACTTGATATGGGTTTAATTGTATGCTTAAATGCTTGTGAGGAGTTTGTATGAAGCTTGGCAACTTGTGTGATTATGCAATTTGTGTAAAGAATTTCACTTATTAAGCAATTTGTCAATGTGATCAATTTTGGAGATGAATAAGTTGTTTTGTGATGTGTTGGTGTGTCTCTTAATGCTGTCATGGCCTTGTATGATATTTGTTTTAATGCATTGCTTGAGAAATACATGTGCTATCAAGTTGAATGGTGAACTAAGACATTTCCAAGCTTTGTTATTTTGTAGGTCACAATGGCAAATACAAGATCAAAGAAGAACACCGACTCGACTCAAGATAAGGGAAAAGGGGTAGCGGCTGAGGTCCCGGTTCAGCAGCCAAGTAAGAAGAAGAGGGGTGAAAGTTCTGGTACGAAAAGGAAAGACACCGCGCCAAGGGACACATCTAAGCTCCCACCTGTCAAGAGGCTGTATGATCACCTCAACAAAATGAAATGGGTCCCAACGAAGTTCGGGGATTCTGAGACACTCGCCAAGCTCGGGATATTAGAGGATGTGCGAAACCTTCTCCATGTACTCCACTTGGAAGGCCTTATCAGTATGGCTCACCCCACTCACCAGGCTGTGGCAAGCCAATTCTTAGCCTCCCTTGAGGTAACTAAGAATGCTCACGAGCTGTATGGTGACTGTGGACATGGGATCCTCTCTTACAGGATCAACGGAGAGGATTATGAGACCACCTTTGAGGATTTAGAGGAGATCTTTGGGTTTAGCGATGAGCAACTTACCGAAGTTCCTTGGGTCCCAGGTTTGTCAGCTGCTGCATGGACAGTCATGGGTGTAGGGGTTTGGCAGCCGGGCCGCAGCAAGAGCTCCCACATAGGCCATCCCGGGCTTCGATATATCCATCAGCTTTTAGCTAACACACTGTATGCCAGACATGATCTGGGAGGACCCTTAACTGAGGAAATGAGGTTGATGGCTTGGATGATGGCGCAGTACATCCCGCTACCAAATCTGCAGGAAGGTGCACTAGCAGATTTTCCCAGGCTCGGCTCTGCTGGACTGTTTGCCAACCAGTTGTTATACTACCAGCAATGGGCATGGACCACTACTGACAAGAATCCGAAGATGCGCATCGGTGGTCTCATTACACCCATCCTGATGCACAAGGGAATATAATTGGGTCCGGAAACATGTGGATATGAGTTGATGAACATATCCTACCTGAGGAAGCATCACTTCTTGTACTCTCGGATGACCATGAGGTTTGCTTACACATTCTATGTGCGCCGCTCTGAGGAAGCAAGAGTTATCCTCCCGAACACCTCTATCACGACGCTCTCTAACCCGGAAAACCTCCGGTTTGTATTGGATCCTTCATTGTACATCACTGAAGCCGACGAGATGATGGATCGCATTCATGCTTCAAAGAGAAGAAGGGGTAATTCCTCCCAAGCTGAGATTGATGAAGAGATACTTGATGATCTTGAGGAGCTTGTGGAAGAAGACTCTCCTGAGCATATCTACGGTAGTGCGCGGTACCACTTCCAGCCTTATATGCAAGCTCTTCCACCAGGCCCGATCCGTGATGCGCACGGCCACATCAATGTACTCCAACGATGGAACAAGTTCCAGGATAGGCTTAACATGAGGGTGGTACAGAGATGCAAGGACATGAAGAAAGGGTATGACGAGCTGAAGAGAGGTTATGACCACATGAAAGCAGGGTGCAAGCTGATGCAGAGGCAGCTCAAATCCCTCACGGATAAGCTTAGTTGCGCCTCCTCCTCAGCAGTGGATGCCTCGGCAGGGCAGCCCATGCCTTTGCAAATGCCGGAGTTCGATTTTGATCAGCCTCTAGTAGCGAGAAGACACTCCTATCAAGGAGAAGGAGCATCGAGCTCAGCACCCAGACAGCGTCACAGAGCCTCCATTAGTGGCCCGAGATACAGCGCCCGCTATTCACCAGAGCTTCCCGAAAAATCATCCAGCAACGAGTCTCCATCGCTCTCTTCTCCACCACCTCGGGAACCATCTCCCGAGTCTGAGACTTTTTGAGGTACCACCCTAGCACCGTCTTGTAAATACTTGCATTTAGATTTTCTTTTCGTTTCTTTTGAGTCTCTTTCTCAAGTTTACTTTCACACCGAGACGGTGTGAGGTAAGTTTGGGGGAGAGACTAGTCGCTAATCTTGTGTTCTTTGTTCTTAGTCTTGTTTTTAATCTTATTTGAGTCTCATGCATCTAAGGCATAGAAAAACCAAAAAAAAAAAAAAATTGAAAAATTTCAAAAATTTTCACAAAAAGAAGCATGTAGGATTGAGTCTAGTTAGTAGTTTAGGATTCATGAATTGGGAACAATGATTTGATTTCCTTGTAAGGTTCAATTGGGTTAAACTTGCTTCACATGCTAGCTTTAAGCTAGATAGACCACACTTAAGTTGTAACTCGAGAATCGCATTGAAAGCTAGAACGAACCATGCTTGGACAACTTGCTTTGAAACTTGATTTGATTCCGAAACTTGTTGTGATTTGAAGCTAGCTCCACCTAAGTGAAAACCATAATTGAATCACCTAATTATCCTTGTTCTTGCTTTGTGTGATAACTCATGGATACCTTAAAATATTTGAGCATTCTTATCCTTTCCACCCCTCTCTACTTGCTCAAATAGACTTCCATACCTTTCACCACCCTTCTTTCAAGCCACAAACACTATCTTGAAGTGGTAGGCCTATTTGGAATGAGCTAGGTAAAAAGTGTTGAGTATGAGGCGACTAGGGGAAATTTCCATATAGATGCAAGCTCAACATCTTTGGCTTTGCAATAGGCTAGGATCAAAGTTTGGGGGAAGAGTGGGGAAAAGAGAAAGAGAGTAAAGAAAAGGAAAGAATGAAAAAGGGATTTTGGAATGGGATCTTGAAGTTTATGGCAAAAGTGTTTAAAGGAAAAGCTCTTATGTGTTTTGAAAAGAAAGAAAAATGTCTCAAGTTTTGAAATGAAAAGAAGCCAAAGGCTCACCATAGAGAAAGAAGAAAGTTTGTGAAAAGAGATGTTTGAAAAGAAAGAAAGATTTGAGCTAAGCTAAAAAGGAAAGAGTTGCCACTGTTTTGAAATGTTTTAAATGATCCTTGGAGAGTTTGAATGGAAAGTGTTTGATTGAGAAAGAGGGATAAGGCAAAAGTAGCCTTGATGAAAGGGTAGACTTCATTTAGGTGGGTTAGACTAGGAGTTGAAGTATTGGGGCATGGGTAGATGGAAATCAACCTAGTATGCACCAATTGCCTCTAACTCTTAGCCTTTTACTATAGCTCATTCATCTTCTTTATGAGAGAACCTTCATGCACTTGGAGAATCCCCTCTTTTGATTGAGATCACTTTAATCTCAAAACCTTGTCCCTTGCCAAATGAGTTTGATCACATTGCTTTGAATAAGGATCCACTTGAAAAATCTAATGAATGTCAAGGAGCTAGTGGATTTGAATGCTTGTGTAGGTTGAAGGTTAAGCTAGAAGTTTTGTTTTGATGAGTATGGCTATATCCTTGGAGTAAGCTTTTCTCGGTTGCACTTTGGTTGTACAGACTTGAAACTTGTTGAAGCTTGATTGAATCTTTGGATATGAGTTCCCACCTTCAAACCTTTCTCCCAAATGGATTGATTTGTCTCATGCTTGCTTGTGGACAAGCAAGGTTTAAGTTTGGGGGAATTGATATGTCTATATTTTCATGCATTTTGTTTAGTAGTTTGTTCTTGTTTTGCTTTCTTCTCCTTTCATTCTTCCCTCTTTTGTTGTTTCTTTGTATTGCATTTAGAGTTTAGGCATCTAGGACTAGGAGTTTGTCTTTTGGTTTGTTTTGGTGTGTTCCAGCTTGATTTTTAGGTACAAAGGAGTTGATGTGGAAAGCTTGGAGCATTGGAAACATTTGGGGATGATGAGGTGTAGAGAAATGCAAGAAGTGTCGGACAGGGGCCACGCGGTTTGGCTCGCGGCCGAGGATCAAACCGCGAGAGACGTACAATTCCTGGCCGAGCATTATCGCGGTTTAGCTCGCGGTCGATGAGCAAACCGCGAGAGCCCTCCTGCGTGTAAGAGAGAAAGACCCGCGGCTTGGCTCGCGGTCGAGGAGCAGACCGCGAGGGTCGACCGATTCCAGACCGAGCTTTATCGCGGTCACCCTCGCGGTTAGCCTCCAAACCGCGAGGCTACCCAGAACCGTTGACCTGCTCGACTTTGACCGATTTCGCCCAATGGATCCGGGTCAATACCCGGTTTGTTCCGGGTTGACCCGGTTTCGAAACACTGTTCATTTATAAGCCAAAAACCCTCATTTTTGGGATCTAAAGCTTTGTTTTTGATTCTAAGCCTTTTGTAAGAACAAAGTTTAATCTTTTCATAATCTAAGTACTTCTTTTGAGATTTCTTGTTTAAATCTTTCATCTTTCTCTAATCCTCAATGATTTACACTATCTCTATGGGTTTTGTGAATCAAATGATGATTAGTGAGTAGTTTCCCAAAGGGTTTATGGGTTAGGTAGGATTAGTGTGATTAGGGATGATTAAGGGGTGTCTAGTGTTTAATATTTCTTAAATCTCTTCTATCTAAGTGTGCTTAATGCCTATTTGACCTTGATCTAGTTGAACTAGGATGTTTAGGATTTCATGCCCACCAAGTGTTTGTTGAAATTCCAGTTATAGCTTAGATAGAGTTTTCACATTCTAGCTCATGGGAATGAATGTCTAGAGTGATTATTAGCTTCTTAGAACTTGATTGAATGCTTGTTTGATCCCATTTCACAAATGAGAGTTTGTTCTTGAATTAGGATTAAGCAAAGAGGTTAGCTCTAAGAGATTAAGCTAATTAACTTATGTGTTCTTGCTAGGAGATTGGCTTGTTTGAGGCTTGATAGACATCCCAAGATCATCCCTAGTCCCTTAGTCCATTGACCTTAACTCATAACCCTTGCTTTCCTTATTTGATTGTCTTGTCTCTTATTTCAATTAGTGATTGTTTGCTTGCTAGCTTAATTGATTTGTCTTTGATTAATTGCACTTAGAATTGTTAGAGTTTCCTTATAAATTTGAGTTTGGCTTAGCTAATAGGGTTTTGTGCATTCTTGTTGGTTTAGTCTTGTCCCGGATTGGTTCGATCCTCTTACTAAGCGATAGTTAAGAGAATTGATACCTCTTTTAATCCGATAAAATCTTAGTATCAGAATTCTAAGTGTTAGTTGCATTGTACATATCAACAGACAAGTATGTTTCATGTCCTTTTATTTAGGCATAATGAATACATTTTCTGCTCCAATGTAGTATTAGTCTAGTGACTATTGTAAAAGGAACAAGGAGAAAATGGTGTAAACTGATTTTCTTATTAACTCTCGATAGAGGCAGAGCTCTATTTAAAACCTTGTTACAACCAACTGATCCTAAAAGATAGGAACTAATAAAAGACTGATTCAACAAATAAGAAGGAGCTAAATGTGTCCTAAACAATATGCACGTTATTGAAACTAACACAGACTCTGTACTTTGACTAAGTACTTTATTGACTCAATCTTCCCAACATAGCCTCTCCTAAACCAAAACCAGTCGGTTTTAGTTTATCTGTGTAACCTCACAAATTCCAAGCATGTCTCGCAACTTTTCATATGTATCTAGCTTCAGGGGTTTTGTCATGATGTCTGCAATTTGTCTCTGAGTACTGCAATGTACCAATTCCACAACTCCATCATTAGCAAGATCTCTAAGAAAATGAAATCTTACATCAATGTGCTTGCTCCTCTTGTGCATAACTGGATTCTTCGATAGCTTGATAGTGGACATGTTATCACAGTACATGATTGTACTTTCACCCTCTCGTTGGATCACTCCGATGGTTTCCAAGACTCTTCTCAGCCATATGACTTGACATGCACATGTTGCAGCAGCCACAAACTCAGCCTCTGTCGTGGACAGAGTCACCACTGGCTGTCTCTTGGATGACCATGATATAGCTGCATTACTCAAGAAAAATACATAACCTGAGGTGCTTTTCCTGCTGTCCAAGTCTCCGGCGTAATCACTGTCCGAGTATGCCTCAAGTGTGCTGCTTCCATTCTTCTTATAATGTATTCCCAAGTTGGTTGTACCTTTCACGTACCGGAGAACTCTTTTCACTGCTCCCATATGTATTTGAGATGGATTTTCCATGAACCTGCTGATCAAGCTTATCACAAACATCAAATCAGGTCTAGTAGCTGCCAAGTACATCAAGCATCCCACCATTTGTTTGTATAAGCTAGCATCAGCCTTTCCACTTGTGTCTTCTTTCACCAACTTGGTTCCTGGTACTATTGGGTTCCTCACAAAATTGCAATCCTCCATCTTGAACCTCTCATGTATCTCACGAGCATACTTTCTTTGGCACATATATATGCCTGTCTCATCTTGAACTATCTCCACCCCCAAAAAATACCTCATCTCTCCCAAATCTGACATGTCAAACTCTGTTTTCATCGCAGCTTTAAACTCTTCCACCATACTTGATTTGTTTCCTGTCACGATCATATCGTCTACATATAGAGATACAATTAACAGGTTACCTTCATTGTCAGCTTTGACGAACAGTGTAGGTTCGTGTGGACACTTTTCCAGACCTTTCTCTGTGAAGTATTTCTTGATGCGACTGTACCAGGCTCTCGGCGCCTGCTTGAGCCCATACAGCGCCTTTCTGAGCTTGTATACCTCTGTTTCATTCCCCTTCTTCTCATACCCTTGTGGTTGATCAACATACACTGTTTCTGTGAGTTCTCCATACAGAAATGCACTTTTCACATCAAGTTGATATACCTTCAAACCCTTTTGTGCTGCCATAGCCAGAATTGCTCTAATTGTATCCCATCTTGCAACTGGTGCAAAGACTTCAGTGTAGTCTATACCATATTTTTGAGCATAGCCTTTAGCAACTAACATGGCCTTGCACTTGTCTACTTCTCCAGTTTCATTCAGCTTTGTCTTGAAGATCCACTTGACTCCAATTGTACTCATTCCCTGTGGCAGCTTGCATAGCTCCCAAGTTTCATTCTTCTCAATGGATTCTATTTCTCTATCCATAGCTTCTCTCCACTTAGCTTCTTGCACTGCTTCATCGAAATTGGTCGGATCTGATATGGAAGAGAATAAGCCAAAGTCTTCCATGAACATGACAAAGTTCTCCATCTCTTCTTCGTCTGATATATTTTCTCCACTGACATAATCTCTCATCCATGTTGGTGTAGTTCTGAGTCTCCCTCCTCGAATCGCTTGCTCAGCTACTGCCTGATTATCATCTTCTTCATTAACTGGTGTCACTGCTTCAGCTTCTTTATCGGATTTGTCATCCTCATTCAAGGTCAGAACATTTGATTCCTTTGTTGAATCCTTGTTCCATTCCCATTCTGCATCCTCGTCAACCACAACATCTCTGCTGATGATGATCTTGTTTTCGATGGGATCATACAATCTATACGCTTTGGACTCCTCACTCACTCCGAACATGACGCACTTGATGCTCTTATCATCTAACTTCTTGCGTTTTTCTTTTGGTATGTGAGAATGAGCAACACATCCAAAAAGTTTGAAGTGATCAACAGATGGTGTTTGACCACTCCAGGCTCCCTCAGGTGTCATACCTTCCACTGCAGTAGTAGGGCTCCTGTTTAGTACATAGATACACCAGTTTGTTGCTTCTGGCCAAAACTTCTTTGGCACATTCTTTTCAGTCATCATGCTGCGAACCATGTTGAGAATTGTTCTATTCTTCCTCTCGGCAACACCATTTTGTTGAGGTGTGTATGCTGCTGTAAGTTGTCGTTGAATACCATAGCTAGCACACAATTCCTTGAACTCATTGGAATTGTATTCGCCTCCTCTATCTGTTCTCAGGCATTTGATCAGCAGCCCTGTCTCCCTTTCTACTAAGGCTTTAAACCGCTTGAATGCCTCCATTGCTTCAGATTTCTCAGACAGAAAATACACCCAACATTTTCTTGAGAAGTCATCGATGAAAGTGATGATGTACCTCTTTTGACTACTGGATTCTGGTGTGATTGGACCACATAAGTCCGAATGAATCAACTGCAGCTTCTCACTAGCTCTCCAATTGCTTTTCTTCGGAATGATATCCCTCTGCTGCTTTCCAGTTAGACAATCTTCACACAGTTTGCTTGGTGCTTCAATCTCTGGTAATCCTTTTACCATATTTCTAGCTTTTAGTGTCATCAGTCCCTTATAACTCAGATGTCCATAGCGACAATGCCACAAGAACGAGCTATCTTCAGAGGATGTCTTGAAACATGTTGACTCTTGTGGCATCACTTTGGCTGTGACAACAAACATCCTGTTGGCAGTCATGGATGTTTCCATGATCATACCTTTGGAGGGATGATATATGCGACATGCTCCATCTTGCATTAATAGCGTAAATCCCCTCTCTAACAATTGTCCAATACTGATCAGATTGTTCTTCAGCTCAGGGATGTAGTACACATTAGTTATAATGTGTGACGCACCTCCGATCTCCATTCGAACATTGCCTCTCCCCATGACAGCCATCTTTGAATTGTCTCCAAGCTTGACTTGATGCGTGTATTTTTCATCAAAATCACTGAACCACTCCTTCTCTCCACTCATGTGGTTACTACATCCAGAATCAAGAAACCACTTCCTCTCTTCCTTAATCTCAGCATGCGCCATTAGAACCATCTCCTCGCCTTCATCAAATTCTGCATAGTGAGCACCTTTCTCCCAATTTGGACACTCGTATTGATAGTGTCCCAGCTTGTGACACTTATAACACTCAAGCAAGGCTTTGTTGACTGAGCCTCTTCCTGAGTTTCTTCCTCCTCTGCCCCTAGCAGCTCCACGGAATCCTCCTCTTCCCCGAGTCCAATGTTGCTCTCGTCCTTGTTCTTTCTCTCCTCGGACTTGCAGCACTTGTTCTTCATTCTCCTTTTTCTTGAACTTTTGTTCATGCACCATAAGCGAACTCTGAAGTTCATCAATTGAAAGATTCCGGATGTCCTTTGATTCTTCGATTGCACACACAATGTATGTGAATCGTTCAGACAAGGTTCTCAATACCTTCTCCACCACCTTAACATCAGACATGTCTTCTCCAAGATTCCTCATGTCGTTAGCCACGACCATCACTCTTGAGAAGTACTCCGTCACTGTTTCACCATTCTTCATTTCGAGAATCTCGAAATCTCTACGCAGCCTCTGTAGTTGTGCACTCTGCACACGCTCATTGCCTTGAAACTTTGCTTTCATTGAGTCCCATAACTCTTTGGAACTGTTCTTCTGCAAGATCTGCTTCAGAATTGTCTTATCAATGGCAGCAAACAAGTAGTTCTTGACTTTGAGGTCCTTAAGCCTCAGTTCCTGCAACTCTGATCGTTGTTGTCCGTTAAGCACCGTCCCGCGAGGCGGCTCCGTGATTCCTTCTTCTATAAGGTTCCACCACTCTTTCGAACGTATCAGGTTTTCCATTAACATTGCCCAATGTTCGTAGTCTCCATCAAATTTTGGAATGCTTAACACTCTCTCTTTCTCAGAACTCATGGTGTTTCTCTCTCTTTGCTCTGATACCAAATGTAAAAGGAACAAGAAGAAAATGGTGTAAACTGATTTTCTTATTAACTCTCGATAGAGGCAGAGCTCTATTTAAAACCTTGTTACAACCAACTGATCCTAAAAGATAGGAACTACTAAAAGACTGATTCAACAAATAAGAAGGAGCTAAATGTGTCCTAAACAATAGGCACGTTATTGAAACTAACACAGACTCTGTACTTTGACTAAGTACTTTATTGACTCAATCTTCCCAACAACTATAAACCACATGCAAGTCCACACTCCACATAATCCTGATTTCGAAAATACAGTCCCCACGTTAGTTGAGTAATTAATACAAGGGGTCAGCGTGTCCGAGACTATAAAATGCGAGAAGTTATATTTTACAAAATATTAATGGCAATATGCAAATTATATATAGTCCATGCCTATAGAAAGCAATGATAATAGCACAAAATGTAGGCAATGATTACACAAAGAGTTTGTGATCAAAAGAAATGAAATGTGTAGGGTTACTTCTTCTTCTTCTTGGTTGAAAGAAAAGTATGTTCATGATAAATCAATGAATAAGACGTCGGTGTGATTTAGATGTTTTTAAGTGATCCCATCATTTTGTTTTGTTATTTTCTAATTGTTAATTAGGACTCGTGCATGTGTTCTATGCGTTTGTCCTATCTTTTCGAAATGATAAAAAGGTCAACAATCACAATAGTTTCTCCACCATTGTGTTCCACATATTCTTTTTCATCTATCGATTCACGTTAAGTTTTGAAACTGGATTTTCGTTAATTTTTTTTAAACCTTGTAATACAAATTAGTGGATGTATACCTTGAACCGATATTATATTTGGCTAAATATAGGAAGAAATTAAGGCCAAAATTAAGAACATGATGAATAAGTAACTTTCAAAACAGGTAAAATGGGTTAGGCTTTGAATGTAATGACTAATGATATCTCTTTTGATTTGGAAAGTCAGCTGGATGCAATTGCGTTTTAGTAACTTTGAAATTAAAAATGTTACGTATTCCTTTCACTTTTTAGGTAACAACCAAAAAACAGTAGCTAGCTTTATTTACCATCTACTTAATTTGTTGACCATATTTTCTGAACAAAGAACAGAAACATCTCTTTTTTTTTTGAATATGATGTTAAATTATACTCAAAATAAAAATGTACTTTTTTACAAACACAAGTCCGAAAATCTTTTAGAAAGAAATCATTTCAGACTAGTTTAATCTTGTGCCAAACCAGAACTTTAATCCTTCTCCATACTTGTTGTTCTTGCCTTCTTTTGGTATCGTGCTTAAACGGTTTCTTACCGTTCTGTCTATCATTTGAACCAAGACTTCCTGTGATTTTGGGTTCTCTCCATGCCTTCTATTATTTCTCTCCGTCCATAGCGTATGAATTGTTGCTTGGAGAACGTAACGTATGGTGAAAGACTTTACCACACTTTGGGGCTGTGTTACTCTGTCCATTATCTCATTCCATATTGTCGTAAAGTCTTGTTTCATGATTTCTCTTACCAGCTTTCCCCAAATCTGGCTAGAGAATGGGCATATAAAGAAGAGATGGTCTCGTGTTTCTTTTGGATCATTGCAGAATGAGCATTTAGTCACTGCATTAGCATTCCACTTTTCCATCCTATCACCAGTCGACAATCTATTTTTTGCTGCCAGCCAAGTTACAAAGGAGAACTTTGGAGTAGCATAAGAGAACCATACTCCACGATGCAAATCCCAGGTGGTGTTTGGGATTCGCAGCAGCTCCAATGTATCCTTCGTACTGAAATGAGCTTTGTAATCTTCTTCACCTTTTTTCCACAAAACCAGGTCTGAGTTCTCCGGATTTCTTATTGTTCTCAACTCTTCAATCTCGTTTTCAATCTGGTTCAACAATGGATATCTGTGTCTTCTTCTCCTGCGGTTTGTAATTACCTCTCCTAGCATTGCGTTACGAGGAATTCCAAGATCAATTCTTCCGCGTTCATCAAATACATCAATAAGACAGCCTAGCTTACTCCAATTATCGTACCAGAAATTAATTTCCTCTCCACTGTGAAACTCTACCTTGTAATAAGTCTTTGCCATATCTCTGTATTTCAACATCTTTTTCCAAATCCATGAACCTGAAGTTGTATTGTCTTTCACCGACCAAAATGAATCTTTTCGGATGAGGTGTCTTTTGATCCAGTTTACCCACAAAGAGTTCTTCGCCGAGAGTAGTCTCCAAATGAGTTTGAGAATACAAACCTTATTGATTTCTTCCAAAGATCGCAGACCCAAACCTCCCTCATTCTTTGGAGTGCACACATCTTTCCAACTGACTTTTGCTTTCTTCGAGTTTAGTTCCGGACCCGACCAAAGAAAAGCTGAGCATAACTTATCAATTTCGTTTATACAAGCTTTCGGTAGTCTGAACGCTGCCATCCAGAAGTTTGTTATACTGAAGATTACTGATTTTAACAGTTGCAGCCTTCCCGCAAAGGATAGTTGCCTCGTTGTCCAAGATACCATTCTGGTGCGGATCTTCTCAATCAATGGCGCATAATCCCCTGTTGTCATTTTCCTAGGTAAGAGAGGTAGCCCTAGATATCTGACAGGTAGACAGCCATATTCAAAAGAAAATTCACTCATAATCTCCTCCTTTAACGTCTCCGGAATTCCAGACATATAAACAGTTGATTTCTCAATGCTTATATGAAGTCCTGAATGCTGGGCAAAGTCTTTGAAAACCTCCAGAGCTTCGATTATAGATCGTTTATTTCCTTCCACGAAGACCATCAAATCATCCGCAAAACACAAATGGGTTAATGATAATTCCTTACATCCTGGGTGATACCCGATTTTCCCCTCTGTAGCTGCTTTATCCATTTTCTTTGATAAGACATTCATACAAATCACAAACAGGTATGGGGATAGAGAACAGCCTTGTCTCAGTCCCCTTGAGCTTCCAAAATATCCCGCCAACTCCCCGTTTACCTGGACTGAAAAGGAAGCAGAGGAGATGCATCGAGAGATCCAAGATATGTATTGTTCCGGGAAATTCATAGCCTTCAAGGTATTCAACAGAAAACTCCACTGCACTGAATCAAACGCCTTAGAGATGTCGATCTTCATAGCGCATCGAGGTTTTGTATTTTCTTTCTGGTAGTCTTTGACTAACTCTGTTGTCAGTAGCAGATTCTCCATCATCAACCTGTCCTTAACAAAAGCCGATTGATTTGCAGCGATGAACTTTGGAAGAATAATTTTTAGTCGGTTTGCTAGAATCTTGGATATGATCTTGTAGATCACATTGCAGCATGAGATTGGCCTGTAATCTTTCATTGTTTGTGACTCTTTCTTCTTTGGTATCAGCGCTAATATCGTCGAGTTTACCCCTTTTGGAAGAAATCCAAATTTGAAGAATGACTGAACTGCTGTTTGCAGATTTTTCCCCACCACACTCCAAGCATCTTTGTAGAACTCTACAGTGTAACCATCTGGACCCGGGGATTTTTCCTTTGGCATTGAGAATAAAACTCTTTTAATCTCCTCCTCTGTCACTTCATGTAGAAGTAGTTGTGTGTCTGCTGCTGCACATCGAAAATCAATAATCTCCTCTAATTCTTCGACTGACCAAGAAACAAAGTCAGTTAGCTTTTGGTTTAGAAACTCATTGAAATGTTTAACCGCTTCTTTCCTGATTCCTTCCGCATCCGTCACAATTGTGCCATCCATGCATGTGATTTCACTGATTTTATTCAGTTGAGCTCTTGACTTCACTGCATTAAAGAAAGCTCGGGTATTATGGTCCCCTGATTTTAACCAGAACAATTTGGATTTCTGACTAAGAAATCTTTCTTCAAGATCAGCCAAGCGATTCCACCTCTCATAAGCTGCTCTCTCTTCGTCTATAGCTCCAGGGGAAGGACTGTTTAAGTTGATCTCCTGCATTTTACAGAGTAGTGTGTATGCTTCCTTTGTTTTTTTTGACAAATCACTTAGCATATCTCTCCCCATCTTCCTCAGAGTAGGCTTTAAACCTTTTAACTTTTTTGATAATCTGTATAACGCCGATGTAGAGTGGAATATGTCCTCTGTACAGTCCCAATACTCCTTTATTTTTTCCATGAATCCAGGTTTTGAAGTCAAGATATTTGCGAACTTGAATGGTCTCTTCTTCCTTGGTTCCACTTCTTTTGTGTAGATTCTGCATCTTGAGTGATCAGAGCACCCTCCTGACTCAAAGACGCAGTAAGCTCGTTCATTTTTGGAAATCCAGCGTTGATTCACCAAAACTCTGTCGAGTTTTTTATTTACTATCCCTTCTTTCCTTTTGTTACTCCATGTGTACCTTGTTCCTTGAAAACTGAGATCCGATAATTCACAGTAGTTGGTAATCTCTTGAAAATCTTTCATCCCCCCCGGAATGATTGGATCATGTTCATAAGATGAATGCTCTTCTAGATCAAGAATTTCGTTAAAATCTCCACAGATGAGCCAAGCTTTACCCTGAAACATGGCTGAATCATGATGAGCTTTTAAATCCTCCCAAAGTTCTTTTCTTTCTGTCGCTTGGTTTGAAGCATAAACAAAAGAGACAATTGATTCTTCATTCTTTCCTTCGATATAGACCGAAACAGTAATCATCTGGGCAGATTTGTAAATTGGAGTCATCCTGACATTTTGCTTCCAAATTATCCACAGCCTACCCAATCGGTGATGCTCATAGTTAGTTAAACATGACCAGCCTGGAAAGACTTTGGAAACCAGTCTATGCAATTTTTTCTCCTTCACTTTCGTTTCTATCATACAACCAAAATCAAAACTATTCTGAAACACCCAATCCTTGACCACCTTGTGCTTACTTTTTTTGTTGAAACCTCGTATATTCCAAAAGAAACCCGACATATTAGTGTTTCCGAGAGTGACCTCTGTTTTGAACACCTTGGGGGTTAGCCTTGATGTTCGTTGATCTTTCATTTTTCTTTGGTTTGTGAGTTTCTTTCATGGCAATGCGAGCAGATTGTCTCATTCCCATCTCTTCACTACCTCCTGCCCCTAACTGTGTTTTGTTTTCATTTTTCCTAGCTTCCACTTCTGTTTGGATAACACCTTCTGTATCCTCTCTTCGTTTTTCATGTTCTGTATTTTCCAACTGATCATTGATCTCACCATCCTCCATTTCCTCGTTTGCCATTTCGTTTCCATCTTCGTCTTTTCCATTCAGAGCTGAATATCGAGAATGGGCTAGGATACTTACTCCTCCATATGGAGTGTCTTTAGTGACTTTTGCTGGTGATTTGAGTGGTTTTAACGGCGTTTCCCAACCTTTGCCTTCCTCTTGTTCATTTATTATCAATATTGGATTTTCTTTTTCTGTCAAGACTTTCCCTTCTTGCTCTTGACTTATATTTTCCTCCTCTTTTCCTTGACTTTTGTCTGGACTCTTTATTTCTGATTGCTCTTGTGTCTTGACCTCCAAGTTTGGACTGTTCTCCATTTGGTTTTTCAAGTGTGTGTTTACTGTGCGTATGCATTCCTCTTTTTTGTGCCCCCATTTAGAGAAATTTTCACAACGTGAAGGCAACCATGGGTAGTCATAAGATACCTTCACTCTTTCTCCATTTAAGTTGAAGATGTAGAAGTTTGGCAAAGGCTTGGTTAGATCTGCTTCCACGAAAACTCTTGCGTCTTCGAAACTCTTACATAGTTCTGTTTCAGGATGTAGACTCTTTGGCTCTCCAATTGGGCTGGTCAAGAAAGCTAAACCTTTCCACGCAAACATTGATCGTGGAACATTTTTGACATTTACCCATAATGGAATAGATTTCATCTCCGGTTGCATCTCTTCCGCGATTGGACTCCATTTTGAAACTATCACCGGAACACCACACAAGTTCCACATCCTTCTCCTCAAAACCCTGTTTCTTACCACTTCATCTCTTATCCGAAACTTGATTGTTGTTTTGTCCACAGCAAAAGCATCGATCTTAACCTTTTTATCCGACAGTGGCCATATCCTGTTCACAAGTATATGTATCTTCCCCACATAAGGAGCTGTGTCAAGAAATTTACCAACTATCAGATCTTCCCATAGGGGGACAGAGTCTTCCATTATCTCCTTTGGGACGTTGATAGTTGGGATTCCATCTATCTCTTCCACTTCAAAATCGTATCTCCGCATTAACTCCTTTTGATCTTTTACGATATTTGCATATGAGGACTTCTCTGCCACACTTTGAGTAAGTTCATCTGTTTTCTTCTTTTTTGGATCTTCACAAGGAATCACCAAATCAGAGGATCCAGGTTGAGTCTTGTTTCCAAGCTGTGGCAGATCAGTTTGTAAGGTATCTTTCGATTTCTCATCCTCTGTTTTTTGACTTGATGTTTTTTCCTCAGTTGAGATTGGTGCAAGCTTGCTGGATTGATTTTCCGGCGGAATCGCCAGGGTGTTGGCGACGGAGACAGGACCCTCAGCCGACCAACTTTCCTCAATATTCTCTTTGTTCTCCCCTTTTTCTGTAGCTTTAGGTGAAAAGGTGTTTTCTTTATTGAGAGGATTTTCCCTCTCATCTTTTTGTTTCTCTCTCATCTTAATTCGGTTGCTTAGGTTCAACAGAAACATCTCATAACACACCAAATTAGTAACCTAAAAAACTTCCATCAATCAACGATTAGAACACATACATTTCTTAAATCTTATCTTGAGTTTATAATACTAAATCATCCTAATAATACATGTTTGTGTTTCTAGAGTTTATGTTTTAGCTGAAATATATATTATTTTCAGACGAATTCTTTTATTAAAAGCACTATTTCTTGTCAAGCACATACATAAGATCAATGTCAAATCTTCAAAATCAAAATGAAAATGAAAATTTGAAGGGAGGGGAATAGAGGTGCGAAGTTGACTAACAATGACAAAGAAAGATTGGTGTGGCAAAATGCACTTCTCCTAAGATAAGCCTTCCCCATCACTGTCCTTTTCTTTCTCTTCCCTTCCCTTTCCTCACATTTCTTTTATCTTGTTTCATTTTTTTCTTCTCCAAACTGATTTGCCAAAAATATAACAAATCAGAGGAGATAATCAAACTTTTACCAGGTGAAAAAAATCAAAATTAAATTTACATAGACTAATACATATTTAAAACTATGCACTTATTCAACATTGTTTTAAGTTTTTAATCAAGTCTTCAACATTGTTTGTTTATCTTTGTTGAAGACTGCAAATAAAATAAAAAAATCTAGATAGAAGCAGAGGTAAGTGCGACAAAACAATATTTTAAAGAAAAATGTGTATTAAATTTCTGTTCTGGAAATTATTTAAAACACTGGAACGAAAGCTGAAAAATATCAAGTCTACTTGATTCTGATTGATATAAACGTGGGGGCAAAGTCAACTAATATCTGACCTTACAGTGGTTGGTTAGATTTGTACTCTTATATTTCTAAATACAAATATAGTGAAGTATACACTAAAACACACAAGTATACATACAAACAAGTATATATACACTTAATATTTCGTTTCATAAAAATAAACGATCAGGGTATGAAGCTTTGATGTCAAGTGACTACATTATTACTGAGTAATAGCAACTTGTTCGACCTTTAGATGTCATAATATTAATGTGCTACACCCGACGATTACGTAAATCATACGGCTGACTACATCGAATGGTTAAATTCATATATTTTAATTTTTGATATGACTAGTTGATTTGCGTGAACATTGTTAAAATATGCAATGTAACAGATTTTGATAACTTCCACTATTTTCATAAAGTATCTTCTTTTATAGAATTTGGTAGATTCACACTAAGCTTGTGAACACAATGAACACAACCTTTCTGGGGTTTGGTTTTAACCGTTACTTAATGGCCTGGTATTTATAACCAAAATGTTGGCAGTTTAATAAAGGATATCGTAACATTTAATTAAACCATAAAATAGATAATTTCATAATTTCAAATGATCGGCTGTCCCATATCTTCTTTGTTGAGAAAACTCGAGTGAACCATAAAAGAAAAAATGTTTGTGCGGAATATTTAGAAAAAACAATATTGAGACAAATACTCTTTTGTCTAGGGTTTTTATATTTTGTAAGTGATGATATTTACAAACACTTGGATCATTTTATATACTGTCCAAAAACCCGATACAATAGATAAATAGAAATCTTAACGAAATCTTTTCATTCTCTCGATACAATGAGAAACTAAACCGTCATAGTGTACCGTCCGAGACATTCTTTTGCTCACTAAAAAAGGCCCTTTTGGAGTACCTTAAGATTCAAGTCACCTGTAGAATAACATTCTTCTTATTATTGCAACGACTAAATCCATCTTTGTTGACAACGATGAAACATCGATCTTCACACTCCGAAGCATCTTTGTCCGATTCGTACAAAACATATGGTTTCTCGTGCCATTGAAATTGTGAGTCGCTGTAAAACGTTCATAACCGTTGGCTGCTACACTCTAGAAGACTAGATCCCACCGCCTTATCAGCAACGGCATTGTCGCCAGCATGAGTTGTGAGATATATCTCGGTCGTACAACCTTTGGCCTAACGATACGAGTTTGGACATCCGAGTGGCTGGACCAGAGAAGGGAATCGTCACGTGTCTGCCGTTCATTGGACACGAGGAGAGTAGCGGCACTTGCGTCTAGAAAGGAGCATCAGGGCCATGATCGAAATAGTTCGTTGACAAATGGAAATGTATCTCTTCCGTTTCTTAAACCTGGAGTTATTCACTTTTCTTGGTCGTATAATCACTACGTTTACTGATTCAAAGATGATTTATAGCTGGATTTATATTTACGATTATATTTTGTTAAAAGATTGGTCTCACAGATAAA
Organism: Orychophragmus violaceus; assembly: GCA_030180135.1. Classification (NCBI taxonomy): domain Eukaryota; kingdom Viridiplantae; phylum Streptophyta; class Magnoliopsida; order Brassicales; family Brassicaceae; genus Orychophragmus; species Orychophragmus violaceus. The sequence goes on along the minus strand of CM058238.1, from coordinate 13,624,358 downwards.
GCAAGTTCAGTATTGGTCCATCAAAAGCCCGATTGAGACCCAAATCAAATCGAGTTGGTCCATATCGTGAAATCTCACTTTGTCAAAATTTTAAAATCAGCCCGATGACCGAAACGACAAAACTCTTAAATCATGGATTAATATGATCCAATCGGATTTGATGATATTTTTAAAATTATATATATATATATAATATGTTATTAATTAAAAAATCTTTCCGATTCTGTCATGACAGCGGTTTGACGATTTTAGAGATAATTGTCTCAACCCCTATCTTTCCTGCAGTTGTCACTGGCCAGCGTTGTTTTGGACGTCAGCATATCCATGCCCTTTCAAATTTCTCATCTTTCTCATGATCTGCAAATTCGAAACAGTTTTCATTTGGTGTTCATCGGCAATCACAAAGTCTGGTGCGTTTGCATATATATATGCTAATATAGTAATCACTATTTTAAAGCAATTATTGTATCTAATATTCTTCTCTCTAATTGAGAAGATTCTAAAATTTATCTACGCCGGATTAGGTGCTAATTTTCTCTTTTTTCAATTGGCCGTTTCAATCTCCGGCATGGAATTTATGGCCATGATCGACGACATGACAATTACCCCATGCTGGCATATACGAGATGATCACCGAGTCAAAGAGGAATCTTCAGTGTGTAAATCAACCAACATAATTGTGTTGAAGCAAGATTCAAGTGGTAAGGAACTAATCTTAACTGCTTTGCTTTGGAAACAATTGTCATGGAAAATGGTGAATCAGAGTTGGGGAGATAGAAGATGATGGTAAATCCCAACATTGGTTTCAATTTACAGAATCTGTCTATTGGATTCTTATTCGAACAAGAGTTTGGAATCTACATTGGGTTTTGGCCATGGTGATGCAACCATAAAGGCGTTTGACGTGCGATGAGATTATAATTTGGCATGTTTATTGGATTCTTTTTGAACAGGTTGGTGAATATGCATTTTCTTTTGTTGTATGGCGATGCTATTAGAATCGTTGAAAATTGGCAGTTTTAATTTTTATTTCTATCGAGAGAATTAATATATTGGGTTTTTTTTATCAAAGAATGTCTATAGATCCAAATTAGAATATTGCCAATGTTATACAACAAAGAAAAAATATATTTATTTCAAGATTGCGACAAGAGGTTTGGAGTTCATCATACAGGTGATAGCCAAATGTGAAGTTTGCATGAAGAAAACCAAATTTGATACTTTGTTATCAAGTAAAGAGTTTAAGAAGAAAGCATCTTCAAACTTTAATTTCTTTGTTCTGTTGTTGTCTCATAATTTTAGATTAATTTGTAATCGGTTGTAACTTATTACTTCATGTATTTTCTATGTAACCTTCGATATTATATAAATAAAATAGATGTTATAAAAAATATGTTATTAGTTTTATTATCAAATAAAACACTTCAATAGTATAATTTTGAAAACATGTGTAACAGTTATTAAAAAATATTTTAAAAGTTTGAATGATAAATTAACAATGAGATAAGATATTTCAGCACATTTAATTTCATTTTAATAAATATTTAAAACTAATATATGTGTATTTAATTTTTAAGAAAGAAAAAATAATTGAAAATATAAAGTATATATTTTTTTTTACAAAATCCGGTTTCATACAGTTTAATGGGTCATCGTTTTCAGATTTCTTATGGTCCGATCCATTTTTAACCTGTCCAACTACTATCAAATTTTATGATCAATCCAACCGAATATCTTTTCGGTTCACGGTTTAATCCGGTCCGACCGCCGGTCGGTCCCATTTTAAAAACACTGCTTTCAGTACTTTTGCATCTAAGCTGGCCTTGTGTATGGAACAATTTATGACTAGAGCTTTTCAGTTAACCATATTAAATAAAACATATAGTTTGGCAATACATTTTTAACTTTATTTGTTAACAACATATATAGAATCTAAGGCGACTCAACTAACCAAATTATTTTGATTTTTTTTTTTTACATCTATACATATAACTGAAAAGTAATTTTTGAGGCTGAATCTTGATGTCATTGCGAGAGTGAGTTTGAGGAAAAATATAATGACGTGGAATAATGACATGAAATATCTAAAAAATAAAGAAATGAGTTTGAAGTTGGATTTATCTACGGCGAATGCCATTATTCATTTAAAATTTTGTAGCATTAATTAGCTTTCCAAAAATTTATCATAAAATCTTATTGAATATTTTATTTAGTTCGATTTAAAAAAAAAATATTCTATAGCATATTTTAATCTTCCAACAGATGATTGTTAGTATCAAGCGAAATCTATATAAGTTTGCTTTAGTGGCCTAGAAACCTAATCATTTATATTCATTTTCAAGAAGTTTTATCTATGTTTTTTTTTCTATTCGTTGGTTGTATTTATTTCGGATGATTAAGAATTTAATCCAATGATCCGTTATCATTTTGATTACTTTCTTCGTCTCGATGTTAAATGTATTTTTATATTTGCTTTTCATTTATTTTTATTCTTAGAAGCATGAAATAAAAAGCTCGGCAATCTCGAGTTTGTGAATGATGTGAAATGAAATGTGGGTATTGCGACTTTCTCTAATATTTTCGGTTGAATCCATAAGTCTGAAATGTAAGAGTAAATGTTGTTTTTTCGACGTCTGATTGATCTCATAAATCCAAATAGTCCAAACCTCATGTCGATCTTTGTTTTGTTCTTTGGCGTACACTGGTTACACTGGTTTATGGATGGTTGATCCATCTTCTTCATTTTGTATTCTCATACATTTTGATGTTGGCTAATAAACTTGGTTTGTTTATTTTTTAATGCATATTATGATTTGGCTCCAAAAATAGATTGGCCCAAGATTCGAGTCGCTGATGCAGATCATGATGGTTATTTGAGTTTCTGAGGAGTTATGGCCATGGTGTTTAGTGACTTCTAAAAAAAGGAGTAAATTTCCTTTAGACCGGATTTTCAGAGTAATGCATGTGAGGTTGTTTTACCTCGAATCCGGTCTTCTGATATAGTTCTTGAGTAACTGAATTGTTACGAAAAGTATATATTTTAAAAGTTAAAAATACATTTACTGAGATACAGTATCTATATGGGTAGTAGAGGAGATATATTTCAGCTTTCATTTCATTTATTAAACAATATGAGTAAATCTCATTCTGAGTAAATGTATTTATTATTAATATAATCAATAACTAACAAGTCTCAATTATTGATGTTTATTGTATTGGTTTAGAGGTTTCTCAACCTTTTCATGTTCTTATAAATAAATGAAAGTTCATGTTGTTGAATTTAAGCGCCGTCGCCAATGTTGATCCATATACAAAGTCCCTGAAGGCATTTTTACTTGCCTTAATGAACAAGTCAACAAATCTCAAGTTTTTCACTGCTAGGGTTTACTACTATGCATCTTGAAAGATGATGATACTAAGGTATGCAAATCGTATTTTGTTACTTTACTAGAGATTATACTCAAGGGTAAGTTTACAAAATCTGTAAGAATGATTTGATTTCAAAACAAAATGATTGTAAAATTAGAAAACATAAGTATAAAGTACAACACGGAATTTTTTTTAAAATTTATCAATTTTTACTGGATGTGAAAACATTCTTTAGTTTTTTTTTTTGTTTCGTGTAAATGGTAGACAGTTTTTTAAGAAATTTAATCAATAAAAATGATTAATTCATAAATGAATTGATATGAAAATTCTACAACTAATTGAATGTTTATTTTATATAATTCTGACATGGTTAAGATTTAAAAAGAATGAAGAGAATATTAAAAAGTGTGATTTATTAAAAGTAAATGTAATTCAAAATTCTTTTTTTATTGAGTTTAAAATAGAGAAATGAGAGATCTTAAAAAATTTAAAATCAAGATATATCATATCATAAAAAAGATGAATTAAATAAATCAAAACCTTCCAAATAAATATAATTATCTAAATATTGACAGCAAAACAATGTATATATACGGAAAATAGTCGAATTAAATCATATTCGGTTATAAGAAAAATAAATAAATAATACCTAAAATATGCTTTATATCGGAAAAATTATAGTTGGTTTAATTTACTAATAAATAGATCAAATTAATATTAACATAATTAAACTCAAATGTACAAAAGAATCAAATAAATAAATATTACGATCATTTTCATAAAATCTAAAAATATAATATTAATGTTTAAACTAAATAAAAATAAAATTAAAAGCTTATCCGGATAAAAAATAAAAATAATTTAAAGCATGATTATATTGGAAATATTTTGTTTGATTATTTTTTACTAATCGATATATATATGACTAAATCAAAGTATCTACAAAATTTTTAACATGTATAACAACCGTAATTAAAAGAATGTGAAACTTACTTAATAAAATAATTAATTCATAGATGGATTGATATGAAAGTTTCATAAATAAGTTTTTTTCCGATAATTTCATATTGTTAAGATTTAAAAATATTGAGTAGAATATTGAAAAATGTGATTTATTAAAACTAAATGTAATTAAAAATTGCTATTTTGTTGAATTTAAAATTAGAAAATGAGAGATTTAGAGAATTTAAAATCAAGATATATCATTTTCATAAAATAAAAAGGTGAATTATATAAATCAAGATCCTCAAAAATATATGGAGAAATTGCTCTTTTTAGACCTTTATTTGATTTTAGAAACTAAAGTATACTCTTTTGAAAATAAATGCAAAACTAGACATTTGAGGGTATAAATTTACTTTGATCACCCCCAAGACCAAACAATAAAACACCCCCAAGACCAAACAATAAAATAGAAGTTTGAATTACTGTATTCACCCCTAAGAAGTCTATCGAAGAAGTCTTCATGGTAGACTTCTTCGAGAAGTATGCATTTTTTCCATACAATCTTAAATTTATATTATAAAATTTAATAAAAATATTTCTATCAAACTATTTTTTTGAATAATCAAAACACAGTCAGTTGTCACCCATTAAAAATAAAATTTGATAGAAATAAGTCTTTTTAACAAACATGTCTAATAGCAAATTGTAGGCTATGAAGAAGTCTACAGTGGAAGTATTATGTAAAAGTCGCGGTAGAATTCTACCTTCTCAAGTCAGACTTAGAAAAATTGGCGGAACTCAAAATGCATTTGGCGGTAATTTTTATTTTGAAAAAGAAGTCTACTATTTAAGTTTACTTGAGAAGTCTTCTTCTGAAGTCTACCATTAATGATTTTTTACATTTAAAATTTATCTCCTATATAAAGCACCGAGGGTGAGTGTTATTTTGTGGCCTGGTAAAAAATAAAATCTCTCTCTCTCTCTCTCTCTCTCTCTCTCTCTCTCTCTCTAAACTTCTCTCTCATCGTTGTGATTATTGTTTTTCGACGTCAACTCTGTTTTTTTGTAGTATTATTTCTTCTTCAATTTGTTTGTGCAATAATACATATTTCTTCTTGTTTGACTTCTAATGAGTCTTGTTTCATAATAGATCGATATGGTGAGATATTCTTATAGTCAACCGTTAATTAGCTCCATGAGGAGATTATGGAGTTCATGGTTCCCGAAGTTAACTCTGGTACTCGAAATAGACTAGGGATTCCTGACAGATGTTTTTGCGGGTTGTTGACCGTAATGAAAGTTTCCACTACCGACGAAATCCTGGTCGGTTATTTTTGAATGCAAGAATATAAGTTAATAAGACTTTTGTGTTGTTGTTTATTTTACGATTGTGGATTGTGTCAATATAATAAATTATTTAATATCAATGTATAGGATGGTAACCACCACTTATTTAAATGGTGGGATGAAGCTATTATGGAGGAATTGTAAGAGCTTTGATGTGCCTTAAAAAAACCAAGGAGACTGCATCCGTGTTCTTGAAGGTAGTGATTATCATGCATTCCAAACTCGGATTGAGGCTCCTATCATTCAACTGAATGAGACTATTTGGCAACAATGTTATGGAGTCATGGAGCTGAAAACCGCGGTTTTATTCGATTTAGTCCTTTTAACCATGGTATTCTTAGTTTTTGCCATTTAAAATTGTAGATTAGTGATTGGATTTGATTTTTACAGGGATTTGTATCACGTTCATGAACCATGATGATTGATTTCAGTGAGTTGCTTTTTTATGTTTGGTTTTCGTAGACTTATAAAGAAGACTTTTACTGTAGACTTCATATCGAAGACTATAACCAAAATAAATAATCTTTTTGAACACACCAATAATGAATAGGATTTGGTTCGTACCAAATTGAGTAAACAACTAACTTAAAATGTTCGAGATCTCTAATGTAGACTTCAATGTGAAGTCTACAATCGAAAATTAAAATGTTTTTGATCGAACCAATATAAGAATATGATTTTAATCGAACCAGATTGAGTTAACCGGTAATGTAAATTGTAGGAGTTATATTTAGTAGACTTCTTGGGGAAGTCTACTTTTAAAATTTTTAATGAGAACCGGAAAATTGACAAGACCTATTTGGGCGGAAATTTCAATTATACTGTACCGATGTGACCCAAAATATTTTTATTAATATAAAATTTAAGTAAACCATGATGTAAAATTTAATATAACAGATCTTCACCGTCGCTATACCGATGATAACCAGACTTATCCAAATTTTTTAACCTACCTATATAAACTTCTTTCAAAGCTTTACTCATAACCCTAATGTGCTTATAGCCTATTCGTCTCTCTAATCCGTCACCGTCGGCGGCACTTCTCATCTCTCTAATCAGTGTTGTCTCGCCACCATCGGTAACCTCTCTTGACGAATTTATCTATTCTTCTTCTTCTAAATATTGAATCGACTAGAAAATAACCCTTCTTTGATTTATGTTATTCCATCTCTGTCAGCCGTCGGTAAACTTCATCTCCGTCACTCGATTCATTCGCAACGCCGCCTCTGCGATTTTCTTGCCTCACCGCCTCTGTTGGATGTTCGTGGGGAAACTGGATTCTATGGCGCCGCAAAGTGTAAAAACCCTAATTTAAAACCCATCGTTTTCTATTTTAATTTGTTTTTATATTTTATTTTTTTCTTCATAATTTAGTTTTAGTTTTAACTTTAATTTTAATTTAAAGACTTATGTGGTAGACTTCTATAGTAGACTTCTTTAGTAGAATTACATTGTACTAGCATTGAAGTCCCTTTGATATAGCATTGAAGTCCCTTTAATTTAGCATTGAAGTCCCCTAAACTTAGACCATTTCATATGCTTCTCATCCTTTGATTTAGCATTGAAGTCCCTTTGCACCCAAAACTCTTTCCCTTCTTCTTTGCATTTACCCCAAAGCTCCCCAAAAGGATAAACATGGGAATTCCTCCCAAGTGAGCTTGTTTTAAGTCACTAAGCTTGACTATCCCTCCACTCTTTTGGTTAGGGATGTGGCATAAGTTTGTATCACCGGGATCATACTCATCGTCACCCCCTAAACTCTTTCATCCTTATCTCCTCGAAAGGGATCTTCCTTGGATCATGAATGCTCAATGGTGTTGTGGAGACTATATCGAAGTAGTTGTGAAATGGTTGAGCCATTGGAGATTAATCTTCTTCATCCTCCTTGAAGGCTTCTGTAATATCCTGTTCCAAGAAATAGTCAACGGGCAGCAGAAAAGTCAACGAATGACGTTTCTGTAATTTTCAAGAATGGAAGGGCATTTTAGTAATTTTACCAAAATGCGAGCCGGAAGCGGAAATGGGCCAAATGTTCTTCTTTTGGTCCATAAAGAACATTTAAAAGACCAGACATGGAAGAAACAGAGATTAAACGAGTTTTACGGACTATCGAGAAAGGAAACCGATAGAACCGATAAAACTTGTAAAATTTATTACGGGAGCTACGGGAGTCCGATTGAGGTGAAACGACTTGCTAAATTCTTCTAAAAGAGTCTAGTATTTTTAAAAGAATCCTGGAAGATTTATTTCAGAGGCTACATAGTTTTAAATATTTTTAACGGACTGTCGGGGAATGGAAACAAAAAAAAACAGATATAAATACGGAAACACCTCTAAACGTACTCCATAAATTATGAAAATGTTACCACAGTTCCATTAAATTATGGAGGGGATATGGTTAAAAGGATTTAGAAATATTTGATCCCTGGATCAAGTTATAATTTTTAGACCATTAAGAGGTAATTAGTGGCTAAAAATCCAAAATAAATTCATAGGAGCTTGGGCTTGGACAAGGGTGATTAGAGATGATTAATATGGTTATTTTGGACCTAAATCCAGCCCAGTATGAAGAATGGGCCACGAATTCTGGTCCAAGAAATTTAGAAGCTTCTTAGTATTTTAGGTTCATGAACCTAAGTTTGTGAGTTGTCATTAATCCAAGGGCTGCATGGAGGAGGCTACAAGTGGATGGTGGATGATCAAATGCATTGTTTTTGGATGGATTTTGGTGGCAAGGTCGTGGCACAAGATGGAGGAAGAAGAGAAGACAAATGGAGGGTGAAGATCACTCCACTTTTACTATATAAGGAGACCTTCCCCCTCCCATTTTCTTCACACCAAACTCACAATGAGTAAAGAGAAGTAAAGAAGAGAGAAAGAAGAGAGGAAGAAGAAGAGGAGGAGGAGGAGGAGGAGGAGGAGGAGGAGGAGGAGGAGGAGGAGGAGGAGGAGGAGGAGGAGGAGGAGGAGGAGGAGGAGGAGGAGGAGGAGGAGGAGGAGGAGGAGGAGGAGGAGGAGGAGGAGGAGGAGGGAGGAGGAGGAGGAGGAGAGAGAGAAAGAGAGAGGCGTGAAGCTTTAAGAAGAAGAAGATGGAGAGAGGAGAAGCTTGAAGCTTGAAGAAGAAGAAGATGGAGAGAGAAAGAGAGCGGCGTGAAGCTTGAAGAAGAAGAAGATGGAGAGAGGAGAAGCGTGAAGAGAAGATGAAGATGGAGAGAGGAGAAGCGTGAAGGAGAGAGAGAAGAAGAGAATAAGGAGGAGAATGTGAGAGAAGAGAGAGGAGAAGAAGAAGAGAAGCGTGAAAGATGAGAAGAAGAAGCATGAAGAAGAGGAAGAGAGAGAGATGGAGGAAGACCGGAGAGGAGAAAGCAAAGGAGGAGAGAACCGGAGGAGAAGAAGAGGGAGAGAAGAAGAAGACCGGAGGAAGCAGAAGAAGAAGAGAGAGGAGAGGAAGAAGAAGAGAGAGAGAGAGGGATAACCGGAGAAGAGAGAGAACCAGAAGAGGAGAGAGAGAGAACTGGAAGAGGAGAGAGAGAGAACCGGAAGAGGAGAGAACCGGAGGAGAGAGAGATACGGAAGAGGAGAGAAAGAGAACCGGAGGAGAGAGAGAAAGAGAACCAGAGAGAAAGAGAACCGGAGGAGAGAGAGAACCAGAGAGAGAGAAAATGAGGAAAGAAAAGATGGTCCGGAGGTTCATCGGAATCACAAAGGTCAAGGTTGGGTCAAAGCGAGTCAACGGTTCAGGAAGGGTTCAGAGTAGTAGCGGGTTTAGTTCGGGTCTCGGGGGTTCCGTCAATCCATCCATCCGTCGTCATAATAACACTGTGAGTCGGCTCAATTGTGTGTTGCATTTAGGTAGAATCATATAGATCCGTAATTGATAAACCGTAGTTTGGGTTGCATACCCGATTGATTGAATTGGTTAGAACGGCTAGGTTGATTAACAACTCGGTTAATTGATTAAACGGTTAGGTTAAGAGATGCATGCTAATAGTTGATAGTTCGTTGATTGCTTGATTGGGTGTTGCATTAATTGATTGATAGTTCGTTGATTTCTTGATTGGATGATGCATACATATAGAACGGCATGCTAGGACATATATGCATATATAAGTATTTAAGAACGTATCTAAATGAATCTATATACGGGAAATTATGAGTTGATTAAAATACGGTTAATTTACATAACACACTTAGAATATAATAACGGGGTGGATTAATGAATGAAAGTTAATGAACAATGAGATGTCAGAGAGTTAATAATCTTACTATCTCTAAACCGACAGATCGAGAACGTATTAAAAGATACTTAGGAAGTGATAAGTAAAGAAGTGGTATGATTGACGGGTCGTCTACGGGATTAGTAATCCACTAATCCTAAGGTAGCGGATTGAATGAGTAAAGGTTAAGGAAATAGTAAAAGACTAATAAACCTAGTTAATTGTTTGTGTGGTGTTGTGATTGATTGTTTGTGTGATTGTGTATCTACTTCGGTGTTGGGCCGAGTAGACTGATTGCTTGATTGTTTATCTACTTCGGTGTTGGTCTGAGTAGACTGTACTGGTAGATACTCACTCTGGTGCGGGACCGAGTAAGTTTGGGTGATGTGGTGGTTGGTGATAGGACTTGCGGGATGGATTGGGGATTAAGAAAGTGTTTCTATTTGACCTTGTTGGTCTTGCGTGATAGAGTCCCAGTGAGTCTGCTTGTTTACATTACTGTTATTAGGACTCTATAGGGCGCGTTAGATCCCTCAAGTCTAGATATGGCGTTCCGGTACTTCAGACCCGATTGGATCCTCGGGAGTTGAGAACCTGGTCAGTTCACGTACCTTCGGTAGTGGTTCTGGCAGGTGTTAACCTATGGAGTGACGTCTGTAGGTGTGTGGTCCGGAGAATACGGGGTCGCGTCCTAGGGCCGGACTGCATGGAAACTCAGATTTCCGGGGGTAACTTGAGTCATCGTGTATCGATGGACGGAGAATGGTGTCCTAGCCGTTGGACTTCGTGTTATCGCCTAGGAGTCGTGGGAGGTTTTAGCTACCGTGGCGGCAGCTAAGTGTTCCCGTGGAAGTCACCGAGTTCGCAAAGTTGGCCCCAGATGGTGTGGAGTTGTGCAGTGCCGCAATAGATAGATCGAGTCTAATCAAGAACATGTGCCGCAGTGTTCTCGATTTCCTTCGTTGATGATTGTGTTGTTATTTGAATGCTTGTGTGTTGTGAAGCTCATCACGTCTTTGAAGGATCCGTTTAGTATTTCCTGGTTCAATTCATCAGATTAATTGATCCTACTAAACATGCCAGATCTAGGTTCTCTTGCTAGAATCATAAAGGATCTCACCAGTTACCTTGTTATGCAGCGAAAAGAGGAGGTACGGGTCAGAGATTAGCAGAACCACCAAGAGATAGCTCCTCCAAAGGCTCACACACGCACGCACAGGAAATTGGCTGCTAGACCGAGCTGGTGGGAGGCGCAGAGAGAGAGATGAGAGGCGCAGACTGCTTGAGAAAATAAGAGCTAGGGCAAGTTTTATTTATTAAAACCCTTGTCCAGTTCTTATGGGCTTTTGGGCCCAAATCTCAGTCTGATTAAATCCCTTAGATTTAATCAGACCCTTTAATCTCTCTAAGTACAGTAAATGCCTAGCACTTTTACCGTACTTCTGCTAAACCGTTCCTTCACATTTTCCTGTTAGCTTAGGCGTGTGACCCATATGGGATCATATAATAAAGGCAATAAATCCGAGATTTATAGATCATGAGCGGACTCTAGCAAGCCATCATGACCCCCAGTATTATATGACTTATGTCTGATCATTGACATACTCTTACTTTCTAGAGACAGTACAGAGATTACTGGACATAATTCCAACAATCTCCCACTTGAACTGGAATCTCTGTATTCATAATCCTTTTGTCTCAATATCTCGATTAGTCATAAGGCAAGATTAGTGTCATCCTTATAAAGCCTAATCTTGTTCATCGGACTCTGATTTGATACTGACAATCCAAACGACTCGGGACAGTCCGTTTGAGCATGGCCATGCATTTTCCAGTATTCAAATCTCCGATTGGCCTAGAGATATTCACTCCATTTATATTGGAGGGACAAATCCCGTCTTGTTCCATCACTGTAAACTACTCACTTCATGATGCACCCAAACAAGGTCCTTATAACTATCGCTTAACGACAGCTTTAGACAATGATCAAAGCGCATCAGTTCATGTGCAGTCACATGCATGCGAACTCAGGTCTAAGGACTATACTCTATAGTCGTAGTAAGAATCTCTTATGACACAGATATAAATATCCTGAAGAGTTCTTATAATCGGGTCATGTCCGGTCGTATGTACCCCAACATACACCTATGCACTGACTTTGATGCCGTGCATCTATGACATCCTGAGATTTTGTCATAAGTCACATACCAATCTAGTCTCACACGGTTGTTGGTGTTCCAATTTCAACAACCTTCGACTAGGGACAGGATGATATAAGCCATCTATCAAATATAGGGTCTCATGATCAAGCTAAATGACTTTGATGACTCAAGATCAAGTCACTTACTTCGATGACCTATAAAATGGTTCATATCATTTTGGAACGATTATTTCATCACAGTTAAAATAATCATAAAATAATTTTACTAAACATTTTAAAATGTTTTTACAAGAACATATCAATAACTAAATAAAGCCCTTTACTAACTCCCACTGAAATTAAGACTACATCTTAATTTCACTTATCTACAGCAACAGTCCGCGACTCATGCTTAGGCCTAAGGAGTGGCTTCGTTAATAGATTAGCATCGTTTTCATTCGTTGAAACTTGCTGATCTACTTAACACCTCTGTCATTTATCTCACGGAATAGGTTATACCTACCCTCAAGGTGTTTGGACCTCTGATGTGCAGCTAGTCTCATCTATGCTGGGAATCACATCAAGTTCAGTGAAGAACTCTTCTTTCCAAACAACCTCTTTCGCCTCTACCCAAGCTGCGAAATGTTCAACTTAAGTCATGGAGTCAGCAACAGTGCCTTGCACCGCCAGACAGACACAAGATATAACCGGACTGTGACCGGAAATCATCTTTGTCTGTTGGAAACTTGCCTTTCAGACTCTATCGACTTGTAGCACCTCACTTTTTCCGTAAATCAAGAACTTATCCTAAGTATTCCTCAAATACTTTAGGATATTCTTTACGGCAATCCAGTGATTCTTTTCTGGATTTGACTGGTCTTTACTTGTCTTGCTTAACATTAAAACAACATCAAACAAGTACGTTTCATGGCATACATGATAGATCCAATTGCCGACGCATATGGAATCTCATCCATGCATTTAAGCTCGGCAGTTATCGTAGGATACTGTATCTTGCTTAACTTAATGCCATGTGACATTGGCATAAAACCATTCTTGGATTGCTCAAAACGTGTAGGACTTTGTCAATGTAAGAATCCTGACTTTGTCCTACCAGCTCTTCTGGATCTCTATCTTTAGATCCAGAATCCAAGAACTACGTGGCTTTACCCATGTCAATCACAAAACCAACTCCCAAGTCAGTCCTTTACCGACTGCAGTATTGGGACGTTATTTCCGAGAATCAGTATGTCATCGACATACAATATGAGAAATGCAACATCGCCCCCACTTATCTATTAGTAAACGCACAGTTCCATTTTGTTCCTGTTCAAGTCAAAACCTTGACTACTTCAACAGAACGAAGATTCCAACTCCGATATGTTTGCTTCCATCCATGAATGGATCGATGAAGCTAACTTACACAAAATGTAGTTTTTCGGAGTCCGGGCTCACTTTCGCTTCTTTGAATTTCGCAGATTCATCGCTTTCAATGATCATCAGATCATGCGAACTTTCAATGATCATCAGGTTCAACTAATGACGAGAAATCACTCTCGGATTAGTGACTGATTCATTCATATCTGCGAACTTCAGGCTCTACAGGTGTAGATTCTACAGAAATCTGTAAGTCCATCCGCTGCTCTCCCTCAACAGGTTGAGCAGCCTCCTGTATTTCTCGAATTTCTTCGAGTTATACTTTTACTCCCACTGTTCTTCTTGGAAAGTAACTTCCCTTCTTAGAAAACAGAATGGACGTAAAAGTAACAAGCCTTGGTTTCCCTAGGACAACCAGCGAAGTAGCACAACTACAAATACTCAGTAAAGACGAATTTGGATCGATTCCAATCCACATTTACGTGGTGTCTTTCAACTGATATTGGTGGAACTATTTCAGCGTAAACTTAGATATTTTAGAGCGTTATTCTTAAAGAATATCATGGAAGATTCGTGTGACTCATCTTTAATCATTTCTAATAAGATCTGATTCTTTCTCACAAAAATACCTCAAGGTTTTCAGGAGAAATGAGCTGTGAAACGATTTCACATTCATTCAGATGATCACACCATCAATGACTTAAGTATTCTCACTCGTGATCTAATCAAGAGTCTTAATACTTCTGTCACTAAGATTCTATACCTCATTCTGGAACTCTTTCGATCATATCAAAGAATTCTGACTTGTGTCTCATCAAATGAACACAGTCACACTCACTGAAGCAATCAGTAGAGACAATGAAGTACAGGAAATTTTCTCTGGCATTACTGTTCATTGGGCCACATACATGAGTATGTTCAAGGTCCAATAAGCCTTTGGGCCTTTCTCTAGCTCGGCTAAGATAGGCCCTTTGCCTTTTGGTCCAGTAAGCAAAATTCAAGTCTCATAAGATATCGTATCAAATGAGCCCAACAGTCCATAACTATGGGATTTCTGAATCCGACTTACTCTATGTGACCAAGACTTTTATGCCAAGAAAAATCAGGTTTAATTCATCAGATTTAAACCAATTCGGTATTTATGTTACATTTAGGCACTTTTTGGTTTAAAATATAAAACCCATTCCTTGAATAGGGTGCTACAATTAATATTTCATTAAGATCAAAAGAACAAAAACTTGTCTTTTATCAAAATGAAAAACATTCAAATTCTTACAAGAAAATGAAAAACAACTCTGCTTAAAGCAGGTATATTGTAGCAATTACTTAATACAAAACCAAGCCTCGAAGGCATCTACAAGTGAAAACCCTACGGCTGAGGCAGCGTCCATAGCTCCTTCCAGACATGTAGATCCACTTGTCCTTCCTTCAACATTCTACTGTTGCTTAGGCTCTGCATATTATCACAAATATCAGTGCCACAACCAGTATCCAATACCTATAAGGTAGAACTTGAAGTAATAACATGAATACCTGAGGAAGTAGTCTCATACATCAACTTCAACTCCTCATCATCTTCCATGAATTTAATGCAATCTCTCTTCCAATGCCCTGTCTCTTTACAGTAGCAGCACTTACCAACGTAAGAGGTATCTGACTTGGGCTCAGAAGACACACGCTTGCCGTGATTCAAAATCTGGACAACTTTGTCTTCACCCTTGTCAGTACTAGGTTTAATAAACCTACCCTTCTCTATTATGAGATTATACTGGGTACTCTTCACGTTTGGCTCAACTGTCTTTAGCATATCATGCAGTTCAGTCAGCGTCTTCGTTAAGCCTTTCTTGATATAGTTCATTCTGAACTTATCATAGCTTGACGGCAGTGACTGCAGAATGATCTCAGTTGCCAATTCTTGGCTAACTGGATAATCCAGTTTCCTCAGGTTATCAATGTAACCCATCATTTTACTGACATGAGGACTCACTGGATGATCATTTGGTAGCTTGCAGCTAGTGAGAGACTTAACCAACTGGTATCTCTCCACTCTTACCTGCTCCTGAAATTTCAATTTCAGGCTGCTGATCATCTCTATTGGCAACTCCATGTTCTCATATTGCTCCCGCAAGTCTGAGTCCATGGTAGCCAATATCAGACCACGCACATCTACCGCATCATTATAATGCTTATTCCAAGCATCATATACTGCATGGGAGGCATTGGACCCGATCCTCACGGGGAGAGCTCTCTCAAGAACATAGTCCTTTCTCTCCTGCCTGAGGACTAGCCTCAGGTTCCGCGACCAAGTCAATAAATTTGATCCGTTCAGCTTGTCCCTCTCAAGGACAGACCGGATCGAGAAAGTGTTTTGATTGTTTGTGCTAGTCATAACTGAAATTTAAGATAAAAGAATTTTAGTCAATATGTTCAATATGATTAATCTCGCATTATATTCCATAACATCAGTTACCCTAAATAGAATATAATGATTCCAAGATCCACATATAACTAAGATCAAAGTGGGCCACTGGCCGTCACCCAACCTTAGCTTATATCGGTAAGCCCTATCTCGGCTAATTATATCCGTGATATAACTCTTGGTTGTGAATCTGGGCCCGAGGCCCAATCCACTCTGATGTCTCAAGGCCCGGGACTCCCGATGGCCTAGTCAAGAAAACCAGACTATACAGTCATGTAATCACTAATGTCTGGGACTCCCAATGACATTAATGAATCACAAACTGTTTTACCCATGCAAAAGATAGACACCCTCACACTGTAAGGCCGTGTGTACAATTGAATGGGCTTCAACAGCTGACATAATCTGGACAAGACATCCAACGCTTGATATTATTTGAGGTTTGTAGGTTTATTAAAATTTCATCCCAAAATAGAAGATTACTATTTTGGGAAACTTTCCTTTTTGGGAAACCTACTAATTTTGGAAACTTTCTAAAATTGGAAACTTCCGAAAATTGGAAACTTTCTAAAATTGGAAACTTCCTAAAATTGGAAACTTTCTAAATAAAGAAATTTCCTAAAATCCAAAACATGCAAATCTAGAAACTTCTAATTTAAGAAACTTTCTAATTTCAGATTTTGAAAACAGATTAATTTAAAATCGATTTTAATTTTATATAAATAAATTTTAAATTAAATCTGAAGAAAAGACTCAAATAATTGGCCCAATTGTTTTAACTTCTTGGCCCGAGGCCCAAGAATTGGTCCATGTCCAAGACATAACCCAATTGCCCAATTAAATGACATAACCGGTCTGGTTCATTAAAATTGGTCTAACCAAAATTAATTACCACGATGACCACAATTGTCAACCGGTTATTTACTAAACCGGATTTTCTCAATTTATTTGGTCCAACCAAATCAAATTAGAAAACCACTGGTTTAGGCACTAAATCCAATTTTACGACTTTGGATTTCTTATCCCGGTTTAACCAGAACTTAATAAATTTTATTAAGTCTGTTTATTAAACCGTGACGATTAATTTTTAATCAAGTTTTAAACCGAACCATTAACCGAACCGAACCGATTGGTCACGAACCGATCACGGTCGTGACCTAGCTTCGCGATCGAGACGAGACACGATCCGGGATCGGCTTGTCACTCGACCACGCGATGCACGGACGATGGTGGGACGGGAACGGGACGGGACGGGACGATCGGGACAGCCGGGCCGTGCGATCGGGACGAGACGCGATCCATGCGATCGGCGATCGTGCGATCCATGCGATTGATCGGCCCATCTCTCGCGATCGGACGGGACGCGTACGGCTTCGATCCATGCGATCGTACCGATCGGATCCATGCGATCGTTATCGGCCGATCCATGCGATCTCTTGCGCCAAACGATCCGGACGTGTGATCCGAAACTGATCAACACTCCGACGCATACCGATTCAATATAGATCGGATCATGCGATTTCAATTTGTTTAGGTTTTAATTCTTTGTTTCTTAAGTGTTTTTCTTATCAATAGATTGATTCAAACACTTCTAAACAACCTAAACATGATTCTAAACAAGAAATCCTAACAGAACCAATGGCTCTGATACCACTGAAGGATCCGTTTAGTATTTCCTGGTTCAATTCATCAGATTAATTGATCCTACTAAACATGCCAGATCTAGGTTCTCTTGCTAGAATCATAAAGGATCTCACATGTTACCTTGTTATGCAGCGGAAAGAGGAGGTACAGGTCAGAGATTAGCAGAACCACCAAGAGATAGCTCCTCCAAAGGCTCACACACGCACGCACAGGAAATTGGCTGCTAGACCGAGCTGGTGGGAGGCGCAGAGAGAGAGATGAGAGGCGCAGACTGCTTGAGAAAATAAGAGCTAGGGCAAGTTTTATTTATTAAAACCCTTGTCCAGTTCTTATGGGCTTTTGGGCCCAAATCTCAGTCTGATTAAATCCCTTAGATTTAATCAGGCCCTTTAATCTCTCTAAGTACAGTAAATGCCTAGCACTTTTACCGTACTTCTGCTAAACCGTTCCTTCACATTTTCCTGTTAGCTTAGGCGTGTGACCCATATGGGATCATATAATAAAGGCAATAAATCCGAGATTTATAGATCATGAGCGGACTCTAGCAAGCCATCATGACCCCCAGTATTATATGACTTATGTCTGATCATTGACATACTCTTACTTTCTAGAGACAGTACAGAGATTACTGGACATAATTCCAACAGTCTTGGTAGCACGTGATCATCTATTTGCTTGATTGTTATTTTGGGTTTGTGTGGGATTATTAGATTATTAGCAGCCTTTAGTTGGGAGCCGTCTCACTGGGTAATCTTAGATTACTCATTAGACTCTTTTGTGTTTTTCAGGTTTGGCATAGCTCGGCGGACGCATAGGACACTCGGAGTAGTCTCGGGTTGGCTTTTGGCTAGGGTTTGTAAGCATTTTGACTTTAATTTCGGTTTCGGATTTTGTTGGGATATCCCGCTAAATGTTTTGTACTAGACCGTAGATTGTTACGAATAAGATTTATGTTTTTCAAGTAATAAAAACAGAATAATCCCTGATATACGGTTTCGTCCGAACCGAACATAACTCGTGGAAACGATATAAGTTGAAAAGCTTTGTATCGTGAAAACGAGGTAAACGGAGTCAAGGATGGTTTGGTTCGAGCCATTGTCTCAAACCAGACTGTCTCTGGCTTTCGTATTGTGACAAACTCTTCCTGTATGACTGCTCGGGTTCGATCAGTCATGTTCTTGTTTGATTGTTGGCCGGTCAGCTCATCGGTCAGCGGAAAACGGGAAGGGGGCGTTACAACTTCTTCATTGAGGTCATCTTGCTTCTCCATAAGTTTTCCTCCAATTGGCTCTTTCTTGGGATTTGGTTGCTTTGGTTCTTCTTCCATGATTGAGAGCTCATCTTGTGTGCTTTCTACCTTGATGTCCTTACACTCAACAACCAACCCATCTTCATAAATATCTTCCTCATCTATCACAACTTCTATTGCTTCATTGTTGTTATTGGTTGAATTACCCATGATTGTCTCTTCCACATCTTCATCTTCATACCTTATCATAAGATCTTCACTAACAATGCAACCAAGAAGCATTTCAAATTCCTTGATAGTCTCTTCAGATTCTTTCAAGAACTCATCTTGGATTTGAGCATTCTCCTCATGTGTTGGCTCAACAATGCTTGCATCTTGAGGCAAATGAGGAAAATCAGTGTTGATCATCCTTAAGCTCTCATTATACGTCTCTTTTCCTTCCAATGCCATCTTTGCCAAGTTGAGAAACTCTTCATCACATGATTGGGAGGAGTAAGTTGCTTCATGCTCATGCTCCATGCTCCAAGGTTGGTATCCATCACCATATCCATATTGGTATTCATGAGAAGAGTACTAATTTGGAAGATCATCTTGATAAGTGGATGTGCTTTCAAATCTATGATGACTTGTAGGATCCCAAGCCATCTCTCTTTCTTGAGCTTCCAACATAGCCCTCAATATTGAAGCTATCTCTGAAGCCATGCTCTCTTCCTTTTGATTACACCTTGCAAAAAGATCAAATACTTGAAAGAGAGTTAGTAACCACACAAGTAAAAACAAAATAAAAGCTTAGTATAAAGTAGAATCCAAACCTTAATGACTATTGCTACACCTCCCCGGCAACGGCTCCAAATTGATGCGGGATAGTTTTAGATTTCTAATAAATTACCCAAATGCACATGCCATTTTAGCATTTAAGCTATCAGTCCAAGGAGGCAAGAAGAGTAGCCAATCAAGAATACAAGATACTTCTAAAGTGATGTGTTGTATTTTTGAGTTGTTGTGATCATGATTTTTAGTGTGTTTTAGCTTTAGGATAATGCATTTAGGCATCATTAGGATTGCATATGCTTTGTTTTTTTTTGTAGGTGGAGGAAGACATGATGAAGCACCCAAATGATATGGAGGAGGTATTGACTGAAAAACACCCAAAAATGAGTGGAAAACAGCTAAAGATCATGACCAGACCTCACAACGGCATACTGAAGTCGCTGTGAAGAAATGCGAACAGGCATGCGCTCCAGCGGCCTCCACAGCAACATCCCAAGTCGTTGTGGATAAAAAAACCTCACAGCGGCATCCGGCAGCGATGACTTGAAGCAGCTGTGATATTTAACCTTGAAAGATCGAGTCATTTGAAGAGCTTACGTTCATATTTAGCTTTGGAGCTTCAAACCAAAGTTACAGGCAATTGAGTTAGCTTTCCAATAGAGGTGGTTTTAAGTCATTAAGAGCTATACACGAAGAGTTATGACCGATTTAATGGACACATATCAATCATGCCACTTTTTTTTTGAATATATGTTAAATTAATTCAAAAAAGTAAAAACTTGTTTACAATAACCCAACCCATTTTGAATAGAGATATTGCGACTAAGAAACAGAGGATTGGGAAAAAAAAATTTAGGTGCCTTGTGCTTCAAACCAGACTTGCAGGGCTCCTTCGTACTTTGAACTTCCTGTACTAGAGATGGATGATAGTCTATTACGAATGACTTTATCAATCCACTTGATCAGAAGTGCAGCCGGTCGTTGAGGTTCTCCATGTTTGCGAGCATTCCTCTCCATCCAAAAGGTGTGAACCGTAGTTTGTAGAAGATAGCGGCAGAGTGATAGGTTTAGTTTTAACCCTATACTAACTGCAAGTGCACAATGATGTAGTTGTAGTACTTAGGGTATCGAATCCACAGGGACTCCGGTCAACGATAGATTAAGAACATAAAAGATTAAACTAGGAGAAAGTAAATATGATGAGAAAGCAGTAAATCAGACAGCAGAAAGTAAACAAAGCGAGTTGTGAGCAAGGAAGCGAAGCGTTAAGTCTAGGAAGTTCTCAGGAAATCAGGAACATAAGCTAATCAATCAATCAAGATCTAATTAAGAACTATTCTAGAACTCAAACACAGATGTAGAATTAACCAATTGTCGTTGCGAGAATTCTCTAAGTCTAAGTGCAGCAATCCAAATTCCTTTGCAATTACTAACAGATTTAACTAGCTTTAAGATCAAGTTCGATATGTTCACAATCTAATTAAACCAAATTCCTTTGCGAGAAATCAGATTGCTCATCTAGGTTCTTTCTAGCTAATTAACCAACTGTCGTTGCATCAATCAACCTAACATCATAAATCTGGGTAGCTAATTCAGATTAAGCAGTAAGTACAATCCTAGATGAAGAACTAACAGATATGAATCCCTACAGATTTATCAACCTATGATTCCATGAAATCCCTAATGAGAATCCCTAAACTTAACAGATAATCTACTCAGACATAATCATCGAGACAGAAAACATCATGAATAGAAAACCAAATATTATAAAATCAAATAAAGAACTGGGGTTCGAAATCCTCTCTCTTTCGAGAACAGGATCAGCCCCTCTCTCTCTCTCTGAAAATAAAATAAGACTTTAGTAAAGCGTTGTAAAGCGTAGCCTAAACAATGGCTTAAAAACCCTAATATAATGGTCTAAAGTCGGCTGGAGCTTCTTTATAATTATGAAGAACTTCTGGGCAAAGTTGCAATATCCAAACTCTTCTCATTAAACGCCGAGAATTTGTCTGCGTCGACCTTGTGTCGATCGATGCACCTTCTGTGTCGATCGACACAGGTCTGTGAAACGGGCAGTGAACTCTTCCTCTCGGGTTTAATCTCCAAAATGCTCCAGAATGTCCCATAATGTCCAATTCCGCTCTAAACGTGTCTAGACCTGTAAATATACTAAAAAGACTCCAAAACATAATAAAAGACTCGATAAATAAGATATATACCATGGTTAAAATCCCTAAAATCCATGGTATATCAACTCCCCTACACTTAGCTCTTGTTTGCCCTCAAGCAAGTAAAGAACCAAAGTATAAGAAAAGAGGTTTGAAAACACAGAAACTCATTTCGTCCTAGGAACTTTCGCATTCACATTCACTTAGTAAGCCACTGAAAACTTTCCAACAGAACTCAAGACCACAATATACTTCCCCCACACTTAGCAACTGTCCCAAGTAAACTCCACAATCACATTCAAGCATTCAAATTCACCCTACTGACTTCTATAAGCAATTAAGTGCGGTCTCACCTAAGGATTATCGATCAAAGGGCACATGGACTCTTACCTTGTCAGCTCTAGACCACCATACTATCTTTCTTTGGTCCCTTTCTTCTCTTTCCCTTCCTTAACGACTGATTTTTCCCCATTGGGGCCATTGGGTATCATTTTTTTTTTTATCAGTGTTCTTCCCGTTTTGGGGTGTACTTTGGACACATTCCATGGATGCACAGGATATGATAGTTGTAGCTACCACTCCCAGAGACCACTTCGGAGTTACTAACTCATCCTCAGTTTATTATCTTTTTTTTTGTTTTATTTTATGGAAGGGGAGAAGGGAACTAAATAGGACAGGTTTACATGCTGTGTCAGAACTAACAAAGGAATCCGACTCAAGGTATACCAAGCCCTTAGGTGAGAAAATTAAGTCAGTATTAAGGTGAAGTCAGTAAAAGGATCCTCTAATACCTGAAGTGATATGGGTGTTCTCAGTAGGCTGATCCGTGTTGGGTTTTCTAATAGTCATAGAGGCTCTGCAAGTCTGTCCAATGGTTACTTAGTTTCCGTTCAAGCGAAAAATTTCCTAAAAAAATCATAGTTTCATACAGATTTTGACTCAATAAAACAATTTTGAAAAACAAAGGACTGACTCTAAGAAAACAAAAGCGTGCGTCAGTAGCTACCTCCCCCACACTTGAACTACACTGTCCCCAGTGTAATGAAAGCATGAGCTCGGTGAAAGAATAATTAAATTGAAGAACAATCCGAAAAATTTGCAGAAAACTTACCTGTTGTCGCCCTGCGTCGATCGATGCCACAAGGGTGTCGATCGATGCAAGGCGAATTTGTCCCACGGTTATTGAGATAACCGGTCTCTGAACCGCAATCGAATCGGTAAACCATAAATCGCGATTGCAACGACCGATGCACAATATGTGTCGATCGATGCAGTGCGATTCTGTCTGTTTCTCACGCCTCTGAACACACTCAAACAGAAAAATCAAAACACCAAAAGCAATATGAAAAGAAAAACGAACCTACTAGTGGGTTGCCTCCCACTCAGCGCTTGTTTAAAGTCAAAGCTTGACTATGGAAAGGAATCAGACTCATGGGGGTTTCAATAGAGACTTTGAGTGTCTCTGTGAATATCTCGTCATCCAAGGTGGCGTATAGGCATTATGATCATGAGGTCTCCCAAGGAATGAAGGAATAGAATCAGGGCGGGAGCGAAGCGTGGGTGGTATTCTGCGTTTTCCTGCATTCACAGCTGATGGATTAGGAGGTTTAAGTTTAGGATTTTTATACCTGTGATTTGGTGGATGCAAGAGATCAGGAGCTTTCTGCTTAAGAGCAGTTGCAATTTCTGAAGATGTTAGAGCAAGTTCAGAATGAACTGCCATCTTCTCCTCTCCACTAGGAATCTCTGGTTCCTCCTCAACACTGAAGGTATGTCCATCAACGGTGGCTTTCTGCTTCCTATCCATCACTTTCATGTAGTTAGCCACTTCTAGCTCCCGTTTAGACAGTTTAGGAACTTTAGGATACGGAACGGAGGGCTTATAGACCCGTCATGGGACTGTTATAGGTCTCTGGTTACGTCTGCGTTCTGTGTCGACCGATGCATAGGGTGTGTCGATCGACACAAGACGATTATGTTCAATTCCATCAGTCGGATCGGGACTGTGTCGATCGATGCTTGAGCTGTGTCGATTGATGCAAGTCTCAGACATACAGAATTCGTCCAGAAAATCCGAGATTATGCTCTCTCCTTCTCCCAGCAAGTCAATCCCATCTCTTAAGGTCACAACTTTGATGGATATGTACTGTTCAGCTTTCCCAGCTGCATTTTGCCTTTGTATTGCTCCAGCTGTCTGCTGAACTTGGACATCTAGCTTCTTCACATGTGTGCTCAAGTATTCAAACTTCCCATTCAGATTTTCATGTATAGCATCCAGCTTCCTGTCGAAGTTTACAGCAGTCTTAGCCTGATCCTCTAGCAACTGCTCCATCATGGATTCCATCTTGCTCTTATATGCATTAGCAGCAGGAGGTGTCTGATTAGAAGATGATCCATAGGCTCTCTGATCAGAATTACCTTGCTGATTACCAAACATGTTTCCTTGGAATCCATAGCTATTGATGTAGTTTAAATCCTCTTCATGCTTCTCCAATAACTGTTCCATCATGCTCATCAGCTTATTAGACTGTGTATTGTGAGGAGGAACATGCTGATATGATGGAGATTCATAATCTCTGGTGAATGAATAAGAACCATAGCCTCTGCAGAACGAGTTATTCTGCTGATTTTCCAACATCCGTTCCATCATTCCCATCATTCTTTCGCACTGTGTCGATCGATGCAGAGTAGCGTCGATCGATGCAAGCTCGAGAATGCAACGATCGACACACAGGACCGTGTCGATCGATGCAAGGCGATTACAGGCGTACCTGAAACGCAAGAAAAAAAAAAAGAAAAAAAAAATTAGTGATAAAAAACAAAAAAACAAAAAACCTAGTCTAAACCCTAAGTTCAAATCTATCGGAGACTCAAAAGAGTCCCCGGCAACGCGCCAAAAACTTGATAGGTCTAGTTTTAACCCTATACTAACTGCAAGTGCACAATGATGTAGTTGTAGTACTTAGGGTATCGAATCCACAGGGACTCCGGTCAACGATAGATTAAGAACAAAAAAGATTAAACTAGGAGAAAGTAAATATGATGAGAAAGCAGTAAATCAGACAGCAGAAAGTAAACAAAGCGAGTTGTGAGCAAGGAAGCGAAGCGTTAAGTCTAGGGAGTTCTCAGGAAATCAGGAACATAAGCTAATCAATCAATCAAGATCTAATTAAGAACTATTCTAGAACTCAAACACAGATGTAGAATTAACCAACTGTCGTTGCGAGAATTCTCTAAGTCTAAGTGCAGCAATCCAAATTCCTTTGAAATTACTAACAGATTAAACTAGCTTTAAGATCAAGTTCGATATGTTCACAATCTAATTAAACCAAATTCCTTTGCGAGAAATCAGATTGCTCATCTAGGTTCTTTCTAGCTAATTAACCAACTGTCGTTGCATCAATCAACCTAACATCATAAATCTGGGTAGCTAATTCAGATTAAGCAGTAAGTACAATCCTAGATGAAGAACTAACATATATGAATCCCTACAGATTTATCAACCTATAATTCCATGAAATCCCTAATGAGAATCCCTAAACTTAACAGATAATCTACTCAGACATAATCATCGAGACAGAAAACATCATGAATAGAAAACCAAATATTAAAATCAAATGAAGAACTGGGGTTCGAAATCCTCTCTCTTTCGAGAACAGGATCATCCCCTCTCTCTCTCTCTGAAAATAAAATAAGACTTTAGTAAAGCGTTGTAAAGCGTAGCCTAAACAATGGCTTAAAACTAATATAATGGTCTAAAGTCGGTCGGGGCTTCTTTGTAATTATGAAGAACTTCTGGTCAAAGTTGCAATATCCAAACTCTTCTCATTAAACGCCGAGAATTTGTCTGCGTCGAGCTTGTGTCGATCGATGCACCTTCTGTGTCGATCGACACAGGTCTGTGAAACGGGCAGTGAACTCTTCCTCTCGGGTTTAATCTCCAAAATGCTCCAGAATGTCCCATAATGTCCAATTCCGCTCTAAACGTGTCTAGACCTGTAAACATACTAAAAAGACTCCAAAACATAAGACTCGATAAATAAGATATATACCATGGTTAAAATCCCTAAAATCCATGGTATATCACAGAGATAGAGTCTGACCTTGTCCTTGAACCCTTTGTCTAGAACATCAAGCAGACAGTTCCAGCATGTAGAGTAGTAATTTCCAAATAGTCTCCGACTTAGGGCGTCCCATATTTCCTTTGAGTATATACAGTTGAAATAGAGATGGTCTCTAGTCTCTGTTTGGCTGTTGCATAGGACACAGGTTGGGTCTGATGCTGGGCTCCATTTTTTAATCCTATCTCCTGTCGAGAGCTTGTTGTGTGCACAAAGCCAAGTCATAACTGATAATTTAGGTGTAGCGAAGGGAAACCAGACTCCTCTGCTCCAAGTGACTTTAGGCGAAGATTGACGTGTGAGTATCCAAGTATCGCGAGAGATGAAAGAAGTTTTGAAGTTATTACACCGGTGTTTCCAAAGTCTAATGTCCCGTCCATGATTTAAACCTCCGTCTCTCAACTTTTGAAGTTCGTCTTCGATAAGATTCAGCGTCTGAACTCTGTGCCTTCTTCGTCGACGGTTCGTAGTTGCCCATTCCACTGTTGCATCAATCGGGAGCCCATGTCTATACAGCCTCTAGCGTCTGTTAAGTCATAGATTCGTCACAGAGGTGACCATATATCAAACCAAAAGGAGGAATCAGTACCACTTTGGACTTCAACACTCGTTAAAGGTGCAACAAGAGTTCTGAGTTTGAGTAGCTTCTTCCATATCCACGATCCAAGAACGCTTTTATCATTGACCCGCCAAAAGGACCCTTTTCGTATTAGATATCGATGGATCCATCGAACCCACAATGATGATGGAGCAGAAAGGATTCTCCAGATGAGTTTCAGACAACTCACATTGTTAACTTCATGAAGATTTTTTAGGCCCAATCCTCCTTCTTCTTTGGGTCTTGTAACATCCTTCCAAGCTAGCTTTGCTTTATGCGGGTTTAAGTCTGGACCAGACCAGAGAAAAGCCGCACAAAGTTGATCAATTTCTTTGATGCACGCTTTAGGCAATCTGAACGCCGACATCCAAAAGTTAGTGAGACTATGGATAACCGATCGTCCAGCAAAAGAGAGGCTCCTTGCAGTCCAAGTGCTTATTCGTTTTCTGATTTTCTCAATCAACGGAGTGTAGTCAGAGATACTCATCCTCTTTGTCATCAATGGAAGACCGAGGTATCGAACCAGAAGCATACCGGAATCAAAAGCAAAAGAGTTGAGAATCGTCTCTTTCTCAATGTCCTTAACACCTACCAAGTATATAGTAGATTTCTCCACACTTATACGAAGTCCAGACATAGTCGCAAATTTCTGAAATACTTTTAGAATTCCATCTATGGACCAACTTTTGCCCACATGCTACTTTTTCTCTTTTTCTTTTGGCTTGTAGACCCTCCCATGTTCTGAGGTCGACCAAGACACTTTGTTTTCTATTATTTAAGACCTCTTGGTCTATGTGGAGAGGCATGATCTACTTCTTGATCCATTTATGGATCTTTTTTTTTTGGACTGGATCTTTTTTTTTTATGGATCTAGATCATAACTTTATTCTCTCATCTTATATCATCTCAACCATGTATTTTTGTGTTTCTATGAATATTAGTGAGTAGTTCTTTATAAGTTTCTGGGTTTGAGTGAGGTGAGGGTGATTTAGTGATGGTTTAGGATGTTTAAAACTTGGAAATATTGATTTCTTACTTGTTAGAAGTTCTTAATGCTAGGATTGAAGTAGCTAATCAATTCCTTGATCTTAAATTTTTCTAGAACCGAGAGGTGTAGTTTATGTTTGAAACTCTATCAAGTGCTTTACATACTTAACCAATGGGAATTGATGTTTAAGGTGTTTAGAGATAATAAGAATCTTGAAATTGCCAACGAAAGTTGATGTTAATGCTTGATATGTGTAGGGCTATTATCATGAGAGTGGAGTAGCTTGATATGTTGTTCTTGGCCTAAGAAACCATTCTATTGTTCTTAAACACTTCTAGATTATTTGTTGATCACCCAAACCGAAATCTCAACCCAATTAAGGAACTTATCTTTTATCATCTCTGTTTTTACTCTGTTTTTGTGAATCTTAGTATCTTGTTTAGTGAATGGTTTGTTCTGTCTTTATTTCACTTTTGTTATCTGTATCATTTGTATATTAGTTTCTTTGCTTTCATCTCACTTAGGTTGTTAGTAAAAAAAAAAAAAAACCAAATCTCTTGTATTAGCTTAGATTAAGGAACTTTGTGTATCCTTGGTGTCATAGGTCACTAGCTCCATGTAGATTCGATCCTAAAGTGTTACATCGACATACCATTCGATTTTGGTAGCGTGCACATTAGGTTTTAATTGGTGTGTAAAACGCAAACATCATAAAGCTAAGCAAAATCTAGAAAGAGTTTAAACTAACAACCTAAAGACAAATAAAAACAAGGAAGCAAACAAAGCAAGAAAGAACAAAGCAAAACACTAAACAAGAAGACAAATAAGCTAAAACAAGGGTCCTAGGATGAGGCTATGGAGATTAGAAATTCTAGAGACAATCAAAGATGCTTCAATCAATCAAACATTGCAAAACAAGACTAATGACCATAATTAAGCTAATCATATTCTCATGTTCATAACTCCTATGCTAATCATGCAATCATTCAATTCTCATTTGTAAATTACAAGACAAGCATGCAATAATATCCATCAAACATATTTTAGCAAAGCTAATCCTTAGGCTAAGAACACTAATCATTAGACTAATCCAATCTCTTGACACTAATCCCTTTGTCTAATCCCTAATCAAGATCAAATTCTCATTTGTGATTAAGAGACAAACAAGCATGAAAATCAAGTTCTAATTACCAATAATCACCTTAGACAACTAATCTCTTAGCCTAAGAGTGAAAATCCTCTTAAACTTTCATTCAAGCAATTCATCAAACACCTTGTGAGCACGGAAAAGCCTAGCATCTAAATTCAACAATTCCTTGCAAACGAGCATAGAGAATTAGAGAAGGATCTTCATTATCAAGTCCTAAGCATCATTAATCATCTCATAAACTACCTAAATCAACCTCACCCTCAAGACTCAAAACTCCTACTGTCTAATCACCATGTTCTTCACAAAACGCATAAGAGAGATATGAGAGATCATAAATAGACAGAGATTAAGAGAAGAGATTAAGAGAAACAAGAGAAACATTTAATTAAACTTAAAATCAAAGGTTTACAAGTTCTAAAATCATAAACAAAAGCATAAGACAAAAGAAATCTAAGGCTTAGGTAGCTTAGGGTTTTAGAAACCCAAAATTAGGTATTTATAGTAAAAGGGGTCGAACCGGATCAACCCAGAATAAACCGGGTATTGATCCGGTCCAATTGGGAAAAAATAGGTTTGAAGGACTTGTACCGACCGGTCCTGGTCGGTATTGACCGGTCGGTATGTGCATACCATGTGCTTTTGTCCGGTACCACGAGTCGGTATGCGTCTCTGGATTTTTCGTCGATTTCGAATGGCTCCATACCGACTCAGTTTAGTCGGCATACCGGGTCGGTATTACTCCCTAGGAAAATTTCGAATTTCCTCGGTCGGTATTTCCCTTTGTGCTCCATTCAAACTTCTTCAATGCTCTATTCCCCAAACTTCCACACCTATAAAATGCAAGAAACACTCCAGAGAAAACCAAAACAATGCAAATCCTAGTCTAAACTTCCTAACTTCTAAATGAATCAAAATATAAGAAAACATATATAATATAATGAAATAACGATCAAAAGATGAACTAGAACCAAGCTAAAATGTCTAAAATGTGAAGATATCAGTAGACTTCGTATAAAACTTTGCAATTAGTGAAGGGTCTAGTTTTACATTTGACGAAATTTAACTTTACATAGTAGACTTCGTTGGACTGAGTAGACTTCCTAGGAAGCTACCTAACAAGTCTACTACGAAAAAGTCTAGTTTTGCAACTGAAAAAGGAAAAAGTAGACTTCTATACAAAGTCGACCAAGACATACTTTCCTCATAAATCTACGGGGGTTTATTTTTGTAATTGACCCAAAAAATTTAAAAATTAATTGTAGACTTTGGGGAGGATTAACGAAGTTACACTAGTCAACGATCCAACGATCGGTCAACCTAACAAAACTGAAGTAGACTTCATGATGAAGTTCATGAAGTCTACCTATGAAGTTAAATATTGGTCAAATACAAAACTAGACCATTTTGACTGAGTCAAACTTCACGAAAAATATTTGGACTAAGTCAAAAGAAAAACTAGATCCTAAGCTGACAGGAGTGCTCTGAAAAGTCTGCTATACTTTTTTTGTTTTCAAAGGGAATTGGTAGGCTTCCATATACTTGAGAAGAAGTCTATTAACGAATTTTTTTTGAAAAGTCAATTGCAAAACAAGACCACATGTTGACCAATAGACTTCTGGATTGCTCAACGAAGTCTACTATCGCGAGCCAGAACGGAAAATTGAAAGAAAATTACAAGGAAGCGATATTTACGTACTTCAACACCCAAAAACTTTTGTTTCAACCACTAACAAATAAAACCGGCCACTGCGGCTGAATTAAACGCCGAGAATAGTGGATTTTGAAGAGATAAAAAAAACAAAATCTAGAGTTTTAAGATGAAAAAAAGAGAAAACGGAAAGAATATGAAGTTTGTGAAACAAATAATGAGTTATACATGGTTAAATTCCGGTCGTTGAAACATTTACAGCTTCAGAATCGGTGGTCCATGGTGGTTGAAAGAATTGATGATGATGACATTGTCGAAAATAAAATGTACAAGGAAGGTTACTTATGTCATTTGAAACTGCCCAAAATTTTGAATAGACTTCTCCGAGAAGTCTATTTTGTAAATATCTGCCAAATGCGAGGTCAATATCAGAAATAAATTGCGAAAAAGAGGATCCAAATCTATGGTCCACTTTTGCATTTGACAAAGATTTGTGGTCTATTTTTGCTATCAGCCCAAAATATATATCATTTCTAATCATTCCCACGAAAAATAATATGTATAAGGAAAAATAATCAAATTAAAATCAGATTTGTTATAAGTAAAATAATTAATAATAATAATTAAACATGATTTATATTAGAAATATGATATTTGATTTTATTATACTAATGAATAAAACAATATCTTTAATTTTATTTAACTTTCTTGAAATTGCGAGGCTAAAATATTCCATATAGATATCACAATAAACTTTTAGTATCAAAACATATTCCGCATATGACTCGATCACAATGGCATTTTAGTATTAAGTTTCATGATATTTTTATAAGATAGAAACATTTAGCTACCAATACACAAAGTAATTTTTTATTTATACAATAATTTAAAAATATAATTGCATTGGTTAAAATTTATTTCTATGTGGGTTGGCATCATTAATTAAGAAGGGGGTTATGAAATAAAAAATGGGTCAAATATGATAATTTGTAAGATATGCTATTGAAATACGAATAAATAAGAGATTTATAGATACTAATATAAATATTTTAGAACTGAATTTAATTTAAATGTATTTAGTTATAGATAATACCTACTCTTTTCCCCTAAAAATATAATTTCCGTATAAGAACAGGTGTAGGCCAACCACCAACCACATAGCCATTTCTATTTTGATTGTTCTAAACAAATTTTGGGTAATGTACCAACATATATTGGAACCATTTGAGTAATCCAAACAGTTTATAGTTGAATAAACATCTAAAATTAATGTTTACCAAAAAATTTAATCGTTTACAAATATAATGTTTGTAAAAAAATATAACAAATAAATTAACATCTAAAATTACAAATTAATTATATCCGCATACGTGCAGCACAATTACCTAAAAACACCTTTTTATGAAACTCTCAAATTTTACGTAATGTGTCATGTCACCCAAAAACTTATATCATATAGTATATATTTTAACACACAAACCGAATAAATAACTTAAATTAAATTCGAAAACGTATTACACGTTCCTAGTATTGTTGATAAAAAGCAGCTTTTCAGAATTTTTCCCTTTTCACAAACTTTTCCTTTGATTTGGTTTCTGGTACCTCTAACTATGTTGCTCGAAGCACTGCAAAGAGTGTTAGTGATGATTACACTATCATTTTAATCTTGCCATGGGAGGTCCGGCTTGGAGATGGAGATGCTCTAATCATGGTGGCCAGTGTTTGACTTTGAATTTTTTTTCTTTTTCTGATTCATTGTTTTGTACTGTTTTGACATTTTTGAAATTCGAACTCAGACGGCAAAAACATTCTATTAGCACTATACAAGTCAAATGAAAAGTTTCTTACGTTTTATTGGGTCTTTGATTGGTGTGTGTGTATTTGACCTATAAGATACTTTCTTTAGAACGTTCTATTTTTAGTAATCTCTTCAGCGTTCCCAACTAAATAAACTAAACACAAAAATCAGTGCCTCTCCTCCTACTTTTTCTCCTCATCGAATAATTCAATGAAACCAGAAAAAAAAAAAATAACAATCTAATAGGAAGTAAAATAGAATTGTTGGAAAAAAATAGTAAGATAGAATTATAAGGTCTCCGACGATTCTTCAATCAATTTTTCGGCACCGGAGAAGAAAAAAGAACTATGAAAAATAACAGTCCTAGCCAGGATCCGGGGAAATGGATATTAGAGAGTGTAGAGATCGATTCTATGGGTGATAGTTCGTCCAAACAGCCGGACATTAACATCAACAAGAACGAAGGTGGTCTGAAGAAGAATGCGTCAAGGAACCTCGGTGTGGGATCGATAATCCGCTCGTTAAGCGTCTCAAACTGGAAAAAGAGCGGTAATCTTGGGTCTGCAAGCACTAGGAAAAGCGGGAACCTGGGGCCTCCGGGGGCTGCTGGCCCCCCGAAGAAGATGGGTCCACAAAGAGTAGAGAGGACAACATCTAGCGCCGCTAGGGGACTCCAGAGCTTACGGTTCCTTGATCGCACGGTAACAGGAAAGGAAAGAGATTCATGGAGATCGATTGAGAATAGGTTTAATCAGTTTTCTGTTGACGGCAAATTGCCCAAAGAGAAGTTCGGCGTCTGCATTGGTAATGAACAAAAAATGCTAATAATTAATTCATACAGTAGGGACTCAATTTGATCAAAAGAAGGAAAACATAAATATTCATCGTGTTTTTTTTTTCCTGTTTGTGTAAGAAATATTTTAGTTTTTTTCTTTTAAATGGGTATCGTCAGAATATTTGAATCCAAATAACATTTAATTTTTCGATTTTGTTTTGGAAGAAATTCTAAGGTCAATAGTATATATTAATAGGAATGGGGGACACACTGGAGTTTGCGGGAGAAGTTTATGAGGCATTGGGCCGGAGAAGACAAATAGAGACAGAAAACGGTATCGACAAAGAACAACTCAAGCTGTTTTGGGAAGACATGATCAAGAAAGACCTTGATTGTCGTCTCCAGATCTTCTTCGACATGTAATCACTTCATCTTATACGTTTTCACATATATCTAAACGTGATTAGTTTTAACAGTTGCGGTTATGGTTGATAATTAGGTGTGACAAGAACGGAGATGGTAAGCTCACAGAAGAGGAAGTGAAAGAAGTCATAGTCTTGAGTGCAGCCGCGAACCGCCTCGGGAACCTAAAAAAAAATGCTGCGGCTTATGCTACTTTGATCATGGAAGAACTCGATCCTGATCATAAGGGATACATCGAGGTTCATTTTTCATCTCTTCAAACCTTTATTCACATATATATAGTTCTACCGTCTCTACTAGGGTTTTAGTTCCAGCTCACATGGATATGGTCTAGTGGTTGAGGAAATTTGAGAGTATGTTGATAGCACTCCACCTTGATTCGATTCATCCTAGATATAAAACGCAATATGTGAAAAGTTTAGGTTTGGGTCCAGTTTGGCTCAAGCACTTTACCTAGTAATCTGGTAATCAGAAAATATTCCAAACTCGGATCAAACAATGTGATAGCCATTCCACTCTATAAAACCTCAGTGCGTTTCTATCGGAACTAACAGGAGGATCAGCGGATAAGATATATATAAAAAACTAGTTTTAGTTTCAGATATTAGGAAAATGACCAGATAGTTTTCTTCGGAAGGTTTAATTTGTTACACTGTCTCTATATACACTATAGTAGAGTTGAGTTCTGACCATTTTATAGTTATATCTACCAGATGTGGCAGTTAGAAGTGTTATTAACAGGGATGGTGTCAAACGCTGATACAGAGAAGATGAAGAAATCGGAAACGCTGACTCGCGCGATGATCCCAGAGCGGTACAGAACGCCATTGAGCAAGTACGTTTCGGTAACCGCAGAGTTGATGCACGAGAACTGGAAGAAAATATGGGTCCTCACTTTGTGGCTCCTCATCAACGTCTATCTATTCATGTGGAAGTACGAAGAGTTCACTAGAAACCCTCTATACAACATCACCGGACGCTGCGTTTGCGCCGCTAAAGGCTCGGCCGAAACGCTTAAATTCAACATGGCTCTTATTTTGGTCCCAGTCTGTAGAAAAACCCTAACTATCCTTAGGTCAACGTTCTTGAGCAGCATGGTCCCATTCGATGACAACATTAACTTCCACAAGGTGATTGCGTTTGCCATCGCGCTCAATGCCTTTCTCCACACGGTACTCCACATTGTCTGTAACTACCCTAGGTTAAGCTCCTGCTCTCACGACGTATTCTTGAAGTACGGGAGCGCTGCCTTGGGAAACACGCAACCGAGCTACCTAGGTTTAATGATGACGTCAGTGTCGATCACGGGAGTTTTGATGATTGTCGTCATGGGATTCTCGTTTACACTCGCGATGCATTATTTTAGAAGGAACATAGTGAAATTGCCTAAACCTTTTAACGTTCTTGCTGGGTTTAATGCGTTTTGGTATGCTCATCATTTGCTCGTTCTTGCTTATGTTCTTCTCATCCTCCATGGTTACTATCTTATCTTTGAGAAGCCTTGGTACGAGAAGACGGTAATTACGCTAATTTTACGTTTACTTTAATATTAAAAATTACTACATTTTGAATGCTGTTGTTTCGTTTATTTTGTTGGTAAAATTGAAATGCAGACATGGATGTACCTGGCCGTACCGATGCTGTTCTACGCGAGTGAGAGGCTTTTCTCACGTCTCCTTCAAGAACACAGCCATCGTGTCCACGTGATTAAGGTAATTAAAAAGGTTATTTATTATTTTATCTATATTAACTATTAAGTTAATTAAACCAATAAATTTGTTTCCTAAAATTATTTCTTTGCCTGTTTATCCCTTTATTATTGTTTTCGGTTTTACAGGCTATTGTATATTCGGGCAACGTTCTAGCACTTTACGTGACCAAACCTCCCGGATTCAAATATAAAAGTGGCATGTACATGTTTGTCAAATGTCCTGATCTCTCGCAGTTCGAATGGTAATCTAAATAGGGATCCCATCTAGATAATAGTTAAAACTTTAGTAAAACCATACCTTTTGGTAAAAAATAAATAGTAATGGATTACATATTATTGTTATTATTTTAGGCATCCATTCTCCATCACTTCTGCACCTGGAGATGACTATTTAAGTGTTCATATAAGAGCCTTAGGAGATTGGACAACTGAGCTTAGGAGCAGATTTGCAAAGGTCATATTTTGTCACTCTTATGCTTTTTTTTCTCCTTATAATTAAAGCTTCAGTATAGCCGTGATATTTGACTTTCATGGTAATTATACTATAAAGTAAACTCAAAATGTAAACTATTTTAATCTTTTGTATTTGGGTGTAGACATGTGAGCCGCCTCAAGCAGCCGCAAAACCTAAACCAAACAGTCTTATGAGGATGGAAACAAGAGCAGCAGGCGTGAATCCTCACATTGAAGAATCACAAATCTTGTAAGTGAAATTATAATAAACTAATAATTACTATAAATACACTATTATATATGTAAATATTTAACAATTGTTTTTATACAAGATTCCCAAAGATTTTCATCAAAGGACCATATGGAGCTCCGGCACAAAATTATCAGAAGTTCGACATCCTCTTACTAGTTGGACTAGGGATTGGTGCAACTCCATTCATAAGCATCTTGAAAGACATGTTAAACCATCTAAAACCCGGGATTCCCAGAAGTGTAAGTAGTATAGACATTCTTGTCTATATAATAAGAAGGAAACAGTAGTCTATTTTATGAATATTGGAAAACACAGGGGCAAAAGGACGAAGGAAGTGTAGGAGGTGATAGTGTTAGTGGTGGAGGAGGCAAGAAGTTTCCACAGAGAGCATATTTCTTTTGGGTGACAAGAGAACAAGCTTCCTTTGATTGGTTCAAGGGAGTTATGGACGACATCGCCGAGTATGATAAAACCGTGAGTGTATCCATCTTATAGTATTAATTTTAATTGCTTTTGACTCATAGATCTTTTCATAAAACATGAAAATGCATCAACTTTTTTCAAGAGGCTCAGAGATGAAATTTTGCAATAAATTTTAACATTTATTACTAATGAATTTTTGGCAGCACGTGATTGAAATGCATAACTACTTAACAAGCATGTACGAAGCAGGAGATGCAAGATCTGCCCTAATAGCTATGGTTCAGAAACTTCAACATGCTAAGAACGGTGTTGACATTGTCTCCGAAAGCCGGGTAAGTTTTCATTTTGTTTTCCTTCTAATAAGTAATCACCAAAACTGTTATTAGAGGTATCCACTCTAGCTTGTGCTTTAGCATTTTTCCGGTTTAAACAATATAGGCTTAGAGTCAAACTTGAAATATTCACGACCATATTAAAAAAAATCTATAATTTTATATTGTATTAATAAAAACTATATTTATAAAATCTATGCAAAACAAAGAAATAAAGAAATTTTAAAATAAATCTAAACAAAAAAGATAAAAAAAAAAGAAATATTGTAAAAATGTAATTTCATATGTTTACAAGTAGCATAATTTTATTTTATATATATTGAATATTTTTATTTATATAATAAACATATATTTATAATATAATAAATTAGTACATCAAATAAGTTTTGTAAGTGCAATCTAACTTTCTGTTTGTGTTCTACCTTTAAAAATATAAACATAAAGACCAAAAAACACTTGTTTGGTTAAATGTTAATAGCGTTGATTTCGGTTTGATTCTCCAGTAGGAGTTTATATTTTAAAGATTACAAAAGTCAATCATAACCAATTAATTTTGAGTTAGAAAGTTTATGTAGTTTAATATAGTACGTGAACATGATCCACATTAATTCGATCCAGAATCAACATGATCCAAAGTTGATTCACTTGAAACTAAGTCCAACCTAAACATTAATCCTGATCTATGTCTGATATATCAAGATGAATTATCAAATAACTTGCATCTCAACGGGCATATTAGAAAAAAAGTTCCACATGAAAAATTGAAAGAAATCCTAGATAATAGCATATAGATATTATGATTTTGAGTTAAAATTTCGTACTTTTAATATAATGATTCTTGGTTCAGTTTTTTAGAAGTCTGATTCAATGTTCTGTCCAATTTGACGGAGAAGCCAAGTTAGATTTAAATGGGTCTCTGAATTAGTTTATTTTTCTTTCTTGTCGGTAGTTAAGCACTGTTACGCAGTTACACAATTATGTTAATGAGTCTCTATCTTAATTAACTAATCTTAACTATTCAAAATACAAATCAGATACGAACACATTTCGCAAGACCTAATTGGAGGAAGGTTTTTTCTGAATTGTCAAGCAAACACGAAGCTTGTCGAATAGGTAATTACTAGAAAAAAGTATTACTTAAAACTATTCTGCCATAATGCTCGACTTTGTGGTTTTCAGGTGTGTTCTACTGTGGAAGTCCAACACTGGTTCGACCACTTAGAGAACTTTGTCAGGAGTTTAGTCTCGAGTCATCCACTCGTTTTACTTTCCACAAGGAAAACTTTTAACCAAAATTAATCTTAAATTCTTATATTAATTACTGAAGAAACAGATTTTGATAATGATCAATCATATTGGGAGTAAATACCATATGCAGTTTGTAATTAGTTGGTGATTTATGTAAAGTATAATTACCCCGTTAGAAATGTTTTTTCCTCTTTTGGTCCAAATCCCGTAAAACATGTATTTTGATTAAAAAAACGTCAACAAACTTTTGCTTGAATTGTTTACAAACTACAACAGTGTATATTTCGTGCTGCGTAATTCATTTTTGTCTTAGTAAAAAAACTGATATTGAGAAAGACTCACAAATGCACAAATTTTTTTTCTTCCTTTTATTAATGTTTCACCATTTTCCCATTAATCCTTTTAAATAAACTAATATCAACATTACAGAAATGTACACAAATAAACTAATCGTAATTAAAAACAAGAATAATTATGTTTTATATAACACTATATTGTTGTTTAACAATTAACAAATAAACTAATATTTATACTTAAAAGTTATTATTATCCTTTATTTTTTCATTAATATATATTGTAGTTACACATAACTTCCTTTTAACTAGACTAATCAACTATTTTTGACTAGACTTATTAACTTACCACATGGACGCATGCATATATTTTTACGTGAAACTCATAAAGGTTTATAATTATTCCCATCTCCACATATAATATATATCATAGTCGTAAAAGCTGGCTAGTAACTGTCACACTAATGTACATATATATTCGTATAATGTACGTACTATATATGTATACATACGTGCTTACATTCTACTATATATTGCTGGAGCCTTAATTAGAAATCAAGGGTTGGTGCAACTACAATATATATGTGAAAAAAAAATAAGAAAATAACGTACAAATACTTTGTCAAGTCTAATCTTTTTTTGGTCTAATCAAAACTCGCTTCTCATACCAATCATGTGTATATCTTACGCGTATATATATATCAATACTATTAAAAAATTAGAGTTAAAAGAAAACTAACCTTATGGTCATGTGTTATTTACAGGTTATGCCATTGAATTTAAAAAGGTATTTTAAATTTTCATTAAGGATAAAATCGGGTTTTTGTAAATGTTACAAACGAATTGAAAATCGGATCCGGGTCTAAGAATATGGATACACGCGGATCTAACATTTTTTAAATCTGGACCCTACATTTTTAATTGATCTAATCCTAGCCGTACAATTTGTAAAGCATATATTAGTAACAATTTGATTTGGCCTTTCAAGCCCAGTCTGAATTTAACAAACAAATAATCCAAGAAGCCCATCTGAAAATTTAACATGCACAAATATGACAATTTGTTTAGTACAGATTCAATGTAATCTACCTAAATATAAAACCGATTGACATACGTGAATAAGTTTTGCAAATATTAGGTATATGTATAACGTTTCATATACTACATTATTATATTTTATATATATATTGTGCCTTTTTTATAAAGATTTGTTTATTGTTTTAAAAAAATTATGATTCAAATTATTTTAAATAAATATAGTTTTCTTAAAAAAATATTAATATCTAAATTAATGAATACAAGAAAATTTAGTATTCAAACAAAAAAATTAGTTATTAGTTATTACAAATACATTTTTGGGTATGAATGTTCAATTATTAAACCACTACTTTTATTAGTACAAATATAACTTACTAAATTCAAAGAGAATTTATCAAACTGACATTTTCAAAAATAAATCATTAATTAAATATTTTATTTATCAAAAAAAACCCGCGGGTCAAAATCTAGTTAGACTATTATTTTGTATAAAACATGCCTAGTTAAAATAAAGCTCTCGTGTCACGGGACAGAACATGCCTAGTTAAAATAAATATCTGTAACTATATTTACTACTATTTTTTTTGTACTACTATTGATTGTGAATTACCAGCTAAAATCTTGTTAAAGACATACGAATGGTTTGAATTACATACTAATGATGTAAAATATTGACAGAAAAAAATGTCATTCAACAATTTAATCAATTTCTACATTTGCTTATTGTTTTCTTTCCTTTCTAGAATTAACGTTATTAATGGAAAAAAACTAGTATATTTTAATTACCGACTTCGATCGGATAGTTGAAGGATAAGTTGATACATACTTGTTACCAATCTTGTCTACATCATATTTCGATTGTAGATTGACTTTAAATTTTATCAAAATTATAAATATGAAAGACGAATAACAAGCAAACAAATATGAATATGTATATAGAGAAGAATGTATAAGTGGCATGCCTTTGAGGATACGAACTTAAAAGCGAGTTAGGTCACTTGCTTGGGAAAGAAAACTGCGAACCTTAATTTGAGGCTTCCTCAATGTTTTTGTATTGACAATAGACTTCATGGATTTTGATGTCTAACCCTTATCGTGACCTTCTCTGATAGCTACAATCTCCCTCTCTTTGCTTATACCCCAAGCAATTTTTAGATTACTAATGTTTTGACTAACTCCACGTCGATTAATCTTCTTAAAAAGTTCACACCTGCAAAAATAAAATTAAATAATAAGTAAACATATGAAGTATTTATCACTTAATATGATAATGCTAACCACAGAAGTTACCCTTCTAGAAGTTCCCAAGAGTTGTAAATTGTTTGCAGAACTTTGTTCCACAGACACTTAGGTCGATCAAGAAGTTTCCAAGAGTGGTTTTGTTGGGTCTAAACAACAGTTAGCCAAGGACTATATCAAACGATATTAACTGCCACATTTGGTCCGAGTTACTAACCTTTTCATATCAAAATTTGAAGTTTAAAACAGTAAAAGCAGAACAGGAAGAGGAACGATCATATCTGAGACTAAGACTGACAACTTTGCATTTCATATTTAGAATCTACGCCATAATCTTGAAAAGGAAACTAGAGTTTTTGATAGATTAAAGAGGGTCAAAGAGTTTGACTTATCTTTGACACCACTCATTCATAAGCTGTTCATATATGTTCTAATCAATATCAAGTGTATCCAATTACACAAACTTCTCTACCAATTATCTTTTTGTTTTCACATAAACAACTAATAAGTCTTTTTCATCAATATCTCCTGCTCAAGCAAACACCTAACTTCCCTTCCTATATATACACTAAATGTTGAAACAATGAATCCACAATCTACAGCAAAACAAAATACAAAGATAATAACAGAGGCAGAGTATTCAGTAACTGTACCGGCTTTAATCAACGCCTCAAGGTCCAAGCTCGCTTAAATATCCTAAGGACATACAAGAAATGGCGTTTTGGTTTCTCTTTGCTGTTTTCTCCTGTGTTCTTCTTCTTCCTGAACCTGCATGTGGGACTACAAGGCATTATACACTGGACGTATGTGAAAATTAGTTCATTCTTTGCGTAAATCTTGAGATTGTATATGAAGGGTTGCATTTGATTATGGGATGCTTCGTTTTTCACAGATCAAAATGCAAAACGTGACACGTCTTTGCCACACGAAAAGCCTTGTTTCTGTAAACGGGAAGTTTCCAGGGCCTAAGATTATTGCTAGAGAAGGTGACCAGCTTCTGATCAAAGTTGTTAACAATGTGCCAAACAACATCTCTCTCCACTGGTAATAAACTTTAAACACTTTCACAGCACTATTAAGAGCATTGTTTGATTAGTAACACCTGGCTTTGATCCATGAAATTCTCAGGCATGGGATCAGGCAATTACGGTCTGGTTGGGCTGATGGACCAGCTTACATAACCCAATGTCCTATTCAGACAGGGCAAAGCTATGTCTACAACTATACCATTGTTGGCCAAAGAGGCACTCTTTGGTACCATGCTCACATTTCATGGCTAAGAGCAACAGTCTATGGTCCTCTTATCATTCTTCCCAAACGCGGTGTTCCTTACCCGTTTGTCAAACCTCACAAAGAAGTTCCCATGGTCTTTGGTGAGGATGATGACTAATAGAAACAGACTGAGAATCTGATGAGGATTTTGAAACATTATCACTGATTTTTATGGTTAAAATTTCAGGGGAGTGGTTCAACGCAGACACTGAGGCCATCATCCGCCAAGCAACCCAGACAGGAGGTGGTCCTAATGTCTCTGATGCTTACACAATCAACGGGCTTCCTGGTCCATTATACAACTGCTCAGCTAAAGGTAATTGCTGACTCCTACAACTACTTATGGTTTGGTAAGAATATGATCTGTAATCTGGGTAATCTATGCTGTTAAAACAGATACATTCAGACTGAGAGTGAAGCCAGGAAAAACATACCTTCTCAGGCTAATCAATGCTGCACTTAATGACGAGCTCTTTTTCAGCATTGCCAACCACACGGTTACAGTTGTTGAAGCTGATGCGATCTATGTCAAGCCATTTGAGACGGATACCATCTTAATTGCTCCTGGCCAGACCACAAACGTCCTGTTGAAGACCAAACCAAGTTACCCGAGTGCCTCCTTCTTCATGACTGCTAGACCATACGTCACAGGTCAAGGAACTTTCGACAACTCTACAGTTGCAGGCATCTTAGAATATGAACAACCTAAACATGCGAGGACTCCTATCAAGAATCTTCAGCTATTCACACCAGTACTTCCTGCTCTAAACGATAC
The DNA here is from genome assembly GCA_030180135.1 of Orychophragmus violaceus. Taxonomy (NCBI): domain Eukaryota; kingdom Viridiplantae; phylum Streptophyta; class Magnoliopsida; order Brassicales; family Brassicaceae; genus Orychophragmus; species Orychophragmus violaceus. Next base: position 13,582,174 of record CM058238.1, on the reverse strand, counting down.
AAATTTTGCTACCAAGTTCAGCAATAAGCTACGCAGCCTGAACAGCAAAAAATTTCCGGCAAACGTGCCACTGAAGGTTGATCGGAAATTCTTCTTCACAGTAGGATTGGGAACAAATCCGTGCAATCATAAGAACAACCAGACATGCCAGGGTCCTACTAACACCACAATGTTTGCTGCATCAATCAGCAACATCTCCTTCACGATGCCAACAAAAGCTCTCCTTCAATCTCACTATTCTGGGCAATCTCATGGAGTGTATTCTCCAAACTTCCCATGGAATCCCATTGTCCCGTTTAACTACACAGGAACTCCACCTAACAACACCATGGTTAGCACCGGGACAAACTTGATGGTTCTACGTTATAACACCAGTGTAGAGCTGGTGATGCAAGACACAAGCATTCTTGGTGCAGAAAGCCATCCTCTTCACCTTCACGGGTTCAACTTCTTTGTCGTTGGCCAAGGATTTGGGAACTTCGACCCGAACAAGGATCCTACGAACTTCAACCTTGTTGACCCAATAGAGAGGAACACAATCGGTGTGCCATCTGGTGGATGGGCTGCTATTCGATTCCTTGCAGATAACCCAGGTAAAAGAAACTATTATAAACCAAAGAAATGCAGATTTACGTTAGTCTAATCTCATATGAAATATTATAACTAAATTTATAAAATGTTTCACAGGAGTGTGGTTCATGCACTGTCACTTGGAAGTACATACCAGTTGGGGTCTGAGGATGGCTTGGCTAGTCCTTGATGGAGATAAGCCTGATCAGAAACTTCTTCCTCCTCCTGCAGACTTGCCCCAATGCTGATAATTCTTGCTTCATGATTCAAGTCCTTTTTCTTCTTGTTCCTTGTCTCTTCTTTCTTCCAAGCTTCAAGCATTTTTTTCGTTTTTTCCCGGCCATTTATCAGTTTGACATGAGGTCAATTCCTGTTCAATAATTTGACATGAGGTCAATTTCTGTTCAATTATTTACTGTTGCAATGCTCTGTTTGCTGTAAGTGTAGATCTATGTAATGTAATATCATGCTAATTATATATATACACAATTTAATTTGCAAAGTTGGGGCTTACCTTCGATACTTATTATCACAATATCTGTAATAACTAACTGTTGAAGATATACGAAAATCGTTTGGATTAGATGTTCCATGTCAACAATGATACAACATCCACATCTGCCAGAGAAAGTAAACACGAGTTTCAGTAAACCACCTGCCAAGATATGACTCTTTCACAAAGTTCATGTGAAAGACGATTTCCACAGATATTGAGAATTTTCTGCATCAGGGATTACAGACTCTAAATAAGCTCAAAGTATGGTGAACTCAAAAGTACCTACTTATCAATAAGTATGAAGCTGAATGATAAGCAACTAATGAATCATGCCACTTGGAGATACGCGCCTAGTCCGGTTTGAAAATGGAGATAAGACTGACAAGTATTTAAATCATATTTGTCCTGATCAATATTTTCATTCTGTTTCTTTGGCATTCTCAAGAACTTACTTGGATAACGTCTGTGAAACCAAATGTCCTGTTAGTTCATGACATAAATCAAAGAACCATTGTAATAGACAAAAAGCATGTAAGACTTACATACCAGAAGATCTGAGGATCATCTGTCCTTGCACAAGTTTTAGTTGAACAGGACTAGGAAGTCCTTCCTTGATACAAAAAACCTTCACTGCATAGCAATTACGCGGCCATATGCGTTCTAGCATCAGACTTTCAAGTGCCTAAACAAAATTAAGTTTACATAAAACAGTTCTAATTTATTCTACAGTTTCAATATGTAAGAGTAGAGTGAATGCTAACAGTTTTTTCAAGTGCTCATCTTCAAGATTCAAAGTCTAAACATTACTTGCAACTTTGCATTCAAGAATCTTCTAAATATAGTAATGGCAAAGAGCGCAATATCATCACACTACCAAAACACCAGTAACACAGAGAGTTCTCAAAATCAAATCTTCCATAAAGTGTCACTAAGGGACATCTTTTGCCACACTTACCCAAAACTTAGAAAAATTCATTGAATTCCACTACAAAATTTTCTCCAACCTTCATCTAAAATCCCAAAAAGTAACCAACTTTAACCTTCAATCTCCTTTGATTTCCTCTTTTTCTTGCTCTTCCTCTCCTCAGAACAAATATCTCCATCACTCTTCCTTTTCTTCTTCCTCTCCGTTGTCTCTTCACTCCATTGCTCTTGTTCCAACTTCACATTCACCTTATCGTCAATCACATATTCTTCTTTGTTCTTCTTGCCCTCCTTCCTCTCTACGTTCCTTTGCTCATTTTCCAACTTCTCATCAACAACTTCTTCTTCTTTGTTCTCCTTGCTCTTCTTCTTCATCTTACGCTCCTTTATCTCATCCTTTTTCCGACCATGACTTGATTCCTCTTCGGTCACAGATTCACTATCCCGGGAACGAATCTTCCCGCCGTTTTCCACGAAATCATCAACCCGCTTAGCTCGACCCAGCTCCTCAGTCAGATTCCGCTCATGCCTTGCCTCGGATTTTGGCTTCGTCGATCTAATCTCTCTGTGGATGCTCTTTAATTCAGTGAAGGCAGCGGAGGCGCGTCGGAGGTACGCGCTAACGTCTTGAGTGGCTTCGTTCTCGGAGGAAACGAATCCGGAGAGAATTGTAGCCGCTTTAGAGAGTGAGATCGGTTCCGCATTGATAACTCCACCGGTGACTGTCTTCATCGGGAACAGTAGAAGGTCGTCGCGGCTCTGGACCAAATTAGGTCAATTTGATCCAAGCGACTCGCAGACAAATGTCGAAAATTACGATGTCTTTTTTTTATTTGTTTCCATTTTCTTTTTGTTGGAACAAAACTAGAGTTTATATACTAAAACTCGTGATCAAGTTCAACGTTTATAATAAATACCACTGTGGCTAAGCGCCCTATCTTCGGTCCAGAGGTCGTAAGTTCGATGCCCTCCTAGGTTTTTTCTTACTGTATTTTTTCTCAATCGGCCTCCAATCACTTCCTTTTCCAGCCGTTCTACATCTCCCGCCTGTTACTCGATCTGCTGCTCTCTTCTTAAACCCTAAAACCCACGTTCCATCGCCGTCGTCTTTCTCACCGTAAGTTGGTTTTTCGATTGGTTCTGTCTTCTCTTTGTTTCTGACGCCGATTCGAACTTGATTGGAATTACTTCTTTTCTTTCTGGGTTTTAATTTGCAGCTTTTGATTGGAGAGATGGAGACGAAGACGGAAATTGAATTCACTAAGAAGCCGTACATCGAAGATGTTGGTCCTCTTAAGATGTATGTTCTTTTAATTTTCTACTCAATTAAAAATCACTCCTTTGATGTAATTTTCCCAACTACACTGCTTCCAGAAGCTGAATCATACCCCTTTTTTGTATTATCTCTGACTGTGGATTGAGCTTATGATGATCTTGCTTTGATACAATGACCATACAATGTGCCTTAGGGAGTTGTCCATGAAAGCGTGATGTGATTTCTGTTTTGAGATTTGATTTGGTTGGATTTTGACATTACTGTAATGTGCAGAAAAAGCATAAACTTCTCCATGCTTTCTGATCTTGAAGTCATGAAAGCCGCTGAGGTTCAAGTCTGGAAGAATATGTACTACGAGACCAATTTTAAACCCATCGAAAGCGGCCTGTTGGATCCTCGAATGGTATCCCATTTTCTTATCTTTTGGTTTAAACTTCTTAATGCCTATGACCATGTCTTAATGGTTTGTTCATTTTGATTGTTTAGGGTCCTCCAAACAAAAAGTCTACATGTGCAACCTGTCATGGGAACTTCCAAAATTGTCCCGGGCACTATGGGTATCTGAAGCTTGACCTCCCAGTTTACAACGTTGGATACTTCAATTTTATCCTTGACATTTTGAAGTGCATTTGTAAGGTAACAGAGTTACCATATATGTCTCTCTAGCTTCTGTTCTGTTTTGTGTTAGTCGACGGTTTTACTTTTGTTTAATGGATAAAAGTGGTGAAAAGATACAGCATGGAGACTTATTTGTTGGGAAATCCCTTTCGAAATACAGACAATACCTAATTTTCATTACAACACTGGCTTGTTATTTTGAGATCTATGTGGCAGAAACAGTAGTTCACAAATATTGTTCTTTTTTCTTTCTCACAGCGCTGTTCCAACATGCTTGTTGACGAGAAGATGTATGAAGATCACTTGAAGAAGATGCGGAATCCAAAAACGGAGCCATTGAAGAAGACTGAATTGGCGAAAGCGGTTGTCAAGAAGTGCAGTACGATGGCAGGCCAGAGAATTATAACATGCAAAAAATGTGGCTACATGAATGGTGTGATTTTCTTTCTTTTGGCTAAAACATTTAGATGACTTTATAATTTTTATTTCTTTTTTCAGTTATCGTGTGTTCCATCTTAGATGCAAAACTTAGTTCGTGGAACATTCAAATAAGCTTCTTTAGTAGCACAAACAGAAAATCATGATTTTCTGCCAATATCCAGTGCCAAAATCCTGTAACCTCTGTTATTGGTTTGTCCTCATTTGAATTTGACATTCTGGTGATCACTGATCGTTTCAGGCATGGTAAAAAAGAATGCAGCGCAGTTGGGTATAGGCATCAGTCATGACCGATCTAAAATCCATGGTGGAGAGGTTGATGAATTTAAATCTGCAATATCCCACACAAAAGAGTCTACTGGAGCAATAAATCCTCTTACTTATGTTCTTGATCCTAACGTGGTGCTTGGACTTTTCAAAGGAATGAGTGACAAGGTACATATGAGTTTATATCTATAATACACATCTTTTTCTACATATTCCTGCAATTAGATGATTCTCTTCTTTACAAATAATTTAGTCATGTTGATTCTTTTTTCCTTTCTTTCTGAAATCTCTAACAGGACTGTGAACTTCTTTATATTGCCCATAGACCTGAGAATCTTATCATAACGTGCCTGCTCGTGCCACCTTTATCAATCCGACCGTCTGTTATGATTGGTGGTACACAAAGGTTAGCTATCGTTTTGTGTATATTCTTGTGTCAATTATATTTTCTTGAAAGAATGTGTTTTCTTGCTGCAGTAATGAAAACGACATAACAGAGCGATTAAAGAAAATCATTCAAGACAATGCTTCTCTTCATAAAATTTTGAATCAACCTACCACATCGCCCAAAAACTTGGTACAAGGATTTTCTAATGCAGCATTTTGTCCCCTGTTATATTTTCGTATTCTGCATTATGTGCTGTATTATTTTTGTCCCTCTTTTGTTTAATCTTACTTCGAAATGGTTTATTGGTTTAGGTTTTATTCAGATTTTCTTTGGTTATTACCTCTAGTTCTATTATTCTTCTTCTTTCTAATTTATTGAGAATTTCTTTTTAGCAAGTGTGGGATACAGTTCAAAGCGAGGTTGCACAATACATTAATAGTGAAGTCCGAGGTGTTCAAGTCCTGCCAAACAGCAAGCCACTTAGTGGGATTCTTCAGCGTCTCAAAGGAAAACAGGGACGTTTCCGTGCCAACTTGTCAGGGAAGCGTGTTGAGTTCACTGGTAGAACTGTTATTTCACCTGATCCCAATTTGAAAATTACAGAGGTAACTTATCATTGAAGGTGTCTAATTGTTTCTTTTGTGATTTATAATATAAGTGTAACTTATCGCAAAGGTAACTAAAATTTTCAGGTAGGAATTCCTATCCTTATGGCTCGGATCTTAACTTTTCCCGAATGTGTTTCCCGTCATAATATTGAGAAGTTGAGGCAATGTGTCCGTAATGGTCCTCATAAATACCCTGGTGCCAGAAATGTCAGATATCCTGATGGTTCTTCAAGGTACTGTTGTATTCTAGTTTCATTACGTCGTGGTTGATGCATATTTTTTAAGATGAGGAAATATGATCTTGATGAGTTAATATATCCAGATAGCTAGCTTTCGCAATCAAAAAGATCTTCAGTTTCAGTAAAGTTATAAAATTGTAAATTATGTTGACTCGTATATAGGTTTGGTTGATGGTATAGACACACAGAAACCGGTAAATTGCATAGGTAGAAATAAAAAAAGGGGTGCAATTAACATATTTTCTGCTCTCAGATCAAACCACTGAGAATTGTAGGTATAGGTAAATACTGTCGCTGAACTGAAGTAGACACCTGATCGTCTGATTCGACCTGAATGACTGCATAGTCCTTATAGGGTCATGACGTGTTTGGGTGTTTATCGATCATATGGGGGCACTAACATATTTTACTACAGGACTTTGGTCGGTGATTATCGCAAGCGTATTGCTGATGAACTGACCATTGGCTGCATAGTTGACCGTCATTTGGAAGAAGGGGATGCTGTTCTTTTCAACAGACAACCGAGTCTGCATCGGATGTCTATCATGTGTCACAGAGTTAGTACTGATTTAGTCATACTTTTCTCTTGCCCTCATAGTAATTCTAATTTCACATTTATTGTCTCGCAGGCAAAAATAATGCCTTGGAGAACGTTGAGGTTCAACGAATCGGTTTGTAACCCATATAATGCTGATTTTGATGGTGATGAGATGAACATGCACGTACCACAAACAGAGGAGGCTCGGACAGAGGCCATAACATTGATGGGGGTACTTTCTCTTTTATTGAACATCATATTACGTTATTTTGCGATAATCAGTCATGCATTGACTACATGTAACGCTCTATATGCCCATAGTAATGAATGCAGACATAGTACCAGATAATGATGAGATTTGTAGTCTTGCCTAATAAATTTTACCAATGAATTTTCTATTGAGCGGCTTTCCTAAGCAATAAAAAATCTGGATTATGGAGTTGAGGGAATGATGAATCTAAAATGCTAGAAAAATCTTCACTTGTAAAGGGTATATGAACAATTTCGATGGACAGAAGGGATGATAGAATCATAGAGTAAAAGTTAGGAAATGTTTTCATCTATGTTGTACTTGTTATACGAGCTGTTGGTTCCTAGTATGTATAACGCTTGAGAGAAGCATTTATTTTTATTGTTCCTTAGTTTTCTGTTCTGGGTGATAATTTTGCTTCTGCCTTGGTTGGTATCCCAGGTACAAAACAATTTATGCACCCCAAAAAATGGAGAAATGTTAGTAGCATCAACCCAGGATTTTTTGACATCTTCCTATTTGATAACGAGAAAGGACACATTTTATGACCGTGCATCTTTTTCACTTATATGTTCTTACATGGGAGATGCCATGGATGCCATAGATTTGCCTACGCCCACAATCCTTAAGGTATGAGACTTCTGCACGTTTTTCACCTATATAGTGAGTGCATGACAATTACCTTGAGAAGGTTAGATAGCTGTAACATGTTCTGTTGGTATCAACTATCTTTTTTTTAATCTTTCTGCGTGTGCTATTTTTCCATCAGCTTTTTGCTGTCATACTTCTTGTAATCCGTTGATACTGAATTGGGAACTGAGAAAGAATTGCAATCCTTATATTTGCTTATCTCAGCGTAGCCTCCTTTTGTCGGAGGCTTAAGGTTATAGACATACTCTGTGAATATCAACGTCAGTCCTATGGGATGATCTTTCTGCTTCCTATAATGTTAAACCCCTTTTCCCAAATAACGTGATTAGAAACTGCTCCAGTTGCAGTTACTGTATCGATCAGTAAGTTCAAACTCAAGAGTATTATTGATATAGTACTCTGTGTGGTCAAATAAGTTTGTGGACACTGGGACTTCTTCTACCATTTTTAGCATTTTCTTTCCTTGTATTTGATACCTTATTCAGATGTTATTTTTGATGCAGCCAATAGAGCTTTGGACTGGTAAACAGGTTTTTAGTGTTTTGCTGCGTCCAAACGCAAATGTTAGAGTCTACGTAACTCTTAATGTGAAAGAGAAGAACTTCAAGAAGTTAAAAAATTATGATGAAACAATGTGCGTAAATGATGGATGGGTTTATTTTAGAAACAGTGAGCTAATATCAGGACAACTGGGGAAGGCTACGTTAGGTAAGTCGAAGATGGAATGCAATATGTTACAAATGCATCAGATAAGCTGTTCATTCTGGGCTTTTTTCAATATTCTGAGCACTTGATATTTTCCTCTAGGAAATGGAAGCAAGGATGGATTATATTCTATTCTTCTAAGAGATTACAACTCCCATGCTGCTGCAGTCTGCATGAATCGTCTAGCAAAATTGAGGTGAATCCTTTTTCTGCATATAGGACTAGTCATTCATTTCCGCCCCCATCTCTATTGATAATTTCAGCAGTTCTCCGTTCTTGATTTGTGTTTGCTGTGTATTTTGCTGTGACGTTTCTGCTACCTGCCATGCTGAATTGAGTAAATGAATAGTTTTCTCTAATTCGTAGCTTTTTATCTTAATTTGTGCAGTGCTCGGTGGATTGGAATCCATGGCTTCTCCATTGGGATTGATGACGTTCAACCTGGACAAGAGTTGGCTGACAGAAAAGATGATATAGTCCAGGAGGGATATGCCGAATGTGTTCAAAAAATTAATGCAAATTCATTAAAAGCTGGTCTAGATTCTGCAAAAACATTGGAAGCTGAAATAACAGGGACTCTTAATAGAATTCGAGAAGACACTGGGAAGGTGAGTACGTAGCTTCTATATCCAATTAGGCATGAACGAACATATGTGATTTACTATTTGCTAAGATACTTGAATGGGATTAATAGCATGGACGCTTAGGATTCTTTATTTGCAGTCAAAATTGCGTTGTAATTCCATTAGTTTCTTGTTCAAAGGTGAGTTATATATTTTTGCCAGATGAGTTAACGGCTGAAAAAAGATTAGGTTTCGCTGCTAGTTTGGATAGTGAATACATATGTTCGATAGTTTGTCTACTTTTTTCAACTGACAATGAATCCAGATTTGGTTACGTACCAAAATACTAATGCTTCATCTTGTCATTATATTTATGATATACAGCTCTGTATGGACGGATTACATTGGAGAAACAGTCCTTTGATCATGTCACAATGTGGTTCCAAGGGATCCCCTATCAATATCAGTCAGATGGTTGCATGTGTTGGTCAGCAGACGGTTAATGGTCACCGTGCTCCTGATGGATTTATAGATCGAAGTCTTCCTCATTTCCGTAGGATGTCCATAGAACCTGGAGTAAGTGAACAGAATTCCTGAACAAATAGAACCATTGCTCGCCTCTGAATAATTTATAGTAGGCTTCTAGGCCATCACTTTATAGGAGCCTGTGTACAATATCTTTTGGACCGTATTTACTGCTTTGGGAGCCCTAATCTCATTTCTTCTTGACAGCGCAGGCTAAAGGTTTTGTTGCTAATTCGTTCTACAGCGGCCTTAGTGCCACAGAATTTTTCTTTCACACTATGGGTGGACGAGAAGGTCTTGTTGATACAGCGGTATGCAGAAATCCTTTGTTTTTTCCTGTTTTCCATCCTGTCCACTGGAAAAATATGAAAAAGTCGTTCATTGAAAGAGAGTTGAAGATGGAGCTCCACCTTTTTGTAACTATTGCAGGTGAAAACTGCCAGTACAGGTTACATGTCTCGTAGACTGATGAAAGCCTTGGAGGATCTCTTAGTTCATTATGATCACACAGTGCGAAATGCCAGTGGAAGCATACTTCAATTTACTTATGGGGATGATGGGATGGACCCAGCACTAATGGAAGGAAAGAATGGAGCGCCTTTAAATTTTGATAGATTATTTCTGAAAATTCAGGTGATTTTTCTATTTTGTATATTTGTTTTGGTCTCTCTTCATTACATTTTCATCGCAATTGTTACTTGCATTTTGCAGGCCACTTGTCCTCCTAGATCACACCACAGTTATCTTTCTTCAGAAGAATTGTTGCAAAAGTTCGAAGAGGAATTAGTCAGACATGATACAAGTCGGGTTTGCACTGACGCCTTTGTGAAATCTCTTCGAGAATTTGTTTCTTTGCTCAGAGTAAGGTATGCAAGCCCGAGCCAGATTTTCTCTAAAGCATCTGGTGTGACTGATAAGCAACTCGAGGTAACTTAGAACGATACTCAGTGCATTTTGCATCTCAGTATTCTTTGTGACGAGGTCCTTGATTATATATATTGTTAGCCACATCTAATTGACGAAAAATTATGATACCTGTTCGATATTTTTCATCTTCAGCGATACAATTTAAAAAGTTATCTCATTTTCCTATGTTGTTTAATAATGATGGACAAAATATTAAATATATATATGCAGGTATTTGTAAAAATTTGTGTTTTTCGGTACCGGGGAAAAACAATTGAACCTGGGACTGCAATTGGACCAATAGGAGCTCAGAGTATCGGAGAACCTGGGACACAAATGACTCTGAAAACTTTTCACTTTGCTGGAGTTGCGAGCATGAGTATCCTTGTTGAATATGCTTATTTTCAGAATTTTGCTACAATCTAGTGCTTATCACCACATATGAGTAGTCAGTTGTCTTGATTTCCTGATTCTGCTTCAGATATCACACAAGGAGTTCCTCGAATCAACGAAATCATAAATGCTGCCAAAAGTATAAGCACACCTGTCATCTCTGCAGACCTTGAGAACCCCCTCCTGCTGGCTAGTGCAAAATTGGCGAAAGGACGCATCGAAAAAACTACTCTAGGACAGGTCCTCTTTCCTTTGATTTTTCTTTTTATCTGAATTATTGTTCATATCCACTCTTTGATAGTCGCTGCTGCGTGTTTTAAGTCCATATTGCAAACTGATGGCATTTTTATACATCTCAACAATTGGATCTCGTTGGTCCAGCACCTTCTTGTTAGAAACTCTCTCTTTTTATCACTGTTTTTACCAATTAGATCGTCAAAATCCACTCAAATTTTGGATCAGGTTGCTGAGAGTATTGAGGTGCTAATGACTTCAACATCAGCGTCAGTGAGAATAACCCTTGACAATCAAATAATCGGGAAGGCATTTTTGTCTATAACCCCCTGGTCGGTTAAAAATTCCATCCTAAAGACCCCCAGAATTAAACTGAAGGATGAGGTATGGTTCTTAGATGTTATTCCTGTATTCGTTGTGGTGCACACAGGTCTTAAGTCTACTTGCAATGTAAATTATGCAGAATATCAAGGTCTTAGATGGGGGATTGGATATTGTTCCTGTGGAAGATAAAAGTGGGATTCATTTTGGTCTCCATAATCTGAAGAATATGCTGCCAAATATTATAGTGAATGTAATACCCGTTGAACCCCCTTTCTCTCATATATATATATATATATATATATATATGTATATTTTAGTACGATTTTACTTTCATCGACTGCGAGAATTCTTCTGTGGAATTGTTATGATAGGGAATCAAAACAGTTGAGCGAGTTGTTATAGCAGAGGATACAAATAAGAAGAAACAAATGGATGAGGGAAAAAGCTGGAAACTGTTTGTCGAGGGGTAAGTTTCTCGAGCTTCAAGAGAGATTGTCTATTCTTTCTTAAATGCTAGCTTATGAGATAATTCATGTACCCCATTGGGCATGGTTTGTTTTGGTGAACTGCTGAATCACTTCATTAAGCAGTCTTTGTTTCTGTTTCGGGTGAGCCAGTGATGTGAACTGTGTCAGTCTTTCACGTGCTTAAACCAAACTTCTGAACGAAAAAAGCCTGCCTATGAACAAATGCATGGCCAATTTGGAACACTTAATGAATAACTGACTCTGAAACTTCGATGGATAGCAATATCGACAGTATGTGCTCTCTTTTCTGGTTGTCCTAGATTGTGAATCTTTTATTTGATATATGTTTCAGAACAAACCTCCTGTCAGTTATGGGGACTCCGGGAATCAATGGGAGAACTACTACAAGTAACAATATTGTCGAGGTGAGCAAAACACTGGGAATTGAGGCTGCAAGGACGACAATTATTGATGAGATAGGTTCAGTTATGGGAAACCACGGCATGAGTATAGACATTCGTCACATGATGCTTTTGGCTGATGTCATGACTTACCGGGTCAGTTCTCTGTTATTATGATCGTTACTAATAACTTTTTTCCCAAATACAGTCATGTTTACGATAATATGTCACTTCAATTTCTTGACCAGGGGGAGGTTCTTGGGATACAAAGAACCGGGATTCAGAAGATGGACAAAAGTGTGCTGATGCAGGCATCTTTCGAGAGAACTGGAGATCATTTATTTAGTGCAGCCATTAGCGGAAAAGTGGATAACATAGAGGGAGTTACAGAATGTGTGATTATGGGCATACCAATGAAGCTCGGAACTGGAATACTCAAAGTCATCCAAAGGTCAGCTTTCATTCCTCTCTGTTTTTTTTTCCTAAAGATTTTTGCTTATGACAATACTCGAGTTCTCTGATAGACTTATGTGACGTCTCATCTTGTTTCATGAGCCTTTCTTTTATACAGAAAACTATGTAAACGTTCCTTAACCTTAGTATTTATCATTTCACTGTCTTCAGAACCGATGATCTGCCCAAGCTGAAATATGGTGCTGATCCAATCATCTGTTGAAGACAGTTCACGCTGCCGATTATATAGAGGATAAGCAATGGAAGATCATTGCAGATGAAATCAGTTCTGCAAAGGCCGTCGTGTGTAATCTACCAGTTTTGTTCTACATAGACAATAAATATCTTTCAAGACATTTTCTCTTGAATCTCTGTTTCGCATTCAAAGTCACAAATACTAACAGTTTACAAACAAAATAAAAGAAGATTTGACATTTTCAGAGTAAAGTTTTATTCTAGTTTTGGTTAGTCATAGAGTGTTATCTGCAGCTGCGACGAATCCGGCTCTACGACGACCTGTCTTATGAAAGCTCGTCTCCACCACACCTCAAACGCACGTTGAACATTTGGACAATCATCTCCTTTACTCAGAAACCGATCAAACCATTTCATCAGAATCACCTGTTGTTGCCTCAACGACAAGGTCAATATGGTCTGGCTAAGTCCATCCTCCACCAGTTTCCTGTCAAGAGATCTCGAGGATAACCGTCTCATCCATCCAAAATCATCATACAAAGCCTCTAACCATGTGTTCAAAACCGCAAACCTAGTCTCTCGATTCACCAAGATCCTTCCTCTACCAATACCAACACATATCTGCGCAGTGATCTTGCTTATTTCATGTCTATACATCGTTGGTATCTTCGAATGAAGATCCGCTAGCTCCTTCTGATCTGCCCATAGTTTGACAAACTCATCACACATTTTCTTCTCAATCAATATATCTACCATCCACAACATGTTATCAGCTTCTCTGGCGATCTCTCCCATCAGAGCACCACGGTCTTTCCCAGGATCATTCATCTGTGTGGTCACTTCAGATAAGCAAAGGACGAGAGAAGTGAGACATCGATGGCACAAACCGTAGAGTGTATCTTTAGAGACTTCATGGTCAGCTTCTTCTCTAACCAACTTAAAGATCAAAACTTTCATCTCTCGTCGAGCTTTATCATCTTTGGCTTGTAGAACACCAGTGAGGAGCTTCAAGAAGATGTCATCGGTTCTAGTTATCGTTGAGGAGGTCGAAGGTTCAGATGAAACTCTCTGAAGAATCGAAGTGACTGAATCATGAGGAAGATGAAGCTCTTCCAGACAAGATACAACTATCTCTTCTTCATCTTCTGACCAAGGAACAGCTTCCAAATGCTCCAAACATGACGTAACACCTTCATCGAATGATATAGCAGCAGAAACCTACCCAGAAAAGAAGAGATTCACACATTACATCCATCACAAGACGACATTTATCAGGATCAAATTGGATAATACCTTAAGTAAAGCCAAGATTTTGATGACATTTTCACCGATCAATTTCTTCTTGAGATCATCACAATACATCAAAACCACAGTCTCTACATAGATCTCAACATCATCACACTCACTTATCTCCACCATGTGAGAAACTCCTTTCTCTTTTCTAGAATTCATCTTCTCCATGAAAAACCTACTCTTCTCTGATAAAATCTTCCTGTGAACATCCATAGTGACTCTGTAACCGTCTTTACCCACCACAGTAAGCTTAACGTCGCTGGGCCCGAGGCTGTGGCCGTAAACGACGCCGTTCTTGAACTCCGTCAGGATCTGAGCCACTCGCGCGTGAGATTTCCTCCGTGGCTCGCGGTTGTGCTCCTCTGACATCATGTCGAAAAGGGATGGATTGGAGCGACTCGATTCGTTTGTCGGCGGAGGAGGAGGCGGCGGAGACGGCGGAGGAGGAGAGGAGGCAGAGGAGATTTTTACTGGAGAAGTGATTCTTGACGGAGAGAAAGAGAGAGAAGGGTCTGCGATGAACCCATGTTTGATCATCGTTGATACTTCTCTTGACGCCATTGAAGCTCTCAAACTTACTTGAGAAAACAAAGTGGCAAACTTTATGATCGCCGTGAAAAGTTTCAAGAGAACTTCAGCGGGAAAATTAGTAAAGTGTTTAGTGAAATCTCAAAGCTGAGACGAAACAAAACAAGAAACAAAAAAAAATCTTGAGAGTAAGAAGTTAAGAAGAGACAAGAAAATTCTGGAAATTTGTTTTCTTGGGAAAACAACAGAGGAGTAAACAAAGGAGCGGATTTCCCCAGAAGAAGATGAAAATTGGGGAATCAGAATCCAAGAAAATGAGAGGACTTTGGATCTGAGGATACAAAAATACAAATTGCAATGGTGGCGAGTGAGAGCAAAAAAAATGATTAAAAGACCTGAAGAAAAAGTTACTTGTTTTATGTCTCTTTTACAGATAGATGGATCATTGCCTCCATGTGCCTCCCCTCCTTTATCTCACAAATACATTCACATTCACATACATAAGATATACATTTGAGTTTTAAGAAAAATATGTACATTTGAATATTCATATAGTAGTTGATTTCGAGAAACCCAAAATTTTGCGGTTTAAAATTGGCATTATTGTGGTTGAAAACTTTTGCGGTTGGATTTATTTAGTTTTTTTAGCAGTGCTTTGGTATTGGACGGTTCTTTTGTTGACATGTCCGAAAATAATTATTGGTCGTTCCGGTTTAATAGTCATTGAGGGATCAGCCCGGTCTAACACTATCTAACCAGGGGACAAACGGACTTAAAAGACGGGGGGACGAAAGTTTTAAGATTCTCTGTTCACTCACATATTAGAAGAATGCGTTTGATGAAAAACATATACTACGATCACTTTGGATTTTATCTCTTGGATCTTGTCAATCAACTAAAAACTTTGTCGTTTGTCTGCGTAAGGTTGTGTAATAAAAATGTTACATACATTTATTTAATATCAGTCTCAAACACCGACTACATAATTTCGATCTTCGATATTTATTTCTAAAAGTTTATGAAATGACATAGCAAAAGAAGAAATGTGAAGGCAATAGTGGCCCAAAGCATTAACTTCTACCCTAACAAGACTAACAGATAACAAGATTCTCTTCAACACTGAATAATTTATTTCTCCAACTGAAAAACTTTGGTTACCTCTCCCTCATGGCAAATGTAACGTTACATGTTGTAATCATGAATATGAGACACCAATACATGTGCTCGATACAAGGAGAAAATCTAGTATACGTTCATTAACTTTCTTTTCATTTATTTCAGATGTAATATATTGATATATTCAGTATTAAAAATACTCTACTTTCTTTTTGCATCAAGATATAGTTTCATTAGACAAGCTCGGTAGAACGGTTAGTTTCTGGAGCCAACCATACCTGAAGATTGTGAGTTACAAATGTAATATATTTTCAAACCAAATGTAAAATTTGCAGAGTTTTTGGACTAAAGTTACCACTTCAACTTGAACAATTGCATGAATAAAATCAACTTCAACTTGTATTTCCTAAAAATATGATTATCAAACACAGAGTCCTCAAATTTTAGAGATCCTATTCAAAATGAATATATAAAAATTATAGTTTTGTAATATAAAACTATATAAAATCATTATAGAATAAGAAACCAATATTAAAAACAAAAACTATGTCTTTAAAAAATATAATAATATTGAAGTATTGTATTTTTAGGTGCTTTTAATCATGATTTCATTTCATTTTAGTTTTAGGATGTGCATTTAAACATTATTGCATTTTTTTTTTTTTTTTTTGTTATAGGTGGTGAATGATCATGATGGAGCATTAAGATGATAATGGAGCAAGTAAGGACCGAAAAGCACGTAAAATCAAGTGAAAAAATAGCTAAGGATTACGAGAAACCTCACAGCAGCTTCGCACAACGGCCTACTGAAGCCGCTATGAAGAAATACGAAAAGCCGGGAGCTCCAACGGCATCCACAGCGGCCTCCAGAAGTCGTTGTAGATCAAGAGGTCCCATAGCGACTTTCCAATTCCGCTTTGAGATTTAACCTTGAAAGAGTGAGTCATATGAAGAGCTTACGTTCATATTTAGCTTTGTATATTCAAACAAAAGTTATAGGAAATTGAGTTATCTTTATAATGGAGATGGTTTGAAGTCATTTGGAGTTATATCCAAAGAGTTATGACTGATTTACTGGACATATATCAACCCTTCCGCGAAGAGGAGGCATCCGAGAAAAGCCGTAAGCCCCAGAGACATGTGCAGCGGCCACAACATCCCACTGTGTGAAAAACACCCACACCAAGGTCATGATGCCGCTGTGAGACCTACTTTTGCACATATGTTACTTTCCCTTTTTCTTTTGGCTTGTAGACCCTCCCATGTTCTGAGGTCAACCAAGCCACTTTATTTTCCTTTTTTTAAAGCCTCTTTGTGTATGAGGAGAGGCATGATTTACTCCTTGATCTATTTATGGATCTAGATCACAACTTTATTTTCTTTCATCTTGTTTTGAAGTTTGGTTTAATTTTCTTGTGTTGTTCTTGTTGATTCATCTATTTCTTTCATCTTATATCATCTAAACTATGTCCTTTTGTGTTTCTATGAATATTTGTGAGTAGTTCACTATAAGTTTCTGGGTTTGAGTGAGGTGAGAGTGATCTAGCAATGGTTTAGGTTTTTTATCTTCAAAATTGTGTTGATATATGTCCAGTAAATCGGTCATAACTCTTTGGGTATAGCTCCTAATGACTTCAAACCATCTCCATTAGAAAGATAACTTAATTTCCTATAACTTTGGTTTGAATATACAAAGCTAAATATGAACGTAAGCCCCAGAGACCTGTGCAGCGGCCACAACATTCCGCTGTGTGAAAAACACCCACAGCGAGGTCCTGATGCCGCTGTGAGACCTACTTTTGCACATATGTTACTTTTCATTTTCTTTTTGCTTGTAGACCCTCCTATGTTCTGAGGTCGACCAAACCACTTTATTTTCCTTTATTTAAGGCCTCTCTGTGTATGAGGAGAAGCATGATCTACTCCTTGATCCATTTATAGATCTAGATCACAACTTTATTTTCTTTCATCTTGTTTTAAAGTTTGGTTTGATTTTCTTATGTTGTTCTTGTTGATTCATCTATTTCTTTCATCTTATATCATCTAAACTATGTCTTTTTATGTTTCTATGAATATTAGGGAGTAGTTCACTATAAGTTTCTGGGTTTGAGTGAGGTGAGAGTGATCTAGTAATGGTTTAGGTTTTTTAAAACTTGAAAATATTGATTTCTTACTTGTTAGAAACTTTTAATGCTAGGATTGAAGTAGCTAATCAATTCTTTGATCTTAAATGTTGCTATCACTGAGAAGTGTAGATTAATGGTTGAAACTCTATCAAGTATTTTGCATACTTAAGAAATGAGAGTTGATGTTTAAGGTGCTTAGTGGTATTAAGAAGATGATCTTCATGCATACTTACCTTGAAATTGCCAACAAGAGTTGATGTTAATGCTTGATAAATATAGGGTTACTATTATGAGAGTGGAGTAACTTCATATGATTGTTCTTAGCCTGAGAATCATTTTTGTGTTATTTGTCATTCCTAAATTAGTATTCGATCACCCGAGTTGATATTCTCAACCCAAGAACTAGTTGTTTTATTTTTTGCTCAAAACTCATCACAACTCTGTTTTTAGATCCTTAATATCTTGTTTAGTGAATGGTTTGTTCTGTTTTTATTTCAATTTTTTTATCTATATCATTTGCATATTAGTTTCTTTGCTTACATTTCACTTAGGTTGTTAGTATAAAACCAAATCTCTTGTATTTGCTTAAACTAAGAAACTTTGTGCATTCTTAGTGTTATAGATCACTAACTCCTTGTGAATTTGATCATGAAGTGTTACATCGATTTACCATTCGATTATGGTAGTGTGCACATTAGGTTTTAATTAGTGTGTAAACGCAAACATCAAATATCTGTAAAATAACCATCCAATATTTTATTATCATTTGTAAGCTAAACTTTCATTTTTGTTGGTTTATGTCATTTCTTGTTTACTATACAATTAACCATTTATATATAAAAACTAAATATATATTTAAATATCTTTTAAAGGAAATAGAAGCCCTATAAAATTGGGGTTATATTCAAATGTTTCACCTTTATATACCCAAATGTGGTTCTGTCTCATGAAAGATTGTGATCCTTACCAGTTATGTATATTTTAATTTTAGATTTAAATATAATCCATCAGATAAAATAAAATCGAAATGCGGCCTGACCGAACATTAAATTCAAATCAAAAATATGCACGGATAAAGAAGTCTAAACTGTCTACGAAAGGTAAACTTTGTATTACTTGATCATAATCTAAATCAAATTTATTCTTTTTTTTTTAAAAAAAAATCGGAATTTGGATCAAACAAATTACAGTTAATATTTTGTAGTGCATTTAATTAATATACTTTTAAAATAAAATATTTTTGTAAATTATTAATTGTGCATTTTATAAGCATATTTGATTTTAGGCTTTGAACCCGAGGAGCTGCGCATCTCTGAGATGTTTTGCTTTTTCCGACGTTCTCCTGGCGATGCCCCACCTCTCTAGTCTTGATCGGCGCTGTCCTCTCTCCCTGCACTTTCTCAGTGGCGAGTCTTCATGTCAGGCTTCCTTTGACGACGCGTCTTTGAATTTAAGTTGATGGTTGTCCTCCCGCTTCCTCCCTCCGCGTCGACAACTATGGCACCCCTGCTCTTTCTGATGGAACTTCGAGCCAATTCTACCAGATTCAGAATCCTCGCGAGTTCCAGATAGCTTAGGATCTAGGGTCTAGTTAATTGAATCATGGATCAGGTCTTGCGTTTACCTTGTTCTGGCAGCGGAATAGGGTCAGGTAAACGAGATCTCTTGAGCGCCTCAGATGCTGCGCCTCTACTGATAGTCCACACGCACACAAGCTGGAATCTGCCGGGATGCTAGTACCGGGGCTCAGATCTCCTGGGAACTCAGTTTCTAGAGGTTTCTGTGTTTTCTCTCTGAGAAAAATACTCACTGGACGGCGCGCTCGTATGAATCACGTCGAGTCTATAAACATGTTTATATATTGACCTCGAGGTGAACCGAAACTTCAGTTTCTGTTTCGCCCTTGTGTCGACCGACACACTTAGTGGTGTCGATCGACACACGTCCTATATCGACCGATGCACCCAATGGTGTCGATCGATACACCTCTTTGAAACTTATATTCGATGTGTATCCAATACACATCGACCAGACCATATGCCAATGATCAATCCCATACGAAGTATGTCCAACTTGCTTAGGTGTGTGACCCTGTAGGTTCACACGATACCAGAAATGAGTTACAACTCATTTGTCATAAGCGGTTTCTAGCAAAACATTATGACTACCTAGTATCACATGAATTGTCCGATCTCGACAATACAATTATCTCTAGAGTGAGTACAATGTGATTTCAGGACATGATCCCAACAATCTCCCACTTGTACTGGAATCACCTATTCCTATAATCCCTTCGCCTCTATATCTCGATACGGCATAAGGCAAGAGACTGTGTCATCCTTATTATAGCCAACATCATGTTCATCAAACTCCTGATCTATACTGATAAAACAAACGACTGACAATCACCTCGTTTGAGCACGGCCATGCATTTTCTCAGTATCAAATCTTCGATGGGCCCTGAGATATTTATCTCCCGTTATACAGGAGGGACAAATCCCATCTTGTTCCATCCCTGTTTCTACACATACTTCATGATACGCCTAAGCAATGCCGTTATAGCCGCCAGTTACGGAACGACGTTTGACAAGGTCAAAACGCACCAATTCATATGCTAGAAAGCATGATGAACTCAGGTCTAAGGACTATACTCTATAGTCGTAATGAGAACCTCCCATGACACTGATATAACTATCCTGTGGAGTTCTCATTAGGCGGGTCATGTCCGATCATATGTTCACCAGCATATATCTATGTGACTGACTGTGATAATCATATTATTTACTCCATGAAACTTAGTCCAACAGTCACCTCACATACTAGTCTCGCGCGGTTATTGGTGCCCCACTTCAACAACCTCGACTAGGGACAATCATAATTTATGTCATCTTCTACTTATAGGGTTTCATGATCAAGTCCTCAACTTGATGACCTATATGATGACCATAAAATACTTTGGGACCATTACTTAATTATCCAATAATTAAATAATACTGTTGTCAGTTTAACTTACATGAACACTACCATGGCATGTCTATGTAAAGATTATAACATAACTAAAGTTGCTCCCACTAGAATCAAGATCATCTCTTGAGATATCTTATACCTACAGCAACAGAATAAATCTGGTGCTTAGGTTGTGGGAGAGACTGCGGTGTTATTGCTTGAAACTATTTCAACAAACCACACCGCTATTTAGATAAAAGCACTGTTCTACGGTCCACTGCTTGGAGCCTTTCCATCAGCTAGCACCGCTATACAGACAAAAGGACACAACCAGGTGGGAACCGGTATTCGTCTTTGTCTGTTTGACTACTTTTAACTGGTTCGTCACTTCTTCAGTTCACCACGAAACTATCCTTAGAGTTTCTCAAACATTTGGGATATTTCTGGCAACTGTTCAGTGATATTGGTATCTACTCGTCATGCTCTATGCGTAAGCTGCATCTATACGAGCGCAAGATATGGCATTCATGATGGATTCTATCGCAGCAGCATTAGCAATCACACTCATTGATACTAGCTCAGCCAGTGTTCAAAAACATTTCATCTTGCTAAGATTATTGCCATAAAACCTTTGGTATGAAGCCATTCTTGGAATCTAGCACATTAGAACTGTCCAATACCTTATCAACATAAGGATTTTGACACAATCCAATCAGCCTTTCTGATCCATTCCAATGGATCCTTATTCCAAGAACTTTTACGGTCTTCTCCCATGTCCATCGTTAAACTTGACTTCCGACCCAAGTCTTGACAAGACTTTAGCGTTGGAACGTCGTTTATGAGATTAAGTATGTTACCTACATACAGTGTGAGAATTGCAATTACGCTCCCACTAGTCTTCTTGTAAACGCATGGTTTCTTTTCTTTCTGATCAAGTCAAAACTTTTGACTACATTATCAGAATGTTGATTCCAACTCCAAGATGTTTGCTTCAATCCATAAATGGATCGGTGAAGCTAACATGCATACCCAACCAATTTTCGGAGTTGGGGCTCACCATCGCTTCTTTGAATTTCGCATGTTCGTCACTTTTTCAATGATCAACAGATCACGACAATCGGCTACGAGAAATCACTCTCGAGTTAGTGACGGATCCTTTCGGATCTGCGAATTTCAGGCTCCACAGGTGTAGATCCTACAGCACTTTGTAGATCTCACCGCTCCTCTCCCTTAACAGGTTGAGCAGCCTCCTGTGTTTATCGAATTTCTTCGATGTGTACTTTTACTCCCACTGTTCTTTTGGAAAGTATGACAACCAGCGAGGTAGAATTTATCAGATTTGGGTTCAAGTTTGTTTGTTGACTACTGTCTTACACAAACCTTGCAATCCCAATTAATCAGAAAAACAAATTTGGAAATCACCCAGTCCACATCCAATGTGGTGTTTTTCACTGATTCTGATAGAAACTTATTTAGCGTAAACATAGACATTTCAGAACGTATTCTTAAATGATCATGGAAGATTCCTGTGACTCATCATTAATCGGAGCATATCTAATAAGATCCGATTCATTCTGTTAGATGATCACCCTATTCTTGACTCAAGTATTTTCCTCCGCGATTCAATCGAGGATCTCAATACTTCTGTCAAATCGGTTCTACACTTCATTTTGGAACTCCTCAAGGTACTCCTGCTCGTGTCTCACCAAATGAACACAGCCATACTTATTGATGCCATCAATAAGGTAATAAAGTACATAAGATTTCCTTTGGCACTAATGCTCGTTCGGCCGCATACATCAGTATGTGTAAAGCCCAATAAGCCTTTGACCCGTTTCTTTTAGCTCTGCTAAAAGGGCCATAGTCATTTGGTCCAGTGAACAGAATTCATATCTCAAAATGATTAATAATCGAATGAGTCCAAAACTATGGAACTTCTGAATCCGCTTCACTCTGTATGGTCAAACGACTATGCCAAGGAAAAGTCGAGTTCAAGTCATCAGACTTAAACTTTTAGTATTTGTGTTATATTCTAACTTTCGCTGATTTAAGATATAAAACTCATTGCAAACGGGGTGCTACCATATAATATTTCATTAAGATCTAAAGAACAAAACTTGTCTTTTATCAAAATGAAAAACATCCAAATTCTTACAAGAAAATGAAAGGCATCTCTGCCCAAGGCAGATACATAGTAGCAATTACTTAATTTCTAAAACCAAGTATGAAAGGCTCCTACAAGTGGAGAATCTCTACGGCTCATGCAACAACCATTGCTTCATACCAGACACGCAGTTCCACTTGTCCTTTCTTCAACGTTCTACTGTCGCTTAGGTCCTGCATATTTCAAAAAATATCAGTACCACAACTAGTATCCAATACTTACGTAGAACTTGAAGTAATAACACAATACCTGAAGAAGAAGTACCATACATCTCCTTCATTTCTTGTGAATCTTCCAAGAACTTAATGAAATCTCTCTTCCAATGCCCTGACTCATCGCAGTAGAAGCATTTTCTAACACCAGATGGGCCTGACTTGGGCTAATAAGATGACATAGGCTTATCCTGATTCCAAATCTGGACGGCCCTGCCTCTACCCTTGCCAACACAAGATTTCTCAAATATTTTACCCTTTATGATGTCTTGCTCTGCTGTTTTGAGCATGCCATGCAGCTCAGTCAACGTCTTCGTCAAACCTTTCTTGATATAGTTCTTAACGAACTTGTCATAGCTTGACGGCAGTGACTGCAGAATGATGTCAGTGGTCAACTCTAAGCTGACAGGACATTCCAGTTTCCCCAGGTTATCAATGTAACCCATCAGTTTAATGACATGAGGACTTACTGGAGCATCCTCTGGTAGTTTGCACCCAGTGAGAGACTTCACCATCTGGAATCTCTCAACTCGTGCCAGATCCTGAAACTTCAGTTTCAGGCTGGTGATCATCTCTATTGGCGACTCCATGTTCTCATACTGACTCTTCAAGTCTGAGTTCATGGTAGCCAACATCAGATCACGCACATCTACCACATCAATATAATGCTTATTCCAAGTATTATATGCTGCATGCGAGCGATTGGTCCCAAGCCTTTCTGGAAGAGCCTTTTCAAGGAAAGAGTCCTTGCTCTCCTGCTTGAGAATGAATCTCAGATTCCGATACCAATCCAGGAAGTTGGATCCATTTAACATGTCCTTCTCAAGGACGGATCGCAACGAGAAAGTAGTCATAGACATAAGCTTAAATCCAAGAAAAACAAAGATTTAGTTATGTATATGATGAGAAATCTTATCTAATAAGAAAACTCGCATTATATTCAAACAATGTTTCCTCTATGAATATAATGATACAAGATCCATACTTCACCAAAATCTGAGTGGGCGACTCGCCATTACCCAAACTTTAGTTATCTAGGTAAGCAAATCATTGCTAATTGTACCAAGTACAACTCTTGGTTGTGGATGAGACAAACTATGTCTAATCCACTCTGATGTCTCTGGGCCCAGAACTTCCGATAGCCCAGTCAAGTAAACCAATCTCTTTAGTCTTGTGATCGTTGACAGTTGCACTGCAAGTCTGTCAAAGACCACCTACCTTACTCATGTTGCAGTGGATACCAAGGACTCCAAGACTATCCAACAAACGACACGAGTCTTGGCAGTAGACAAGATTTGGGCAAGACATCAAGGTTACTTGATATTCAGTTGAGGAAACTAAACTCTGAAAGGTTAGCATATCAATCGCTTAGGTCATGTAATTGTTGATGTTAATGCACTGCAAGTCCATCAACATTATTACCTGCCTTACTCATGTAATTGTGGACACCAAGCTCTTGGCTAGACATCACACAACGAAATGAGTCTTGACAGTTGACCATATTGAAGCTAAGCCTTTTTCAAGGTTTTGGTCGAGTTTGATTTCTACAAATTCAAGGTTCAATAACCAGAATTCTGAGCACTGTATCGATCGACGCAGACTATGTCTGTCGATCGACACCACCAAACAAAACCGGACTTCAATAACCGGTTAATCCAATTAACCCGGTTCATCGAACCGGTCATGTCGATCGACACAACCCGTGTGTGACGGTCGACATAGACTCTAACCGAGGACAACTTTGATAACCGGTTCAATCCAATTGAACCGATTTATTAGATCAAACTGATCTTAACCATTCAAATCGGTTTATTTTAATTGTGATAATTGGTTCAATCCAATTGAATCAATTCATCCAATTTAAACTGTTTTAACCAGTTTCAACTAATTGCGATAACCGGTCCAATTCTATTGAACCGTATTATCCAATCAAACTGATTCAAAACATCGGTTTATGCTAATTGAGATAATCAGTTCAATCCAATTGAACCAATTCATCCAATTTAAACCGATCTATTCGGACTTAACCAAGCATGATAACCGGTCCAATCCAATTGAACCAATTAACCATTCGCTAGGTATGTGTCGACCGACACTAACCTGTGTCGATCGACACTGGACCGAATCTGTTCTGTGTCGACCGACACTCAACCTGTGTCGATCGACACAGCAGGCTTTCGGTTTTTCTTCGCGAAAAACCCTAGCCTCCGATTCTGTCGAATTCACAACTTTGTGTCGACCGACACACCCAGTGTGTCGATCGACACTGTGCGAAAACACAGACTCGTTTTTGATCGAAAGCGATCTAACCTGTTCTAACCAAACAACCTAGTTTGTGAATCTAAATCATCAAATTCGATTAAACAGGTTTGATTCAATGATAAAACCCTAAGGCTCTGATACCACTGATGGAACTTCGAGCCAATTCTACCAGATTCAGAATCCTCGCGAGTTCCAGATAGCCTAGGATCTAGGGTCTAGTTAATTGAATCATGGATCAGGTCTTGCGTTTACCTTGTTCTGGCAGCGGAATAGGGTCAGGTAAACGAGATCTCTTGAGCGCCTCAGATGTTGCGCCTCTACTGATAGTCCACACGCACACAAGCTGGAATCTACCGGGATGCTAGTACCGGGGCTCAGATCTCCTGGGAACTCAGTTTCTAGATGTTTCTGTGTTTTCTCTCTGAGAAAAATACTCACTGGACGGCGCGCTCGTATGAATCACGTCGAGTCTATAAACATGTTTATATATTGACCTCGAGGTGAACCGCCCTTGTGTCGACCGACACACTTAGTGGTGTCGATCGACACACGTCCTATATCGACCGATGCACCCAATGGTGTCGATCGATACACCTCTTTGAAACTTATATTCGATGTGTATCCAATACACATCGACCAGACCATATGCCAATGATCAATCCCATACGAAGTATGTCCAACTTGCTTAGGTGTGTGACCCTGTAGGTTCACACGATACCTGAAATGAGTTACAACTCATTTGTCATAAGCGGTTTCTAGCAAAACATTATGACTACCTAGTATCACATGAATTGTCCGATCTCGACAATACAATTATCTCTAGAGTGAGTACAATGTGATTTCAGGACATGATCGCAACACTTTCCCCTCTCTCGGCGATGATGGAAGTCCACCTCCCCAACGCCTCCGACCCACCTTCGTACTCTTAAGCCGCCGTAATTTGTTTTTCCTTCAAACTTCAGCCACCGTATATGTGTTCTCGGAGCCTTTCATCAATTGTTGCTCTACCATTGTCTGGTTTCTCCATTCCGGGGCTTTTCTCTCTTTCCTGTAGGTCCCCTGCTTCTATTTTCGGCGGTGTGACTTACTTGTGTATTTGTGCGGGCGCCATTTCCACACTTCCTCTCGAGTCTCTTCACCTGAACATCCACACCTCGTCCTGGCTCGTACTCTCAATCTCGAGAGGTATGATTTCTATGGTCCTTGTGACTCTTTGGGTCATCTTAAATTGTGATGGAATTGACCTTGGTATATGAATCTTTTTCTCCAATTTAAATGGTAAATCTTTTCGGTTACCTCAGTATAAGACTTGTTGGCTGTTTTGAACATTTATCTTATCTGTTTTGAGAGAGTTGGGTCAATATTCTCCATGTTATTACCTTGTTTTGTGGCTTATTTATCTTAGTATAAAGTCTTTTTATCTTTTTATAAGGATGTTATCTAATCTCACGAAATTTCTTTACTTCTTTATGAAAATGTTACTCAACCTTTATATAAGGTTTTTTTTTATCATTTTATAAGGATGTTATTCAACCTCTGTTTTTTATATCTGTGAATTCTTTACACTACAAAATTAAGTTTATGAAGATGTTACTCAACCTTTATTTATCATAAACATCTTATTATGAAGATGTTACTCAACCTTTATTTAAGTTTTTTTTTATATTTTTATAAAGATGTTATCCAACCTCTGTTTTTAATATCTGTGAATTCTTTACACTACAAAATTAAGAAATTATCACATTAAAGCCTATCTTGCTTCTATAAGCTTCTATAAAAGTTTCCTTTTAACAAAAAAATATTAAAATAATAAGCATCTTTGATTGTTAAGAAGCTTATGGAAAATGCACCATAAAACAGCTCCCACAGTTATAATATTTGAAACTAATAATTGAAGGCCCAAATCATGTTATGGGCCTAAATATTAGGCTTAGTAGGAAACCCAGTATTTTCCCGCGTCGGATAATTCCACGTTGAAGACGCCATCACCGTCCCTGTAAATCCCTCTGCTTCTTCCTCCATTCCTATAATCTCTATAGAATATACAACCTCCGGCCGAATCTCCCTCCGGAATATGAACGGAGAAAGAACAATCGTCTCCTATAAACAGAGCCATATCTCCTAATTCTCTCGCCTCTTCCCATCTCTTCTCTCCTCTCTTCAGCTTATAGACTCTAAACTCCACCGCAGATTTCGAGAACTCCGATTTGCACCACACGTGTTTCACGTACTTATCCACAAGAAATACTTCTCCGCCGGAATATTCCACCAGATGCTTCTTGTGACCGCCTCCTCCAGCTAAACCTTCAGCCAAATCCGAAACCTTGAAATCCACATCGTAGATTACGGCTTTGCCTTTATCGTCTACGACAATGCAATTCTCTCCGTACGCCAATATGTCCTCGTAAATCACATTCCATGAATTATCCAAAATTTTCCATCTTTCATCGTTTCCACTTTTCAAAAACCCTAATTTCCCACCACTGTGAATCGCCATTACGGCAGAGTGTTCCCCTGAAGACAGAATCACCACTTTGTCTGAATTCAGTGACCAGAAAGAAGACATATCACCACCACCATTGTTTGCGTACTCAACACGGTAAGCTCTACGAATTAATCTCACATGAGATTCCTGCAAATGGATTTTTCCCGGGAAATTTTCTGGTAGGAAAATCCAAGACTCGCATTTTCCCTGGAGATATCTCCTGAAGCTTTACCAACCAGCTTGTTGGATACAAAGTCGTATGTGGAGCTTGGATTTTGTAAACACTGCTCTGTTTCAGAATGAAGGAACCAGAGGATGAAGAAGATGACCAGAAAGGGAGGAGAGTAGGAAACTTAGACAAAGGATCATTGTTGTTGTTGGAGAGAGGAAGATAGAGACGCCATGTAGCACATACAGAGCGGAGACAGAGGAGATCAACGGTGTCTGATGGGTCGTCGTTAACGCGATTGGAGATTAACTCAAGAATATCTAAAGGAAGATCGGACCATAGAGGAGGAAGAAGGGGAAGAGAAGACTACATGGAAGAAGAGTAAGGACTTGTTCTGTTTCTTGGTGTTAGGAATTTGGATGTGACTATTTAATGGCGATACAATGTTGACATCATTTCTCATTTTTTGAAAATAATTCATAAATGTCTATACTTGTGGTTGGCTTTCTGGTTTCGAAACATAAAAATATGTTGATGATGTCTATTTATGTGCAATTATTGTCTCTTTGTGGTTTAAACATATATTATTAGTAAACCATGCTTTTTCTTGCAAGGATATATAATAGTGAATTGTTTTATTTTCTGGTTTAAAAATGAAATGCTTAGAATTAGGGCTGGGATTATTATCCGGGATCCGGATCCGATCCGGTATCCGCTCCGAAAAAGCGGATATCCGGGGTGTCGGATCCGGATCCGGATAATAAAATCACGGATCCGTCGGAACCGGATCCGGATCCGGATAATAGAAAATTTGAGAACCAGATATCCGATATCCGTTTATATTATATTAAAATATGTTTTTTAGTATATTTGTTATAGTAAACATCTTAAATTTATTTGTATTAACCATAAATTATGGAAACGTGGAATCATATATGTCCATAATGGTATTTTTTTTTAATTGAAAATGTGGTACTTATGAAGTATAACAGGCTTCGTTTATTTTAAACCCAATTAATACAGAAGTTGAATTGTTTGTATTGCTGTTCTTTGAACTGATTGTATGACTTTTCTTTTTTTTTTTCAATCGTAATGCAAAAGATGGACATGGACTTGAAGATACAACCTCTTTTGCTTTTTTATCTTCTGTTACTTGATCTTTTGTTAGTTAAACTAATTCTTTTTATCTCTTTCACAATGATTTTTTGCTATTATATAATCACGTATGATCTTTTGCTATTATATTTTTGAGTGAAAAAATGTAAACTCTAAAAAATTTAGTTAAATTCCAGATCGGATCCGGATATCCATGGATATCCGCGGATATCCGGTATTATTACGGATATCCAAAAACCGGATATCCGGAATAAGCGGATCCAAATCCGGATATTCATATTGCATATCCGGTAGAACCGGATCCAGATCTGGATATCTCAAAAAAGCCGGATATCCGGATCCGTCCCGGACCTACTTAGAAGATAACTTCCTTTTATAGTTTTATGTATATAATAATAACGTACCATTGACCAAAATGGTTTTAAAATAGTATAGTAATAGCAATTTGATGATTTATACTTCCGAGTTTTGAGTGCAGCGGTACACAATGATTTCAAGATGCTCAGTCATTTGATAGTAACCATTTTTTTTTGTCAACTTTGATATTATCCAATTTTATTTTCTTTTTACAGAATGAGACGACAAGCATGTCTGTTATAGTGGTCAATAGGCTGGTAAGCAACACGATTTCAGGTGATTTTATTACTATGTACGACCTTTGTTCGGAAACTCGCTAGGCGCCGTACGTGTGGTTAGCCTGGGCCTAGCGAATTGACAGAAAATCGGGGATTAATCGGAATTTATACGGGGCAGAATTTTTGTATTTTTATACATTTGATATGTATATATATTAAATTGTTAAATTAAATCATCAGATATTCCGTAGTGTAGCGGTTGAGTACTTGACGTTTGTTCAACATGTCTTGGGTTCGAGGCTCTCACTGTATTTTTTCGTTAATTTTAACGAAAAGCAATTAATGAAGGGCAAAAAAGTAATCTCTCAGTCATCTTCTTCCTCTTACCTCCGCGAGAAAAAACCCTAACAATGGCGGCAGCTTTTTTCCCTCCGTTTTCCATCGTTTTCTATTGTTTTATCTTAGTATTAATACCCATAATTGATAGATCTACCTAGAAACACTCGATTTTGAAGTTTATAAGAACGAAATTTGAGATTTTTTCAGAATGGCCGAGTTTCTACCCGAACAGCTTTAAATCGCGGCGGCCTGAGGCCGATTTGCGATTTTCCGGCGAGTTCTCGGCTCAAGGCGCCGCGTTTTAGAACAGGTGTACGACTAATTCCTTCAACTCAAATGATAAAATTTTGCTATTGTTATTATAAGGTACTTAAATCTCAAAGTACAGTAAAAAAGGGCCTTTTTTTAGTTAGCAAAGATACACTATCGCGGTTTAGTTTTTCTTTATATCGAGAGAATGAAAAGATTTCGTTAGAGTTTCTATTGTCTATTATATCGGGTTATAAGACAGTATATAAAAAGATCCAAGGGTTTGTAAATATTAACACACGAAATATATAAACCCAAGACAAAAAAAGTATTTGCCTCAATATTATTTCTCTCTAAGTATTTCACAAGACGTTCTTTCTTATTGGGTTCACTCGAATTTTTACACCACAACTATATTTTTCTTTATTAATTACACCGGTTCAAACTTAATTTTGGAGTTAGTTGCTACTAAAAATTAGATTAGAGTAAGTAACTCAAGATTCTCTTTTTATGTAGGCTGGTCTATGACTACAAAATGATGATGATAATGATACAAAAATTAATAATTCTCCATGATCAAAATATGGTATATTATATAATCACATAATAAAATAATAATACATCAATATAACACCAAGTCACTACGTAAAAAATGTTGACGCCAACTAATTATCTAATAGCTATTTCAAACATTGTTGACGCCATTCACTTATCAATTAACAAATTTTATAAATTGCATCAGATCACATTTTTACATAAATATATTTTAGTTTTATAGTTTAAAATTATTTATTCAAGACGTTGCATAGATGCAAGTTTATTTAGAGAAAGGAGATTATATACTTTTCAACTTAAAAACTAATAAAGTTGCCGATTTTTAAAAGAGATTAAAAAAAAAAGGCTTTTGAGAGGCGATTTGTCAAAACTCTTTTCTCTCTCGCCGCCGTTCACTCTTTCGCCCCGATCTCTTTCTCCGGCGTGCGGTGCTTCTCACCGCCGCCGTGAGAGGGTCCCTCTCTCTCCCCTCTTCCTTCATATACTCTTTATCGGCTGGTTTTCTCTTGTAGGGCTCGTGGATCTGGATTTTTCGATTTGGTGGTAGGGTTTGTTACCGTTCGTTCTCGTCGGTGCGCGGCGTGGTCTAGACTGGGATCTCCAGAGTTCATGAGGTCTGTCTCACTATCTGGTTCTTGTCTCGTTCGAGGACGGCGAGGTTTTTTTTCCGGTATGTGCTCTCTCTCCTTTGGTTTTGGTGACTCCCGATCGAGTTGCATCTCTTCGCCGGGATGTGGTGTGACTCTGTAGCAGTGCTGTTCTGAGTGTGGTGGAGCTCGGATTTTTGCTCTTATTGGTTTCAATCTTGAGGACGGATTGAACCGCAATTGAGTCTCTTGCTCCGAGTATCTTCTCTGTTCGTTGCGGCGGTTGTTGGAATTGTGTCCAGTAATCTCGGTACTGTCTCTAGAAAGTAAGAGTATGTCAATGATCAGACATAAGTCATATAATACTGGGGGTCATGATGGCTTGCTAGAGTCCGCTCATGATCTATAAGTCTTGGACTTATTACCTCTATTATATGATCCCATATGGGTCACACGCCTAAGCTAACAGGAAAATGTGTAGGAATGGCTTAGCAGAAGTACGGTAAAAGTGCCAGGCATTTACTGTACTTAGAGAGAATAAAAGGTTTTAGCCACTGTGTGTCGATCGATACACATGATGTGTCGATCGACACAGTGCGCGAATGGCCAAATGGCCCAAGAGGAACCGGACGAGTTTTATAAATAAAACTCGAGTCTGTTTTCTTCTAAAACCCTAACCGAGCCGCCAACTCTCTCTCTACTGCGACGCCTCCTCAGCTTGGTCTAGCAGCCGTTTTCTGTGATCGCGTGTGTGAGCCTTTGGAGGATTCATCTCTCGGTGTTTCTCTGATCTCTGACCTGTTCTATCTCCTTCCGCTGCAATTAACAGGTAAAAGGTGAGATCTAATCATTGTTTCTAATCAAGAAGAACCTAGATCTGCATGTTTAGGTTGATATGAATCTAAGAATTGAATCAGGATCAACTAAACAATCCATCAGTGGTATCAGAGCTATTGGTTCTGGTTTTTCTTGTTTAGATTCAAGTTTAGGATTGTTTTCTTGTTTAAGAAGTGTTTTGAATCAACTACTGATAAGAGAAATCACTTAAGCAACAAGGAATTGAAACCTAAACACACTTGAAATCGCAAATCCAAGCTATATTGATTTGGAATGCGATTTTCATAAAGTAGTATCGGCTGTGATCGCATGGATCGATCGATACGATCGCATGGATCGGTCGATACAACCGCGAGAGATCGACTGCAAATCGCATGGATCGATCGATCGCATGGATTTCGCATATCTCGGCCAAGCCTGCTCAACGCGTGAACGCATCGATCGATGCTGAGAGCATCGACCGATGCGATTGATGAATCGATCGATGCGATTGAAGAATCGATCGATGCGGTTGGTTCATCGATCGATACGGTTGGGTTTAAGGCTCGGTTTAAGAATTTTGATTAAAATTATTCGTCCTGGTTTAATAAACAGATTTAATAATTTTATTAAGTCTGGTTAAACCGGGATAAGAAATCCAAAGTCGAAAAATTGGATTTTGTGCCTAAACCAGGATTTTCTAATTTGATTTGGTTGGACCAAATAAATTGAGAAAATCCGGTTTAGTAAATAACCGGTTGACAATTGTGGTCATCGTAGTAATTAAAATTTGGTTAGACCAATTTTAATGAACCAGACCGGTTATGTCATTTAATTGGACAATTGGGTCATGTCTTGGACATGGACCAATTCTTGGGCCTCGGGCCAAGAAGTTAAAACAATTGGGCCAATTATTTGAGTCTTTCTTCAGATTAATTTAGAATTTATTTTATAAAATTATAAAGTCGATTTTAAATTAAAGTTTCCGAAATTTTGAAATTAGAAAGTTTCTTATATTAGAAGTTTCTAGATTTGCGGGTTTTGGATTTTAAAGAAATTTCTAAAGTTAGAAAGTTTCCGTTTTTAGAAAGTTTCCAATTTTAGAAAGTTTCCAAAAATAGTAGGTTTCCAAAAATGGAAAGTTTCCCGAAATAGTAATCTTCTATTTTGGGAATGAATTTTTTAAATAAACCTACGAACCTCAAATAATATCAAGCGTTGGATGTCTTGTCCATTCTATGTCAGCTGTCGAAGCCCATTCAATTGTATTCATGGCCTTACAGTGTGAGGGTGTCTGCTTTTGCGTGGATAAGACGGTTTGTGATTCATAAATGTCATTGGGAGTCCCAGACATTAATGATTACATGACTGTATAGTCTGGTTTTCTTGACTGGGCCATCGGGAGTCCCGGGCCTTGAGACATCAGAGTGGATTGGGCCTCGGGCCCAGATTCACAACCAAGAGTTATATCACGGATATAATTAGCCGATATAGGGCTTACCGATATAAGCTAAGGTTGGGTGATGGCCAGTGGCCCACTTTGATCTTAGTTATATGTGGATCTTGGAATCATTATATTCTATTGAGGGTAACTTATGTTATTGAATATAATGCGTGATTAATCATATTAAATTTAATACGAGATTAATCATATTGAACA
Organism: Orychophragmus violaceus; assembly: GCA_030180135.1. Classification (NCBI taxonomy): domain Eukaryota; kingdom Viridiplantae; phylum Streptophyta; class Magnoliopsida; order Brassicales; family Brassicaceae; genus Orychophragmus; species Orychophragmus violaceus. Next base: position 13,548,547 of record CM058238.1, on the reverse strand, counting down.
TTTTAACTAATAACCTTTTTATCTATATATTTCAGCTATGACTACTACAAGCACACAAAACACATTCTCAATCCGGTCTGTTCTCGAGAAGGAGAAGCTGACTGGAACGAACTTCCTGACGTGGTCAAGGAACTTGAGGCTGGTCCTCAAGCAGGAGAAGAAGGATTATGTCCTTCGTGATCCTCTCCCCGAGAGGCCTGCTAACAATGCCGCCAGGACTCTGCATAATGCTTGGGAAAAGCATTCGTCAGATGAAAATGATGTGTATTGCCTTATGTTGGCGACAATGACTGGTGAGCTGCAAATGCAGTTCGAGAGTGTGTTGTCACCAATTGAGATAATGGCAAGCCTGAAATCGCTTTTTCAGGAGCAGGCTAGGACTGAGAGGTTTCAAACAGTTAAGAACCTCTTGGACTGCAAGTTGGCTGCGAATGCGGCAGTGAGTCCTCATGTCTTGAAGATGATGGGTTATCTCGATCATCTTCAGAAACTCGACTGCCCAATCAGCCAGGAACTTGCCTGCGACATCATTCTGCAGTCATTACCTGCAAGCTATGATCAGTTCATTCTGAACTTTAACATGCATGGCTTGAGTAAGACATTGCCTGAGCTTCACGGAATGCTCAAGACTGCAGAGCCCAACTTGAGGAAAACCGCCAAGGACCCCAATGTGATTATGGTGCAAAAGGGCAAGGGGTTTAAGAAATCCTCTGCTAAGGATAAGGGAAAAGCCAAGGCTGTCCAAGTCGCGGACAAGGACACGCCAAAGCCCAAGCCCAAGTCCAAGGCTGGGCCAACTGACATATGCAGGTTCTGTAAAGAACCAGGGCATTGGAGGAGAGAATGTAAGAAATTCCAAGAAGGTCTAAAGGAATTGAAGAAGAAGACTCTCGAGACTTCTTCGATAGGTATTTTTGTTATAGAAGTTAATACAACTACTTCTGATAATACCTCATGGGTTATGGATACTGGTTGTGGGGCTCATATTTGTACTAATATGCAGGCACTCAGCAACAGTAGAAGGCTGAAGCAAGGACAAGTGGAGCTACGAGTTGGGAATGGAGCGAAAGTTCCAGCACTAGCTGTAGGCACATACTTGTTGTCTTTACCTTCGGGATTGATTTTAGAACTCAATAATTGTTATTTTGTACCTGCTATAAGCAGGAATATTATTTCAATTTCTTTGTTGGATTTGGAAGGTTATGATTTTTCAGTTAAGAATAAATTATGTTCCTTCAATCGCAACAATTTGTTCTATGGTTCTGCCCCTCTTACGAATGGGCTTTACATACTCGATCAATCCGCGCCAGTTTATAACATTAATACCAAACGGTTCAAACCTAATGAGGAGAACCGAACGTTTCTATGGCATTGTCGTTTAGGGCACATCAGCGAGAAACGCATCAAGAGGCTCCATTCGAATGGACTTCTTGGCTCATTTGACTTTGAGTCATGTGAGAAATGCGAATCCTGCCTGATGGGCAAAATGACACGGGCCCCCTTTAATAAACCTAACGAGAGGGCCAGTGACTTATTGGGCCTGATACACACTGACGTGTGTGGCCCAATGTCCACAAATGCAAGAGGAAACTATCAGTACTTCATTACCTTCACTGATGATTTCAGTAGGTATGGATATGTTTATTTAATGAAACATAAGTCTGAATCTTTTGAGAGATTCAAAGAATTCCAAAATGAAGTACAGAACCAACTTGGCAAAAGCATTAAGGCTCTTCGGTCCGACCGAGGAGGAGAATACTTAAGCCAAGAATTCAGTGATCATCTAAGAGAGTGTGGGATCGTGTCCCAACTCACTCCTCCCGGAACACCTCAATGGAATGGTGTCTGAGAGGAGAAATCGGACCTTATTGGATATGGTTCGATCTATGATGAGTCACACAGACCTTCCAATATCCCTTTGGGGATATGCTCTGCTAACAGCAGTGTTCACTCTAAATAGAGCGCCATCGAAAGCAGTAGCAAAGACACCATATGAATTATGGACTGGAGAAGCTCCAGTGCTGTCTTATCTCAGAATTTGGGGTTGTGAAGCCTATGTCAAGAGATTGATCTCAGACAAGCTTACACCAAAATCTGACAAATGCTGCTTCATTGGTTATCCACGGGAAACCAAGGCTTATTACTTCTATCTACGTTCCGAGAACAAGATCTTTGTTGCCCGGGATTGTAACTTTCTTGAGAGGGAGTTTCTCTCTAAGAAAGACAGTGGGAGTAAGGTACTGCTTGAAGAAATTCAAGATGAACAGGATACTGCTCAACCTAATGAGGAAGAGCAGCAGGAGGACCTACAAGAAATTGTAGAGCCTGAACCTGTAGTACCTGAAGTTCGAAGATCCGGGAGGATCCGTCACGAACCCGAGAGATATCAAGGATTCCTCGTGACTGACTGTCATGATCTTCTGATCATTGATGGTGATGAACCATCGAACTTCAATCAAGCCATGATGGGCCCAGATTCCTCAAAGTGGCGCTAGGCCACTGATTCCGAAATGGACTCCATGTCGGTCAACCAAGTGTTTTCGTTGGTTGACTTACCCGCTGGTGTAAAAGCCATCGAGTGCAAATGGATCTTCAAGAAGAAGATTGACGTGGATGGAAATGTCCAGATTTATAAAGCCAGGTTGGTGGCAAAAGGTTTCAGACAAGTTCACGGTGTGGATTACGATGAAACCTATTCACCAGTGGCTATGATGAAATCTATTCGGATTCTACTAGCAACTGCAGCTTTTCATGATTATGAAATTTGACAGATGGACGTGAAAACCGCCTTCCTGAATGGTATTCTGGAAGAGGATGTGTATATGACACAACCTGACGGTTACATAGATCCAAAGAATGCTGGGAAAGTATGCAAGCTTCATAAATCCATTTATGGATTGAAGCAAGCATCGAGGAGCTGGAATCTTCGTTTTGATGAAGCGATCAAGCAATTTGACTTCATCAGAAACGAAGAAGAACAATGCGTGTATAAGAAAACTAGTGGGAGCAAGATAGTATTTCTTATTCTGTATGTCGATGACATACTGCTTCTCGGAAACGACATTCCAATGCTGAAGTCCGTAAAGGACTGGCTTGGAAGTTGTTTTTCCATGAAAGACATGGGTGAAGCCGCATACGTTCTTGGAATCAGGATCTACCGGGATAGATCTAGAAGGCTGATAGGCTTGTGTCAAGATTCATACATTGACAAAGTCCTGCAAAGATTCAGCATGAAGGATTCCAAGAAGGGCTTCACGCCAATGGTACATGGCACAACGCTAAGCAAGAAGCAGAGCCCTACGACGGCTGCTGAGCTTGAGCGCATGAAGAATATTCCTTATGCATCTGCAATAGGATCTATCATGTATGCCATGATCTGTACTCGTCCTGATGTTGCTTATGCATTGAGCATGACGAGTAGATACCAGTCAAATCCAGGTGAAAACCATTGGATTGCCGTAAAGAATATCTTGAAGTATCTAAGACATACTAAGGATAAGTTCTTAGTGTACGGTGGAAGTGATGTGCTTAAAGTCAGTGGATTCACGGACGCAAGTTTCCAGACAGACCAAGATGATTTCCGGTCACAGTCCGGTTATATCTTTTGTCTGAATGGCGGTGCAATCAGTTGGAGAAGCTCCAAGCAAGACACCGTTGCAGATTCCACTACAGAAGCTGAATATATCGCCGCCTCAGAAGCTGCGAAGGAAGCTGTTTGGATACGAAAGTTCATTATTGAACTAGGTGTGATACCAGATGCGGCTGAGCCTCTGGCACTGTTTTGTGACAACAATGGTGCTATAGCTCAGGCAAAGGAACCAAGATCACACCAGAAATCCAAGCATGTTCTAAGAAGATTTCACTTGATACGTGACATCATTAATAGAAAGGAAGTCAAGATCAGCCGAGTTCAGACTGATGATAACGTCGCTGATCCGTTGACAAAGCCACTCCCAAGGCCTAAGCTCGAGTTTCTGACTGAAGCTGTAGGCATTAGAGACATTGAAATGTAATCTAAATTTGAGTGGGAGTATGAGGGCTTTTATTTAGTTATTTGATATGTTCTTGTAAAACATTCTTATGTTTAATGAAATTATTATTTCAAGATTATTTTAACTGTGATGAAATAATCGTTCCAAAGTGATATAAACCATTTTATAGGTCATCGAAGTAAGTGACTTGATCTTGAGTAATCAAAGTCATTTAGCTTGATCATGAGACCCTATATTTGATAGATGGATTATATCATCCTGTCCCTAGTCGAAGGTTGTTGAAATTGGAACACCAACAACCGTGAGAGACTGGATTGGTATGTGACTTATGACAAAGTCTCAGTGTGTCATAGATGCGCGGCATCAAAGTCAATACATAGGGGTATGTTGGGAACATACGACCGGACAAGACCCGATTATGAGAACTCTTCAGGATATTTATATCTGTGTCATAAGAGATTCTCACTACGACTATAGAGTATAGTCCTTAGACCTGAGTTCGCATGCATGTGACTGCACATGGACTGATGCACTTTGATCATTGTCTAACGCTATCGTTCTGCGATAGTTATAAGGACCTTGTTTGGGTACATTATGAAATGAGTAGTTTACAGTGATGGAATAAGACGGAATTTGTCCCTCCAATATAAATGGAGTGAATATCTCTAGGCCAATCGGAGATTTGAATACTGGAAAATGCATGGCCATGCTCAAACGGACTGTCCCGAGTCGTTTGGATTGTCAGTATCAAATCAGAGTCCGATGAACAAGATTAGGCTTTATAAGGATGACACCAATCTTGCCTTATGACTAATCGAGATATTGTGACAAAAGGATTATGAATACAGAGATTCCAGTACAAGTGGGAGATTGTTGGAATTGTGTCCAGTAATCTCGGTACTGTCTCTAGAAAGTAAGAGTATGTCAATGATCAGACATAAGTCATATAATACTGGGGGTCATGATGGCTTGCTAGAGTCCGCTCATGATCTATAAGTCTTGGACTTATTACCTCTATTATATGATCCCATATGGGTCACACGCCTAAGCTAACAGGAAAATGTGTAGGAATGGCTTAGCAGAAGTACGGTAAAAGTGCCAGGCATTTACTGTACTTAGAGAGAATAAAAGGTTTTAGCCACTGTGTGTCGATCGATACACATGATGTGTCGATCGACACAGTGCGCGAATGGCCAAATGGCCCAAGAGGAACCGGACGAGTTTTATAAATAAAACTCGAGTCTGTTTTCTTCTAAAACCCTAACCGAGCCGCCAACTCTCTCTCTACTGCGACGCCTCCTCAGCTTGGTCTAGCAGCCGTTTTCTGTGATCGCGTGTGTGAGCCTTTGGAGGATTCATCTCTCGGTGTTTCTCTGATCTCTGACCTGTTCTATCTCCTTCCGCTGCAATTAACAGGTAAAAGGTGAGATCTAATCATTGTTTCTAATCAAGAAGAACCTAGATCTGCATGTTTAGGTTGATATGAATCTAAGAATTGAATCAGGATCAACTAAACAATCCATCAGCGGTTCCTTCTCCTCCCATGGCGTCCCTCCACCGGCGATGTTTGTGGTCATAGATAAGTTCTCCACTGGACTTCTATGCCGGTGACCCTGTCCTTTACCGCTTGTTCTGCTTTCAGCTAGATGATTTGCTTGTTTCTCTGTTTCTATGTTTTGTTATCCCGGTTCTGTCTCTGGATGGTTCCTTGTTGAGCTCGCTGCTCTGCCTAGCACTGCTGGAGTGCTTGAAGGATCTCGGGTTCAATGCTTGGGCTTGTTCAGGTTTGATGCTCCCGATGGCTTTGGTTTTGTGTCCCCCTTGGCCCTCATCCGCGTTCGAAAGGTGTGGTGAGATTGTGAGTTTGCATCGGTTCGTTGCAGTCTGTGGGTTCGGCCGCTTCTGTTGTGTTCTGGGTTTGGGCTGCTCTCACTCTTGCTTCTACCTTCTGCTGTCGTCCGTGTGTGCGTGTAGGCTGTGGCTTAACTATCTTCTTGGAGCTGTCTAGGTTTCCCTGACTTGTCTGTGCCAATATCCTTTTTGTATCCTTTCTCTTCTGTCTGTCGTAGGTTAGTAGCTTTGAGCTTCTAGTGTTGTTCTGCTGTTTTCGTATATTTCCATGCTGTAACCATTTCACCTGCTTTTAATCGAAAAATTTAGTTCAAAAAAAAAAACTTAAAAACTAATAATGATGGCCTCAAAACCATAAATGAAAAGAACAAAAACAAAGATTTCATGTAATAACTTCGGTTACTTCTTCCACACGCTTTCAAGATCGAAGCTTAACACATACTCTCTGTTTCTAAATCACTAAATAGCATACATTCTCTTTGTTAAAATCCCAGAAAAATCCAACAATCCCAATTGTCTAGATCTTGCCAACGACTCTCTCCTCGCGCTTCTTACATTCGAAGCCTCGATCCGATGCATAATAACCCAGTAACACATCGTCCCAAGCGTCGTGAGCATTATCGTCGCACCAACCCGTTACTCCAACCGCAAGCCACCGCTCTTCCTCGCCAACCACCACAAACGCTAACGCCAAAAACGCTACCGATATCGAAACGCATGCTAGCCACATCAGCTTGTTTATCACAGCCATCATATTCTTCTTCGCCTTGTGCTCAATCGCAACCACAGAAGTTTGAACCACCACAACCGCTAAAGATATAAATAGAGCGACGGAATCAAATATAAAGAAAATCGCAAACGCGGGTTTACACTACAAGAAAAATCAACATTAATAGTACACGATACAAGCTATCGTATGTAATAGATAGCGTTTTCACAAACGCTCTGACAGCGGCAGCTATAATAGACCCCCCCTCTACCATAGCATTTTGTTCGTGCTATGTTAGTAGTTCAAATAGATAGCGTTAAAATTTTTTTGCTATGTTTGGTGCAATCTATTATAGCATCGATGTAATGCTATATTTTGTAACCGAGCCTAGCCGAGCCGAGCCGTATATATATACATATATATATTACTTGAATTTATATAAAATAATTTTATTTAAAATAATTTTATTAATAAACACAACATGTTTACACCAACATCATTAACAAAATTATCTAAGTGTACATTAAATTAAGTAAAACAAAATGAATCCACTCTCGATCAAAATGAATCCACTCTCGATCAAAGCCGTCTGGTACATGAGCTGTGTTGTTTCTTTCACACTCGTCCTGAATCAATTTTCGTGTCAGGATTTAACAATTTTGAATCTTTCCCAACCTTCAATCCTTCTTTTGACACATTCTGAAACTTCTTGTCCTCGTAATCCATCGGGTATTGCATCAAGTATTCATCAATGTGGTCTGTGAGGAAGATGACATGTGATGTGAACACAAGCATTAGAACGTGTGATGCGAGCCTTTGTCTAGTTTAATCTGACCATCAAAACGTGAGAAAACACACACAGAAACATAACACGAACACCATAATATTCATTTGTTATATTAAAGAGTACCAATGGGGTTTGTTTGTATTAACCTGAATCACAGCAACTCCACCAGAGAGCTTTGCAATTCTCTCATTCAGTTTTTCCTTCTCATAATCTTGCTCCGCTTGCTGCACAAACCAAATACCATTTTACTATAAGTACGCTATCGAAAAGAACAAGTAGAAATCATATACTTGTTCTACTCTTCTACTACAAGTTAAATACCTCGATAAGATTCTTAATCTGTGTAACACGCTTTTGCACTGCGTCCTGTGTGCTCCCATCACCCACAATGGTCGACGTCTCCTTTGTGAGGACAACCTTTGCGGCATTACCAAGAACTTCTTTTCCAGCTTTGTCAAGTGAAAGACCAACTTCCTCACGAATCACAGTTGCTGCAAGCACAGATAGAAAATAAGACAAGATTAAAACCACAAAGATTATGCCTAAACACAGGCCTCAGCAATGCATACAGAGAACTTACCTCCAGTGAGAATGGCAATATCGTCAAGGTATTGGCTCTTGCGCTCTCCAAATCCTGGAGCTCTGAGAGCTGCAATCTTCAGTGTACCTCTAAGCTTGTTAACAACAAGGATCGCTAAAGCCTCCTGCTCAATGTCTTCTGCGATAATTAAAATTGGGTATCCTCCTCTGATTGCATCCTCCAGAACACCAACAAGATCCCTTGCATTGGTAATTTTCTTGTCAACAAGAAGCAACTGCAAATCATAAAACACATTAGAACATTCATCTGGTGAAGCACTTGGTATGAGTGAGCTCAGGATCAGGAAACAGTTACCTTGCAATTGTCAAAACTCGACCAACATCTTCTCGTAATAGCCTGCTCATTTGTAGACAACAATCACAATGAGTAAAACCAAAACATAACACGAACATAGAGCCAGAAAGAATCATGGGACCTAAGCATATTTCAAGAGTAAAGCCTCGGAGACTTACCCCAAGAATCCCAAAAACAGCCAAATGAATAAGACAAATCACAAGCACAACAATTAGGCTTTTAGACAAAGAGCTTACGTTTCTCCTCGAGACGAAACAGTATGTCCTCGTATCTGAGCTTCAACTTAAACATCTTCTCTAGCCCTCTTTATCTTTTCCACGGGAATATCAATTACAAAGATTCACAAGCATCACTTTACCCTGAAACACAATCGAATTTGGAGAAGAAACAAATTCAAATTCATTTCCCTCTAGTAACAAACAGAAACCAGATCTATCGAACAATAAAAATTCAAAGATAAAAGAAGAAAAGTAAGACAAGGAGATAACTTCTTGAACGACGATAGATAATCCTTATTATTAATCCGTTTCAGAACCCAAAATCAAACACACCTGAACGACGATTCCCGAGTCGATAGCCCTAGCGAGCGCATCCTCATCGATGACGCCGCCTCTAGCGATTGACAAGACGAACGCCCTTCTTCTTCTTGGATAAAGTTTCGTCATTGAATACCTTTCTTAGTGGCCAGAGTTAAGGGCATGTGTAAGGGGAGGAAATCGGCGGTGGCGACTGCTTGGTTGAAGGGGACAAGATCGAAATCGAGAGCTCTGGCTCTGTCGTGCGAGATAACTTTCATGCCTAGACCCTTAGCTCGCCTAGTCACCTCCGTCCCGACTTTCCCGAATCCCATCACGGCAAATGTTTTGTGTTAGGGTTGTAAGATTAAGGGGGGAATTAAGGGGGAAAACGAGAGATGGAGAGGGAAAATGACTTCAGATTCTTTGTCTCTCTTCATTGGAATCAAAAAGAGAATTGAAATTACTTATTTGCACAAACCGAATTAGATAAAGACCTTTATAAACAAGAGGGAGGGTTTAAGACCGAAGAAGAAGAAGAATAGCCTAGATCTGGACATTACTGGAGATGAAATCTAGGGTTTGTCCATAAAAATAAGAGAAGGAAAAATAATTATTCCCTCAAAAAATACTTTTATTTCGTGTTATATTAGAAGAGGGAGGGTAAAATTTCGTGAAAACAAAAAATTTCTAAGTATTTGGCGCCTATGACTAAAATCACGCCCCAAATACCAATTTTTATTCCCGCTCAGTTAAATTTTGAGTTACCGTTTTTTAAATGCTATCATATAGTAATCAAAATCAAAAAATCATTTTTCGTAGCACTTATGAAAATCGTGCTATGCTAATATGCTATCAATGCTTCTTTTTTTGTAGTGTTATCTGCGATGTTAGCTTCTCCAAGAGATTGTCCCGGAGAGAGGGAATTCAATTCGTTGGCGTATTGTCCCGGCACAGTGAAAATGGCGGCAAAAGCGACTGTGGCGATCAGAACGGCGACGACTGTGGTGGAGTTAATCGCATTGTCGAGACCTTCGATGTGCATTTTGTTTATGCGTTTGACGATTCCTTGAATGCGTTTCCTCGTCTCTTGAGCATTTTCTAGCTGGTGGTGAACCTCATGTTTGATGTCGCTCACCGTTTGTTTGAGCTCACGCGCCGGGTTTGGCCGACTAGGGTTCTTGATGGCTTTAGCTGAGGGAACTCCGCGGGTTTTGAGAACTGCCGCGAGCTCAGGGTGGCCGGTTTTCTCAGCAGTGTCAAGCGGCGTTTCTCCGGCTCTGTTTATCTCTTTAGTGCTTGTCTCGTTGTCCTCTAGAAGTAACTCCACAATCTGCAACCACACTGGAATCTCAATAAATGATGTATTATTCAAACGACACAAAACTAACATGTTAGCTAAAAACTAGATTCCTTGTGAAACACTCCATCTAATTATTACGCAATAACTAAATGATCAAGCATTCGAAAGAACGTACCTTAGAGCATCTCCATCCGAGTTTTTAAGCAAAATCTGGCACAAGTTCATAGGCATTATATTAATTTTTAATACAATATGTGCTACTTATACAAGAACCCGTCTCTTAGCCAAGGAGACGAGCTCTTAACCACGTGTCACGTTCTGGTTCGTAGCTTTTTTTTTCCGTTGAAACCCTCTCCCTCAGACAGAGGCTTCTCTCACAAACCCTCATTTCCCTTTTGCTTCGTGATCTTGTTCGAGAGAACACATGTTAGGTGAATTTTCAAGCGATTTTTTAGGCGATTTATTTTTCCGATTTGTCTTGATTTCGTGTTAGATTTAGGGTTTGATTCGATCTTACTGCTCGATTAGGGTTTGAATCGAACTTTCTGTGCGATTTGAAGGACAAATTCTTCTTGATTTCGTTTTTTGATTTTTGATTAGGGTTTTTGATACGATCGACATGGATTTTGTATCGTCTTCTGTTTATGTTCTTCTTATGTTCATGGTTCATATATGCTTCTGAGTTTGTTTACAACGTTGCTTAATCCTTTGTTTATCGCTCTCGATTTGTTTGTTTTTTTTAATAGGGTCTGCTTCTGGATTTTGTTTTTGTGTCTGGTAATGCTAGTTTAGGTTTGGGTTTAGGTTCTGGATAATTTTTTTGTGCCTGATCATGCTAGTTTAGGTTTGGGTTTAGGTAGGGATGATGATGACTACCGCAGAAGCCGTGACCGTGACTCTGATAGGTGACTATTCTTGAAACAAATTTTGCTAATTAGATGGATTCCTTATCGATATTTGTTGTTATATGGAAGATGCTAATTTGGTCTTGACACTTGGGGGACTCTCTATGATGCCAATTCAGGCTATGACACAGCAGGTTAGCTTTGGTTTGTGTGGATATACAAGATGCTATATGTTTCTCTGTTTCTAACCATGTCTCCTTATTTACTGTTATGTGTCTTCAGGCAACTAGGCATGCTCGCAGAGTCTACGTTGGTGGGCTTTCCCCTGCGGCAAATGAACAGGTTAATATTCAGTTGTTCTTCCACTGAAATATGTTCCAGCGTTTGATTGATATCAACATTGATTTACTTTCCTGTATTGCAGTCTGTGGCTACATTTTTTAGTCAAGTTATGGCTGCTGTTGGTGGAGACACTGCTGGTCCAGGTGATGTTGTTGTTAATGTTTACATAAATCATGAGAAGAAGTTTGCTTTTGTTGAGATGCGATCTGTTGAAGAGGCAAGTAACACAATGTCTTTGGATGGAATTATATTTGGATCTGTTAAAATATATTTTTAATTTTAAAAACTCAAATCGGATAACACCAATGAAGACTCAAATTGTAACACCCGTCCCTTCGATCCCAAGTCAACGACTCTTTGACTCCACGAGTCATAGTCCGCAAACGCGAACCAAGTCATAAACTAAGGACCAACACGTAAATAACTGAAAAGGTTTTACTTTATAGAAACGAAAAGCCGAGTCTTACAAGAAAACCGAACCAACTGAAATAGCTTAAACGCAAAATGGAAGAACCGCATAAGTCTTAGGAAAACGAAAGAACGAAAAAGAAAAGAAGAATCCCGCTTCCCCAAAACATAGCACCACACCGTCCGTCTACCCCTGCAACGCTCCAGGGTTACCTGCAAAACAAACATCGAAGGAGGCCTGAGTAATTGGTTTACACCAATACCCAGTGAGGGCGGATTCGAGGAATACCGCTATCTCTACTTTATACTAGCACATCATCAAGAAAGAGTCCAAGATTAATAACATCTTGCACCCACGCCCGAAGGCACAAACAATACTACACCCACTCGTGCATACACACTCATGAGTCCCTACACTGGCCCGAAGGCGCACGCAACCGGCCCACCCGGTATCACTGGGCCCACGGCCATTTCACTGGGGAGGCTCGCCAAGACCTCCCGACGATACAAGGGTCGCGTACCAAAACTCGTTATACGCGAGCCGCCAAGAAACACCCTTTCGGGGGACCTAAACAGTTCTAGCAAACATAGCCTTCATACACAAGCAACAGTTTCGGGTTAAGTGATAACCTATATCTAAGTTCCGTTTTCGGTTTAAGCGACATCCTAGGTTCTAGGTTTTCATCCATCACATCAACGCAAATCAACAACTAGATCTACTCTACCTACGAAGACACTATTAAGCGAGGATTTGAATCTAAATACTGCGACAGAATAAGGAAGAGATCACGTTCAGTCCTCACCTTAGTCTGGATCTGACGAACGGGCAGTAGGTCTGGGATTCCTGCACACAGATCTAGGGTTTAGAAGCGGATCTAGAGAAAAGACGAGCAGATCTAGGGTTTTGTCCAACAGATCTGGATAAACGACGAAGATGCGGTTCAGATCTACAACTTCTATCCATCAGAAGCATAGATCTGACACAGATCTGAGGAAAAGAGAGAGATACGGTCCAGATCTACAACTTCTATCCATCAGAAGCATAGATCTGACACAGATATGGGTTTAGAAGGGAAAAACGGTGCAGATCTGAGAATTCCGGAGATCTCACCTTAAAAACGAGTAGATCGGAGGGCTCTACACTCGAACGAATCAAGAAGACGGCGACTCGGGGTGCGGGATCGAAATCGGCGGCGATCGGCGATCTCCGGCGAGGATTCCAGCGACTCACGGCGGCGGCGGTCGGCGGCGCGGCGGCGGTCGCGGCGGCGGTCGGGGCTCCCTGCGGTCGGCGGTCGGCGGCGGTGGTCGGCGGTCGTCGGCGGTCGGCGGTCGGCGGTCGTCGTCGGTCGTCGGCGGCTCCGGCTGGTCGGCGATCGTCGGCTGGCTCGAGGCGCGGGCAGAGCTTCGTTGTCTCGAACTTTGTGCCAAATGAGAGGGGCTGCTGCTCCTTTTATAGGGAGTGGAGCTAGGGTTTCCCTTTCCCTCGGGTTGGGCCTTGGGCTTCTGGCCCATTCCTTCCTTTCCTTTGGGCTCAAGCAAAGCCTTAAGGCCCTTTTCCCCCTTTCCTTTGGGCTCAAGTAATTCCTCTTGGGCCTTTCCTTTGGGCCCAAGTTTAGGTATGTTACAATTCTCCCCCACCAATCTGGAATTCGTCCCCGAATTTGGCTCGGTGAACAGCTCTGGATGGCTCAACTTAAACGGCTGCTCGGGTTCCCAGACATCGTCCTGGATTCCGTCTCTCTCCCAACGAACCAAAACCATCTTGGTTTTCTTCCCGTTGAATTCTGATTCCCGGCGATCCACCACTTGGACCGGCTTACTCGTCACTGACCAGTTGCGGTTAACATCCGATGGCGGTTTGGGTAGGATTAGTTCCGGTTCACGAACAACCTTCCGCAGAACAGACACATGGAACACGTTGTGAAAATCTGACAGCTCCTGAGGTAACTCTAATCTATACGCCACCGCACCAACTCTCTCGACAATCACGAATGGTCCCATGTATCTAGGCCTCAACTTTTTCAGCTTGCGGTTGGGATCGTTCCCCCGGAACGTCCTCATCTTAAGGTACACCGCGTCCCCCACTGCGAACTCTAGATCCTTCTGACGCTTATCTGCATAACTCTTCTGGCGGTCATGGGCCTGCTTTAACCTTTCCTTCAGCAGTTCCACCTGCTCTACCGTTTCTTGAATCATCTCCGGCTCCAAGTCACGCCTCTCCCCCACCTCGGTCCAACATAGGGGGGTTCTGCAAGGTCGACCATATAGAGCCTCGTATGGTGACATCCCGATACTTGCGTGGTGGCTGTTGTTGTAGGCGAACTCGACCAAAGGTAGGAACTTAACCCAGTTCCCCTCCCAATCCAACACACACGCCCGAAGCATATCTTCTAGTGTTTGGATGGTCCGCTCAGACTGTCCATCGGTCTGCGGGTGATAAGCCGTACTGAGTAGCACCTTCGTGCCCATCGCTTTTTGAAAAGCCTGCCAGAATATAGAAGTAAACTTCGGATCCCTGTCTGACACAATACTGACTGGCGCGCCGTGCTGCTTTACTATGCACTCCACGTATTTCCGGGCGAGTGTCTCAGTCCCATCCGTCTTCTTAATCGCGAGGAAGTGTGCTGACTTGGTGAGTCGGTCCACGATCACCCAAATCGCATCCTTCTTTCCCGTCGTCCTCGGTAATCCGGTAACGAAGTCCATGGTGACCATATCCCATTTCCATTCTGGTATGGGCAGCCCTTGCAGTATCCCGCTGGGGACCTTCCTTTCTGCCTTGACCTGCTGACAGTTCTGGCACTGAGAGATCCACTTCTCCACATCCCTTTTCATACCGCCCCAATGGTAGTAACGCTTCAGAGTGTAGTACATCTTAATGGTTCCCGGATGAATCGAGAACTGAGACTGGTGGGCTTGCTTCAGGATCTCCTTCCTTAACTCTTCAACTTGAGGTACACAGATCCGGTTTTTGAACATGATCGTCCCGTTGCTCGCGGTGTGGTACCCGATTACTTGCTTCTCGACCATGGCACGCAAGGTTCCATCCTCGGGTTGTGCCTGTTCAAACGCTTGTTCAAACGCTTCAAACCGGGCGACGCCTTCTTCGACCGTGGTGGCGTACAGCCGTAGCTCCGCCAAGGCCGTGGACAATTCCTGCACTTCCTTATTCTCCGACACGATGATCTTTCTTCTACTGAGCGCATCAGCTACCAGGTTGGCCTTTCCAGGGTGGTACTCGATCTCAAGATCATAATCAGCTAGTAGCTCCATCCACCTACGCTGCCTAAGATTCAGCTCTCCTTGAGTGAAGATGTACTTCAAACTCTTATGGTCCGTGAATATCTGCACCTTCTCCCCGTACAGATAAGCACGCCATATCTTCAAGGCGAAGACCACTGCTGCCAGTTCCAAGTCATGGGTGGGGTAGTTAACCTCGTGCTTCCTCAACTGCCTTGATGCATAGGCGATCACCTTCCCCTCCTGCATCAAGACACACCCAAGTCCGACTCCAGATGCGTCCGTGTAGACTACATACGGTATTCCCGGCCGCGGTAGTGCTAACACTGGAGTCTGAGTCAACCGTTCCTTTAGTTGCTCAAAGCTCCTGGCACACTTGTCCGTCCACTCGAACTTAACGTCCTTACCGGTCAGGATTGTCAGAGGTTTAGCGATGCTGGCGAAGCCGTCCACGAACTTCCTGTAGTATCCTGCTAGTCCCAAGAAACTGCGAACGTCGGTTGCATTCTCCGGCTTTGTCCACTCGGTGATGGAGGTGATCTTTTCCGTATCCACTGCTACGCCGGATGCCGAGATCACGTGGCCAAGGAATCCAATCTCCCTTTGCCAGAAGCTACACTTACTGAGCTTAGCGAACAACTGCTGTTTCCTGAGAGTATCTAGGACTATCCTGAGGTCCCACTCGTGTTGCTCCTTACTCCTCGAGTAGACCAGGATATCGTCAATGAAGACAATAACGCACTTGTCTAAGTACTCTCGGAAGACGTCATTCATCATCTTCATGAAGGCTGCTGGCGCGTTGGTTAACCCAAACGGCATTACCACGAACTCGTTGTGTCCATAACGGGTCCGGAATGCCGTCTTCTTGATGTCTTCCTCTGCGATCCGGATTTGGTGGTACCCCGAGGCAAGATCGATCTTCGAGAACCAGGAGGCTCCCTGCAGTTGGTCCATCAACTCATCGATCCTTGGCAACGGGTACTTGTTCTTGATAGTCACCTTATTGAGGCCTCGGTAGTCGATACAAAGCCTGAAACTCCCATCCTTCTTCTTGACAAACAGCACTGGCGCTCCCCACGGCGAACTGCTCGGTCGAACAAATCCCTTCTCCACAAGATCCTCTAGTTGCTTCTTCAGCTCCGCCATCTCTGCAGGCGCTAAACGATATGGAGCCCTAGACACCGGTGCCGTCCCGGGCTCTAACTCTATCGTGAAGGCCTCGTTCCGTTCCGGTGGTGGTCCCTTCAACGGCGCGAATACGTCCTCGTATTCCGCGGCCACCGGAATGGTCTCCAAACTTGGCGCTTCCCCTTCCTCCGCCATGGAGATGGTTGCCAGGTATGCCTCGCTTCCTCTTCTGATCAGCTCCTCTGCTTGAATCATGGATATGACCGATATCCCTGTCCGCGTTTTCATTCCTCGGAAGACGATTTCTCCTTCCGCCCGGGGTAGGGTGATGGTCGCCTTGGCGCAATCCATTACCGCCTGGTGACGCACCAACCAGTCCATGCCCAGAATAACCTCGTAGTAACCCAGCTCAAACCGTGCCATGTCTGTAGGTAGATCAACTCCGCCTATCGTCACTGGCACCTGCTCGAAGATCCTCGTGCCCGATACCTTCTCCGACCCGGCGGTCTCCACTCTCATGATCCCGTCGATGAATCTGCCCTTAAAGGACCAAATTTTTGCGAACCGAGGACTCACGAAGCTATGGGTAGCTCCCGAGTCAAACAGGGTGTGGGCAGCCTTTCCCCCGACCACAACCGATCCTACACATTTACTAATCTAAGCTACTAGACTTTCGAGAACTACACTACCACAATTCACACATCGAGTAAAGTTTACGTACCCGCGATCGGTTCCACACCTCTAGGGGCGGCTGCCGCATACACCCTGGGTCCCCCTGCGGGTGGCGGTAGTTGTGGCTGCATTCCGGCTCCTCCCTGTCCTCCCTGCGGTGGCGGTGGTAGCATCCTCACTCCCTCTTGCCCTCCTGCTCTTCTCCGGTTAGCTGGGTAGGGACAGGACCTCGACATATGCCCCCCTTGACCACAGTTGTAACACCGTACCTGTGGGCAATCCTTTATGAAATGACCTGTTTGACCACACTGGAAGCATTCTCCGGGCGCTACTTGCCGCAATGGCTGCACTGGCAGCGGCTGTCCTTGCTGTGCTGGCGGTGCTAACGGTGCAGGCTGTGCTGGGGCTACTGGCGCCGCAACACAAGCTGTATCCCAGCTCCTCTTGACTCCCTTGTTGTGCCCGCTCTTCTGTTGCTTCTGCTCCTCTTCCCAGTCCGTCTCGGTATCGGCTGCCTTCTCGATCAGGTCGTTGATGTCGTAGTAGTCCCTCTGCTTGCAGCGAACCTTGAGCTCAATCTTCAACCCCGAGAGAAACTGACGAATCAACTCTCGCTCAGACAAATACCTCCCTGCAAACCTCCTCAAACGGTTGAACTCATCCCCATACTGCCGTACACTCCGGTTTCCCTGACGGAGGTTTCGGAACTCCCCCTCCAACCTGTCCATGGTCACTTCCGGGAAGTACTTCCGGTTGAACGCCTCACGGAAGTCCGTCCATGTCAGCTGACGATCCTGAGCGCTCTCCTGCACTCCTTCCCACCAAACCAACGCATCATCCTTGAGATAGGAGGTTGCTATCTCCACACGGAACTCCATCGGGCACCTAGCAGTATCCAAACTCCGCTCCAACTTCCTCCTCCAGTTGTCCGCGGCAATGGCGCTGACGCCTCCAGCAAAGTGGTCCATCTGCATCTCCCTCAGATGGTTCAACATGGTCCAGTAGGTTACACCAGGCACCGCTCCTGGCGCCTGCGGTGGTGGTGGCGGGTTCACCACCGGCTGTGGCTGAACGAATCCAAACCCCATTTGGGCGGCTTCTGCTCCTCCAGCAATAAAGCCGACTCCTCCTGGGGCGTTCACCGCTCCTCCCTGCCCATTCTCAACTCCTCCTGGGGCTCCAGGCGCCCCATTGGCATTCTCCGGCATCGCTCCGGGTGCTCCTGCTCCATTCCCTCCTGGCGCTCCTCCTGCCTCGGCGGCTATGGCAGCTTGTGCCTGCTGAAGCGCGAGCAGCTCTTGCAGAAGAGCGGCATCCACGGCTACCTGCCCAGCTACCAATACTGGTCCAGCTTGGTTTCCAACAACCGGTTCTTGGGGTCCGTGCACACTGGTGGCACTGTGCGTTGAAGAGGCCGGCACGGGTGCATCCTGGTTACGACGAGCTGGCGGGGTTCTTCTCTTTGGTGGCATCTGTTGCAAAAGAAGGACGATTTGAGTCAGTTAACGGCTGAATACTGAACTCACTTCCGGAGTGTATGTAAGGAGGAGATCGGAGTGGTGCTTCTAGTATCTAACTTTTTGGAAATCCCCATTTAGTAAGAATCGGGAAGAACTTTGAAAACGGTTTTGAAGAATGGTTTGAAATCCGAATATAAACTACCTAACCAGGGCAGGACTGGTTAGGTTTTAACTTGGCTCTGATACCAAATTGTAACACCCGTCCCTTCGATCCCAAGTCAACGACTCTTTGACTCCACGATTCATAGTCCGCAAACGCGAACCAAGTCATAAACTAAGGACCAACACGTAAATAACTGAAAAGGTTTTACTTTATAGAAACGAAAAGCCGAGTCTTACAAGAAAACCGAACCAACTGAAATAGCTTAAACGCAAAATGGAAGAACCGCATAAGTCTTAGGAAAACGAAAGAACGAAAAAGAAAAGAAGAATCCCGCTTCCCCAAAACATAGCACCACACCGTCCGTCTACCCCTGCAACGCTCCAGGGTTACCTGCAAAACAAACATCGAAGGAGGCCTGAGTAATTGGTTTACACCAATACCCAGTGAGGGCGGATTCGAGGAATACCGCTATCTCTGCTTTATACTAGCACATCATCAAGAAAGAGTCCAAGATTAATAACATCTTGCACCCACGCCCGAAGGCACAAACAATACTACACCCACTCGTGCATACACACTCATGAGTCCCTACACTGGCCCGAAGGCGCACGCAACCGGCCCACCCGGTATCACTGGGCCCACGGCCATTTCACTGGGGAGGCTCGCCAAGACCTCCCGACGATACAAGGGTCGCGCACCAAAACTCGTTATACGCGAGCCGCCAAGAAACACCCTTTCGGGGGACCTAAACAGTTCTAGCAAACATAGCCTTCATACACAAGCAACAGTTTCGGGTTAAGTGATAACCTATATCTAAGTTCCGTTTTCGGTTTAAGCGACATCCTAGGTTCTAGGTTTTCATCCATCACATCAACGCAAATCAACAACTAGATCTACTCTACCTACGAAGACACTATTAAGCGAGGATTCGAATCTAAATACTGCAACAGAATAAGGAAGAGATCACGTTCAGTCCTCACCTTAGTCTAGATCTGACGAACGGGCAGTAGGTCTGGGATTCCTGCAAACAGATCTAGGGTTTAGAAGCGGATCTAGAGAAAAGACGAGCAGATCTAGGGTTTTGTCCAACAGATCTGGATAAACGACGAAGATGCGGTTCAGATCTACAACTTCTATCCATCAGAAGCATAGATCTGACACAGATCTGAGGAAAAGAGAGAGATACGGTCCAGATCTACAACTTATATCCATCAGAAGCATAGATCTGACACAGATCTGGGTTTAGAAGGGAAAAACGGTGCAGATCTGAGAATTCCGGAGATCTCACCTTAAAAACGAGTAGATCGGAGGGCTCTACACTCGAACGAATCAAGAAGACGGCGACTCGGGGTGCGGGATCGAAATCGGCGGCGATCGGCGGTCTCCGGCGAGGATTCCGACGACTCACGGTGGCGGCGGTCGGCGGCGCGGCGACGGTCGCGGCGGCGGTCGGGGCTCCGGCGGTCGGCGGTCGGCGGCGGTGGTCGGCGGTCGTCGGCGGTCGGCGGTCGTCGTCGGTCGTCGGCGGCTCCGGCTGGTCGGCGATCGTCGGCTGGCTCGAGGCGCGGGCAGAGCTTCGTTGTCTCGAACTTTGTGCCAAATGAGAGGGGCTGCTGCTCCTTTTATAGGGAGTGGAGCTAGGGTTTCCCTTTCCCTCGGGTTGGGCCTTGGGCTTCTGGCCCATTCCTTCCTTTCCTTTGGGCTCAAGCAAAGCCTTAAGGCCCTTTTCCCCCTTTCCTTTGGGCTCAAGTAATTCCTCTTGGGCCTTTCCTTTGGGCCCAAGTTTAGGTATGTTACACAAATAAACTAAGTCTTTTAACTATTCTTAACTAACACAAATAATAATAAATTATCTCTAAGGAACCCACATTGGATAACACCAATGTGGGCGCTCTTAGTGCGACCTTTCCTAGTAGCAACATGTAATGCAGTGTTTCCTTTAGTATCGACCATATTCAACGAGGACCGATGTCCCTTCATTAGCTCAACCACCACATCAAGGCTTTGTCCTTTCACTGCCATGTGAAGTGGCGTCTGACCTTTTTTATCTGTCCTAGTCGCTGTGTCCGGCTCAACCGCCACTATCGCTTTCACCACTTCCGCGTGACCGTTCCTAGCCGCCGAGTGTAATGCGGTCTTGCCATTGCTCTTTGCGATCACGGCTAAGCTACTCCCTGCGGCTTCTAATAGATACTCTACGACCTCCACGTGTCCCTGAGCCGCCGCCGTGTGTAGAGCTGTAGTGTTTGACAAGTCAACCGTCATTGCTAGCTCCGGATGTTCCTCCATCAGTATTCTCAAAACCTCTACAAACGTAAAAAGATTTCAACATTCAGTCAAGTGGCATCAAACAAAGCTTAAAACTTTCACTGAAATTTTATGTTAACTTTTTCTTCCCGTTTGGTACGATCCAAGAAAGCTTAAATTTTTTTCATAATTTTGGAAAGAAATCCGACAAAATTCCTTACCCAATTCGCCTTGTTTAGCAGCAATATGGAAAGGATCGAACCCATTTCTAGCTTTGGTATCCGCATCATCTAAATCGTAGTACTTGATGAGCTCAGCAACCATCTCGGCTTCGCCATACTCTGCCGCCACATAAAGCGCGGTCTCACCGCATTGGTTCTGTTTCTGCAACACTTCTCTGAGTTCCTCCTCTGATTCTATATGATCACTCAGAATCTTCTTCACCGCTGAGAAATTTCCGCGTCGTACAGCCAAATGGAGCGGCGAATCTTCCCGCTTTCCGGTCAGTTGCTTCGCCATTGTCTTCCTAACAACGGCTGGCTTCGTAGCCACCGGTGCTGATGTCGACGTTGATGCTTCCTCCTCCATTAGATAAATAGATTCAATACCAACAGAAGACTCCTACATCAAATGGGATAAAGAACAACATCAACCTTAGTATGTTAACCCTAATTATAAATTGAACATTCAAAGAGATGTGGATCTAAACCTAATATATAACAACCGATAAAGCTTACTTGCGCAAGAAGCTTCTCGAGGTATCATATGATCAAGAGTTAAGACCTTTCACAACATGACTTATATTGTTGCAGAATCATTAATCAGAACCATTTAATTTGAATCCAAATCTACGCATCGGAAATCATAGAGATTGTTTTGAAAGAATGAAGATCTAATGAAATTCCAAAGGTAAGAACATTCTGTTTTTTTTTTTCTCTCCTATTTTAAGAAACTTTCATAACAGAGTAATAAAGGCAAAAAAACTCGCACGCTGATTAACACCTATTAACATACGGCATTGTCTCAAAAGTTCACACCCTGATCTCATCTCAAATCGTAGAAACAGTTGCAAAATCATCTGTTACACATCCAAGTATATAATATGGTTTTTCATGAAAACAAAAAAAGAAGCAGCCTATATAAAACTTCCTATATCATCGTCCACCTTCTCGTCACCGGGGCCAACTCTGGGACCTCCCAAACTGCAGCTTGAAGAACCATCGACTTCACATCACGCATATTAGGCCGTTCATTTACATGTGGGTCCATACACAATATGACAGCCTCAAATATTCTGATTAAACCTTCACACGAATACCTATTAGCCAGCGCAACATCAACGGCCAGAGGCATAAAATATGTTCTGCTCAATACCGGCAATAACTGCAAAATATAAAACATCCCAAAAGTTCAAATTCATATATTACTTTTAGCACACGAAACATAAAAAAACTAAACCCTAGAGTCAAAAAAGTTTTTGAGTCATACCCAATCAATGAGGTTCCTTTCCTCAACAGGTTTCTCTTCATCAAAAGCTTTCCTTCCAGTGAAAAGCGTCAACAGGAAAACTCCATAGCTGTAGACATCGGACTTGCTCGAAACCAAACCGAACCACTCTGTTTCCGGTGCGATGCATCCCAGAGTTCTCTCGAATGGACTGATCTTGATCTGCTGCTCAACGCCGTCTTCATTTTCCACAATTCTAGTCGCCAATCCAAAATCAGTCAGCTTCGGCTCAAAATACTCATCAAGTAAAACGTTGGAAACATTGACATCTCGGTGAATCGTCTTTAGCTCCTCGTGTACATAAATCAGAGCGTCAGCTACACCCACTGCGATTCTCATCCTCGTGTCCCAATCCAGAACCCGATACTCCTGTTTTAGAACCCCACCCGGCCTTGTCTCAGCTACAAACAAGAGAAAGGTTAAACAAGAGACCTGGTTTTTAAAACTAAAACAGGGATTCAGTTAGGTTTTATTTTACCATAGAGGTGGTGATCGAGAGAGCCTTTAGGCATGAATTCGTAGACGATGACACGGTCGTCGAGGTTGACACATTTTCCGAGAAGCTTGATCACATTTGGATGATTAGCTGCGTGTAGCGTTTTAATCTCTGCCACGAACTCAGTATGAGCCTCTGCGTTCATGACGTTTAGAATCTTTGCAGCTCCGACCTAATTAATTGAAATAAAGGTACAAAGTTGTTAAATTTAGCAACTGGGTTTCGATTTTAGACCACAAAGGACAAGACTTTTGGGTAAACCTTATCAATTCTTGGGAAATCGCAGTAATAGACTTTAGCGAAGTCGCCTATACCGAGCAAGTGATAGAACAGGAGGTTTTGGGTTCCGTCTATGATCTCTTGCCATCGAAATGTAAAATGAGTAGGTCGAGGTAACGGAAGAGGGTTCAAATCTGCAATTGAATTACTTTAAGTTTAAGAAAGAAAAGACAAAAACGATAAACAAGAACCCTAGATGGCAAGAAATCAGAAAACAAGATTAGGTTATCGGTTCGTTTCACAAGTTAACGTGATTGAAGCTTGTTATCATTCAAAACGAAGTAAGAAACAGAGTGATTGTGGTACGAGACATCCGATTTCGAAAGATTGTAAAAGAGAAACCGAAACGGAACCTTGAGGATCGTCTGGGGATTTCGATATTGTAGAGCCAAGCGAGGTTGAGGAACTCGTTATCGCCGTCCTCAACGTTGATAGTTTCCGATGAAACCGCTGATTCCGATGGTTCTCCTGGTTGAAGGTCTTGCACTACCTTTTCCATCGCTGCGATCAAGGGAGATAAACCTTTCTTGAGACTTTTCTTTTTTTCTTCCGGAGAAAGGTTTTTCCCGGGAAAGTTGCAGTTAAACAAAAATGCTCTCTGCGAGAAAACTAGAGAGAGGGAGAGTGGGATGAAGAACACTAAAAGATCTCACCGGAGAGGTATATATAGACGACAAAAAATGCGTTTTTAATAGAGCGGCCTAGTGGATCATTTGAAAACAAAACAGTTCATATATAGAAAATTTTACAAATACAGAAATTAGATTTACACAAGACTACTTTGAGAAAACTCAAAATATAATAATAATATTTATATAAATTAATTGTTTAATTAAATTTTAAGTTATTAAAATTTTGAACCAATCATATGAGAGCACCCACATTGGTGTTATCCAATGTGGGTTTCTTAAGAATAAAATATTAATATTTGTTTAAGTTAAGAATAGTTAAGGAACCTTGATTTTGTGTGGCTTTCATTGGTGTTATCCAATTTGGGTTTCTAAAAAAAATATAAATTAACAAATTTTTTAAAAAAACTTTATTTATTTTAATTTTAATATTAATCATACAATAATTTTACTTGATAAACACTGACTAGTCCAATTTTCTTCCCTCATGTTCCTTCTATGCGATCAAGTTCCAGAAACAAGTAGTTAAAGCAGAAGGTGTAATCATTGAAGCTCTTAACAAACTCATAGCCTGCAATACAAGACAGATTCTGTGATTTAAAAAAAAAAAAAACACTTGAATCAAACAGACAACTTACCTCTGGTTTCCCAATGGTGATCACGTGTTCCTCAACATCTTTCTCCTCCAAGTGCATTTGTAACTTCAGCAAACTGATGTTTGAGACCGAGTCCTTGGGTTTGATAACCAAGTCATCAGTTACCAAAAACCTTGTGTCTGCCTCCACAAACCCAAAACTTTGCATATATAAAACTCTAGTGAGCTTTGAGACGTTTCATGTCTCTCCTCTCTTCTTTCAAAAAAGGGTCCATGAGCAAATCTTCCTAGACTCTTCTTCTGCGACACAAAGTAAATCTTTATGAGAACATGAGCCATATGAAAACAAAGTTGATCATAGAACAGACAAAACATAGACAGAACCTGATGCAAGCATGCACTCAAATGTGATTACAGATGATACAAAACAGAGACAGATTTACAGTTTCAAAGTCTAGTCGGGATGTTTCTCCGGTAGAGAGATTAAAAAGTCGATGACTTTTCGAGTCTCCGGTCCACGATCGCAGTAGTCTCCGAGGAAGATGATGAGAGCTGAGCTGACACGAACAAATCCCTGAGAAATTCACCTCCGACGCATCTCTTCCTCAACCAAGCGGTCGACTTCTTCATTGATCAATGGGTTGCCACGTCATTTAGAGACGGTAACCTAAGTCTCTAAAATAAGGAACGACTCTTAAGATAAATACCCATTTCCATTTATTTTAAATCAAAAAGGCCTATGAAACCGAGTCCAAAATTGTTAAGGCACCCTCAATGACCTGCTCTGAAGACTTGTGTAAGGTGAGTTTCATATCATAGCTATAATTTTTTACAGGCTTCATTAAACAAAACGGGGGAAAAAGATTATTAAAAACAAAATCAAAGAATCCAAAAGGCCATTGAAGAGAGATAGTACCATTTTATGAAACTTTCTTTTTGTTCTTCAGATCTTAGAAGTGAACCTCTCTTCTATACCACTTCTGTTGTTCAACTGTCGTCAGACTCGTCACTACTAGGACACAAAGTCATGGATCCATGTGAATACATTCCTAAATAAGGAAACTTTCTGTAAAACTAGACACTCTGAGGAAGAGGGAGATTTTCTTTAAAAAGGATTTGAATGTACTTGAGAATGAATAGACCTTTAGGGGACGTTGCTCAGCTAGTTTCATCCTGTTACTGTATCTGAGAGTAAATAATAACTCCAAATCAGTCACAGGTAAAGATTTCTACAACAGGACTTGTAAAGTTGCAACCAAAGTGATATTTTTTAAGATAATCTACGCATGCGGATTCAAAGTGATATTTCTTTCGACTCAGGATAAATAAAATTCTAAAGGTCAGAAACTTTTCCGTTCTGTTTTTTTTTCTCTCTCTCTATCTTCCTAAGCTTCTCTCCTATTTTAAGAAAGTTTCATAACAGAGAAATGAAGACAAAAAATCTTAAACGTTGATTACAAGTTACAACTATTTATAGATGGCATTGTCTCAAAAGTTCAGACCCTGATCTCCCATCAAATCTCGTAGAAACAGTTGCAAAATCGTCAGTTACACATCCAACTATATGATATGTTTTTCATGAAAACAAAAGGCCGTATAAATAAGATCGCTGGATAACACTTCTTATATCGACCTCCTCGTCACCGGGGGGCCCTCTGGGACATCACAGGCTGCAGCTTGACTAACCATCGACTCCACAACACGCATATTAGGCCGTGCAGGTGCAGGTACTTGTGGGTCCGTACACATTCTGGCAGCCTGAAATAATCTGATTAAACCTTCAACCGGAAACCTATACTCTTCTCTCCTCTCTACTGCACTTAACTGCAAGAAAAACATCCGAAAACCCTAATTTATATATTACTTTCAGCACACGAAACATATAAAAAACTAAGCCCTAGAGTCAAAAAAGCTTTTTGAGTCATACCCAATCAGTAACATTCCTTGTTCCAACAGGTCTCTCACCATCAAAAGCTTTCCTTCCAGTGAAAAGCGTAAACAGGAAAACTCCATAGCTATATACATCGGACTTGCTTGAAACCAAACCAAACTCATTTGTTTCCGGTGCCATGCATCCCCGAGTTCCCTTGATTGGACTGATCTCGCTCTGCTGCTCAACGCCGTCTTCATTCTCAACATTCTTAGTCGCCAATCCAAAATCAGTCAGCTTCGGCACAAAATCCTCATCAAGTAAAACGTTGGCAAGCTTGACATCTCGGTGAATCGTCTTTAGCTCCTCGTGTACATAAATCAGAGCTTTAGCTACTCCCAGTGCTATGTTTATCCTCCTGCCCCAATCCAAAACCGAATATTGCAGTCGTACACCCACACTTGGCCTAGCGTCAGCTGCAAGCAAGAGAAAAGTTAGTCAAGATTCATGCAAAGGTTAAACAAGAGAATCAATTAAGTTTTACCATTGATGTGGCGATCGAGAGAGCCTCTAGGCATGTATTCGTAGACGATGGTACGGTTTTCACGATCGAGACATTTGCCGAGAAGTTTGATCACATTTGGGTGATTAGCTGCATGTAACGTTGTAATCTCTGCTGCGAACTCAACAGGACCCTCTGCATTCTGTAAATTTTGAATCTTTGCAGCTCCTACCTGATCAATTGTGAAATTTAGCAATTGGGTTTCGATTTTAGACCATAAAGGACAAGACTTTAAGTTCAAAAGTGATTATAACATTATCAATCGATGGGAAAACGCAGCGATAGACTGAACCAAAGTTGCCTTGGCCGAGAAGGAAATCTATCCGGCGGTCTATGGTTCCTTCCAAGATTTCGCCCCATCGAAACGTAACTCCAAATTGAGATATCGACTGAGAATTAGGACTCAATTCTGCAAATGAATAAATTATTAAAAATGTTAACAACGATGAACAAGAACCCTAAACCAATCTTTTTCAGCATCAGCGAATCAGTTAATTTCACAAGAACCAGACTTGTTTCGTAAGCAAGAAACCAAAATGGAACCTTGAGGTTCTTGTTGATCATTCCTGTGCTCGTAATAGTTGCGCCAAACAAGGTTAAGGTGCTCGTTATGGTCAAATAGGTGTCCTTCATCAAAGTCGTCGTTCCCGACGTTATTACTTCCCGATGGATCGTTCACTGGTTGCGTTCGTTCTTGCACTTCTTCTTCTCGATTTGAGCTTCCTCCTTTATAACAACACCAGAGATTTTTCATCGTGGCGATCAGGGGAGATGAAACTTTCTTGAGACTTTTCTTCCTCTCTTTCCCGGGGAAAAAAAATAGCCGTTAAACAAAGAGACTCTCTCCGAGAAAACTAGAGAGAGAGGGGGAGAGGGAGAAAACTAAAAGATCAAGCCGCAGAGAATATATGTACGAGAGTGTGTGCGTTCTAATAGAGCGGCTCTATGGATGGATCATTTTTTTTTAAAAAATATTTTTTTTAAAGGGCCTTCATTGAAAAATATTCAGAAAATTGAGTAATCCACAAATTAGATTCATGGTTAAATTCTCTTTTAGTCTGGATTACACTATTAGGCGAAAAAAATAAAGTTTTGAGGTAAAAAAACTATGATGACACTAAAAATAGGTTAATTACTATAAAACCATTCGAATTCTAATTTTTTTATGTCGAAATGTTAGACGAAAATGACTTTATTAGTTTTTGTTAGAAAAAATATTACATAAATGTCATTATTACGTATTTTCTACATCTACAAAAAATGTATCATATTTACAAAAATGACAGATTCTCGTCTTAATAAATCTGCAAAGATTTTGTAACTTAATCTGTAATCTTTGTTACATATTTATTGAAATGGAAGATTTTGACTAAGTCTGCACGATGTTATTGTCGTTTTTTATGGATTAATTTGGTTTGTTGCAGATTTATAAAAATCTGCAGCACATCAAAATGTTACTGAAAATTATTATACTAGCATAATAACATTACAGATTTTTAAACGTGTCGCAAATTTATGTTCTAATGTTGCAGATTCATGATTTTTTTTTTGCTATTGTGGCACAGATTTACAGTAACGTGTTGAAGGTTTTTAAAAATTTCCAAATTTATTTTATTATTTTTGAATAAATCTAGAAATTAGTATTGTAAATATATGATATTTGTTACATATTTATTAAAATTCACAACAAATAGAATATAATTTATTATTACTAGCATAGCATAGTACTTCTATATTACATACTTTTTCTTAATGTTGCACATTTGTTTCTAATGTTGTTACATATTTTAATATTTTAACGAAAATTATCTAATTCAAAAAACTGTTGCGTGATTTTTCTTGATTTTTAGGGATCATTTTTTATAATGTAATATTCATTTAATAAATTCTATATTTCGAAAAAGATAACCAACAAAAACATTTAGAATTAATTTATTATTCACTTATTTATTTATTTTTGTATTAAAGGTTTTTATGAAATCAAAATAATAATAATAGTAAATAACCAACAAAAAATTCTATAAATTTCTTATTTAAATGATTTATTTATTATTTTGTATTAAATTTTTGTTTTCAAAATAAAAATAAAAATAAAATAGCCAAAGGAAAACAAATTGTTAATTTTATTTAAAGAATTTATTTATAAAATATTTTGTGTTTTTATATTTTTTGGGAAAGAATTTAACCATCGAAAAAATATTTCTGTTTTGGATTTAAATAATTTATTTCTAAAATTATTTTATTAGTTTCTTAATTTAAACGAAAATTTAAAAATTATCCAACAAAATTAATATATTTTATTATTTTTTACTTTAATTATTTATTTATATAAATATTTTTTATTAATTATTTGCTTTTAGAAAACGAAATTCATATTAAAGATATATTTTTGATAAACGAATTTTATTAATTATTTTTTTACTTTAATAATTTATTTATATAAATATTAAATCACTTAAATTGTTTTGTAAGGAAATTTAGTATTTTAATAAGAAAAATGAATGTTAATCTAGTAAAAAATGGAACAATGTTTTTTGTAGTAATTATAGATAAAATTAATGTTATTGGGGGTACTTTTCACAAGTTTTAAAGTCAATAAATAGTTTTTATTAACTACGGATTAAGTGGTTGTTTTCAAAATATAGTACACAATGAACCTATGGCAATAAACAAAGACTAAAAAAAGAACTATAGCAATAAATTTTTTACTTATTTTAGAGAAATACTCTAACATAGCACAAAAAATAATTCTCATGTTATCTATGAGAATGCCTTTCAATTATCTCATGTAAATAATCTTTATAGACACTTATAATTAAACAAAATAAAGAAGGATAATTAGAAAACTTAACCAAAGAATCCAAAAAGCTATTGAATCAACCATAACCAGATTTGAGAGCCCTATTCAAAAATCATAATTTTCATATTAAAAATTGTTTTATAGCTAAAATATAATATTATTATAATTAATTTTTTCTGTACGAAAATTGATTTTGTATGTTAGTAGAAGTAGCACCGTTATTGTATCTACATACCACAGAAGAAATAATAACTCCAAATCAGTCCCAGATCAAGCTTACTTGCATAAGAAGCTTTTCACAACATGACTTATAAAGTTGAAAATCATCCATCCGATCAAGTTAATGTAAATCCCAATCTACTCATGCGGAATGAAAGTGATATTTTTTATAAAGACTTAGGATCTAATAAAATTCCAAAGGTAAGGGACATAATTGGTAAGTGTTGTAGCTTTGCATTTTCTGCTGTATAATTTTAGCTGTATAATTTTTTGTTATAGCTTTACGTTTTTTGCTGTAGAATTTAGACTATAGATTTATTAACCGTAGTAGTAGGATTTTGGTTTTGATTTTTTAAATTAAAAGTGTGATTGGTGAATATCATTTGTGCTCTAAATTTTATTATTATTAAAATTATTGCTTAAAACAAATATTAAATTAGATAAATATTTGATAAAACTTTGTATTAATAAGTAGATAATATAATGTGTAAAATATACATATTGCAATATAATTTGCATAAGAAATAGTAATTTTCTATGCTTTAATAAAAAATTCATTTATTATGAATATGTAATTCTATATCTATTATATACACGTACATATAAACACAGAATTAACATCGCTTTCTCTCTCTTCTTAGAGAGAGGTTTCTCTCTCGCATCTCTTCTTCCTTCTTCTCAGAATTTCATCTTTCAGAAGGAAGATTTGAGATCGATCAAGCGATTTTTTCCTCGTTTGTAATATATTTCTCTTTGCGTTGGGGTTTTTTCTGATCTTGGCATGTTCGTTCTTGCTTCCATCTGTTGGCCCGAGATCTTTTTCCCCAGCGATTTTCTCGCGTTTCTTGTTCTTATTTTGGTTTTGAAATTGAAATAAGTCCAGGATAGTTTCTATGGCTGACTGAATCTCTTCCGATTTCTCGGATTTCACCGGAATTATTCCGGTTCTCTCGCTTCGGCGACTTCGACCCGACTTCTTCTTTGCTCTCTTGCCGTCAATCTCTGATCTTTGCTTTGCTTAGCTTTCGATCTGTCAATTGTTCAGGATTAATATCGTCGCTGTAACACTGCTTTAGAGGACAAGCACAAGTGAAATCGGATTGTCCTTTGTACCAATTCGGCGGCGGCGCCTCCTTGGCCTTGATGGCTCCGGTTAAGTTAAAGCCATGCGTTTCTTTTCTTGCAAGGTTTCTTGACGGTGGATTTACGAAGTCTGGATCGGCGGATGGGTCTTTGTCAGCTACGGCGAATCGGTCCGGCGAAGCTCAGCTCCGTTTTCCTCCACGGTGTCTGTTGGTTCGCGGCGGTGCTCCAGAAACGGGACACGTTTACATTGCATGCTCGGATGGTCGCAGGCGCAGCCACGTGGCGACGCTATCTTCTGCCTTCGGGCCTGTTTTGGGTTCCTGTTTATTTTTCAATGTTGTTGTATCGGCCCATTTGACTATACGGCCCTGGCCCATGAATCTATCTCAGTTGACAAAAAAAAAATATACACGTACATATGATATATAAAAACATACAATATGAATAGTATTATATAACATGTGTATACGATGGCATAAAAATATTTGTTATTTATACACACGTAAGGGATGAAGATATTATATGAAAAGTATTGTAAAGCACAAATTTTAGGGCTGTGAAATAACGACTTTCTACGGTCACTTTTGGTTTGTTATAGCTGTGGACTTTTAAAAAGAAAGAAAGCTTGATTGATTCAATCTCTTGGCTGTAGAAATTTTCTTTTTTCAGCTCTCTCCTATTCTAAGACACTTTTATAACAAAGAAATAAAGGTTAAAAGTCTCAAACGTTGATTAACACCTATTAGCAGATGGCATTGTTTAAAAAGTTTTTTTAATCTCAAATAGTAGAAACAGTTGCAGTATCATCAGTTACACATCCAAGTATATAATATGTTTTTCATGAAAGCCAAAAACAAACCGGGCCTATATAAGATCGCCGGATAAAACTTCCTATATCGACCACCTCCTCGTCACCGGGGGGCCCTTTGAGACCTCACAAGCTGCAGCTTGACGAACCATTGACTCCACAACACGCATATTAGGCCTTGCAGTTGCTTGTAGGTTCATACACATTCTGGCAGCCTTGAATAATCTGATTAAACCTTGGACCGGAAACCTATACTCTTCTCTCCTCTCTTCTGCCCTTAACTGCGAAAAAAACAAATTCCCAATATTACTTCCAGCACACGAAACATCAAAAAAAACTAAACCCTAGAGTCAAAAAGTTTTTAGAGTCATACCCAATCAGTCCTTTTTTCAACAGATTTACCTCCAACAGAAGCTTTCCTTCCAGTGAAAAGCGTAAACAAGAAAACTCCATAGCTATAGACATCTGACTTGCTCGAAACCAAAGCAAACAACTCTGTTTCTGGTGCGAAGTATCCATGAGTTCCCTTGATTGGAAAGATTTCTCTCTGCTGCTCAACGCCGTCTTTATCTTCAACTATTTTAATCGCCAATCCAAAATCAGTCAGCTTCGGCTCAAAATCCTCATCAAGTAAAACGTTAGCAAGCTTGAGATCTCGGTGAATCGTCTTTAGGTCTTCGTGTAGATAAATCAGAGCTTTAGCTACTCCCACTGCGATGTTTATCCTCCTATCCCAATTCAAAACCGCATGTTCCAGTTTAAAACCCTCTCTTGGCCTCGCGGCAGCTACAAACAGGAGAAAATTTATTAAAACAAAAACAGAGAAACAATTTAAGTTTTCTTGGATCTTGATTTTTTTAAACCATTCATGTGGCGATCGACAGAGCCTCTAGGCATGAATTCGTAGACGATGACACGGTTTGCGTGATCGGGACATTTGCCGAGAAGTTTGATCACATTTGGGTGATTAGCTGCGTGTAACGTTGTAATCTCTGTAATGAACTCATCAGGATCGTCTCTGTTCTCGAATTTTTGAATCTTTGCAGCTCCTACCTGAAAGAAAGAAAGTTGTGAAATTTATCAACTGGGTTTCGATTTTAGACCATAAAGGACAAGACTTTTGGTTAAAAAGTGATTATTAACCTTATCAATTCTTGGGAAAACGCAGCGATAGACTGAACCAAAGCTTCCTTTGCCGAGATAGTTAGTTATATTGAGGCCTCCGGTTCCGTCTAAGATTTCGCCCCATCGAAACGTAACTCCATTTTGAGATAACGACTGAGAATTATGACTCAAACCTGCAAATGCATAAATTATTAAAAAAATAACAACGACGAACAAGAACCCTAAACCAATCTCTTGCGGCATTGGCAGACTTGTTTTCCAGAATGTGGGATCATTGTTCACGATTGTTGTGATTCTAAACGAAGTAAAAACTCAAAGAAACAGAGAGCTTTTTGATTTCTAATGATTGAAACAGAGGAAAATAGAACCTTGAGGACGATCGTCTCTGTGTTCGTTATTGTTGCGCAAAGCGAGGTTAACGGGCTCGTTAATACTTTCCGATGGATCTTGCACGGATTGCGATGATGGTTCATGTGGTTGCACTTCTTCTTCTCGACTTGAGCTCCCTTCTTTGTAACAAGACGAGAGTTCTTTCATCGTAGCGATCAACGGAGACGAAACTTTCTTGGGACTCTCTGCGAGAAAATTAGAGAGAGAGGGAGAGAAGTTGGAGGAGGAACAGTAAAATATCTCGCCGGAGAGGATATATAATTATATATATAGACGAGAGCGTATGCGTTCTAATAGAGCGGCTCTATGGATGGATGGATCATTTTTTTGAAAAATAATCAGAAAATTAAATATTACATAAAATGGATAAATGGCAAAATTCTGTCTCCATTTTAAAATTTTAAGTGGATAAATAGTCTTTTATTAACTAAAAATAGGTAAATTAAAGGAAAGATAATATAGTCTTTTAAATTATTATAAAATACTACTCTGATAAAAAAATACATCTTAATGCTATTTTAGTAATTAAACTTAAAATTAGTGCTACCATAAATAATTTTCACAAAATATACATAATTGATTTACTCAAAAATGGGACCTATAGAAATGAGAGACTCATTCAAGAATGTTTAATAGGTACACTCTCCTTCCCGGCTTTGGAAGACTCTGCTAGATACAATAAAATGCCACTTTTTGATAACTTTCTTTTGTTCTTCAAATCTTCGAAGTGATTTTCTCTTCTATATTAAATTTTGTTGTTTTCAACATTAGAATCATCCCTCCTAAAGAAAAACGACTCCTTGTGAGTACAATGTTATATAAGTAAACTTATTGTAAACACAGATTTTGAGGAGTGGCGATAGACATATGTTACACCGAGACGGATACGGTTCCTGTGCATGGGGACAGAAAACGACAAAACTAAAAATTTATAGATATGAATATGGCATAAGACATAGATATGTCTATAAATATATATTTTGTTACAAAAATGTAATTAAAATTTGAAAATACAAAAGTGTAAAAAAGTATAAAGATAAAACATATTTTATTTAAATATAATGGAAGATCTACAAGCATATTAGAGTGGAATAAGATAGATTACCAAAAACTCCAATTTTTAATGTTTTGGAAACGTCCTATAGTATCATCTATATGTCCCATAATATATAGTGTTTTCAATTTATTTTTGATTTATTGGAAACGTGAGAGAGACGTTCCTATGTCGTGCTCCCTGAAACGTTACGAGTGTGGATACGGACAGCAAAATGCCGTCCCCGTGCTACATAACGATAGACTACATTTTAACCCATTCTTTTAATATGTTTTGTGTCTTTATCGAGGCTTTAGTCTTTGCTAAGTCATTTTATGTCGAATGAAAGTTTAGAACAAAAATTAGAACACTTGCAGTGAAAATACTTAAATTAGCGCAAAATAGCGTTTTTGGTGAAAATAGATCTACACAAATCGGTCTAAATGGAGGAGCACTCACTCTCAAAACAGAATCGACCAATCTTACAAAACAAGAAAAATTATAAGATTTAGGATCGATCGATCCATAAGGGATTGATCGATCCCATGCGATAGAAAAAGAGCTGTGAGATCTAGGATCGACCGTTCCAAGAGAGAGTGGTCGATCCCATACACCAGAGAAGGAGCAATGGGATCTGGGATCAACCGATACGATCCTGATTTATTAGTAGAAGTAGCACAACAGAAGAAATAATACTTCCAAATCAGTCACAGTCAAGCTTACTTGCATAAGAAGCTTCTCTTGGTATATAAGATCAAGAGTCCAGTCCATGAAGTCAGAAGAATAAGACCGTTGGAGGTTAGTGTTAATCAAATTGAATAAGTCAAGTTAGTTCCTAGTCTTAGTCGAATAAAGAGGAGTCATCTTGGTTTGTAGGAGACTCTCACCAAGTAATTTAGTTGTTGAGATTTTCTAGGATCTATTAGCTTTGTAAGCAAGACAAGTCTATTAAAGAACTTGGCTATCGACTGAAATGAATAAGAAATCAGAGAGTACCTTTTCAGTCAAAATTGCTTGAGCTTTGTTATGTTTGAGTGTGTTTCTCTGATCTCTGCAACACGTGGTATCAGAGCTTGATCAAAGGTTCTGGTGAGGAAAATGAGTGAGAAGGAGTCGTCATTTAGCATACCAAAGTTCGATGGTGACTACGAACATTGGGCCATGCTAATAGAAAACCTTCTCAAGTCAAAGGAGTGGTGGGAGATTGTCGAAACGGGAATACCACAGAGGACTGGTGTTTTGACAGAACCACAGACGACTGAGCTGGCTGAGAAGAAACTGAAAGACTTGAAGGCCAACAACTATCTCTTTGCATCCATAAACAAGGTGATATTGAAGACCATAGCCAACAAAGAGACATCAAAGGACATCTGGGAATCAATGAAGACAAAGTTCCAAGGAAATAAAAGAGTGCAAAGTGCACAACTTCATAGATTAAGGAGAAGCTTTGAAGTGTTGGAGATAAATAAGGAGATATAATCACAGAGTACTTCTCCAGAGTGATGGTAGTGGCCAATGACATGAGGAACCTGGGGGAAGAGTTTCCAGATGCTAAGGTAGTAGAGAAAATACTGAGAACATTGGTGGATAGATTCACTTATGTGGTTTGTGCAATTGAGGAGTCCAAAGAAATAAGAGAACTCACGGTGGATGAATTACAGAGCTCTCTTATGGTCCATGAGCAGAATCTGAACAAGAGAAATGGAGAGGAACAAGCTCTCAAGACAGAAGGCTATCGGTCATAAGGTGGTAGAGGAAGAGGAAGCTACCATGGAAGAGGCCGTGGAGGAAGAGGAAGGGGACGAGGAGGATCAAACTTCAACAAGGAGACTGTTGAATGTTATAAGTGTCATAAACTTGGACACTTTAAGTATGAATGTCCCACCTGGGAAAAGGGAGTTAATTACGCTGAGGAGGATGAAGAAATGATGCTTATGGCACATACTAATGAAGATAAGAGTGAAGAGAAACAAGAATGGTTCCTGGATTACGGGTGTAGCAACCATATGTGCGGAACAAAAGATTGGTTTCTGGACCTTGATGAAAGTTTCAGACAGACGGTGAAGCTATGTGATGATCGCAGGCTGGTTGTGGAAGGAAAAGGAAGCCTAAGGCTTCACATTGATGGCAGCACACAAATCATCACATCAGTCTATTTTGTCCCTGGTCTCAAAAGCAATTTGTTTTCCGTGGGACAACTACAGCAGAAAAGGCTCAGAATCATCATAGAAGATGACTATTGTGAAGTATGACATAAGAGATAAAGAAGACTGGTGATGCATTCAGCAATGACCAAGAACAAAATGTTCAAGATCCTTGCAGCCGTGGGCTCAAAGGAGAAGATCGAAGGAAGGTGCTTAAAGGTGTCTGATGAGAATGTAAGTGAACTATGGCATAGAAGGTATGGTCACTTGGGGTACAATGGCATGAAAACACTGGTTGAGAAAGGAATGGTAAAGGGTCTGAGTTATGTAAAGACATGCGAGGGAGTATGCGAGGTGTGCATGAAAGGAAAACAAAACAGAGACAATATACCAAAGAATATTCTTTGGAGAGCAAGCAAGGGACTTGAACTAGTCCACAGCGATATATGTGGTCCTATCACACTTGCTTCAGAGAGTGGAAAGAGGTACATTCTGAATTTTATTGATGACTACAGCAGGAAATGTTGGACATACTTCTTGTCTGCTAAGTCGGAAGCCTTCCAAGTCTTCAAGGAATTCAGAGCTAAGGTGGAAAGAGAGATAGGAGAGCCACTGGTGAGTCTGAGAACAGACAGGGGAGGTGAATATAATTCCAAGGAGTTTCAGCTTTACTGTAAGGAACATGGAATTAAGAGACAGTTTACGGCCGCATATACACCGCAGCAAAACGGTATTGCGGAAAGGAAGAACATAAGCATTTTAAACATGACGAGGTGCATGCTGATAGGAATGGGAGTCCCAAAACGCTTATGGGTAGAAGCAGCTTAATACGCGGTCTATATTCTGAATCGAAGTCCTGCTGCAACTGTGGAGGATGTTACTCCAGGGGAGAAGTGTAGTAAACTAAAGCCATCTGTTGAGCATCTAAGAGTCTTCGGATGCTTAGCTTATGCCTTGGTTCCTTATCAGAAGAGAATGAAGTTAGACGAGAAGAGCACAACCTGTGTTATGTTCGGTGTGAGCAAAGGTTCAAAAGCCTGCAGGCTATATGATCCAGAAGCAAATAAAATAATCATCAGTCGAGATGTAAAATTTGATGAAAACAAGGGATGAAATTGGGAAGGCAAAGAGAAAGAAGAAATGATCTCGTGGGAGGGAATGTCAGATGAACAGGAAGAAGGCAATGATCACGAGATACATGGGGAAAATGATCCTGTAGAACCTGCAACTCCTGAAGAAAATGGTGAACAAGAAGAAGATGCTGAAACCGAACAAGAAGCTGTTGGGGCAGAAACATCAAATGCTGGGAGACGAGCAAGACAAGCTCCAATTTGGATGAAAGACTATGTGTGTGAAGGTGTTAAAATAGTTATAGAGGAAGAAGGATATGAGGTGATGACTCTGTTTATTGCAGCAGAAGATCCAGAGTGGTATGAAGATGCTGCTCAACATGAAATCTGGCGCAAAGCAATGGAAGCAGAAATCAAGTCTATAGAAGACAATAAAACTTGGGAGTTAGTGGAGTTGCCTATTGAAGCTAAGGTTATTGGTGTGAAGTGGATATTCAAAACCAAATACAATGAACAAGGGGAAGTAGATAAGTTTAAAGCAAGGTTGGTGGCAAAAGGATATCACCAAACTCAAGGGGTTGATTTTCATGAAGTATTTGCTCCAGTGGCTAGATGGGATACCATTAGAACTCTCCTTGCGGTTGCTGCTCAGAAGAATTGGGAAGTGTACCAGCTAGATGTTAAAAGTGCCTTCCTGCAAGGTGATCTGAGTGAAGAAGTATTTGTGGAGCAGCCACAAGGTTTCAAGATCAAAGCCATTGAAGACAAGGTATACAAGCTGAGAAAGGCTTTATATGGCTTAAAACAGGCGCCTAGAGCCTGGTATAGCAGATTGGAGGGATTCTTTATAAAGAAAGGCTTCAAAAGGTGTTATTGCGAACACACACTATTTGTAAAAGGCAGTGGAGAAGATGTTTTGATAGTAAGTGTGTATGTAGACGATCTGATATACATGGGAAGCTCTAAAGCAAACATGGAGAAGTTCAAGAAGTCTATGATGCAGGAGTTTGCAATGACTGATCTTGGAAGAATGAAATACTTCTTGGGAGTAGAAGTTGTACAAGATGATAGAGGGATCTTCATCAGTCAAAGAAAGTATGCTGAAGAGATTCTGGAGAAGTTTGGTATGGAAGATTGCAACTCAGTGAAGAACTCAATTGTTCCAGGTCAGAAACTAACAAAAGAGGGTGCAAGAGGAGAAGTGGATTCAACACAGTTTAAGCAACTGGTGGGAAGTCTGAGGTATCTCACAGCCACAAGGCCAGACCTGATGTACTCAGTGAACTTAGTCAGCCGGTACATGTAACAACCCACTGAACAACACTCTCAGGCTGCTAAACGGATACTAAGGTACGTCCAAGGAACAACAACACTCGGTGTGAGATACAAGAGAGGAGGAACAATGTGCTTGTAAGGGTATGTAGACAGTGATTATGCAGGTGATGTTGATGATAGGAAGAGCACATCTGGATATGTGTTTATGATGGGTGGAGGAGCTGTTACTTGGGCTTCTAAAAAACAACCTATAGTCACATTGTCTACAACGGAAGCTGAGTTCGTGTCAGCTGCGTATGGAACATGTCAGGCGGTTTGGGAGAGGAATATCTTAGAGGAAATTGGAGTGAGCCAAAAACAGGAAACAGTCATACTTTGTGACAACAGCTCGACTATCAAGAACCATTTATAGATGGCACTGTCTCAAAAGTTCACACCCTGATCTCGTAGAAACAGTTGCAAAATCATCAGTTAGACATCCAAGTAATAGTATATAATATGTTTTTCATGAAAACCAAAAAACAAGCCGCCTATATAAGATCGCTGGATAAAACTCTCTATATCGACCACCTCCTCGTCACCGGGGGGACCTCTGGGACACCACAAGCTGCAGCTTGACTAACCATCGACTCCACAACACGCATATTAGGCCTTGCAGTTGCTTGTGGGTTCATACACATTCTGGCAGCCTGAAATAATCTGATTAAACCTTCAACCGGAAACTTGTACTCTTCTCTCCTCTCTACTGCCTTTAACTGCAAGAAAAACATCCGAAAAACCCTAATTTATAGATTACTTTCATCACACGAAACGTATAAAAAACTAAGCCCTAGAATCAAAAAAGTTTTTGAGTCATACCCAATCAGTGGGTTTCCCTCCATCAAAAGCTTTGCTTCCAGTGAAAAGCTGAAACAAGAAAACTCCATAGCTATAGACATCGGACTTGCTCGAAACCAAAGCGAACTCCTCTGTTTCCGGTGCCATGTATCCGTGAGTTCCCTTGGTTGGAATCATTTCTCTCTGCTGCTCAACGCCGTCTTTATCTTCAACCATTTTAATCGCCAATCCAAAATCAGTCAGCTTCGGCTCAAAATCCACATCAAGTAAAACGTTGGTAAGCTTGACATCTCGGTGAATCGTCTTGAGCTCTTCGTGTAGATAAATCAGAGCTTTAGCTACACCCATTGCGATGTTCATCCTTCTGTCCCAATTCAGAACCGCATATTCCAGTGGTACGCCCCCGCTTGGCCTCGCTTCAGCTACAAGCAAAGGTTAAATAAAAGATTGGCTTTTTAAAACAAAAACAGAGAAACAGTTAAGTTTTCTTGGATCTTGATTTTTTTTAACCATAGATGTGGCGATCGACAGAGCTTCTAGGCATGAATTCGTAGACAATGACACGTTTTCTTTGATCGAGACATTTGCCGAGAAGTTTGATCACATTTGGGTGATTAGCTGCGTGTAACGTTGTAATCTCTGCCACGAGCTCAGTAGGACCGTCTTTCTTCTCTAAATTTTGAATCTTTGCAGCTCCTACCTGATTAATTGAGATAAAAATACAGTTGTTAAATTTAACAATTGGGTTTCGATTTTAGACCATAAAGGACAAGACTTTTAGGTTAAAAAGTTGTTTATAACCTTATGAATTCTTGGGAAAACGCAGCGATAGACTGAACCAAAACTGCCTCGGCCGAGATAGTTAGTAATATTGAGTTCTCCGGTTCCGTCAAAGATTTGGCGCCAACGAAACGTAACTTCATTTTGAGATAACGACCGAGAATTACGACTCGAATCTGCAAATGAATAAATTATTTAAGAAATGTTTAAGTTAATTATAAACTTATCAAATTCTTGGGAAATCGCAGCAATAGACTGCAGTCACTGCACCATAGTTGCCTCGGTGGAGATAGGAATCTGTCCGGCGGTTTACGTTTCCGTCCATAGCAGCAACTACATCTGCAAATGCATAAATTATTAAAATAAATAACAATGATGAACAAGATTCCTAAACCCCAATCTCTTAACGCATTAGCGAATCGGTTAATCTCACAATATCCAGACTTGTTTCGTAGAACAAGAACAACTCAACTACGATTAGTTGGCCATCAAAGTTGACGATTGATTTGATTCAAAACGAAGTAACAACTCTAAGAAACAGAGTGCTTTCCGATTTCTAATGATTGAAACAGGGGAAAACAGAGAAACAAAAATAGAACCTTGAGGAACTTGATCGTCTCTGTGTTCGTTATTGAAGTCGTCGTTCCCGCCATTATTACTTTCCGATGGAACATGTACAGATGTACTGGTTGCGATGATGGTGGTTCATGTGGTTGCAATTCTTCTTCTCGACTTGAGCTTCCTTCTTTGGAACAAGACGAGAGTTCTTTCATCGTAGCGATCAACG
Source organism: Orychophragmus violaceus (assembly GCA_030180135.1). Taxonomy (NCBI): domain Eukaryota; kingdom Viridiplantae; phylum Streptophyta; class Magnoliopsida; order Brassicales; family Brassicaceae; genus Orychophragmus; species Orychophragmus violaceus. Next base: position 13,507,696 of record CM058238.1, on the reverse strand, counting down.
GAGACGAAACTTTCTTGCGAGAAAACTAGAGAGAGAGGATGAACACTAAATGATCTCGCCGGACCGGAGAGAATATATATATATAGATGGATCATTTTTTGAAACAAAATAATAAGAAAATTAAATATTACATAAATTGGATAAATGGGAAAATTCCGTCTCCATTTTAAAATTTTAAGTGGATAAATAGTCTTTTATTAACTAATGATTAAGTGATAAGTTTCAAAATATAATACACAAGTTTTAAACAAGACTACTTTACAAAATATAATACAATGAACTTCTTATGGCAATGATCTTTTGACTTAATTTAGAGAAATCCTCTATAAAAGCAAAAAAAAAAAAATACCCATTGTGTTATTTATGAGAGTGTCTTTAGATTTTTAGTCTCATGGATATAATCTTTAGTCTCTTATTATTAAATAAAATCAAGAAAAATGATAATAAAAAAACCGTTACCAAAGAATCCAAGTACAATGCCACTTTGTGTGAAACTTTATTTTGTTCTTCAGATCTTCGAAGTGAATCTCTCTTCTATACCAATCAACTGTCATCACTACTCGGACACTCATTCCCTAAACACAAACGACTCATTGTGAGTCCATTGTTATATAAGGAAACTTTTTGTAAATCCAGAGACTTTGAGTAAGAGGGAGGATGAATCTTACTTGCGAGTAAATTGACCTTTGACGCGAGGCCTTTGCACAGCTAGTTTCTTCCTACTATGGTACCTTACCTAAAACCAAAACAGAACAAACAAAAACATGTGAAGAATTTCGTGTTCCATGTTATGAGAGCTTAACCATGATTAGAGATATACCTTCTTCTCAAAACACCGTTCTTTACGTTTAAGGCGAAACTTCATCAAAGCAGCCTCTCTTTGTGCGGCCCTTTCGCTTCCACTAGACTGCTGATTCGATGGATTGTCACTGCTCGAACTGGAACCAATTATTTTGGCAACGGAGCTGTCATGAGGAGAACAACTTCCCACATTTTCTTCTGGAGTCTACTCAACAAAAATTAAAGCTTTTGATGAAACCGGCAGAGATTTCAAAGGCAACACAAGCATCGTAAATACTATACCTTATTAGCAGAAGTAGCACCGTTGTTGTATCTCCAGACATTACACAATAAAAACAGTTTCAAATCAGTCACAGGTTCAACATTTCGTCTGCAATTGAGGTCAAGAACTTACTTTGAGAATGCAGAGTGATTTGAATGCCTCAGAACTCTCTGATCTCCAGCCTCTCTTGGTTTTGTCAGAGTTAGCTCGAGTGATTGCAAATCTTCTGGATTAGATGAAGGTGTTTTGCTTTCTGCTTGTGAGTTACCAGAGGAGTGATTCAGCTTCTCATCATTGTTTCTGTCCAAAGCTTCAACAGAATACTTTGAATCCCTTTCCAGATTTCCTGGTTCTTCAGCTTTCTTGCTCATACATTGTCCTGCCTGTGATCCCGTCCCTATTGTAATATCATCTAACATCGTCAGTCTGAAAAACAGAGAGAATCTTGGAATGGTTCCATAGAGCTAATAAGTTGGTGTCTCAAAACTCATACCTATGTTTCCATTCTCATAGTCAACCTCCTTCAATTTATTAACATGTTCCCATTCATTGCCACAGGTTCCCAGGTTCGTATTGGGTGCTCTTTTGGTCCAAGAACTCTATTTTATAGTGCAAAACCAATAAAATAAAAAAAATCATAAAAAGATTTCCTCAGATAGTGTAACTGTAATCACAATCTCCATAGAAACAAATTACCTGAGTTCCACTCCCGTTATCACTCCCACCATCTCCGTTGCTCAAACCATTACTCCCATTTTCAGTCCCGTGAACATCATCATCATCACTCATGCTGACATCGTTTTCTGACTCTTCAGTGCTTTCAGTTTTCACTGACTTCTTGTTCTGTATCCCACTCTCACTCCCGCTACCGCTAGACTGGTATATCAAGAAACGCATAAGTAAAATACAAAACACTTGAGTAACTTTTGTAGAAACATGTAGTGAAAGCAGAAATCTTACGCTGTGGCATCTTCTCCACACATGCTGCCAGAGATTCTTTAGCTCGTTTTTTCTAATGGGTTTCACGAGGAAATCAACAGCACCATTCGACAAACACTTGAAGACCAGAACCATAGAATCATGAGATGACATCACTACAAAAGTTGTTAAACATAAATGAGAACCATATGCTGAAACTAGAACAAGCCAATACAACAGGGATTTTAAGTAAGTACTTATAACAGGGATGTTCTTAAGTGTCTTATGGCTCATAATCTTGCACAACAAACCGGTTCCAGAATTCTCAGGCATAACAACCTCCGTTAAGACAAGATCGATGCAACTGGTCTCGTCTTCTAGGACTCCCCAGGCTTCAAGGACATCCGGAACAGCAATAACTGGCAAAAAGTTTCCAAATTTACAACAACATTTAGTCAAAAGCAACAATATGATTGCTGATAAAGAAGGAGGATTCATCTCAATAAGAAAATACCTTCATAACTGCAATTCTTCAAAAGCGCAGTAACAATATGGCGAGTTGAGTCATCATTCTCCACCAGAAGAACCTTAAGGGATCTAACCGGGAGATACCTCTCCCAATTAACAACAGGAGCAAGCGGCTGTTGTTGTTGCTGTTGAGAAATCTGTAACGAATTGTTGGCATTTGCAGTGGTGTCTTCTTCAACTCGAGATTCAACTTCTTCAGATGAACCAAACGCTTGCCTCTCAGTTTCCATTTCATTTGCCTTATCGTTGTTGTTGAAACACATTTTTATAATACTAAATGTCTCGTGAAAGGGTCAAGACCAGCCTCCGTGAACAAGATAGAATAGAAGGAGCAACAAATAACAACTAAAATTCTGCAGAAACTTCGCCTTTACTCTGACATAACACTTGCACATTTCGTCTTTAGCCAAACTTATTTTAATCCCTTCACCAAAACCTCAACCCAATAAGAAAACGAAAAAACAACATGTTGTAAGAAGATCACACCAGAAAATAGAAGTAGATTAAATAGTCAGACACTCCCAAAGAAAAAACTAAACATTCAAAACTAAATTTGGAATCGTAACACAATAACTTATTGGTTCTCAAACGAGAAACTATGAAGAAATCTAACAAAGTTCAATTCTTATTTGTTTCAGAAACATTAAACAATCTCTTCTATTTCAGATCTTGGATGTTCTAGTTTCTCAAGTTCCTACAAATCCCTCAGAACCCAGATAAAAAATGAAACTATAACTATAAGCTCAAAATTGACATCATCAAATTGTAAAAGCCACAAAACGAAAACAAAAAGATCAAACCTTTGTGGCTTAAAGCTTATCCAATGATGAAGAACACCACCACCACCACCAGAATCTCTCACCATATCTGAATGTGAAAACCAAATATCACGAGAAAGAACAGACTCTGTTGTTCAGTGCTTAATCAGGTTTTCTTACCATTTTAATCACCTAAATAATCAAAATCAAAAGGTTTCCAAAATCATTCAATAGGTTTGATTCGTATCTAATACAATTCCTTTTACCAAAACTATACAGAATCCAGCTGCTGCTAAAATTAGAATAGTGAAGGAAAGATAGAGAGTGAACGAAGGCTACAAAAATCTAAAAGAGAAGAAGATCAAAAGATTGAGACTTGAGAGACTCTGGGCGCAAGTGGGTAAAGCGAGGGGAAAGTCAGAAGATATTATTTTGGGTTTGCTGACGTGGCATGACTATGGGACCCGACATTCGTGTTGTGATTTGCACATTTCCGGATTGGTGACGTGGACAAAATCAAAAGCTGGGAGTCTGAGGAGGTTAGATCTAACCGAATCTTTCACGGTGGATAGTTGCGACTTGCGAGTGCTTAATGTTGATAGAACGACAACGTTTTGTTTCTATAAAAATGTTGTTGATCAGGCCTTCAATTTATAGCCCAATTGCTAAGTGTCCTTTTACTTAGATAGGAAATAGAGTCGGCCGATTTCTTTTTCCTTTTCCTAGACTTTCCTTTTTTATGAAATAATTAATTTTAACGGTTATATTATAGTTACGAAAATTGAGGAAAAAGGAAACTCCAGATAATTTTCCTTTTTAAACTTCCCTTTTTCTGAAGAAGCAGATGATCTGAATACTATAAATATAACACTACCCCCACGGTTCCAATAATCATTCCAACAATAAAAATCTCTAACACTTGACCTAAATCACACAGATCGTTACTTAATATCTCGCTCTCTACAATGTCATTCGCCGATAATAATAGTCCCTTTTCGATGTCTACCATGTTCCATGCTTTGCAACATATCCATTACCCAAAAGGAATCTCCGCTTCCATTCCTCCTCCGGGTTTCACCCAACGCGCCTCCGCCGTATCAGATACTACGCGCTTAAGCCCGCTGTTCAACCTTATGACTAGCACCGAAGGTTTGTCAAAGTTTAAAGAGATGATCTCAAAGTTAGACCAAATACAGCTTCAGATGATGGTGTCATTGTTAACGTCAGACTCTGATTACTTCACGGAGGTTATCAGATACAAGTACGGTTCGAGACGCGTGCAGAAGCTCCTCGGAATATCAGATGACCTGGACGCGCTCTTCTACGCCGCTATCTTGCCCCGGTTCTTCGACATCTTGACCGACAGGTACGCATCCTACGTGGCGATACGAGCTATGGTTGTTTTCGACCAGAAGATGAAATATGTTATGTACGAGAACGTTCTCCGCCACGCGCTTGACATAGCGCGTAATCAATACGGCTGCATCGCGCTCAACGAGATCATAACCGACGCGGATGATCCTTTCTACAGAAATCGGCTACTAGACGTAGTGGCACACAATGCTTTGTTTCTAAGCAACGATCCTTCGGGGAACTTCGTGGTCCAACACGTGCTTACACTCTATGACTCGCGCTGCGCGCATAATGTTGCTGTTAATCTGCGTGGTCATTGCGTTGATCTGTCGTTTAAGAAGTACGGAAGCTACATCGTAGAGAAGCTTCTGGAGACGGAGGAGTCGATGCATGTGGTGGTTGTGGAGCTTTTGGAGTGCGATGGAGACAGGTTGATGAGGCTGGCGAGGAATGAGTTTGGGAATTTCGTGATCGTCAAGGCACTGAGAGTCACGCAAGAGATGAATATGGTCGATCTGTTTTGGGGTTTAGTACGTAAGCTCATGCCTTTTCTCCACCTATTGCGTAGGTCTCACGGAAGCAACATTGCAAACATCTTGGAGTCGACTCTTAATTAAGTTTCTTAGCTGGCTAGAGTAGATGTGTGTTTTTGTCTCAATCTGGTTACAAATGCTCAAATTGTTCGAATTTTGATGAGTTTAAGTTCGATTTTATGGTAGTCACTGATATATTGTAAGAAAGGCTTGTTGAAGAAGATTACATTTTGAAAATCATGACTGCTCATTTGTCTCTGTTTAAAACTAGCTGCCATGTTGTTCAAACTATAATGTCTTAGATTTTATTTTATTTTAATTACTGATATCTTGTAAGAATTAATGCTTGCTAAAGAAAGAGTTACATTTGAAAAGAAAAAAACAAATGTTCTACGGAATTAACGAGTCATCATGCGTCGTTAGTCGGAGATTCTCGCAGCAGTGTGTCTCTGCTACAAGCTTAGGCATTTCAGCATTTGATGATTGACAAGCAAAATAAATTTTAGTGAAAACATTAATCCAAAACAAGAACGAGCTAACATGTTTCAGGATGATATTTGTGTAAGTAAACCATGGCCACATGAGTTTATCACAAAAATACTATGAACAAGGAAGCACATGATGTAACCAAGATGAACAAGGAAGCAAAGCAATATAAGCAATTATTGGTGTTGTTTGCTTTGATTTTGCAAAGGTGTGTTCGGCTACTGGAGCACTGCTAGAATAAGATATCAAACATTGTATTTTGGTTTTCTAATTAAATCAGTCTAATTTCTATCTCTTTCCCTTGAATCATCTATGTGTTGCTCTCTGTCTAGAGAGACATATTTGTAACATGATCAGAGATAGATCAAATGTCCATGTTGATTGTAGATTAACTTTTAACAAGAATGCTATAATCATCTATAAGTAGCAGCAGCAGCAGCCACATTTCCATAATCATTGACCTAATCTGAGCCAATACCATTCTTATGAGCAATCCACTGTTTTTAGCCAACTTAATCTACTGTAACCGTCATAATTGAATCACCAATTTGAAAAGAAAAACAAAATGTACCAAGATAGCATAATTTTCCACCAAGTTTTGTTTTTCGCTTTTTTAAGTTGTTTCTTAGAAGAAGAAAAACGGGGATTCTATTTTTTTGGCGGCAAACGATTTTGATTTATATTTGGGCCTAAATGGACTATTACAGGAGAAGTATAAACTGTAGAATACAAATAAGCGTAAGCGAAAAATGGGCTAACATAAGGCGCAAAAAAACAGTAAGTCAGATATTTAGAAACGGTCAGATGTTTGCAGATTGAACGCGTGTATACACGTGTCACAAGGCCAAAGAAAAGCATCCATGCGTCAAACATTCATGGATGGCAACATGCAAAACGCTGACTTCGCCGGAGAAAGATTCTGGGCAGAATTTGGAAATTATTAGAATCGTCTCCATTACAGTTGCTTCACCTTGCCGATCAATTCCATCTAAGACACCAAAGAACGTCGCGTCAAAGAGTTAAATCTCTGCATCTCCATGATGGGTAAAGAGAGAGGAAGCATCGGCGGTATGGTATAGAAGCGTAACCGAAAACAAAATCTGAGAAATATTTAGAACAGTAACGAGACAGAAGATCCGGATTATTACACAGCGGCAAAAAACGACGAACTCTCTCAAATTAGTATATAAGAGAGAGAGAATCGTCAAAAAAAAAAATAATAATAACCAGATCGTTAGTCAAAATGTCGGACCGACGGCGGAACTATACTTTTGGTGGTCGGACTTTAGAGAGAAACCAAGAAAATATTTTAAAAGGGAAAAATTCAAACCCAAATCCAGTAGGAAATGGGGGTTCCTACTTTTAAGATGTCACTGTTACATATATTGGCACTTATATTGAAGAAAATATAAGTGCCATTTCTTCGTATGTTATATACTACATTTTGGTTCAACATGTGTAAAAGGGTACAACTGAAATTAATAATCGAACGAATATATGGCCAACTTGTTCTTCCCGTGTCACATCGTACCAAAAGCAATATTTATTATTGCAAATAATTGGTCAATCTTAATATAGTAGCCAAATGGTGATGGACTTTGTGGACAACTATGATAAGATTATTTATGATAGGGGATATAAATTAGGTATGGAGAGCTTGCCCAAACAAAAAGAAGAAGAAGAAAAAACAATTTCCTTTAATGGGTAGGACGTTGTCCACGTCTTTCAATTCAACCTCGTCTACCTTATATGATTAATACACTTACAATTTTTTTATAAAATATGTTAATGATAATATTTTTTAAAGAAAATGACAACAAGATGAAAATAATATTTTGATATTAGATTTATTCTAATTTTAGATATTAAATATGAAAAAGTATAATTCTTAGTCTGTAACTCCAACAATCCTATTCTACTTTGACAATTTTGCTAAAAAGAAAAAGATTTTACTTGGAAAATTTGCAAATCCTGGAAAAAGAAAATGGAGACTATTATTTTTAAACAGTAGAAATGTTTGTTAAAAAACAGAAGAATGAGCGGTTGAGGTAGTCCAAGTGGTAGAAGAGTCTGTGGTGGCAACCACCACCCGGGTTTGACTCCAGGCGGAAACAAAAATGCCTCATCTGCTCATAACGCGGGCACTGGGCCTAAGACCCAGGGAAAACCCTCCCAGGTGAAGCTGGCCTGCGGTCTAACTGGGTCCAGAGAGATTAGTCTGGACCAAGGTCTGGGATCCTCCCTGGATTATCAAAAAAAAAAAAAAACAGAAGAAATGTTTGAAAGAAGAAAAGTATAAATTAATTCCTAAATTTCAGGAAAGTAAGAACGGACGTGGGCCGTCAGATCTGATAGACAGATGAGGAAGATTTTGACATGAGAGGCTGAGAGAGAATGAGAGAGTTAGTTGAATGGCTGGGGTTCAATCTCTGTTGTACACGTGGCCACATTTTACTCGTTAAGATTCATGATCTTCGAGATTTTTCTGACATTCCACGTTTGTTTGGCAACGGGCTAAAGCCAGTGGAAATTATCATTTGACCTACCCCACTAATTAAAACATTTATAAAAAAAGAGATTCTCGTCTGTACACAAGCAAAGATATTTTTTAAGGTCAGTTTTCATTTTCGGACGGTAAACTGAAAAGCAACGGCCATGTAAAAACTGAGCCATCTAAAAGGTACCGTATAATACGACCAGGATAACCAGTGATTTAGCTTTTTTCGTCTAAATGATCAATATATTAAAACAAAATTGTTATATAACACAAACCAAAGTCGGAACAAATCAGATTTCAAGACGAAAAATATAGAACGGCTATAACCACGATATTTGTAAAAAAATGAGAAACACTAAGCCCAAAAAATTGAAAAATCAATGTCCTAATGTTTTTAGAGAGATTGAAGCCGGGAAACTAAATCCTCCGAGACAAATCCTTTAAAACAAAATCAAAGACAAAAAAAATTATGTAGATAGCAGAGAACAGAAAGAGAAGCGGACGCAAAACCAATAACACTTCCTAATCGTAGCCAAAAGAAAACCGCAAAAAGAGCCAAAGTAAGGGAAAACCGCGCAAACTAAACTCAAATAAAATGGTTAGACACAAGACATAAACCTGAAACGCAAGTCTATCTCCTCCACACCTAATCTAAATCCTAACACGCCCAAACCGAAAACTCTACACTCCCTACAAATCTACACAAAAAGTTAATCTTACAAGAACCAATAAAAAAAAAGACTAACGAATAAGACTTCTTATTCAAACTAATATAAAGGTGGTAGAAGGAGGCTTAGGAACTAGACTCGGTGAAACCAGAGCCGGCTCTAGGGGTGGGGCAATGGGGCCTGAGGCCCATGGCCCATAATTTTTCTCTAAAAATAACATCAAAATAGGGCTTATTTTCTTTTAGAAATCGAGACGGGCCTAAATATTTTTACATATCCATATTTACTGAAAATATTTAATATATAAAAACATTTTGCCTTAGGGTCCACAATATAGTTGAGCCGACCCTGGGTGAAACTAAAGACAAATATAATCGAAGAAAATCCAAAGCCCGACACTACGACTAAGACCATAAATCATGCATCTAAAATTGCAATATCGATGATTGAGAACAAAGGAAGGATAACATACAAAGAGACCAACCAAACCACATGATGAAGGACAAAAGCTAAAATAGATAGGTAAATCGGGCTAACCCAGACACACCACAAGCCCGAATCTAATAACCTTCTTAAAGAAGTGAGTGGCCAAAACCAAGAACGAAACTACACAAACCTTAAAGCTTTATACAAGAAAATCAATAAGAAACACCTTCTAACCCAAAACTAAATCAAACCAGCCATAAAAACGGATCTACAGACAATACTAGACCGAATCGGAGAGGAGACCAGAGCTTACCAGAATGGAAGCCGCAAAACGCCTCACAGACGCCAGAGCAAAAATGCTGATGTAGAAAAAAACACCTTTCGCGCACCGCATCTGATCCGCCGTTGAGACCTGCCTATAGACGACACGCCTCCAGACGACGAACAAAATAAGAGCAACCACCAGAATACAGTCACCTTCACACCAAAACCGCCTCGATAATATCACGCCACCAAAGGTCCAAGTCATCGAAGAGAAGACGGAGAAGAGGAGTTGCACGCCAAAACTAAATAAGAGACGAAGAGGGGCCAGCGCCGGCGCTGAAGAAGCCGCCACGCGCTGGCCGGAGGCCGATCTGAAAAAGAAAAAAAAATAGTTGGCAGCGGAATGGAGTAAAGAGGATTTATGGTTTTTTGTAATTTAGTTCAAACTCAACATAATATTTATCATGTGAAAATAATATATGTTATATAATACTATTCACCTTCTAGAAATGAAAATGAAAACAGTTATTAATGTTGATTATAAACATGTTTGAAATTTTACTTTGTTATTTTTATAATAACAGTACATTTGACATTGAAAACAAATAACATGTTTGTGTGTTTGTTGATTTTGTAAATATTGACACCTAAAATCTAGTTCTAGTACAAATACATGAAAGGACATGGTTAGAATCTCATTCATATGAAAGGATTTCTTTTGCCCCTTCTGAAAAAGCTTCCAAAACACAAAACTAATCGAGAAATAAAGTTAAGGCAAGCCACATACACACAAAACGTCAACATTAGGGGTATAATAACGTTCTCTCGTGACGTCAACATTAGGGGTATTATAAAAAAAAACATTTGTTTTTCTCTAATAAAATTTATCATCTGATTAGCTCTAGTACAAACGTATGCTATACAGTGAGTTTTTCTTTAAGGACATTATATTGTATATTCCAAATTTGAAATGCTTTGGATAGTCAATTCATATAAATTATCTTGGTCAAACTAAATCCAAACCCAAATTTTTGACATAAATGTACTTTTTTATCTAGAGAGGATTGAATTGGAAAAACACTACTAACTGTAGACCCTCAAATATGGATTGTATACGAACGGTGAATGAATCGCGGTTTGTGTAGACGTTAAGGAAAGACGAACGGAGTCGAGACGATGACGTCTCTTTCCTTAACTCGAATTATCACCCGTAGTGTGACGGTTTCTGTGTGATAATCGAATCCCAGGATAAAACCGATATCGAAACGTTTTCGCAAACACTCGAAGAACTTTTCCAACGAACGAAAGTACTACGTATACTCTCGAGAACTTACGCAAAGATGAAGGAGAGATGAAACAATTTGGAACGAGTTTTTGTTTCTCTGTGCATAAGTGTGTGTGTTACAGAGAGCTTACGCTCTGTTTTATGGAGAAAGCAAAGGAAGAGGATGAGCCGTTGAAGAGATCGAAGAGACGTGCGTAAATCACGGGGAGTGGAGTTGAGCTTTCTGTGAGGTGGGACATATGTTGTCGAGAGCATATTCTCAACGTTCAAAATAATGTCACGAATGATAATTAATTAAACCGAATGTTTAACTAAACCACCAAACCATTTTGGTTTACCAAAAATTTCTCCAAAAAATAATACGCGCGACCAAGACCCAAGACCCAAGCCCAAGCCCGGCCCGGCCCGGCCCGGCGGCGGCGGCGCGCGTGTGTGGTCTTTGCATCCTCTCTCTCACACTCCATAGTGTATCTAAGCTATTTGGACAATGACATGAGAGTGTCCTTATTTATACTAGTGAAAAATTTCCCATCTAAGCAATGTGGGACATTTTACACTTCTTTCTCATTAAAATGTGTCAACATATATGAGCCCATATCCCATTAAATTTCACATTCACACACACACATATTTTGTAAGGCCCAAAGCCTTATTAACTAAAAATTGTGTTCCAACAATCCCCACATGAATATAAATTACTCTAAACAATACGAAGACTCGACAGACTCGAAAGACCTATACTAGACATTGACTAGACTAGACACTGACTTGACTAGGCTAGACAGACTTTCGAGAGTATATGCGAAAATGTAACTGTGTCTGATAGGTAGCATTTTTCAGCTTTGAACCAATCATTTTTAATATCTGTCGGGTTTACTGGCCGGGAGGTGAACATGATGTCTTGAACCAACCGAATTTTTATGTAAACCGAGACAACATGTATCGCGTAGCGACATTTTCTCGTAGAACTTTGTTCTCTGTTTTTGTTCATTTTGGCCCTGAACATTCCTGGTTTTCATGAGTGAACTTTGGAGAATATAGCCAATCTTTCATTCTCCTAGAAACGGCCCCATTTCACACTCACTAGGTGATCTGCCATTAGTTTCTTTTCAGAAGTATACTGTCATACTCCACTATTATGAAACTATGAAATCATTAAAAGCCAATGTTTATCCTTATTCACATACAGGTAGTACTTTTATCATTCAAGGAACTGGGTACAGACATAAGTCTTGCAGTGCTCAATTTCATTTGACTTAGTTTTCCCTTTGAACCTACATCCTGGGATCTCCAGTCACGTAAGTAGGGTTTCCATCAAATTTTCCTCTTAATTCGTAGGCTTTAAACTCATTCCTCTTGCTGATTTTAGAACTTTATCTCGCGGCAATCCTTTTGTGAAAGGATCCGCTAGATTGTCATTCGTTCTGATATAATCTACATGGATTATACCAGTGGTAATAAAGTTCCTAATCGATTTATGACGTCTCCTTATGTGACGGTTTTTACCATTATACAAGGTACTTTTTGACCGCAGTATCGCTGATTGGCTATCACAATGCATACGGATAGCGGATACGGGTTTATCCCACTCTGGGATATCTTCTAGCCAATTCCTAAGCCATTCTGCTTCAGCTGCCGCGGTGTCTAGAGCTACTAGCTCTGACTCCATCGTGGATCTGGCTTGAATTGTTTGTTTGGAAGATCTCCAGGACACTGCTGCACCCGTAAGTGTAAAGACATATCCACTTGTGGATTTCGAGTTTTGAGAGTCAGATATCCAATTTGCATCGCTATATCCCTCCAAAATAGCCGGCTCTTTACCATAGTGCAGACCATAATCTTTGGTATGACGTAAGTAATTCAATACTCTAGTTATACCTTTCCAATGTTTATGTCTTGGATTACTGGTATAGCGACTCAGTACATTTACTGCGTGCGCTAAATCGGGTCTAGTGCAGTTTGTTAAGTACATCAGACTTCCAATCACCCTTGCGTACTCCAATTGTGAAACTGCTTCACCTGAATTTTTCTTCAAGTGAAGTTGAGTATCAACAAGAGTTTTTGCTGTCCCTTTTAAGTAAGCCTTAAACCTCTCTAGTATATTTTCAGCATAATGGGATTGGGATAAGATTATACCTTCCGTAGTTCTAATGATCTTAATCCCTAGGACCACATCCGCAAGTCCCATATCTTTCATATCAAATCTCTGACTAAGCATGTTCTTAGTTTGATTGATCATATCTTTGGTACTGCCAATGATTAGCATGTCATCTACATATAAACATAGCAAGACATACCCCTTTGGAGTACTTCTTACATAGATACACTTATCACACTCGTTGGTGCTGAAACCGTTCGACATCATTACGTTGTCAAACTTTTCATGCCATTGTTTTGGAGCTTGCTTAAGTCCGTACAATGACTTCACAAGTCTGCATACCTTGTGTTCTTGTCCAGGGACAACAAACCCTTCAGGTTGCTTCATATAAATCTCCTCTTCTAATTCTCCATTTAGAAAAACAGTTTTAACATCCATTTGATGGATTTCTAGGTCTCTTAATGCAGCTATACTGATCAACATTCTTATTGAGGTTATTCTCGTTACCGGAGAATAAGTGTCAAAGAAATCCAAACCTTCTTTTTGGCGAAATCCTTGAACCACAAGCCTAGCCTTGTACTTATCTACAGAGCCATCGGTTTTCAACTTGGTTTTGAAAATCCATTTACACCCTAGTGGCTTAAACCCTTGAGGTAGATCGGTTATCTCCCAAGTGTGATTCTGCATAATAGAATCAATCTCACTATTAACGGCTTCCTTCCAAAAAGGTGCGTTAGGTGTAGTCATGGCTTCTGCGAACGTCTTTGGTTCATTCTCTAAAAGAAAGACCATCATGAAATCCTCGCCAAAGTCTTTTTCCTTACGAGCTCTTTTGCTTCGTCTAAGTTCAACTTCTTCAACTTCAGGAGCTGAAGTACCCGAAGTACTGGCTTCACTATCATCTCTTTGCTCACGTGTCCGCTTAGGATTAGATTTATCTTTACACGGGAACACCGTTTCAAAGAAGGATGCGTTGCGAGATTCCATTACAGTATTTATATGGATATCTGGTATGTCCGATTTATGAACCAAAAACCGATAAGCACTACTGTTGTGCGCAAATCCGATGAAAATACAGTCCACAGATTTCGGTCCTATCGTGACCTTTTTCGGAGGCGGCACTGCCACTTTTGCTAGGCACCCCCACACTTTCAGGTATTTATACAAAGGTACAACGCCTTTCAAAAGTTCATAGGGTGTCTTGCCGGTGACCTTGTGCGGAATTTTGTTAAGAATATAATTTGATGTAAGCAAAACTTCCCCCCACATGTTCTGGGCTAACCCAGATTCTTGAAGCATTGCATTCATCATCTCTTTCAGAGTTCGGTTCTTTCGTTCCGCAACTCTGTTAGATTCCGGTGAGTAAGGAACGGTCGTCTGATGGATAATTCCATGTTCCATGCAGAAAGTATTGAATCGGCCATCATATTCCCCTCCTCTATCACTTCTGACTATTTTAATAGTCTTACTAAGTTGATTTTCAACTTCCAGCTTATATTCTTTAAATTTATCCAACGCCTCATCTTTGCTATGCAATAGATATACATAGCAATATTTTGTATGATCATCGATGAAAGTCACTAAATACTTTTTCCGCCTCTAGTAGGAGCATACTTTAAGTCACATAAATCCGTGTGAATTAAATCTAGAGGTGCGGTAGTCCTTTCGACTTTGGGCGATGGTGTTTTTGTGAGCTTAGCCTGTACGCACACTTCACATTTTTCTTTACTCATTTTGCATTTCGGGATTAGGTTTGAATTCATTAATCGGTGTATTGATTTATAATTCACATGTCCTAATCTTTCATGCCAAATATTAAAAGACTCAAGAAAGTAAGCAACAGACTTATTCTTATTCATGGGGGAATCAGTTACAACAGTTGAAACATTTGCAACATCATTCTTAACAACAATCTCATTCTTATTCTTAGAGGTACTTGCTTCTTCTTTCTTGAGGACAGTCATGACACACATCTTGACCAGTCCATTCTTCATGAATCCTCTTCCCAGGTACATGCCCCACTTCTTGAGGGTAAGGTTGTCACCTTCGAAGATCACCGAAAAACCGGCCTTGCTCAGCAGCGTGCCGGAAATCAGATTCTCCCTCATGTCGGACACATGTTTCACGTTCTTCAACGTGATCTCCTTTCCTGAGGTCATTCTCGGCACCACCGATCCCTTTCCTTCGATTTTGGAGACAGCCTTATTACCCATGAAGAGTGCCTCCTCAGACTTGTTCTTCTGATAGGTACTGAACATGGACCTATCATTGCAGATGTGGGTTGTGGCACCAGTGTCATACCACCACTCATTGGTCTTCTCATCTACCATGTTAACCTATGTTACCACAGCACAAAGGTCCTCCTCGGTCAGGTTTGCCTGATACTTTGCCGCTTTCTCCTTGGTGCGACACTCACTGGACTTGTGACCATTCTTTCCACAAGCATGGCATTTGCCTTTGAAAAACTTCTTTTTATCCTCAGTGGGGGGGAGGGATGGCTGGACGAGGAGCCAAACTTCTTGAAGTTCTTCCCGTTAGTCTTCAAGGGTGACTTAGCAACTGCCTTGCCCTTTCCCTTGTCCACATTACCTTTCTCCTTGTTGTAGGTGGCCACATTCACACTGTGTTCACGGACTTGGACACCGTTTGCTTGACGGTTCCGATCCTCCGTGTTCAACCTCTGGATCAAATCCTCCAGTGTGATGGCCTTCCTCTTATGCTTGAGGTAGTTCTTGAAAGTCAGCCAACTTGGAGGTAGCTTCTCGATGAAACTGTTCATAGTGAAGATCTCATAAATGGACATTCCCTCCGTAGCGACTTCATGACAGATTCGCTGGAACGCCTCCACCTGTTCCATGATGGGTTTGTCGTCCACCATCTGGAACTCCAAGAACTTTGCCGTTGCGTGCTTCTGGCATCCAGCATCATCGACCTTGTACTTTTTCACCAAGGCGGCCCACAGGGATTTGGCGGTCTTTTGCTCGCAGTAGATTGCATACAACGGCTCAACGAGACGGCCAAGAATCCATCCTTTCGTCATGTAATCTCCTTGATTCCATGCATCTAGAGTTCCGACGGTGTACACATCGCCGGCTCCTTCTCCAATTTCGGGTTGATCCTCCTTGAGGTACCACGAGAGATGCATCGCATGGAGATAGAACTTCATCTGGTTCGACCACATCTTCCAGCTTTTGCCGTTGAACTTGTCAGGCAATAAGCCCTGGCACGAGGCTTTAAGAGAAGCAAACGCTGGTGGAGGAGGAGGAGCGTGATACACCACGTTCTTCTCAGCTTTCTCTTTTTCAGCCCTTGCTTTTTCAGCTTTCTCTCTTTCCATTCTCTCAGTATCAGCTTGAAACAAAGCCCTGCGTGCTGTTTCTTCGGCGCTTACATCCGGAGGAGAGTTTGGTGCCGAACCCGAACCAACCACATTTTCAGTTTCGTTTGTCATTTTTCTGACACAAATAAACAAGATGTATCAGTTTTCACGTTTAATAAACGATCAAAATGATAAACGAAATGATATTTAAAGCTTTTACAAAACCGTTAGGAAAACGCAATCGCTATTTAAAGCGATTAACCAACCGTTTCGTCGCAACATATTAAAACGATTCGCGACAAGAGATTCGTGTAAAAGCGTTTAAGCAATTCACAAAACCAAAATACGTTTTATAATCGTTAACACGATTAGAGTTATAAACGCGGTGAAGCGGAAACGCTAATCTTTGATTGAAAAACGTTGTACAATCGCGGCAAAGCTTATAAGCAATTCGCGAACAAAGCCGTAAACGTTTGGCATGCGTTTTTCAAAACCGTAAACGCTTTAGAGTAACTTAAACGACTAGCGTTTGAAACGCGGTGAAGCGGAAACGCAAGTCTTTGACTCAAACTCGTTTACTTAAAACGATAAACAATCGCGTGGGAAGCTTGTGAGCTAACCGCGAACCGTAAGACAACTCATGTAATCATAAGTAAACGATTCGCGAGTTCAAGTTTTCAATCCGTGTAAACGATGAACGTTTCGCAGATTCGTTCCTTTCAACCGAGAACACAAAACGCAATTCACCAAGTCCGGCCAATGTTATGAGACATAGAACGGACTTGTAATTCGAGTTAAGACTGTAGACCCTCAAATATGGATCGTATACGAACGGTGAATGAATCGCGGTTTGTGTAGACGTTAAGGAAAGACGAACGGAGTCGAGACGATGACGTCTCTTTCCTTAACTCGAATTATCACCCGTAGTGTGACGGTTTCTGTGTGATAATCGAATCCCAGGATAAAACCGATATCGAAACGTTTTCGCAAACACTCGAAGAACGTTTCCAACGAACGAAAGTACTACGTATACTCTCGAGAACTTACGCAAAGATGAAGGAGAGATGGAACAATTTGGAACGAGTTTTTGTTTCCCTGTATGTGAGTGTGTGTGTGTGTTACAGAGAGCTTACACTCTGTTTTATGGAGAAAGCAAAGGAAGAGGATGAGCCGTTGAAGAGGTCGAAGAGACGCGCGTAAATCACGGGGAGTAGAGTTGAGCTTTCGGTGAGGTGGGACATATGTTGTCGAGAGCATATTCTCAACGTTCAAAATAATGTCGCGAATGATAATTAATTAAACCGAATGTTTAACTAAACCACCAAACCGGCGGAGGCCCCTTCGGAGCCTATTACCAAGACCAAGACCCAAGCCCAAGCCCGGCCTGGCACGGCGGCGGCGGCGCGCGTGTGGTCTTTGCATCCTCTCTCTCACACTCCATAGTGTATCCAAGCTATTTGGACAATGACATGAGAGTGTCCTTATTTATACTAGTGAAAAATTTCCCATCTAAGCAATGTGAGACATTTTACACTTCTTCCTCATTAAAATGTGTCAACATATATGAGCCCATAGCCCATTAAATTTTTCATTCACACACACATGTTTTGTAAGGCCTAAAGCCTTATTAACTAAAATTTGTGTTCCAACACTAACACATTTTCAAATTTCTTTTTACCACACCATAGCCATGTAGACACATTTGTTTTATAAATTCGACCCTTCTCCTTATATTCCATGACTTTATCAATTTAAAGCCTAGACGTAAGTTCAGTAGTGCTCTATATCCATTATTTTTGTAGCGTCACATTCTTCTAACTACTTTTGGCAGATTTTACCTAACTACTTGTGCTCCTAGGTAGTAGATGAGTAGCTTTGTCAATTTTCAAAGTAAGAACAGTTATGTCTTCGGACATCATCTGAAAAAGTTTGCTACACTTTATGGGTAACCTTCTTAAACCTTAAATAAGCTTCTTCGTTGCTATAATCTCTTTGTTTCACATTCCTATCAAGCTAGACTCAAGCCATAAGATTAGATCTTCCATTTCTCTTCCTTAAAATGTAATAAAATAGTATACCTCAACCAATCTGCATTGTTGTCCAACTTGAAGAAAAACACTACTACACCAAATCACATGCTCTTTACTTATAGCTATCCAGTGACAATTTATGACGAAAATGACACACACTTGATGTATAAAATAAGTGGTTTTTCTTTAAACTTGGATAGATTTACAATGTTATGAGATTTTGTACAAATCGTATGTTTCGTTTCTAATTGCTGAAATTTTTCTATAAACTAGAAAACATATATTTCCTCATCAAATTATAAGATAAATGTGTGTGTGATTGTCTAACAGTAAAAACAATACAAATTTCATCACAATAACCAATCCGCGTTGATTAAATTAGTAAACGAATGTCTAGTAAATTTCCACTAATCTGGGTACGATTTGGGTTGGTTAACAAAACTTTTACATAGATTGTTCGGTCCAAGGATTAGTTGGATTAATTAATTATTAATTCTTTAAAAAAATCTTATAAAAAAGTTTCATCACTATGTCAAATAAAAAAGACATAGAACTACTAACCTATGTCAAATAAAATTTGCTTTTAGATCATCCTTTTTTTTTTATGCAAGTAAAATTTGCTTTTAGATCATCCTTTTTTTTTATGCAAGTAAAATTTGCTTTTAGATCATCTTAAATTGTTATCTATCTATTTTTCTCCAACAAAAATTAACCTAAAAGAAACCGGTCATTCAAGTTCATGACTCATAATTTATATGGGCATATATAGTGGTTGAACGCGAGCTGTTATCTTATCCGTATTTACATTACATATATAATACTCATATGTATTACATTCTTTTGGAAATCATCACAAAAAAATTAAAAAGAATTTTATTTATGTCAGTGCATGTAATTGTTGATTAGTTGACATAACACATTTCTTACATTAGTTGGGATACTTGTTATCTAATATAAACCAATGTTCATGATATTCTTTCTCACTTATAGTTTTTCTTGTGTTGAGTGAGAAAGACATATCTGGAAATATAGGACCCGCCCATAAATGAAAACAAATGCTTTGTCTTCAAAGTTGTGAATGAGTAGATTAGATTCGTTTCTTTACTTTTTCGATTTTTGTGACATATTTTTGGTTCATTAATGATAACACAAGAAAGCTTATACATACATTTCCTACTACTACTAGTTTTAGTGCAGTGCGTTAAAGTTTAACAATCATGCCCTCAGTTTCTTACATTAATTTTAAAATTTTACCATGTTAAAACAACAAAACAAGTAGCACGTTTGTACTTTTCCCAATGGAACCGGAAACCGGGATAACCGGTGTCCAATTGCCATGAAAGATGGAGCGAATAATAGTTTATATGTTGCTTTGTTGCCACTAACCACGGCTTACGTCCCATCATATCTGTTTCCAATCGCCGACGATACCTACTTCGTCCGGCGAAGCCTATTCGCCATTTATTTCAAATCCCCAGTGAGGCAACTTTCATCGCCATGTATCCTTAGTCTTCATCGAGCTTTCCTTATCTGTAAATTATCATATCCCCTCTGCGAATCCTGATTAATTTAAGAATCTAATCTCCCTTTTGCCGTCTCTGATTTCCCTGTGCTTGTGAGATTTTTACCCATGTAATGTGATTTCCGATCTCTGTTTATTTCAAATCGGCAGCGATCACTGTTATTAATTGGTTGGATTAGTGGGATTTTTGATAGGGGCGTGTGGATAGTTTTTGATCATCATCGTGTAAAGGGCTTGACGAAATAGCTGTTGTTCTTGTGAAATCTCAGAGATTTGTTTGCTTTTGTTGACTTTTGAGATTGATGCTGGATCTCAATCTCGACATCGACTCGGCTGAGTCTACTCAGAATGGACGAGATTCAGCAGCTGTGAATGAGGTTTCCGGTGTTGTTTTGAATCAGATGGATGAACCGGTGACATCGAGCTCTTCGGTAGTTAATGCCGAGGCGTCCAGCTGCATCGATGGCGAAGAGGAACTGTGCTCCACACGAGCTGTCAAGTTTCAATTTGAAATACTGAGAGGAGGAGGTCGAGAAGAAGAAGAAGAAAGAAGTGCGGTGATGACTAAGGATTTCTTTCCTGTTGCTAGAGATGATGAAGACGGCATGAATTTTCTGGATACGAGCGCGCAAAGTTCCAGGAGCTGCGTTGATATTTCCTTTCAGAGAGGGAAACAAGGCGGAGAATTTCTCGGCGAAGATGCTGCGCGGGTGATGCAGCCACCTGCACAGCCGGTGAAGAAAAGCAGGAGAGGACCTAGGTCAAAGAGTTCGCAGTATCGAGGTGTCACTTTCTACAGGAGGACAGGCAGATGGGAATCGCATATCTGGTAACTCTACTTCTGATCTTAGATTATCTTCTAGATAGGTCTTGGATGAGTTGTTGTTGATGTGTTCTTTGTGACAGAACTTTGTTCAAATATGGTAGAATTTAGATCCTATAGTAATCTTTTCTTTTTGTCAATATTTGCAGGGATTGTGGTAAACAAGTTTATTTAGGTATGGTTTCTATTGGTTTTACCACCATGAGCTGATTTCTGCTGTTCTCTTACCTCACTTATGAAGTTTAACTTTTGAATTCAACAGGTGGATTTGACACTGCACATGCTGCAGCTAGGTAATATCTTTTGGAAATTATGCTGTTTTGTATGATCTTATTGATCCCTCAACTGCTTTTCATTATGATACAATAAGATGGGTGTTTCACGAACATCTTCTTGTGCAGGGCGTATGATCGTGCTGCTGTGAAGTTTAGGGGTCTGGAGGCTGATATCAATTTCATTATCAGCGATTATGAAGAGGATCTCAAGCAGGTTTTGATTAAAGATGTAGAAAATATAATGAAGACATGCATGCTTTGATGTGTTCTTATCTGGTTTTCGAACTTGACAGATGGCTAATCTTTCCAAGGAGGAAGTTGTGCAAGTACTTCGGCGACAGAGCTCTGGTTTCTCGAGGAATAATTCAAGATATCAAGGAGTTGCTTTGCAAAAGATTGGCGGGTGGGGAGCTCAGCAGTCAAATGGAAACATGTAATCAACTTCTCTAAGGCTCTAATTTTGTGCTTTCACACATGCTATGTTCGTTGTGGGTTTGTCTGAATGTGCTTGTCAGTCATTGCTATAAAATAAAAGAGTGAAATGCCTCAGATGAAGAGTTGGTTACCGTCTGTTCAAGTGAAAAGTTTCTGTTAGAACCATTAGTAGGAAAACCCAATTGTGATGATTTGCTTTATCTAGATATTCTGATGGCTATGATACAGTTATATCTATCTTGGTGTGATTGTCATCCGAGTATAAGCTGCATGCTCTTGGTGACTTTTATCCTCAATGATCTGTTTGGTAAATCTGCAAGACTAACTGCTCATATTCTTATGAAATCAGGGCTTATGACAAGGCAGCCACAAAATGGAATGGAAGGGAGGCTGCTTCCATAATTGAGCCCCATGCATCCCGGATGATTCCCGAGGCAGGTAATGTAACTGATGCTCGGTTCCTTGCTTGTTAAACTGGTCGATGGCAGGTTTTGCTGCCATGATATTTCTTCTCAATATTGGAGAAGCTACTACTAACTTGTTAACGTGCTTTCTTTTCTTCCTTATATAGCTAACGTTAAGCTCGACCTCAATTTGGGAATCTCTCTTTCTCTGGGAGATGGTCCAAAGCAAAATGATCGGGTTCTCCGGCTTCACCATGCCCCTAACAGTATCGTATGTGGAAGGAACTCCAAGGTGCATTTTCTCTCTGTAGTGCACCAAATATGATTTACTTTACTTTTATGTGTTTTCTGCAACCGGTACTCAAATGTTTCTTAGTCCATATCGCATCGTATTCTGCAACTCAAAAGCTATTTTCCCATTAACTAGCTCGTGTCCTTTTGGTTCTTCCTTCGTTCATGAATTTCCTGCCCTTCCATTTGATCTATATTCACAGATGGAGAACCACATGGCTGCAGCGACATGTGATACACCTTTCAATTTCTTGAAAAGGGGTTCAGACCACCTTATTAACCGCCATGTCCATCCTTCTGCGTTCTTTTCACCCATGGTAAATACCATAGCACACATCTCTTTGTGTCCATCTAGTGTCTCTGCCACGTAACTACAACTTGCACATTCTTCTGTTTCTTCTGTCCAGAATTAGAACACCATATGAAGTAAGAGTGTTAAAACTTAGCAAACTTTGCTCGACCTATGAGTAATTTGTGCAATTAGATATTCAGCAGGTTGTTACTGTTCTGATATTTGGTCTATTTGGTGATTTTAGTAATTTGAGCAGAGTTTTGTGTTTTTGCTTGTTAGTTTTATGTTTTGATTGTTAGTTTTATGTCGTGATATCTGCATCATTAAACTGGAAAACTTGACGATGTCAATGAATACTATTCTGCGCTAAAAATTCATTGCTTGTCTCCAGGAAAGAACACCAGAGAAAGCTTTTATGTCACGGTCTCCCCAAAGCTTCCCAGCCAGGACATGGCAAGCGCAAGATCAGTTCGGTGGTGGAACCGCCACACCAGCTACAGCAGCGCCACTGTACTCAAATGCAGCATCATCAGGATTCTCACTCTCAGCTACACGCCCGCCTTCTTCATCCACTACTACTCTTCATCCTTCTCAGCCCTTCCTCAATCTGAATATGCCCGGTATCTATGTCATCCACCCGGCTGATTACGCATCTCAACAACACCACCACCTCCTCATGAGCCGCTCACAACCACCACCATAAGCGTACCTACTTCCTCCGCCAAACTAAGGTATGACTTTATGGGAAGCAATATCATTCGACTCATCATTTGCTTAGCACACAAGATACAGTTTCCTCCTCTTGTTTAATACGTTATGCTCACAATCCACAAGAAAAGAACTAAATATTGATGGAAGACCCCTAAAGTTTGAGATGCTTTTGTAGTAGTGTGAATCTTGATAGATTAAACTTGAAAGGAGAATGAGAAATATTTAGTGAATAGAAGAATAAGATGAGAGTTTTGTAGCATTATTCTCCTTGTGTCTTCTGTTCTTCTGTCAATAGTTTTTTGAAGGTCATATAAAACTGCAAGTAACAACATTCTTGTTACCTAAACGTGCAGGTTCTAAACAGCGTTGAAAGTTGGAATAACTTGAACTTGAATGTGGAAGACCAATCCCAAAAATCTATTGCACTATATTTGTCATTGTTTGGTTATCCTTCTTCTCTTGATTTGTAACATAAAGCGAGGGCTAATAACAAAACAGAAACCCAAACCCATTTGTCAGATTACTATAATATCTCTGAGATTAATCCGAAAGGACAACCTTGTTCAAACAATGCAACTTCAATGCAATCTATTAGTGTACAATATTGTGTATCTTCTTTCTTGAACTAGAACACTAAAAGAAATAGAAAGACAACAGAAGCTGCAGTGCGGCCACTGTTCTCAAATGCATAATCATCAGGGGGTCTCATTCTCAGCAGCTAATCTGTCTTTCTTCAGTTTGAATCTTACCGGTCTCTGTACCATTCACCCAACTGATTACACATCTCATTAGCACCACCACCATCTCATGAACCGTCCCAATATAAGTTGCACTATATTGACATTTGTTTGATTCGTAAGTGTGCAACTGTAACATACAGTGGAGCCAACAAAGAAATACAAATCCGAACCCATTTGTCATTTTGGTAAAGAACGACATTTGTCTGAACAATGCAAGTAATATGTGAATGCACCTGTTGGAAGACTTTGCTCTAGTTCATTGTTGCTGGCAGCAAGACAACATGATATGAGACAAGACAACACCAACATTTTGTTACGAGAGAAAAACAGAGAGAATTGATGAGATTCAGAAACTCTTAACAGAAAAGTCTTAAATCATAATCAACTTGAAAAACATCTTTCACAACACAATCCTTAGCAACAAACCAAACCTTAAAGAGAGAGCATCCTTACATATTATGGTGCTAAACACAATCATTTCTTAAGACTTATAAAGCGAGTTGTAGAGAGATCATCCCCTTTCAATGTAGACCTTGAGTGTGTGAACAAGACCACGAGCACTCTTCTTCACCTCGAATATCATCTTATCCTTGGGCTTCACATAATTCCTTTTGAAAATGCTTCCAAATGCCTTGACAAACACACTTCCATTATCCTGAACCTTGATCTTCTTCTCCAATGTCCCGAACTTAGCCACGAGTGGGTCGACGACAGTTATACTCTCACGGAAGTTTAAGTTATAGTCTTTTATAACTTTAGTCGGGATGAGCTGCAATTTGAAAAACAAACCCAATAACCATATGTTAAATAAACTTGTGAAAACGTTCATATTATTTTCTTACCAGCTGGCTTTTCTTCTTTGGGTTTAGGAACGCAGTAAAGCTCGGGTTATCTGGATCATCCAGGTACCGTCTGTGATCATCATCAACAGCCTTATCACCAGTCTCAGCAGTCTCAGAATCATCATCGCCATCCTCAGCACTTGCCTCAACACCGAAGTCCTGATCTTCATCATCATCATCATCTTCCCCATCTGATTCATCTTCAGTCTCTTTGGTTCTCACTGAACTTGCAAGCCTTTTACAGGTTGATTGACCGTAAATACAGAAGTTGAAGAGACGAGAGCCATCGAACTCGAAAGCCAAGAACTCTCCTCCCTTCAGATCTTCGTCCTTCACAATTCTCTTCCACCCATTAACCATAACAAACTTGTCAGTTTCACCAGAACATTTCTTCAATCTCAGTGTCCAAACGTTTCCGTAGATGCTTCTAACGGTTACGGTCTTAGGATCAGAGTTTGGTAAGCAGCTGTTAAAAGAAACGGGTATTTCCTGCAAAGGATCCTCAAATTTTCAACCCAAACTAGAAGCCTAACTACGAACCCGTAAGGAAAGACAAACACAGAACACAAGCAAAAAACAGAGTGAAGAGAGTGTGTGTTTACCAGATCGTCTCCAGAGTCATCAGGTAGGTACACCTTGAAGAACTTGGGAAGAACATCAACCAAAGATTCTTCTGTTCATAATAAGAAGTTAAGAAATAGGATGCAAATGGAAAATCAAGAATGAAGAAGAGACCAAAGGAGACACCTTTCTTCATAGTCGCTTCTTTGTGCTCTAGAAAACCCAAGATTCGTCTGAGAAGTGAATATGAGATTATTTCTTCAAACCCTAAGTTTCGAGATCTAGAGTTTGAGTTTTTTTACCTTTGTAGGACAAATTGCGAAAACAGAGGTTGCACTCTGTTTCTGTCTGTGCTTGTTGCTTGAAATGGAAAACAGACTTCCACTCGCTTTCACTTATTAATTACATAATTCTCTGTGAACAAAAATATCGCCAAGGCCCACGAAAACAATAAATGAGCCTATATTTCGGTCCAGTTGATACTTGTTAAATGACAATGTTATCCTGAAAAATAAAGCGATAGTCAAGTGTCACCAGGGGTATTGTAGTCACAATAATTTTTGTTTTGTTTTTAATGGTCAAAATATTTTTCTTTTATTCACCGTCATTGACCTAATAATAAGGCTTTCTTCAATATCAATTCGTCTTTGCAAGTAAGATACGAATACTGTTCTGCCTGCACTTGGATTTTCCTCAGGTAAAAGTCTTCGTTTTTTGCTCGCATCCTTATTTTCTCCAACGGGTTTACTGTTCGTTTAATTCTATGAAAAATTCAGATTATTAAAAGGAAATCTCTAGGTTTAGGGTTCATAGCTGTGATTATGAATGAGTGAAGCTTTTGATTCAGAATATCCTCCGATCCTATAGCTCATGTTTACTCTGATTCTCTTTGAAAATTGAGCTTCAGAATTAGGGTTTTAGAGATTGATCTTTTGTGAGATGGATATAGGCCTCGGCAATATGCACCCTCTAGGCCTCAACCTCAAGCTCAACTACATGTTTTATTATATAACCAAGAACGACTTTACAAGTACTGTTCAGCATTTGACTGCCTCCTTTTCAGAATCAACCAAAGCCGTATTAGTCTCATGCATGTAGTTGTGAGATTATGACTTTCCTTTTTTAATGTTGTTACTAACTTGTCTGTTTTTATTTTCTTGTGCTTTCAAAGGTACTTTAATCAAAAGTATAGAAAGAAAAAGACAAGATCATTTGAGTTGTTGGATATGGATAATCAAAGAAGTAATTTTCAAGCTTCACAACCTCAAACATGGATGTCAAATCCGGCCCATGCTCAAGAGAACATGCAGACAATAGGAAGTTTTGATGCTCCTTGTTATGATCAGTCGAGATATGGAATCAGACCCCCTCCAATAGAAGCTGATTATGAGGTGAAGCCAAATTTCATTAAATTGATCAGAGAATCTAAGTTTTTGGGGCTAGCAATGGAGGATCCTTATGATCATTTGGACTACTTTGAGAAGCTGTGTAGAACATTTAGGATTGAAGGCGTGCCCGACGATAGTATTAAGCTCATATTGTTTCCATTGTCTCTTGGAGAAAATGCACGGCGATGGTGGAAAGTTATACCATCTCGCTTGGTAAATTCTTGGGATGATTGCAAAAGGATCTTCCTTCTCGAGTTCCAATCAGAGCAAACAATAACAAGGTTTGATGCTTCTCATTATCATGAGTCTAGATATGGAATCCGACCTCCTCCAATAAATGCCTATAAGATCAAGGCAGGTTGGATTAGAATTCTTCAAGGCTCTAAGTTTTTGGGGCTAGAAACAGAGAATCCCTTTGATCATTTGGACTTCTTTGAAGATATCTGTAGCATGTTTAGGATTGAAGGTGTACCCGACGATACTATCAAGCTCATTTTGTTTCCCTTGTCTCTTGGAGAAAAAGCAAGCCAATGGGAGAAAGCTATGCCATCTCACTTGGTCAATTCTTGGAATGATTGCACGAAGATCTTTCTTCGCCAGTTTTATCCTGAGCGAAAAACGGTCCAAGTTAGAAATAGTATCTTGAGCTTCAAACAAGGAATCCATGAAAGATTCCATGAAGCATGGGACAGACTTAATGGATATACTCGTGATTGTCCCCATCTTAGATTCAGCCAGGAAGCTATTCTTGGGATTTTCTATCGGGGAGTTGAGGATATGCGTAAATTAACATTAGACGCCGCTAGCAAAGGGTGTTTTGAAGACCTCACAGTGGAACAAAGAGAGCTACTTGTCAAGAATTTTGCCCAAAGTGAACGAAACTACTATGAGAGGCACCTCTACAAGTAACAAGGTAGATCAAGAAGAACAAGCAAGCAATTTTTTTCTAAAATTATTTAAAATTAGTTTTTGGGATTTTTAAAGGTTAGAGCTTTAGTTTGGATGATGCTTTTTGTTTTCCCTAGTTTCATCTGGATTGGTTAATACTTAAGACTTTCTTCTATACAGTATTATATAGTTGTTTTGATGGATCTACAACATATTCTAAAATTTGTATAGATAGCAGAGTAATGAAATTAGTCATGAACTAGGAACTTTTATAACTCAATTACTACAGTCTTGATTAAAACCTACCAAGATGTTTTAGCATCCTTTACATATTCTGGTGCTAACACCGTAACACGTAGACCTCTAACTTCCTGTCTCAACACCATTCCTTCTCTTATCATCATGTTCTTGATCACCATCACATTAATCATTATCACCGTCATCATCACTACTATCATCATTTATAACTATGCTATCTTCTCTAGTTTGATCTTCCTTACCAGAAACTTGATCACCACTAACATCATCAATACTAGCATCACTGCTATCATCATCAATAACTATGATATCCTCGCTAGATATATCTTCTTCACCGGAAGAATCTTGATCAATACCAAAATCATCACCATCATCGTCATCATCGTCCTCATCAATCACGATGATATCAGCACTAGATTTTCCATCTTTACTCTCAGATCCATCTTTCATCTGTTTGGTTATCACTGAACTTCCAAGCCTTTTACAGGTTGTGCGACCGTAAATACAGAAGTTGAAGAGACGATATCCATTGAACTCGAAAGCCAAGAACTCTCCGCCCCTCAGATCTTCTTCCTTTACGATTTTCTTCCAGCCATCAACCAAAACAAATTTCTCAGTATCATCACAAGATTTCCTCAACTTCAGTTCCCATATGTTTCCATAGATGCTTCTAACAATTACGTTTTCAGGCAAAGTATTTGGTAAACATCTGTTGAAAGATATGGGTATCGCCTGCAAAAGGATCTATAAGTTTCAACACAACTAGAAACCTACCGACTAACTTGAATAACAAGCAAAAAAACAGAGTAAAGAAAAGTGTGTGTTTTTACCAGATCGTCTCCGGAGTCATCAGGTAGGTACACTTTGAAGTACTTGGGAAGACAATCATCAGCAGAATTTCCTGTTCGGAAATAAAAGAAAATTATGAAATATGATCATTGCAGCTGAAGAATCAAGAACAGAGAAGAGACTAAAAAGGAGAAACCTTTGTTCATTGTCACCTCTTTGTGCTCTCAGAATTTTTTTGGGAAGTGATGATATCTTCAGACTAAATTCTTTCTAAACAGAAAAAAGAAGAAAAATTGTCTATATATTATAGGTTGCTCTAGAGATTTTGCCTATCGTGGTATAAAACAGAGGCTGTCAGCTGGAAACGGTGCGTTTTGGTCTAAGGGTGATTTTTTTGGCGACAAGGGTTTAAGGGTTTTACGAACTCGATGACGTCGCCGCCTCCTTCTCCGGCGGCGGCAAGCGGCAATACATGTGGTTCTGTGAGGTCCTGGGCCGGTGTGGTTCAATCTGGTACTCAACTAAAGCAGTTCGATGTGCAAGTTACAGTGAAAGATGGTCAAGGGAATGTGGACATTCCTGATGCGATTCTGGAGAATCAAGTGCCGTTATGGGAAAACTTTTTGATCGGACGTTTCTTGTCAGAAGCGCCCCATATTGCTAAGGTACATATGATCCTTAATCGAATTTGGACTCAAGGTGACAAAGAACAGAGGATTGATGTCTTTGCGGTAGATGCGAAATCAATGAAAATCAGGGTTAACAATGCTCAGATGAGGAGCAGGATCATTCGTAGGGGTATGTGGACCATTGCGGGTGTTCCAATGTTGGTATCGAAATGGTCTCCCATAATGGAGGAAGAAGAGCCTCCAGAAGTCAGATCTCTTCCAATTTGGGTTCATCTTAAGAATGTCCCACTAACCATGTATTCTGAAGCTGGATTAAGCTTCATAGCTAGTGCTGCAGGAGCCCCCATACGCCTGCACCCAGATACGATAGCTTGTTCAGACTTGGAAAGAGCTAAGGTGTTTGTAAATGCAGACTTGTCCAAGGAGCTCCCTAGAAGAATAAACTACACGAAGAAGGGCATTTCATCTTTGGTGGAATTCACTTATCCTTGGTTGCCACAGAGATGTGTAACCTGTGGAAAATGGGAACATTTGGATACCGTATGTGTTGCAAACAAAAAGAAACAAAATCTGGTCAACTCTACCATAATAGAAGAGGAACAAGCAGTTCAGAATAATGATGCAGGGAGAAATGAGGTTGCCAAGGAGGAGCAGGTAGCGACTGAGACAAGTAGTGAAGAAGCAGTTAAAGTAGGGGACAGTGATGTGGTGACAAATAGTGGTATGGAAACTGCTGGTAGTGAGGAAAACACATTGAAGGACGCTGATGAACTGGAGGAAGGCCAAATAACAGAAGGTTGGATATCGGCAAAAACGGGAAGGAAGGCAACTCCAACACTGTCATATGGTGGGGTGAGAATTGCATCACCCTCAAGGTACTCTGTACTGATGGACAATGAGAGTGATGGCACAAGTCTGGAGGAAAAGGTTGACAACCTGGAGCAGAAACAAACTAGTCAAGAGGAGGAAGATCCTAGTGATACGTCGGATAGTGAAAATGAAACATCAAATTTAGAAAATGATCGAGGCAAGAGTGTTGAGACCTGTACGCAGAGACCAACACTGCCGAGGTTGTCTAAGACGAATCACAAAGTGCTTCAGGATGGTACCTCCACGCAGACCAAAGAAAGGATTAGTCAAGCTAATCGGAAAAGTACTCGTCACTCCTCTCAATGACCGGTTTCTTCTGGAATGTAAGAGGATTTAACAGAAAGAATAAGCACTCAGTGGTTAGTAAGTGGATCAGAAATAAGTCCCTACAATTTGGATGTATTCTAGAGACAAGGGTTAAAGAAGGAAAGGCAGAGAAAATACTGAGCTCAGTTTTCAAAGGATGGTCGTCAATGGCAAATTATGAGGATAGTAGTGGGGGCAGAATTTGGTTGGTTTGGAGTCCCATGGTTAGAGTAACTCCGG
The DNA here is from genome assembly GCA_030180135.1 of Orychophragmus violaceus. NCBI lineage: Eukaryota > Viridiplantae > Streptophyta > Magnoliopsida > Brassicales > Brassicaceae > Orychophragmus > Orychophragmus violaceus. The sequence goes on along the minus strand of CM058238.1, from coordinate 13,477,206 downwards.
TGTTTAAATCAGACCATCTTATCACGGTCTCGGTTTGGATGGCAGAGAATAAAGAGGAGATCCTTTGCACATTTGTATATGCAGCAAACACATCAGAGAGAAGAAGAGATTGTTGGGATAGTGTCCTGAAATCACACTTGTACTCACTCATGATGATAGTTGTGTGTCGAGATCAGACATTCGTATAATACTGGGTGGTTGCAATGTTTTGCTAGAAGCCTCTTGCAGTCTGTAAGTTGTAGACTTACTGCCAGTATTATATGATCCTATAGGGTCACACACCTAAGCAAACTGGAAGCATGAATGTGGAAATGATCATTATGGTAATGATCATGTTGATGTGTATTGGATACACATTGACATAGAGTTTTATGATATGTATCGATCGATGCATGAGTGTATCGATCGATGCAAGCTTTTCGTGGAGGTGTGACGATCGACACATTAAGTGTGTCGATCGTTGCATATCAGGTTTCAAAACTGATGTTTCGGATTAATGACGTAACCGAGTCGGGTTTGTCCGACGGTTGATGATGTCATTTCCAGGTCGATATATATAGGTTTATGTGGTCGACCTGAACCCTAGCCGTCTTCTCTTCTCTCTGACAGAAAAGCAGAAACACGAGAAACTCACAGATTCCACAGATTCGGCACTAGCATCCCGTTTTCCAGCTTGTGTGCGTGTGTACGTGGTAGAGGCGAGGCACCTGTGTCGCTACTGATCTCGTTCACCATTCATTCCGCTGCCAGTAACAAGGTAAGAACGAGGTTGGTGATTCAATATATTAAACCCTAGATCATAGGAGAATCCTAACAGTGGTATCAGAGCTTGTTAGGGTTTAGACTATTGAATCTGATGCAATTAATTCGAAAACTGGGTTTGTTGAATTGATTATTGCCTGCTGAAATCGTGTTTTCAAGTGTTAATCTCGGATTAAAAGCTTCTGTTGGAAATTCGATACCTGTGTTTTTCGCAGTGTGTCGATCGACATAAAGCGTGTGTCGATCGATGCAGAGCGAAAACACGTAAACCTTTTAGGGTTTGTCGCAGCGTGTCGATCGGTGCAAAGCGTGCATCGATCGACAAAGAGCGAAAACTCGCAAATAACTTTAGGGTTTGTCGCACAGTGTCGATCGACACTAAGCTTGTGTCGATCGATGCACCGCGAAAACTCGCACTGTATCGATCGACACACTGGGTGCAACGATCGATTCAGTTGGTTGGTTTCGGTTGAATTGGATTGAACCGGAAACCAATTTTGATTGTGGTTAGGATGTGTCGATCGATGCAAGGATGCGTCTATCGACACACAACTCGCAGACTCAGGGGTTGGACCTCTAGTTGCGATTACCAAATCAAATAAAAAACCTAAACTTGATAAAACTGAATGTTTTAATTTAATTAATAACTTCTTGGATGTATATTGGATATGCATCAAGATTAAATAGTTCCTTTCCTAAACTAAATATCAAGTGATCTTGATGTCTTGCCCGATCTTGTCTACTGTCAAGATTCGTGTCGTTCGTTGGATAGTCTTGGAGTCCTTGGTATCCACAGCAACATGAGTAAGGCAGGTGGTCATTGATAGACTTGCAGTGCGACTGTCAATGATCGCAAGACAGGAAAAGATTGGTTTACTTGACTGGGCCATCAGAAGTTCTGGGCCCAGAGACATCAGAGTGGATAAGACATGGATTGTCTTATCTGCGACCAAGAGTTGTACTGGGTACAATTAGCGATGATTTGCTTACCTGGATGACTAAAGTTTGGGTGATGGCGAGTCGCCCACTCGAATTTTGGTGATCTGAGGATCTTGGTTCATTGTATTCATCTGAGGAAACATAGTTTTGAATACAATGCGAGTTTTCTTATTAGATAAGATTTCTCATTTCCTTGAGCATTATAACTAAAACCTCTACCTCTTTTAATTACAGCTATGTCTGTCTCAACTCACATCAACACTTTCTCACTGAGGTCCGTCCTTGAGAAGGACAAGTTAAATGGATCTAATTTATTGGAATGGTATCGGAACCTGAGAATAGTTCTCAGGCAGGAGAACAAGGAATATGTCCTTGAAAGAGTTCTCCCCGAGAGGCCACGTTCCAATGCCCCGCAGACAGAAAAGAATGCTTGGGATAAGCATTCAGCTGATGTCAAAGATGTTAATTGTCTAATGCTGGTGACTATGAACTCTGAGCTGCAGAAGCAATATGAGAACGTGATGTCACCCATTGAGATGATTAACAGCCTGAAAGCCTTATTTCAGGAGCAAGCTCGCACAGAGAGATGTTGGGAATCCGAGCCAATTCTACAGATTCAGAATGTTCTCGCGAGTTCCCGATAGCCTAGGATCTAGGGTCTAGTTAATTGAATCTGATCTCACCTCGTGATTACCTGGTGTTTGGCAGCGGAAGATGGATCAGGTAATACGAGATCTACTGCGCCTCAGATGCTGCGCCTCTATCGTAGTCCACACGCACACAAGCTGGAATCCGCCGGGTTGCTAGCGCCGGTGCTCGGATCTCTTTGGGACCTTAGTTTCTAGAGGAAGAGCTTCTGTTTTCTGTCTCAGAAAACTGTCTGGGCGGCTCTCTCGAACACTTGCTCGGTCGAGATACAAAAACGAGTTTTTATATTGACCTCGCGGTGAACCGAAACATCAGTCTCGGTTTCGCCCTTGTGTCGACCGACACACTTAGTGGTGTCGATCGACACATGCCCTGTATCGACCGACGCACCCAATGGTGTCGATCGATACACCTCTTAGAAACTCAACTCGATGCGTATCCAATACACATCGATCAGACCATATGCCAATGATCTATCCCATGCAGAGTATATCCAACTTGCTTAGGTGTGTGACCCTGTAGGTTCACACGATACTGGAAATGAGTTACAACTCATTTGTCATAATTGGTTTCTAGCAAAACATTATGATTACCCAGTATCACATGAATTGTCCGATCTCGACAATACAACTATCTCTAGAGTTCGTACAATGTGATTTCAGGACATAATCCCAACAATCTCCCACTTGTACTGGAATCATCTATTCCTATAATCCCTTCGTCTCTATATCTCGATATGGCATAAGGCAAGAGACTGTGTCATCCTTATTATAGCCAACATCATGTTCATCGAACTTCTGATCTATACTGATTAAAACAAACGACTGACAATCACCTCGTTTGAGCACGGCCATGCATTTTCTCAGTATCAAATCTTCGATGGGCCCTGAGATATTTATCTCCCGTTATACAGGAGGGACAAATCCCATTTTGTTCCATCCCTGTTTCTACACATACTTCATGATACGTCGGAACAATGCCGTTATAGCCGCCAGTTACGGAACGACGTTTGACAAGGTCAAAGCGCACCAATTCATATGCTAGAAAGCATGATGAACTCAGGTCTAAGGACTATACTCTATAGTCGTAATGAGAACCTCCCATGACACTTATATATAACTATCCTGTGGAGTTCTCATTAAGCGGGTCATGTCCGATCATATGTTCGCCAACATATATCTATGTGACTGACTGTGATAATCATATCATTGACTCCATGAAACTTAGTCCAACAGTCACCTCACATACTAGTCTGCGCGGTTGTTAGTGTCCCATTTTAACAACCTTGACTAGGGACAATCATAATTTATGTCATCTTTTACTTATAGGGTTTCATGATCAAGTCTTCAACTTGATGACCTATAAGATGACCATAAAGTACTTTGGGACCATTATTTAATTATCCAATAATTAAATAATACTGATGTCAGTTTTAACTTACACAAACACTGCCAAAACATGTCTATGTAAAGTTTACAATACAACTAAAATAACTCCCACTCGAATCAAGATCATCCTTTCAGATATCTTATACCTACAGCAACAGAATAAATTTCGTGCTTAGGTTGTGGGAGAGAGTGCGGTGCTATTGCTTGAAACAATTTCAACAAATTACACCGCCATTCAGATAAAAGCACTATTCTATGGTCTACTGCTTGGAGTCTTTCCAACAGTTAGTACCGCTATTCAGACAAAGAGACATAACCAGGTGGGAAACAGGAATCGTCTTTGTCCGACTAACTACTTTCAACTGGTTCGTCACTTTATCAGTTCACCACGAACCTATCCTTAGTGTTTCTCAACACTTGGGATATTTCTGGTAACTATTCAATGACTATTACCGGAGTACATTGGTATTTTCTCGTCATACTTTATGCTTAAGCTGCATCTAGACGAGCGCAAAATATGGCATTCATGATGGATTCTATTGCATCAGCATAAGTGATCACACTCATTAATACTAGTTCAGACAGTGTTCAAAACACTTCTTCTTGCTAATATCGTTACTAGCTCAGCCAGTGTCCAAGACACTGCATCTCGCTTGGATAATTGCCATAAGACCTTTGGTATGAAGCCATTCTTGGAATCAAGCACATTTGAACTGTCCAATACCTTATGAACATAAGGATTTTGACACGATCCAATTAGCCTACTTAATCTATGTCAATAGATTCTTATTCCAAGAATTCACTCGGCTACTCCCAAGTCTTTTGTTTAAATTTGACTTCTTACCTAAATCTTGACAAGACTTTAGTGTCGGAACGTCGTTTGTGAGATTCAAGTATGTTATCTACATACTGTGTGAGAATTGCCATTACGCTCCCACTAGTCTTCTTGTAAACGCATGGTTTTTTTTTTTTTTTTTCTTTCTGATCAAGTCAAAACTTTTGACCACATTATCAGAATGTTGATTCCAACTCCAAGATGTTTGTTTCAATCCAGAAATGGATCGGTGAAACTAACATGCATACCCAGCCAATTTTCGGAGTTGGGCCTCACCATCGCTTCTTCGAATTTCGCACGTTCGTCACTTTTCAATGATCAGCAGATCATGACAATAGGTTACGAGATATCACTCTCGAGTTAGTGACGGATCCTTTCGGATCTGCGAATTTCAGGCTCCACAGGTGCAGATCCTACAGCACTTTGTAGATCTCACCGCTGCTCTTCCTTATCAGGTCGAGCAGCTTACTGTGTTTATCGAATTTCTTCGATGTGTACTTTTACTCCCACTGTTCCTTTTGAAAGTATCACCTTTCTTAAAAGACACAGTTCTGGATAACAAAAGTACTAAGCCTTGGTTTCCTCAGGACAACCAGCGAGGTAGAACTTATCAGATATGGATTCAAGTCTGTTTGTTGACTGCTGTCTTACACAAACCTTGCAATCCTAATTAATCAGAAAAACAAATTGGAAATCACCCAGTCCACATCTAATGTGGTGTTTTTCACTGATTCTGATAGAAACCTTTTTCTGCGCAAAGACAGACATTTCAGGACGTATTCTTAAATCGTTATGGAAGATTCATGTGATTCATCATTAATCGAATCATGTCTCATAAGATCTGATTCATTCTTTCAGATGATCACTCAATTCTTGACTCTAGTATTTTCCTCCGCGATTCAATCGAGGATCTCAATACTTCTGTCAAACTGGTTCTACACTTCATCTTGGAACTCCCTTAAGGGATTCCAGCTTGTGTCTCATCAAATGAACACAACCATGCTTATTGAATCCATCAATAAAGTAATGAAGTACATAATATTTCCTTTGGCAATAATGCTAGTTGGGCCGCATACATCAGTATGTGTAGGGCCCAATAAGCCTCTGGCCCGTTTTCTTTTAGCTCTGCTAAATGGGCCTTAGTCATTTGGTCCAACAAGCTGGATTCATGTCTCAATTGATTTACAATCAAATTAGTCCAAAACCTATGGATTTACTGAATCCGCTTCACTCTTGTGGTTAAATGACTATACCAAAGAAAATCGAGTTTGAGTCATCAGACTTAAACTTTTAGTATTTGTGTTATATTTAACTTCTGCTGGTTTAAGATATAAAACCCATTCTAAACGGGGTGCTACCACATAATATTTCATTAAGATCCAAAGAACTTGTCTTTTATCAAAATGAAAAACATCCAAATTCTCAAAAGAAAATGAAAGACATTTCTGCACAAGGCAGATACATAGTAGCAATTACTTAATTTCTAAAACCAAGTATGAAAGGATCCTACAAGTGAAGAATCTCTACGGCTTATGTAGCAACCATTGCTTCAACCAGACACGTAGTTCCACTTGTCCTTTCTTCAACATTCTACAGTCGCTTAGGTCCTGCATATTTCAAAAAATATCAGTACCACAACAAGTATCCAATACTTATGTAGAACTTGAATTAATAACACAACACCTGAAGAAGAAGTACCATACATCTTCTCCATCTCTTGTGAATCTTCCAAGAATTTATTGCAATCTCTCTTCCAATGCCCCGACTCATTACAGTAGAAGCACTTACTAACACCAGATGGGCTTGACTTGGGCTTAAAAGATGACACAGACTTATCCTGATTCCAAATCTGGACGGCCTTGCCAACACCCTTGTCTAAACAAGATTTCTCAAATCTTTTGCCCCTTTTGATGTTTTGCTCTGCTGCCTTGAGCATGCCATGCAGCTCAGTCAACGTCTTCGTCAAGCCTTTCTTGATATAGTTCTTGACGAACTTGTCATAGCTAGACGGAAGTGACTGCAGAATGATGTCAGTTGCCAACTCTAAGCTGACAGAACATTCCAGTCTCCCCAGGTTATCAATGTAACCCATCAGTTTAATGATATGAGGACTTACTGGAGCATCTTCTGGTAGTTTGCACCCAGTGAGAGAATTCACCATCTGGAATCTCTCCACTCGTGCCAGATCCTGAAACATCAGTTTCAGGCTGGTGATCATCTCTATTGGCGACTCCATGTCCTCGTATTGACTTTTCAAGTCTGAGTTCATGGTAGCCAACATCAGACCACACACATCTACCACATCAGTATAATGCTTATCCCAAGCATTATACACTGCATGCGAGCGATTGGTCCCAAGCCTTTCTGGAAGAGCCTTTTCAAGGACATAGTCCTTGCTCTCCTGCTTGAGAATGAATCTCAGATTCCGATACCAATCCAGGAAGTTGGATCCATTTAACTTGTCCTTCTCAAGGACGGATCGCAACGAGAAAGTAGTCATAGACATAAGCTGAAATCCAAGAAAAACAAAGACTTAGTTATGTATATGATGAGAAATCTTATAACTATAAGAAAACTCGCATTATATTCAAACAATGTTTCCTCTATGAATATAATGATCCAAGATCCTCAGATTACTAAAATTCGAGTGGGCGACTCGCCTTACTCAGATTTTGGTTATCTAGGTAAGCAAATCATTGCTAATTGTACTCAGTACAACTCTTGGTCGTGGATGAGACAAACTATGTCTAATCCACTCTGATGTCTCTGGGCTCAGAACTTCTGATAGCCCAGTCAAGTACAACCAATCTTTTCTGTCTTGTGATCATTGACAGTTGCACTGCAAGTCTGTCAAAGACCACCTGCCTCACTCACGTTGCAGTGGATACCAAGGACTCCAAGAATATCCAACAAACGACACAAGTTTTGACAGTAGACAAGATTTGGGTAAGACATCAAGACTACTTGATATTTAGTTGAGGAAACTAAACTCTGAAAGGTTAGCATATCAATCTCTTAGGTCATGTAATTGTTGATGCTTATGCACTGCAAATCCATCAACATTATTACCTGCCTTACTCACGTAATTGTAGACACCAATCTCTTGGCTAGACATCACACAACGAAATGAGTCTTGACAGTTGACCACATTGAAGCTAATCTTTGATCAATGTTTAAGTCTAGTTTGGTTTTTACAAATTCAAGATTCAATAACCAGAATTTCGAACACTGTGTAGATCGACGCAGACAATGTCTGTCGATCGACACTACCAAACAAAACCGGACTTCAATAACCAGTTAATTCAATTAACCCGGTTCATCGAACCAGTCATGTCGATCGACACAACCCATGTGTGACGGTCGACATAGACCTAAACCGAAGATCATTTTGATAACCGGTCCAATCCAATTGAACCGACTTATCTGATCAAACTGATCTTAACCAATCGGTTTATACTAATTGGGATAATCAGTTCAATCCAATTGAACTAACTCATCAAATTTAAACCGTTTAAACCAGTTTCAACTAATTGTGATAACCAGTCCAATTCCATTAAACCGACTTATCCAATCAAACTGATTTATCCCATCGGTTCATGCTAATTGAGATAATCAGTTCAATCCAATTGAACTAATTCATCCAATTTAAACCGATCTATTCGGACTTAACCAAGCATGATAACCGGTCCAATCCAATTGAACCGATTAACCATTCGCTCGGCCTGTGTCGATCGACACTCAACCTGTGTCGATAAGGCTTTCGGTTTTTCTTCGCGAAAAACCCTAGCCGCCGACTCTGTCGAATTCGCAATTCTGTGTCGACCGACACACCCAGTGTGTCGATCGACACCATGCAAAAACAGCAGTTCATCGTTTTTCAGCAGAGAAATAATCCGAGATTCAATTCTCCAAAACACGATTTTAAAGCATTAAACTAATCAAATTCATCAGTATTCGATTTAAATGCCATGGATTCAATGGTTAAACCCTAAGGCTCTAATACCACTGTTGGGAATCCGAGCCAATTCTACAGATTCAGAATGTTCTCGCGAGTTCCCGATAGCCTAGGATCTAGGGTCTAGTTAATTGAATCTGATCTCACCTCGTGATTACCTGGTGTTTGGCAGCGGAAGATGGATCAGGTAATACGAGATCTACTGCGCCTCAGATGTTGCGCCTCTATCGTAGTCCACACGCACACAAGCTGGAATCCGCCGGGTTGCTAGCGCCGGTGCTCGGATCTCTTTGGGACCTTAGTTTCTAGAGGAAGAGCTTCTGTTTTCTGTCTCAGAAAACTGTCTGGGCGGCTCTCTCGAACACTTGCTCGGTCGAGATACAAAAACGAGTTTTTATATTGACCTCGCGGTGAACCGAAACATCAGTCTCGGTTTCGCCCTTGTGTCGACCGACACACTTAGTGGTGTCGATCGACACATGCCCTGTATCGACCGACGCACCCAATGGTGTCGATCGATACACCTCTTAGAAACTCAACTCGATGCGTATCCAATACACATCGATCAGACCATATGCCAATGATCTATCCCATGCAGAGTATATCCAACTTGCTTAGGTGTGTGACCCTGTAGGTTCACACGATACTGGAATGAGTTACAACTCATTTGTCATAATTGGTTTCTAGCAAAACATTATGATTACCCAGTATCACATGAATTGTCCGATCTCGACAATACAACTATCTCTAGAGTTCGTACAATGTGATTTCAGGACATAATCCCAACAAGAGATACCAGACGGTTAAATCTCTCATGGATTGCAAGCTGGCTAAGGATAGTCCAGTAAGTCCTCATGTCCTTAAAATGATGGGTTACATTGATAACCTGGGGAAACTGGACTGTGCCATTAGCCAGGAGCTAGCCACTGACATGATTTTGCAGTCTTTGTCGTCGTGTTTTGATCAGTTCATCATGAACTACAACATGCAAAACATGACTAAGACATTGACTGAGTTGCACGGTATGCTGAAGACAGCAGAGCCGAATCTCAAGAAGGCTACTCCCAGTGTCCTGATGGTACAAGGGGGTAAAAGGTTTAAGAAACCTAAGAAGGATAAGGGAAAGGCCCAGGTTGTCGAGACTGAGAGTCAAGACAAGCCCAAGCCCAAGCCCAAATCCGGGCCTTTTCCTGAGGATAAGTGCAACTACTGCAAGCAGTTGGGACATTGGAAGAGAGACTGCAAGAAGTTCAAGGAAGATTACAAGAAGCTGAAGAAGACGTATGATGCGTCTGACTCAGGTATTTATGTTATCGAACTCAATGTTATGTCTTCTAATTCTACTTCGTGGGTATTGGATACCGGCTGCGGTGCTCATATTTGTACTAATATGCAGGCACTAAGAAACAGTAGAACGCTGAATAAAGGACAAGTGGAACTACGAGTCGGGAATGGAGCTAAGGTTGCTGCACTGGCCGTAGGCACCTATGAGTTGTCTTTACCTTCGGGCATGGTTTTAGCTTTGAATAATTGCTATTTTGTACCTGCGATTAGCAAAAACATAATTTCAGTTTCCGTTTTGGATTTGGAAGGTTTTGATTTTGCAGTTAAGAATAAAGTTTGTTCTTTTAATCGTGATGGTACATTTTATGGTAGCGCCCCATTAGATAATGGGTTATATGTTTTAAACCAAGAAATGCCTATCTTTAACATAAATACAAAGCGGTTTAAGTCCAATGACAAAAACCCGACTTTCTTATGGCATTGTCGTTTGGGCCATATCAATGAGAAACGCATCCAAAGGCTCCATCGAAATGGGCTTCTGGGCTCATTTGATTTTGAATCATGTGAGAAATGCGAATCTTGCTTGATGGGCAAAATGGCTAGGGCCCCTTTCAACAAACCAAATGAAAGGGCCAGTGAGTTATTGGGCCTTATTCATACTGATGTATGTGGGCCAATGAGCACTGTTGCCAGAGGAAATTACAAGTACTTCATTACCTTCACTGATGATTTCAGTAGGTATGGCTATGTCTATTTGATGAGACACAAGTCAGAATCCTTTGATAGATTCAAGGAATTCAAGAATGAAGTACAGAACCAACTTGGCAAAAGTATCAAAGTTCTGCGATCGGATCGCGGAGGAGAATACTTAAGCCAAGAGTTCAGCGACTATCTGAGCGAGTGTGGAATTGTTTCACAACTCACTCCTCCTGGAACACCTCAATGGAATGGAGTGTCAGAGAGGAGGAATCAAACCTTATTGGATATGGTTCGGTCTATGATGAGTCATTCTAATCTTCCATTATCCTTTTGGGGATACGCTCTAGAAACGTCTGCGTTTACACTAAATAGGGTGCCATCTAAATCAGTGGATAAGACACCACATGAATTGTGGACTGGGAAAATTCCTAGTCTGTCTTTCCTGAAGATTTGGGGTTGTGAGGCTTATGTCAAACGTTTAATCTCTGACAAGCTCGCACCCAAATCAGACAAATGCTACTTCGTTGGTTATCCTAGAGATACCAAGGCATACTACTTTTACAACCAATCTGAGAACAAAGTTTTTGTTGCTCGGGACTGTTCTTTTCTTGAGAGAGAATTTCTTTCTAAGAAAAACAGTGGGAGTAAAGTACATCTCGAAGAAATTCAAGATGCACAGGAAAATGTTCAACCTGTTGAGGAAGAGCATCAGTTGGATCCACAAAGTTCTGTGGAACCGGCGCCTGTGGAGCCTGAAGTTTGCAGATCCGGAAGGATCCGTCACGAACCCGAGAGATACTATGGATTTCTCGTGACCAATTGCAATGATCTGATGATCATTGAAAGTGACGAACCAGCGACCTTCGCGGAAGCAATGATGGGCCCGGACTCCGAAAAGTGGCTTGGAGCCTCTAAGTCCGAAATGGAATCCATGTCAGAAAACCAAGTATGGTCCTTGGTCAATTTACCTAATGGTGCAAAAGCCATTGAGTGTAAATGGATCTTCAAGAAGAAGATTGACGTGGATGGCAATGTACAGATTTACAAAGCGAGGTTGGTGGCTAAAGGTTTCAAGCAAATTCATGGTATTGACTATGATGAAACCTATTCCCCAGTCGCTATGCTTAAATACATTCGGATTCTTCTAGCAATTGCTGCTCATTATGATTATGAGATTTGGCAAATGGATGTCAAAACCGCATTCCTGAATGGTATTCTGGAAGAGGATGTGTATATGACACAGCCTGAAGGTTTTGTTGATCCTAAAGACGCTGGGAAGGTATGCAAGCTTCATAAATCCATTTATGGGTTGAAGCAAGCATCACGGAGTTGGAATCTTCGTTTTGATGAAGCAGTAAAACAATTTGGTTTCATCAAGAACGAAGAAGAACCATGTGTTTACAAGAAGACTAGTGGGAGCAAAATTGCGTTTCTCGTACTGTATGTCGATGACATACTCCTCCTCGGTAATGACGTTCCGTTGCTTCAGTCTGTTAAGACTTGGATCGGAAGTTGTTTTTCCATGAAAGACATGGGAGAAGCCGCGTATATTCTTGGAATCAGAATCTACAGAGAGAGAATGAACAGGCTGATTGGATTGTGCCAGGACACTTATATTGATAAGGTGTTGCACAGATTCAAGATGCATGATTCCAAGAAGGGTTTCATACCAATGTCTCATGGCATTAGTCTCAGCAAGAAGCAGTGTCCAAAGACACATGCTGAGCGAGAGCGCATGAATAGGATTCCTTATGCTTCTGCAATAGGATCTATTATGTATGCCATGCTCTGCACTCGTCCAGATGTAGCTTACGCGTTAAGCATGACGAGTAGATACCAATCTGATCCAGGTGAAGATCACTGGACAGCCGCCAAGAATATTCTCAAGTATTTGAGACATACTAAGGATAAATTCCTGGTGTATGGAGGAAGTGAAGAACTGGTAGTGAATGGATTCACTGATGCGAGTTTTCAGACCGACAGAGACGATTTCCGATCACAATCTGGATATGTCTTCTGTCTAAATGGCGGTGCAAGGAGCTGGAAAAGCTCTAAGCAGAATACCGTAGTTGATTCCACGACGGAAGCTGAATATGTTGCTGCTGCAGAAGCGGCAAAGGAAGCTGTTTGGATCAAGAAGTTCATGACTGAACTTGGTGTGGTTCCTAGTATCTTGGAGCCAGTGGCTTTGTTTTGCGATAACAATGGAGCCATTGCTCAAGCGAAAGAACCCAGGTCACACAAGAAGTCCAAACACGTTGAGAGGAGATATCACCTGATTCGTGATATCGTCAATAGAGGTGATGTAAAGATCAGCAGAGTTCCGACAGATGAGAATGTCGCTGATCCTCTGACTAAGTCACTCACAAGGCCTAAGCATGAAAGTCATACGACTGCTGTAGGCATTAGAGATCTAAAGATGTAATCTTGATTCTAGTGGGAGTTTTTAGTTTTATTTTAGTTTTGTAAACATTCTTTTGGATATGTTTAAATGAAATTTGATTTCAGCATTATTTATTGTGATCTAAATAATGGTTCCAAAATAAGTTTATGTTATATCATAGGTCATCAAGTTGAGGACTTGATCATGAAACCCTATAAGTATAGATGACATAAATTATAAAATGTCCCTAGTCGAGGTTGTCAAAGTGGGACACCGACAACCGCGAGAGACTAGATTGTGAGGTGACTGTTGGCTAAGTTTCATGGAGCCAATGATATGATTATCGCAGTCAGTCACATAGGTATATGTTGGTGAACATATGATCGGACATGACCCGCTAATGAGAAGTCTACAAGATAGTTATATTTGTGTCATGAGAGGTTCTTATTACGACTATAGAGTATAGTCCTTAGACCTGAGTTCATCATGCTTTCTTGCATGTGAATTGGTACACTTTGACCTTGTCAAACGTCGACCCGTAACTGGCGGCTATAACGGCACTGTTCAGGTGTATCATGAAATGTGCGTTGAAATAGGGATGGAACAAGATGGAATTTGTCCCTCCTGAATAACGGGAGATAAATATCTCAGGGCCTATCGAAGATTTAATACTGAGAAAATGTGTGGTCGCACTCAAACGAACTGTAGTTCAGTTGTTTGTAATGTTCAGTATGAGATCAGGAGTTCGATAAACACGATGTTGGCTTAATAAGGATGACACCAATCTTGCCTTATGCCAAATCGAGATATAGAGACAAAAGGATTATAGGAATTGATGATTCCAGTACAAGTGGGAGATTGTTGGGATAGTGTCCTGAAATCACACTTGTACTCACTCCTGATGATAGTTGTGTGTCGAGATCAGACATTCGTATAATATTGGGTGGTTGCAATGTTTTGCTAGAAGCCTCTTGCAGTCTGTAAGTTGTAGACTTACTGCCAGTATTATATGATCCTATAGGGTCACACACCTAAGCAAACTGGAAGCATGAATGTGGAAATGATCATTATGGTAATGATCATGTTGATGTGTATTGGATACACATTGACATAGAGTTTTATGATATGTGTCGATCGATGCATGAGTGTGTCGATCGATGCAAGCTTTTCGTGGAGGTGTGACGATCGACACATTAAGTGTGTCGATCGTTGCATATCGGGTTTCGAAACTGATGTTTCGGATTAATGACGTAACCGAGTCGGGTTTGTCCGACGGTTGATGATGTCATTTCCAGGTCGATATATATATAGGTTTATGTGGTCGACCTGAACCCTAGCCGTCTTCTCTTCTCTCTGACAGAAAAGCAGAAACACGAGAAACTCACCGATTCCACAGATTCGGCACTAGCATCCCGTTTTCCAGCTTGTGTGCGTGTGTACGTGGTAGAGGCGAGGCACCTGTGTCGCTACTGATCTCGTTCACCATTCATTCCGCTGCCAGTAACAAGGTAAGAACGAGGTTGGTGATTCAATATATTAAACCCTAGATCATAGGAGAATCCTAACAGAGATCTATGGAAGGATTTAAAGATGCATCATGATTCACCAATGTTCAGAAATAAGGCTTGGACAATCATGGGGGATTTTAACGAAACATTAGAAGTAGAGGAGCACTCAGACCATTACAGAGGCTCAACACTGACCACAGGTATGCAAGAGTTTAGAGAGGTGGTTAGACACTGCAATTTGCTGGATATGCGGTATCATGGCCCGCGGTTCACGTGGTGTAATAAGAGATCAGATGGTTTGATCTGTAAAAAGTTAGACATGATTCTCATTAATGATGTCTGGCTCCATAAATTCACAAATGTATACTCAGTGTTTGAAAGTGGTGGCTGCTCTGATCACTTGAGATGCAGATTTCATATGTCTGTAGGAGAAGCTCATAAGCGGAGACCTTTTAAATTCTCAAATGTGATAGCATCAGAACCTGAGTTTGTGCCCATGGTGGAGTCTTTCTGGCAGGAGACGGATGACTTATTTCACTCAACCTCAGCTCTTTATCGGTTCTCTAAGAAGCTCAAAGCCTTAAAGCCTCTTGTCCGCAAACTGAGTAAGGATAAATTGGGGAGCATTCAACAAAAGTCTAAGCAATCTTTGGAGCTGCTCTGTCAATGTCAAGAAGCCACAATGTTGGATCCCACTGAAGCTAATATTACCACAGAAATAGAGGCTTATGCCAAATGGACTCGCATAAGCAGCTTTGAAGAAGGTTTTCTCAAACAAAGATCTAAGCTTCATTGGCTAAAAGTAGGTGACCGAAACAATAAAGCCTTTCACAACTCTATCAAGCTCAAACAATCAAAGAACACCATTCGAGAGGTCAAGTGCTCCTCTGGTAATGTGGTAGACACTGAAGCTGAAATTAAGGAAGAGGCAGAGAGATTTTTCAGGGAGTTTCTTTGCCATCAGCCTGAGAATTTCAAAGGGATAGAGGTGACTGAGCTACAGGAAATTCTGGACTATAGATGTAGTGTTGAGGACATGGAGATGCTGCAGAAAGAGGTTACAGAGAAAGAGGTCAGGGATGTTTTATTTAGCATGCCAAGCAACAAATCCCCGGGGCCAGACGGTTATACTGCTGAGTTCTTCAGAGGAGCATGGCAAACAGTTGGAAAAGACTTCACTGTGGCGGTACAATCTTTTTTTATCAAGGGATTTCTTCCCAAAGGTATCAACACAACCATCTTGGCTTTGATACATAAAAAAGAAGAATCTCTGGAGATGAAAGATTACATGCCTATTTCATGTTGCAATGTTATCTACAAGACTATATCAAAGATCATTGACAATAGACTAAAAGGTATCATTCCGAAACTCATAACTTGGAACCAATCTGCCTTCGTTCGTGATAGACTCTTGGTTGAAAATGTTTTACTGGCAATGGAGTTGGTCAAGGATTATCACAAGGAAATGATTTCACCTAGATGTGCTATGCAAATAGATATCTCCAAGGCATTTGATTCTGTTCAATGGCAATTCCTGTTGAATGTGTTAGCTGCGATGCATATCCCAGAGCAGTTTATTAAATGGATCAATCTGTGTATATCAACAGCTTCTTTCTCTGTACAAGTGAATGGTGAACTTGCTGGATTTTTCAAGAGTGAAAGAGGGCTGAGACAAGGATGTGCTCTCTCGCCATACTTGTTTATCATCTGCATAAATGTGTTTTCTAAGTTACTTGACAAGGCAGCCATGGAAAAGAGGATTGGTTACCACCCCAAGTGCCAGAACATATCTTTAACTCATCTTTGTTTCGCAGATGATATTATGGTCTTTACGGATGGCAATCGCAGATCTATAGAAGGAGTATTATCTGTTTTTGAAGCTTTTGAGAAGTACTCATGACTTAAGATCAGTATGGAAAAATCAAAGCTGTTTCTAGCAGGAGTAACAATGCAAAATCAGGAAGCGATTCATGCTGACTTCCCACTTGACCATGGCCAGCTACCGGTAAGATATCTCGGTCTTCCACTATTAACAAAGCGTATGACAGTGGTAGACTATCTCCCGTTGGTCGAAAAAATCAGAAAGAGGCTGAGATCTTGGACGGGAAGATTTCTCTCTTATGCTGGTCGACTACAACTTGTATCTTCTGTTATTATGAGCCTCACGAATTTCTGGATGACAGCATTTAGACTCCCGGGTTCGTGCCTAAAGGAAATCGAAAAGCTATGCTCTGCGTTTATCTGGTCTGGCCCTGAATTAAAGGGAAGTAAAGCAAAGATAAGCTGGACGGAGATATGCAAATTGAAGTCTGAAGGTGGTCTAGGCATCAGACCATTGAAAGAGATCAACGAGGTATTGGGTCTGAAACTAGTCTGGCGTATCACATCCTCTCAGCCTTCTTTATGGGTTCGGTGGATCCACGCTTACCTGATTCGTAAAGGCTCATTCTGGTCAGTCGGGGATAGAACGACGCAAGGCTCCTGGATGTGGCGCAAAATCTTAAAATTCCGAGACAAGGCTAAAAGTCTCCATCGGATGCAGATTAAAAGTGGTGCCGATACTTCCTTTTGGCATGACCAATGGTCTGAGAAAGGACGATTAAAAGAGTTATTATGTGATCGTGGCCCTATTGACCTTGGAGTTGGAATCAACGCTACTGTCAAAGAAGCTCTCGACAATCGCAGAAGGAGGAGACATCGTTCTCAGGTGTTAAATGAGGTGGAGGAAGAGCTTAGTTCATTGCGCAGTGTGTGTGTCAATTCAACTGAGCGGGGCACTCCTCTTTGGAAACAAGGGCATGACAACTTCAAAAGCCACTTCTCATCAAAGAAGACTTGGTTCCTCGTGAGAAGAGCACACGCATAGCAAAACTGGTCCAAGAGCACCTGGTTTAAACACCACACACCAAGGTTCTCCTTCATACTCTGGATTGCTATGCATGATAGGATGGCTACAGGAGATAGGATGTTAGCTTGGAATGTGAATGCGGACCCCTCATGCCCACTTTGCTCAAATGACTTGGAATCTAGGACACACCTTTTCTTTGCCTGTCACTACTCAACTCAAATATGGGAAGCACTGATGAAGGGACTTCTAAAGCACCTCTATACCAGTGTGTGGGACGATGTTGTCAAGCTCTCCTCAGAATCTTCTCTGCCAAAAACAGAGCAATATCTCCTTAGATACTCTCTTGGCGCCGCAGTTCACACCATATGGCGGGAGAGGAACTCTCGAAAGAATGGTCAACCCCCACAAGATCATCAAACACGAATCCGATTCATTGACAAGGCGGTCCGCAATAACCTAGAGGCTTTGCGGGAGGAAGGGAAGAACGAGTATTCGGATGGTCTGAGTATTTGGTTTCGAAGTCGTGACATACGATAGATTGTTTCACTCTTCTTTAGATCATTCTTTATGTTCATAATCCAATAAGTGTAGCACTAGATGCAAACAGTTTTTTTGGATTGAATCAATTTTACATTCATTCAAAAAAAAAAAAAAACAGAGGATGTCCTCTGTTGAACGTTTGTTCCTTCAAATGGGGAAAACTAATACTTTAATGGTACACACTACTCTCACTTTTATGGTCCACTAACCGAGCCGATCCAATCCGATTTAAATCGAACTTAATATTCTCTTGTTTAATAAAATCAGAGGATTAACCCTTTATCAAAAAAAAAAAAAATCAGAGGATTTTCACGAGCTTTCTCTCTCTTGTTCTAGAGAGAACTTTTTCTCTCGATCTTCCTTGTTCCCCGATTGAATCTTCTACAAGGATGATCTCGAGCTTGATCTCGTGATTTTGGTTAGGGGTTTTTTCTGAGTTCGATCCCTCTCTTCTTCGGATCGAGTTATTTTTTCCCCTTTGTTTGATGGATTTCGATCGAGGCTGTTCTTTGTGGTTCTTTGTTGTTCTTCGATCGATTTTTGGGTTTTCTTTTTGGTTTTCGCCGGATCTCCTTACCGGCGATTTCTCTTCTCCGGCGTTCACCGGATTTCTGATCGCTTTTCTCTGGTTTTCTCCCCGTTGTACCGTCCGCTCTCTTCGTTGTCTCTTTCGGAGGCTTTCTTCTCTTCGAGTAACTCTCTGCAGCTTCTCCCACTGACTCTTGGGAACTTAATTGGTTGATCACTATTGTGTGTTGACCGGCGGCGGAGCTTCGTTGGTGTGGCGTTTTCCGGCGGCATGATTGGAGCAGCTCTTCTCTCTTGACGGTTCTTCTTCGGCGGTATGTTCTGATGGAAAGCAGGATCGGTGGCGCTAGTTCTCCGTTTCGATCCGAGTCCCGGCCATGGTGGGGTTTTCCGACATCTTTCTCGGCGCTGACTCAGTTCGGCGGTTGCATGCTGTAGACTCCCTGGAGCAGCCACGTGTCCCTCCATCCCTATCCGTAGGCAGGTTGGTGGGCTTCTTGGGCCGGTTTTATTTTTTTCTTTTTTGTTTCCTTATGTTATTGCCCTTCTGGGTTTTTCAATAAAGATCCAGTGTTAAAAAAAAAATTCTCTTGTTTGTCGTCTATTTTTAATTCCGAACAAATCGTAACTATGTTCATTAATTAAGAGCATCTCCATCGCAAGAAACTATTATTTGAGCATCTTATTATTTATAATTTTATTTTATTTTATAATTAATTAATTTAAATAAAATAGACAAATCATTAATTGACATGTGGAATGAGAGTATCTAAAACCAAGGTCATGAATGTTTGCATAGTTTTGGTTTGTGGTTTTTAGCTTTTAGATTTTAATTTATAGATTTTAATTTTTAAAATTTTAGTTTTTGATGCTGTTCAAAAAAAAAAATAGTTTTTGATTTTTCTGTAGATTTTTGTTTTTAATAAACTTGAATGGTGAATTATTTAGCTTTTAGTTTATAGGAGATAAGTTTTCAAAAATAAATATCTAAAGATATTTATAAGAAAGATGGTTAAAAATAATAACTATTACAAAATTTATTAATAAAATAGCACATAAATTTTTTAATAGTGGTTTATTTAGATTTTTCGTTTTTGTAATTATATATATATATATATTATAAGAATGTTTTTATAAGTTTAAAATTATAAAATTTAATTAACTAAATATATGATGTTCAAAAATAAATTTATAAAACTTTATTAGAAATACCAAAAATATCCAAGAAAACCAAAAAAAAAAAAATCTTATTCTTATTCCATTTCAACAGTTTATCAGATTAATGAAAAGTGGTAAGATTCTTATTCTTTTTTGTGGCAACGAAGTAAAACATAGATATGATGATTATCATTGAAACTTGAGTGTGTCTTCCTTCTTTGAAAAGAAATGTTAGCTTCACCAAAAGATTCCAAGTCAAACTCAACAAACAATATGTTGTACGATCACCATCCTTTGAATCTTAACAAATATGATTATCAACGTGTCTGTAAGATCCCCAAGAGATGGTTCAGACGTGGTTGTATTTGGTTTGTAATGTAGATGGGTTGATTGACTGATCCTCGACCAGTCTCAAAAGGTTGTCGCGATTTTCGGACATATACTAAAATTGAGCGTTGGCGCTTGGCGGACTAGACTTCTACTTTCCAGCTATGC
This sequence comes from Orychophragmus violaceus, assembly GCA_030180135.1. NCBI lineage: Eukaryota > Viridiplantae > Streptophyta > Magnoliopsida > Brassicales > Brassicaceae > Orychophragmus > Orychophragmus violaceus. The sequence continues at coordinate 13,457,236 of CM058238.1, read as the reverse complement.
GAGACGAAGAGGCAGACGAAACATTCTATGATTCACACCATTGGTCAGTTAATTCGTGTAGTTTCCACCTTGCTCTAATATACATTTCCGCCAACTCGAGTTGCCCTAAGGTTAATCTGTTTTGCATTGCCATTCAGTGGGATTTGTTTCATCACATTTGAAGTAATTTTCGATGGAACTTTGTTGTTTCTCTTACGTTATGTTTCTTTGTAGTCATGATGAGCTGTGTAGGACATTGATATGCTGTAGCATTTTGTATTCAAGAACACAAGTCTCTTTGTTTGGGGTATGGTCATTTGAGTTTCAGAGAATCCATCAAGACTTCTTTGTAACACTATCATATTAGCAGATAAAGACATTGGTTAAGTTACTATAGCTGTATTGACATCTTTCTCTGTTTCTCTTTTACAGACTGAAGATGGTGCTAATGGTGTTCTGGCTTTTGATAGAGCTGCAATGTAAGTAATATATTGATCGAACCCAAATCAAGTTTGGTTGAGTTGTAAAAGAACAGTTATTTCTCATCTTTGCTATTAGAAATTTGCATTGGCTTTTCTCTAATACTTGGTGACCTATGTACAAGAATCAATAATTATATATGTTTCTCAATAATCTCTAGGATGGTGTAACTGCAGTATTGATCCTGGTACTCACTGCTCAAAGGATAAGAGCATGCCGATAAATGCTAAAGAAGAAGGCGTTACTCTGGCTGCAGTTCCAGCCGTTGCTACCACTACTTCACCTCCTATTGCTAACTCTTCTTCTTTGCCAGCTACTTCCCTTCCATGCAATGCATCTTCTGAGTTAGCATTAGGAACAACAACAAATGCAAGTTGTTCTTTCTATGGTAAGCTCTTCTTTTTTCCTATTTTGCAGAAGAAAATGCTATATAGGAACAACAAACCATTTCTTATTTAAAAGACAAAAAGAGTTGTCAATATAGTACTTGGAGGATAGAGAGAAGGTTATATTAGATGAATACACATCAATTGCTAAGGGACTATAGAGAAGTGAAGAGAAAGTTAAGTGAAGTTGAGAAGAAGAACCGTGACGGCTTCTTTGAGCTGGCAATGCAATTACGAGAGCTATAGAATGCTGTTTCTTACGAAGACGTGGACTTTCATTTGTTACGCCAGAAACATGAATGCCCGGCAAGAATTCTCCACATGAACGAAACCAGACTGAAAGTATGAGTATTTTTCTTATCTCCAACACTTCAATTTCCATGGAACCATATTCGCAAGGACGATACGTGAAGAAAACGCCTCAAAGAACAAAAAAAAGAAGCCAATACTAGCTAAACCGGAAGATATTGATGCAGTGCTAGAGGAGAACGTCGCGTTTTGGTTAAAGATTTAGTACATCTATTCACCAGATACAGAAGTACCAGACATCAGTTCAAGACCTGAAAGCATAGCTATCGAGACAGGATAATGCAGTAAGCATTAGTATTGTAAACACTTATCTTATATCAATATTATTTAATGTATATATGGTTTAATTTTTTATAAAAATTTTATTAAATTATGACATCATTTTAATCCAATTTTTTTTTAACAACACAATTAGCCCGTGCAAATGCACATGCAGAAACCTAGTTATATCTAATTTATATAAGAGACAAGTTATGTGAGAGAAAAATTCAGCAATCAACCAATCATAACAAAGAAAATCGCCAGCGTGTCAAGCAATTTAATGACTATTCCAAAAAAAATTTTAATGACTATTCCATCAAATTTTTTTGGGTCGCTCTCCATCTCTCTCGAAAAAAGCAGTTCTCTCCAAAAATGCAGTTCTCTCCATCTCTCTCGAAAAAAGCAGTTCATATTTCTCATTACGTTCAACATCAACATCGCAGATCTCATTCTATTTTCATTTCCAGGTAAGAAATCGATCACCCAATTTCATCTCTCTCCATCTCGATCGTTTTATTTGTTTATCTTCTCGATTCATATTACCCCATTTCTCTTTGTCGTTGCAGGTATGAAACTGCTGAAGATACCAAATTGTTCGATCGGGATGGGTATTTTCAAAACCTTTAGGTTCATATTCGGACAGTTCTACGAATTTTCTTTGTTAATTGTTCGATCGGGATGGGTATCAGAAGCTATGGTTGTGGATTTTTTGTATTTCTCAGGTGAAAAGTTGGGAGTTGTAGAGCGTTTACGGCGAAACCCAAGGAGACTACTCCGTTCAGATCTGGCGTCGAAGTCGCGGTGAGGACATCTCTGCCCGTGAGAGGACGCGTCGTCGTGAATTTCAGGTGGGATCGTTAGGGTTCCAACAGAGATTAGACGCGATTTCGATCAACTGTTGCACTGTCGATCGGAGAACAGACAATTAAAGAGGGTAAAGAAACTTGACTCGAATTTAATCTGTTCTTTGCTCTGTATTGTTGTTGTGAAACAATAGTCGATTTGGAATTTCTCAGGATTACTATTACTCGGTTTAAGATTGGCAGCCATAACCAGATGGGAAGAAGCCAACAAAACAACAGAGTAAGACCAACAATCGTGCAGCCTCCAACTCACAGGTGAGACTGACTAATGCAAAAAAGTTTTGATATTTTTTTTTGGGATTTTTTCGTTGGTTATCTAATTCTTTGTCTTTAAGGCTGGGAATTTTTGTTTGCAGTTTTACTTGCTTTTGGTTGGTATACGACAACCACATTGAGATTGGGAATGGTGGCAATGGATAGTAAAACGAGATCAGAGGAAGTGTACTCTACGTGGAGAAGAAATCTCTGGCCCTAAACCAATGTTATCTACAGGTACTTGGATCTCAATTAATATCAATTAAGAACAAACAACGAGACATGATATGTCTCAGAGAGACTGTATATTAACCAGAGATATGATAAATAGAGTCATGGTACCGTATATCCTCTATTACTTAATATTAGTTCTTTATTTGTTGGATGGACATCGTTTATTTGTTTAGTATTAACAGAGCTACCATCTCTCATAGTGTTCTTTGGTTCAGAACATCTGAATTTATGGATTGCTCTATCATTCGTTTTTGCAGAATTTAATATTAAGTAAATTCAATCAACCAACAAAGCATGTAATGGCTCGGTGGGAGGACCGGGTGGAAATTACTCGCATTACCGTTGTGATGAGCCACAAGAATAAGTGTTTCATTCGACAGTCTAATACTGATGACGTTTCTTTTGCGTTTGAGTCACCTAAGGCTGATGAAACTATTTGCTGAAACCTTTCACCAAGAAGATCATAATTCGTTTCCAGCAGGTACCAGAGCTACCATCGATGACGAGTCTTTTGCGTTTGAGTCACCTAAGGCTGATGAATCTGAGAAATAATATGCTGAGACCTTTGACCAAGAAGAGCATGGTTTCTATCTAGCTGGCAACAAAGCTACCATAGATGACGCTTATGTGCCTGTGCTAAAGATTCAGGATCAAGTCGCGTCGCCAAAAACGAAAAGGTACCATCTTTTACTATGTGTTTTTTTTAATAACTTTACCTTTGTAGGATAGTAAGAAAGATAGATTCCGAACAAGAACTCTCCTTTATTAATGATCAGAACTGTAACAAAATAGAACAAACAAAAGAGAGTAATTGATTACAATCCACCTAGGATAAATTACAATGTTCCTGCACTAGATTAACATGAGGTTTATCAAAATATCAGTTGAGTGAGACTTAGCTCTTATGCTGTGTTTTGTGTGATTCCATGTACAGCTGCCGAGAGAGGTATCATTGGTGAAGAAGCTTATCTGCTTAAGCCCAAGATTCAAAAACCAATTTTTCCAAAACGCCAAGGTAATATACTATACTTAGTGTTTCGATAGCGTTAGTCTCGATTACATATAGTAAACATTTGGAATTAAATACTAAGTAGGATAGGAGAAACATTAAAAGATTATGAGACTGAGTGGGTGATTCTGAAACAGGAACATTTCAGATTCAACGTGAGCATTTGCAAAATAAGAAGAAAGAGGAAACTCGAGGAACAAAGCCGTCGAGAAGCATTGTTGATGCTGCTTCTGTTTCATAACCTAAGGAGACAGAATTTGCAGATTCTGTTTCATTTCTCATGAGTGGGCCTTCTTCATTTCGCTCTCGAAAGCTTGCTGCAGCTTTGGGTGCTACCGTCAAGAAGAAGAAAATCTTTAAAAACATCAGAAGATCGGGTCTTCACTGGAATCTGTCTCTAAACGACCATCAAATGAAAGTTTGTGTTATGACGGGTTAGATACATATATAAAGTGAAAAGTTCATTATAAATCAGTACATCGAATAAAATCAACCATTATTCATTATAAAAAATTAAATTTTATAAATTATTCAAAATTTTGACCATTGACGTCTATCATTACCTTAATTGATGATATATATTGATCAATAGTTTGCTAAAGTGTCTTATTCAATCTGTAATATGGAGGACAAAATCAAATGTATCAATTCGATTGGAAGATTTTTTTTTAAAATAAATTTAGATTTACATTGATGCAGTCAATGTTCTTAACCCAAAAAAATCGGAGACCATATATTATTTAATTCAAAGTGTTGGACCAAAACAAAAAAAAAAAGTAAAATTTTTATATGAAGAAATAGGTATGAAATAGTCAAAATTATTATTTAGTTTATAGAATCGATTAGTTCTTGGAATGTAATGTAGATGTTTATAGATTCTAAAAAAACTTATGGATCTGAAAGAAGAAATTTTCAAACAATAATAATTGTTTATCTAAAATACAAGCCATATTGTATGTTAGAATTGATTAATAAAAAATATATAATTTTTTGAGCTATGAGAATAGGCTAATGATATACGAATAATATAATGCTTTCATATGTAGATCTAAAGTTAAGATTAAGTGGAAAAATGTGTGTTTGGGCTAAAACAGTGAATTTTTTATAATTCATGGATGTTTAGAATATATATTTATTAATCATACTTTTCTTGCATTTCAAGACATAACATGATGATTCAGTTTTATTTTAATTATACGATACTCACTTCTTTTTTGGGTTCATCGAATGTGAGGTTAATATTTTTTTTCTAACATGTGTATTGCTGCGTTTTATTATATTTGAGCCTAAAATATAAATTTGTAACACATTATTAACGTAAACTATATAATCTAATATTACATCTTATTATTTTCTTTGTTATTTCTACTATAATTTTTTAAAGAAATAAATAAATTAAAATTCAATGCCCGTGCAACGCACGGGCCAGAATACTAGTTATATATATAAGAAAACGAGTTTGTATCTTGTTTGTTCTCGAAACACGTCTTCCTATTCCATCTTTTCTCAAATCGATCAAAAACAAAAACCATTCGTCTTAAGACAAAAAAGGAAATTCTCACCTAAACTTAATTGCTTAGTCGTTAAGATTTCATCAGATGGACTCCTAGCCGTTATCGTTAACCCAATCTCCTCTTGCGAACTCTGCAGCTCGAAGAAATCCTCATTGTAGGTCGAATCTTCCTCTAGATCTCATGTAACTGGTCTGCTCAATATATGAGAAGATATTGTTGAGTGATCCTGAAGTCAAGAGTTCGAGCCTATCCACCCCATAATTCTTTTTTTTTTAATGGTCAAATTCTTTTTTTTTTCCCACCGTCATTGACCAAATAAGAAGGCCTTTCTTCAATATCATTTCGTCTTTGCTAGAAAGAAACGAATACTGTTGTGCCTCCACTTGGATTTTCCTCAGGTAAAAGTCTTAATTTTTCTGCTCGCATCCTTATTTTCTCCTACTGTTCGTTTAATCGTATGAAAAATTCAGATTATTTTTTTGTTTAAGAACAAAGGCAAAAGCATTCGGTTTTAGATGCATAATCTCTAGGTTCTGTGATTGTGAATGTGTGAAGCTTTTGATTCATAATATCCTCCGATCCTGTAACTCACGTTTATTCCGATTCTCTTTGAAAATTGAGCTTCAGATTCTGTTCTCTAGCTCAGAAATCAGAATTAGGGGTTTAGAGAAAGTTGAGCTTAGTCTATTAATGTTGTTACTAACTTGTCTGTTTTGATTTTCGTGCGCTTTCAAAGGTACTTTTATAGAAAGAGGAAGAGAAGATCATTTGAGTTGTTGGATATGGAGAATCAAAGAAGTAATTTTCAAGCTCCACAACCTCAAACATGGATGTCAAATCCTCAAGAGAACATGCGAACAATAGGAAGTTTTGATGCTCATTATTATGATAATTCAGGATATGGGATCCGATCCCCTCCAATAGAAGCTGATTATGAGGTGAATCCAAGTTTCACTAAATTGATCATAGAATCTAAGTTTTTGGGGCTAGCAATGGAGGATCCTTATGATCATTTGGACTACTTTGAGAAGCTGTGTAGAACATCTAGGTTTGAAGGCGTGCCCGACGATAGTATTAAGCTCATGTTGTTTCCATTGTCTCTTGGAGAAAAAGCATGGCAATGGGCGAAAGTTATACCATCTCGCTTGATAAATTCTTGGGATGATTGCAAGAGGATCTTCCTTCTCAGATTCCAATCCAAGCAAACAATAACAAGGTTTGATGCTTCTCATTATCATGAATCTAGATATGGAATCCGACCTCCTCCAATAGAAGCCAATGCCTATAAGATCAAGGCAAGTCGGATTAGAATGATTCAAGCCTCTAAGTTTTTGGGGTTAGAAACGGAGAATCCCTATGATCATTTGTACTTCTTTGAGAAGTTGTGTAGAACATTTAGGATTGAAGGTGTACCCGACGAAAGTATCAAGCTCATTTTGTTTCCCTTGTCTCTTGGAGATAAAGCAAGCCAATGGGAGAAAGGTTTACCATCTCACTTGGTCAATTCTTGGAATGATTGCAAGAAGATCTTTCTTCGCGAGTTCTATCCTGAGCAGAAAACGGTCCAAGTTAGAGATAATATCTTGAGCTTCAAACAAGGAATCCATGAAAGATTCCATGAAGCATGGGACAGACTTAATGGATATACTCGAGATTGTCCCCATCATGGATTCAGCAAGGAAGCTATTCTTGGGATTTTCTATCGGGGAGTTGAGGAGGATATGCGTAAATTAACATTAGACGCTGCTAGCAAAGGGTGTTTTGAAGACCTCACAGTGGAACAAAGAGAGCTACTTGTCAAGAATTTTGCCCAAAGTGAACGAAACTACTATGAGAGGCACCTCTACAAGTAACAAGGTAGATCAAAATTTGATGTAGAAATTATTTATTTTCATTTCCTAGAAGCTAAGAAGATCAAGCAAGCAACTTTTTGCTAAAATTATTTAAAATTAGTTTTTGGGATTTTCAAAGGTTAGAGCTTTAGTTTGGATGATGTTTTTGTGTTCTCCCTAGTTTCATCTGGATTGGTTAATACTGAAGACTTTCTTCTATACAGTATTTTATAGTTGTGTTGATGGATCTACAACATATTCTAAAATTTGTGTAGATAGCAGAGTAATGAAATGAATCATGAACTACGAACTCTTAAACAAAAACTCAATTACTAAAGAGAGTGTCTTGATTAAAACCTACCAGTATGTTTTAGCATCCTTTACATATTCTGGTGCTAACACATAGAGCTTCATCCACTTAAACTTTTATTACAGCAGAGAGAGATCAACCAGGGCAAAAAGACTATAGATGTAAAATAAAAAAAAGGAATGAATGCTTGCTTTTTTGCCATTTTGAAGCTGTGAATTGTTAATGAACTTACCGCATTTGTTGATTCTATTAGATCTACTATTTCTATCGAGCAAGGACGTTGATCTTGCGAACCAAACCATTATTCTCCTTCTCTAACTCTCTGTCTCAACACCATCATCATGTTCTTCATCACCATCACATTAATCATCATCACCGTCATCATCACTACTACTATCCTCATCATCAATAACTATGATATCTTCTCTAGATTGGTCTTCCTTACCAGAAACTTGATCACCACTAGCATCATCATTACTAGGATCACTGCTATCATCATCAATAACTATGATATCCTCGCTAGATATATCTTCTTCACCAGAAGAATCTTGATCAGTATCAAAATCATCACCATCATCGTCCTCATCAATCACGTTGATATCAGCACTAGATTTTCCATCTTTACTCTCAGATCCTTCTTTCATCTGTTTGGTTATCACTGAACTTCCAAGCCTTTTACAGGTTGTGCGACCGTAAATACAGAAGTTGAAGAGACGATAGCCATCGAACTCGAAAGCCAAGAACTCTCCGCCTTTCAGACCTTCTTCCTTCACGATTTTCTTCCACCCATCAACCATAACAAATTTCTCAGTATCACCACAACATTTCCTCAATTTCAGTTCCCAAATGTTTCCATAGATGCTTCTGACAATTATGTTTTCAGGCAAAAGCTTTGGTAAATATCTGTTGAAAGAAATGGGTATCGCCTGCAAAAGGATCTACAAGTTTCAACACAACTAGAAACCTACCGATGAACTTGAATAACAAGTTACCCTTATGTTCAAAAAAAAAACTTGAATAACAAGCCAAAAAACAGAGTAAAGACAAGTGTGTTTTTACTAGATCGTCTCCGGAGTCATCAGGTAGGTACACTTTGAAGAACTTTGGAAGACAATCATCAGCAGAATTTCCTGTTGGGAAATAAAGAAAATTATGAATTAGGATTCATTGCAGCTGAAGAATCAAGAACAGAGAAGAGACTAAAAGGAGAAACCTTTGTTCATTGTCACCTCTTTTTGCTATCAGAAGTCAGAATTTTGTTGGGAAGTGAAGATACCTCAGACTCTTAAGTTCTTTCTAAATAGAAGAAAAGAAAATAAAAAACTTGTCTATATTATCTCTCATCTCATAGGTTGCTCTAGAGATCTTGACCTTGCCTGTTGTAGTAAAACAGAGGCTGTCCTCTGTTAAACGCGTGTTCCTTCAAATAAGTAAAAGAAAACTTTAATGGTACATGCTTTCACTTTTATGCTCCACTAACCGAACCGATCCGATCAAGTTTAAATCCAACCTAATAGTCTATTTTGTCGTCCATTTTTAATTGCTGACAAATACTGATTGCGTTCATCATCCACCATATCTATTAACTGTCAATCTTCATTAACTACATGTCTAAATAGACTACCTATGATAGTTAGTTAACAAAATAATTCAAACAAAAAAGAAAATTTCAGGAGAAGTAAAGAGCATATAATAGAACGGAAAAAAAAAATAAAACCGATTTTGATCTAAAATTTTAAGTGTTTTGACTCTTCATATCCAAATGTGTTTGATCCATTTTGTTTGTATACAATACTAGTGTTTGATCCATGCTGAACTACGTTTTTTAATTATAAAGCCAAATTTTATATTATATATTTTGTTTGTGTAGATATTTAAAAAAATGTTATTGTGTAAATATAAAATTTGATATTTTTTTGAATTTAAGATGTATTTGGTTTCCTGTTTTTGATTTCGATTACAATTACAATTACGTTTTATCAATTTTATAGTATTATAAATTTATTATGTTTATTTAATTTTAATTTTAAATTTTAAAATACTATGATTTAGATATTTGATTTTTTATTGTTTTTGCTTTGGGCTTCATTATTTTAATTTTTGAGATATTCATAAGTTGAAGTTTTAGTCAATTGAGTTTTATCTATTATTTTATAATTAAAATTTAAAATTTATATTTGAATCAAAATTATTTTACCATATTGTATAGTAATTTTGTTTATTTATTGTAGAATTAATTTTCTAGTTAGATTATTATGTGAAATTGTATTATGTAGTATATTTTACTTGAAAATAAAAAACAAAACTAAACACACATATTTTTTTACTTTTATATTTTAAATAACATTTTCTAGTTTTATCATTTTATAATATAAAATTCATTATCTTTGATTTAGTTTTGATTATAAAATTTAGATAATATGGATTCCACTTTTATAAATAAAAAAATTAATTTTACTATTAATAATTTAAAATAAAATACAAATTTAATTTATGTTTTTATAAGATTTCGAAAGGATTTTTTAGTAAAATTTGATTGTAACCAGGAGTTCGTATATTAGTGGTAAAGGTAGGGTAGTACCCTTCCGTCACTCAAATTCGAATCCTACTGGCCACTTAGCCGCGCTTTAAAATTGAAAAAAAATTACAAACGCGTATTTGGATGTAAGGCCTCGTGAGATTAGTTTTCGTGCCTAAAAGCTTTTAGAATCTCCATGGTTATACAAAAATTTGCTTGTGAGAGAAAAATAAAATAGAAGATATTATAATATATTATGAATTAATTAATGGTAAAAATATTTGACCATTATAATTTTAGTTAGTATTTAAATATTAATGGCATATCGTGTAAATAACATGTATACAAACAGTTATTTCTATAATGTTTTTATGTTTTAGTATAATATAGTAGTGTCTAGTCCACGCTGAGCGCATATATATATATATATTTTTTAAATATAAATCCAAACTTTATACTACACATTTGATTGTGTAGATTTTTTTTAATATAAAAAATGTTATGCTATGGATATTTGATTTGAATTTTTTATTTATTTAAGAATGTATTTGGTTTCTTGTTTTTAAATTCAATTATAATTACGATTTTAACAGTTTTACAGTATTATAATTTATTATATTTGATTTAGTTTTGATTTTAAATTTTAAAATAGTATGATTTAGATATTGATTTTTTTATTTGCTTTAGACTTATTGTTTTTGTTTTTTAAGGTCTTCCAAGTTTAGCCAATTGAGTTTTAACTATGATTTATAATTAAGATTTAAAATTTTATATTTGAATCAAAATTATTTTACCAAACTATACTCTATAATTTTTTTATTTGTTGTAGAATTAATTTTTTTATTTGGATAATTATGTGAGATTGTATCATGTAGTAGGATTACTTAGATATAAAAACAAATCTAAACACACATATTTTTTATTTAACACTTTATATTTCTGAAATAAATTTTTATTATTTTACGAATTCTATTATATTGGATTTTATTTAAAATTTAAATATGATGGTATATACATTTTTTTTTTGAAAAATGTCGAAAGACATGAACTTTTATTTTTATAAATCAAATTTTAGTTAATATTAGTTTATAGCAATAATTTAATAATAATTATGAATATAATTTGTTTTCCTAAAAATAATGAAAAATATTTTTTTGTAAGATTTCATTATTTAAAAAAATATAAGATATTAGAAGATATTGTAAAATAATTAGAGATAATTGACTTGATCATTATAAACTTAATGAAATTTTAAATATCAATAGCATATCATATAAATAACATGTAGATAAATGTTATTTTATATTATACTTCTGTTTTGATATAATAGATTTGTCATAACTCATTTCAACTCGTTTAAAATATAGGCATGTCCATTATGAGTGGGACAAATCTGGATATCCGAGAATTTTAGGATATCCATATCTCGATATATGGATCTATGGGATCCGTGATAACACTATCCGGATTCGTGGCTTCCGGATATCCGGACTTCGAATATCCGTCTAAAAATCACGATATCCGCGGATATCCGGATCCAAATTTGTAAAAATAATTAAAAATAAAAATAAAATGCTAAAAAATCTAAACTTAATTATAAAATTAGTAATTTATATAATATATTTGAAAAATTAATATAATATAAAACATAATTAAATTAATTTATATATATTATATATAATCATATTTTATAAATATAAAAATATATTTTTTAAAAAAATATTATTAATACATTTAATGGCTTGGATCTGGATCCAGATATCCGAACCTCAAAATGAAGATATATGAATCTGAATCATGTTTTGACGGACCCTAGATTTTACTATCCGGTTCCAAATCCTTGTTCTTTGGATATCCGGATTTTCGGAGCATATCGGAGTGGATCACGGATCAGATCTCAGATCCCAAATAATAGTCCACCCATAACGTCTATGATCGGATCTCGGATCCGAGATAGTAGTTCCAACCATAGTGACACATACCAATCATGGATATCCACCCATTTTGAGAGCTATATTTAGAGTGACATATGTTGATTGACAATTAAATCTCTGAACTAAAATCCCACATTTATTTAGATAGGCCTGAGAGCATCTATAAAAGAAACTTCAAATTTGAAGTTTTCCAAAATTCAAATTTGAGGTTTCAAGGTGTTGGTCTCCAAAAAAAAACTTTAAAGATAAAATTTAAATCACTTTAACTTTTGTGTATTTTGAATTAAAGTACTCAAGTTATTAAAAATTGATTTATCTCACAAAACTTTTACAAAACTATAAAACATACATTAAAAATATTATAAACAATATTAATTCATAAATATTTAATTAAAATATTATATTACATAAAATAATAATAAAACATACAAATTACAGAAAAGAACTCAAGAACAACAATCTCAGTTTACAACAAATTTGGATAAACAATATTTTGGTGATCTTGGAGGTTCCGGACCAAATCTACCTGAATATTAGTATTGTTGTATTTAAGTCTGTCTAATATTTAAGTGTGTATGTAATTTTATTTCTTTTGTTAATTTATTTTGTATCAAAGGTTCAATGTAATATTGTTGATGTATAATATTTATTTTGAATATTATCTAATTTTTATTTGAATATTTTTTTCTATAATTATTTTTACTTAGCGAACAAAATTTTATTTTTTTATTTTTATTTAATTTCTTCTTTAATAAAATAAACTGTTTAAGGGTTAAAACTAATGAAATTTAGTTATATGGACTAGATTGCAAAAAGAAAAAAAGAAACTTCAAATTTGAATTTTTGTACAGTGAAACCTCAAATTTGAAATTTCACTATTCAAAACTTCAAAAAATGAAAATTTAAAATTTCTTTTGAAGTGACTAAAACCTCAAATTTGAAGTTTTGAAGTTTCTTTTGAAGATGCTTTGAGATGGATTTGGATCCGTGAGATCCGTGGTAACACTATTCAGATCTCAGATTCGTGGTTTTCGGATATTTGTTTAAAAAACGAAATATCCACAAATATCAACAAATAACTAAACTAAATTAAAAATAAGAATACAATATTAAAAATTTAAATTTAATTATTTTTTTTTTTTGAAAATAAAATCTACTATAATATAAAACATAATTTAAATTAATTTTATACATATTTTATATAAACAAATATTTTAATATATTTAATTGTTCATATCTAAATCTCAAAATTAAGATATTTATTAGGTCTGATTTAGGAGGATTCTAGATTTTACTACTCAGATTTGGAATCATATCTTTCGATTATCCAGATTTTTAGAGCGAATCAAAACGAATTTCAGATCGAATCGGATAATAGTTTTACCAAACCGATGAAAGAAAAAAAAAATAGCTAGGAAGAGAACCTAAGTAAGGCCCACAAAACGAGTAATGGGGTTAAAGTTCAGCCCAGTTTATTTAGTGTAAACGATCTATTGTCCTGAGACTAGAACGTTGTATAGAGGAGCAGACCAGGTCGAATAAGGGTGATATAGTCAATTTTACCTGTTCCGATCGTCTTTTCTGTCGTCATCTTTATTTCAATTTCAAGTTTTTCAACGTCTTCCCGCTTACGAGGCCGGAAAATTCTTTCAACAGTCGAATCAACATCGGCCGACCGATTTACGATTCCCGACCAGGAAGTTCGCCTTAACTGTTTCCGAATCCGACTAGTTTCTCTCAGTGTGAGTAAGAAAAAAACTCTTTGCGATTTCGATTTCGGATTTCCCCTTGTTCAGATCTCGGACGCTGCGTACTGCTTAGTGTGGGTAGAAATGGAGAAGGATTTATTAGATATCTCTGGGGAAGACGAAGACAGTTGGCTTCTGTATAATACGCCGAATAAAGGCGTTACGTCGTTTGCCGGTGGTAATGCCGGCCGGGAAAAGAGTTATTTTGATTTCTCACCTCTCCAAATCCCTAGATCGAGTCCTACTCGGCCTCCTTTTTCTTCAATTGGTAAGCGCTTAGATTTCTGGATCCAAGTTTCGTTCTGATAGTTTCTTCTTCACTTATTATATAGTCATAGGTTTACATGGGCATGGTTTAATTGAGCTCAACATCTTATATTTCTCCACCAATTCACTGGAATTTCTTAACCGATAGATTATTTTCTTCTCATACTATAGGAAATGTAAATCTGAACGTTTTAGCATATTTTGTATATTTCTTTGAAAATTTGGAGAGTCAGAGTATGTAGTATAAATTTGTGTAATTTGTATGCAGGAAGAGTAACAGTCAACAAAAACATGGAGCACCCAAGCCCTTGTATTGATTCAGGCACTGTAGGCAAGGAGAATACCAGTGGGAGCAAACTTGAATTGCCCAAATTGAGCGTGGAGCGACAACAGATGAAAAAGAAGAAAAAGAATGCAGGATTTAACCTGCGGAAAAGCTTAGCATGGGATAGAGCTTTTTCAACAGAAGAAGGTGACTGTTTATTGGATTTCTTTACTTTCCTGGTTAGATGTATTCTCCTTTTTGTCCTAAAAAGTCACAGGCTTGGTCTATGGTACTAAGTTGTGCAATATGGCCTTGAACCAGGTGTTTTGGATTCCACTGAGCTATCTAAAATAACTGGAAATGCTTGCCTTGTTGGTGGAGATCTGTTACCTGCCATTCAGGAAGAGCCAATGTCAGCTTCCAAATATACTAGTTTTTCACCAGGCCTACAAGCACTTGAAGAAAACCTTTTTAACGACTTGCCTGTGACTTGTAAAAAGAGAGAGAAGAAGATTGTGACTGGCACAGTGCCTAAGTACGGATCACCATCATCTTCCATGGTGAGTTTACTGGACATGTATTGATTTTTTTTTTGGAATGGAGCTGATGAGGGTGATCAGTTGTTTCTTACAATGTTGCTTTCCTAGCAAAAAGAAGTTTTTCGCCTTCTTTCTAACTGTCGAATGCATTTATAGGCCCAGAAAAAAGTCGGTTCAGCTCAGGATTTGAGGAGCGGTTCCAAACGAAGTGGCTGTCCCCGGCCTCCTCCTTCATCTTCATATCCTTTTCTTACTTAAAAGTACTGATTGTTAAGGCTATCATCATCCATGCTTTTCTGGTTTTATTCTTTATGCTTGTTTAACCTTAACTTCTTTGAACCCTGAAAAGACCTGCAAATATGCATACAACAACACCACGTAGCAGGGAGCAGAGCGTATCTAATGTTTCTACGACCAAATCTGATCCAGCTACAGTTGCAAACAACATGAAAAGGACTACTCAAAATCCAAGCAAACCGAAACTAAGTCAACCTATTCAATCGAGTATGTCCACATGCAGTTAGTAAATAGAACCTATGCATCTCATAACGTTTTTTTTCTCCCCTTCTTACATTTTCAGCAAATGCCTTTGCGGCATCTCTTATATATTGCTACATGATTGCATTGCCTTGGTTATCTCTTGTCATACGACAGATAATTCTCAGAGGAGCTTAGGATCTGCAAGCTTCTCTAAAAGCACTTCAGGCACCAAGAGTAAAACAAGATCTAGCCTGGCGAGCAAAAGTTCAATTCCCAAGCCCTCTCTTAAGCAATCTAGAAGAAATGTGGTAAAGCATTGCTGCCAAACCAATATAGCAATTAGATTATGCACTAGTTATTTGAGGCGAATGTTTACTTTTCCATGAGAGTAACGTTAACGTGTTGCATTTCCTTGAACTCTAGATCACCAAAACGTCAGCTGTTCCTTCAGTATCCAAGTCACAGCATTCTATTGTTGGGAAGTCCAACGATGGCCCTATGGCTACATCAGATGTCCCTGACTTTGATATAACTAATATGGGCACCACATTAGCTCAGAATAGTAGAGTTGGAAACACGCAGTCCACAGTTTCTCGACTGGTAAAGCCATCAGGTTTAAGACTGCCTTCACCGTCAATTGGCTATTTCAATCAGGTATATTATTGAAATATACTGAAGTCTAGTTGTCGTTGAGGGTCATAGATATGCTTGTGTGCTCTTAATCTTCATACTTCTTATTCCTGATTTTTGCAGTCCGGTTCTCAACCGTCACAAAGTGCTGAAGAGAAACATAGTCAGCTTCCGAGGTCTGATGTTTGTTCAGCTTCTCGTTTTTCTTTGATCCCTACCTTCAAGAAACCCCAACTTTCTAAAAAAGTTCCCAGAGTTAACTCCAAGTCAGCAACTGGAAACATCGGCAGTTCAGGTTCAGCTGCAGGTTTCTCTGCTCAAGAAAGTGTGAAAGTAGGCTTGAAAAGTACTCGGGAACTAGAACCTAAAGTGTCGTCTTGTTCAAAGAGTTCTCAGATAAATGAAAACCTGCAGCATCCATGTATAGTTCCAGGTGATATTTGTACAACTAAGAACATTTCTACAGCAAAATTTGATGATTTCCAGAGTAGCAGTGAGCTGCCGCTCAGTAGAAGGTCTAATGATGATACGGATGAGCAAAGGAAGACTTGCTGCTCAGTAGAAGGTCCGCTTATCAAAGGTTCCATGGATTCTCCGGTGCAGGGTCCTTCTGGCCCTTCTGGCGGTGAGTTGACACAGCTGGAAGTCCGCAATCAAGGGAAAGAGGATATATGTACTATGAACGATTTTAATGAAGATTTAGATACATTGGATTTACATGGAAAACCACAAAAGGAATGCGTGCACCCTGGAGATGAAGACGAGATGAGTCATATCCTTTCTGGAGAAAAAGATGTGGTAGTTGTTAATCATTCTACTGAAAATGTAGCAAAGCAGTCTGAGGTTTTAGATTCCTTCACTTCAGATCTAGATTTCCGTGGGGATTTTGCATCAAGAAAAAGTGATATAGATGAAATATCTTCAGGAAATCAGTTAGGTATTTCTGTTCCTTCAGGGCCTGCTGAAGCACCAGATTGTGTTCAATCATCATGCAACCATTTTGAAGAAAGTGCAGTGTTAGACTCCATTCTGAGTGGTCATAACATGGAGTGTGATGGTCAGGATGTATTTGAAACGAAGAGAATGGAAGTAAGCGACAGCACAGAGACAAACTGTGAGGTTGATTTCGTTGGTCCATTTCCCAATTGCAAAGACTTGTTTAGAGAATCTGAAGAACAGCATTTCTCGTGCCAGTTAGTCCTTGAGGGGAAAGAGGGCAGTCGTGAGATAGATGTCTTGACCAGAAACGAAAGAGCAGATACAGATGATGGCCCTGATATGCAGATAGAGTACTTAACTGGTTCTTCTGCTGTTGAACATAACATGGAACAAGTGAAATTACAAATGCCTTCCTCCGCTGAAGTTAAGATGGAGGATAAATCTCTGGAATCATCTCATGAACCCTGCTCTGAGAAACTAACTTCTGAAAAGCATATGCAATATAACTGTTCCAGTGTTGCAAATACATCTGATATAAATGTTGTTTGTGTAATGAAACAGACTGATCAACTTGGAACATTAGATGGTTGCTGTCCAGCAAAAGATGTATCTGCCACTGTTTTCTCTTATTCAAATGAGGAGCTTGAAGATAATTCAGAGCTGGAAGACATGGATCTGGTCACTGAGTCAGATTGCTCAGATGAGGAGCCTGATGGTAATTTGAATCTGAAACAGGTGAATCTGGTTACTAAGTCAGAGTTCATTCGTGACCTCGATGAGTTTCCTACTGATGGCATTCCTAATCAAGAATATCTGAAACTAGAAGCTATCCCTAAGGCAATGGACCAGTGTGGAACACCTAAAACTCTACTAAGTGAATCAATTGGTTCGCCGGCTTCTATATTTGGAGATCCTGAGAGTCTAAGTCAGGACACAAAATTTTCCAGAATCTCTGAAGGCAGGTCGAGGGAGGATTCAAATTCTGGATGTATTGAGTATAACTATGTTGGAAAAGCTGAAGTCCGGACAGATACTGAAAAGGATTTCAGTACTCAGGTTACTGGTCAAGAACTCGTCTCTCACGAAGAAGGGAAATTTCAAGTTATAAAGTTCTCTCGTGATCCTGTAGAATATGTGACCAGAGAGGAGGAGGAATCCGAAGCTCCAATATCCATGAATGAGGCTTTCTCAGTCAGAGATGATATGCATCCTAACGAGTTCACTGTCCTGAGCGATGACACTGAGACATCAGAAAGCAATGGAGTCCATGCCTCTGAAAAGGATTTCAGTGCTCAGGTTACTGATCAAGAACTCGGTTCTTATGGAGAGGTGGAGGTTCAGGTTATAAAGATCTTTCCTGATCCTGCAGTATATGTGACCAGAGAGGAGGAATCAGGAGCTCCGATATCCATGAATGAGGTTTTCTCAGTCAGAGATGATATGCAGCCTAACGAGTTCACTGTCCTGAGAGATGACACTTTGACATCAGAAAGCAATGAAGTCCATGCTTCTGAAAAGGGTTCTAGTGCTCAGGTTACTGATCAAGAACTCGGCTCTTATGGAGAGGTGGAAGTTCAAGTTATAAGGACCTCTCCTGATCCTTTAGTAAATGTGACCAGAGAGGAGGAATCAGGGACTCCTATAACCATGAAGGAGGCTTTCTCAGTCAGAGATGATATACAGCCTAACGAAGACAATTTGACATCAGAAAGCAATGGAGTCCATGCCTCTGAAAGCAGTAGCGATCGTACATGTTCATCAGAAGGCAAGGATAAGACCATACTAATGTAAGTAATCTAATCATGTCTCCACAAGTAAGCTGTTTCTATTTCTTTCAGCGCAGTTTTATGTTTGAGAATTGGCTGATAATTCATTGTTTCAACAGGGATGCTAAACTTGAGAAGAAACCTGATCCTATTATTGTAAAGCCTCCAGATGCTGTTCCATTTTCTGACGAGTGGTTAGCTGCAATTGAGGCTGCCGGGGAGGTATAAACTAATATATATTTCTCAAAGATCTGAATGAAATCATGAAGATAAACTGAACATCCACTTGCTGTTATTGCATATATATATACGAAATAGAATTATTTGACAATGCCTCACCGGATCTCTTCTGTTAAAAATGTAGGAAATCTTAACACTGAAAAGTGGACGTGTACAACATTCACCAACCGACAAATCTACTCCTGAACCAGGTCCATGGTCTCCGGTATAATTCTCTCTCCCTCCCTCATTACCATTCGCGGTCCTTAGATTTGTAAGGTGTTGATAAAAGGAAACAAGAGTTGAAACGTTCTGGACTTGATTTTAGTTTGGTTAATTTTCTACTAGCGTGACAGATTACTACAGCGTGTAGAATTCACCTACTGACCCACTAATCAAGTAGCTTGATTGCAAGCTTTCACATCGTTCAAAATATATGCATAAAATTGGTTCTTGACACTAACTTGAGAAAACCATTTGTCTTTGGTGATGGTCTCAGGTGAAGAAGAAGAACAATCAAGAAATAGGACCGTTTGACTGTACAAAGTATACAAACAAAGGTCTTCCTCCTGCTTTAGATTGAAAACTTGGTTTCCTTCTACCTCCTTAACCATTCTTTTCTTTGTTTCTTTTTAATCACTACTACTAGGAAATTAAAACTTTGTTGAACACAATCAACTTTTTATTATTGTACACTAAGAAATAAAATGTGTAGAATGCATTTGCTGATTTATTTCCACGAGATATATATTTTCTTATCAGTCGTTTGGGATATTCGTTAGCTTGAACCTTGTATAGAGAGAGATTTGAGAGGAACTAGGCGGTGAACATGTCTTGTGTCAATTCTATGACATTACAAGATTGGGACCAAACTCGTGAGTCATTAGCTCATGATCATGTACCATGTCGAAGAATAGAATTGGGCAATGATAGCAAAAGTACAGGTAGGTTCATAATCAGGGGCGGATGTACGTACAAAAAGTGGTGGCACGTGCCCCATACTCAATTTTGTTAACAATTTTTTTATATATAAATAGTTAAATATAATCCAACATTTGTTTTATCAATTATTTTATTATACTTTTAAAGTCCAAAATAATATCCATAGTAAATACCATAGATGATAAAAATAAGAATATAATTATATTATTTTGATCTAGCCACCACATTTACTCGGTTTTTATTGTCTTTTGTGTCTCCATCAAGATATTTTTTTTTTGTCTCCATCAAATTATTTTACCTCATGCGAATTGTTAAGGTGATTTCTTTTGCTATAGCTGATTTAATTTAAATTTGTATATGTTATAAACTATAAATTCATGTTTTTTATTAGGTATTTCAGCGAAATATATTACGGATTTTATACACTAAACCACCTTTTTCTTCTAAATAGTCTGTTAGATATAACCCTACTATTTGTAAATTTTGAATATAAATATAATTGGAAAACTAGTTTATAATTAATTAAATTATGTATAAAATTTGATTTATCGATTTTTGAGCCTTGTATTATCTTTATATATGGAAATATGTTTTCCATAATAAAGATTGTAAAGACTACCTTACGTAATCAAATGAATGATCAGTTTTTAAACAATTGTCATGTTTGTCTTATCGAACAAAACATTTTGATAAAGTAATAAACAAGATAGTAATAAAGAGATTTCAAAATATAGAAGATGGAAGAGTAAGTTTGTTGAAATTTTAAGTTCTTTTTTATAACTTTTTATATATTTTTATATCTTGTAGAGTTTTTTTTGGCTATTAATGTTATACTTTTGTGTAAATTAATTTAAATAAAATAAAAAATTATGTGCCCCATACTAAATAAATTTCTGGATCCGCCCCTGTTCATAATTACGAGTGATTGAGAGAGATTCTTCGACTGCACACACACAGCAGAGAGCCGTTCTGCTGGAAATATACTGGAAAGTTCAAACGATCAAATCCCCTTGCCAAACTTTTGTTTCAAGTGATGCTGAAACTAAACTCTCTTTTTTTGTGTGGTCAAAAGTCAAAACTGTAATTAATTACCGGTCCACTCAGTTTCATACTTTCATATTTAAATAATTAAAAATAATCATTCCATTAGCCATCTCAATGATTTTCTTAAGGTCAATTTTGAATAATAACCTTTAGCAGAATGATCTTAGATTTTTTTTTTTTTATTAAACATCTACAACAGGTTAGGTGAGAAAATGTGGAGAATACTTTTGATGGTGTTAAAAAATGAGTTTTTTGCACTGATTGATTTTACGAAAAACATCATGTTATTTATTTATATGAATTATTATACATTTTATGTATAAGAGTTACAAGATTTTGCACCAAAAAAAACAGATTTATACAAGATTATATGCTATTTATCCCAAATATATAGGTAAGTTATTTATTTAAGATTCCTAGTATATTATCCCTTCTTTATTCCATTATTTATTTATCTAAATAAATAAGGTAAAGAAATAAAAATATTAGGTAAAGAAATAAAAATATACGTAGTCAAACTATGAATGCCCTCCCTTCTTTAAAACTATTCCTCGTGGTTGGGAAGGAACAATAATTCCTATTATTTTATTCCTCTTCGTTCTTTTCTTATTCATTCCCATTGTTCTTCAAATGGTCACCAGTTAGAGCCTAAGATTTTTGGTTATTTGGTTAGGTAATTTTTGGTAAATATAACATAAAATACTTTAGAACCGGCTGATATCTACCGGTTTAAGAAAATCCAACCGGACTGAATATAGCTATAAATCTGGCCATGAAAGGGAAAATAAAAAGGTTTTTGGAAACTCTTTTTAATATTTAACAAGACAGCAACGTGGATCTGGCAGAAATTAAGGGTTAAAAAAGCCAAATCTACCAAAATCACAGCCATCCATTTCCTCTCTCTCGCAATCTCCAGTTCTCGTTCGAGCTTTTCATCTTCCTCATCTCCGAATCTCATCTCCATCGATCTTTCTCAATTCGTACGTGTCTTCTCTTTCACCTCTTGTTGAATCTCTTTCTTGTGGAGTGCTGAATCTCAAAACCCTAATTCTGTTTCTGTTCCGGCGGGATTTAATTGGATCATCGTTTTCTTTATTTAGTTTGGATCGTAAATTGTGATTGAGATTTTGGATTTCTCATATGTTTTGTCTGTTGAGTATTTCCTACCGTTGACGCGTCAATAATTGAAGCGACACTGCGCATGCACAGATCGATTCCGTAGAGTTTTTCATCGTAGATACTTTATTATGATTCTTATATTCTTATATACTCCTGATATCGATCTGAAAGTTCGAATATTTTTGAGTAAATTTTTAAGAGTCTTCATACTTTTAAATTGGCTTATGATAACGTTGATGAGATTAGTGAACATATATTCTATGATTTGATTGATGATATATTGAATCTGATTGAGTCGTATTTCTTCTGATCGTAAGTGATCTTTTTGGCATAGAAAATGTTTCTGTACCGAAGCAGACAACTTTCATGCGAATTTAGGTTTCCACATGCGATGCTTATCAGAATTTTTAGATGAAAGAATCGTCAAAATTTTGCCTTTTAGCCAAATTTGGTGTTTGAACTTGTGGTTTCACTCGTAGTTTGTCTTTTGGTTGTACATTTATCTGATGGCTCTCGAAATGTTTTCTACTGCCTTAACTTTTATGACTAATATGTCTCATTTTTTTTTTTTTTTTTAATCCTAGACCACCATGAGTGACCAGGGAGAGAAGACGTGTCCACTATGTGCTGAAGAGATGGACCTGACTGATCAGCAATTGAAGCCTTGCAAATGTGGCTATCAGGTCTTGTCATCTGCCGTCATTTTCTGTTAATTTACATGTTACTGTTTAGTTTTAGAATTGCCATCTACAGTGAGAACCGTTTTGCTTATTGCAGTGTACACTAGCAAGCAATAATCAGCATAATTGCTTTGCTTTTAGTTTCTGCTGCGGTTTATCTGTAAAGCATGAAATAGATTGGTGGACCATGTACACATCTTTGTTGTGTTAATAATTTTGTTTATGTGATTCAGATATGTGTTTGGTGCTGGCATCACATAGTGGACATGGCAGAGAAAGATCAAATAGAAGGGCGTTGTCCAGCTTGTCGCACTCCATATGACAAAGAGAAGATTGTAGGGATGACTGTTAATTGCGACAGGTTGTAATATGATGCTTGATATGCAATCTTTTTTTTTGCGAATTTAACTTTAGTTTGGGACAATATTCTTCTGTTTTCTTACTTTAGTTTGGGACAATATTCTTCTGTTTTCTTTTACTGATGGTTTTTTTCTACAACTAACTGATACCAGTATGGCCTCTGATGGCAACATGGAGCGCAAGAAGGTTCAAAAGTCAAAATCAAAACCTTCTGAGGGGAGAAAGCAACTCACCAGTGTGCGAGTCATCCAAAGGAATCTTGTTTATATTGTCGGTTTGCCCCTTAATCTAGCAGATGAAGATGTATGAGAACTCTCACCCACACCCTTTTATTGATATCTTTGTGGATTTCTATGTGACTAGTTCTCCATTTTTCTTCCAGTTACTCCATCATAAAGAATATTTCGGTCAGTATGGAAAAGTTCTAAAGGTTTCCATGTCCCGAACAGCATCTGGTGTCATCCAGCAATTCCCAAACAATACATGCAGTGTGTGCGTTTCTGTCCACCAAAAATTTCCTCTTATCATGAATCTCTTTGACTTTTGCTTGTCATTACTGTTCGCCTCTGATAATAATTTTATTATCCAGATATATTACTTATGCAAAAGAGGAAGAAGCTGTCCGATGCATTCAGGCTGTTCATGGGTTTATATTGGATGGTAAACCACTGAAGTAAGTTTGCTTCGCTTTCTTTTTGTTTGAAACCATCTAGGCAGTGTTTTTAATATGTTTTTTATATTTTTAATTCAGTTAACGATCAGATATGTTAAAATATTGCAGGGCATGTTTTGGGACAACTAAGTATTGTCATGCATGGCTGAGGAATGTGGTATGTCTTCTGTGGATTCTTGTTCTGCTTTCTGGCTCCCTGACTTGTTCTTTTGGCTACCTCCTTTGAGATAAAGTTTGAAATTGATGTCTTTATGGTGATAATTTGCTTGTTTTTATTTCCAGGCATGCGTCAATCCTGATTGTCTCTATTTGCACGAGGTTGGTCCTCAAGAAGACAGTTTCACAAAAGATGAGATCATATCTGCTTATACACGGTAATTTTATCATCTTAAAATTTACAATTCCCTCATGGTTGGTCTAGTATTTTTGGATGATTAGTTAAGTCTTATAGTAATTTTGAAGGAGTAGGGTTCAACAAATCACTGGAGCAACAAATCTTCAGCAACACCGTTCAGGGAGCATGCTACCTCCACCACTGGATGCTTTTTGCAGTGACAGTTCTTCTGCAAAATCAATTGTAAAAATTCCATCAAGTGTAAGTTCAGTTAAACCAAGTGCAATTTGGCTTGAGTCATGTGTTCCAAAGAATATGTTTTTCTTAACCATGAGCGGATTGAGTTCACCTTACTAGGAGCTTTTCCTCATAATACTCTCCCAAGCATCAAACGGCCCCAAACCAATCACAAAAATACTACGCATCTTAAGGCTTTCCTATTTGTGAATTCTTGTTGGTGATGTGACATGACTAGTGTATAAAATCCTATCAGTTTTATAATTTCGTGTTTCAAATTATTTTCTATGAGCAGAATGCAGCAAGTGTTCCCAGGTATTCTCCACCTAGTGGGAGTGGGAGCTCTAGCAGATCAACTGCTCTTCCTGCTGGAGCGTCATGGTAAGTTTTCACCTGCTGCTTTTTGTGGGAAATATTTTTATTGGTCAATCTAAGAAAATAGGGAATTTTGTTGCAGGGGGGCACATAGTGCAGACCAGCAGTCTTTAGCAACTTCGATTACCTCAAATGGGTCTTCTGATATACAAAGAACAACATCAGTAAATGGTACCTTGGCCTTTTCTGCTGTTGTTGCAAACGCAGCTCATGGGCCTGTCTCCTCTAAAGATATTCTTAAAAGACCATCTCGCAAAGAAGAAAGCCAACTAGTTGTTGGCAAAAGCAAGCCTAGGGTGCTGAAGCCTTTGGAGCATGACGTTGTTGTTGATACTGGGTCTAAAAGAACTACCTCACCTGATAGAGAACCTTCTAGCAATCGGTTATCCAGTTCAATAGACTCTGCCTACGATGGCAGAGACATTGCCAAGCCTTCAGCTACTGTGAACTTGTTTGACAATACAGATGAAGATGTAGAAGATGACCATACTGTAAGCAACTTGTCTGTTGGTGTTTCACAAATGGAGATTACAAATTTGAGGTACGAACGTCCTGATATTGCAATGGCGATTGGTAGCAAGTGTGACCAAGGTTCTATTAGACAACCTGGCCATGATGTATCAAAGTCGCCACATTTAGAGCAGAGTAGGGTGGCTAGCTCTACAAACACTGATAAAAAAGCTCTTCCATCAGAGGCTGAGGTTCCCTGCACAAGGCCAGAGCGGGATTGGAGATCAGATTCGCAATCCCAGTTGCAAGTTGGCTCAAAATTGGATGTAGAGGATATATCGTTGTTAGATAGCCAGTGGCATCACCCTAAAGAGGATCTTATCCACTCTCGGTTTTTACCTAATTCTTCAAGTTCCATTTTGGATTCAAATCATTTGGCTTCTCGTTCTTCCCTGCCATGTGAACATTCAGGTGTGAATGATTCAAATCTGAGCTTCTCTTCAGATAGAGGCAGCGACAGATTGCATCTTCCAAATGGATTTGGTGAGAAGTCCTTGTTCAATGTGGAGCATTCTCTGTTTGCTAATGAAGGCAGGAACAAAGTTCGCAATGCAGAGAATGATATAATCTCCGACATTTTGTCACTCGACTTTGATCCATGGGATGAATCTTTAACTTCACCGAACAATTTGGCAGAGTTACTTGGTGAAGTTGATCAGCCATCTAGTATTCTTAAACCCTCAAACCTCCTGAAGCAACATAACAGCCAGTCCAGATTTTCTTTTGCGCGGTATGAAGAACCTAGTAATCAAGCATTTGACAGGGAGAACCGTAGCATTTACGGGCAACTTTCAAGAGATCAGCCTATTCCGGAGTCTGTGGTGAGGCCAGATATCTATCGGGATAATCGCGGGAGTCTAAATGGATTTGATTCAAACTACTCTGGTGGCTTGGAAAACTTTGCTGCTAGTCCTTTATACTCTTCGTACAAGACTCCTGGTTAGTATTTCAGTTGATGTCTTTCTGTTGTTTCATGTTTGGATTGATCATTTTTCTGCTACATTTCCAATTTGTTTCTCTGTTGTCCTATTGCAGTTTCACGCCCCCAAGTTTCAGCTCCTCCAGGATTTTCTGCTCCCAGCAGGTTGCCTCCTCCTGGCTTCTCTTCACATGAAAGAGTGGGCCAATCTTCAGATAATGCATCAGGTATTTCATTTTTTCTATTTTTGGGTAGCTTAGAGTGCTCTTGATGCTACAGACTATAACTAGAGTGCACTTGTATCGTAGGAACTCGTTTTCTTGACACTGCCTCCTTGTTGAGGAATGCATATCAAGCACCACCTCCAGTTGGTAATCCGAGTGGTGCAAGTGATATTGAGTTTTCGGATCCTGCAATTCTAGCTATTGGAAGAGGGATGATTAATTCAGACTTGAATATGAGATCACGTTTCTCATCACAAATGAATTCCTTTGGGAACGAAGCAGGACTCCAAATGTTGAGACAGCAGTCTCTGTCTGGTGCACAACAACAAGTCAATGGGTTTCATCATGATCTACCAAACTTATCCCCTTCACCTACCGATCCTTATGGATATAGTTCAAGGCTAATGGATCATCATCAGACACAAGGAAGTAACTTATCTCCTTTCTCACAACTCCCAAGACAACAACCATCCGCAAATCCAGTCTTGTCTAATGGTCACTGGGATAATTGGAATGAAGGCCAAAATTTGAACAATCTAGGCATGGCCGAGCTTCTTAGGAATGAACGGCTGGGATTCAATGGGAGCCTATACAACAACGGATATGAAGAACCGAAATTCCGGATTCCAAGTCCCGGAGATGCGTATAATAGAACATATGGGCTGTAATTTGGCATGAAGAGATTTTTTTGTTGTTGTTGGATTTGCTCTGGTTGATCCCAAGTGGTTAGAAGAATCCTACTCAAGAACTGCTTGAAGATGCATGGCCCCCCAACATAGAATAGATTCACCAAGAGCATTTTTGAACTTCGAAGGTATTGAATCTTGTATTTTATAATGTGTTATTTTTGTTTATACACTTGTTTTGATAGTATATTATATGACAAGTACTAAAGATATTTTCTCTTTTGCAGGAGTCGAAGACGTTGTGATGTGTGGGTGGCGTGGTTAGATTCTGCAGATTGATTTGAGAATTCTGGCAAAATGTGCCGCCTCTGTTTAGTTCTGAAACAATAGAGCTTTTTCAAAAAGCATTTTATACAACAAATTGCCATAGCGGAACATATATTTTGCACTATGTCTACTCTTTTGGCCTCTCTGTTTTTCCAGCAAATTTATTGTGCATAGTTCTGAAAATGGTTACATTGCATTTAATGTTAGAATTACTGCAAGAAAACGTTGTCTTTCAGTGCTCTTATTTTCTAACCAGTTCATTAAACTTATCTAAGCTTGACTGTAATAAAAACAAACAAAAAAGATTATGAATGGTGAGAGCACGATTGATGGCTAATTCTGTTTCAATCAAATTTGGTTCCTCGTACAAAACATCAATGTCAAAACTTCTTTAAACAAGAATTCACTAATCAACCATAGAACAATCAAACACATTTAATTTGAGCATCTTGTACTTATGGAACATGACTCCAAGATGTTTGCAATGTTGCTTCCGTGAGACCTAAGCAAAAGGTGGCGATAAGGCATAAGCTTCTGCACCAAATCCCAATACAGATCGACCCTATTCATCACCAGCGTGACTCTCAGTGCCTTGACGATCACGAAATTCCCAAACTCATTCCTTG
This sequence comes from Orychophragmus violaceus, assembly GCA_030180135.1. NCBI lineage: Eukaryota > Viridiplantae > Streptophyta > Magnoliopsida > Brassicales > Brassicaceae > Orychophragmus > Orychophragmus violaceus. The sequence goes on along the minus strand of CM058238.1, from coordinate 13,429,503 downwards.
CCAGCCTCATCAACCTGTCTCCATCGCACTCCAAAAGCTCAACAACCACCACAGGCATCGACGGCTCCGTCTCTAGAAGCTTCTCTACGATGTAGCTTCCGTATTTCTTAAACGACAGATCAACGCAGTGGCCACGGAGACTAACCGCCACGTTGTGCGTGCAACGGGAGTCATACAGTTTAAGCACGTGTTGGACCACGAAGTTCCCTGAAGGATCGTTGCTTAGATCCAAAGCGTTGCGCGCAACTACGTCTAGTAGAATATTTCTATAGTAAGGATCATCCGCGTCGGTTATGATGTCGTTAAGCGCGATGCAACCGTGTTGATCACGCGCGATGACAAGCGCGTAGAGGAGAAGGTGCTCGAACATTGCAAATTTCTTCACCTGGTTGAAAACGACCATAGCTCGTGTCGCCACGTAGGATGCGTACTTGTCCGTCATGATGTCGAAGAACCGGCGCAAGATAGCAGCGTAGAAGAGCGCGTCGAGGTCATCTGACATTCCGAGGAGCTTCTGAACGCGTCTCGAGCCGTACTTGTTTCTCACGACCACCATGAAGAGATCGGAGTCATACGTCAGCAACGACACCATCATCTGAAGCTCTTTTGGGTCTAACTTTGAGATAAACTCTTTAAACTGAGCCACGCCTTCGCCACTAGTCATTAGGTCTAACAGAGAGTTTGAGCGATTGTCTGTTACGGCGGAGGAAGCGCGTGGGGGGAATCCTGGAGGAGGAATGTAACCGGAGACTCCTTTTGAGATGCGGATATGTTCCAAAGCATCGGACATGGTCGACATCGAAAAGGGGCTATTATCGGCCGTTGTCATTGTACAAGAATTAACCTTAGCTAGCGAAGGATTAATATCGTTTGTGGTATGATTTTGGAGAAGTTTGAGAGAGATTTTAAATTGGTTGTGTGATTAGAATATGTTGGGAGGTAGTGATGATATATTTATACTACATAGCGTCTTTGTTTTCTGCTTGGGAAAAGGAAATATATCGCTGGATTTTCCTTTTTGCTATTTAATTTCTTTTCTTATTTTTATTTTGTCATCATCTTATTCAGGTTTTACTTCAACTTAGGAAAAGGAAATATATCGTCAAAGGTAGATTATATTTCACCAGCGGATTAATTTTGATGTACATATTTCCATTAATTACCTCTCGAGTAATACTTGGGTTCACCTCTAGAGGTGAACCCTTTTGTTCACCTCCACCTTTTCTAACCAATCAAATAATTCCACATAATCTAATATTAAAAATAACTAAAATTTTAAAAATATTTTAAGAATAAAAAAATAAAAAACAAAAATAAAAGAAAAGAAAATATATATTATTTCGGACAAAACATAAAAATATTTTTTTATAAAAAATACTAAAACCTAAATCTTAATCTATAAACCTTAAATTCTAAACCCTAAACCCTAAACGATAATTTGAACCTAAAATATTAAAATTAAAACTAAATCCTAATCCCTAAATCCAATATATAAATCTTAAAAAATAAAAAACTAAACTCTAATCCCTAAACCCTAAACCCTAATTCAAAGAGCTTAAACCCTAATTCATAAACTCTAAACCCAAATAGCTTAAACCCTATATCATAAACCCTAATCCTTAAACCCAACATGTAAATTTTAAAAAATAAAAAACTAAACCCTAATCCCTAAACCCTAAACCCTAATCCAAAGAGCTTAAACCCTAAACCCAAAGAGTTTACTCTATACCATAAACCCTAATCCCTAAACTTTAAACCTCAAATATTTACATTCAAAGGGTCCTTAAAATATTTGAATGTCTTTAATTCCTTAATTTTAATTTTATAATTTTATTTAAAAATAATATTACATGGCATATGTTTATTGGTTAAAAAAGAGGAAGTGAACAAATGGGTTCACCTCTAGGAGTGAACCTAAGTATTTTCCTTATCTCTCCATCCCACATGGAGCCTCCAATTTCCTTTATCTGTTATATTTTTATACTACAGATATTCCTTAACTCTTTTTTTTGCAAAACTGTAAATATTCATTAAATGAAATAGAGCTCTCTGTACAAGGAATTTGAATTCAAGATGCAAGCGGCAAAAATAGAAAAAAAAACATGACAACTGATTCAAAGAACAGGACCTTGTTCTTAAGACAACCAAACCGACATTAGGTTCCTAAATTTTTTTCCGGAGCTTTCTTGCTGTGATTGTTATCCTAACTTGTTTGTCGATCATTTTGAAGATCAAGCTTGGAGATTTTGTCTCTACACAAAAAAACATACGATTTCTCTCCATCCAGATCTCATAAACCGTGTCTTGGGCCGCAAACTTCCGTAAGGTGGACAGACAGCCTGCACATTTCTGTTTTAGCCAAATCATGAAAACATTCCAATTCTGAAAGATAGCAAGAGAGTATCCTAGCTTTGGCAGCATAGCATTCCAGAAAGTAGAAAAGTTGTTATCCAGAAGTTGATATACATATGTATAAAGTATATAAAATTCATTAACAATTTACTCCATAGTATTGTCATGCAGAAAACCAAAACGTTAAAAGAATATTCATGTAGCTAACATTTTGTTTCCTTCCATAAACCCTAATTTTTTTAAGGAACCGGAAAGAAAATTAAGAAAAGTTTGCTCCACTTCGATTTCGGTCTAAAAGTTGAAAAACCAAACAGGAAAAGCTTGCGGGACTTCATTTCCGAACCGATAAATGCGCGTGTGGCATCTGTAGTGGGACGAGTTGTTCTATTTCTTTCTACACGCGCAGAAAAAAGTATATCCACCGGTGACCCACTGCCTAGCGCCTAGAACGCCTAGTCGGGACCTAGTCGGCGCCTAGGCGGTATATGCATTTATAAAAAAAAACAATATATATTAGATATATTATATAATATATGTTATATAATTCAAATATTCTTAGTCTAAAAAAATAGATTAAAACTCAAAGTACATCGAAATAACAAAAAGAATATTAGCTAAATTTATCAGCACACGACATTTACTATCAAATATGTTAAATTTACAATATTTTTTAATTGATAACCATTAATTTATGAAGTAAGAACTTATAAATTTAGTTATATGTAATAAAATTTTAAAATTATACCGAAACAAACATGAAAATTAAAAATCAAATGATAATTGGTTAAAGATTGTGTGTGGCCGCCTAGGACCGCCTAGACCCGCCTAGGACCGCCTAGACCCGCCTAGGACCGCCTAGATCCGCCTAAATCCGCTTAATAACATAAACGCCTAATTCGAACGCCTAGGAGGAAATCGCCATGGTCAAAGACCGCCTAGCGCCTAGGGCCCCGCCTAGGCGACCGCCTAGACCGATTTTTAGAACACTGATATCCACACCTAAAAGGTTTAGCCGAGGAAGCATGAAACAGGTATGAAACTAAACGTTTATGTGCCAAATGTTGGGCCTAATATTTTAATGAACAATTTGGTTTATAAAATATTATAAGAGTTGAAAAGAAATGGGTTTGGGCCAATAAAAATTGGTAAAGCCTTTGTTGCTCTCCAAACTTAAGTGGGAATTTATTTTGTCCCACATTGGAAACAAGAGAAGTTTTGGAGTCTTTCTATGTCCTATATATAGAAATCCATCTCTCTCTCAAAAAACACACCACACCACATATCTTCTTAGATATATCTTTCTCAACTCAAAATCCAGCAATCTCTCTCGTCTTCTTTCTTATAGTAAGTCCGAGAGTATTCGTAGATTCTAAGTTCGCAGATTCTTTGATCGAGTGTCACGATCTTAGTCTCAAAGCGGTTGTATCATGGGATTCATTATCTCATCAAACCGTTACACTACGGGAGATATTTTGAATTAAGGAAAGAGAAAATACGACTAAGCGGAGGCGAGATGATCTCTTTCCTTAATTCAAAATATCTCCCGTAGTGTAACGGTTTGATGAGATAATGAATCCCATGATACAACCGCTTTGAGACTAAGATCGTGACACTCGATCAAAGAATCTGCGAACTTAGAATCTACGAATACTCTCAGACTTACAATAAGAAAGAAGACGAGAGAGATTGCTAGATTTTGAGTTGAGAAAGATATATCAAAGAAGATATGTGGTGTGGTGTGTTTTTTGAGAGAGAGATGGATTTCTATATATAGGACATAGAAAGACTCCAAAACTTCTCTTGCTTCCAATGTGGGACAAAATAAGTTTCCACTTAAGTTTGGAGAACAACAAAGACTTTACCAATTTTTATTGGCCCAAGCCCATTTCTTTTCAACTCTTATAATATTTTATAAACCAAATTGTTCATTAAAATATTAGACCCAACACCAAAACATAATCAAATTCTTGATGTCAATCATACTTCTTTCAGACAGAGAGAAGGGGTTAAGTCGAGGGAGAGATACCTGCAACCGGTATAAAGTTCAATCATGTGGTGGCAGTTGCCGCACTGCCACCCATTGCGATTTGCCATGGATTTTAGCTCTGTTAAGTCTTCGTCATTTTGAGGATTACGATGCAACCTCTTGTACTGGTTGGCACGATAGTGTACTATGCCATGGTACTTTGCAGTAGAGGCAGAAAGAGCCATCGCATGTCCTAAGTCCAAATTCAACTGATGATGAAGAAAGCTCGGTCTTAGACATTAGATAGAGCAAATTTTATATGGACAATAAACTCTCTCGTTCAAATGGAGTTGAGTCCTCTTTAATCCTCCTACGTTCCCCCACATCAAACTCAGCTTGAGAGTCAACAGCATGCCACATCTATCAATAGACAATTGAGACTCACAGCGATGGTGAAGACAGTTCGGTTTCATTCCATCAAGCAGTTTCCCAGCTCTATATGTTGCTTCACACAATTAAAGCAAAATCGAGGACTGCATTCATCAACAGGAAACATGAGATCAGAATCAATATTGGTGATTGATGACTGACTATCATTCCGAGTCTTGGGCTACAGTTGGGCTTATGGGCCGAATTTTATTCGTTTTCCGTGTTACACCAAATAAACTTTACCTTTTCTTTTTTCAAACATGCCTTCTTTTCTTCTCTTCTTTCAGGATTCTAAGGATAAATTGATTTCTTCTCTTTCATTCAGATTCTGTTCTTCAGATTAGAGTTTCTCAAGCGGTGGATTGCTGGAGAGCTAAAACTGATCATCGTCTGGGATCGCGTATAGATAAAGAGAGCCAAGGTAATTGGTAATTCATTATTTCGTTGCAAATCTTGCCATATTGAGAGTGGATCTTTAGGAAGTTTCTTTCCGCCCATAGAGTTTCCTTCTTCTTTTTTCAATCAATTTATGTAATTCGTTTGTGTAGAACCACTAGTTTCGTTTTGATATTAACAAGCAATTTGATTAATTTATGTGCTTCTCCTAAGAACATTTTATAGTGCACGGAACCTATTCGACAAAAAGCCTGAACCAATGTTTTTGTTTGTTTAAACTCTTTGACTGATGTCTGTGTTGCTATGCTTTCTTGAAAGTTTTGAGTTCGTTTTGTCTGAAAACTTGTTGCTCATTTTAATATGTTATATAATATAATTGGTTTTAGAAATTGTACATATGCATATTGCAGATTGTTCTAGATCTCTTCAGTGTCGCCATGGAAAATACTTGGGGTAACGACATGATCCTCAGCTACAACGATGTTGTCCTCAGGAGATCAGATTTAGACATTCTAAACGGACCAAATTTTCTAAACGATCGTTTAATCGAGTTCTACCTAAGCTACTTATCCACAGTCCACACTTCCCCAACCATCTCGTTAATCCCTCCCTCCATTGCCTTCTGGATCTCAAACTGTCCTGACACTGAATCACTCAAAGACTTCATGAAACCTCTTAGGTTACTCGACAGCGACCTCGTGATATTACCTGTTAACGACAATCTCAATGTCGAGCTAGCAGAAGGCGGATTGCATTGGAGCTTACTAGTGTACTACAAAGAAGCCAACTCGTTTTTTCATCATGATAGCTTTATGGGAGTGAATAGATGGAATGCAAAACAGCTCTACAAGGCGGTTTCTCCATTTGTGTCTAATGGAGATGCGGTGTATAGAGAATGCAGTGATACACCGCAGCAAAAGAATGGGTATGACTGTGGTGTTTACCTTCTTGCAGTCGCTCATGTTATATGCAAATGGTTTAGCTCGGGAGGAATGAAGAACCGGGATGAGCTGTGGTTTGCTGATGTGAAGGAGATTGTACCAGATCTGGTTAACCATTTGAGAGAAGATATATTGGTGCTGATCAAAAGGTTGATGTCTGAAAAGAGTGTGAGTAAATGAGAGATGGTTGTTGAATGATTTTTAAGTATTTACCGGAGCTAAAACATTGGATATTTTAACCGGTTGTGGAAACCAACTGTTCTAATGTCACAACCAGGCTATTTGATATAACGAGTGCTTGGTGATTGGTGAATGAATTTTCAGTAAAAAAATTATCATTTATAAAAATTTGTATGGAAATACAAAAACACAGGTTTTTTTGCTTAACGCAATACAGAGAATATTCATTAAATGGATAATCACGATTTATTTAAATTATTATTAGTGAAATTAGTTTTTTATATTGATATGACTGGTTAAATACAATTCCATTTCAATACTAATCAAATATTTAACGGATACCTAAACCAATTTTACATTTCCTAAAATTCATTAAGTAGTTAGGCCCACTGGTCTGGTGACTGTAGGCCCAACTTCGTAGAATGTGTTAAAGTTATTATAGACCCATAGTGGAAAATGAAACATATGATCTGAGACTCCATCACGCGAACCAGTGCGCGTCTACGTCACCACATCAAATGTTTTAAAATGAAAAAGCATCTAAAACAAAAATTAAAAAATGATAAATCATCTGCAAATGATGTGGTTGTTTTTCTATTTTGTAAAGACATTCAAACTAACAAAATAACCAAAAGAAACGTATAATTTGTTTTCAAAACAAAAAAATGATTTTCTGTAAAGGACTGAAATCATATCGTATAATTTATATTTGAGAAACTAGCTAGATATAGATGAAAGGAAACTTTCTAAAAAAGAATACAAGGGAAAGGATCATATGTTTGAGTAAGAAGAGCAGCACATTGATTATACACCCAATCAAAGCTTTAATGAATGAATACAAAGAGTATATAGATCGTGAAAACGAATCTGTACTCTAAAATCGAGAGAAATTTTCACTAAAGTGGAAACAAACAACACAAAAAAAAAAAGCTTCGAAAATTTATTAAAACAAAATTAAGGACAAGGAGCTAAAAAGAAAGAGCTGCATGGGAATCTACGCTTTGATGCTTTGCTTGAAGATGGAGGCAAGAATATATGCGAGCGGGTCCCTTTGGAAATTACGCTACATCAAATCTCTAATCCGATCCTAAATCTTCTTTTATGTTATTTTATACACGTCTCTTGGTTAGTGTTCCGACTATATATTATAAAATAATCATGCATGTTTTATTTGTAAAAATAACTAAAATTAAACAAAAACAGTTCTAATTGAAAGAGCAATAATCCAGCAGGAAATATTATATTTTCCCTAACTTGTACTATATATTAGTCCCATTAACCAAATATTGACATTTAGTGAAAAACATAAGACATTTCAACATAATATCTAATAACAATATTATTTACAAAAATATATTATTTGGAACATATACCACGAAACATGTATAAATAAATAAAATAAAGATTGTGATATTATATTAATTTAATGATATATTAATTTATCAAAAATTAGATCAGAATTTAATTTGCAACTAATTTTTTTATTAATTTATCCATGTATTAACTTATTGAATAAATATTTATTATAGATATACAACCAAACTAGAATGTAAAGATATTTGATTCTATGTTTTAGATAGTCTTTGGAAAAAAAAAACAGTTTAAATAAAATGAGTTTTGGTTCTGAAGAAAGTTCTGTTTAAATAAAAAAAACAGTTAAAATAAAAAAAACAGTTTAAAGATATTTGATATTTTCCGCCGGCTTAGTTACCCTTTATGACTTTTGGTTCTGGAGAAAGTTCTGTTTTCTGTCGGCTTTTGTATTTCAAAAACGTATTCTATCTTGATTTAAATAAAATGTATAAATGACAAAAAAAAAGATAGTAGTATTTTTCTATTCTTTCTGTTCGACCAAAAAAAAAAGTAGTATTTTTCTATTCCTAGATGCCTACATATACAACCAAACTAGAGTAGACTGAAATTTGATTCTAATGTTTTTGTCAGAGATATTTTGGAAAATAGATAGATTTTGCTATAATTTTTAAAAAAAAGTGAAAAGAGTGGGAGTTTGAAACACTGACTGTGAGTGAGACACCACATGCAAGACCAATCAGCCTGGCTACAACCACTTGCTCTCACTTATTCATTCTATCTTTCCTCGATCTCCTCCCAAATTATTCCTTCGTCATGCCACCACGTGTCGTCAAGATACCCGGCATCAGGACCCCACTTAGACCGCCGGCCAATCACTCTGTTGCTGGACCCACACCGGAATATTTGTCCGGAAATTTCTAGGTTATCTTCTTATACACTATTTTTTGTACAAAAATTCTTCTTATACACTATTAAAACGTTTATTTCTGAAACTAGGGTTTTTATTGGCATCACATGTCATTTGTTATCTGGACCCGTGTGGAACGTAGTTCATCGACGATTATATCCTAATTAGTTTTTGAGTGTTTTCTACTTAAAAATGGGACATACGCTATTGCTTAACTTACTGATTGGTTTCTACTAGGCCTGGGACTTCGGTTCTTCGGTTCGGTTACGGTTCGGTTACTCGGTTTTTCGGTTTTTTCGGTATATATATAATGATAAAACAAAGTAGATTTTAATTTAATCATCCTCATTCGAATATTTTTCTCATAAGTGATCAACTAATGCGTTTCGACGTGAAAAATGCATTGAAAGAATTTAAAGAAGAAAACAATTTTTTGTTCAAAGACTTGAATTCGATAGAAGATCTAAACCTTTGTATATATGTTCAGAGTGAACAAACACAGATTTTACGAAAAATGATTAAATAACAACAATACTGTGTATATGTTTTTTGTTATTTTTATTATGTTTTTATTTTAATAGAAATTTATTTGCATTTATATTTTAGATATCAAAATGTTTTAGTAATTTTAATTATCAATAAAAATAAATAATCATCAAAATAAATGTGTATGCCTTAAAATAAAAATATTTAAAATTTGAAAGACTATTTTATTAATTAAAAAGTTCAATTCATAAATGGAATTGAAAATTAGATTATTTACATTTAGATTAAAAAATAGCATTATGTCATTTTGCAATTGAAAATGAAATAAGTTAACACCAAATTTGGAATAAAGTTGGAGATACTCTAACATACACATGTAATTTCTAAAGACATTGCATCTATAATCTGTAAAAATATATCTAATATTCTAACTTCATATCTAATTAAAAAACTTTAAACACTTGACCACTAAACATAGTTTTCCCACATATACATTAGGTTTATTAAGGATTTTTTAAAACTGTGTAAGAGTTATTAAATCACTTATGGCAAATTCCTAAACTTGTATGAACCCTTCATAGAACTAAATTTAGTGAATTCAAATTAATTTATTCGAATAGAAATTATAGACCCCTCTTATTTAGTTACCGAGCATTAAAATGAAATTTTTTTTTACATATATATATATATACCAACAGTTTTTTTAGTAATTAATTATGGGATGGATCAACTTGATGCAGTCGTTGATTCAACAAAGGGTATTAAAGTTTCTGATTTCATCAATTCACTTCGGATAAATCAAACAAAGTTGTTAGATCAAACATCCAAATTAGTAGTAATATATAGTACTAAACTTATTTTAAGCATCGAGCCACTATAGGTCGAACAGGAATTAAAAAAAAAACTGATATATATAGGGCTACAATTAATACTATATACTAGTATAAGTTACAATAACAATCACTCTATGAAACTGTGATAAATAAGATCAATTATACATCATGTCGAGATAGATTGCAATATTATACGAGAGCTCTCTTTTCAAGACATCTGCGTTAACTTCTTTAGATTGCCAAGAAATTTCAGTTTTGTCACTTGATAATATATACTCTATATCTTAAACAACTGAAAATAAAACAGCTTTGACTGGTCAACCCAAAACTCTTTGTCTATTCTTCCACTTCTATTTTCATATGGTCCCACCACTTCCGATCGATGTATAGACATTACAATGTTCGATTACTGAATTGCTGATTTTGAATGGAAGGTTCATGTAATGTCACTCTCATCCCTGTTTCTGGACCTCCGCATGTTTTGATCTGTATTTATACATTAGTTTGATATACCTATAAAATCATCATATTTATATTTTGAGCTTGTAGTTCTTAACTATGAGCTAAACTACAAGCTACTTGCACGCATTATATTCTATGTTTCAGAGCTAGGAATGATCCAAATTCGATCGCAAATGAAATAGTACGTGTGATGGGGGATAACTTATGATAGCGTTTAAAGGAGAACTAAGTTGGGTTTTTCAGTTTACACATGGTAAATTATTGCGCTAGCATTTCTCAGCATTTTGGGATTTTCACCAACAATCAAGATTTGTATAAACAAATATAAATACATCACAAACTACATTCTATATGGCTCGAAATAGCCCCATCATTCTCAGTGTACTCTCTTTCAAAAGAGTTCGCTTGTGAAATTTGAATTTTCTTAACAGGTTAATTAATTCCAAATATTGTTTCCCTTATTTCAACTTTTGAATTCAAATTATATGTTACAAATAATAAGGAATACACAGTCTTGATGTGTTTATAAAAGAACGATGAAACTCCACAATATCAAACTAGAGTATTGTTCAAAACAAGGAAAAACACTATATATCTATTAAAAAAGGTTCAAGTTCTCTGAAAATTTAATTATTCGTATACTACAAAACGCTTCTTCCGTAAATCTTACCTGAATTCCAAGACAAACAAATTCAGTATGTTCGTATCATTTCATTGTAAATGTCTTCGTTCAATGTGATTTTTTTCCAAAACATGTGTCTACTATTTTAGTCACCTAATTCTAAATGACCTAAACTGCTAGAAGAAAATTGTGAGTAAATGATGCCTCAACTGTTTGTGCTATAATATTCTTATATAAATTTAATTTACTCAAATTCCAGTTATACGTTTACATAAGATCATGATTATCTTGATAAAACCTGGGAGCCACAGGTAGGTAGGGTCCAAAGGGAAATATAATGATCATCTGTTGTTATATTTGGAGACCAATGATTCCTTGTGAATGAATCACTAAGTGATTATTATCCATCCTATCAAAATAAAACAAAATAAAAAGTATAATAAGTGTAAGTGGGATGTTTTGTAATGTTTTTTTTTCAAAGAAAACCATGTGTAACATATTCCAATATCATAAAATTTAATAGTTTTTATAATAAAGAAACATATATGTTTTCTAGTAGGCCAACAAAAATTTCACTAGAGGGGAGCCATTTCTTTTACTAGTAAATATAGTAGTATGGGTTAGTCATTCTCTCTTCCCATGATATGTTTAAAAAATGGTGTCTGTGAGTTACTAGCTCATCCTCCCTTACAGCTTTTAAAATCGTATATACTATATACTATATAAAACTATATAAATAAATTTATAATGATCTGATGTATATGTGTGGATATGGTCCTTGGACCAAATCTTGGTCTTCATAGAAGTCTCTTTTCCGAAAACCGATGTGATTTGTGTCTCTATGAACTTTAAATCCCCATGGGATAATGCAAGCACATCATGCGATACACATTATACGTACAAAATTAAGAATATAAATATATGTAAACTAAAAGTATTGTTTATATTCATATTTGTTTACGTTAGATTTCGAATAAATCAACTATATATAAATAATAATATCCTAGAAGTATGTTACAATTGGAGTTGGAATATGATGATATATAGTTGTCCCACTTTTACAAATCATTGGTTGAGTTTCATTATTGAGTACTATTGCATTCTACGTACATCTGATATTATTTGTTTGTCTTCTCGTACAAATAATTATAATAACACTGATATATGTATTTATGATAAGCAAATACTATTAAATTTCTATGTTAAAAAAAATACTATTAAATTTCAGCATAAATATGCTGTGTATTCATGGTTTGTTTTGCTAAAAATTAACAAATATAGTGTGATAATTTCTTATATATGTGTAAAATCCATATTTTTCAGATTTAATTTTTTTGTTTTATTTTTTGTCAATTTGAAACATATGTTTTTAAAAGGTATATGTGAAAAATCTGCACTTCTTTAAAGTTAAAATAATTTATGCTACAAAATTTTTCGGGATATTTCGTTATGTGCCAAAATTCACATATAGATATCTAGTCATTGATAGAAATTGTTTTAAATGTGATAATCCAAAAGAATCAATTAATCATGCTTTTTTCAATGCCTTCTAATATTTCAAGTTTATGTAAGATCTCAACTCGGTCTATCCAAAGATAGAAAGAGTTTTAGGGTTTGTAAATTAGGGATTCTAAAAGAAGAATTTAGGAACGCGGTGAGATTTGGGAATTTAGGGTTTAAAGCCGGTATTTCCGAGGTGGAAGCCGGTAAAGAATGTTATGAAAGTCGCCGGAGAGAATTTTAGGTTAAAGTCGCTCTAAAAGTCTCTCAAGCCGAAAAGTAATAAGAAAAGCGTATCCTTTCATTGATTCATAAGGTTCCCTTATATAGGGTTATAAGTCGGTCTAAAATAAAAGGAAAATAAGAGATATCTACGAATATTTCCTAATATCCCGATTCTACCGAGATATGGAATATTTCCATATTATTGATGTCGGCGAGCCGCCTTGGTCTTCTTGATCGAACACCTCCCAAAACCCTAATGTAAGCCTGTCGCTCCAAGTCCAGTTTAACCTAAGTTTTACCGTCTTGGGCCTTTTACCGACTTTCCATTGATGGGCCGGCCTATACTCACGAATAGGCCTTTTTAGGAAAGTGCTAAACTTGACTCCAACAATAAGCCCCCCCAGTATGGCGACTTTCATTCAAGTCGTCAATGCGAAGGGTTAACTTACGGTTTAAGAGATGAGTTTGTAGGCCCATTAGTCGACGAGCTATGCTCTCCTAGGTCCATCGTGCTTAGCCTAGAGCCGTACTTCATAGGGGCTTTTTTGGCTTGAACGCAATCTTCATGGTTATGTTCAATCTGATGGAGACCAATGGTTGAACCGAAATTGATTTCTGGTTCGATTTATCGGTTTGATGCGAGATACGAAGCGTCGCCTAGGTAATTATTACCTCGATTCTTGCGCCGTCATTTTCATTATAAAAGGACCCCTCCCACTCTTCACTTCTTCATTTTTGCGTGGTGTGAAGAAGCTTAAAGGTAATTTATTCTCTCTAGCCTTTTTATTTTCCGGCCATCTCTCCGTCGCTGCTCCGCCTTAGATCTTTTAGGTTGTTAGATCAAATCCTGTTTATCGCTCGTGTTCTTCGTCTGTTCTTCGACAAACCATGTCTTTGATCCGCTGTTCCTTAAGCAAAGATAAGGAAGTTGTTTCCGTTTCATCTGCGGATGATTCTTCAAGTCGTCAATCCACTTCTAGTACTTCATCCGGCCTGGGAGATCAGTCTGTTTGTTTTAAAGTCGAAGACCTCCAACTTCGTTGTGAGACATCTCGTCAAGCCGGTGCTGTCGAGAGTTCTGGACGGGAGGAGTTAATCATACCTCAGTTGCGAGATTTTGATGACGGTGAGGATGATGTCGATGCGAATCAAGTCGACTCCGAGGACGATGTTCCTCCTTCGTTGCCGGTTGATCCTTATGAAAGCTTCAGTAATATTTTAGGTACCAAGTCGACTGCATCTACGGTGAGATCCATGCTTCGAGACTGTGGAGCAGACCTAAAGATTAAAGTCATCATTCCCTTTCCACTTGACCGTCCTTGGAGTCCGCCTCCGGGATACATGACCCTCTACGAGTCATACTTCATCAACACCGATACCGGGGGAAGCCGTTGTTGGTTTCCTCTACCCGACTTGCTGATTTCGTACTGTCATCGTCGCGAGATCGCCATCTCCCAATTGTCAGCCGTTGCAGTTCGCCATATGGTTGGTCTCTTAGTGTTAAGGGCCGAAGCCGGTATTACGATAACTGCACAGATTTTCGAAGAAATGACGTCGGTTAACCGCATGAAAGCCACCAATCCAGGGTGCTTTGCGGTTCGGTTCAAGAGCGGCAACCGAGTTCTGACAGATGCCCCAAACAAGATTAATAATTGGCAACGGTCCTATTTTTTTGTTGAAATGTCATCATTAGTTGTTCCTGACGAACTCAAGGGACTTATCAGGACGTCTTGGAACACGGATTATGGTAGATGTCGTCCCAAATTTGCTATCTTTTGATCTCGATAATTTACTTAATTCTTTTTCATCTTTGCAGTGCAACATCCCTTCCTGAAGCCGTATCCCGACAACTACTTCCCCATCCTCGAACAGATTCAATCTCTCGGCTTACGCAAGTGGTCGGACCTTACTCGTGAACGCATCAATAAGTTCCTTCCAAAGATCTCCGAAGGTTCGTATAGTTTTTTTTCTTTTGTTGGCATTCTTTTCTTTGCTTCATCCTGATCGTCTGTCCGTCAATGCAGTCAAGTGGGACACCAAGGCGAAAGTTACCCCTGAAGAGCTTGTCAAGCCAAGGAGGATGGGAAAAGTCAAGAGAATCGATTCCGTGGATTACTCTAAAGAAATTTCGTCAAAGCCTTCTGCTTCCTCCAAGTCATCAAAGGACAAGGACAAGGCTCTTTCTTTTCAGGGCGGCATTCGACCCGATGTTAATACGACGTCGACTGCCCCAGTGGTGAATCCTTCCAATCTTCCTCCCAAAGTTCCATCAAGGAAGAGACCGGCTGATGATAAGTCGGTTCAAGATAAACCATCTAAGTCGTCAAAGACGGGCAAACCGGTCGAGGATGCTGCTGCCGAGATAGCGGTTGTCGGTGAGCCTGCTAAACAAAAGGATCCATGTCAGCGCTTCTATAAGTTCAAGGGGACTGTCCCTGATTCATCTGGCAGTTTGAAGCCCTTCGAATCTAACAAGGAGCTTGTTCTGGCGCGACCTATGCGCGCAGTGAAGGAGGGAGAGGTGCGCCCTTCGATCCACAACTTCGCTTATCAGTACGAGAGCGAGGTTCCTTTTATCTACAATCCCCGAGCATGCTTTGATATGCTGACGTGCGTAAGAGGGAATGAGTAGGACTGGCCGGTTCTGGATGAATTGCCACACTCGGATGCTATCGTCAGGTTGAAGCATGCCGAGGCAACGGTAAGTTTCTCATACCGACTTTTACATTGTTTGCCGATTATAACATTTGGTGTGCTGTTTTCAGATGATCGCGGCTTCTAATCGTGTCGCATTGGAAAGCTCCTGGGCTCAGAAGAAGTTGGCTGACGCGGTCACCAAACGGGATGATCTTCTCAAGAAGATCAAGGAAGAAAAGAAGGCTCTGGAGGCGAGCAACCTGGTTCTGGAAGGAAGATTGAAGGAGGTTGAGGAGAAGTCGAAGGCTGATTTCCTCAAATTTCAGCTGGAGAGAAAGCAGCTGCAGAAGTCGTGCCTTGATCTGGTTCAAAAGGAGCGGGAGAGAGTCGAGGCCGCTGCTAGGACGAAGGCGCAAACTCATTTCGACCTTATTCAACGCTACATCGGTGATCAAGAAACTGCTGTCGCGATGCAGGTTAAACAAGCTCAGATTTCCGGTCTTAAGAAATGTCTGGAGAAACTTAGCGGGCAAGGCGTGTCGGTTCCTCAAGCTGTTTTGGACCAGATTGCCGCCGATGAGGTCGCAGCAGACGCGGAGTTGGACAATTTGGACGTTGTGACGAAGGAGGAGCTTACATTTGTGCTCTCACCTATTCATCATCCCCTCCTTAACCGTTCTCACGATTCTCCTCCTCCTGTCCCGCGGCATGTCGACCAATTCGGGACTAACGTCGGTATAATCCCGGAGGCGGTTCCTGCCGACCTTGTCCAGTCTGTTCGAAAAGACATTTCATCTGCAGATGGCGGGCTTTGAGTAGTCGCCAAATGTCTTTAGTACCTTATTTGTTATCAGTTCTGTAATAACCCTTTATTTTATTCTCAGACTCTTTTTGGTTTAATTAAGTTTGCTTTTTTAAGCTTTGATAGTGATTTGAATCAGTCTATCTTTCTTTTGCCAAACTTAATTAGATACTAGTTTAAAACCGTACCAATCAGTCTATCATTCTTTTGCCAAACTTGATCAGATACTGGTTTAAAACCGTACCAATTTTGTCTAGGTTTGCTCTTGGATAACCTTTTAGACAATTTAGTAATAAGTGCTTTATTTAGACAAAACTCGGCGCCGACGATTTCAATGAATTTCGTCATTGATAAACCGAAATGTGATTAAGCCGTGCTACTGTATTGAAACTATTCTTGATAATTTCAAACGAGTAGCGACTTTCATTACCAAGTCGTGCTATCGTATTAAAACTATTCTTGATCATCTCAAACGAGTAGCGACTTGTTAATGTTGTTTTGTCCTACCGTGGTTTGCGAGTCTACAATTTGCTCGGCTTTTTTCCAAGGGTGGGCGAATATGCGATACTGTGCTCGACTTATTTGTTATCACCCACCGCGAAGAATTTGCGGGACGGATCCCGGCTTTTCCTTACCACGATGTGCACCTCGTGCGCAAGGAAGACCATACCCCTGGCCAGGGGGCATGATGCTAATGATGCGAGTTGTTTGCTCGTCTTTTTTGCGAGCTGATACTCGGCTTTTTGCGAGTTGATACTCGGCTTTTTTTGCGAGTTGATACTCGGCTTTTTGCGAGTTGATACTCGGCTTTTTGCGAGTTGATACTCGGCTTTTTGCGAGTTGATACTCGGCTTTAGCCGAGTTGATACTCGGCTTTTTGCGAGTTGATACTCGGCTTTGTTAGTACCATCAAATATTGGAATATTAATGAAAGGACTTACCTTATTTTTGGCTTTGCTTGTCTTTCAAGACGGTAAATTATCTGAAAAATAAGGTTTTTATTAGATTTGTGACTGTGCCGGTAAAGGCTGCCTACGTATCCTCCGAGGAAGAATCAAGTCACTCGTAGTTCTTAGTACATAATCTTTTTTTTTTTGGTGCCTTGCCGTCTTAGTGGTACTCCTTCAGGCTTGCCGAGTTCCATGATCGAGGTAAAGCCTTGCCTTTCATTGACTCGAGCTCGTAGACTCCCGGTTTGACGACTTTTGTGACTTTGTAGGGTCCTTCCCATTTCGCCCCGAGCTTCCCTGCTCTCCATTCCTTGGTGTTTTCGTAAACTTTGCGGAGGACAAAGTCACCGACTTGAAAATGACGTTCCTTGACTTTCTGGTTGTAGTACCGAGCTGCGAGCTGCTGGTAGTTTTGAATCCTGAGTAGGGCTCGATCCCGCTCTTCTTCTAAGGTGTCGAGAGCTTGGATTAACATCTTTTCATTGATTTCAGTATGGTGCGGCATGAGAGAGCGGCGTAAAGTGTAAATGTTAGCTTCTGCCGGTACCATTGCTTCTACGCCAAAGGCTAAGGAGAAAGGGGTGGCTCCTGTTGCGCTGCGAGGCGTCGTTCTATGCGACCAGAGGACGCCATCCAACTCGTCTGCCCAAACTCCTTTTTTGCTTTCAAGGCGCTTCTTGATGCCGGCGATGATGGTTTTATTCGTAGCCTCGGCTTGGCCATTCCCTTGAGGATACCTTGGTGTCGACTTGCTAAGGCGTATATCCCACTTCTTACAGAACCCTTCGAATACTTTCGAGATGAATTGCGATCCGTTATCTGTGACGATCTCGTAGGGTAGACCGAAACGACATATTATGTATTTCCAGACGAAATTTTGAACCTGGACATCATGGATTGCGACGTAAGCATTGGCCTCTATCCACTTTGTGAAGTAGTCGGTCATAATGAGCAGGAAACGTCTTTGATTGGATAATGGTAACGGTCCAACGATGTCCATTGCCATTCTCATGAACGGGTAAGCCGCGGTTGACGTCGTGAGTAATTCTGTGGGTCGATGTATGAACGGCGCATGTCGCTGACACTTTTCACACTTGTTAGAATAGGTCTCGCAGTCGGTTATCATAGTCGGCCAATAGTGACCGTTCAACTTGATTTTGAGGGCGAGAGACCTGCCTCCGGAGTGGTTTCCGCATGCTCCAGAATGCGTTTCTTCAAGAACCCGACTTACTTCATCTCCGTTTATGCATCTGAGGAGGATCTTGTTAGCAGAATACTTGTAGAGGATACCTTCATGTATAGTGTATCACGCGCTCTTGACTTTAAGTCGTCGTGCTTCCCATTTATCTTCTGGGAGCTTTCCTTCTGTCAGGTACGCTCTTATCGGAAGTCACCAGTCTCTATTGTTGCCGGTTAGGACAGCGATGAGGTCTGTGCCCTTTGCTTGAATATTGTAGCACATGTCGTCCTTACCAATCGAGATTGTTTCTTCAGGTTCTTCTTGATTGCTCTCAGGGGGCGGGATGCTTGGTTCGTGGATCGTTTCTACCGGGATCCGTCGACAGAGATTGGGATTAGATGCCAGCGACGCAAGTGCATCTGCCGGGGCATTCTCCTTTCTTGGTATCTGGACAATGTCGAAGAATTCGAAGGAACTGGTGAGTTCCAACGCCGTCTTTCGGTAAGCCTCCATTCGTTCATTTTTAGCTTCGTAGTCGCCGTTGATCTGGTTGGCTACAAGCATGGAATCACAATGGGCCAAGAGATGTCGTACTCCGATTTCCCTGGCTAATCTGAGACCGGCTAACAAAGCTTCGTACTCGGCTGTGTTGTTAGAAGCCGTGAAACCTAGTTTGAATGACTGCTCTAATATCTCGCCGGTTGGTGATATGAGACGTATCCCTATCCCGGCTCCTTTTTTAGATGAAGCCCCGTCAACGAACAGTTTCCAATTTTTGTCTTATGTCTCGGTACCGACATCCAATTCAGGTGATAATTCGACAAGGAAATCAGCTATTACCTGCGATTTTTCGGTTGTCCTGTTCCTGTACTCGATGTCGTACTCACTTAACTCTATTGCCCACTTGGCTAGACGACCAGACTGTCCCGGGCTATGAAGTATCGTTCGAAGAGGTTGACTGCTTAATACGGCAATTGGATGTGACTGAAAATATGGTCGCAGCTTCCGTGCCGAGATGACGACTGCGAAAGCCAGTTTTTCCATTGCAGGATACCTGGTTTCGGCTCCGTTCATTGTTTTGCTGACGTATAAGATCGGCTTCTGTTCTCCTCGATCTTCCCGAACTAGCACGCCACTCACTGCTGTCGTTGAAACGGCGATGTAAAGCAACAATGTCTCACCATTCTCGGGTTTAGACAGTATCGGCGGGTTCGACAAGTAGTCCTTGAGTTGGATGAAGGTTTCTTGACACTTCTCGTCCGACACAAATCTTTTGTTCCCTCGTAGGAGCTCGTAAAAAGGCAGACATTTATCCGTTGACCGGGATATAAACCTGTTCAAGGCGGCTATGCGGCCAGTGAGGCGTTGTACCTCTCGAGTGTTCTTGGGAGATGGTAAGTCGATTATGGCTGTGATCTGCTTTGGATTAGCTTCTATTCCTCTCTGAGTTACCACGTATCCTAGGAACTCTCCCGATGTCACCCCAAATGTACACTTAGTTGGATTAAGTTTCATGCCGTATCGGTTAAGGATGTTGAAACATTCCTTTAAATGACCGACATGCTGAGAGGCAATCAGAGACTTGACTAGCATGTCGTCGATATAAACCTCCATTGTTGCGCCAAGTTGCCCTGCAAACATCCGGTTTACCAGCCGCTGGTAGGTGGCGCCGGCGTTTTTGAGGCCGAAAGGCATGACTTTGTAGCAATACGTGCCGCGTTCAGTGATGAAGGCCGTCTTTTCTCTGTCGTCTGGGTTCATGAGGATTTGGTTATACCCTGAGAACGCATCCATGAATGATAGCAGTTCGTTCCCGGCCGTCGCCTCAACAAGTCGGTCGATGTGCGGCAGTGGGAAACTATCCTTGGGGCAAGCTTTGTTGAGATCCGTGAAGTCGACACATACTCTCCACTTCCCGTTTTTCTTCTTCACGACCACTGGATTGGCCAACCAGTCAGGATATTTGACTTCTTGGATTGAACCGGCTTCGAGTAGCTTCTCTACTTCATCGTTGACTGCTTTAGCTCTTTCTGGGCCGAGTTTTCGCCTCTTTTGCTTGACTGGCTTGTAAGTCGGATCGACATTCAACTAGTGAGTTGTAATGGTTGGGTTGATACCCTTCATATTCTTCATTGTCCACGCAAACGTTGTAACATTTTGCTGTAGGAAGGTGATTAGTTCCTCTTTGATGTCGTCCGGTAATCCTGCGCCAATGCCTACACACTTGCTTGCATCTGATTCGTCAATGATGACTTGCTGGATTAGTTCTTTCTCCGGTCCTTTTCTTCCGTGTTCTGTGTTGATCATGCAGGAAGGCACCCTGATCTTACGTTCTCTCGCGAAACACGACCGACTTGCGCTCTGGCATCCTTTGACTGTCTGGATTCCTTTAGGTGTAGGGAATTTCAGACATTGATGGTACGTCGAGGATACCGCCTTCATGCTATATAGCCATGGAGTTCCAAGGATCACGTTATAGATGGTTGGCTTGTCAATGACGTGAAACCTCACCAATCTGTTAACTCCTCCTGCGAAGACAGGCAACTTGATCGTTCCAATTGTGTACGTCGTCTCACTTGTGAACCCGGTGAGCGGCTTGGCCTTCTGCTTGATATCCTCCTCCTTAATGTCCATCTTCTTGAGTGTATCTAGGAAAATTAAGTCTAACGATCTCCCGGTGTCCACCAGTATTCGAGATACTTGGCAACTTCCGATCAGAAGCTCAACCACCAGCGGGTCGTTATGAGGGTAGTGAGTTCCATAGAGGTCCTGGTCGGTAAAGATGACGGGCGGATCATCTGATAGGATTGGTTGAGGCGCCTTTTGCGCGGCCAATGCTAGGCGTTCATAGACCTTGATTGACCGGACCGAATTATTTACGGAGATTAGACCACCCATGATCATGTTGATTCTTCGGATGGTCTTGGGGGTTTCCTCTTCGTCCTCCTCCTCTTCTTCTTCACGGTTACGTTTCAAAGCTATGCTTTTGATACGCCGTGGCGGTTTATCTTGCTTGGGAGCCTGCTCGTCGGCTTTGTCTTCCTTCTTCTGTCCCGATTCTTCCTTCTTCAACCTTTCGATGGCCGCCTTGATTTCTTCATTGGAAAGTCGGGAGTAGAGTGCGTTTCTGAGATTCCGACATTCAGCCGTGTCGTGCGACGTAGCTTGATGGTATTCACAGTACTTATCCCCTGTATCGGAGGCTGCTTGCGCCTTCTTCGCCTCTTTCCCTCTTTTATTCCACGGCTTTGATGACCGGGACTTGTCGGCGCCGTCTACAATCATTGTTTTGGCGCTTTTACCGTCGTAATGCTGCATGGGTTCTCTTTCCTCCTTCTTATCTGTCTGTTTGCCAGAACCGAATCTCTTTGCCAATGCGACCTTCTTCTCCTCCAATTCCACGAATTTGTTTGCCCGATGGAGTGCGTCCTCGATGGTTAGTGGCGGGTTGATGACTAAATCTTGGTAAAATGGCGACTCGTGCCAGACGGCGTTTGTCAGGGCTGCGATAGTGAACTTATCTGGTGCCTCAGCTCGTGTCATCACCGGCCTGAACCTTTCTACGAAATCTTTCAAGGTTTCCTTCTTCTCTTTCGTCATCGACATCAACGCGCTTAGCGAAGTGTCCTTACGAATGTAGGCAAAGTGATGCCTTACGAATGCCCATGTGAGGTCCGAGAAGCTATCGATTGACTTGGATGGGAGTCGGGAGAACCAGTTTAGCGCGTCTCCTTCCAGGGTTTCGGTGAATAGTTGGCAGAAGCCGATGTCACGCTCCTCACTTGATGAGAACCGCGCCTTTGCCGCCATGATTTTGAACGTTGTGAGATGGGTCGCTGGATCTTTGTTGTCGTCGTACATCGGTAGCCTGAGCTTCTCTCTTTGCCTGATATATGTGTTCGTGATGCGCGAGGTGAAGGGAGTCCTACGAGTTTCCTCGATGATTCGTTCTATCTCGGGTGCGGACCCCTTCACGCCATGGACCTCCCCTTTTAATTCTTTTAGGGTGTCTTTGAGCTCAATCAGTTGTTTCTAGACATGGTTGCGACTTTCTCCGCGAATAGACGCTCCGTGAGTTTTCTCGTACGACATACCTCGCTCGCGGCGATAGTTGTCTCGGTGCGAGCCATTCTCACGTCGCGAATTTCGTCTGTGGTGCACGTCCCGTGTCTGGTGACTGGTATGTTCCTCCCTGTCGGGTGAATACCTCTCATCACTTCTTTCGCTCCGTTTGGGTCTTTCAGAACCCTCCTTCCGATGTGAGCTATGCTCGCGAGTATCCTTGTTGCTTTCCTTACGCGGGTTGCTCCTGGACTCGCTGCTACGGCTCTGTTCATGGTGGCTTTCCTCAGATGTGCTATAGACCAGTCGTCTGGCGACTTTGTCTTTCACCTTTGACGGCACCTCTCTCCTGGGTTTTCTGGACTGTTGTCCTGAAAGGATCTTTGCTTGCTCTGTTTGCAGCAGGTCAATTTTCTCCGAGAACGTTTTGATCAGGTCGTTCTGCGAGTCGATCTTGGCCATTAGAGTGGCTAAAACCTTGTCTTGCTCGATTTGAGCCTCTGTTTCGCTGAGTGACGGGGCGTGTTTGCCGTCATCTCAAGCTTTGTTTGTCTTGGCGGCGTTTCGCGGCTGCTTGCCGCCTTTGGCCGCATCGTCTTCGTGATCACTCTGGTTGTAATCACTTTCATCTTGAACGCTTAATTGAACCCTAGGGTTTTCTTCATCGATCTCCTTATGATTTCCTGACACTTCGTTTCAGAAATTTCTCTTAGAAATCCCCACAGTCGGCGCCAATTGTAAGATCTCAACTCGGTCTATCCAAAGATAGAAAGAGTTTTAGGGTTTGTAAATTAGGGATTCTAAAAGAAGAATTTAGGAACGCGGTGAGATTTGGGAATTTAGGGTTTAAAGCCGGTATTTCCGAGGTGGAAGCCGGTAAAGAATGTTATGAAAGTCGCCGGAGAGAATTTTAGGTTAAAGTCGCTCTAAAAGTCTCTCAAGCCGAAAAGTAATAAGAAAAGCGTATCCTTTCATTGATTCATAAGGTTCCCTTATATAGGGTTATAAGTCGGTCTAAAATAAAAGGAAAATAAGAGATATCTACGAATATTTCCTAATATCCCGATTCTACCGAGATATGGAATATTTCCATATTATTGATGTCGGCGAGCCGCCTTGGTCTTCTTGATCAGACACCTCCCAAAACCCTAATGTAAGCCTGTCGCTCCAAGTCCAGTTTAACCTAAGTTTTACCGTCTTGGGCCTTTTACCGACTTTCCATTGATGGGCCGGCCTATACTCACGAATAGGCCTTTTTAGGAAAGTGCTAAACTTGACTCCAACAGTTTAGATCTTATTGGCTTATCAGTCTCGACTGGATCCTTTTTCGAGCCCTTAGTTTTTTTGAAATATGAATTTTTTATTTTAGAAGGTAAATGAAATGTGGACAACAATACTGAATTGAGACATTTCCATGGATTATATGATTTATATAGAAAACAACAAACAAAAACTTTAGTAGAAAGGACAATTTGATATTAAAAACTCTCAAGATTACCACATTCTAAATTATTTAAATGGTTGAACGGATTCTTTTACAAAAATAATTCAGACACAGTATTTTTATTTGATATCTAATTATATAATTGAATAGTGAAAACGCATCAGATTTATTTTCACGAGGTTAATTACAAGCATGTCTTTAATAAAATTTTAATGAAATTTTTCTCTCATAATTATGTAAATTTTTTTTAAAAAATCATCGTATTAGGGACATAATGTCCCACATCAGTAATAGAAAGAAATCATTAGTAATATATAAGATATATGGATCATTCCACTAATCAATTTAAGAAGAAGAAAATATAACGATTGGAGTTTTGAAATTACGATAGTTTACGAAAAAAAACATAAATCGTTCTAAAAAGTCAATCATCGGATTTAAATCTCATTAATCTAAAATATTTCATAATGAAAATAAACTTCCAATTTTAATTACTTTAACAAAATACTATGTCCGCACTCTGTGCGGACAACCCACCTAATAAATTAGAAAATTTCAACAAAAAGTTTTCAATATATATGATTTAGCCAATTAAGAAACCGATAAAATATCAGAATAATACAACGGAAACTAGAGATATCTGCCCACTCCTCTGGTACGATACGAAGGTGATCACTTGAAAAGATCAATCGGTCCCATAATGAAGAAACAAGACATCGCGGTGAGTATGGGTCCCACGTGGTGACAACTCAACGGACCATTGAGACATAAAAAGCAGGAAATTACAATACAAAGAAGATGATCGCGTGGGAATCCGACGTAGAACATCATCTCTCATCCACCATCGTACGGTCATTGTTCATCTTAAAATCATATAGTACGATCGATTTCACATTATAGATAACGATTGCAGCTCATCATCATATATATTTGACCGCCAAAAGAATTTGACCAATCCACTATCGTGGAGTAACTTAGCGAGTACTTAAAACACAAGTTGAAGTAATTATGAAAGAACTACATAATTTATTTTAGACTTTCCACTAATCCTGATTTATCATCTCTTGTTATATTGTAGGTTGACATTTTTTTTATAAACTTAACAGTATAATTATATCAGAATTACAATTATAACATGTAGTTCAAGATTTCTGTGTTTAGGTCTACACAAAACATTTCAGTATAGGTCCACAAGAACTTCAGTGGATACGATTTATATACGTATTAAAATCATAAACGGCGGCTTTATGGTCTCTAAGTCACGTTCCAAATTGGTTCACATTATTCTTCCACACCATTGTTTATCAATATCAATATTAAATCTCAGAATATTATTATTAAATAATTAGAGTTGGATCGAGGACACGACAATTGTGTGTCTCTATCCTCCACATTCTCATGTATATATACATATGCCTGGCTTTTCCTTTTCTTTCACTTTTAATTCATACTCATATCCAACATTCTCTCTAGTCTCAAGAAACCTTCTCCATCTCCTTCATAAACACTCACACTCATCTAATAATCTTCGAGGAGCTTCTCAGATTCAGTTCTTATGGATCATTTGTTACAACACCAGGTAACACTCCATTATAAAGATCCACAATTTTCAACATCTTGATTAGTTTTGCTTATTTAAGTTAAGAGTCTTGATGGTTTTTGTTTATTTAAACTAGAATCTTGATGCATTTTCTTGTTTTCCTAAAGGATGTTTTTGGAAATTATAACAAAGCAAGAGAAGCCATGGGAATATCATGTTCGTTAAACCCAACACAAGAGGATCAAAATCAGAAAAAACCTTCTCCGGCGACTGGAGCGCCGAGGCCACAGCCACCGGAGCTAGCCCTAAGTTGTCCACGTTGCGACTCAACGAACACAAAGTTTTGTTACTACAACAACTACAGCCTCTCTCAGCCTCGCTACTTCTGCAAATCATGCCGGAGATATTGGACCAAAGGCGGAACTCTAAGGAACATTCCTGTCGGAGGCGGCTGTCGGAAAAACAAACGGTCCTCATCTTCGGCGACAAGAAGCCTCAGAACCACGCCGGAACCAGCGTCCCATGACGGGAAAGCGTTCTCGGCGGCGAGTTTCGGTGGGTTTAGTAACAATGAAAACATTGATCTCAGCTTAGCCTTTGCCCTGCTGAACAAGCAACCTCCGGGAACACAGCTAGGGTTTTCTTCAGAACTAGGTAGCTCTCATCAGTCTAACTTGGAAAGTGTGTTTGGAACAAGCCAGCAAAGGGATAACACTGGTTATGCGTTTGGAAACGGGAGCAGCGGTTTGGATATCTCCATGAGTGATCCAAACAAGGTCTTATGGGGGTTTCCATGGCAGATGAATGGAGAGAGCTTTGGGATGATGAACATGGGAGGAGGTGGTCATCATGTAGATCAATTTGATTCAGGGAGAGAGATTTGGACCAATATGAACTATGTTAACTCTGGCGCTTTAATGTAGTTCAAAACTAAACCTCAATTTTATTTGGGTTTTAATTTAGGGTTTGAATTTCATATTTTATTTTGGGGGGGGGGGGGGAGAGAGAGAGAGAAGGGGACTACCTACTTTATGAAATGGTTAACGAAATATAGATATATTAGGGTTTGTCTAAAGAGTTTCAAACTTGCAATTGTGTGTGTGTGTGTGGGGGGGGGGGGGGTTCTGCTAGCTGTTTCTGATCTAAATTGTTGAGTCCCTTCTTTCTTTGTCTGTTCATCGTTTCATCATGTTTTTTATGCGATATTTCCTTTGTTTTTCATTAAGTTTCTAAAATAAATTTGTTTGCGAAGTTGATATATTATACCTTTTGGAATAAAAATGACTATTGAAAACAAATGATTTATCAATGAATGGAATTGTGTGTTTAAATTAAACCCTAATGTCTCCCACTGAATCCTAATATGGTTTTTCTCTCTAGAGGCTTCTTTATGGCGCGTTCAATGACGTTGATGTTTCTACTTAATTTAACTGGTAATATTTTTTTTGTCAACCTACTTAATTGATTTAGTGACGTAAAGGATCAATTTTGGTAATGTTGTTGTTGAATGATATCAAACAAAACATTGGTATAATGTGGACTGGTTGATAATTTAATACTAAGACATATTAGTACTCTTTAACATTGAAAGTCTAAATTAAGTACGGACGAATGTAAATAGTTTACATTACATTAAAATGTAATGTAAGACCAGTACTTAATGATGACTAAGAAAGATCTCACCTAACCTAATTTTGATTACATCGGCTAATATACACTTAAGAGCTAAGAGAATGTTTTTATTGATTAAAAAATATCTTTGTTGGTTGGTATAGTTGCTTTACACACGGAAACACGTGTTTATGTATATATAAATAAACCCATGCATACGTTATCTATACATACAACTTAAATGAA
Source organism: Orychophragmus violaceus (assembly GCA_030180135.1). Classification (NCBI taxonomy): domain Eukaryota; kingdom Viridiplantae; phylum Streptophyta; class Magnoliopsida; order Brassicales; family Brassicaceae; genus Orychophragmus; species Orychophragmus violaceus. The sequence goes on along the minus strand of CM058238.1, from coordinate 13,402,418 downwards.
TGAATATGCCAATTGCGTTATTACATGCTATATTGCTTGTCGGAGTTTGGTTATATCGAAGATCGAACATGTAAAAGAAAATATAGGTTTTGTGTTGAAGATGATATTTTCGGCTATTAGAGGATCCAATCAGCAACTAACATGTGGATGTCGTCAGTGGAACTGTGCTCAAACCTAACATCTGAATCGAAACTTTTACTTTCACATTTCTTCTGTCCTCTCGTTCTTTGGCTCGTCGAATGCTATGTTTTAGAACCGTGGGATTTGTACGTTCTTTTTTTCATTTCATTGAATACTTCTAAGATATCATCTTTAAGGCTTGGGCTTATCAAGCCCAATCTGAATAACTGTTGTGACGTTTTCTTCTTCTGTTTTATTTTGCTTTTATGAACGGCAAAACCGTTCCTTATTCTTTTTTGGTTCAACATGGGTGTAAAAACCAAACAACCGAACAAAATCGAACTGAACCAAAAAAATAAATATCCAATTGGTTTAGATATTTTGGATATTACAAAAATCGAATTATCCAAAATAACATAAATGTTTGTCTCAAATATGGCAAAATATACAATTTTTATATGAACTATGACCAAATCCGACTTTTCTAGATATTAATTGGTTCCCAACTTTATAATTTGAACTGAACCAAAATTGACACAAGTTTGTTAATATTCAAACGGTTTTTATATCTTTATTATATCCAAAAACATGGAAAACCAAAATAATTAAACCGAACTCTCATATCTAGTTCAAGCACATTACTTTAGTCACCAAGAAGCAGGAAAAGGAAAAAAAAAACTACATGGCCTTGGGATATTGTTATCCCCATTAGAGAGGCCGATATTCTATAGAACTTCTTGGGCCTTACAATAGGCTTAGTGATAATTTCAACACTGCAAAATGAAACAGAGGCTTTGATGCCTTTGGTAATAACAAACAGGCAACAACTAGTTCCACAATAACAGAATTATCAGTTTCCCACCTGAATACTTAACATAAGAACTACCACAATTCAAATCGTTCGAGCATGTGTCTTTTTCTTTTAATTTAGAACATAGCCTCAAACTACCAATTCACATCAATACCAGAGAGGAGTTGCTCTTATTATCCAACTCCATATCAACGGTACCTGAGAAGCAGAACCCAAGCTGCGGAAAAGCACAAGTCAGTTCCTAGAGAGTAGAGAATTCACAGAGACCATTGATAATAAAAATACATGAACTTTATAACAGATTACCTAATTATTATTATTAGTCATTCTCCAGCTATTTCTGAGGCTTCTTCCACAAAACACCAATCTTCTTGAGCACATTCCCATTTTTCTTCTTTGTCAGTTCATCATCGATCTCCTCAGAGTAAGGTGAGTTTGTTTGATTATAGTTCTCAGCGAATGTCCCGTTGTTTCCAGCAGAGAGCATGGAGGTAGCCGCTTCAGCAGCTTTTCTCCATTGGTTTGATTGAACTTTAAGCTTCCTGAGTTCTGTTTCCATTTCTGAGTTTGACGCTTGAGTTGCATCTAGTTGCTCGGTGACCCTAACCGCTCTCTTGCTACTCTTGTCAGCCTCTTCCATTGCAATCCCTAGCTTCATGAGTGCTTCTTGTACATCTGTCTCCCTCTTGTGGATATCTGACTTCAGTGTCTCGTTCTCGTCTGAAACAATCTGGAGTTCTGTCTCTTTATCCATCAAATCCGCCTTTAGGTTCTCGATCGCCTCTCTTAGTTGCTTCAGCTCAGCTTCAACATCTGTCTCTTTCTGGTTCTTCATCAGTTTCAGGTATAGGTTATCTTTCTCCTCTGAGATAATCTGTAACTCTGTTTCCTTGTCCACCAACCTCGCCTTTAGCTCGTCTATCTCGGATTTAGCTATCTTTAATTCAGACTGGAGTTCAGCTTGTATCCGTAACCGAGAAGAAGCCTCCACATTCCCCTCATGGTCTTTTCTATCAGAAGCCTCTAGAGCCGTTCTCAGTCGCTCTACTTCACATCTTAAGGAAGATACTTCTTCCTTCATCTCATTTGCTTCCCCAAGTTTTAAACTTTCATAGTCTTTAAGCAGGGTTTCGTGGTTTGTCAAATCCCCTGGATTGGCCTGAAGTTTATTCACAAGAGCTTCAAGCAATACCATCCTTGATTTTGACTGTTCAAGCTCTTCCGCCATCTTCTTATAACTTTCAACTGCTTTTGTGCCATCTGACTTGAGTTCTTCTACTGCCTTTTTAGCATTCTCCAATTGCCTAAGAGTTTCAGTGGCTAAAGCCTCCGTTTCAGCTTCTGATACCTCACAGTCCTTAAGCTGGTTCCTAAAATTCTCAACAAGAAAATGTGTGTCCATTAAGTTTCCTCTCAAAAGGTGAATCTCCGAGTTACGCAGCTCAGCTTGTTTCACATGAATAGCTTCAGAAGAAGCCACCATCTCAATCTGAAGCTTGAGTTGTCGGATCTCATGAACAACAGAAGCCAATCCTGCCCTTTCATCAGCAGTAACACCAAACTCCACAACACATTCCTGAGATACACTTCGATGATCGAAAGCACCAGTTTTATCGGTTTCTTCCTCCAAGGCTGAAACTCCCAAAAACTGATTTTGTGTCTCCTGGAGCTTAGAGGAAACTTCTTGTAGCTGTTTCTTAGACTCTTCTGCTTCTTGCTCTGCTTGCTTCTTTGATGTCTCAGACACTGTGACTTGATCTTTCGCCTTCTTCAGTTCCTCTTGAAGCTGCGAGACTAGCGACTCAAGCTCTGTTATTCTGCTCGGCCTCTTCTTCTGCTAGCAAACAAACATGACAGTGTTACGGCAATCTCAAGGAGAATAAAGAAACAAACAACTGAGTGAAAATTAGTTACACTTTCATCTCTCAACAACTCCAAATTAAATGTTGTACCTAATTTCATATCCCATGACACGAAATTAAATGTATGCAACAAAATTTCCCCATCAAAGTCAATACACAAACAAGTTATGATGGAACGGCTTATCTCGGAACATGCAAATAAAAGAGCATTTATGAAATCAAAACAACAAAGAATAAAACAATAAAAAGATTGAATCTACAACAAGCTTAGTACAAGAGGCTAATACCTCGGAGACAGGGCTTCGTGGAGACCTACGGTCCAGAACTTTTGGAGTTTTGTCCTTTGGTGTTCTGTTATTAGCTGAGACAGGAGATGCAGAAAAGTCAAGCTCTAGCCCCGCTAACTTCAGTGGCCGAGCAGCTCGAGGAGACACCTTCTTGGGAACATCTGGAGATCCATTTCTGCCCCAAAATCACACAAAAAGAAGGCCAATTAAAAACCTAGAGGATATCACACTGCAAGCAAATGTGCTAGAGAATGAAAAACTTCTTATTAATAGTAACCGATCATTAAAGGTCTTGATGGATTTCTTGTTACAAAAGTAGATTAGAGAAAAACTGTGATAGGATCTGATAGAACAGAAGCAATAAGTATTGAGGACCACAAGAATGCAACCTTTAAGATTCAATGTTAAACAACTCCCACAAGGAAACCACAAAAGGGGAGATGAATCGGCCATAAATGCAAAGAAACTACAGAAAACATAAACCAAGATTTACCTTGCCTTTTGGGTCTGCATACTGTAATATTATCCCTCCAATATAGGATGAAATCTTTTGGGTTTACCGAAAAGATATTTCCAGCCTCTTCTTTTCTTCTTCAATGTAGCCTGACCCACCAAGAAATGTAGAGAGCTCATGTATATTTAATGCAGCAAGATGGAGACATGTTACAATCCAGTGGTAGAGAAAACATGATAGAAGTTATTACCAAGAAAGGATAAGCGTAAAAAAATATTTCTTAACGTCTGTTAAACATCTTAAAGAAGAAACAAAATCTTTTCTTGCACTTCTTACTGAAGTCTTATGTTGGCATAAAGATTCGTTGAAATGTTCAGTGATCAAACATCTGATTTTAAAATGAGACAGATACAATCAACACAATCAGAGTCAAAATCTCAGGTGAACTAAAAGCATAATGACAAAAGATAATTCAAAGACTGCATAACTGAGTTTTTTGTTTGTTTTGGAGTTACTCAAATAAACCTAAACAAAACAAAGAAAGTTCAACTCATATCTTGACTTTGTAACCTGATGTTAACTACTACACAAGTTGTATGACTATAAAGTCATAAAAAGGCTGCATCTTGACTATGTAATGTTCACAACCTATCATCATGAAGGCTGGTACCAAGGGTCCTACACAACTAACCAACCAAGCAGCATAATGTGGTAGATTTCCATTGATGTCCCTACCAGATTCACACTACTAAATGGAACATAAGAGGGTTAAACTGTCATTTTTCTAGATCAAGCACCATCCTTCTCCTCCATTATTGCCGTGAAAGGAGGGGACTTAGACGTTGAAGACCTACTATCATAATGAGTTTAAACATCTTTACATAAAACAAAATGAATATAAATTAAACAGATTTAATACTAACTCAAAGACAAGGCAAACAGAAATAAAATCTATTTGGTTTCATGTATAAACTTTTCCATGAAAAAGGAGAATCTAATTTATAAAAACCACTTGAGTGAATCAAGCAATCATTTTGTTAGTTAAAGTAAGCATGAGCAAACAATCACACTGCAGCACAGAAACAGTTCAACATATAACCTTAAAAGTTACAAAAAAACAAAGAAAAAGGAGTTCCTTTTTAATGATACTGTAACAAATAAGAATTTCATTTCGGATTAAAGCTAAGTGGACAAGGAAAAAAACTCGAGCTTTCTGCGATTAAGCGAAACTAGAAACTTATAATGCACAGGATAAGCGAAAGAGGAAACGAAAAGAGAGAAAAATCACAACTTTCTACTCGGAAAAGAAACTACATTTTCCAGGAAAGCTACAGCATTTTCCAGAAAACAAGTGTATTTGAATGTGTAATGAGAAGTTTAAATCGTCAGAATCAAATTCAGGAACAAAAAGGAGTGAGTTCCTTACGCTGCGAAGACGGTTCGTGCTTGAAGAAAAGATTCAATTTTTGTAAAAAAGAAAATGTGAAAAAATCAAATGAGTAGAGAGATTTGAGAAAGGAAAAACCTAAGTTTTGTGGAATCCAAAAGTAAACAGTGCGAGATGTGAGAAAGAGAGAGAAGTGGGTAGTAATGTGTGTTGTGGCTTTGGGCAGTGAGTCTGAGGGAAGAGAGAAAGGAACAAAAGGTTATTCCAAAACGCAGCAAGACAAAGCGTACTCCTTTGTCGTTTTGAGGATGACAGAATTTGATTTTTGAATTTTAATTTCCGGTTTTTAGACATGCCCAGCCGGAAATTTTTATATTCTACATTTTGTCATTTTTATTAGGTTTAGGTAATTATTAATTTGAGGTTTGATTCACTTGTCCTCGATTTGTTTAGGATCATACCAAGACAAGTGAATCAAACTGCTTAATGTAAAAGTAAATAGCGTTGAAAAAGCGAGCTTTCTCTCTCTTCTTAGAGAGAGATTGTTCTCTCGATTCCGCTTCCCTCTTCTTCCCGGAGCTCTATCTTTCAGAAGAGGTCCTCGGCTCGATTGATTCAACGCTCGCTTTTGTATCTATTTCGTGTGGGGTTTTTTCTGATCTCCCTTGATCATCACTTTCTTCTCTGTGGTTGAGATCTTTTTCCCCATCCGATCTGTTTTTGCTTTCGCTTTTGTTTCGATCGATGATCCTCTTTGGTCTCGATCCAAATAAACCCAGTTTCCTGTCATGGCTGACTACCTTTCTGATCTCGGATTTCTCCGGGCTCTTCCCGGCGACCCGTTTTTAACGGGGTTTTGATCTTGCTCCCCTTTCTCTCTTAGCGCCCTCCTCTCCTCCTGTGTGCGGCGGAGCTCTGCTCTCGTTTCCTCCGGTTATTAGGATTAATATCGCGGTCGTGCTCCTGCTTTAGAGGACAAGTTCCTTGGAGATCCTGTTGGGTTTTCAACCTAACGGCGGCGGCGCCTCCTCTGCTCCGGCGGTTCTTTTGTTGAGTCTCCTCCTTGATTTTCTTTTGGTTGCAGGTGCGGTGGCTTCGGGCAGCTTGATCGGCGAACGGTTTCAGGCAGTAACAAGGTGCAGGTCCGGTGAGTCTCGCTTCGTGTTCCTCAACGGGGTTTCGATGCTTTCCGGCGGTTCTTCAGACTTGTGTGGCGTAGCGGGTGGTGCATGCCGGTTGCGTTCCGGTGTCGACACGTGGAGGCTTTCCCGTTTCGTTCCTATCCGCTTATTTGTCGTTTTCGCTTTGTACTGGGCCTTGACTCGTTTGTTTCTTTTACTCGGCCCATGAATAGAAATTGTCGACAAAAAAAAAAAAAAAAAACTGCTTAATGTAAATGTGTTTTGGATCTATATCCTAGTGAATCAAACCTCAATTTGTTTGGTACAATGTTAATGTACAATAATCTTGCGTAAATGGGCCATTAGAATAAATGTAATGGGCTATAAGTTAGCTCATTCGTATTTCGGCCAAGCCCACTCATTTACTAATAAAAATTGCATTATTCTTTAAATAATAATTAAAATCTAATTTAAGGCGTGCAGTGCCCGGAAATTAAGAAGGGGTAGGATTGAGGAGACTTTGATGATAGTATTAGGTCGGTCGGGGATAACTTTTTTAAAGCTTTGAACAAACTACTAAAAAGCTAAAGCATCCATTTTTATCGTTAAGTGAATTTTAGGACACGGTGGATCCAGCTTAATAATTAACTAGATTCTCACCCGCGCTTCATTAGCGCGGATTATGTTTACTAAAATAATTTATATTTTTATGTTAAATTTATGTTTTTAAAAATTAAATTTGTTATCTATTCAATATAATATATATTAAGTGAAAAATATGATGATATTGTACTAAATGTGAGAAGAAATTTAATAAATTTTGTTTTTGTTTTGATATTTTTAACTTATATTTTTAGTAGTTGTAGATTATTGTAAATTAAATATAAATTGTTTTACAGTTTTACCCTTAATGAAGAATACAATTCCTAATAAAATCAAGGACAAGTTTTGGAAACAACATTTATGTACCATGGTCAATATCCTGTTTTAATAGTATAGACTAGATTTTGACCCGCACTTAGAAAGTGCGAGTTTAATTTTCTTTACAAATTTTAATTTTTATTCATTTTGTTAATAGTAATTTAGATTTTTAATTATGTATGTAATCTAATTTTGATTATAATTGTTTAACCAACATTATAAACAGTGAGTTAGCAATTTAGTTTTTTTTTTTAAATGAATTATGTGTTATTTGGAGGATTTATATCGTAAAGATTAAGAGATTAAAATAACGATTTCGCATTATATATTTTAATATGTGTTGTATCGTAAGATCATAGTTTGGAAAATATATATATATATATAAACAACTATTGTAAAAGTTATGTGGTATATGTTTAATTGTTATTATATTTATCTAAAATATTATTTTATAAAATACATGTTGTAGTCGTATATATAATTTGCAAATTTGATGGAACTATCCGTTAAAAACTCCATTCAAACATAAAGCATAATTTGACGCTTCAAATATTTGAATAATATAAGTATGAAATCATTTTAATATTTTATTAATTTTAAAATATATCAACTGAAATTATTTACTATATGCGATTTTTTTATAGAAAATTTATAATCGAGATTGGCTAATTAATTTTTCAACCCGTTTAATTAATTAAATATTTTTCAGTTTGATGGAAAAACTTGCTAAAAAAGTACAATCGTAAAAACATCAATCGTAATATATATATATATATATATATATATATATATATATATATATATATTTGAAAAAGATATTAAAATATATTATAAATATATTTTGAATTAAATCATAAATTAGAGAATCTTAATTTATATATAATAGTTGATGTATAAATTATTAATTATATTTATCAATTAATTTGTTTTGATTTTAATTAATTAGGAAAGTGGGACCCATTAGAATTTGGTTGTTTGGCTACATGTTTAATAATTGTCTTGTTTGGAAACATGGATTGTAGAGATAATTTTATATTCCCTAATTACTCTTAATGAAATTTAATTAAATCATTAATATACATTGTTTTACAGTTTTACCCTTAATGAAGGTTACAAATCCTAATAATATCAAGGGCAAATTTCGGAAACAACATTTATGTACCATGGCAAACATTCATGTTTTAATAGATTAGACTAGATTTTGACCCGCACTTAGAAAGTGCGGGTTTAATTTTCTTTACAAATTTTACTTTTTATTCATTTTGTTAATAGTAGTTTAGATTTTTAATTATGTAATCTAATTTTGATTATAATTGTTTAACCAACATTAAAAACAGTGAGTTAGCAATTTAGTTTTTTTAAATGAATTATGTGTTATTTGGAGGAGATATATCGTAAGGATTAAGAGATTAAAATAACGATTTCGCATTATATATTTTAATCTGTGTTGTATCGTAAGATCATAGTTTGGAAAAAATATATATATGTGAAAATAACTATTGTAAAAGTTATGTGATATATGTTTAATTTTTATTTTATTTATCTAAAATATTATTTTATAAAATACATGTTGTAGTCGTATATATAATTTGCAAATTTGATGGAACTATCCGTTAAAAACTTCATTCAAACATAAAGCATAATTTGACGCTTCAAATATTTGAATAATATAAGTATGAAATCATTTTAATATTTTATTAATTTTCAAATATATCAGCTGAAATTATTTACTATATGCGAATTTTTGTTTAGAAAATTTATAATCGAGATTGGTTAATTAATTTTTCAACCCGTTTAATTAATTAAATATTTTTCAGTTTGATGGAAAAACCTGCTAAAAAGTACAATCGTAAAAACATCAATCGTAATATGTGTATATATATATTTGAAACAAAATAAAAAGATATTAAAATATATTATAAATAAATTTTGAATTAAATCATAAATTAGAGAATCTTAATTTATATATAATAGTTGATGTATAAATTATTCATTATTTTTATCAATTAATTTGTTTTGATTTTAATTAATTATAAAAGTGGGACCCATTAGATTTTGGTTGTTTGGCTACATGTTTAATAATTGTCTTGTTTGGAAACATGGATTGTAGAGATAATGTTATATTCCCTGATAAATGGCATATAACATGGTTTTGCCATATATTCCCTGGTTTTTCCATACATTTTGAGTGGTACTCTCAAACTTGGTTTTGCCATTTATCAGGGAATATATTATAATATATGGCAAAACCAGAGTATGAAATCATTTTAATATTTTATTAATTTTAAAATATATCAATAGAAATTATTTACTATATGCGAATTTTTTTATAGAAAATTTATAATCGAGATTGGCTACTTAATTTTTCAACCCGTTTAATTAATTAAATATTTTCCAGTTTGATGGAAAAACCTGTTAAAAAGTACAATCGTAAAAACATCAATCGTAATATGTGTGTATATATATATATATATATTTTTTTTGAAACAAAATAAAAATATTAAAATATATTATAAATATATTTTGAATTAAATCATAAATTAGAGAATCTTAATTTATATATAATAGTTGATGTATAAATTATTCATTGTATTTATCAATTAATTTGTTTTGATTTTAATTAATTAGAAAAGTGGGACCCATTAGATTTTGGTTGTTTGGCTACATGTTTAATAATTGTTTTGTTTGGAAACATGGATTGTAGAGATAATGTTATATTCCCTAATTACCCTTAATGAAGGTTACAAATCTTAATAATATCAAGGGCAAATTCCGGGAACAACATTTATGTACCATGGCAAACCTTCTTGTTTTAATAGTATTGACTAGATTTTGACCCGCGCTTAGAAAGCGCGGATTTATTTTCTTTATAAATTTTAATTTTTTTGTTTATTTTGTTCATAGTAATTTAGATGTTTAATTACGTAATCTAATTTTGATTATAATTGTTTAACCCGTATTATAAAAAGTGAGTTAATAATTTAGATTATTTTAAAAATGAATTGTGTGTTATTTGGGAAGAGATACTAAAATAACGATTTCACATTATATATTTTAATCCGTGTTGTATCGTAAGATCATGATTTGAATATATATATATATGTGTGTGTGTGTGAAAACAACCATTGTAAAAGTTATGTGGTATAAGTTTAATATATATATATATATATATATATCTGTGTGTGTGAAAACAACCATTGTAAAATTTATGTGGTATAAGTTTAATTTTATTGCATTTATCTGAATATTATGTTATATAACAATAAATAATTATAAAAAATTATTATGTTTTATTTTTAATAATTAAATATTTACGAAAGTAGAAACAAAACAATCCGTTTATATATATATATATATATATATATATATATATATATATATATATATATATATAACACATGTTGTAATGGTATATATAATTTTCAAATTTTATTGAACAACCCGTTAAAAACTGCATTCAAACATAAAGTATAATTTAACGCCTCAAATATTTGAATAATATAAATATGGAATAATTTTAATATTTTTATTAAGTTTAAAATATATCAACTGAAATTATTTAAACTAATGCGTAGATTTTTCATATTAAACTATAATTTTAATATATATATATATATATATTAAACTAATGCGTAGATTTTTCAAAGAAAATTTATAATCGAAATTGGCTAATTTATTTTTCAACCCATTCAATATTTAAATATTTTGCAATTTGATGGAAGAACCCGCTAAAAAGTGCAATCGTAAAAACATCAATCGTAATATGTATATATATATATATTTATTAAGTTTAAGATATATCAACTGAAATTATTTAATATATATATATATATATATATTAAACTAATGCGTAGATTTTTTAAAGAAAATTTATAATCGAAATTGGCTAATTTATTTTTCAACCCATTCAATATTTAAATATTTTGCAATTTGATGGAAGAACCCGCTAAAAAGTGCAATCGTAAAAACATCAATCGTAATATGTATATATATATATATTTTTTTTTGAAACAAAAATAAAGAAGATATTAGAATATATTATAAATATATTTTGAATTAAATAATAAATTGTAGAATATATATATAATATTTATTTTAATAACTTAATTATGCTTGATTTTATTTCTTTAAGTTAAATTTTAGTTAAGAATAATTTATAATATTTATTTTAATATTAATTTCGAAATTAATTATTATTTTACTAAATTTTTGAAAAAGATTTTTGTTAGATATGATTATGATAGAAAAAGGAAAACAAAAGATATTATAAGATATTATGAATAAATCAAATATAAATTGTTTTACAGTTTTACCCTTAATGAAGGATACAATTCCTAATAAAATCAAGGGCAAATTTCGGAAACAACATTTATGTACCATGACCAAACTCCAATTTTTTAATAGTATTGATATCTGTTTTTCTTACTGTTACATATACATTGGTTAATTAATATTTACCTAACGATAAACTTATAATACGAAGAACATAACAAGTTATAAGCCGATTTAGGAGTGTTGTTGATATGTTTTACACAAAAAGTTGCTGTATATTCATATGTAGTATCGTTTATTAATTATCATGATCTCATGTTTTGCATGTAATGATATTCGATTATTTATAAATTCATCATTGATTGTTAGTATACAAAAAAAGATTTATAAAATGTATCATACGGTATGTAGACTGACATTAGTAGTAACTTAGTCTACACTAATCACGTGTATGAACACACCTTCTATTTACAGAACAAAAAACTTATTAAACCGTCACTTTAAACACCTGTCGCAATCAGACAGCATGAGCATGTACATTTTCATATAAGTCACATTTCATCACCTCTTACTCACCGCCATTACATCAACAACAACAAACAGAGAATCATCGCACAAGAAAACAGAGCAACACAAACGCTCTTTCTTTCGAAAACAAAGGACATGAGAACGAGCAATAATCTTACCGGTCTCGTAAACTTCATCACCTTCCTCCTCTCCATCCCAATCCTTGGCGGTGGAATATGGCTTAGCAATCGAGCTAACTCCACTGACTGCATGAGATTCCTTCAGTGGCCACTTATCGTCATCGGAATCTCCATCATGGTAGTTTCCTTAGCCGGATTCGCCGGAGCTTGTTATCAGAACAAGTTTCTCATGTGGCTTTACCTCTTCGTCATGTTCTTCGTAATAGCTGCTCTCATCGGATTCATCATCTTCGCTTACGCCGTAACCGATAAAGGCTCAGGCCGGTTTGTGATGAACCGGAGGTATCTTGATTATTATCTCGGTGATTATTCGGGTTGGTTGAAGGATCGGGTCACGGATGATGGATATTGGGGGCAAATCGGATCGTGTGTTAGGGACTCTGGAGTTTGTAAGAAGATCAGAAGACATTTAAATGGTGTTCCTGAAACTCCTCAGATGTTTTACTTCAGACGGCTTAGTCCTATTGAGGTAAAGTACATAAATTAAAAAAAAAAAAAAAGTACATAAATTTGAAAATTCATCGTACGATAGCCTAACGCAAACCAAACCTTACATGATCTATATTTGTCTCAAATCTGCAGTCCGGATGTTGCAAGCCGCCAACAGATTGTGGATATACGTACGTGAACGAGACAGTATGGGTCCCAGGTGGAGATATGGTTGGACCGAACCCGGACTGTATGTTGTGGAACAATGACCAGAGACTACTATGTTACCGATGTAGCTCGTGCAAAGCTGGTGTTCTTGGTAGCTTAAAACAGAGTTGGAGAAAAGTGTCAGTGATCAATATTGTTGTTTTGATCATACTTGTTATCTTCTATGTGATCGCTTATGCAGCTTACCGTAACGTTAAGAGGATTGATAATGACGAACCAGCCGGTGAGGCTAGGATGACCAAATCTCATCCTAGTCATTTTCAGATGTGATGACATTTTTATTATAGTTTTTTTTTTTTGCTTAGATGAAAGAAGTTTCCATGTTCTGTTTTTATTACTCGACTAAGGTTTATATTGTTTAAATTATGTAACTTTGAGCTTTGTTTTATTTTTACCCTGTGTTTTTCTTTTTGGATATGGATGATGATGATGATGATTATGATCAATATTTTTGTTATTTTTGTACATTATTGGGAGTTACAATTAGTATATCTATAAGATTACTACTTGTATTATTTTATATTTTGGTATAGACCGTAGTAAAAATGTATGAACCAACATTCATAATTTTGGTCGCAAAAAATAACACAGATCCCTAAAACTAAAGAGTAGGAGAATTGAGATTTCCTGTAAAAATAAAATGTTTGCATCTAACTATCTCAAATAAAAATTAAAAATTAAAAACAATTGTTTAGATTAATATGGAAAATAAAAATCAGTACTCAATTAACCGGGAACGGTTCGTTAATGGGTTTTCAAATGACTCGCAGTGGTAGCATTTGATTTTGGATTTGTGGTTTCATCTTCACGGCTGAGTTCTGGGCTCCATCTACTTATCGCTTGCTCTTCCACTGTGTAGTTCTCCAAACACAGAGGTAAATTCAAATCCTCTTTGTTAGAGTTACCACTGACATGGAGAGTCAACAACGTTTTCGCAACACTCCCGCTTAACCGAACAGCACAATGGATATCTGACCACACTCTTAACCGGTCATTGTCACTGGACTGAACCAAAACAGAGTACTCAGAGTGGACAAGAGACGGATGGTGACGGTACGCCACGAAATCCACACCGTATTGCAACCCGGATCTCAAAACCCAGTTCTTCAACCGTAAATGTGAATAAGCTTTGAAAAATATTGGGAAGTTTGGTCTTTTTGATTTCATGAACATCCATGTGTCGACTTCGTTCTCCAAGCAACGACCTTGGAGATAGATTTTGATGCATTTGAGATTGTAGAGCAAATAGAAAGCTTCTTCAAAGGATAACTGAATCCATTTCTTGACTTTCTCTGCGGATAGAACGAGTCTACCAAAACAACAGCGGTCAAGTAGCTCAGCTTGCTCTGGCTCAACTGCTAGAAGCACATTGCAACTCGAGAGGGAACCTGATGACTCTGTTTTGGCTAGAGAGAGTTGGAGCTCTGAGAATGATTTTGAAATAGGTTCCGCAAGAGCTTTCGCTTCAGCACCTTTCCATTTCCACCTCGGTGCCATGGAATGAAGCTGCATATAGCATTAAAAATCAAACCTTTTGAACATAAAAATATACAAAAAAGTTAAAACCAAAACATCATGTATATGCTTCTGCTTAGTTTATCAGCACTCACTTACAGATGAAGTATGTTGCGGCTGTTGTTGTGGACGATGTGAAGAATATGTTCCCCCCAAGTTGAAACCACCAGATCAAGCCATCTACATAGATGCAACATCCACACATAAATTAACCCATAAAATAACCATATCAATAGAAAAAACCGGGAAACATTTTCCTAATTTCGAAACCGTTTAAAGCTTACAGGAAAATTTTGAGAGTGCATCATTGACATAGCATTTTCATGGAGTTGTTCTTTCTGATGCTAATTCATCGGATAATAAGAATTACCACTTGCGAAAAATCTACTACGCTTGTGATTGATCCAGCAGGTTTAGCTTATATCAATTAGAAACACACTGGAACATCTTTTTATCTTTCTAATGCAATAAGCTATACAGTATGAAGGCAGTTACGATGTTTATGAACTTCCCAAGAACTAACATCTGGAAATGCGCTTTCATGAAATTTTGGAGAATAGCATGAACGGAACTTTTCACAATAAGGGAAACTAGAGAACATATGCAACACCAAACTTTATGCACAACAAAACCATGAGTTCATCATCCAAAATGAAGACTTTCCAGCCCTACCTGGATATAAAGGTGCTGATCTTTTATGTAAATCCTAACATATGCTTAAGGTTTAAATCTATATAAAAATGATAAGTGGGGAAGAGAAGGTATACATGAAGGTTTGACATTGCACGAGCTGACAATCACGCGAGACAAAATATCATTCGGCACCAAGACGAGAACCGCCTACAATCTGAGAAGGGAATAGGTCAACAAAGCTGGCCTTTAAAAAAAAAAAAAGAATTCACAATCAAACACAGGATTTACATAAATCTTAATAACCATAGTGCAGCACCAGTGGAGATTTACAGAGCATAACTACATACTGTTCATCCAGAAACAATAAGAAGTCGGGGAAAAGATTCAGAACCACAAACAAATGTAAAACATTCAAAGTTGACGAGGATCCAATCAAAATCAATCAACGCAAGCGTAATTCCGCGGCAGGCTTTTCCGGTGAAACAGCCTGAGTAACACCAGAGCCTGGATTCAACTAGCGCGATGTGATGTTAATAATTAAACAACAAAATTGAACTCCGAAAAACCGTAGAATCGAGAGATTTCTGTTCACACTCAAAGGGTGCGTACCAGAGGACGAAGAGGATAGCACTGCCCAACTCGCAGATGAATCAAAAAAGGATTGAGGATCTGGAAAGAAGATATTGGTGCCCTAAATCATTCGGCATCCGGCTCACGTAAATCCCTTCCCAAATTTCCCGGCTGAAGTTTCGATCGCAATAATTCAATGACGCTTTTACCCTTAAGTTTTGGTCTCTCTATATTTAAAAAGGACGACTCAAAGCTTTACTGATACGAGAAAAGAAAAAAGTAGACGCACAGTGTTTGAATCGCTGCGGAGCAAAAATCTAGTCAAGGTATGGAATTCTTCGGTCGCGACTCCGATTCTGAGTATGCTTACAGATTGCAGATGGAGGAGGCGCTTGCGGCCTCTCTCTCTTTCCGATCCCGTACTCCTCAGCGGCCACCGTCGCCTCCGGTTGTGGCTAGGTGTGGAACCGTTACAGTGGAGGAGAACGATCGGAGCAGATTGACGCCAGGAGGTGATTTTGAGAACGTGCATCGCAGAAACATGGATAACGATTTTGGGAGAACTGGTGGCCAAGGAAACTTCAGGGGAAAAGGAAAAGCCCACGAGACAGTCACTGGTGTACGGAGAGATGACCGAAACCCTAACACTAGAGTCGGTAACTTCCAGAATGCTCCCGGGTATGTTGCTAGGGGACCTTCACCAGTTGTTAGACCGCAGGAAACTGTTCTTCCGGCGCAATTAGTCGGCGAGGGCAGTTCGAAGGTTAATGTTGCCAGGGGAAATTTCAGTGGAAACGTAATGTATAGACTTTACTTCAAGGGTTTGGTGAGCGAAGAGAGTGGGACTGGGAAGGGGAAGATGACGGACGTTGTGGCTGGATTTGGGGTTGCGATTTGCGATCAGAGGGACAATCTATTGTTTGAGTTGAAGGGCCAACTGATTGGCCGTGAGACGAATCGCCAGGGAGCGGAGATTAAGGCATTGATACGAGGACTAACGGAAGCCTCGAAGCTGGGGATCAAACATATCGCTATTTTCTGCGATTCTTTTCCGATTTTCCAATTCGTAAGTTTCCAACTTTTCCTCTTCTTCATTGTTAAGCTTCACTCGCACTTGCCTTTTGTTGTTGTTCTTGCTGCTCTTGAATCTGCATAGATGGTGTGTTTTTTCTGTTTTCATTGTGTTTACTGATGATCATTGCAACATTCCCTTAGGACTGAAATTGGGACCGGTTGCTTGACTTTTGGCATGGGATAACTCATGATTTCGACTTTGTTTATGGATTTTTAAAGGAATTATCGTGTTTGTTCATTGCTTTATACTCTAAGTAACTTGTTTTTAAAAAACTGCTGAGTTCAAGTATCCTATTGCGTGTTTGTTTTTCTGTTGGGGATTTCATTTGGAAGCTGTTATGATTAGGGAAAAATAATAGTTACAACTTGCGTTTTTAAATCTAATTAAAGAGTTGCAATGACTACTCTATCATTATATATCGTGACCACTGGCATTTTGCAAGTCATTTTTATTTCTCTTTGCTTTGCAATGTAAAAAAGTTGTTGTGCTACCTTCATTATCTATAAGACTGTAGACTGTAAGTTCTAAGGAAATATGCTTGTGTTTTGTGCAGTGAAAATAATTCCATTGAGTTATGCTTCTCTATCTAGCTTTTCTGGTCTTATATCTTAAGATTCTATTTTAATTGAATGTAGGTCAGGGGAAACTGGGTGCCTAAGCAAAAAAAGATTTCCATGCTAATGGATGATTTGCAACGGATCAGGCAACAATTCTCGTTTAGTCAACCTGTTCTCGTGGCTGGAAATGAAGTGAAATATGCTTATAAACTTGCGAGGGAATCAATGGTTTCCCAAGTTTCGCAAGCAACCCCTCATGTAAACCCTCGCCAAGAAAACGTAGCTCGGAAAGAAGAGTGTATTATCTGTTACAACGACATCGATCATGACCGCATCTTTTCTGTTGGTAAATGCCGTCATCGCTTTTGCTTTCAGTGTATGAAGCAACATGTAGAGGTGAAACTGCTTCACGGATTGATTCCAAATTGTCCTCATGATGGCTGCAAGACTGAGATGGTTATCGATGCATGCGACAAGCTTTTGACTCCAAAATTGGGTGAAATGTGGAAGCATAGAATCAAAGAGAATGCAATACCTGTCACAGAGAGAGTTTATTGTCCTTACCCGAGGTGTTCAGCTTTGATGTCCAAAAGCAAGATATCTGCATCTGCAAAGAGCTTACTGTCTGTCTACACTACATCTGGAGTCAGGAGATGTGTTGAATGTCGTGGCCTCTTCTGTGTAGACTGTAAAGTCCCGTGGCATGGAAAACTGTCATGCGCCGAATACAAGAAACAACATCCTAATCCTCCAGCAAATGATGTTAAGTTAAAGTCTCTTGCAAATAATAAAATGTGGCGACAATGTGACAAGTGCCAACACATGATTGAACTTTCTCAAGGATGCAATCACATAACTTGCAGGTATTTCTCTAACTATCGATCTATCTACACTTTGATCATTATAAGAACATTAGATCATGAAATCTAAAGCACAAGTGATACATTTCACTCTTTCCTTGTTTAACCTTATTGGTTTCATATTCCCTTTGGTATTCTTGTTAGATGTGGGCATGAGTTTTGCTACAACTGTGGAGGAGGATGGAACCAGAAAACAGGGACTTGTGCTAAGAGATGCCCTATCTGGGACGAAGCATATATCACACATCCTGATCCAGCGCGTGCTCGTGTGGCGCCTAACTTCTACTTCGATGATGATGATGATGATGATTATGAAGCTGATGAAGATTATGACTATGGTGACTTCCCTTTTCATTTGGGGCATAATATGAATTTTGTTAATCCTCAAGAGCCCTTCGATCCCTTCTTCGACCTGCCAGATGGTAATGTGCCCTTCTAATCTCTGTAAAACTCTTGAATCTCTTTAATAAATTTCATACTGAAATCACTCTTTGATAATCTTGTAGGTGTGCCCTTTCACCCACATATGTTGTCTCCCAGGAGTCGTCAGCAATTGTACGACTCGGATGATGATTCTGATGAGGAAGCGGGTCAATTTCATGTCCCACAGAACAATGCCCCGTCTGGTAATGCGGCAACAACAGTTAATGCTCATACTGAGGAAGAAGAAGAAGACGACTGTCCATACTTTGGAAAGAACGTATTTCCTACTGAGAAAGAAGAAGAAGACGACTGCCCATACTTTGGAACGTATGGAAAGTATGCTACAGTATATGACTCTGACGGCTATGAAATCAAGGATTACACGAATCCTTTCCATCCAGATTACTATCCTCACTTCTAATGCAATTTGGAACCAAAGTTGGTCTCTTTTCCTTTTTGCTTTATGACACCTTTCGGCTGTAATCTTCTTTTGGAGGTTTATTTTTTGTTCGGATTGATTTGCGATTTACATGCCTAACTTAAGCACGGAATCCGTAGATTCACAAGTCACATAATTTGTGTTATAGAAACTAGTCATATGTGAGTCAAATGACTCGTTATGAAATTGGGTAGTGCGTGAAGTAATACTTGAAGAAAAATATCGATTCTAGACTTCTAGTCCATTCAGTTGGTCGTCTAAAAAATGAAAATAATTAGTTACAGTATGGGCCGAAATCGGGCCGGTTAATACTCTTCTTAGAACCCATAAGGTGAAATATAGTAACATTTCCAATTGTCACCGTCCCCAAATCCCCACCCTGACTCTTTCTCGCTCCCGGCGACGTTCATGGACGATTATCGTAGTCCCTCCGGGGGTTTCTGTCTTCCAGCGATTCTAAGGCGCAATTCCACACTTTTGTCTAATGTCCACACTCCACCCGAAGATGCCTTGCTGTTTCTCGCTCCCGGTGACGATAGATTCAACAGTTCCGCTGAGGTAAATGTACTGTTCGGGTCCATATATATTGAAATTACAGCAATGCGAACTTGTCGTAGCTTGGATTTGATTGAAATGTGATTCGGCTGCTTGGATTTGTTTTCTTGAGCTTTGTACCAAATCAACTTGCAGATTCGTCATTTACTGTATAATTATCGAAGAATTCGCTGTCACATTTATAAATGGTCGTCTATTGTTCTGTGATGAGAAGAAATGTTGTATATTCTAGTTATGGTTTAATTCCTTGAATTTCCAAATTTTCTTTATATAAGATTATGGTAATCACATAATCAACTAAGCAACTCTCTTATGTTATTCTAATTATGAATAGATTTGTAGATGTAGAGAACATATCTTATTCAAGATTTGATTTAATAATATTCAAGTCAACTTGTATTTATAGGGTTTATATAATGAGGAAGGTTGTAGTATGATTATAATATTGTTCCTTAATTTCAGTGTTCCTTAATTTCAGTGTTAGTCTCTTGAACGTTTTCTATTGACTGTGACATTCACAGACAACAATAAAGAAGGAAACACTGTTATTGATAACGACAACACTGACATGGGGGTGGTCACTTTATTCACAATAATCATAAAGTTGGTTCTCTCGTAGATTTTGTTGCCATCTGCATAGTGGGACAGCAAGGGACGGCCTCGATTACAAGCACGCAACACAGTTTCATCCTGTGAGAGGTACGGTTATTTCCTCAGTTCTAACAGTTTGGTGCGTCTTCCTTTCAAATGCTTGACCTTTTTTGAACCTAGAATTGTTAATTAGGATCTAAGAATCACATTTATATTAGAAATAGCTATGAAATATTAGGAAAAAATGGACTGTGGACATCACCGTTGAGTGTGTGGATATGACATTCTTTGTTGCTAAGAGTGGGATAGAAATGGTCGGTCGCTGTCCAATAAAGTTGACCTGGACATAAATATATATACAGCGTATAATATGCATATTTTATAAATAAAATTATCCTTTTCATAACATTATGTATTATCTTAATGTCAATGAGTATCTTGCGCCTCATAGTTTATAGAGTAAGTAGAGCCGTCACATTATGTGACTCACAATATATATAGACTATATAACACTTATTTTATATAAATATATATTGTTTACAATAAATTTTGATCAAATAACATTTATTTACTACATATATCGAAAATATTAAAAATGTAAAGTATATTAGTATAATGAAATATATTAACTTTACTATTTTCTGTGAAATAGCTTGGAAAATTTTAGCAATAGAAAATTACAATTGATCTTTCATATTCTTTTTTTAATTGTTATATACGTCAAAAATAATAAATGTCTTTTCATGTTCATTTGAAAACTACTTTTACATGTAATATATATTAAATAATATAATGATGTGATTTAAATTGATATAGTGATGTGATACAAAAAAGAGAAAAACTTTCTTTATATATATAGATAATAATGATGTGATTTAAATGTATATGATAAAGTGGCACAAGGAGAAGAGAGAAAAACATTCATTATATATATGTATATATATATAGATAGATATATAGATATGTAGAAAATTACAAATATCTTTTCATATTTATTTTAAAACTACTTTTACATGTAATACATTGAATAATAAAATAATGTGATTTAAATGTAGATGATAAGATGACATAAGGATAAGAGAAAAAACCTTCTTTATATATATAATTGCAATAGAAAGTAATAAAAGATTTGTAGATTAGGTGATTCATTGCAGATTTTTTTAATAGTGTTTTAAGAAGGGAATTAGAGTAATATAGTCAACATATCCCTTTCTAACTTATACAATAAAGATATTTTATTCTTAATGATAAATCTTTTTTTTTCATGTAATTCATTTTGCTGTCTTGACTAAGATAGATTTCTTTTCATGGAATTCATTTTGCTGTCTTACTAAGACAGGTGTTGGAAAGTCTTACCAAGGGGAAAGATTATATACCATAAAGATCCAAAGCAGTAGTAAATATTTGACTTATGATATCATATTCAAGGGGTCTACAACCAGAGAGGAAGATATATAACTGTTAAACCATTTGGAGCAGAGAAGAGGAAATAACAAAAGCAAAAGAAACAAGATATCTCTCTGTTTGTATCATTACCAATGATTCGAGAATTGCTTCTGGGAATCATCTGGATGATATATTGTGTCTGCCCATCATTTCAACAAGAGACGACCTTTGTCTACAACGGCTTCGACCAAGGAGATCATCGTCTTCACTTTGAAGGTAGTGCAACAATCCTTCCAAGAAAAAATGTCCTGCAACTGACGAACGAAACAACAACTCAAATAGGTCGTGCTTTCTTCGAGCAGCCGATTGACTACAAACCATCTGAATCAGTCTCGTTCTCGACACATTTTGTGTGTGCGCTGGTCCGTGCAGGTGAGGTGAGTGGCCATGGCATGGCGTTTTTTGTGTCGCATTCCACTGATTTCACAGGCGCCGAACCAACTCGATTCTTCGGGCTTTTCAACGCAATGGGATCTGCTTCCACACGTGTGTTGGCTGTTGAGCTTGATGTATCTCAAGCTCCAGATGTGCTCGACATCAGTAATAATCATGTTGGGATTGATGTGAACAGCGCAAAGTCTGTGATATCTGCTAACGCTTCTTATTTTTCTGACAAACAAGGTAGGAAGATAGACATGCAACTGTTGAGTGGAGATCCTATTCAGGTTTGGGTGGATTATGAAGGAACAACACTCAATGTTTCATTGGCTCCTCTTGAAAACCAGAAACCAAGCCGACCTCTTTTGTCATCAACATCCATCAATCTTACCGAGATTGTGCAAGGTAGAAGAATGTTTGTCGGGTTTTCTGGTGCAACCGGGTCAATCGTGATCAACCAGTACATACTCGGGTGGAGTTTTAGCAAAAGCATGGCGTCGCTGCAGAAGATTGACATCTCAAAACTTGCCAAAGTTCCTCATCCTAGCATTAAAAACAAGTCCACTTCTCCGGCTCTCATTGCTCTGCTTAGTTTAATATCTTTCTTAGTTTTGGGGCTTCTTATTGGAGCTTATATGTATAGGAGAAACTTGTACGCTGAAGTTAGAGAGGAATGGGAAAAGGAATATGGTCCACTTAGGTATTCCTACAAATCTCTATACAAAGCAACAAAAGGGTTCAGTAGAAATGAGTTTCTTGGGAGAGGAGGTTTCGGTGAAGTCTTCAAAGGAACACTCCCTCGGAGCAGAGAACTGAGAGAAGTGGCGGTGAAGAGAGTGTCACATAACAGTGAGGAAGGTATGAAGCAATTTGTCGCTGAAATCATGTGCATGAAGAGCTTAAAGCACCGGAGCTTGGTTCCACTTCTTGGGTATTGCAGGAGGAAACGTGAGTTATTTCTGGTCTCTGAGTACATGCCAAATGGTAGCCTTGACGAATACTTGTTTAAGCATGATAGATCGACTCTCCCCTGGTGGAGAAGATTCGCCATTCTCAAAGACATTGCGTTAGCTCTTAGTTACTTACATACAGAAGCTGACCAAGTTGTTATACATAGAGATATCAAAGCTTCTAATGTTATGTTGGACGCAGATTTCAATGGAAGGTTGGGAGATTTTGGTACGTCCAGGTTATATGACAGAGGGACTGATCCAACCACAACAGATGCAGTCGGAACTATTGGTTACATGGCACCTGAGCTTATAACAATGGGACCTTCCACTGGAACTGATGTTTATGCATTTGGTGTTTTCTTGCTTGAAGTAACTTGTGGGAGGAGGCCAGTGGAACCTGGCTTGTCTGCTGCAAAACGTTATTTGATCGAATGGGTTTGTGAATGCTGGAAAAAGTCGTCTTTGATTGATGCTATAGATCCAAGGTTGACAGAATTCTCATCCCAGGAGATCGAGAGGGTTCTGAAAGTCGGTTTGCTCTGTGCAAACCTTGCTCCACATGCAAGACCGGTCATGGAACAAGTGGGGCAATACTTAAACGGAAACCTAGCTTTGCCCGAGTTTTCGCCATATTCAACAGCCCCACCTTCACTGTCACTGTCACTGTCTTCTTCCTCAACCAACAACACTATGTTTATGACTCACCCAGTCCTCTATGGAAGTGGACGATGAAAGTATCTAACAACTTCCCTTATCTCTGGCCTCGTATTATCGACTGTTTTTCAACTCGATTTTTGTTTCATCATTTGCTCACACCATGTTCATTCATATCATTCTCCATTAAGTTTGACTGGTAGATTGATGAAAATGGACTGATCTTTTGTGTAACTTCTTTTAACTATTTTACTAAATACATTGACAATCGATTGTTGTCACTCTTTATTTAAGGCATGAGCCAATTATAGATTTAAACTATTAAAGAAACTCAACATCAGATTTTCCTAAAGCTTGATTGAACTTTTTCTGAGGTACTTTCATCTGTTTTGTTCCTTTGACAATTAGTGAACGGACTGTCCTTTGTTCTGTAGTGAGAGAGCTGATACATAATCTGATCTGTTTAGTCTTTATCCTTATCCGTGCTGATCTCATGTATCCTAGGAGATCACAGGCTAAAGAGTTGAATACTCAGAGATGGTGACAGTTCAACTTTCTGTATGGTTTAGAGAAAAGTAAGATTTGATATGACAATTAGTTTAGTAGCCTTAAACGACAAGGATATGTGGAATTTGTGTTTTTTTTTAACAAAGAATACAAAAACGTGATAGCTGTCTGTGGAAATTATCACATTGTTGAAGTCAACTCTTGCCAATTTCCTGGAATTGGCGAAATGCAGAATTTGGAGTTTCATATGTGTCTATTACTTTGTTCCATTTTGAATTTGGGATTTACATCAACCTTGTGTCTAAAGGTAGGGTCTTGTGAGTGGTTTTGTCGTGCATAACCAGGCCGGTTGACCCAAGCAATGAAAATTATTAGTTAGTAAAGTATGGGCCGAAATCTGGCCGGTTAAAATCCATCTTAGAATACCCACCCATAAGGCGAAATAACTTTCCCAATTGTTACCGTCCCGATTCATCCCCATCCCACCCGGAGATGTAGCTGTCATTCTCGCTCCCGGCGTCCTTTACCGGCGATTGTCGTAGTCTCTCGACTATACGGCTCTTTCGCGCCGACGCTAAGGCAAAATTCCACCCTTTGTCTATTGTCGTCATTCTCGTAATGTCCACCCGAAGATGCCTTGGTGGGGATAGTTTTAACAGTTCTGCTGTTTCTTCGACTAGAGATAAATTTACTATTCGGGTGTCTATCTATTGAAATTTACAGCAACGCAAACGGCTTGTAGTCAAGAGGTTTTGGCGGAGATGAAATTTGATTCGTCTGCTTGGACTTTTTGCTTTACCCTTTATGATTATAGTGTCATATCGAAGAATTTTCTGTCACACTTATAAATGGTCAAGTCAAATCATATACTGTTTTGTGATTTGAAAGGTTGTAGTTATGGTTTTGTTCCTTGAATTTCGAATTTTCTTTATATGAGTATGGTAATCACATAATCAACTAAGAAACTCTCTTATGTTAATTCTAATTATGAATAGATTTGTAGATGTACATAACATGATCTCATCGACGATTTTATTTTATAACTTTCAAGTCAACTTGTATTTATAGTTATATAATGAGGAAGGTTGTACTATGATTATAATATTGTTCCTTAAATTCAGTCTCTTGAACGTTTTCTATTGACTGTGACACTCACAGACAACAATAAAGAAGGAAACACTGTTATGGATAACGACAATACTAATATGGGGGGTGGTCACTTTATTCACAATAATCATAAAGTTGTTCTCTTGTAGATTTTGTTGCCATCTGCATATTGGGACAGCAAGGGACCGACCTCGAATACAAGCACGCAACGCAGTTTCATCCTCTGAGAGGTACGGTTATTACTTCTTACAGTTTGGTGCGTCTTTGATTCAAATGCTTGACCTTTTTTGTCATTGAGTACAGCTTCGTTCGATGATTTTTTGAACCTAGAATTGTCATGAGATGGATATGAGGATCTAATAATCAACATATGTATGCCTAGTGCATATTTGGATGTTAGAAATTATTAGGAAAAGATGGTGGACATCAGCGTTAGGTGTGTGGATATGACATTCTTTGTTGGTAAGAGTGGGATAGAAATGGTCGCTGTCCAATAAAGTTGACTTTGACATAAATATATATAGCGTATAGTATGCATATTGTATAAAGAAAATTATCCTTTTCATATTATTATGTATTATCTTAATGTTAATGAGTATCTTGCCTCTCATAATTTACAGAATAGTTGCAATAGAAAGTAAGAAAGATTTGTAGATTAGGTGACTCATCTGCAGATTTTTTAATAGTGTTTTAAGAACGGAATTAACGTAATATCCCTTTCTAATTTATACAACAAAAAATATCTTTTCTTCTCAATGATAAATCTTTTTACATGGAATTCATTTTGCTGTCTTGACTAAGACAGGTGTTCGAAAGTCTTACCAAGGGGAAAGATAATATACCATAAAGATCCAAAGCAGTAGTAAATATTTGACTTTGATTTCATCTTCAAGGGGTCTACAACCAGAGAGGAAGATATAACTGTTAAACTATTTGGAGCAGAGAAGAAATAACAAAAGCAAAAGAAACACGATCTCTCTCTCTGTTTGTATCATTACCAATGATTCGAGACTTGCTTCTGGGAATCATCTGGATGATATATTGTGTTTGCCCATCATTTCAACAAGAGACGACGTTCATTTACAACGGCTTCGACCAAAGAGATCATCGTCTTCAGTTTGAAGGTAGTGCAAGAATCCTTCCAGGAAAAAATGTCCTGCAACTAACGAATGAAACGACAACCCAAATAGGTCGTGCTTTCTTCGAGCAGCCGATTGAGTTCAATTCATCTGAACCAGTCTCGTTCTCTACACATTTTGTGTGTGCGCTGGTCCGTGCAGGTGAGGTGAGTGGCCATGGCATGGCGTTTTTTGTGTCTCATTCCACTGATTTCACAGGCGCCGAACCAACTCGATTCTTCGGGCTTTTCAACGCACTTGGATCTGCTTCCACACGTGTGTTGGTTGTTGAGCTTGATGTATCTCAAGCTCCAGATGTGCTCGATATCAGTAATAATCATGTTGGGATTGATGTGAACAGCGCAAAGTCTGTGATATCTGCTAACGCTTCTTATTTTTCAGACAGAGAAGGTAGGAATATAGACATGAAACTGTTGAGTGGAGATCCTATTCAGGTTTGGGTGGATTATGAAGGAACAACACTCAACGTTTCATTGGCTCCTCTTGAAAACCAGAAACCAAGCCGACCTCTTTTGTCATCAACATCCATCAATCTTACCAAGATTGTGCAAGGTAGAAGAATGTTTGTCGGGTTTTCTGGTGCAACTGGGTCGATCATGATCAACCAGTACATACTCGGGTGGAGTTTTAGCAAAAGCATGGCGTCGCTGCAGAAGATTGACATCTCAAAACTTCCTCAAGTTCCTCATCCTAGCAATAAAAAGAAGTCGACATCTATGGTTCTCATTGCTCTGCTTGGTTTAATAGCTTTCTTATTTTTCGGGCTTCTTATTGGAGCTTATATGTATAGGAGAAACTTGTACGCTGAAGTAAGAGAGGAATGGGAAAAGGAATATGGTCCACTTAGGTATTCCTATAAATCTCTATACAAAGCAACAAAAGGGTTCAGTAGGAATGAGTTTCTTGGGAGAGGAGGTTTCGGTGAAGTCTTCAAAGGAACACTCCCTCGGAGCATAGAGCTGAGAGAAGTGGCTGTGAAGAAAGTATCACATGACGGTGAGCAAGGTATGAAGCAATTTGTCGCTGAGATCGTCTGCATGAAGAGTTTAAAGCACCGGAGCTTGGTTCCACTTCTTGGGTATTGCAGGAGGAAACGTGAGTTATTACTGGTCTCTGAGTACATGCCAAATGGTAGCCTTGACCATTACTTATTTAATCATGATAGATCAACTCTCCCCTGGTGGAGAAGATTCGCCATTCTCAAAGACATCGCGTTAGCTCTTAGTTACTTACATACAGAAGCTGACCAAGTTGTTATACACAGAGATATCAAAGCTTCTAACGTTATGTTGGATGCAGATTTCAATGGAAGGTTGGGAGATTTTGGTATGTCCAGGTTGTATGACAGAGGGACTGATCCAACCACAACAGCTGCAGTCGGAACTGTTGGTTACATGGCACCTGAGCTTACAACAATGGGACCTTCTACTGGAACTGATGTTTATGCATTTGGTGTTTTCTTGCTTGAAGTAACTTGTGGGAGGAGGCCAGTGGAACCTGGCTTGTCGGCTGCAAAACGTTATTTGATCAAATGGGTTTGTGAATGCTGGAAAAAGTCTTCTTTGATTGATGCTATAGATCCAAGGTTGACAGAATTCTCAGGTCAGGAAATCGAGAGGGTTCTGAAAGTCGGTTTACTCTGTGCAAACCTTGCTCCAGATGCAAGACCGTCCATGGAACAAGTGGTGCAATACTTAAACGGAAACCTAGCTTTGCCTGAGTTTTGGCCATATTCTCCCGGAATCGGAGTTCTCACTCCAACGACGTTTTCACCAGCACAGCTCATGCTCCCTTCACTATCACTGTCTTCTTCCTCAGCCAACAACACTATGTTTATGACTCACTCAGTCCTCTATGGAAGTGGACGATGAAAGTTTCTAACAACTTCCCTTATCTTTGGCCTCTTATTATCGACTGTTTTTCAACTCGATTTTTGTTTCATCATTTGCTCACACCATGTTCATTCATATCATTTTCCATCAAGTTTGACTGGTAGAACGATGAAAAAGGACTGATCTTTTGTGTAACTACTTTACTAAATACCTTGACAATCGGTTGTTGTCTCTCTTTTTTAAGGCATGAGCCAATTAAAGATTAAAGAAACTCAACATCAGATTTTCCTAAAGCTTGATTGAACTTTGTCTGAGGTACTTTCATCTGTTTTTGTTCCTTTGACAATTAGTCTTAACGGATTGTCGTTTGTTCTGTAATGAGAGAGCTGATACATAATCTAGTCTGTTTAGTCTTTTATCCTTATTCGTGCTGATCTCAGGAAGCTGCAATGTATCTTAGGAGATGCATGATTCAGCCCATGGATCACAGGCTAAAGAGTTGAATACTCAACGATGGTGACAGTTCAACTTTCTGTATGGTTTAAGAAAAGTAAGACTTGATATGACAATTAGTTTAGTAGCCTTAAACGACAAGGATATGTGGAATTTGTGTATTTTTTTTAACAAAGAATACAAAAATATGATAGCTGTCTGTGGAAATTATCATATTGTTGAAGTCAACTCTTGCCAATTTTCCTGGAATTGGCGAAATGCAGAATGTTCTTCTTGTGGTGTAATGATCCCACCTTGTTTTGCAGATGAACAGGAGAGTTATTTACCATACAATTGTCTCAGAGACGAGATTTTTCTCAAAATAGCAAAACCTCTGTTCCATTAACAATGGCCCAAGGATTGGATCTGATCTGGATGTTGATTTCCTTCTCTCTTCTGATTCATCTGTCAAGTCAACAAGAAACTAGGTTTATCTTCAACGGTTTTAGCCAGGGAGATCTTCATGTTGATGGGGTTGCTAAAATCCTTCCCAGTGGACTATTGCAGCTGACCAACACTTCAGAGCAGAAGATGGGTCATGCGTTCTTCAAGCAACCCTTTGAGTTCAATTCATCTGAATCTCTCTCTTTCTCAACGTATTTTGTGTGTGCAATGGTGCGTAAACCAGGAGTAACTGGTGGAAATGGGATTGCTTTCTTTCTATCTCCTTCCATGGATCTTTCAAACGCAGATGCAACTCAGTATTTGGGTCTGTTCAACACCACAACCAATAGATCTCCTTCATCTCGTATCTTTGCTATTGAGCTTGATACTGTTGAAAGTGCAGAATTCGATGACATCAATAACAATCATGTTGGTATCAATGTAAACAACCTGACCTCAGTCGAATCTGCTCCAGCTTCTTACTTTTCAGACAAAGAAGGTCTGAATAAAAGCATAAATTTCTTGAGTGGAGATTCCATCCAGGTCTGGGTAGATTATGATGGAACTGTACTAAACGTTTCACTGGCGCCTCTTGGAGTTCAGAGGCCAAGTCAGAGTCTTTTATCAAGATCCATCACTCTTTCACAAGTACTTCAGGACAGAATGTTTGTCGGATTCTCTGCAGCAACAGGGCAATTGGCAAATAACCATTACATACTCGGTTGGAGTTTCAGCAGAAGCAAAGCATTATTACAAAGCCTTGACATCTCTAAACTTCCTCCAGTTCCTCATCCTAAGAAAAAACCTTCTCTGCTGCTGATTCTTCTATTGATTGTACTTGGAATCATAGTCTTGGTACTTCTGGGAGGAGCTTATCTGTACAGGAGAAACAAGTACGCAGTAGTAAGAGAGGAATGGGAGAAAGAGTATGGTCCACACCGATACTCTTACAAAACCATGTACAAAGCAACAAAAGGATTCCACAAAGATGGGTTTCTCGGGAAAGGAGGATTTGGAGAAGTCTACAAAGGAACTCTTCCTCATGACGGAGACATAGCCGTGAAAAGATTCTCACATGATGGAGAACGAGGGATGAAGCAGTTCGTGGCTGAGATCGCAAGCATGGGACGTTTGGATCACAGGAACTTGGTTCCACTTCTCGGTTATTGCAGGAGAAAAGGCGAGTTTTTTCTTGTCTCCAAGTATATGCCTAACGGAAGTCTTGACCAGTTCTTGTTTCATAACCGAGAACCATCTCTTCCTTGGACGAAAAGGCTTTGGATTCTAAAGGGCATAGCTTCAGCTCTTAGTTACTTGCACAGAGAAGCCACACAAGTTGTTTTACACAGAGATATCAAAGCTTCTAACGTAATGTTGGATTCAGATTTCAATGGAAAGCTAGGAGATTTTGGTATGGCTAGGTATCACGACCATGGAGCTAATCCAACCACAACAGGAGCTGTTGGAACTGTAGGATACATGGCTCCTGAGCTAACTTCAATGGGAGCTTCCACTAAAACCGATGTATATGCATTTGGAGCATTTACGCTCGAAGTAGCTTGTGGGAGGAGACCTGTAGAGCTTAACCTGCCGACTGAAAAACAGTTTCTTGTGAAATGGGTTTGTGATTGCTGGAGAAAGAAAGCTATACTCAAAGCTCGAGATCCCAAATTGAGTGGAGAAACTTCTTCGTCTCGGTCTGTAGACTTGGTACTGAAACTAGGCTTGCTATGCACGAACCTTGTGCCGGAATTGAGACCTGACATGAAACAAGTTGTACAATATCTTGAAGAACTGGTTCCGTTGCCGGATTTCTCTCCAGATTCGCCGGGAATTGGGATTCTTAGTTCAGTTGTGGTCGGAGCAAGCTCCTCCGTGATCTCTAACACTTCTGCTCCGGCAACTGAATCTATGTTTATTACTCACTCGATACAATACGGAGTTGGACGATGAAATATAACACTTTGAAGAAGCTCAAAGCTGTGTTCTTGGAATTAACTTTTTGTTTTTTTTTGTTAAGTTTGCAAAGAATATTATCATGAAAATAATTGTTCTTTTAGAAATGTATAAATTAATTTATTAATGAGTCCTTATCAATTCTCCAATTTACAAGATTGAAACTTTTTGGTTTTTGCTTGGGGAATTTAGACGGAACTTTTTTCAGTTTATTCCTCCGTCGTCCCAAAGCCTCTAGACGGGAATGTTGCTGTCGTTGTCTCTCTCTCAGGGACGAAAATACTCATCAGCTGTATTCTTCGACGGGATAGAGACGGCCGATGACCAGGAAAAGGGACTTTTGAACAATGTCGATCGATGAGGGGTTTCGAGAAGGTAAATTTCCTTTATCTGCTTGGTATTGATGATAAAACATGAATTCTGGAATATACAGATGTTGAACAATTATTGAGCTACAAAATGTGTGAAGGTTATTACTTTCACAAGAACAAGGCTCTATGTTTCAGTCAGATACAGCTCAAGGATTACAACTCATCGGGATGATTGTGTGTTCTTCTAAATTTTCTGTAGTCAATACAAAACTGAGTCATGGCTTCAGCCAAGCAGGCCTTTATCGACGGTTCTCACATAATTCTTCTTCCTAATGGGGTTTTGCTGCAGTTTATGGATTCAAATGGATCTATACTTTCTTCAACAAGTCTTTTGGTTTATATTTGTTGCTTCTAAGGATCTCGTACATGCTGATGCAACACAGTTCTTTGGGCTTTTCAACATCTCAGCATGGTGCTTCTTACTCTGCTTAGTTCAGTTGTGCACACAGGAGATCACTGAGTTGCTATACGCCGATATATCAAGGCTTCTGGTGTTATGTTAATGTTAGATACTGAGGTAAAGGGACGGTTAATAAGTTTTAGGCTTTACGACCAACAGGGACAACATAACTACAGCCTCTGTGGAAACTGGAGACCACATAGCCGGCCCAGAGCTTGCAACATTGGCAGCTTGCTGAGCAACCGACATGTATGCCTTTGTGCTTGAAGTACCCTTTGGGAAGAGACATGTGTGGATGCCACTCGACAGACGGTTCAAAATGTTGGAAAATGGTTTAGATCCGAGTTTGAGAGTTGAATTCTCAGGTGAGGATTGCTTTTCACAAATCTTGTGCCAGGTCTGAGAGCCTCAATGGAGGATGTAGTGCAATATCTTGAAATTGCATGACTTTCTGGCTGCTGTTGTTGGAATCTTCGTTCGTTAGCAGTCATCTAGAGATTGTTCAAAGCACACAAGGTGCAGGTATTTGACCACCAATCTCTTTCCTGATTTCGACTAACATTAATGAATTTTCATTAAGATATATACTATGTCCTGCTGCCTTAAAAAGGCTGGTCAATTATGTAGATAGCTAGTAATTGAGTTTATAAAATGTACCTATGGAATTTAGGTTGTCTAATAGAACTAAACCGTTTCAATCTAATCTTGTACTGCTCGTAGAGTGGCTACAACAGAGACATAACCAAAAAATGAAAGAAGACGCTCTATGCAATTCCGGCCCTCATTTGTGGTTTCTGAGTAGCAGAAGAGAATATTATGTTATAGCGGTTGTCTATATTTTTTTCTCTCTAATCTTAGCCTATAAAGGTTTAGGTTAATAAGGTAGGACCTAACTATAGTTTATATCAATTTTCATATTCGTCATTTAAAAAGCACTTGTCGTTGTCATGATTATGCCAGGATTTCCTAGGCTTCTTCCTTCTGGTCTGGCGCATGAAATTGCGTTGAAATATCATTACAAAACATGGGCCTTTTTTAATTTGCGTCTGAAAGGTCAAGGGCATGTTTAAAATATGGGTTTTAAAATATTATCTTTTGTCTGCTTCCTTGACAGATAGCTTGAAGAAGACGAATCCAATAGAAGTTGGTGAACTATCTAGGTAATTTTAATATTTGGTACACGCATTATATTATTGTTTCAGGGAACACTTATGTAGCAGTTGCTTTGTCTATTTGGATTCAACTTGATATTATAAGTTAAAAACAAATATTGTCTGAAATGGAATATTTTGAAAACCACGTTAATCTTTATTTCGAATATATTTAATATCATCGTGTTAGTGGAGTACAGTGTGTAAAGCCAAAAACTGATGATTCATTTTGGTTAAATAAACAATATTAGAAAGTTTGATAGCTTTGGATCACTGAACGGAAGCTCACATACCTTTTTTTTGTTCATTTTCTTCTCTACCTTGTGAGGTTATATGTGAGGCATCGCTTTGTGTTGAGAAAAGATTTGCACATCAGATCCAGACTCTCTGATTCATCATCTGCAATGACTCGTGGGTTGCTTCAGATCCTGATTATTTCCTCTCTTCATCTGATTTCTGTATCAAGTCAACAAGAGACAAGGTTTGTCTATGAAAACTTTAAATCCCAAGAAAATCTTTATCTAGATGCTTCTGCAAAAGTACTTAGCAGTGGATTACTGCGGCTGACAAGCGCTTCAGAGCATCAAATGGGTCGGGCTTTCTACAAGAAACCAATTCAGTTCAGTTCTTCTGGACCACTCTCCTTCTCAACACATTTCGTGTGTGCTCTGGTGCCTAAGCCAGGTATTGAAGGCGGCCATGGTCTTACCTTTTTATTATCTTCTTCTATGGATTTCTCGCACGCACTAGCAACAAGATTCTTGGGAGCTTTCAACGCATCATCAAATGGATCTCAGGTTCTTGCTGTTGAGCTTGACACTATATGGAACCCAGAATTCAAAGATACCAAAAGCAATCACGTGGGTATTGATGTGAACAGTCCTATATCTGTCGGAGTAGCTCCGGCATCTTACTATTCCGACATAAAGGGGATGAACGAAAGCATAAACCTTCTGAGCGGGAACCCTATACAGGTCTGGGTGGATTATGAAGGCACTATGCTTAATGTCTCGATCGCACCTCTTGAAGTCCAGAAGCCAAGTCGGCCTCTTTTGTCACAACCAATCAACCTTTCAGAAATTTTTCCTAATAGATCGAAACTGTTTGTTGGATTCTCTGCAGCAACAGGGAACGCGGTGAGTGATCACTATATTCTTTGGTGGAGTTTTAGCACAATCAGAGGATCACTACAGCGACTTGACATCTCAAAACTTCCTAAAATTCCTCATCCACATAAGAATCTACCTCCGTGGATTATTATCCTGGTTGTTTCTGTGGCTGTTGTGGTTTTGGCTGTTCTTGCAGGAGTTTATTTCCGCAGGAAGAAGAAGTATTCAGAAGTTTCTGAAACATGGGAAAAGGATTTTGATGCACATCGGTTCTCTTACAGGTCCTTGTACAAAGCAACAAAGGGGTTCAGCAAGGATGAGTTCCTCGGAAAAGGAGGCTTTGGGGAAGTCTATAGAGGAGATCTTCCGCAAGGCAGAGAAATAGCAGTGAAGAGAGTGTCCCATAATGGTGATGAAGGTGTTAAGCAATTTGTGGCTGAAGTCGTGAGCATGAGATGTCTGAAACACAGGAATCTTGTTCCACTTTTCGGGTATTGCAGGAGAAAGCGCGAACTTCTTCTTGTCTCGGAGTACATGCCCAACGGTAGTCTTGACGAGCATTTGTTTGATGACACGAAATCGGTTCTTTCTTGGTCACAAAGACTTGTGGTTGTTAAAGGAATAGCTTCTGCTCTGTGGTACCTGCATACAGGTGCTGACCAAGTTGTTCTGCACCGAGATGTCAAAGCTTCCAACGTTATGTTGGACGCCGAGTTCAATGGTAGGTTAGGGGATTTTGGCATGGCCAGGTTTCATGAACACGGAGGGAATGCAGCCACAACAGCTGCTGTGGGAACAGTAGGGTACATGGCACCTGAGCTAATCACAATGGGAGCTTCCACTGGAACTGATGTTTACGCCTTTGGTGTTTTCATGCTTGAAGTAACCTGTGGGAGAAGACCCGTGGAACCGCAGTTGGAAGTTGAGAAACGACATATGATCAAATGGGTCTGTGAGTGCTGGAAAAAGGATGCTTTGCTTGATGCCATCGACCCCAGATTGGGAGATGAATTCGCACCCGAGGAGGTCGAGATGGTTATGAAACTCGGTTTGCTCTGTTCAAATATAGTGCCAGAGTCCAGACCTACGATGGAACAAGTGGTCTTATACCTAAACAAAAACCTGCCTTTGCCAGATTTCTCACCATATACTTTGGGGATCGGCACATTTGCTCCGGTTCTGGTTGATGCAGCTTCCCTTGTAGTCTCATCCGCTTCATGGTCAGCTGCCTCAATGTCTTCTTCGGCCAATCACTCACCTTATGCTTGTCAGTCAACAGATCAGCCATGGGGACAGACGATAGAGACTATGAACTCTCTTCAAATAGTTGCAGAACCAGAGAAACCTAAGAGTCAAGACTTTCGTAGCAGCTGTTAAAAACTGACGTCGCAGAAGATAGTGAGTCCAATCTTTCCAGCATCAGCAGTCAGAGGTGATTCCTGATGGACATTCATGTCAGCAAACATATGTTAGTAGCTCTCAACATTGTTCTAATTAATCTGTCTCACTTGTCCCAATATAATTAGTTTGTCTCTTTGCAAAATGCTTATTCACTTCATGAATGATTATAAACATGTAGTTTGTGTTCCCTTTCTCTGTTACCAAGTACAGGAATTAGATTTCTCCTCAGGCATTATTCCCATTAATATGCTCTTATATATACTTTGGTCAGATACCAAATGACTCTCTGTTAGGAAGCTGTTTTGGTTTATAAGCTGGTTCTGTGTGTGTTATATGTTTGTGTGGTAAGGAATCCAAAGAATAAATATTTGTAGGATTTGGGAAAGAGATTGGATGTTGTAAGGAAAATATGTATGGTTAATGAAAGAGTTAAATTGATAGAATTTGAATGCATTTGACAGAAAATGTTAAGCAACATGTGATGCGAAGATTGGAAAAGAGTCACACCTACAAGAGATGACAAATGTAGTAGAAACTGAGCCTGACAATACATGTGACAAGTAGTTCATGCGGTGTATTATGTCAGCCGTTGATTTAATCATTGTAGAGATTTGGATCCGAACGGAAGTGTTGATAGTTGAAACCAAAACCATACCATACCATACATCGTTTAGAGAACATTTTTAGCTGTCTTGACTTCACCAGGATCTCTCTTTGTTCTTTTAGTCTGCAAAAGACATTGCTTTTGGTTTCTGCATCGGGAAAGACCAACATTATATTTAAAGTACGGTCTATTAGTACAGGTCTTTGGGAATTTTTTGGTCAACATATACAAGCTAGCTCCAAGTTGAACAAGTAGGAGTAAAATCTAAGACAAGAGTTGTTTGACCCGTTATTACCGTTTCTGGGTACACTCACATGCAGCATTGCGTAGTTTCACTGCGTCATTTCTGTTTAAAATATTCTCTCAAATGAAGCGTTATTGTTAATCTATACTATATAACACCATTAATGTAGTCCAGTTTGTAAAGGCGAATGCATATGATGCTAATATTCCCTTAGATAAACAAACAATACTTTACACTTTCATCTTCACTAAAACACAACCTTCATTTATTGTTATGATCTGCTCAACAGATCCAGACTCAGTGATTCATCATCAGCAATGACTTGTGGATTGCTTCAGATCTTCCTGATCTCTTGTTTTCATCTGATTTATCTTTCAAGTCAGCAAGAGATAAAGTTTGTCTATGACAACTTTCTCGGCCAAGAAAATCTTAATCTTGATGGATCTGCGACAGTTCTTCCCAATGGATTATTACAGCTTACAAACGCTTCAGATCATCAAATGGCTCATGTCTTCTACAAGAAACCACTTAATCTCAGTTCCTCTAAACCACTCTCTTTCTCAACACACTTCATCTGCGCTCTGGTGACTCAGCCAGGACTTGAAGGTGGCCATGGCATGGCCTTTATAGTATCTCCTTCTATGGATTTCTCACATGCAGAGTCAACTAGATACTTGGGGATCTTCAACGTATCAAAAAACGGGTATCCCTCTTCTGATGTGCTTGCTGTTGAGCTTGATACTATTTGGAATCCAGATTTTGAAGACATTGACAACAACCATGTGGGGATAGATGTGCACAGTCCTCTCTCTGTCGGAATAGCTTCAGCGTCTTACTATTCCGACATAAAGGGGAAGAACGAGAGCATAAACCTTCTGTGTGGAAACCCAATACAGGTCTGGGTGGATTATGAAGACACTATGCTCAATGTCTCAATGGCTCCTCTTGAAGTCCAGAAGCCAAGTCGGCCTCTTTTGTCACAACCCATCAATCTTAGAGACGTTTTTCCTAATAGATCAAGACTTTACGTTGGGTTCTCCGCAGCAACAGGGACAGCTACCAGTTATCAGTACATTCTTTCTTGGAGTTTTTGCACAAACAGAGGATCCTTACAGCGACTTGACATGTCAAGACTCCCTGAAGTTCCTCATCCAAGAACCAAACATAAGAATCTAACTCAACTGGTCATTGTCCTGGTTGGTTTTCTGGCTACCATGGGCTTGGGAGTTCTCATAGGAGTGTATCTTTTCAGGAGGTGTAAGTATGCAGAAGTAACTGAAGCTTGGGAAAAGGAGTTTGGTGCACACAGATTCTCTTACGAATCCTTATACAAAGCAACAAAAGGGTTCAACAAGGATGAATTTCTTGGGAAAGGAGGTTTCGGAGAAGTATACAGAGGAACTCTCCTTCTAAGCAGGGAGATAGCTGTGAAGAGAATGTCCCATAATGGTGATGAAGGTGTGAAGCAGTTTGTGTCTGAAGTGGTGACCATGAGATGTCTGAAACACAGGAATCTTGTTCCACTTCTTGGGTATTGCAGGAGAAAGCATGAGCTTCTTCTGGTCTCTGAGTACATGCCCAACGGTAGTCTTGACGAGCATTTGTTTGATGACCAGAAACCAGTACTTTCTTGGCCGCAGAGACTTGTAATCGTTAAGGGAATAGCCTCTGCTCTTTGTTACCTGCATACAGGTGCTGACCAAGTTGTTCTGCACAGAGATATCAAAGCTTCAAACATTATGTTGGACGCTGAGTTCAACGGGAAGCTAGGGGATTTTGGTATGGCCAGGTTTCATGACCATGGAGGCTATGCATACCCAACAGGAGCCGTTGGAACTATAGGGTACATGGCGCCAGAAGTAATAGATATGGTAGCTTCCACTGGAACTGATGTCTATGCCTTTGGTGTTTTCATGCTTGAAGTAACCTGTGGGAGGAGACCTGTGGAACCACAGTTCCAATGTGAGAAACGAATTCTGATCAAATGGGTTTGTGAGTGCTGGAAAAGGGATTGTTTGCTTGATGCTGTTGACCCCAGACTGGGAGATGATTTCTTAACCGAGGAAGTTGAGATGGTTATGAAACTCGGTTTGATATGTTCAAGTACAGTGCCAGAATCAAGACCTACAATGGAACAAGTGGTCCTATACTTAAACAACAGCTTACCTTTGCCAGATGTCTCACCATATACTGTGGGGTTTAGCAGTCATTCTTCAGTTCTGATTGATGCAGCCTCTCTTGTAGCTTCAAGGAGCTGGACAGCTTCCTCTATCTCTTCTTCCTCGGCCAATAACTCTCCCTACAATGGATTAGCCGTGGGGACACACATTGGAATCTAAGAACTCTCATGATCTAGTTGTTGAATAGAAACTTCTCAGATCCTCTCACTGACTTCAACACCCCCGGTGGTCGTCGGTAAACAAATGTACATTGCAGAAAATAACATCTTAGCTTTCAAGATTATTTTATCAACACCTGTTGGTGTAACCATTCGTATGTATCTTCTTGTTCTCCCTTGAAATGTATCTTACCATCATTTTTTATCTCATAGTGGCTATCTATTTGAAGGTTATCATTAGAAACAAATTTGAATGTGAATCTATGTAGTCAGTGTGTATATTAGTTCGGCAACATTCTACATTTGTTAATAGAGATTTGAATGTGAATCTGAGATTGAAACATCAAGAAGTTTATATAATAGCAATCAAATTCATTACTAATGCAACTTACAACGAAAAACTCACAAAACTTGTAAGCTACAAGTTTCTGACCATTATTTTAAGACAGCTGAAATGAAAGAACAAAAACAAAACAAGAAAACAACAAGTCTCATTTTAAGAAACAGGTGATCCATTTGCTAGAAGTTTGGAGTTGTTTTTTCCTTCAATCTCCAAATGAGTTGAATTTGGACTTCTTGGAATCACAATCCTAATCTCGATGTCACTCGCGTCGTCTTTCTTCACAGCCTGGTCCGACGAAAGAGGAGATGAATAAGAAGAAGAGATGGTGACAACATTTGTGAGATGATTGTGGTTGGATGATTTTGGTGGCCGAACAATCCATAGGAGGTTGTAGCCTCTGGTCTTATGCAGTAATATGACAATAGAAGTGACGAGAAGTTGGATTAACCAAGGTAAAGTCATGAGCAATGTTCCGAATATCGAAAAGAATTTTGTGTAACCAAAATTGTGTTTTTTCATGGTGGAAATGGTGAAGAAAAGGATTCCAACTAGAGTGATCCAACAAGAATGAGCGATGATCGATCTGAAAGATAATCCTTTGTTTTCCATATTGTCTCTCTTGTTTCTCTAGAAATGAAAATTATGATGATATTTTGTAGCTTAATAAGTTGGAGAGATTAATGGTGGCGTTCAGATTTTTCTCAACCGAATTTTTGAATTTTTTCAAAATTTAATTATATACTATCTAATAAGTGTTCACGTGTCCCATAAAATTAGCTAAATTTTTTGGGTTTCTAAAGTCCACTTAAACTTTTGTATGATTTATATTTTCTCTCTGTTGAATTTGTACTTAGTTCGAAAGATTTGATTAATAATAAATTGAATTTTGTGGTCTTCCAGCTACGGTGAACTTGAGAGGATCTAAAAAGGAGTTCAACAAAACTGAGGATGATCTCAAGTCTCTTCAAAGTGTTGGGCAGACAATCGGAGGAGTGCTTCGACGGTTCGACCTTTGGATAATGAGTGATGTAATTTTTTTTCCTCTATCTAATAATCCATTTTTTTGCTTCTGTGAGATTGTTGCTCATTGAAATTTTTTTATTGTGCTCCCTGGTGTCTGAAGATCTGAAGCCAAATATCTTGCTATTTGTGTTTTAGTGATTGTCAAAGCTACCAGCGGTCCTCGGTATAAGGAGAAGCTGACCTCATGAACTCGGTTGTTCTGGATATGACAACACTACAGTAACGCAAGGCCTTCCCCAAGAAGTAGGTGACATGTGTTTAGGAGCCTTATATGATTGTGCATGATATATATATAGATGGTGCATGATAGATGCGATTTTTTTTTGAGCTTGTTCCAACTCTAGCCCTTTTGTAAGATTTCAATTCGGTCTATCCGAAGATAGAAAGAGTTTTAGCGTTTCTTGAAGGATTCTAAAGAAAGATTTCGAATTCGGTGTTGATCAGAAAAAGAATTAAGGTTTTGCTAGGTTTCCGGGAAGAAACAAAACGGCTGAAGAGTGATTAAGTCGTCGAAAAATGCTTTGTTTATCTCGGTTTTAGCTTTAAGAGTTCTCAGAAAACTGTATTAAAAATTGGATGGATCTTATTTTGATAAATTCAATGCTTTTAAATAGGCTACAAAAGTCGGCTAAAATAAACAGGAAAACCTAGAATAATATCGCAGTCTTTCTTAATATATCGGCGAGAGTATCTTCAAACGTATCTTCTTGTTCGGCGTGACACCCACGCGCGCCGCTTTCCTTTGCTGCTTTTGTCTACTGTGTTAACCTAATTTTTTACTCCGTTGCTGGGCCAAGCTGAGATGATGCTTCGGTTTCGGGTTAAAGCCAAAATCGACTCTTTCCTTATTTGGCCGACCTAAATTCCTGAATGGGCCTATTTGGAAAATGTGCTAATCTTGACTCTAACAATAAGCCCCTCTCCCCCAGTGCGGCAATTCGAAATGAATTAGATTGGCGGTATGAGGAGAATACCAGTTGGTTTAGGAAGTGATTTAGGTTGGCCGGTTTTGCCATTGCGATGCTGGTTTAACCGTTGCGATGCTGGTTCAACCGACTCGAATCTCGACTGAACCGGTTCGTAGGTGCGAGAACGAAGCGCTGCCTAGGTAATCATGACTTCTCGAACACGACGCCCATTTCTTCTATAAATACTCCGATTCCTTCACTCTCCCTTTTTCATTTCTGCTCAAGCGAAGAAAAGGTACTCTATTCTGCTCTCTACCGGTTTTTTATTTTCCGATAAGTCCTCCGCCGTTGCTTAGCCGTCGTTTCTTAGGACTTTTTAGATTGAATTCTGTTGTTCTTCCTCAATATCGATATGTTCTTCATCAAATCATGTCTTTGATCCGTTGTTCGGGGATCAAATCGGACAAAGTAACTTAAACTAAAATCATATTAATTCCATGCATGTGTATTGGGGTTTCATAACTATATTATTATTATTTTCTTACATCCTAATTTGATTTAATTCGATTAATGTTCCGTATAAACATCAAATATACATTGCTTTTGTGCCAATGATTAAAAATGATATATATTTTTAGGGTATTTGATTTATTTACTTCACATTTTTTATGGAAATGATATATATTGATATTAAATTCTCATTACTCTCTTTTTTCTAATTGTAAGCTCAAAATTTTTTTATTAATTTTAATCTCAACAAACGTGTTATATATGTTAAGTTATTTTCGATATATAGTGTTCCAAATGGCATATATGAAAATTAAACTTGATGCAGAGACAAAGTTGTTCGTGTTTTCAAACTCAACACTGGAAAAGATGATCATGCTCTAATCTTTTTGGATGACTATCTTAACCAAGTTGGCAACGATGTCCTTCTCATGTAGTTTACCTTTTGCTTTTACTATTTTTGCTACCATTTCATTACTAGAAGACGCTACGCTTACGTTATTTTAATATTTATACTTTTGTACAAAATTTGGAAAAAAAATTATTATAAAATATAGTTTAAAGGTAAAAATAAATGTGGATTGTCTGTAGATTGTAATGGTAATGATGTAACATATGATATTTTGGGTAACTCGTATGCTTGATCATCAGTGAAATCCATTGCTTTTATCATTGCATTCAACTCTTCATGATTTTTGCAATTTTGGGACTCCTTCATCAACTTCTCAATTCTTTCGGTTTTTCCATGAATCCATAGTAATATGATAGTAGAAATGAAGAGAAGTTGGATAAACCAAGGTAAAGTCATGAGTAATGTTCCGAATATCGAAAAGAATTTTGTGTAACCAAAATTGTGTTTTTTCATGGTTGAAATGGTGAAGAATAGTATCCCAACTGGAGTGATCCAGAAAGAATGAGCGATGGCTGATCTGAAAGATAATCCTCTCTCTTCCATATCGACTCTTGTTTTTCTTTCTTCTCTACGAAAAGAAATTATGATCTTTTGTAGCTTAAAGTTATTAAGAGGTTGAGAGATACGTGGTGTTAGTTCAGATTTTTTCAACAATTTTATGATTTTTTGTAGTATTTAAATTTATTTATTTTACATAAGGATTTAAAATTTAATATATTAAAAACTTGAATATCAAAAGAATATCACGTCAAAATAGTATAGAGAAGGAAGTAAGTTATAAACAACTAGGTTTGCATCCGCGTTGCGCTACGCGGTGGGTTTATTCAAAATATTTTTGAGAAAGTTTTTAAAAAATATTTTTTGACTTATGATATTTTTGCTTTTTAGTTAAATCGTCGTGATTATAATTTATGCAAAATAGAAATTTTTCTTTTTTTAAGATTTACTAGTAAAATTTCTAGCTTAGTAAAAACATCAAAAAGAGAGACAAAAGCTCTGATTAGTAACATGTAGTATTAAAGTTGAGTTACAATAAGAATTTGATGTAATTTGCAGTAAAAATTATGTGGTAGAAATTGTAGGTTTATGTTGTGAGTTTGTTCTAAAATATGAGTTATCATTTCATCAAAATAAACGATCGGTAACTTTCCAATGTACAAGTTGCAGTATGTATTATTAAAATAGTTAAATTTATTTTTAATGTTAATTTTGTTATATATTCAATTATAAAAATAGATTAAATAATATTAACTTAAACATAATAAACTCAAATGAAAAATATTGATCGGTAAAAAAATGTTGAAAGCTTAAAAATATTATTGACTGAAAATATTGAATTATGTAGAAAATATAATGAAATGATTTTAAATGCAATTAGTTTTCCCAAATATTATTTACCAATTTTCTTTAAAAAAAATATTATGGACCAAATAACTTGGTTTTCTTGTCAATAATATATTTGCTAGTAGTGGACAAGTGGAACATAATTTAGTAATTGTTCTAGTCAATTAATTTTTGTTCACATAAATGTATAAGTATATAACTATGTAGAAAGAATAAACACACATTTAGAAAAATGGAGAGAGAGAAATGCTAACTCAATCCCTAAATCATCACTTTTGTCATGTTTTAGGATTATGTTTTGATTTAGTAATTTTACAAAGGACATACCTCAAAACTGCAAATCATCCGTAACACATTCTAACTCAAATTCAAAATTTTCAATTTAATTCATGATTGGTAACACTTTTGAGTTATTAATGAGTTACTCTTAACTCAAACTAAATCAATGGTATCTCATGTTACCAATCAAAACCTAAAGCAATATAAAATAAAATGTTTTTATTTATTAATAAAATAACAAAAGTCATATCCAAATGTATGCATTTTTTATTTATTCGGTTTTTCTACTTTTCCTCCTTGTTTATGTTTCACTTTCCCGTTAATGTCATTCTTCGTGTTCCATCTGGTTTTCTTTTTCTACATCTCTTTCAGATTAGTTTTAAAGACTTACAATATTTGTTTTATAACGACAAGAGTACTGAAAAATACATGATTTTGTAACTTGTAGATTGTTGAAGATCTCTTTGCCGACAACATTATTGATTGTTGGTGTCGTCTGTTTTCTTATTGATTTACTCCAAATATGTAATCCTCTTTTGAAGGAGACACGGGATAGAACAAAATAGAGTTGTCTATGACTAAAAACTGGCTTTGGTAGATAGATTCTTACATTTTGCAAACTTTGATCTTTAATTTTGTATTGTCATAGTATAACAAATTCTAATAGAAAATTGTCTCATTCACATCTTGTGTGGACAATTTGTATATGCAGATTAGTTTCTACGCTAACTCTGCAAATTTTTTTAATTAAAATTTATTTATAATATAATATATTTATTAAATATAGTTGATACTTTATTTTTAGTTTTATATTATTATTAGTGTCATATTTTAATAAAATAAATGTAGAAATATTATTTTATTGTAATATTTAATTTTCAACATAACTATCAAAAATATATAAAACCAAAACATAAATAAAATGAATATACGATTTAATAATATGACTAAATACATATTTTTATTTTTATATCATTTCTATATTTCATGATTAGTTTAGTTTATTTATAACTATTATTTTTTAAATAAAAGAATGTTACTGTTTTTTTAATGCAATTTATATA
The DNA here is from genome assembly GCA_030180135.1 of Orychophragmus violaceus. Classification (NCBI taxonomy): domain Eukaryota; kingdom Viridiplantae; phylum Streptophyta; class Magnoliopsida; order Brassicales; family Brassicaceae; genus Orychophragmus; species Orychophragmus violaceus. The sequence goes on along the minus strand of CM058238.1, from coordinate 13,358,255 downwards.
TGTCACTTAATTTTTAAAATCATCTCATATATTATATTATATTTATATATTTATTATACAAAATTGATGTAACTCACCCGAATTTTGTGAAGTTTTTAGTTTATTCTTTCCGAATTCCAAAGTGTTTTCTAAACAAAGTTTGACCCTACTATGTACTCTTAAGCAGTGTCATTAAGTTCTTTTTAGGTCAAATATCATTGAGTTTCTTACTTGTCTTGTTTTTTTTCTTTTGAATAGAAGAACAAAAATTTCTTATTTGTCTTGTTGTCATTTATTATCCTCGTGTTTTTGAATAACATAAATTTATCTCTCTAATTTCAGTGTTTATATACGATATTACTGGTTTGAAACAATGCATTGACCATCACCAGTAAATAAAAGATGATTGATTTTCACCATTTGCAAATCAAAATATCTAATCTTAGATTTTTTTAGTTTAAATATATCATCCACCTTAAGCAGTGTCGGCTTACTATAGGGAGGGCAGACGGTGTGACGACCCCGAGACCCGGTCCAAGTTAAAAATCTTTATAATCTTTTCTAGTTAAAAGTTATTAAGACGTTAGAGAGATCGGTGGTGGCTAGTTCAGAATTTTCTTTATAGGATTTAAAATTGAATATATGAAAAAGCTTTATAATCTTTTATAGTTAAAGGTTATTAAGACGTTAGAGAGATCGGTGGTGGCTAGTTCAGATACCCAAAGATTTAAGATTTAATATATTAAAAATTTGAATATCAAAAGAATATCACGTCAAAATCGTAAAGAGAAGGAAGTAAGTTATAAGCAAGAATGAGAGATGATCGATTTGAAAGAGAGACCTTTGTTTTCCATATTGGCTCTGGTTTTTATATGTTCTCTACTGAAAACGTTATTATCTTTTGTAGTTTAAAACTATTAAGAGGTTAGAGAAATTGGTGGTGGACAAAATTTTGATTTTGAGATTGGTGGAAAAAACCTTCGGATTTTTCTCAACAATTTTTTTGAATTTTTCTTTACATGATTTATAGAGAGGGAGGTAAGTTATAAACAACTAGGTATGCATTAGCGTTGCGCTACGCCGCATGTTTATTCAAAATATTTTTGGTGAAAGTTTTTTTCGAAATAATTTTAGTTTATATATTTAAATTTTGAATATTAAAAAAACTTTATAATCTTTTATAATTAAAAGTTATTAAGACGTTAGAGAGATCGGTGGTGGCTAGTTCAGATTTTCTCTACGAAAATTTTGAATTTTCTTTATAGGATTTAAAATTAATATATTAAAAAGAATTTAATATCTAAAGAATATCATGGTAAAGTTGTAAGTTTTTTCTTTTTCTTAAAACAAGATACTAAAAGAACTAATTTATTAATTATCCATAATAGTGCTCCGGACCAATATAAAATCTCTCCAAGACATGCACTTCGTGCTAGCTCAAAAATTATAAAATATTTCTTTCCTTCGTTCAAACTTTTCTAGGTAGATTGAAAAAGCAGGCCATCTTTCTAGTTCAGATACAATTATAAAAAAATATTAAAAGGATATTGGAAATGAGAAAAAAACACAGAGAAACTTCCGAATCAGTTTCCACATTCCGAAGGACTTGGCTGCAGCATCTCAAGGTTTGGTAAGATTGCGGTAGCTTCACCATCAAGAACAACAAGTTCATTGTGATCCTTGAAGCATTTGGTTGAGAATTTGACACTAACATTAGAGCTGTCAATTCGGATTAAAGTCCGCGGATTGTAATCCGGTCCGCCCTATAATAAAGCGGTCTAGGACTTCATTTTTTCTATCCGCAGTCCGGCGGATCGAGACCGCCGCGGTATGCGGTCTTAAGCGGTTTGGTACTCGCGGTTTATGGACTTTACCGCGGATTAAAAAATACTTAAATATTAAATTTAAAATAAATCTTTTCAACTATTTTATTTCTAGGGTTTTAAGGATCAAGCACACCACAAGTCACCAAAGGCTCGAGTTTTTTTTTTCAAACTCACGAAGTTACTTCTCAGTTCAGTCTGCTACTTAATACTTTTCTAGTTTTATTGCTTTTGAAGTTTACTTTTACATTATTCGATACTTTTTATCTTGCTTTAAAGTTTCTCTTTTAATCTTCAAATTACAACTTTGTTTTTATTTATGATTATCGACATCAAGTTCTAGACTTATAGTTACTTATTATTGCTCCTAAGATTTCTTTTTGATTAAAATATTAGTCCGCGGATCGATCCGGAAATCCGCAAATCTTAAACGGTTTGGATTAGGATTTTCATTTTTAGTACCGCAGTCCGCCGCGGACCAGTCCGCCAAATTCCGCAAAACAAAAAACCGCCACGGACCGGACTGATAATCCGCGGATTAATCCGAATTGACGGTACTAACTAACATATCAAAATGAGTATCTAGTTATGACAAAGAATAACAACTTTATGATTATTTTTTGTATGTCAGTAGATTTAATAAAATAGCTTACATGTAATTATTCTTGGTTTCTCTTAAAGTTGTGACTTGTACCATTCCTAGAATTTCATCTCCTATGTAAACTGGTAATCGAAAATGCATAGTTTGAGATACATACACTGCTCCAAGCTGCAACAAGACCAAAAAATATTCAATCATGTATATGTATAATCAGTCATTATTAGGACATGTAAAACATTAATGAATGCAAACTAAAACTAGAGAACTTACAAAATGGGAAGAGATGATACGGCTTGAGTAACGCAAACATTGGTGAGAATCCAATGCCCCGAAAACCCAAGGGTTCCTCCGCAAGGTTCGTCCACGGAGGGTGAGTCAGGGCCTAAGATCAGACCGAAAGGCGTAGTCGATGGACAACACTCAACGATTGCCTTTGGGTTCCGAACTCCATATGGGGAAGGAGCGTTGTTGTTTGCGAGGTCTCGATCATTTACATGGACCCACTTCTCATTCCATTTGTGGGAATTTGATGATCTATAAACCGTCCCTAACGAACGATCGGCTCAAACATGGAAGACACAAGCATTTCATGGACAAGGCGATTCTCGAATCCAGCTTTACGTGCAGATTCTTGATCGAATTGAAGTGGGTTCCAATCATGGCTCACCTCAGCGTAGCTCTCCACATCTTCATTTGAGAACACTCTTGCTTCTCTCAGAATATCTCTAACTTTAAGTGTCTTTGAAGTAACTGATGAGAAACACCTAGAAACAAGGACGTCTCTGAAGAAACGTCTTCACCAGCATTGTTTCACCTGAACAAAGAAAACTTTTGGTATTGTTACTTGAGTGGCACTTCTTATTATCATTGAGTCATTTTGTCAAACAGCTTATAGGCAAGCCATTTAAAGTCGAAAGATATAAACTTTGATCAATTAATCCCCATTTGCTAACAATATAGGATCATATGCTTATCTTATAATCAAAACTAAAAGAAAAGACACATACTTGTCTCACACTCACAGTTTATCTCCAGAAGTGTGATAAAATTGAATTACGCACTACTAACTCACACTACTACACTGACCCAGTTGAGATCCAGATTTATATATTTCACATGTGTAACTTGGTAATGTAAAATACGATAGGAAAGTTGAAAACTTTTATATTTTTTTTTTTTAAGAATCAAAAGGAACATAACATAAGCCGATCGCAGCAGCTAAATTGCAACTAAGATCGATGCAGAATCCATAACAAGAAACTACCAAAAACTCCCGTAAAAATGCATTGCCATCAGATTCCAGTAACGATGATGATGATTCTCAGGGCCGCCATCTGGTAATCCAATTGGTCAAACTTGTGACATTGTTAGAGATATCTTCGATTGTGTTACTCTGTAGCGCGATGACAATACTCTTTAGATAACTCTCTCTTGCTTCTTCAAGCAGGATTTGAAAGATCTCGCACTCAATGTTGTTCCTAAGCTTGGTTTCCGAATAACCCCTGAACAAAATCAGAACCTGTTAAGAAGGAAACAAGTAAACTAATACTTTTGATGAAAGAAAGATTTGGGTTTTGATTCTGACCTCTTGGCTAAACGGTCATACAAGATGGAGTTGTCAGTTTGAAGGACGACAACACGATCAAACCATCGTTCGGGAAAGAAGTCACAGCCATGGTAGTCCACAATGTTACCTCCTCCTTCCATTACATCTTCAAGCTCATCACAAACCTAATCAAAAGTTAAAAGACAATATCTAAGGACTCTTCTAAAGCAGCCTACCACGATGGCTAAGCAACAAATTACATGTAACAACTAAGATTCCAAAGTTACATCAAGATTGAAGAGTGGTAGTCATGAAATCGAATTGAACTGAATCGATTTAGCCTATTTTCTGCAAAAGAGTAAAGCTTTAACTATGACCCAAGTAGAAACAAACATTTTCAGATCATTATACCCAAAAAACTGAAATTCGATGAACAATAAGCCAGAATTACTAGAAATTGATGATAAAGGAAATATGAATTTAGGGATTTTGGTTCGAGTAAGAGGAAACTCACCAAGTCTTCGTTGATGATGTGACATTCGAACTTATCGTCCCACCCTTCGTGCAAGTTTTTCTCTTTGACCAGATCTCCGACGCAGATATAACGGAAATTCGTGGCCTCGGCCAGAGCAGAAGCCGTCGTTGATTTACCGGTACCAGGAGTCCCCGTAATCAGTAGGTTCGGCCTTAGGCGCCTCGTTCCAGTGCTAATACCCGCCATGTGCAATTTTTCTGGTTTCAGCTTAGCAGGCAGTGATTGGAAGTGAGGACGCGCCCAGAGAATATATATGTGAGTATGTGACGGTAGGGTTTTACTTTGGATGAATCTTGATCAATCAAAACATTATGTCATTAATATAATGTTTTGATTGGTCGAAAGCATTTTCGACATTAAAAATAAATTAATTTTTTTTTAGAAATTTTTAGATTAAAAAAACTAAAATTCGAGAATTAATTTAATTTTTAAAATTAAATGTCGTTTCCTAAACTTACGAAATGTAATTTTAACTGCTTCCCATAAATTTAGATTACAGTTTATATTTTTTTTTTTTTTACTTTTTAAATTCAAACTAATGTCGAGCCTAAAATGTAGCAACTAATAAATATCGACATTAAATGTCAAATCTGAAGAAAAAAAATATCTCAAAAAATATACTAAGGGAAAAATGCTTTTTAATTCCTGAACTTATCAAAAATAGCCAAAAAAGTCTCAGACTTTTTCGAAGATGTTTTAAAACTCCAACTTTGTTTGACTTTCAAATAAAAACATCAAACTCTCATTGACCTGGCCGAATAAGACCCATCGTTAAAATGATTAACGGACGTCATTAACGTCGATTAAACACCGTGTAATTAAGTCTGTAGCGAAAACGACGTCGTTTTCTTAGTATAATCTTAACCTAAATCAAGCTTTTTCCCCAAATCGACATTTCAAATCCCTAATTTCTCAGATTCATCTCTTTCAATCTCTCTCTCTCTCTCTCTCTCTCTCTCTCTCTCTCAATCTCTCTTTCCCGATCCTCTCTTTCTAATTCACACCCAAATCTTTGTTCTTTCATATCCTGAAATGAGCTGTAATTCTGGAAAATCAATTGAAAGTTCTTATGGAGTTCGTGGGTTTCCTTCGAAGTGTGTGTGGATCTCGTGTAGGAGTCTATACATCTAAGACTCCTAAGAATCCAGGGCATCCTTTCTACGCTTGTGTAAACAAGAAAGATGTAAGTTTTAAATTCCATCTCTAAGTGTCTGTTTTAATCGTGGTTCTCAGTCTAAAGTTCCTTGTCTTACATTTTATTTTTCCCTTTCTAAAGGACCATCTGTTCAAGTGGGTTGAAGAAGCTGTGTTGGAGGAGGTTGAAGAAGCTGTACCTAAGCAAAAAGAACTTGAAAATGCTGTGACAGCTTTGAACGAAATGGTCGTCGAATTGAAGGAAGATTTACTAAGAAATCAAGCTGAAGTGAGGAAGTGTAAGAAGAATATCACATTGTCTCTGGTGTTCGTTGTCTTAATCATACTTGTTGTTGTCTTTGTGTTTGTTTTTGTTTCAAAATTGCGAGAGAATCTGTTCTATTTAAGTTCCAGTTTGTAAGCTATATAGCTTGTAAGGCATCATTCACTCTCTGTTTTTTCATTACAATAATGTTGTTTGTTGTCTACAAAGTTCCTAATTCATAATGGCAACATAATTCATAAAGTTCAGCATCATTAACAACAAGAACATTCTCTAGCCTAATACCAAAGTTCCCATCTTCATAGTAACGAGGCTCTGTAAAACAAGAACGTATCTGTCATCAACAACAGAGTCGGTTGTAACAATTGCAAACGCATGAACAACAAGACAATAAGCAACATCAGTTCCACGGATATTGTATAACCAAACACCATCATTGACAACAACAAAAGTACCATCTTGACACCAAAAAAGTATCATCTTAACACCAACAACACAAGTAAATCACAGCATAAGTTGCAAACTCCTTGACATAACTATCACATAAACCATTGAGCCCATCCATGTACTTGGGAAGAATCTGGTCGGGGTTGATATCCTTGTTGTTGATAGCCTGGTGGTTGAGAGCCTTGTGGTTGTTGTGGTTGTTGTGGTCGGGGTTGATATCCTTGTGGTTGTGAGCCTTGAGATCCTTGTCCTTGAGAAACGAAAGCATGTGTTGCTCCAACCTAAGTAAAGTATCGGTTCAATACATAGACTCAAAGCAGTCAATAGGTGTTAAAACAGAGACTAACCTGTTCTTTTCGTGGTCGGCCTCGTGGTCGCTTTGGCTGACTCCCAATAGCAAGGTTTGGACAAGTTGTCTTGTTATGTCCTTCCTCTTTGAAGTTAGAACATGTCATGATTATCTTCATACGACTTAACTTGGTCTTGCTTGAGGAAGTTGCAGATTCATTCCTTCCTTTGCGCCTTGCATAGTTGCTTGGCCTACCCGGATTTCCTCTTCTCCATGGTGGTGGTAAGACTGGAAGTCTATTAGTTCTAGGCCAGAACTTCATTCCTTGGACAGGTTTGATTCCTTGACTGTAGGTACGTCGCCATGTCTGAGTTGTGTAGTAGTGTGAGACATAGTCTTCAACCTTTCTTTTTTTGGATAGGATAACACATGCATCATGTATACAAGGAATCCCAGTCATCTGCCACTTCCTACAACTACAAGTCTCACTACCCATGTCCACAGAATAGCTAACACCTCGATGCTCTATCTCATTCAAATCATTTGTTGCCATATACCGAGTACATTCCATAGACCCGTCTACCATCTTCTCTATTTCCGCATGAGCTTTCTTTGTAAACTGCGTCTTTAATCTACCCGCAATAATGGCCCTCTTCGCATTACGCACCATACACTGCCGCCTAATGTCCTCTAGCATATCTAACAAAGGCTTCCTCCTAGCTTCCCGTATAGTTCTGTTAAAAGACTCACTGAGGTTGTTTAAGTTGTCATTGCAGCAGAATCCAATCCCAAAGAAAGCTCTAGACCATGATTTAGGAGATGTTTTCTGTATCGATTCATATGCACCCGGACTATACAGCTTCAATGCTTCCATGTTCTCTTCAAACTCTCCAATTGTGTAACTACGAGCTATCTTCCAAAACAGAATCTTCAAATCCACGTCGTTGTTGTCTTTCTTCCAGTTGTCCATGATATGCTTAGAACACATTCGATGTTCTGCTTCAGGAAGAATATTATGAACCGCTTTCACTAAACCCTGCACAAAACATGACACAAAACATTAACACAAAACAACATAGAGCATATCAAAACACAAAACATGTCACAGAATAACTACTATATACCTTTTGTTTATCTGATATGACGGCAAGGTTTCTTCCTTCATTAAGTCCAAGAGTATTGTGCAGATGTTGAACAAACCAATCCCAGTTGGTATCGTTTTCGACTTCAACTACAGCCCATGCAATAGGGACGATCCTATTGTCTCCATCCCTACCTACTGCAGCTAGAAGATGCCCTTTAATATCCCATTTAAGGAAAGCTCCATCTAGTCCTATAATCGGCCTACAATTCTCTTTCCAAGTGTCACGTTGAGACTTAAAGCATATAAATAAACGATAGAATCTTTGCTTGCTCCCAACTCTTGGTCCAAGAATTGTCTAAATCTCCATTATGGAATCCTTGTTTGAACGATATATTTCTGCTTGATAGTCCCACACCCTCGAGAAATGGGCTTCATGGCTTGCCTTTCTTTCACGTGCTAGCTTTGTTTTCGCCTTCCCACACTGATCTTCAGTAACGATCAAATTGTAATCTCGCTTTATCTCGGCAACCATTTCTTCACTCTTAATCTTCGGATTTACTCTTAGCCTTTCAGCATATAACCAAGCTATGGTTGACCTCTTCAACATTTTTGAGTATCCTGATCTCACACAATTATGCTCATTAACGTACAACTTTACCTGCATCTTACGTTTGCTCTTCTCATATGAGCAATAGACTCTCCATGGACACTCTTTCTTAATGTCTAAACACTTAGCACCAACTCTCACCGATGACGACTTGTACATCTTAATGTCGCGTTTCGTCTTCAATGAATATCTAAGAAGCGCGAGCTTGAAATCCTCTGCTGTCCCATACGTTTTTCCTAAAGCAATCAACTCTTCTGGATCTTCATTCACTCTTCGCTCAACATCTTCTTCTTCTTCTTCGTCAGATGATAAAGGATCTGTAATTGTATCATCATTCCATATGTCATCTCCACTCTCTGCTTCACTCTCGTTGTTTTCGTTCATCACAGCAACTCCAAAGTCTACTCCAATATCCAGACGCTCATCCTCTTCGACACCTAAATGGTTCTCCTCATTCTCACCAGCCGAAGCTTCAACACCTTCATCATCTACAGCCTCGTCAAAATCATCGTCTGCAGCAACCGAGCAATCATCTCCACTTACATCTCCATCACCACCATTGTCGCTTACATAACCATCAACTCTACTAACCTCGCCTCTGGGAGAATCGACCATAGATGTAACGACGATTTCATTACCTCTAGGAAAATCGACATGAGAACTATACACAGCTTCTTCGACTCTAGGAGAGCGTTCGCCTTCGCCGTGAGTTTCGACAAAAACAGGAGAGCTTCTTTCGTCTCCCTTCGAAGCGTCAGAAATAAGAGACCCAAGTGAAGGAATTTCATGGCTTGTACTAGGCCGACGAGCAGCAAGGTTCTTCTTCCTCATTGTCTCAGTTATGAAATTGGGGAAGAAACTGGGGAATTAGGGATTTCAAATCGATTGGGGAAGAAGGGTCATTTTTAGGTTTAGATTCTGTTTAGAAAATGACGTCGTTTCTGTAATTGGTTTAATTACACGGTGTTTAATCGACGTTAATGACGTCCATTAATCGTTTTAACGATGGGTCTTATTCGGCCAGGTCAATGAGAGTTTGATGTTTTTATTTGAAAGTCAAACAAAGTTGGAGTTTTAAAACATCTTCGAGAAAGTCTGAGACTTTTTTGGCTATTTTTGATAAGTTCGGGAATTAAAAAGCATTTTTCCCAATATACTAATCTTCTACTAGAAGATTTAGAAAACCAAATACCAAACTCATATCACACATATCTCGAACCATTCTTTTGTTTTTATTGTTTCTATTGTTCTAATTTTGTTTATGTTGTTTCGATGATTTTGTAGGTATGAAACCTACCATTCTAAACAATAAGGTATCTTTCTCACTTGCTATTAACATGCTTATAATTTTATTATGTGGTTTTGATCATTTTGTAGGTATAAAACACACCAAGCCAAACGATAGGTAACTATATCACTTCACATTATCATTCTTATTATTTTGTTTTGTGTTTTTTATTCATTTGCAGGTATGTAACATAGCAAGCCAAATGATATGTAACTATTTTATTTGTATTTACATTTTAATGATTCTTTTATTCATTTGCAGGTATGGACTAGTTTTTCTTTGTCACTTATCTTTATTTGCTAGATAACTACTCACCAATCGGCGTTTGTTACATTTCACACAGAAAGAAGTTTAAGCAAGAAGTCAATGAATTGTTTTGTATGTTCTTTTGAGTTCACATTTGTATGCTTTTATTCTTGCATTACTAAACCATATTTGAATAATAAAATGATTATTTTCTTCTTGATCTGTCTATTTAATCATTTACTTTTGCTTCTTGATTCTTCTTAATAGAATAAAATTGAAGTTTTGAATGTTACTAATCGGTGATTCTTATAGTTGATACGGAAAGAAGATTAAGCACTAAGGCAATAAAGTATTGAAGATAATTTTTCATATATAGTAGATTGTGTTGTATTTTCTTTATAGTTCACAGTGTACTTTTATTGTTTCGTTACTAAAGCATATTTGAATAATAAAATGATTATTTTCTTCTTTACTTTTGTTATATGTTTACTTTTGTTATCTGGTTTCTTCTTAATTGAATAAAATTGAAGTACAAGATAATTTGAACCATGTTTATGAACATCTACTTTTGTCTATTGAATCATTTACCTTTTTTTCCCGAAATTCCTTAATGTTACCAATCGGTGATTCTTACAGTTGACACATAAAGAAGATTAAGCACGAAGACAATAAAGTATTGAAGACAATTTTTCATATATAGTAGATATTGTGTTGCATTTTATTTAAAGTTCACATTTGTATACTTTTATTGTTTCTTTACTAAAACATATTTGAGTAATAAAATGATTATTTCTTCTACTTTTGTTATACATTTACTTTTGTTATCTGTTTTTTTTAATTGAGTAAAACTGAATTAGAAGATAATTTGAACCATGTTTATGAACATCTACTTTTGTCTATTGAATCATATATTTTTTTTTTCCTCGAAATTCCTTAATAGAAATTTTTTTTCCTACATAGTAATCCATATACCAAATTTATGTTGGGTATACTATAAACTTATTTTAAAAACTTTCCTTAATTAACAGCATAAATAATATTCTGATACTCCGTATCGTAATTCAATTTATAATTATTAGTTGAAAATCTAATTACTTAAATAAGGAAATTAGATATTTTTTTTTCAAAATTAAATGCGCAATTAGAAAGATTTGGTAGATTCAAATCCGCAACTGATTTTTAAATTCCTAATAGACCTAATTGGTTTGTCTTATTCACCAAGAGTGCGATATCAGTCATAATATGATTTTTTGAAGATTTGAAAATTATATTGGAGATTATCAAGATATTCTCAAAATACCATGAAAAGAGGTTGTACCGATTATGATAAAGAAAATGATTCCGGGTCACCTCCATTACAGAAACGTGAGTTAATTCTATTATATAATTTGGTTTGTAAACATTCTATGATAACCATTTAAACGATTTGGTGCAAGGTGGGAAAAATGCCAGAATAAACCGATATCACCTCCTCTTCAGAAAGGTTTGGGTTCGATATAAAATTCGGAAATATTTCTTATTATGCAATGATTCATTGATATAATTACACTTGATTTAAACAGTAGGTAGACACTCAGCCAAATCTTCGAGTGCATCTTCACGTATCACAAATGGTCCGAGCGTGAATGGCATTGGATCTATCACTCCGATACGTGATATTACCAATATTCTTCCTCAAATAACACATGTTTCAAATGATAATGTGTCTCACAGAAATCACGCCAAAAGTCGTGGTACTTTTTATTTTTTTAGCTCTTTAATCGAATTTACATATTTGAAACGACAATCTTTTCAACATTTTTAATGGATTAAATTAAACAGGAAGAAAGAATGTTCAATGCACAAGTGGTAGCTCAAATTCCATATTCTTAGAGACCATGGAGTCGGTAGTAACACCAGGTTTTGCCTCAAGATTATTCGATTACAAAAACATCCACATTAAAACCTTTACACTAACTGTATATTTTGCATGGAATTGTAAGCTAATTCATCTCAAAGAAAAGGAAAAGAGAAAAGCCAAAATACATTTGGTCCGTCATCAGTCAATGTTGATGAAACAATGTCTAATTCTCCTCCTATAACGGAGATTAATTACCATTCTCAAGGTATACATTCTTATACTATTTATTGAATTTTAAGTTACTATGTTTTTTTGATTAAATTTTTAGTATGAAATTAGTATAACTATATTGGCAAAAATCTATTTCAGCTTTCGCAAACAGGTATGCCGATGTTAGTGAATCTGATGATGAAGATAATGCAAGTGATGTAGATTCAATTGAAGAGGATATGGATGATGCATCTCATCACATAGAAAATGATGTAAATACCCAAGATGCTTTAGATGATATTACTGATATGTTTTAATATCTTAGGTTGTTCACAAATCATATAACAACACCCATCTTTTAAAATATTATTTTCAAATTATTAATAGGTTACTTTGACGATGGAGATCCATCGTATAAGTGTCAATACTGTGGAGCATACATGTGGTTTGTAGAACGAATAGGAAAGAGATATAGACAAAAGCAACCGGATTTTACAATGTGTTGTAAGAAAGGAAAGATCGTCCTACCAAAGCTGAGGAATCCTCCAATGGCGTTATTAGAATTGCTTCTGAATGGTAGTGAATTGTCCAAACATTTTCGGAAATCCATTCGTGCTTATAATATGATGTTCGCGTTCACCTCAGTTGGAGGGAAGATTGATCATACCGTCAACGATGGACGTGGACCATATGTTTTCAAGATGCATGGCCAAAATTATCATAAAATTGGTGCTCTTTTCCCAAACGTTGGAGAGTGTCCTAGTTTTTGCAACTATACATTTATGATACGTTAAATGAACTTACTAATAGAATTGCGGCATACAGGTAAGAGTTTTTTTTTTACATATGCTACTCCTAATTTTATTAAGGATTGTTTAAAATATTTTCTTGATATATATTGTAGGGGAGATAATGAAAGGGATGTAAAAAACGGAGGATTCAAATTGTCGAAATCTTGAAGAATATGTTAGATGAGGTTAATCCTTATGTTGCCTCATTGAGGGCAGCCAGAGATCGATTTGATGTTACCCAAGATATCGGTTTCCGTATCAGATTCATTGAAAGTAGAGCAAAAGATGCAAGGACTCACAATTTGCCAACTAAAGATGAAGTGGCTGGACTTATTCCTGGAGATTTTGTTTGTAACATTGAGACAAGGGACATTATATTGGAGTCAACTGATGGTGGATTTCATAGGATTAGTGAACTTCATCCAACCTACTTGCCTCTCCAGTATCCAATTATGTTTCCATATGGAGAGGATGGTTTCAGATTACAGATTCCTATAGGTTTGACAGATAATGATGGAAGGAAGAGGAAAGTAATTTCTATGCGGGAATTTTTTGCATATAGAATTTGTAAAAGAGTTGGCGAAGCTCCTACAATAAACAGATGTGGAAGATTGTTTCAACAGTTTTTGGTTGACGTATATACGATGATTGAATCCAACCGGTTGCATTATGTTTGGAAAAACTAGAAAAAGCTTCGATCAGAAAACTACGAGAAAATTCAGAAAATGGCTGAGGCGAGAGGTGTTAATCTTCTTAAACAAGGTCAACTCATATTTATTCCATCAAGTTTTACAGGTGGTTTTAGGTATATGCAACAACATTATTTGGATGCAATGGCTATCTGCAAATATTTAGGTTTTCCAGACCTTTTCATTACTTTTACATGCAATCCTAAGTGGCCGGAGATAACCAGGTTCCTGGATAAATTTAGATTGACCATCGAGGATAGACCAGATATGATTTGTCGAATCTTTAAAACTAAACTTGACAGATTGATCATGGAATTGACCCAGAAAAAGGAGGTGTCTTTGGAAAGACTGCTGGAGGTATGTATTTAACTTCTTCATTATTTATCTTTTCATCCTAATACCCTACATATTTTTTTGATATTTGGTATTATAACTTCATGCGTGGTAGTGTTGGGATTGTGTCCTGAAATCATACTTGTACTCACTCCTGATAATAGTTGTGTATCGAGATCAATCGTTTGTATAATACTGGTGATTGCAATGCTTTGCTAGAAGCCTCTTGAAATCTGTAAGTTGTAGACTTACTGCCAGTATTATATGATCCTATAGGGTCACACACCTAAGCAATCTGGAAGCTAACATATGGGAATGATCATTTTGATAATGATCACGTTGATGTGTATTGGATACACATTGACATGGAGTTTTATGATGTGTGTGTCGATCGATACATGAGTGTGTCGATCGATGCAGGCTTTTCGAGGAGGTGTGTCGATCGACACAATAAGTGTGTCGATCGATGCATATCGGGTTCCGAAACTGATGTTTCGGATTAATGACGTAAACGAGTCGGGCTTGTCCGACGGTTCGTGATGTCATTCCCAGGTCGATATATAAAGGCTTATATGGTCGACCTGGACCCTAGCCGTCGCTGTAATTCTCAGAGAGAAAAGCAGAGACATCGAAAACTCATTCCCTGAATCCGGCACTAGCATCCCGGCGTTCCAGGTTGTGTGAGTGTGTGCTTGGTAGAGGCGAAGCACTTGATTCGCTAGATCTCGTTCACCATTCTATTCCGCTGCTAGATCTGAGGTAAGAACGAGGTAATAGATTCAATCACCTAGACCCTAGATCCTAGGGAGAATCCTACAGTGGTATCAGAGCCTAGGGTTTAATCTGTTGAATCTGAGGCATGTAAATTTATTGATGATGAATTTGATTAGATTTATGCCTGCTAGATCATGTTTTGAAGAATTTAATCGCGGATTAAAAGTCTCTGTTGAAAACGATGATCGTGTGTTTTCGCACTGTGTCGATCGACACAAGATTGTATCGGTCGACACACCGCGAAACACGAATAAAATTTTAGGGTTTGTCGCATGGTGTCGATCGACACAAGTTTGTGTCGGTCGATGCATCGCGAAAACGCGTAAAATAATTTTAGGGTTTTCGCACGGTGTCGATCGACACTAAGCTTGTGTCGGTCGATGCACCGCGAATTCGCCTGTTGAAATTTGGGTTTTCGATTTAGAAATCGCACTGTGTCGATCGACACACTGGGTGAATCGATCGACACAGGCTGTGCGAAAGGATAGATCGGTTCAATTGGATTGAACCGGTTATCTCGCATGGTAATGTCGGTTTAATTCGATTAAAAAAAAATTCCCTGATCCCCACTGTATCGATCGACACAGTTTTAGTGTCGGTCGACACAGGCCCTGCGATTGGTTAATAAGTTCAATTGGATTGAACTAGTTATCATGCTTGGTTAAAGGTAGATCAGATCGTTTTAAATTGGCTGAATTGATTCAATTGGATTGAATTAATTATCTCAATTGGGATAAACCGATTTGATAGGTTAAGATCAGTTTGATTGGATAAGTCGGTTCAATTAGATTGGACCGGTTATCGCAATTGGTCTAAGACCGGTTATAGGGTTGGTAAAGGTTGCATATCAAGAGTTGACCAAGTGTGTCAGTCGATGCACATGGTGACGATGCGAACCAAAATCATTTGGTTTTGAAGCAGATGATTTAAATACCAAACCAAATGACCTAACCCACTTGAATTAGAACAATTAAAACTTAATTAAAATAAGAAGTAAATGTGTTCTAAACCTATCGAATACACATTGGATGTGTATTAGATCAAAGATTAGTATTCAATATGGTCAACTGTCAAGACTCATTTCGTTGTTGTGATACTCTTGCCAAGAGCTTGGTGTCCACAATTACATGAGTAAGGCAGGTAGTAGTGTTGATGGTCTTGCAGTGCTTGACATCAACAATTACATGACCTAAGAGATTGATTTACTAACCTTTTAAATGTTCCGTTTCCTCAACTAAATATCAAGTGACCTTGATGTCTTGCCCAAATCTTGTCTACTGTCAAGACTCATTTCGTTGTTGGATAGTCTTGGAGTCCTTGGTATCCGCAATTACATGAGTAAGGCAGGTGATCATTGATAGACTTGCAGTGCGACTGTCAATGATCACAAGACTGAAGAGATTGGTTTACTTGACTGGGCTATCAGAAGTTCTGGGCCCAGAGACGTCAGAGTGGATGAGACATGGATTGTCTTATCTGCGACCAAGAGTTGTACTGGGTACAATTAGCAATGGTTTGCTTACCTAGATTACTGAACTCTGGGTGATGACGAGTCGTCCACTCAGATTTTAGTGATGTATGGATCTTGGATCATTGTATTCATAGAGGAAACATTGTTTGAATATAATGCGAGTTTTCTTATTGGATAAGATTCCTCATTTCCTGAAATCATAACTAGAATTTTCTTTGATTAAAATTTTCAGCCTATGTCTAAAACTACCTTCTCGTTGCGATCCGTCCTTGAGAAGGACAAGTTAAATGGATCAAATTTCCTGGATTGGTATCGCAATTTGAGATTAATCCTCAAGCAGGAGAGCAAGGACTATGTCCTTGAGAAAGCTCTTCCAGAAAGGCTTGGGACCAATCGCTCGAATGCAGTATATGATGCTTGGAATAAGCATTATATTGATGTGGTAGATGTGTGTGGTCTGATGTTGGCTACCATGGTATTGGACTTAAAGAGTCAATACGAGAACATGGAGTCGCCAATAGAGATGATCACCAGCCTGAAACTGAAGTTTCAGGATCTGGCACGAGTTGAGAGATTCCAGATGGTGAAGTCTCTCACTGGGTGCAAGCTACCAAAGGGTGCTCCAGTGAGTCCTCATGTCATTAAAATGATGGGTTACATTGATAACCTGGAGAAACTGGAATGTCCTGTCAGCTTAGAGTTGGCCAATGACATCATTCTGCAGTCACTGCCGTCTAGTTATGATAAGTTTATCAAAAGCTATATCAAGAACAACTTGACGAAGACGTTGACTGAGCTGCATGGCATGCTCAAAACAGCAGATCAAGACATCATAAAGGGTAAAAGATTTGAGAAATCTTGTATGGACAAGGGTAGAGGCAGGGCCGTCCAGATTTGGAATCAGGATAAGCCTGTGTCATCTTATAAGCCCAAGTCCGGCCCATCTGGTGTTAGAAAGTGCTTATACTGTGATGAGTCAGGGCATTGGAAGAGAGATTGCATTAAATTCTTGGAAGATTCACAAGAGATGAAGGAGATGTATGGTACTTCTTCTTCAGGTATTGTGTTATTACTTCAAGTTCTACGTATGTATTGGATACTAGTTGTGGTACTGATATTTTGGAAATATGCAGGGCCTAAGCAACAGTAGAACGTTGAGGAAAGGACAAGTGGAACTGCGTGTCTGGTATGGAGCAATGGTTGCTGCATGAGCCGTAGAGATTCTCCACTTGTAGGAGCCTTTCAAGCTTGGTTTTTGAATTAAGTAATTGCTACTATGTACCTGCTTTATGCAGAGTTGTCTTTCATTTTCTTGTAAGAATTTGGATGTTTTTCATTCTGATAAAAGACAAGTTTTGCTCTTTTGATCTTAATGAAATATTCTATGGTAGCACCCCGTTTAGAATGGGTTTTATATCTTAAACCAACATGAGTTTGAAAATAGCATAAATACTAAATGTTTGAGTCTGATGACTCGAACTAGTTTTTCCTTGGCGTAGTCGTTTTGGTCACATAGAAGTGAAGCAGATTCAGAAGTTCCATAGATGGGCTTTTGGGCTCATTTGATTATAAATCATATGAGATATGAATTCTGCTTACTGGACCAAATGACTAAGGCTTCTTTGGCAGAGCTAAAGAGAAGGACCAGAGGCTTATTGGGCCTTGCTCATACTGATGTATGTGGCCCGATGAGCATAAATGCCAAAGGAAATCTTCAGTACTTCATTAACTTATTGATGGCTTCAGTAAGTATGGATGTGTTCATTTGATAAGACACGAGTGGGAATCCTTTGAGGAGTTCCAAAATGAAATATAGAACCGATTTGACAGAAGTATTGAGATCCTTGATTAGATCGTGGAAGAAAATACTTGAGTCAAGAATTGAGTGATCATCTAAGAGAGTGTGAAGTCATATCACAGCTCTTTTCTCCTGAAAACCTAAATGGTGTTTCTGAGAGAATGAATCGGATCTTATTGGATATGCTCCGATTAATGATGAGTCACATGAATCTTCCATTATCTTTTTAAAATACGCTCTAAAATGAACATGTTTACGCTAAATAAGTTTTCTATCAGAATCAGTGAAAACACCACATTGGATGTGGATTGGGTGATTTCCAAATATGTTTTTCTGATTAATTGGGATTGCAAGGTTTGTGTAAGGCAGTTGTCAACAAACAAACTTGAACCCAAATCTGATAAGTGCTGCTTCACTGGTTTTCCTAAGGAAACCGAGGCTTAGTACTTTTGCAACCAATCCGAGAACAAAGTTTTGTTGTTCGGAACTCTGTTTTTCCAAGAAGAACAGTGGGAGTAAAAGTACAGCTCGAAGAAATTTGAGAAACACAGGAGGCTGCTCAACCTGGTGAAGGGGAACAGCGGTTAGATCTATAAAGTGCTATAGGACCTACACCTGTGGAGCCTGAAGTTCGCTGATCCTAATGGATCCGTCACTAAATCGAGGGTGATTCCTCATGACCGATTGCTGTGATCTGATGATCATTGAAAAGTGACGAGCGTGCGAAATTCAAAGAAGCGAAGATGGGCCCCAACTCCGAAAATTAACTAGGAATGTATGTTAGCTTCACCGATCCATTTCTGGATTGAAGCAAACAACTTGGAGTTGGAATCTATGTTCTGTTAAAACGGTCAAAGGTTTTGACTTGATCAGGAACGTATAGAAACCGTGCGTTTACAAGTAAACTAAAAGGAGCGTAGTTGCGATTCTCACACCGTATGTTTATAACATACTTAATCTCATAAACGACGTTCCGACGCTAAAGTCTTGTCAAGATTTGGGTCGGAAGTCAAATTTAACGATGGATATGGGAGAAGTCGCGTAAGTTCTTGGAATATGGATCCATTGAGATGGATCAGAAGAGCTAATTGGATCGTGTCAGAATCCTTATGATAATAAGGTACTGGACAGTTCCAATATGCATGATTCCAAGAATGGCTTCACACCAAAGGTCTTATGGCATGGATTTTAGCAAGATGAAGTGTCTTGGACACTGGCTGAGCTAGTGTCTATGAGTGTGATTCCTTTTGCTTATGCAATAGAATCCATCATGAATGCCATATTTTTGCGCTCGTCTAAATGCAGCTGACGCATAAAGCATGACGAGAAGATACCAAATTTGTTCCGGTAAGAGTCACTGGACAGTTGTAAGGAATATCCCCAAGTGTTTGAGAAACACTAAGGATAGGTTCTTGTACAACTGAGAAAAAGACGAATCAGTTATGAGTAGTTAGACGGACAAAGATGATTCCCGGTTCCCACATGGTTATGTATTTTTGCCTGAGTAGCGGTGCTGTCTGTTGGAAAGGTTTCCAAGCAGAGGACCGTAGAATAGTGCTTATTAAAGAATAGCGGTGTAGTTTGTTGGAATGGTTCCAAGCAAGAACACCGCAGCATCTCTCACAACCTAAGCACGAGTTGTATACTGTTGCTGTAGGTACTAGATATCTGAAGATTTGGTCTTGATTCTAGTGGGAGTTAGTTTAGTTATGATGTTTAGATAGATATGATATGGTCATGTTTATGAAAAACTGACATCAACATTATTTGACTATTGGATAATTAAATAATGGTCCCAAAATAAGTTTATGTCATATTATAGGTCATCAAGTTGAGGACTTGATCATGAAACCCTATAAGTAACAAATGACATAAATTATGATGTGTCCCTAGTCGAGGTTGTTAAAGTGGGACAATAACAACCGCGAGAGACTAGCTTGTGAGGTGACTGTTGACTAAGTTTTATGGAGTCAATGATATGAGTATCACAGTCAGTCACATAGATATATGTTGGTGAACATATGATCGGACGTGACCCGCTAATGAGAAGTCTCCAGGATAGTTATATCTGTATCATGAGAGGTTCTCATTACGACTATTGAGTATAGTCCTTAGACCTGAGTTCATCATGCTTTCTTGCATATGAATTGGTGCACCTTGACCTTGTCAAACGTCGACCCGTAACTAGCGGCTATAAAGGCACTGCTCAGGTGTATCATGAAGTGTGTAAAGGAACAAGGATGGAACAAGATGGGATTTGTCCCTCCTGAATAACGGGAGATAAATATCTCAAGGCCTATCGAAGATTTTATGCTGAGAAAATGTGTGGCCGCACTCAAACGAACTGTAGTTCAGTTGTTTGTTTTTTCAGTATAGATCAGGAGTTCGATAAACATGATATTGGCTTAATAAGAATGACACTAATCTTTTCTTATGCCAAATCGAGATATAGAGACAAAAGGATTGTAGGAATTGATGATTCCAGTACAAGTGGGAGATTGTTGGGATTGTGTCCTGAAATCACACTTGTACTCACTCCTGATAATAGTTGTGTATCGAGATCAATCGTTTGTATAATACTGGTGATTGCAATGCTTTGCTAGAAGCCTCTTGAAATCTGTAAGTTGTAGACTTACTGCCAGTATTATATGATCCTATAGGGTCACACACCTAAGCAATCTGGAAGCTAACATATGGGAATGATCATTTTGATAATGATCACGTTGATGTGTATTGGATACACATTGACATGGAGTTTTATGATGTGTGTGTCGATCGATACATGAGTGTGTCGATCGATGCATGCTTTTCGAGGAGGTGTGTCGATCGACACAATAAGTGTGTCGATCGATGCATATCGGGTTCCGAAACTGATGTTTCGGATTAATGACGTAAACGAGTCGGGCTTGTCCGACGGTTCGTGATGTCATTCCCATGTCGATATATAAAGGCTTATATGGTCGACCTGGACCCTAGCCGTCGCTGTGATTCTCAGAGAGAAAAGCAGAGACATCGAAAACTCATTCCCTGAATCCGGTATTAGCATCCCGGCGTTCCAGGTTGTGTGAGTGTGTGCTTGGTAGAGGCGAAGCACTTGATTCGCTAGATCTCGTTCACCATTCTATTCCGCTGCCAGATCTGAGGTAAGAAAGAGGTAATAGATTCAATCACCTAGACCCTAGATCCTAGGGAGAATCCTACAGGTAGAATGTCAAGATTATAATTTTGATACTATTTTTCTTTTGTTCTTATATTACAGCAATGC
The DNA here is from genome assembly GCA_030180135.1 of Orychophragmus violaceus. NCBI lineage: Eukaryota > Viridiplantae > Streptophyta > Magnoliopsida > Brassicales > Brassicaceae > Orychophragmus > Orychophragmus violaceus. Next base: position 13,337,222 of record CM058238.1, on the reverse strand, counting down.
ACACTATTGAGTTTCAAAAAAGAGGATTGCCGCATGCGCATATTCTACTATTTATGGAGAAAGGTTACAAATTTCCAAGAACAGAAGACATAGACAAGATTATTTGTGCAGAAATACCAAACAAGGTTACACAACCCAACTTATACGCCGCTGTGTCAAAATGCATGATGCATGGTCCATGTGGAATGCAAACAAGAGTAGTGTCTGTATGGTTAACGGAAGATGTTCTAAGAAGTATCCAAGGCCGGTAAACAATAGGACGACTATTGATACAAATGGTTTTCCTTGCTACAGACGTAGGGATGATAAAATATTTGTCGAAAAGGGAAAATTTCAACTTGACAATGGATATGTTGTTCCATATAACAAGGAACTCATGCTTCGGTATCGTGCACATATTAATGTCGAGTGGTGTGTCCAATCGCGAGCCATAAAGTATTTGTTTAAATACATTCATAAAGGTCCTGATTATGTTGCTGCTACTGTTGAAAAAGAGAACGAAGATGGTGTTATTGACGAAATTGAGCACTACTACAACTGCATGTATTAAACACTTTTGTTTGAACACTTTTGTTTTTTTGTATAATATTTACCATCATATTTTAATACATTCTTCACAATTTTTGATTGCAAGATATCTTTCACCACCCGAAGCTACATGGCGTATTTTTGCGTTCCCTACACATTACCATACAGTGGCTGTAGAGAAACTTGGTTTTCATCTTCCAAACCAGCAGATTGTCTTCTTTGATGAATTTGAACCCGTTGAGACTCTGCTGGTCAAAACGACTGCTATTCAATCTATGTTTATCGCTTGGATGATTGCATGCAGGAAATATCCTAATCTTGCAAAGGATATGACTTATTCTCAGTTCCCAACTAAGTTTACATGTGTATCTAAAGAGAGGTCATGGAAACCAAGACAGAAAACTTGGTTCTGTGATTGGAAGGATTGCTCATGTGAGTATAGCTTGCGGTGAGTTGTATTATTTAAAAATACTTCTTAACTATGTCAAAGGCCCGAAATGCTATGAGGATATAAGGACGTTTGAAGGTATTGTCTATCCTACTTTTAAAGATGCATGTGATGCTCAGGGATTGCTAGATGATGATAAAGAATTTATTCTGACAATTGAGGAAGCAAGTGAATGGGCGAATGGAAATTATCTTCTGGATTATTTTGTCCAGATGTTAATAACAGATAGTATTTCCCATCCTTTGGTCGTGTGGAATTCAACATGGGAATATCTAACCGAAGACATTCTAATCGATGAAAGAAGAAAACGTCGGAATCCTGGTATGCAGTAAGAATCTTAGCTAAATTATTGTTGTTTGTTTTCACTGTTTATATTGGTTTTTATTTCATTTTTGTGATACAATATAGTACCTCTTATCCATGATAATAAAATCTTTAACAATGTTTTAATCATACATCTTTTATTCTAACTGATGGTCAAAGGAAAAACATAGTATTGACAAGGATACAAATAAAGTTAGAAAGTTATGGTGGATCGCTTACAAAATGGCGTGAGATGCCACTACCAGAAGATTATGAAGAGTACAACGGCAACCGACTCATAGATGATGAGAGGAATTATAACTGTTATGATGAAAGAAAAGAAGAAGAGAGGCTTCTTGCCATGATAACGGACGAGCAAAGAATAGTATATGAAACTATATTGGATGCAGTTGTGAATGATAAAGGAGGAATGTTTTTTCTCTATGGGTTTGGAGGTACAGGTAAAACATTTATGTGGAGTCTATGATGAGTAATTCAAGATTTGCAATTCCGATCAATCCAGATGAGTTCACAAGTTGCCATATGAAGCCAGGTTCCGATCTTGCTAAATTGATGAAAGTTTCCAACCTTTTAGTTTGGGATGAATCTCCTATGATGAGTAAATATTGTGTGGAAAACTTAGACCGAAGTTTGCGCGATATTATTAGAGACAAGGAGGATAGGCCATTTGGAGGAAAGGTTGTGGTTTTTGGTGGTGATTTTAGGCATATTCTTCCAGTAGTTCCCGGGGGAGGAAGATCAGAAACAATCTTTGCAGCTTTAAACTCTTATGAATTATGGGAATCATGTAAAGTTCTAACACTTACGAAGAACATGAGATTGCTTGGTGGAATTAGTGATGAAGATGCTGAAGAGTTGAAAACATTTTCAGAATGCTTACTGAATATAGGTGATGGCAAGATTAATGTTCCCAATGATGGTGTTGTTGAGATCGACATCCCTGAAGATTTGTTAATAACCGAGTGTGAGAAACCAATCGAGACAATAGTTAACAAAGTTTATGGTCCGGACTTTGTTAACTCAACAGATGGTCAAGTATTTAAGAACAGAGCTATACTCAGCCCTGCCAACGATAATGTTGATGAGATTAATGATTATATGCTCTCCAAGTTGGCAGGTATATAACAATCTTACTTATTATAATGTTTTAGCCCTATTGATCTAACTTATCTATAATATTGTCTAACGTGTTTTGTTTTTTTTAATAGGCAAAGAAGTAACATATCGAAGCTCGGACAATATTATTCCTTCAGACGCTGCTATAGATGATGATACCAATTATCCTATTGAGTTTTTGAACATCATAAAGGTGCCTGGATTACCCAAACATTTTTTGAAGCTAAATGTTGGTGCTCCGGTGATGTGCTTGCGTAACATATATTGATCCTAATGGTGGTCTTTGCAATGGAAGAAGGTTACTTATTACTCAGATCAGACCTCATTGCATGGAAGTAATGATTTTAACTGGTTATAAATTTGTTATTGGTCAAAAGATACTTCTAAACAGAATGTATGTGACACCATCAGATACAAATTTTCCATTTAGGATGCGTCGGCGACAATTTCTTGTGGCGTTGGCATTTGCAATTACCATCAATAAGAGTCAAAGTCAAACATTTGAGAATGTCGGTCTGTATCTTCCCAAACCTTTAGTTTTCACATGGTCAGTTATATGTTGTTTTGTCTAGAGTGAAATCAAGGTCTGGATTGAAGATTCTTGTTACAGATGAAGATGGAAATGTGCTGAAAAAGACTACCAATGTTATATACATGGAGGTTTTTAGAAATCTTACTCAGTAGATCATTAGTAGTTTTCCTTTGATGTTTAAATGAGACGGTTTACTTTTGTTTTGACTTTTTATTTGTTATAATTCAATTGTTTTGGAGTTTATTTATATGAAAATAGAAATCATTAATTGGAATGTATCGTATGGATTCACTAATGAATAATCTCCTATCAATATTTAATTAAAACAAAATTCAATGTCGTCTAACAATGATACATTTTTACAAATTTGGACTATAAGATACACAATGGTGAAGGGATGGATAAGGAAAGAAAGTAAAAAATCTGCATTTAAAATATTTTTTTTGTCATCTTTACAATTATGATAATAAATTGATTTGACAAAAATCTACAAACAGAAAAATTTATTCTAGATTTTGTCCGAGATGTAGATATCATAACAGATTCCGAGAATAATGATATAAGGAATAATATTAATTGATCATATATAATGCAAAATCATAGATTTTTTTCTCTGTTACAACAAAATCAATATTACGTTAGAGATATATTCGTGTTTTTATTCCAAATTGTGCAATTTTATTAATTAATAATAAATTCTAAAACAACTAATATCGCTAATTAATGATTTTGACATATCCAAACACTCAATTAAGAAATTTAAATTTTAGGTTCAATCATAATAAATCTTCACCACCTCATTTAAAGCAATAATAAAACCACAACCACCACTTCAACTTATTTATCAATTTTAACATATTTTCATTTATAAACGGTTGCCTTATTTTTTCCCAAAAGGTATCAAATATACTATATTTACCATCTCTTCTTTTCTTCCCAAATCTAATTCTTCCATAACTGTAAAATCGAACCAGGAAAATAATGGAGAACTGCACTCTATTATGGGACGTCAACAACAGCAAAAACGACTAGAAATGTCGTTTGAAGGTCATTAGAAAGTGGTACACAAACGTACACCCAAGTGGTCTTCAAGGTCATGTCATCTTATGTGATGAAAATGTTTGATTTTTATCGATCTATTTAAGTTTTATAATATTTAAACACATAATCTCAAATATTAGATTCATGTACTCATTTTTTCCTTTAAAAAATCCATGTTTAGGGTTTCAAGGTTGAAGCAACAATACTCACTAATGTCTTTCACAAAATAAGCGAAAATTTTGTGGAGGACTCATGGAAGTATGTTCAACACTTTGAAGTCATTTACAGTCAAGATGAATCGAGAAACACTCAAATTTCCAACTGCTTTAACGTTGTTGATGATAATTTCTACGATTTTGCTGGATTGGAAGCAATATTAGATCGGAAAATATCATCTAAGCACACCATTGGTATATTTCATTGTTAAAATCTTTATATTTATTTTTGATTATATTTTATTAATTATTCATATATTTGTATTGTAGATGTCATTGGATGCATCAAATTTGTGGGTCATCTGGAATCCTGTGATAAAGAGAGGATTAACAGGAGGCAGATCTCCTCTGACTCGGTGAAGCAGATTTGGTTCAGTCTTAGGGAAATGAAGTAAGAATCTAAATTTAAATTTTTGGTACATTGATCTTAATTTACAACCATTTACGCCCCCATTAACATTTACCGTTTCCATTATAATTTTTCTATTTTATATTTAAAATAACCATATAATAATCTTATAATTTTAGTGGAACCTACATAAAATATCTTGCTAAGGGTCCTCATGCAATGAAGTTTCATGAATACTGGCATACATCGGAAATTATGAAACTATCGTTGTGTTGATGTTTTGGAGTGTAAATGCTACTGTTGGTAAGTACATATGATTTCTACACATTTACATTTTACTTAATATAGCTTTTTCAGAAAATGATAACATTAGTATCTAAATTTTAATTATACCTTTTATCGCCTAGGTACACTTTATGTAGAAGATTCCGGACTGATTTCCCAGATTGAATTTGATCATGAGTTGGAAGAGGTTAACCAGATGAAAGAGTGGTATGTTTTTCAACAATTACAATACTATAATGGCATTTTGATGTTTTAGACTGTAAGACCTTTTTCCTGTTTAGGGCTCGCTGGACCAAAGCCACGGGTGTTAATTTCAAGCCATGATCCTCCTCATCTTATCCAATCTCCTTTTAATTTTAGAACTTTTATTTGGTTTGTAATACATTTTAATTTGTGTTTGACTTAATGGACATTTATGGGTTTTACCTTATTCTATCCTTAAACATTACTTTTTATCTTATTTATTATGACTTCTTTATTTTGCATAATTACTGATTTCGGATAATGACAAACAAATTCACATATTATTGCTAAGATAAACAGATTGTCAGTTATTGCTAGAATTATCGAAGTAGTTATCTAAACTTTTTATGAATATAATCAAAATCTATTATATGAAAGAAACAAATAAATATTTAACGAACAACTAATGATACTTTCAACCCAAAGTGTATTATATAGAACATTATAAAACAAAAACTATTAGCTAAATAACAACTATTGTCTAATGAAATTTACTAATGCAATGATCTGCATTTTTCCAAATAGTATAACTTAATCTAAATAAAGAAGCTTTAGTTTTATATCAGTAGAAAAAAATTCAATCTAATATTCCATATGGGCTAATTTAGTTGTAACATAATAATTCAGAAGAAGGTATACTATTAAAACCCAAATAATGATGGCCCATTGTTGGATCTATGAAGATTAAACGATACCAAATTCTTTGAGTCGTTCTAATCTTTCCATAAATCGGTAAAGTTTACAGGCGATTGACTAATTTCTTCAGTTCAATCTTGGTGCTGCAAAATATTGTGACGATAAAGTGGCTTTTTGTGTTTAATCAACAACTCATTCAACAAGGTAAACATAAATTTTGGAGTAGAACGATATTTGAAATTAGGGTTTATATTTATGAAATGTTATGATCTATATTTAGATAAACAGATGATTCGAGATCAAAGAATAAGTACTCATCGATTTTGCAACACAAATTGAAGTTTATATTTTACAGTAGACTTTATGGTTTCATCAACTTTACAAATTGTTCTTTATTTTTAGATGCGGTCTATTTCATTTGATTTTTCGTACATGTATTTGATGATTTTGATTTATATAAAATTATATTAGCTTTTCAGAACAAATCAGAAGATGATAAACCCTCGGTTTTTCAAGCCTATGATTCCAAACAAATGTAGAAAGAGTATGGTATGTAATCTCAGTTCTTTCTCTTATTGGGTTTATTTTATATAAAGCTTTTATTTAAGGCTATCATTTTTTAACTTTATGTTGCAGACTATCTCAAAAAGTTCTTTAAAACGAATATAATTGAAAAAACCGATGTTACGGTCGGCAAACTTACATCTGATGCGAGGCCAGAAGAGTTTCCTGTTAAACTTCTTGGTGATAGGCTTACAAAAGGATGAAGACGGTTCTTTAAGCACATGCATTACAGGATGGTGATTTTTTAATTTTTGAGTATCGTGGAGGTGCCACTTTTCATATGTTACAACATTACAGACTGCATTGCTGTGATATCACATATTAAAATGCACGAGTATGTTTTTTCTCTTATTTCCGAGACACTTTCTTCATCCTTTCTAATATTTTGACTAATAAGGGCATAATTTTAAAGGAACCGAAGACAAGTTTGTTACTTTAAACGTAACGAGTGACAACATTAAACGAAGCAGAATCGTAAGTTGTTCCTTTGTTTTTTGGTTATAAATATTGTTACATGATCCATACTGAATCATTTTGCAGTATCTTCCAAAGTCCTTTGTGGATGCAAATGAGTTAGAGAAGGTTGTGGGCAACACCATATCGATGGTCAATGATGCGGGAGAGATATGGTTTGTTGAGCTTGCATTTCATTCTGATAGTGACAGGCGACGTATTCGTTTGAGTGGCGGCTTAAGAATGTTTTTGCTGACAAACAACGTCAAGGCAAAGCAAGCAATCGTACTTCAAATTTTCTGGCAAAATGACTCTGCTCCTGTCCTCAAACTCCTCTCCTCCAGAAATGTGTGATTTGGTTTAACTCATGATTGATCCTCTGTTTTAAATTCTGTTTTTATTTTGACAAAAACGTATGTTTAGTGCTATGGTTCGTATGTTTCTTGAATTTATACTATATTTTTGTTTAGTTTATGACATCTATCAATTTCAAGTCTTTTTTCGAATCCGATTTCTATGTCACCACAATAGTCACCAAAAGTTAATACCATTGAAATAGTTACCAAATTTTAATATAAATATAATACAATTCTACTATATAAAAGAAATAAATAGATATTCACCATACAACTAATTATATATTTTATCCACTAACTTACATCTTTTCATCTATATAACTAACTATTTATATATTCAAATGAAACATTTCTCTTAATCCCAAAAATAAAATTCGTTAACCCAAAAACATTCATCCCGCACAAGATGCGGGCAACTCATCTAGTTAGAGGTTATTGCCAATGCGGATAAACGCAAATTCCAGATAAACTGAGAGTATGTGGGGTAGAATTTTTGTAATAATTAATATTTAAGTGTTTTTATTTATAATGTAACAAAATTTAATAATTTTATACATTTGTTTAAATATATCCAAATGCTTATTTTGGACAACAAAAATCAAACATATGAGATAATATTGAGTTTATTGCATTGTATCTTTTTAATAAATTAATAGCAGAGTTATCGCTGAATGAAATTTATTGAGTATTGTTTTACTTTATTTAAGATAAAAACATGTATAAATATTACAAATCGTAATTTGGATTGTAGCGTGATTTTATAACAAATGAAAATAAGAATAATAAATAAATATCGAGAAATATTAAAATAGAACATTATTGAAAATAAACACCTAAATAGTTGTTAAAATAAGTGAAAATAAATCAGAAACTTTAATATCTTCAAAGACATACCATGCATTTCAGAATGTGTTATAATCTTAACTATTCTTTGCTCGTTTGTTATTATCGCAAGAAATCTCTCTTTTTCTTTTCCTTCATCCTCACAGTTATAATTTCTCTCATCATCTATAAGACGGTTACCGTTGTACACTTCCTAATCTTGTGGTAGTGGAATCTAGGCCATTTAGTGAGTAATTGACCATAACTTTCCAACCTTTTTGTATTATTGTCAATACTATGTTTTTTTCCTCTGAACTTAAAATTAAATCTTCATGATAAAATAAATTTACAGAATATTATATTTTCATTAGGTATTTTACTAAAATAAAAATAGAAGAAACAATTATAATTTATGGTGAGAAAGGAATAAAGTGTAAACATTCATATAACATACCAAGATTCTGACGATTCCTCCTTTCATCAATTTTAATGTCTTTTTTAGATATTCTCATGTTGCATTCCAAACAACCAAAGGATGAGAAATGATGTATGTAAATAACATATGAACAAAATAATCTAAAAGATAATTTTCATTGGTCCATTCACTTGCTTCCTTAATTGCTAAAATAAAATCTTTGTCATCATCACATGCATCTTTAAAGGTAGGATAGACAATTCTTTCAAGTGTCTTTATATCCTCATAACATTCCGGTCCTTTAACATAGTTTAGAACTATTATTAAATATTACAACTCCCGCATGTTGGACTCACATAGGAAATCATACCAATCATTTTTCCTTGTTTTCTCTGTCTTTGTTTCCATGCCCTTTCTTTTGATATTAATTTAAATTTAATTGGGAACTGAGAATAAGTGAGATCCTTTGTAATATTATGATATTTCTTACATGCAATCATCCAAGAAATAAACATAGATTGTACAACATTCGTTTTTTTAATCAGAGTTTGGAAGATGAAAACCAAATTTCTCAACATATAATTAATCACTTCCTAAAATTCTAACAAAAGATTTAAGGGAGTTCGTTTAAATTTCTATTTACAAATTCAAATACATTAAATTCCTATAATTAACCCCTTCGTTATATTGTAACAAACGTTTTAAGAGAGTTCATTTAAATTCCTATTTACAAATTCAATACATTAAATAAAATTAGAAAATGGAAAACTCATAATTAATCACTTCCTAAATTTACAGTATCATAAGATATTAATCAAAATTTCAACGATTTTATAGTAAAAATGATTTAAAAGGGTTCGAATATAGTAACAAATTAACTACCTCATTTCATATTATTTAATTATTTTAAAAGTAAGGTTTTTTTTTATGCCTCACGAAATCAAGGATATTCTTAAAAGAAAATTATGGAGAGTTAATTTGTGGACACTATAATTAAGGAAACTATGAATATTGTCAGTCGAGAAAAAGTAAAAGACCATGGACTAATCATCTCGAACTCATAATTAGGGACATAGTAAATCGGAAATAAGAAAATAATTAACTTAGCTGTCAAATTTTGTAATCACTGCTTTGCCAATTGGACTTTAATATTATGGACGCCATAAAAAAGATTATTATAATTTTTTGGTCCATGTACAACATAAGAACATAAGAACACGTAGCAGACACAAGTTGAACATATAAAAAATAAATCGACACGATGTGTAACATACCCATACCGGCCCGTCAAAAATTTTGTTTAAAAATAAAGAAAAGCCCAAAAGCCCAGCCCAAAATCCACCTTCCTTTCCCATTTCTTTCCTCATAAAAGAGTTTCCTTTTCTGCTTTAAGGCCAAAGCCCATTAGCCAAGCTCAAAGGCCTGTTTTCCTTTTCTGAAACCCTAGGGTTTCTGCAGAGCCCCTCCCTATAAATAGCTGCCTACTTCCCCAGAAACTTCATTCTCTTTCTTTCGGCGAAGCTCTGTCGGGATCTGGAGACGCTCGAAGCTTCCAGAGGCACTATTCACGTTTTTCCCTTCTCCCAATCTCACCAGATAACTCCGGGAACCAGATCTGAGCCTCCTTAATTTAAAAACGTTTTCAACTTTTCGTATCTTTCGAAATACCCCAAATCCCGAGAAACCGAGCACACCACCGTGACCGTCGCAACGAAACGAAGCCGGGCCGCCGAGCCGACCGCCACGCGCCGCCGCACGCGCCCGCACGCGCCGGAGGAGTCACGGGCGCGTGAGATCCACGCGCGCCGGAGGAGCCACGCGCCGGAGCCCACGCGCTGACCGCCGGAGCCGTCCGCCGCCGCCGACCGGAGCCGCCGACCGTCGCCGGAGATTCGCCGGAGCGCCGCCGTCGTCGCCGCCGTTGACCGCCGCCGTCGCGGCTGTTAACCGTTGACCGGACCCGTTGACCGTTGACCGGTCCGGGTCGGGTCGGGTCGGGTCGGGTCGGACCCATTCGGGTCGGATCCTTGACCGGGTCTGGTTTAGGTTGACCGGTCGGTTTAATCCGGTTTAGTCAATTCCTGATTTCAATTTCCAATTTCAATTCCAATTCCCGGTTTAGATCGGTTTAGCTAGTTTGAGTGGGATATTTTCAATCGATCGTATCTAGCTCATCCTAAGCCCGATTTAAGCGATTCAAAAGCCCATCTCACTTGAATTTTTGTCCTCTTTCAGAACCGATGTCCGTTCGGGTCAATGGGGCTGCTAAATTACCGTTTTACCCTCTTCTTTGGCTAAGGTGAGGACCGAACGTGATCTCTCTTACTTCATTCAATTCCGGGCGATAGTCCCTTGTTAATGTCGTCTTTCCTAGGTAGTGTAGGGATAGTAAGACGTCTGATGTGATTGCTTGAGAACATAGAACTGCTAGGTTATCGCTGAGCCCGAAAATGTTGTTTGTGTGTGATGGATATGATTGGTAGTTGTGGTAGGGCCCCCGAAAGGGTGTTTCGTGGCAGGGCGCGTATAGCGAGTTTTGGTACGCGTCCTTTAAATCGTCGGATGGGAGGTATTAGCGAGCCTCCCCAGTGAAAAGGCCTTCGGGCCAAGAGATACCGGGTGGGCCGGTTGTGTGAGCCTTCGGGCTAGAGAGGGGTTCATGAGTGCGAAAGCGCGAGTGGATGTAGTTTGCGTGGTGAAAGCTTTCGGGCCTGTTTGCAAGGTGATATTAGCTTAGGACTTGTGAACCGTAGTTGTGTGGTGTAAGCGGGATAGCGGACTCCCTAAGTCCGTCCTCACTGGGTGATTGTGTTTGAAACAATTACTCAGGCCTCTTTCCCCTTTCCTGTCCCTGTTTTCTTGCAGGTCCGGATGCGGGATCGATACAGTCGCGTGACGTCATTGGTGGTTTTCACTAAGAAGGAAGCGCCGGGTCCTGGCACAAGTTGAGAAAGCGTCCCAGTTGGACCGAATCCGGTTCAACGGGCGTCCTAATGCCGCGTCTCCGGTTATGCCGGGAGACGGGTGTTACAATTTGGTATCAGAGCCTAGGTTAAAGGTCTCCCAGTCCTGCCCTGGGAGATCAGCTTTCGTTGTTTACCCCCAAAACCAGTTTTCCATCTTTTTCAAAACCGTTTGCGAAATTTTTATAAAACAGATACTTTGCGAAATCTTTCAAACACCAATATATCACTGATTATCTCCTGTTGTGACCTCTCATAGTTTCATTTTTATGCAGGATGTCCACCGATTCACACTCTGATTTCGGGTCCGACTGGACACCAAACCCTACCAGTGTTCTGCGCACACGTGCTGCGCCCCGCAGGAATGTACCGAGGAGACAGAGGAGACGTCTTACGATTGGAGCATCAGTTGAGATTCCCGGCGCCACCCAGTCATCCGCCCGGAACCCAGTGGATAGATCAGTGTATGTATCGGTTCCAGTTGAGACAAGTGTGAGACCAGCGACGGGTAGAGGCCGACCCCGGAAGACGCCCATAGTGGCCCCACCGGCGACAATGGATGCACCCCGAGCCCAGAGGTCGTGGAAAGAGCACGTAGTGACGGAGGATCATTCCGATCCACCGGCCCGTGTGTGCTTTATGACTACGAGGCCATCAGACGGGACACCAGGGGCGTCGACATCGAGACCCTAGGCGCAGGAGATTCCCCGGGATGTTCCCCGACCCTTCCAGATCGCAGGCATGAGCGTGCAGGAGTACAGGGATGCTTTCATTTTCCGAGCTGGCTGCACCCACCCCATATCCCCGATCCATATGATGACCATGTTTATGGACGGGCTATCACAGGAGATACGAGAGGGGATGACCGATGGGAGGGAGTACGGAGAGTACAGTTTGGTTGCGATAGCTGCCAAGTACGCAGAGGCTGTGGACAGGAACCAGAGGGATCTAGCGTTCCGGCAGCAGTTGAGGGAGAGGCGTCGTAATGATGAGGAAACTCGACGACAAGTTATGGCCGAGCAATAAGCCATTTGGGATGAGGAGTTGCGTCTGAAGCGAGAGCAGGAGATTGCAGACCGGGCTCAGCTGGGGGAGCAGAGGGCCGCCTTGGAACGTATCCGAGAGAGGTTTGAGCAGCAACGGGCAGAGCAGGCCCGGCAGCAGGCTAACGTGGACCGAGAGCGGGAGCAGTGGGAGCAGGGGATGCAGCGGATACGGGAGGACCGAGAGTATGTCTGGTTGGATAAACAGATGAACATTCTTGAGGAGGGACCGGATGGGTTTGATCAGGAGTGGGCTACACCGAGTCGGGAGCAGGCAGCAGCACCTCCAGTGATCGTCATCTCAGATTCAGAGCCGGAGCCAGAGTCAGACACCAAGGAGTATGATAGCGAGGAAGGCCTGGTGTACCGAGGAGACTTGGACCTTGAGCTGCGGACCCCGGGATCAATGAGTGGCTAGAGTCGGGGGGCTTTGGGGCGTTGTTAGGAGTAGGGCGTAGTATTCTTTTAGAGTTGGGGTTTTTGTTTGCATTGGTTTTCTTTCCGCGGTTCTCGCGTAGTTGGTTTTCGTTTTCTTTGATTCAAACTTCGTGTAGCCCTATTCCTTTATTCTATTGATCATTCTTTTCGCATCGTGCCTTTCGAACGGACTTCCGTTACGAATAGCCTCGCGCTTGATTAGAGTAGAGCCCTTGAGTTCAGAGGTGGACGGGAAACCGCACATCACCGAATTCAGGACGAATTCTTTTCAAGGGGGGGGGGGGGGAGAATTGTAACATACCCATACCGGCCCGTCAAAAATTTTGTTTAAAAAAAAAAGAAAAGCCCAAAAGCCCAGCCCAAAATCCACCTTCCTTTCCCATTTCTTTCCTCATAAAAGAGTTTCCTTTTCTGCTTTAAGGCCAAAGCCCATTAGCCAAGCCCAAAGGCCTGTTTTCCTTTTCTGAAACCCTAGGGTTTCTGCAGAGCCCCTCTCTATAAATAGCTGCCTCCTTCCCCAGAAACTTCATTCTCTTTCTATCGGCGAAGCTCTGTCGGGATCTGGAGACGCTCGAAGCTTCCAGAGGCACTATTCACGTTTTTCCCTTCTCCCAATCTCACCAGTTAACTTCGGGAACCAGATCTGAGCCTCCTTAATCTAAAAACGTTTTCAACTTTTCGTATCTTTCGAAATACCCCAAATCCCGAGAAACCGAGCACACCACCGTGACCGTCGCGACGAGATAAAGCCGGAGCCGCCGAGCCGACCGCCACGCGGCGCCGCACGCGCCCGCACGCGCCGGAGGAGTTACGGGCGCGTGAGATCCACGCGCGCCGGAGGAGCCACGCGCCGGAGCCCATGCGCCGACCGCCGGAGCCGTCCGCCGCCGCCGCCGCCGTTACGCGCCGCAGCCGCCGCCGACCGGAGCCGCCACCCGTCGCCGGAGATTCGCCGGAGCGCCGTTGTCGTCGCTGCCGTTGACCGCCGTCGCCGCCGCCGTTGACCGCCTCCGTCGCCGCCGTTGACCGTTGACCGGACCCGTTGACCGTTGACCGGTCCGGGTCGGGTCGGATCGGGTCGGGTCGGGTCGGACCCATTCGGGTCGGATCCTTGACCGGGTCTGGTTTAGGTTGACCGGTCGGTTTAATCCGGTTTAGTCAATTCCTGATTTCAATTTCCAATTTCAATTCCAATTCCCGGTTTAGATCGGTTTAGCTAGTTTGAGTGGGATATTTTCAATCGATCGTATCTAGCTCATCCTAAGCCCGATTTAAGCGATTCAAAAGCCCATCTCACTTGAATTTTCGTCCTATTTTCAGAACCGATGTCCGTTCGGGTCAATGGGGCTGCTAAATTACCGTTTTACCCTCTTCTTTGGCTAAGGTGAGGACCGAACGTGATCTCTTACTTCATTCAATTCCGGGCGATAGTCCCTTGTTAATGTCGTCTTTCCTAAGTAGTGTAGGGATAGTAAGACGTCTGATGTGATTGCTTGAGAACATAGAACTGCTAGGTTATCGCTGAGCCCGAAAATGTTGTTTGTGTGTGATGGATATGATTGGTAGTTGTGGTAGGGCCCCCGAAAGGGTGTTTCGTGGCAGGGCGCGTATAGCGAGTTTTGGTACGCGTCCTTTAAATCGTCGGATGGGAGGTATTGGCGAGCCTCCCCAGTGAAAAGGCCTTCGGGCCAAGAGATACCGGGTGGGCCGGTTGTGTGAGCCTTCGGGCTAGAGAGGGGTTCATGAGTGCGAAAGCGCGAGTGGATGTAGTTTGCGTGGTGAAAGCCTTCGGGCCTGTTTGCAAGGTGATATTAGCTTAGGACTTGTGAACCGTAGTTGTGTGGTGTAAGCGGGATAGCGGACTCCCTAAGTCCGTCCTCACTGGGTGATTGTGTTTGAAACAATTACTCAGGCCTCTTTCCCCTTTCCTGTCCCCGTTTTCTTGCAGGTCCGGATGCGGGATCGATACAGTCGCGTGACGTCATTGGTGGTTTTCACTAAGAAGGAAGCGCCGGGTCTTGGGACAAGTTGAGAAGGCGTCCCGGTTAGACCGAATCCGATTCAACGGGCGTCCTAATGCCGCGTCTCCGGTTATGCCGGAAGACGGGTGTTACACGATGATACTACCACTATGGCAGCACCGCCTCCAGCTGCGTCGTTGCAGGCGTTCCAGTCCCACCACCGCAAGACCCTAATAAACACTGCTGCATGATCACCTCCTCCATCAAGCGCTTCACCGTCCTTGAAACAGTGAATCACTGCAACGCTTCTTCTCCACTCGATTGAAACGTACATGCTCATGAAAGGAAGCACTTGATTGATTGCTTTTGAAATCTATGCCCAACCCAACTTCTTAAATCCGTGAAAAACTTTACCTCATACCCTCACACGTGCTCCATCAACGGATTAGCAAAGACATGACTCTCATTGAGAAGAAAGAATAATTGGATATACGAAAGTGAAGAATCCGTTGAAGCACGAGTACTCAATGCTCTCATACCTTATACATGATCGGGTTGTCATCCTTCATGTAATTAAATATTATGTTGATAGAAATTTATAATAAATTGATAAAAGTAATCTAATCTATTAAAACAGGAAGGTTTGCCATGGTACATAAATGTTGTTCCCGGAATTTACCCTTGATATTATTAGTATTTGTAACCTTCATTAAGGGTAAATATGTCATTCTCAAAATAATTAATCATAATATCTTGCAATATCTTTCATTACTTTAAATATATATGTATATTTCTTTTTTATTATACAAAATCTAACAAAAAATCTTTTTAATCCATTTTATTTTTAATTAACTAATTAATTTCGTAATTATATTATATATTTATATTTAATCAATAATGATAAGTGTAATTAGATGAATTAATACACATTTATGTTTATAAATTATAAAATAAATATAAATATTATAGAAATCTTTTTAAAAATAAAAAGAATATATAACTCACTACTTTTTATCAAATATACACATCAAAGAATAATAAAAATATGTAATATACTTCATTTTCAAAAAAGTGAATTCTATAAAAATATTCAAATTACTATTACCTAAACAATAATTTATATTAAAATTAAGCTAAAATATTAAAAATAGATATATATATATATATATATATATATATTTAAATTTTATAAAAACGTAAAATATCAAAAATAAGTAAATATTTATATTATTCAAATATATAATTGTCGGGTTAATTAATGATTATACTAAAACAATTTTTTTAGCGGGTTGTTTTATACTTTTTATAATTTGAATACTATAAAAATATACAACTTATTATTAATTAAACTTTAATATATAAAATAAAAAATTTAAAGCTAAATAATATTATTTTATATGATACAACTCATATTAGAACTTATAATGTGAATCGTTATTTTAATCTCTTTATCTTTACGATATCTCCTCCCAAATAATACAAAATTCATTTTTTAAACCTAAATTATTAACTCACGTTTTATAATATGGTTTAAATAATTATAAATAAAATTATATTGCATAAATAAATAAAAAATTACTAACAACAAAATAGCTAAAATTTTAAAATTGTAAAGAAAAATATACCCGCGTTCAGAAACGCGGGTCAAAATCTAGTAAAAAGTTATGTTGATAGAAAGTTATAACAAATCTTGCATACATTCGACTAATGTACATTAAATGGATAAGCATAAGCTAGAAACAGTAAAAAGATCTTAGTAAATATATCATCTCACAAATCTTGCATATGGCATAGTTTATGGAATTAGAAGCGGTTCTTCTCCTCCGCCTATCATCATTCCATGGTCATAACACACATTTAAACATAAATTAATATTTTATTTAACCATTATAATGATAAACAATGAATATCTTTCATTTTCTTATTAAACAAATCAACAAAATCATAAATAACACAATATAAAAATTAGAACCTTGATAGTTATAAGAAATCAATATATTTTCGTTTAGTATAATATGAAATTAATCTGCAAAATCACAAATATCATAATATAAATTAGAACTGTGATAATTATAAGAAAATAATATTTTTTTGTTTGGCTTGATATGAAACAAATATGCAAATTCATCAATATCAAAATATAAAATTAGAATAATGTTAATTGTAAAAATGAACACCTGTCGTTTGGCTTGATATGAATCATAGCTGCAAATTCATCAAAAAACACAAAAAATTATAACCATATTAATTGTAAGAAATAAATACCACTCGATTGGCTTTTTATGACAAGTAGCTACAAATTCATCAAAAAAAAACAAAACAATATTAATTAGAAATGAAAGAAAGATTTTGAGATGTTGATGTTATGAGTCTGGTAGAGACTCCATTTATAAGGATCAAATTATTTAGGGTTCAACTAATTTATAGAATCTTCCATTGGAAGATTATAATATTCTATAAGATACTCTAATTTCAAATTTTCTCGTTATTGTCGATAGTTATTAGTTGCTAAATTTTAGGTAGATGTTATTTTAAATTTTAAAAATAAAGAAATATAGTATGAAATAAATATAAATTGTAATCTAAAATTTAGAGAAGAAGTTAAGATTACAATTCGAGAGTTTAGGAAGGCACATTTAATTATTAAATTTTATTAATTGTCGAATTTTGTTTTTTTTTTTAATAAAAAACTTTTCTAAATGAATTTTGATTTACTTTTTATGAGGAAAAAACTCTAAACCAATCAAAACATTTCATTAAAGTCATGTCATCAGTGTCATTATAGTTTTGATTGGTCAAGAATCATCCACATCATCGATTCAATAATCCGACTTCGCAAATAATATATAGTAGATAGCAGAGTTGTATCATCTAAAAAAGGTAGTGCGGTTTTGTATTTTTATGTTTTCTAGGCGTTAAAAAAGTCTATTTTTTCCCTCACAGACCATGGATGGATAACGATCTCATCTTATCCCTTCTCTCTATCCGATTTTTTTTTTCTTTTCTTTTCTATATTCACTCTTTTCCTACTTTACCATTATTTTCACCACTCATATTTTTGACGGTGGATAGGATGACAGAGCTGATGATTCCGACCATATAGATCGCCAGAATGGAGATAAAATCGGACGATGTGATTAGTTTTATTTCCCTTAGGATACGCAATAAGATGCCTACAACAGCAAACACGAACAAAAGAAAAATCAATAAAAACGAAAGAAAATACCCCGTAAACTTTAACATATCTTCTTACACTTTGCAGCCATCGACTTCGAAATGATCAGAGAATAAATATTTTCAGATTTCAAAGAGGATAAATTCTTAACCACCAAGTGATCTATTTGTTAAACTGCTTCCCCATTGATACTTGATGAAAAATCCTCTGTCAATCGGCTATCAAGAAAATGAAAAGAATGCGATGAGGCCTTGCAACATAAAGAGAATATAAAAACTTAATCCAAGTAACACACACCCACTAATTTTTTTTTAGTTGGATAATCATATAACAATCTAGCTCGAGATGTGTAACGAAATTTAAATTAAGATACGAACATGGAATCGAAGCCTCATGAGTTTGATATTGTATTATTTACGGAATGCTCACCCCCTGGATTATGGTTTTGGATGAAGTGCAGTACATATAAAGAATAACTGCATTTAATCTATATAATAGGTCATTTGTTTTTTTTTCATCATTCATCATGTAAATGCATATCAAAATAAAATTAATAAAAAAAAATTGTTGATCTGGATGCAGATAATAAATGCAAGAGAAATTAAAGAAATAAAACAAAGACATGAATAGCTGGAAAATGTATGCATTTCACTCAAATATGCATGCTGATCAAATTTTTGTATTTTTTATATTTTTTATCTGCATTTATTGGTCTGCACACCATTCAAACCCTATATACACTGGGATGTGAATCGTTTTAGCTTCCTCCTCCTAGGGTTACTTAAAGCATAAGCATTCTGGATTCCAACTTTTGATCATAGGGCTAACTCAAGACCTGCTCATTAAGGTAGACATCTGATACCAAATAACTAAATGTAATTAAACGCCAACTTTAAAGAAATCTTCTTAAAGAAATATATCAAAATTAAACCCAAAAAAAAAACTAAAAGCCCACAATAAAGAAAACTAATGTTATGTTTCTTTCTTTAGATCTAATTGCAGATGAAAGTTACTTCCAAATAAAAGTTTTTCCAGTGCCACAAAATCCATAAACGAAAAACAAACCACATCTGTCATTTATCACAACATCAATTATCTCTTCGTATATTTTCTTTTGTTCATCGGTCATTCTTATAATATCTTTCTCGTGAGTGTCTGTAACGCCCCTTTCCCATTCTCCGCTGACCGTCGAGCTAACCGGTCAACAATCAAACAAGAACATGACCGATCGAACCCGAGCAAGTCGAACAGGAAAAGTTCGTCACAGGACGAAGTCAGAGACAGATCGGTTTGAGACAAAGGCTCGCACTAATCCATCTTGACCTCGCTATCCTCACTTCCGTAATACAAGTTGTACACCTTGTACCACTTCGGTGAGTTGTGTCGGTTCGGACGAAACCTCATATCAGGGAAACAATTTCATTTCTGAGTAACCAAACGTTCAGCACAACGTTTAATAGAATTTTTACAAACAATCGTCAATTCAAAACACATAAATAAATCAAACACATAAAATGGCGCCAAAGCCGAACCGAAAATAAAACATCAAAACCCCGAATCAAATCCCGTCACAAGCCATCCCGAAACTACACTGAGGCCTCCCGCGTCCGTCGCTGCTAAACCTGAAAAACACAAAAAGAGTCTAATGAGCGATCTAATTAGATCACCCAGTGAATCGGCTCCCCACTAAAGGCTTCTAGTCTATCTAGAACTACAGATTCCCGCCCCAAAACCCAAAATAACAATCAACAGGAATAAATGGTATATCACGCACTACCATGTCGTGATAAACCCACACACACAATCAATGCCAAAGATAAAGAGAATTAGGGGAAATCGAAGGCACTGCGGCACATGTCCTCGATTAGACTCAATCTATCTATCGCGCAAAGAAATAAATAACAAAGGCCCTACGAACTCGGTAACTTCCACGGGTCTGCATCGTTACCTACATGGTAACTAACCCACGACTCCTAACCGTGTACACAAGGTCCCCACGGCTAGGACACCGTTCTCTGTCCATCGATACGCGGTGACTCCTGTTACCCCAGGTAACATGAGTTTCCATGCGATCCGGACCTAGGACATGACCCCGTATTCTCCGAATCGCACACCTACCGGCGTCACCCAGTAGGTTAACACCATAACCAGAATCGCATTGATCCGATTAGGCCAAACCCGAGGATCCAATCGGGTCGGAAGTACCGGAACGTAAACAAAACCTAGGCTTGCGGAATCTAACGCACCCTAGAGTCCTAGTGCAGAAATATAAACACGCAGAATCGTTGGGACTCTAGCACAGATCACGCAATCAATAACGATAATAAATCCCCAACCATTCCGCAAGCCTCTACACTACCACCGCTCTGATACCTAGTCAGCACCACTAACTTACCCGGTCCCGTGACCGGAGTAAGTGTCCACAGCAACTGCTCGGCCCAACACCGAGCAGTCTAACAAGCCTGCACACAAAGCTCACACAACAGTAATACAATCACGCAATCACAATCAATCACACAATCACACAGTCACAACACAAGCAGGCTTATTAGGGTTTCTAAGTCTTTTAATTCATTCTCGTCCGCTACCTTGGGTTAGCGGATTGCTAACCCGTAGACGGCTCACAACACACACCACTTCCTTATTAACCCATCATAGGTATCTTTTATTAACTTCTCGATCTGTCGGTTTAGAGTTAGTAAACTTACTAACTCCCCGACGTCTCATTATTACTTAACTTTATTCATTACCCAAACCCGCTATTAAACCTAAACCCCAATCCCGTTACAATATTCTATAAGTTCGTTTAGGTTTAACTCGTATTTTAGTGTCGTCTGAATTCCCGTAGATAGATTCATTAATTATCGTTCTTATACATATATGGATGCATATACGGTCCTACACAACGGGTCTATATGGATGCATCACACAATCATTACTAGCAACCTAACGGCACACAATCAATTAACCTTTTAATTCTTTAAAACCCTAACATGCTTAATCAGTCCTATCCGGTTTATCATTAAAATTCCATTTGATTATCAATTACTAATCAGGTTATTAACGGGTATGCAATCCTAGTACTACGGTTTCTCGATTCACGGTCTATATGAGTCTAAAGGTTTGTGAGCCGACTCACTGTGAGATAGGTACGGAATGACGGTCTGACGCGGTATGAATCCCGAGACCTCCGAACTGAAACCCGAACTTCTCGAACGCACGAACTCGAACCCTGAAGCTTCCCGAACACCCTGACATGAACCGCAACTGAGAATGGCCGGAGTCAACGCGTTGACCGGCGTTGACCACGGCGTTGACCGGCGTTGACTTTGACCTCCGGTTGACCGTTGACTTTGACCGTTGACCAAGGGTTGACCGTTGACTTTGACTGAACCGGTTGACCACCCAATTGAACCGGCTGAACCAACTGAACCATCTGAACCAACTGAACCGGTCTAATTAAAACCGGTTAGGTTAAACCGGTTTGGTCAAACATTGACCGGTTTGACCTAACCGTTGACCAAGGCTGAACCAGCCCTAAACCAAACCCAATCTTGAACCAAACCATGCTGACCCAACCACTGAAGGACCGGCTTCAAGATACGGCGGCGGTGGAGCTTCTCCGGCGACTTCTCCGGCGTTGACCGGCGGTGGTCCGGCGTTGACCGGCCGGTTCATCCCTTTTTCCGGTGAACCAGAAGACGATCCACCTATCAAACTGACCGCAAGGAGAAGATCTAGCCATCCATGACTTCAAACAACCAAGAACCGGTGAGGAGAGAGAGAAGAGGGAAGATTTAGCCGGCGGTTCTTCTTTCACGGTGGCTCCGGCGAGATTCCGGCGACGGCGGTTCTTGTTGGCTGAAAGGCGGTTGTAGAGGAGAGAGAGAGGAAGCTATAGCACTTTGCAGAAGTTGATTTGGGTTTAAGATGAGAAAGTTATGGGATTTTTGGTGAAAGTAGGTCTTATGAGCACTCAAGAATGTTCTTGGTGTTCTTGGGGTTTCTTTGAAGATTCAAAGGCTTTTTCTGGGTTTTCTGGATGAATCTAGAGAGAAGGGAGAGCATGTGGTCGTGGGTGAGGCTAGAGAGAGAGAGAGATACACCCAAAAATGAATTTGTTTAGGTGTTTTTGGTGTAATCAACAAAAACACATGCTTCACATAAGGTGTTGACACCTAAGGAGGTGAGGCTGGCGACCTGGGGAGTTCACACCTGTCCCTGGTGTGTGCTCTGAGTCCACAAAAGCCCATCTAAACTGGCCCTATCCAATAAGAACCCTTCCTTAGCTTACTTAATCTCCTTTGCTCGGTTTACTCATTTCCTCGAGAATTGTTTTAGAAAATACCAACTGATTCCCATAAATCCCCAAACCTCCACAAACTGATTCTACATGCTATTAGATGAATTTAGCATTTCGAATCACTCCGTTCGGACTTACGTAGCTCCGGTTATGAATTTCCGAAGTTTCGTCAGTTTTGTCGGTTTCCATCCCGACAAGCCGTAGAACGCGTTTCTGCTCCGATTTCTCCAACTCTGGTCTTGTGAACATTCTTTATATTGAAATATAAGAATATTCGGCCCGTCTCGGCTTCCGTCTCAACTTTTGGTAAAATTACCATTTTACCCCTGACTTAGGTAAAATGACGATTTTACCCCTGGTTGACTTTCTGCTGCCCGTTGACCGTATTTTTGATACGGGGTATCACATTCTTCCCCACTTACAGGAATTCGGTCCCCGAATTCTCCGTCACTATCAGACTTCAAATCGGTTACGAATCCTGCAAGTTGCTTCATCACTTCACTCCGACGCTTCTATACTCGAACACTGCTGCATACCACTGACCTCCTCGTTACTGCGATCCTTCTGTCTCGTTCCTTTTTACCCAACTGATCTTCACAACACTTCCGCTCTGGTCCTCAGTCTTATCTTCCCTTGCTTCACTTGATCCTTAACTGTTCCCATCGGTCTCGATCTTCGAACTTAACCTCGGTTGGTTTCTCTACTCTGATTCTCACTTTGGCTTCCCCACTTCGCTTCGACCTCCACATCTTTCGGATCTTGATTTCCTTCTTACTTTCTGAAATACTCTTCAAGAATCTGATCACCTGCTTTCGACTGACAGCTTCCCACAACAACACTGATTCTTCATTCCAACTTTCCTTGCTAACTCATCATACTTCTCGGCCTCTTCCTGTCGGCTGCTTGATAAGCTGATACATTTCCCACTGACAATATCTACCACTGATTCACGGCTCGGTCTACTTGTCTCACAACGTCTTGTCACTTCATCTCGCTTTCGGGTTCGGGTTCGGTCTCGGATTCACATCGCGTCGCCATTCCGTCCTACAATCAACACCACAACTCACCGAAACAATTAGTTCCATTCCGATCTATCCCCGACATCACTTTCCCATAGAAATATGGTTACTTAATCACGTACCCTACGGTTACTCATGATTAAGTAACAATATACTATAAGTCCGCTCCCTCGCGAATCGACGGTTGAACACAACAGTTCTCAGTCGGCTCAAAAATTGAAATAAAATTGAAACAAAATCAACACTTTACCTTTCTAACAAAACCGAAGAGAAGCGAATAATCACTATTCGAATTCCGAACAACTAACCACCCAACGGTCTCTAAGACCCAAAACGATTCATCTATCAAAACCACGCATGCTAATACTACACAATCTACCGCACAACAAATCAATCAACCAATCAACAAGCATGTAAATGGAAACAAGCAATCACCACACACACAATCACGCAATCTAATGATCGGTCGGATGCGTCGTCGGTCTGTGTTCGAGTCATGATGAACGGTCGTCAGTTCCGCTCATTATTTAGTTTCACGTAGTAATCTACTTGCTTTCATAACCATCTCAATCAGGCAATTAGGTACTACGCTACTCAAAACGATCATCTGAACACTCTGCATCCACCACATACATAAAAAGATATATCATACGTCATAAGGTTTTTAGTACATGGTTATGATCAGAGTCCACACATAAGACCATCATCATATCCAAAAACCCATACGACGCCACTATACATCAGAAAAGTCAAAGACGACACGCAAAGTCGCCTATCCGCCGATCTATCTACAAGACAAGAATAGAGTTAGTGCCCCCAACTTACCTGGCCTAACTACAACTATCCTATCCTAACGCCTCCAGCAAGACCGAAATGCCCAACATCACTGGCAAAACGGCTCACTGAAGTATCCGATGGCAGGTGCGCCGGGAGGGTGTGGTGAGTGTGTGTCTCGAGATGGTACTCTGACATGCTGTGGCTCGGCTATCGGGCAAAGGTGATCAACGTGACCTGCGCGGCCACACATCTGACAAACTGGAACGGACGCTGAGCGTGGTCCACGGTAACATACAGACGCCTGATGATCATAGCTATCACATCACTGACGAAGAGAAGTCGGCTCGATCGGGGAATCGATAAAATAATCGGGTGCGCGATGACCCTCACCTCTACACAACTGGTAAGTCCTCACTGGCTCGGGTCGAGGTGGCTGAATGACAGGCATCAGAATGACTGGTGGCTGGCTGGGCTCGGGATTTCTGCGACTGGGTCCCGCTCGATAATCCTCTGGTACGGGTGCTCGGTACGGCTCTCCATCGGGTATGCATGGTCCTGATCCGGAAATCGGGTAAGTCAACGCTCCATGGCCCTCTGGTACTGCTGGCGGTACCTCTATCATCTCGGCTGGTGACGAGGCTGGCTCGAACTGCGACTCTGTAGACGCTGGTGACATATCCATGTCGAACTATGTACGGGGTGATCTAGGTCGTGGATCCTGCTGGTGATGAGGTCTGACCTGCTGCTCTAACATATCCTCAAGCATCTCTACCTGCTCATCCACCTGCTGCTCCCAGTGTAGATGCTGCTCCGTGTCTATAGGCTCCATATCCAGATCAAGACCAATCGGTAGCGGACCCAATAGGTAGTCCTCTACACGAAGTGGCGGGGAAAACTCGGGCGCCTCAAGAATCGGTGCCTGGTACATCGGTGGTACGTCTGATGCTGCAACTGTCTGTGGCACATCCGTCTCTGGCCACTGCGGTGGTAACTGTAACTCAACATCTGCTCCTCCCAAGAATCCCATCATCCCTGAAACTGAACCAAATGACCCTGCGAACCGACTGATCCCTGCTGACTCATGCCGCTCATCAGTAACTGCTCCGCGCACACACACACACACCTCCACTCCACCCAGGACACACTGCTGCACGACTGCAATCAAAAACTCAAAGATAAGTTAGTGCAAATAATACAAAAATACTACTCCCCATCCCAACCCCGGGTTTAACGGACGCGGCTCGGTATCCTAATGGATGCTTGTGTGACACATTTGACTCGATAAAACACGGAAAACACTCAAAAATGAAATGTTTCGAAACCCATGCAGAACCATGCTCTGATACCACCTTTCTGTAACGCCCCTTTCCCATTCTCCGCTGACCGTCGAGCTGACCGGTCAACAATCAAACAAGAACATGACCGATCGAACCCGAGCAAGTCGAACAGGAAAAGTTCATCACAGGACGAAGTCAGAGACAGATCGGTTTGAGACAAAGGCTCGCACTAATCCATCTTGACCTCGCTATCCTCACTTCCGTAATACAAGTTGTACACCTTGTACCACTTCGGTGAGTTGTGTCGGTTCGGACGAAACCTCATATCAGGGAAACAATTTTATTTCTGAGTAACCAAACGTTCAGCACAACGTTTAATAGAATTTTTACAAACAATCGTCAATTCAAAACACATAAATAAATCAAACACATAAAATGGCGCCAAAGCCAAACCGAAAATAAAACATCAAAACCCCGAATCAAATCCCGTCACAAGCCATCCCGAAACTACACCGAGGCCTCCCGCGTCCGTCGCTGCTAAACCTGAAAAACACAAAAAGAGTCTAATGAGCGATCTAATTAGATCACCCAGTGAATCGGCTCCCCACTAAAGGCTTCTAGTCTATCTAGAACTACAGATTCCCGCCCCAAAACCCAAAATAACAATCAACAGGAATAAATGGTCTATCACGCACTACCATGTCGTGATAAACCCACACACACAATCAATGCCAAAGATAAAGAGAATTAGGGGAAATCGAAGGCACTGCGGCACATGTCCTCGATTAGACTCAATCTATCTATCGCGCAAAGAAATAAATAACAAAGGCCCTACGAACTCGGTAACTTCCACGGGTCTGCATCGTTACCTACATGGTAACTAACCCACGACTCCTAACCGTGTACACAAGGTCCCCACGGCTAGGACACCGTTCTCTGTCCATCGATACGCGGTGACTCCTGTTACCCCAGGTAACATGAGTTTCCATGCGATCCGGCCCTAGGACATGACCCCGTATTCTCCGAATCGCACACCTACCGGCGTCACCCAGTAGGTTAACACCATAACCAGAATCGCATTGATCCGATTAGGCCAAACCCGAGGATCCAATCGGGTCGGAAGTACCGGAACGTAAACAAAACCTAGGCTTGCGGAATCTAACGCACCCTAGAGTCCTAGTGCAGAAATATAAACACGCAGAATCGTTGGGACTCTAGCACAGATCACGCAATCAATAACGATAATAAATCCCCAACCATTCCGCAAGCCTCTACACTACCACCGCTCTGATACCTAGTCAGCACCACTAACTTACCCGGTCCCGTGACCGGAGTAAGTGTCCACAGCAACTGCTCGGCCCAACACCGAGCAGTCTAACAAGCCTGCACACAAAGCTCACACAACAGTAATACAATCACGCAATCACAATCAATCACACAATCACACAGTCACAACACAAGCAGGCTTATTAGGGTTTCTAAGTCTTTTAATTCATTCTCGTCCGCTACCTTGGGTTAGCGGATTGCTAACCCGTAGACGGCTCACAACACACACCACTTCCTTATTAACCCATCATAGGTATCTTTTATTAACTTCTCGATCTGTCGGTTTAGAGTTAGTAAACTTACTAACTCCCCGACGTCTCATTATTACTTAACTTTATTCATTACCCAAACCCGCTATTAAACCTAAACCCCAATCCCGTTACAATATTCTATAAGTTCGTTTAGGTTTAACTCGTATTTTAGTGTCGTCTGAATTCCCGTAGATAGATTCATTAATTATCGTTCTTATACATATATGGATGCATATACGGTCCTACACAACGGGTCTATATGGATGCATCACACAATCATTACTAGCAACCTAACGGCACACAATCAATTAACCTTTTAATTCTTTAAAACCCTAACATGCTTAATCAGTCCTATCCGGTTTATCATTAAAATTCCATTTGATTATCAATTACTAATCAGGTTATTAACGGGTATGCAATCCTAGTACTACGGTTTCTCGATTCACGGTCTATATGAGTCTAAAGGTTTGTGAGCCGACTCACTGTGAGATAGGTACGGAATGACGGTCTGACGCGGTATGAATCCCGAGACCTCCGAACTGAAACCCGAACTTCTCGAACGCACGAACTCGAACCCTGAAGCTTCCCGAACACCCTGACATGAACCGCAACTGAGAATGGCCGGAGTCAACGCGTTGACCGGCGTTGACCACGGCGTTGACCGGCGTTGACTTTGACCTCCGGTTGACCGTTGACTTTGACCGTTGACCAAGGGTTGACCGTTGACTTTGACTGAACCGGTTGACCACCCAATTGAACCGGCTGAACCAACTGAACCATCTGAACCAACTGAACCGGTCTAATTAAAACCGGTTAGGTTAAACCGGTTTGGTCAAACATTGACCGGTTTGACCTAACCGTTGACCAAGGCTGAACCAGCCCTAAACCAAACCCAATCTTGAACCAAACCATGCTGACCCAACCACTGAAGGACCGGCTTCAAGATACGGCGGCGGTGGAGCTTCTCCGGCGACTTCTCCGGCGTTGACCGGCGGTGGTCCGGCGTTGACCGGCCGGTTCATCCCTTTTTCCGGTGAATCAGAAGACGATCCACCTATCAAACTGACCGCAAGGAGAAGATATAGCCATCCATGACTTCAAACAACCAAGAACCGGTGAGGAGAGAGAGAAGAGGGAAGATTTAGCCGGCGGTTCTTCTTTCACGGTGGCTCCGGCGAGATTCCGGCGACGGCGGTTCTTGTTGGCTGAAAGGCGGTTGTAGAGGAGAGAGAGAGGAAGCTATAGCACTTTACAGAAGTTGATTTGGGTTTAAGATGAGAAAGTTATGGGATTTTTGGTGAAAGTAGGTCTTATGAGCACTCAAGAATGTTCTTGGTGTTCTTGGGGTTTCTTTGAAGATTCAAAGGCTTTTTCTGGGTTTTCTGGATGAATCTAGAGAGAAGGGAGAGCATGTGGTCGTGGGTGAGGCTAGAGAGAGAGAGAGATACACCCAAAAATGAATTTGTTTAGGTGTTTTTGGTGTAATCAACAAAAACACATGCTTCACATAAGGTGTTGACACCTAAGGAGGTGAGGCTGGCGACCTGGGGAGTTCACACCTGTCCCTGGTGTGTGCTCTGAGTCCACAAAAGCCCATCTAAACTGGCCCAATCCAATAAGAACCCTTCCTTAGCTTACTTAATCTCCTTTGCTCGGTTTACTCATTTCCTCGAGAATTGTTTTAGAAAATACCAACTGATTCCCATAAATCCCCAAACCTCCACAAACTGATTCTACATGCTATTAGATGAATTTAGCATTTCGAATCACTCCGTTCGGACTTACGTAGCTCCGGTTATGAATTTCCGAAGTTTCGTCGGTTTTGTCGGTTTCCATCCCGACAAGCCGTAGAACGCGTTTCTGCTCCGATTTCTCCAACTCTGGTCTTGTGAACATTCTTTATATTGAAATATAAGAATATTCGGCCCGTCTCGGCTTCCGTCTCAACTTTTGGTAAAATTACCATTTTACCCCTGACTTAGGTAAAATGACGATTTTACCCCTGGTTGACTTTCTGCTGCCCGTTGACCGTATTTTTGATACGGGGTATCACAGTGTCCAACAGTTCTTGACGATTATAGCTTCTTTAATCAAGTATCAAGACATTTTCTGTCTGACGATTTGAAGTTGGTATATAAGGGATGGATTTAAACATAGACAAAGTGCTTCCACAACATCTCATAACGTTCTCTATCTCTCTAGAGCGTGTTTCTTCTTGTCATCATCACTTAGTTTAAGTTCTACACAAACACGTATTCAACATTAGTAACATTAATTCAAATTATAACCAAAATAAGTTGAAAGGGGTTTTAGATACTCGAACCTGGTCTATTGAAATATTTCCTCATATTATACTATATCTTCCGACAAAAATGTCCAAGATTTTTCACAAATAACTTCTGGATGAGAAAAAATATCGGAAAGAAGCATAATAACAAAAATTTGGCTCACAGGTCTTCCAAAGCCATCATAACTATGTCTAATTATATCATCAATATACTTTTGGTCATCATCCAACAACCCACCAGCATAACACGCCTCTTTGTAGTCCTTGTATAGAACATCATATGATCATAACCTTTAGGTCATTTGACAGTGTTCAAAAATATAAGCAAATAATATGAATCTTCTTGTTTACGGGGAGCATAATTAATCCTTTCAACACTGAATCTTGGTCTTTGTCTTCTATTCCATTTCTTCTTTGTTATGTCGAAGGTGTCGTGATTTGAAATTTGAGCATAAGTTAGCGTTCTAGGTAATACATAAACTTTTTTCAACTCAAACAATGCTATAAATATAGTATTTTCTATGAGCTTACGATTGACGACATCCTCTAAATTGTCATTCTCTTTGAAGATAACATTTTGTTTTCCACGTAGATGGAAATAGAGCCTCTGAACTACCGTAGATCGATAGTGTATTTGATACTTATAAATTCTCCAAGTAGCTTCACATGCAGAAACATATCTACAAAATTTTAAAAGTTAGTTGTAAGTTATATTAGCATACCTAAGTCAACGTTCGTAAATTATTTCTGAGTTACAAACTACAAAACATACCGACAATCGAAGAAGTTTTTTGATTTCATCTCTTTTTTTTGAATTTCGGCTTAGCCATTAACAACATTATCTGATCCACAAGTACTTGATTGAACAAGTTTGGTTGTACCCTTCCACATTTATGTGAGCTTGATAACGTAAATATAGTTTCTTGTTATATGGAATAAAAAATCTGTTGTCACATTTCACACCATTCTTATCAACAAAACAACCTATTTGCTCACGTATTCTATAAATAGGAAACCCTTCTATGTTAATTATAGTCTTCTCAACATAAGGTTTAGAAAATAACTTCGAACATTTACCATTTTCCATGCATGGTGAATTCATGTTAGCAGCTCCACAAGGACCATGAATCATCTTATCCATAATGATATTATAAAGCTTCGGCTCTTTAATCCTATCTGGTATTTCAGCTAAAATCATCTTGTCAATATCATCGGTAGAGACAAATATCGAAGTAGGATCCATAAAAAGAAGAAGAATGTGAGCATGAGGTAGTCATCTCTTTTGATACTCTATGGTGTACGTAGCTGAAATTTTGAACATATACGACTTTTAGTAATATATGTTAGACTCCCTAGGATCCAGGGTCTAGGTGATTGAATATAAGAACTGACCTCGTGATTACCTGTAGATTGGCAGCGGAAATTGGAGCAGGTAAACGAGATTTAGAGCGCCTCAATCGCTGCGCCTCTATCGTAGTCCACACGCACACAAGCTGGAATCCGCCGAGATGCTAGTGCCGGGAATCGGATCTCTTGTGGATTTTGAGTTTTTGTGTCTCTGCTTTCTCTCTGAGAAGCCACACTGACGGCTCAATCGGATTAGGTCGTGTAACCTGGCTCCTATAAATAGGCCCACGGTTTACAAACCGTAACTTCAGTTTCGGTTTCGACCTTGTGTCGATCGTTGCATCCCTTGCATCGATCGACACACCTCTTAAAACTCAATTCAATGTGTATCCAATACACATTGATCGGATCATGTGCCAATGATCAATCCCATACAAAGTGTATCCAGCTTGCTTAGGTGTGTGACCCTGTAGGTTCACACGATACTAGAAATGAGTTACAACTCATTTGTCATAAGCGGTTTCTAGCAAAACATTATGACTACCCAGTATCACATGAATTTTCCGATCTCGACAATACAACTATCTTTAGAGTAAGTACAATATGATTTCAGGACATAATCCCAACAATCTCCCACTTTTACTGGAATCATCTATTCCCATAATCCCTTTATCGCTATATCTCGATATGGCATAAGGCAAGGAACTGTGTCATCCTTATTATAGCCAACATCATGTTCATCGAACTCCTGATCTATACTGATAAAATAAACGACTGACAATCACCTCGTTTGAGCAAGGCCATGCATTTTCTCAGTATCAAATCTTCGATGGGGCCTGAGATATTTATCTCCTGTTATATAGGAGGGAAAAATCCCTTCTTGTTCCATCCCTGTTTCTACACATACTTCATGATACACCTAAGTAATGCCTTTATAGCCGTCATTTACGGATCGACGTTTGACAAGGTCAAAGTGCACCAATTCATATGCTAGAAAGCATGATGAACTCAGGTCTAAGGACTATACTCTATAGTCGTAATGAGAAACTCTCATGACACAGATATAACTACCCTGTAGAGTTCTCATTAGCGGGTCATGTCCGATCATATGTTCACCAACATATATCTATGTGACTGACTGTGATACTCATATCATTGACTCCATGAAACTTAGTCAACAGTCACCTCACAAGCTAGTCTCTCGCGGTTGTTAGTGTCCCACTTTGACAATCTCGACTAGGGACAATCATAATTTATGTCATCCTTTTACTTATAGGATTTCATGATCAAGTCCTCAACTTGATGACCTATATGATGACCATAAAGTACTTTGGGACCATTACTTAATTATCCAATAATTAAATAATACTGATGTCAGTTTATCATAAACATGACTACATCATGTCTATCTGAACATCATAACTAACATAACTCCCACTAGAATCTAGACCACGTCTTCAGATATCTAGTACCTACAGCAACAGCATGAAGCTCATGCTTAGGTTGTGAGAGATGCTGCGGTGTTCTTGCTTGGAGCCATTCCAACAAACCACATCGCTATTCTTTAATAAGCACTATTCTGCGGTCCACTGCTTGGAAAACTTTCCAATAGATAGCACCGCTACACAGACAAAGAGACATAACCAGGTGGGAATCGGGAATCATCTTTGTCCGTCTAACTACTTATAACAGATTCGTCATTTCCTCAGTTGTACAAGAACCTATCCTTAGTGTTCCTCAAACACTTGGGGATATTCCTTACAACTGTCCAGTTACTTTACCGGAACATATTGGTATCTTCTCGTCATGCTATATGCGTAATCTGCATCTATACGAGCGCAAAACATGGCATTTATGATGGATTCTATTGCATAAGCAAAAGGAAACACACTCATAGATACTAGCTCAACCAGTGTCCAAGACACTTCATCTTGCTAAAATCGATGCCATTAGACCTTTAGTGTGAAGCCATTCTTGGAATCATGCATATTGGAACTGTCCAGTACCTTATAATTATAAGTATTCTGACACGATCCAATTCTCTCTTCTGATCCATCTCAATGGATCCATATTCCAAGAACTTATGCGACTTCTCCCATGTCCATTGTTAAATTTGACTTCCAGCCCAAATCTCATAAGACTTAAGCGACGGAACGTCGTTTATTAGATCAAGTATGTTCTAAACATATGGTATTGAGAATTGCAACTACGCTCCCACTTGTTTACTTGTAAACGCACAGTTTCTATTCGTTCCTGATCGAGTCAAAGCCTTTGACCGTTTTAACCGAACATAGATTCCAACTCCAAGATGTTTGCTTCAATCTATAAATAGATCGGTGAAGCTAACATGCATACCTAGCATATTTTCGGAGTTGGGGCTCACCATCGCTTCTTTGAATTTCGCATGCTCGTCACCTTTTCAATGATCAACATATCACGGCTATCGGTTACGAGAAATCACTCTCGGGTTAGTGACGGATCCATTTGGGATCAGCGAATTTCAGGCTCCACAGGTGTCGATCCTACAGTACTCTGTAGATCCAACCGCTGCTCTCCCTCAACAGGTTGAACAGCCTCCTGTGTTTCTCGAATTTCTTCGAGCTGTACTTTTACTCCCACTGTTTTCTTGGAAAAACAGAGTTCCGAACAACACTTTGTTCTCGGATTGGTTGCAAAAGTACTAAGCCTCGGTTTCCTTAGGACAACCAGCGAAGCAGCACTTATCAGATTTGGGTTCAAGTTTGTTTGTTGACAACTGCCTTACACAAACCTTGCAATCCCAATTAATCAGTAAAACATACTTGGAAATCACCCAGTCCACATCCAATGTGGAGTCTTTCAACTGATTCTGATAGAAACATAATTTGCGTAAACTTATTCATTTTAGAGCGTTTTTTTTAAATGATTATGGAAGATTCCTGTGACTCATCATTAATCGGAGCATATCTAATAAGATCTGATTCATTCTGTCAGATGATCACTCAATTCTTGACTTAAGTATTTTCCTCCGCGATTCAATCGAGGATCTCAATACTTCTGTCAAATTGGTTCTACACTTCATCTTGGAACTCCTCAAGGGATTCCTGCTCGTGTCTCATCAAATGAACATAGCCATACTTATTGATGCCATCAATAAGGTAATGAAGTACAGAAGATTTCCTCTGGCACTAATGCTCGTTGGGCCGCATACATCAGTATGTGTAAGGCCCAATAAGCCTCTGGCCCGTTTCCTTTAGCTCTGCTAAAAGGGCCTTAGTCATTTGGTCCAGTAAACAGAATTCATATATTAAATGATTTATAATCAAATGAGTCCAAAACTATGGAACTTCTGAATCCGCTTCACTCTATGTGGTTAAATGACTATGCCAAGGAAAAGTCGAGTTCGAGTCATCAGACTCAAACCATTATTATTTGTGTTATATTCAAAATTACGCTGGTTTAAGATATAAAACCCATTCCAAACGGGGTGCTACCATATGATATTTCATTGAGATCTAAAGAACAAAACTTGTCTTTTATCAAAATGAAAAACATCCAAATTCTTTAAAAGAAAATGAAAGACATTTCTGCACAAGGCAGATACATAGTAGCAATTACTTAATTTCTAAAACCAAGTATGAAAGGCTCCTACAAGTGGAGAATCTCTACGGCTCATGCAGCAACCATTGCTCCATACTAGGCACGCAGTTCCACTTGTCCTTTCTTCAACGTTCTACTGTTGCTTAGGCCCTGCATATTTCCAAAATATCAGTACCACAACTAGTATCCAATACATTTGTAGAACTTGAATTAATAACACAATACCTGAAGAAGAAGTACCATACATCTCCTTCATCTCTTGTGAATCTTCCAAGAATTTAATGCAATATCTCTTCCAATGCCCTGACTCATCACAGTAGAAGCACTTTCTAACATCAGATGGGCCGGACTTGGGATTATAAGATGACACAGGCTTATCCTGATTCCAAATCTGGACGGCCCTGCCTCTACCCCTGTCAACACAAGATTTCTCAAATCTTTTACCCTTTATGATGTCTTGCTCTGCTGTTTTGATCATGCCATGCAGCTCAGTCAACGTCTTCGTCAATTTATTCTTGATATAGCTTTTGACAAACTTATCATAACTAGACGGCAGTGACTGCAGAATGATGTCAGTGGCCAACTCTAAGCTAACAGGACATTCCAGTTTCCCCAGGTTATCAACGTAACCCATCATTTTAATGACATGAGGACTCACTGGAACATCCTCTGGTAGTCTGCACCCAGTGAGAGACTTCACCATATGGAATCTCTCAACTCGTGCCAGATCCTGAAACTTCAGTTTCAGGCTGGTGATCATCTCTATTGGCGACTCCATGTTCTCGTATTGACTCTTTAAGTCCGATACCATGGTAGCCAACATCAGACCACGCACATCTACCACATCAATATAATGCTTATTCCAAGCATTATATACTGCATTCGAGCGATTGACCCCAAGCCTTTCTGGAAGAGCTTTCTCAAGGACATAGTCCTTACTCTCCTGCTTGAGGATTAATCTCAAATTGCGATACCAATTCAGGAAATTTGACCCATTTAACTTGTCCTTCTCAAGGACGGGTCGTAACGAGAAGGTAGTTTTAGACATAGGCTGAAAATTTTAATCAAAGAAAATTTTAGTTATGATTTCAGGAAATGAGGAATCTTATCCAATAAGAAAACTCGCATTATATTCAAACAATGTTTCCTCTATGAATATAATGATCCAAGACCCATACATCATTAAAATATGAGTGGACGACTCGCCATCAC
Organism: Orychophragmus violaceus; assembly: GCA_030180135.1. Lineage (NCBI taxonomy): Eukaryota > Viridiplantae > Streptophyta > Magnoliopsida > Brassicales > Brassicaceae > Orychophragmus > Orychophragmus violaceus. The sequence continues at coordinate 13,301,937 of CM058238.1, read as the reverse complement.
CCATAGTTTAGTAATCTAGGTAAGCAAATCATTGCTAATTGTACCCAGTACAACTCTTGGTCGCAGATAAGACAATCCATGTCCTATCTACTCTGATGTCTCTGGGCCCGGAACTTCTGATAGCCCAGTCAAGTAAACCAATCTCTTCTGTCTTGTGATCATTGACAGTCGCACTGCAACTCTATCAATGACCATCTGCCTTACTCATGTTGCAGTGGATACCAAGGACTCCAAGACTATCCAACAAACGACACGAGTCTTGACAGTAGACAAGATTGGGCAAGACATCAAGATCACTTGATATTTAGTTGAGGAAATGGAACTTTAAAAGATTAGTAATTCAAACTCTTAGGTCATGCAATAGTTGATGTCAAGCATTGCAAGACCATCAACACTACTACCTGCCTTACTCATGTAATTGTGGACACCAAGCTCTTGGCAAGACTATCCAACAACGAAACGAGTCTTGACAGTTGACCATATTGAATAACTAAGCTTCGGTCTAACACACATCCAATGTGTATTAAATAGGTTCAGAACATTTTTAACTTTTAATTTCAATTAAGTTTTACTTGTTCTAATTTAAGTGGGTTAGGTTATTTGGTTCGGTTTTTCAGTCATTTGGTTCAAAACCAAACGATTACGGTTCGCATCGTCACCATGCGTATCGACTGACACACTTGGTCGACATTTGATATGCAACCTTTACCAACCCTATAACCGGTCTTAGACCAATTGCGATAACCGGTCCAATCTAATTGAACCGACTTATCCAATCAAACTGATCTTAACCAATCAAATCGGTTTATGCTAATTGAGGTAACCAATTCAATCCAATTGAATCAATTCATCCAATTTAAACTGATCTGATATACCTTAACCAAGCATGATAACCAATTCAATCCAATTGAACCGATCAACCAATCGCAAGGTCTGTGTCGACCGACACTAAACCTGTGTCGATCGATACAGCAGGGTATCAGGGAATTTTAATCGAATTAAACCGACATAACCATGCGAGATAACCGGTTCAAACCAATTGAACCGATCTATCCTTTCGCATAGCCTGTGTCGATCGATGCACCCAGTGTGTCGATCGACACAGTGCGATTTCTAAATCGAAACCCATTCTTTAATTAGGCGAATTCGCGGTGCATCGATTGACACAAACTTGTGTCGATCGATGCTATGCGAAAACGCAATTGCTTTTGCATTTTCGCGCTGCATCGATCGATGCACCCAGTGCACCGATCGATGCTGTGCAAAAACCCAAAATCAGTTTTGCCGTTTTCGCGCTGCATCGATCGACACATCCAGTGCATCGATCGATGATGTGCGAAAACACAGTTCTTCGTTTTCGATATTAACAAATCCGAGATTCTTATTAACAAAACGAATCCTAGCTAGCATCAATTCAATCAAAATGCCATTTAATCGAATTCTAGGATACTGATTCAATCTATTAAACCTTATGGCTCTGATACCACTGTTAGACTCCCTAGGATCCAGGGTCTAGGTGATTGAATCTAAGAACTGACCTCGTGATTACCTGTAGATTGGCAGCGGAAATTGGAGCAGGTAAATGAGATCTAGAGCGCCTCAATCGCTGCGCCTCTATCGTAGTCCACACGCACACAAGCTGGAATCCGCCGGGATGCTAGTGCCGGGAATCGGATCTCCTGTGGATTTTGAGTTTCTGTGTCTCTGCTTTCTCTCTGAGAAGCCACACTGACGGCTCAATCGGATTAGGTCGTGTAACCTGGCTCCTATAAATAGGCCCACGGTTTACAAACCGTAACTTCAGTTTCGGTTTCGACCTTGTGTCGATCGTTGCATCCCTTGCATCGATCGACACACCTCTTAAAACTCAATTCAATGTGTATCCAATACACATTGATCGGATCATGTGCCAATGATCAATCCCATACAAAGTGTATCCAGCTTGCTTAGGTGTGTGACCCTGTAGGTTCACACGATACTAGAAATGAGTTACAACTCATTTGTCATAAGCGGTTTCTAGCAAAACATTATGACTACCCAGTATCACATGAATTGTCCGATCTCGACAATACAACTATCTTTAGAGTAAGTACAATATGATTTCAGGACATAATCCCAACAATATAGACATTATAAAAAAATTATAATATACGTAAGAGATCAAAGGTTTTACTTACATGAAACAATCTTTCCTAACATCTTCTTCTTTGTTAAATCATTCATCAAAGAATCAAGTTTCATCTTAAACATTCAACAAATAATATATGGTATGTCATCAAAGTTCAATCGCTGCTCCTCTAGGCATCTTGTTATCTCCGACCATTTTGGATTGCATTTAAATGTGATGAACAGATCCGGGAAACCAAAATGCTTACAAATGGTCATTGCATCTAGGTAGCTATTCCTCATATATCTAGGAATGCATGTATGAGAAGCCGGCAACAAATATTCTTGACCATGTTCATTCATATCCTCTATCCCGCCGTTCAAACTGTATGATAGTGTCATAACTTTCAGAACACAATTTTCTGATAATGCTTCAAATACATTAGTGTGCTCGATTTGATTGATGTATAAGAATTAACCAAGAACTGTTGAAACAATCTCCTTGAGTGAAGTAGAATGTGAGACTCATTTTTCGTTCTTGAATTCGAGATGCATACCACTGTCACATATCGATCATATCCTTTTTAAGCTTTTTGTAGCCTCTGTGACATGTTTTTTTAATCCCATGTCTAAATCCATCCTCTCCATAAACAAATATTAGAGGATATTGAAGGGAGAGATATGAAACATGAACCTCATTGGTCCTTTTAAGACCGTTTGATTGTTGTTCCATCAAAATATCTCAATTACTCATTCCAAGTTGAACTTCAAAAGCAGTAAGAATATTATATGTTCCGTCATATCTTAATTACACGATCACTGATAATCCTTATGTTCAAAGCTTCATCTAGATTTGTTTTAAACATCTCACGAATTGATTTAAACTTGACAACGTATGGATTTAAAGCATTTAGTAACTCTATTATTGGCTCGATAATTTGCTCCTTCAATGCATCACTACTGACAACTATGTTCGCCCTTGTTGTAAGAATAACAAAATTTTAAATGTCAGAACTAAAAGCAGATTAAAATCATATACAATATTGTTGGATAGTACCGCAACCTTTGAGATGCTCTTATAAGCCTTGAGAAAACATATACAATATTGTTAACAGATTAGTGTTATTTTGGAGACAGGAACTCTGTCCAAATATTTACCATATTTTTGGGAGTTTTTCTGAACGTTGAATAGCATTAGCAATGGTAAGGTATATTTTGTGTGTCTTTTCCATCTAATAGGAAACGCTCCATAATCGTGGACTTCCAGAAACAGGGACAAGTGATCAGTTTTATTTCCCTTAGGATACGCAATAAGATGCCTACAACAACAAACACGAACAAAAGAAAAATCACTAAAAACGAAAGAGAATACCTGCAACTTAAACATGTCTTCTTACCATTTACAGCCATCAACTTCAAAATGATTAGAATAAATATTTTCAGATTTCAAAGAGAAGAAATTCTTAACCACCAAGTGATCCTTTTGTTAAACTGCTGCCCCATTGATACCTTGATAAAGAATCTTTTGTCAATTGAACTATCAAGAAAATGAAAAGAATGTGATGAGGTCTTGTAACAAAAAGAGAAAAAAAAAACTTAACCAACACACCCCCACTAAAAGTTTTTTAGTTTGATAATCAGATAACAATCTAGCTCAAGATGCGTAACCAGATTTAAATTAAGATACATACATGGAATCAAAGCCTTTATGAGTTTGATATTGCCACTGTAAAAGTATTATTTAGGGAATGCTTACCCTCTGAACTATAGTTTTGGATGAAGTGCAGTACATATGCAAAATAACAGTATTTAATCTATATAATGGGTCTTATGTTTTTTTTTCATCATTCATCATGTAAATGCAGATCAAAATAAAATTAATAAAAAATTGGTCATTTGAATGCATATAATAAATACATGATAAATTAAAGACGTAAAACAAATATATGAATAGCTTGAAAATGTATGCATTTCACCGAGATTTGCATGTTGATCAACTTTTTATTTTTATTATTTTTTTTTTTACATACATTTATTGGTATGCACACCATTGAAACCCTATATACAGTGGGGATGTGAATCACTTTAGCTTCCTCATCCTAGAGTTACTTGGAGCATAAAGCATTCTCGATTCCAACTTTTGATCATAGGGCTAACTCAAGACCTTCTCATTAAGGTGAGCATTTGATACTAAATAATTAAATATAATTAAACGCCAATTTAAAAGATTTTTTTTAAAAGAAATATAACAAAAATAAACAAAAAGAAAACTAAAAGCCCCACAATAAATAAAAAACTAAAATTATGTTTTTTTCTTTACATAACCAAGTATATAAGATTTGAATAGTGACACTTGTCGGATGGATTACTCCATGAGCATTCAATGCTTTTATTTACCGTTTGTATTATTAAGTGCGTAGTAATACATATAGAGAACAATAAAAATATCCATTGTGGATTAAATACAAACTATTTTATGAACAAATAAATTTGGTATACATGAATTTTTTGTCTATTTCAAAAATAAAATAAATTCGCAATTAAGTTAATCCACTATGATTTTGTGACATGGGTACACGAATATAATATATATATATCCTTTAGCCAATCTTTTAGAACATACACATCAATAAATACTAAGGGCGTCTTCTCCAATGTAAAATTCTACTTTTTACTCCAAAATAGAGTAGGGTTTTACTTCAATCTCATTCTATTGCAAATGACTGAAAAAATAGAGTAAACCTATTTGTAACTCAATTTTGGAATAAACTCATTTATTACTCTATTGTGGAGTGGGATATAGAGTGGAGTTGTAGAGAATTTTGCCTTTTATTCTAAAATAGAGTGAGATTTAGAGTGGGGTTAGAAATGGTCTAACTCGCAGCATACCAAAAGACTCTTGAGCAAAAGATGCCTAAATAGGCTTGGTTATAAAAACCAAAACTGAAACGGAACCGACCAAAAATTTCGGTTCAGTTCGGACAAAATACCTAGTGGATCCTATATTTAGGATCAATGAGTATCGGTTCGGTTCCGAGTAATACCTAACCGAAATGCGGAACCAAATATCCGAATATATATATATATATATATTTTCGTCACGCATCCGAACATAGATTACATTTACACATATATTATTAGGATATGTTGATATTTTAGATAGTTTATAGGCTTTCAGATATTTTATTGATATTTCAGATATTGGTTCGGGTATTTTTTATTTCAGATATTATTTCACATTTCGTGTATCACATATCCAGATTTTATTGCTGATTTTGGGTATTTAACTATTATTTTGGATACTTTTTGTTGTTTTCGGGTAAAAAATACTCGGAATTTTTTAATAACCAAAAATTTCAGGTAAAAAATATTTGAAACCGTTTAATAACCAAATTTTTTTAGTATTTTACGGTTCTTCAATTGTGGAACGGAACCGAACCAAAACCGACGGAGAACCCAACCGAACCGGAACCGACGAGAACTGAACCTGATCCGAATTGGAAAAATATAACCATTGGATTTTAAACTTAAAAACTTAAAGAATCATAACTAATCGGTTCCTACCCGAAACCGAACTGAATACCCAAATACTCAGACCTATGCATAAATATGAAATTTCCTGTTTGTAGATTAGTTAATAAGAAGACATATGAAATAATTATCTAGCAATACTAACAGATGAAGTTCACAAGGACCATGATCGAGCTCTCCACTTCATGACTGGCATCATCATCAATGGTTCAGGAAAGCCAGCAGCTTTGCCTAAGTAATAATACAACCTGAAACATATTTTTTACTTGATTCGCAAGGATGCACACAAGGGATTCAAATTAAAATAAAACTGTTGAAATTTCCTTTTTTATGAAATGATAAAGTAAAACGCAGCATATGCTAAGAAGCACCTAAAATCACTTGACTTCTTTATTCAAACAAGATTGCATAACCAAATAGGAACAAACTTTAAGTGTCTAATAACTCAAAAGTAAATAAAATTATCGAATGAGATAGGAGATTTTGCAGCCAACGCCTCTGACTTCTCCTTCTCCAGCTGAGCTTCGAGATCTGAGCACTTCAGCTTCAAATCTTTCAACTCTTTTTCCATTTCTTGCATACGAATCTCACGAGCTTTCTCTTTCTTCTTCATTTCTGACACTTGATTTAGTTTCTTCTCCAACCAATCCAACTCAAATCCAGCATCAGTCAAGTATTCCAGTGTATTAAACGCATCTTCCAGATCATCCCTGGGGAGCTCGTGAGGTGACTGGCGTAGAGAATCAATCAGACTGAGTAACAAATTCATGTGACCTGTCCTAAGATTTTGGTTCTTTAGACATATTCCAGAAGCAATATCTGGGTATTTTTCAAACAAACGGCTCACAAATTCCACCTGAGAGTGAAAACAGAAATATCAAGTAGTCTTGTGAGACACGACAAGAGCACCTAACTTGTTATACAAGTAGAAAGATCAGGTTTTCAATCGTTGCTGAAAAATCTACACAAAACATTCTTAAATTCTTGCCTGTGAAGGAAGAAGATGAAAGCCATTAACTTCAACTTTGCCAATAATTTCAAGAAGATCTATCTCGACAACAATTTTGAGATCCCCGTTAACTAGAAACCCACTATCTTTGGCAAGAATTTCATCAAGGGAAAGCATGGATGGAAAACCCCAGCCGCTAGAATTCTCCTCAAACCAGTGTTGTAGTTCTGTAAAACCAAAAACCATTATTCATCTAATAAAGAACTACATGAAATGTGGATTGAACAACAATGTTCAAAAATCGGAATCAGACATTGAAACTAATATAAAACAACAGAAAAAACAATTGAGAAACATATATACATTTATAGTCCAAAAAGAGACCTAGACGATGTGATGAAACCCTAAACTGAAATATTCGCAACATTTGAAGGTCCCAATTATAAGAAAATATAGTGAAACGGATAATTTAGGATTGTCACCGTTCAACTCATTATTTAGTGTTTATTATTTAGAAGGTAGGTTACGTGCGACTGTGCGAGTTATATAGTTGCTTATTGTGGGGACCTATAATTTGGAGATATGAACTCTTTTAAATGGAGCCGTACGAAGAAATATTATATTTACCATATTGACGAGAGAGTTTCTCCGAAAGTTGATTTACAACAATGAGGCAATATCGTGTGTTTCTTCTACATCCAGATGGCAATGATCCATAATCGGCATCTTTCAGATACACAGATAAAAAGTTATTAGCCTTGTATCCTTTAGGATACGCAAAAAGTTGCCTGAAAAACGAATAAAAGAAAGAGTAAGCAAAATTGTGGAGGATATCAACTTAATCTATATATAGATATCGATGGAAAAAGGAGAACTTACCATTTGCATCCACTGGCGATGAATTTATCTGAAAATATTATCTCAGATTGCAAAGAAGAGAAATTCTTTATCACCCAAGTGAACTTCTTATTGCCTATCTTCTCCATTGAACTCGGTGATTAGAAGGAGAAACCCTAGAAACCGAGTGGCTCTACCAAAAGTTTTGAAACCAGATTATCACACAGCAATCTAGACCCTCATAACCAATATTAAAATTAAGATCATTCCAATATTCCTAAAGTGTTCATCGATGATTTAGGCAAGCAATAAAATTTGCAAAGATGATTTAAAAGTAACTTTTGATCAAATAATGGATTTTTAAGAAACTAAAACTTGTCATTTACAAGAAACCGAAGACTTCGTTTATAGGTTCGAATTAAAAGGCCCCTAACTCAATAAATGTTAATAGTTTGGAATGTGAATCGCTTTCATTTTCTCCAAGGGCTACGTTGGAACAAAATATAAGAGGTTCTCACATTTCTATGCAAATGTTTGTGTTATTTTAATATTAAAAATTTAAAAAGCTATCATACAACTAAAAAGTTTCTTGGAAATCTTGAAAAATTAAATTATTAAATGATATTTTTTGTTTAAAGGTAAAGAAAGTAAGTTGTCTTAATATGTGTGCATTACCCTAAAACCTCCTATATTGAGAAACAGAGGGAGTACAAAGTACGATTCATTATTTTTTTATTACGAAAATCATATAGACATTGTTGGTAAAGCTGATGACCAAAACAAAATCTTATGTACATGGTCTTTTTTTTGAAATGACAAAGGGTCCGATTGGTGAACAAAAGCGGAACGGTAAGATTAGCGGTAAGTGGAAGTGGTAAGCGGTTAGGTAATAGTGCAAAGCGGTAAGAACAAGCGGTTGGAGAAAGCGGTATGAAAAAGCTGAAAGAAAAAAAATTAATATTATATTTGCTACTGCTTTGATGATTGGTGACCATCAAAGCGGTAAACCCCTTACCGCAGCGGTAAGGGGTTACCAATCATAGCCAAAATATAGTATAATACTCCGTCTCTCACTATGAAAACAAAACCTACGAGCAGACCATAAATATCAAGTAACAACGAAACCCTCAAATGCCTTGGAACTCGAGACATCAGATAAGACGAAGTCCAACGGTGAACCTCTCTTCAGAGGTTCTTAATTCAATTTTTTATTATTTTTTTTTCTTCGAAATTTTGTATAAAAAAAAAAATGACCAATCACGAACCGACACGTCACTGTGAACAGTGAAGAGTCGGTCCTTATTTAAGTTTCCCAAGGACTCGTTTCTTAACTGTGTAAAAAAAAAAAAATTCTAAGAATCTGTGCTAAGAAACTGCTAAAATACCCCATTGTATATGCTCTAAGAGCATGAAAAGGGGTTCTTAACAATTTTTTAATATATATTTTTTTTACAGATGGAAAAAAATCAAAAATCAAAAAAAGAACTAATTAGAAGCTGCCACATCAGCATGCACAGTTAAGGATCGGTTCTTAACTAAGGATCGGTTCTTAGGAAAATTCTTAGAAATAATATTTTTTTAATTGTTTTACCTAAGAACCCGTGCTAAGAACTCCCCTAAAACCATCAATGTACATGGTCTAACAACATCACACGAAAGAGCAGTCTTTTGAAAACCCTAAAACAAAGAACAACAACATAATCTAATGGGCAAATCGCAAAAATGGCACAAAAATATGTCTTGTCACAAATATAGCAACAAGGAAGAAAAATCATAAAAATAGCACAAAACATGTTTTGTCACTAAATTAGCCCTAACCCTTAATCTTAAATACTAAATCATAAACCCTAAATACTAAACCCTAAACCTTAAATAATAAACCATAAACCCTACATACTAAACCCTAAACTCTAAATAATTAACCCTAATCTCTAAATTATATAATGTTATAAAAGTCTTTGTAATTAAAATAATGCTAAAAATGTGAATTATTTCTCTTAGTGCTATATTTATGATAAGGTATATTTTTGTTCTATTTTATACATTTTCTCTAATCTAATCCAGTTTCTACTTACTCATTTGTCTTTCAAAACCCAATATTATTGCAGCTTAAATACATATGCAAAAAAGGAGACAAATCATACTAAACCAAACCCAAACCGAATTCAAACATATAAAATGGAATCAAACCAGCTTAAACCAATTAAATTGAACTTTGTTTTTCAGTTTATGAATTGTGTAACTTGTAATGAGCCTCTTATTTTTTTTTTCTTACTTCCCAGACCGCTCTTAGTTCTTCGTTTCATTTACTCATTAAGCATCTTCTCCAACCAATCCATCTCCAAGCCCGGATCTTTTATGTAAGCCAGTGCTTTCTCTGCCTCGACCAGATCATCAATGGAAAGCTCCTGAGGTGTTTGGCACAGAACCTGAGTTAGGCTGAGCAAGACATTCATGCATGTTGTCTTCATATGTTGGTTTCTTGCATGGAATTCTACTGCAATGTCTTGGGCTGAGCTCACATATTCTACCGGCTAGTAGAGACATAAACAGAAGTATGGTAAAGCATATGAGAAAAACATGAAAACAGACCACAACATCTCAGCAACTTACATTTAAAATCCAAAAATTAGTCATAAAAGAAGTTAATTTTCATTATTCATACAAGTGAAGGAAACGATTAAAACACAATGACATTTGTTAACTTACATTTAACTTGCTCAGATTTGTCTCATCAGATTTCTCTGAGGTGCCATCAACTTGAAGAACATCTACCTCAGCAACTATCACCAGTTTGTCTTTACAAGGAATCCTTCATTTTGTCATGGATTTTAGTAAATGGAATAATAGAATGAAAACCCCAGTGGAATTGCTCATGATCAAACCAGCAATGTGCTTGCAGTTCATCACATTAAATTAAAATTGAATAATGGTGCTGCATTAACTCCCCGTTCATTTAACACATTTGTAAATTCTCAATAATCTTCCATTTTCTGATGGGTAAATGTTTTTTTACAAGCACTAAAAATTGTTTTTGCATGAATCATGGATTTTTACACCATACAATGTAAATTTAAAGAAATCGTTAGCAATATAGAAGAGGAAAATGGGTAAAAACAACAACATAAACACTTCCCTTACATTTTATCAGCTAAAACGAGTTCTAATGACTCTCTATTAACGGTTGTATATTGCAGCTATGAGTGAAAGACTTTCACTTGAGCTTACCAAGAGGTTTTAAATGGCTTAACATCGTTGAGGTATGTCACATTTTTTATCGAACCCATTTTTGTTATTTAGAGAAGAAGAAACACAATGAAGATGTTGCTAATCGACATTGTTAGTTCTAATGCAGAAAAGGTACCCTCTATCATACATAAGTCGCCATTTACAAGGGAAGCAGCTGCAATCGTCAATATATAAAAAGGAGTTATTAGCAGTTGTATTTGCGTTACAGAAATGGCGACATTACATGCTCCATTCGCATTTTGTGATTAAAACTAATCAAAGGAGTCTCACGTACTTGCTAGAACAAAAGATCAACACATTAGTGCAGCAACAATGGCTCCCCAAGTTATTAGAATTTGATTATGAAATTAAATACAAGCAAGGTAAAGATAACTTGATGGTAGACGCTCTATCTAGAGTTGATGGCTCTGAGGTTCTGCATATGGCTCTCTCAGTCGTGCTTTTCTGCTGGACATTAAACAAGGGGGTGTTCTGGTTGTAGCCCCATGAAAAGTTTAAAATTTGGGGCAAACCATACATTCTTGCAACTATTGATATATCCCCATCTCATTAATTTGTATGTTTTTGTCTCCATCATAAGTTTATGTTATGGTTTTAACCACATTGACGTTAATTGCCAACGTTTTCCGTTAGTACTGGTTTTCGGTTTAGTAAACCGTTTTAATCAAATTAATTATGCTTTAACCACATTAATCTTTCGAAAATTAGAAAAAAAAAAGAAAATAAATTCAAACCCTAAGTCATGCAAAAGAACAGAACTCTAATTGAATCCTAAATTCTGCAAAATCAGAAACATTGAAGAGAGAAGCACAAGAAATCACGACTTAATCTCTCTGTACTCGACTCTAATGAGGTAATATTGAATCAAAAATCACAAGGAATCACAGCTTAATATCTCCCTATGTGCTTCTTAATCATCAATGATGGCTTGTTTTGTTGCTTGCTCTCTTAGTGACGAGATTCCGTTCAAAGAGCCGCTTCAGGATGGTGGACGAAGAGAGTGATCCAAGTGCTTATACATTGTTGTTTTTGATTTTTGTGTTCTTGTTAGTGGTTTAATGCTTGTAATTGCAGGTTGATGGTGAAGCTTGATGGTGAAGCTTCATCGCAGTCCATATCACAAGTATATGACGACTAGAAGAACATTGCAGGCTGCTGTGTCTATGCCTGTTTTTTGTTACCTGTTTCAGACAATATTTTACTGATTCTTGTTGTCGCCTGTTGTTGCTTAATTCTTGTTGACTTTTGTTACATGTTTCAATCAATTACGATCCAACTTTTGTTAAATGCTGTTGTATGTTTCAGACAATATTTTAAGGTTGTTCTTACTGAATTCTGGTGTTCTTTATTATGTTTCAGACTTTTGTGTGTTGTCGTATGTTTTAGTTTGGTCATGTTAAACGCTAGACTTCTTCACCACCAAGAACTCTTAACAGCTTTTGTTGTTGTCCTGAAGCTTGGTGAAGAACATGGAAGCCTCAAAGCAAATAAAAACAACAGAGCTTCTCATTAAAACAACCAAACAGATGACACTTACTATTCCATTACATTCAAACAAAAGAGCAACCTACATTGTTATTACAATTCACAGACGAGAGCTATAAAGATTGAAATTGATGTTATAAGTAACCTTTTTGGTACTATCTCGGCTATAGAAAATATACGGTATCTTTACGATTTCGGCGTCGACGAGACCCTTCACTCTAATTTTTGTTTCGTCGAAAGCTTTTACCTCACTAGCACGATCATATTTCGCTTCCATCTTCTTCTTCTTTCTCTCTGTGTGTGTGTCCAGAAACAAAACTAAGAGACTTCTGTGTATATAAATTTTTAATAGTTAAAAGGTGGCAAAAGACAAAAGATTCTTCGATCAAGTTGGTGAGTTTATTACGTGATGGAAATTCAAGGTTCTTGTTGTAGCTCTGTGTTAGATCCACGCTTATTACTTGATGGAAATTCAAACCTGATGACAAATTTGTTATGTCAATTCTTGCAGATAAGAACGAATACCTTCCATTGACACAAAATCGAAACATTGTATTTCGAAACCCCAAATCGATTTGAGAAATTTGGGAGATCATGGAGGACAAAAATGAACCCAGACAAAGATGGGTCGTGTTTTATCGTATTTTAAAACAAAATTAATCTGGTTTAAACATTTTAAATAACCAAAAACCGGTTTAAGACACAATTAGACGGAAAACGTTGACAATTAATGTCAATGTGGTTAAAACCATAACAGAAACTTATGATGGGGATAAAAACATACAAATTCATGCGATAAGGATATATCAATAGTTGCAAGTATCGTGTGGTTTGTCCCAAATTTCAATCTTTCCATGGGGCTACAACCAGAGCACCCTTAAACAAGGTTATGAAACAAATTTAGCTCTAAAGGAAATGATCGAAGCACTCAAGGTTAAACCACACGCCAAGCAGTTCTTTCATGGTCTCAGGGGATATTTAGGAGGAAAATCAAAATAGTTGTTCCTAGTACTCAAATAATAGATGATTAATTGTTTCCTCTAGTGTTCCACACCTGGGACAACTCTTGTCTGTGCCGATATGCCGGTAGGCAAGACGTTGACACGTCGCTACACATCCCGATAAGGCTTGCCACATGAAATGTCGAAGCTTACTGGGAATCCTAATCGTCCAAACATGACTCTTCAAAGGGGTTATGCTGGGTTCTAGCACCTCCTGATTTTCTTGTGCAAAGTTAGTTTTTTGTAAAAGTTTGTAGCCCGATTTGACTGTAAGCACGAGAATTAGTATGTTTCCATACATATCCGTCTAATGTGAGACCGTGACTAGGTCTCAGCCCTAGAATTAGAGGAACATCTCATGTATCATGGGTTCATTCCACGACTCGACCCCCTGCCTCATCAGTTGGTGCACCATGAGACCGGGGTCCCTTTGCCCTATCGATTCAACACCTCTCAGCACATGGGCCAAAATATCTGGAATCCACCGTTCATCCCACACTCTAGTATTACATTCTGAACCAATCCTCTTTCTTAATCCAATTTTAAGAACATCTCTTGCAGCCATGATACTAGGCCATCCATAGGATGGTGGGTATACTTTGCGGTCCTCCAAATAATTACAGTTTCTATGGTACCGTCCTTTTAAGACTCTCGCAAGGAGGGAGTGTGGGTGATCAATCAAGTGCCACATCTGTTTAGCGAGAAGCGCGAGGTTCATATCGTGCCAATCTCGGAATCCAAGACCTCTCATATCTTGGGGAATACAAATTTTATCCCTTGCAATCCAATGGAGTCCCATACTACTTTGTTTTAAGCTCCACCAGTAATTCGATACCACACTCCTCAGTTTATTAATGATACTTTGAGGGAGGAGAAAGCAGGACATGGCATATGTCGGTACGGCTTAGACAACTGATTTGTTTTGCACCTCTTTCCTTCCTTTTGAGAGTAAACTTGCGGGCCAAGTACAAACCCGATTATTTAGTCTCTCTTGCACAAAACAGAAGACCTTCCGTTTTGATCCGCATATATGTTCGGGGAGTCCAAGGTACATGAACATGCCCCCTTCATTGTAATGCTAATCTAGTTTTTGATCGCACGCCGAGTGTCAGAATCAACTCCGCTACCAAAAAAACCGATGATTTCCCCGGGTTCAATTTTTGACCCAATGCATTGCCATACACTGATAATGTTCAAAATCTCGGCGCTCTGTCGGATATCTGCTTTGCAGAAAAAAGACTATCATCTGCGAATAAAATATGGGAAATGATTGGGCTGGCCCTTGCGATCTTTAGCCATGTAATCCGTCTCTCCTCTTCTGCTTCATTTAAAAGGGAGATAAGGACTTCTGTGCATAGAATGAATAAGAAAAGAGATAGTTGATCTCCATGTCGGAGTCTCCTAGAGGGCTTAATCTTTCCCCTTGGTTCTCCGTTTATCACAACCTGGTACGAGACCGAAGAGATGCAAATCATTATGAGATCGACCCATCTTTCTATGAAGCCAAACTTCAGCAAGAGTGCTCGCAGAAAATCCCATTCTACTATATAATATGCTTTGCTCATGTCCGTTTTATGGTCATGAAATCAAATTGGCACATACAATTTGTCCGAAGGGCGTGAAAATTCTCTTGTACAAGCAGAATATTATCAGTAATAAGACGTTTTGCCATAAAAGCCGTTTGTGTCTCTGAGATAAGCTTTGGAAGAACTGTCTTCAATCTTTTGCACATGATCTTCGAAATGACCTTGTGGCTCACATTGCAGAGACTGGTTGGTCTAAATTTTGCTAATGCTCTTGAACGATCTTTCTTCAGAATTAAAAAAACATTCGTCTCGTTTAGCCTCGAATCAAACCTCTCTGTAGAAAATAAATCATTGACAAGCTTTGTTAAATCATGACATATCACTTGCCAAAATCTTTGGTAAAACTAACTAGTCATACCATCTCGACATGGAGCTTTATTGGGGTTAATATCAAAAAGAGCCGTTTTAATCTCCTCAACAGAGGGATCCGAAATCAGGATGTGGTTAGCATGTTGAGGTACTTTCTCGATAATAAAACGGAGGGAATCGGTAAAATCTGATGGATTTGAACTCGTGAAGAGTTCGTTGAAGTAGTCGATCGCAACTCACTCAATCGCTGAAGGGATTTCCGCCCAATTATCCTGATTGTCCTTAAAACAAATGATGCGGTTCCTAACACGTCTTATTTTTGTGAGAGAGTGGTGAAATTTTGTATTTTTGTCACCATCTCTCTGAAAAAGAGTTCGACTTTTCTATTTTCAAAAAGTTTCTTCTTTTCTTCTCGAAAATCAATGCAAATTGACTCCTAAGATCTTCAGATTCTTTCAAAGAAATATTATCAGCTCTTGTGGTAATATCTATCTTGACTTTAAGCTCTTCAATAAGTCTTGTTATATTTGTAGACATAGTTGTCTACCAAAAAGATATTTTTTTCTTACAAGATGTCACTTTATAATAGAAATTTTTAAAAGAGATTCTGTCAAGTGGGTCCCATTCCAAAATCACAGCTTTTTCAAAGCCTTGTTTCCTAAACTATCTCTTATGGAACCAAAAAAATTCTTTTCAATGTTAAATCACTGATTGTACTCTTGCTAGAACCGGACGGTGGTTCGAACCTCAAATCTTCAAATATTCCACATTCGTGTGGAAAAAAAGATAGTGCCATTCTTCGTTCCCGTTCCCCACTGTTATGTGTGATTTAGTCCTTGTAATTTTTACGAAGTACCTGCCGTCTCCGAGCTGATTTAATAAGACAAATAGTTACGGGTTCTGGACTGAGTGAATCCATAGTTCATGGGCTATTTTGCAATTTCCCGTATACAAAAATCATGAAGCCTGTGATTGAATTATTGTTGTGTATACTATGACATCACCATACACGTCAACATTCCAAGTATATAGGACAAATACTCTCCATTCACAAACCCCCACGTGTCCCGCTAAAGTTTCCGTCTGGATTTCTCTCTCTCACAATGCTCGAGCTAAAACACTGAAGCAGAAGTAAGAATACGAGATAAGAAAGCCATGTCTTTGAGAATAATCCTATCACCCATCGTGGTTCTGCTTATTCTCATCGCCGCATCGACGGCCGCGAATATCGGATTCGATGAGTCTAACCCGATCCGTATGATCTCCGACGATCTCCGGGAGGTAGAGAAATCCATTGTGCAGATCTTAGGCCAGTCCCGTCGCGTTCTCTCCTTCGCTCGCTTCACTCACCGGTAAGTCTCATCCTCTATAGCCGTTCCTTTTCATTTTGGTTTTTGATGATAAACAAATGATTGTTCGTTTTTCTGCGATGAAGGTATGGGAAAAGGTATGAGAACGCGGAGGAGATAAAGCTCAGATTCTCGATTTTCAAGGAGAATCTGGATTTAATAAGATCCACCAATAAGAAAGGCTTGTCGTACAAACTCGGTATCAATCGTAAGTTTATCTCTTCTTATCCTCAAATTGGCACTCCCTTTTCGTCTTGAAAGAACTGACACATGAATATAAATACGTTGTGGGAAACGTGGAAACTATTTTTTTCCGTCTTGAGATCTTCTACGTTGATTTTTTATTTTTTTTTTAAATTTAGTTTTTGCTTTGCTTCACGTGATTCAGATTGCTACTTGTCTAGAGTTTACGAGTACGAGAGACTAGTTTACTTGAATATTCAGCATCAAATTTATTCTTCTGCTTCTTAAGGAATTAGCTGCCCTGATTAAAGTTTCTTCTTTTTCTTCGTGGGGTTAGGATGCTTGTTTGTCCTTACTAGTGGTTTGAGGATAAGGATAGACCCATCTGAAGTCTGATTTTTGCTGTCTGTTGAATCCATACAGAATTTGCTGATATGACCTGGCAAGAGTTTCAAAGGACCAAGCTTGGTGCTGCTCAAAACTGCTCTGCCACTCTAAAAGGCACCCACAAACTCACAGAAGCAGCTCTTCCAGACACCGTAAGTCCAGTTACTTAATCTTGCTGCACTGACTGAAACCATTCAGTTTCTGTTCTTCAGCTTTAAGAAAACGTATTTAGCCTCAAACCTAATTTTCGTTTGGCTCTGAGTCTTTTAATTGTGTAACTGCAGAAAGACTGGAGAGAAGATGGTATTGTTAGCCCAGTCAAAGACCAGGGAGGTTGTGGTTCTTGCTGGACTTTCAGGTAAAACTGTCTTTTGAAGTTTTGGGGGAACTCTTGTTATAAAATTAAACGTCATATGAACGATTTCTCTATGCAGCACGACTGGAGCTCTTGAGGCAGCTTATCATCAAGCTTTTGGAAAAGGAATATCTCTCTCTGAGCAACAGCTTGTGGATTGTGCTGGAGCTTTCAACAACTATGGCTGCAATGGTGGCCTTCCTTCCCAAGCCTTCGAATACATCAAATCCAACGGTGGCCTTGACACAGAGGAAGCTTATCCTTACACCGGTAAAGATGAAACCTGCAAATATTTAGCTGAAAACGTCGGTGTACAAGTCCTTGACTCAGTCAACATTACTCTGGTAAGCATCTTTTACGGGCATTTGAATTCACTTGCCTTGCAAGTATACATTATGTAATCCGAAATGAGGATTCAAACAATAACAACAGGGTGCTGAAGATGAACTGAAGCATGCGGTTGGATTGGTACGACCAGTAAGCGTAGCATTCGAGGTTATACACTAATTCCGGCTTTACAAGAGCGGAGTTTACACTGATAGTCAATGTGGAAGTACACCAATGGTGAGTCTTTCTTCTTTAAAATGCTAAATGAATCTTAACACTCCGTTGCAAGTAGAATCACATTAGCTTATTAGTCAGTGTTTAATTCGTTGTTTTTAATGTGTCATTAGGACGTGAACCATGCGGTTGTGGCGGTTGGTTATGGAATCGAAGACGGTGTTCCATATTGGCTTATAAAGAACTCATGGGGAGCAGATTGGGGAGACAAAGGTTACTTCAAGATGGAGATGGGGAAGAACATGTGTGGTTAGTTCCTAAACCGTCATTAAACCATATATTGGATTGGATTGGGGTGACTAAGGTTACTGATTCGTTCTTTAAATGCAGGTATTGCGACATGTGCATCGTACCCGGTTGTGGCTTAAGATGATCAGCGAATGTGGTTGCTCAATGATTAGATTACAATTATGTTCGCATATACATATTGGATTGAAAGTCGGGACTTGGGGAGTGCATAGTGTTTATTATGCTTGTTGTAACATACAACACGATTCAGCAAGCAATATACAGATCAACAACATCAAGTTTCGATTTTATATTACCAGTTTCAATAGCTAAACCCTAAGTATGCTCTGATACCACTGTTGGATCCCGATGGATCTAGGGTTTGTTATATTGAAATTTAGAACCAACCTCGTTCTTACCTTTTGGCAGCGGAAGAGATGGTGAACGAGATCAGTGGAGCAACGCAACGCTTTGCCTCTACCAGATACACACGCACGCTCGCAGGAAACGGGATGCTAGTGCCGGATCAATGGGGATCGAAAGGTTCTGGTGTGTCTAGTGTTTCTGTCAAGAAAACTGGACGGCTCTAATGTTTAGGTCGAACTAAACACGTTTTTATTCGACCTAAACGTGCTTAACGGGCCAGACTCAATTAAGCCATAACCCGAAAAGCCTGTTCGGAAAATCCGAACTGTGTCGACCGACACACAAGCTGTGTCGATCGACACAACACCTTTATATCGATTCTTATGTGTATTTCAATACACATAACATGATCATTGCCACAATGATCATTCCCATGTCGTAGCTTCCAGTTCGCTTAGGTGTGTGACCCTATAGGATCATATAATACTGGCAGTAAGTCCACGACTTACAGATTGCAAGAGGCTTCTAGCAAAGCATTGCAAACGCCCAGTATTATACGAATGTCAGATCTCGACACACAACTATCACAGGAGTGAGTACAGGTGTGATTTCAGGACACTATCCCAACAATCTCCCACTTGTACTGGAATCATCAATTCCTATAATCCTTTTGTCTCTATATCTTGATTTGGCATAAGGCAAGATTTGTGTCATCCTTATTAAGCCAACATCGTGTTTATCGAACTCCTGATCTCATACTGAACATTACAAACAACTGAACTACAGTTCGTTTGAGTGCGGCCACACATTCTCTCAGTATTCAATCTTAGATAGGCCCCGAGATATTTATCTCCCGTTTTTCAGGAGGGACAAATTCCATCTTGTTCCATCCCTGTTTCAACGCACACTTCATGATAAACTTGAACAGTGTCGTTATAGCCGCCAGTTACGGATCGACGTTTGACAAAGTCAAAATGTACCAATTCATATGCAAGAAAGCATGATGAACTCAGGTCTTAGGACTATACTCTATAGTCGTAATGAGAACCTCCTATGACACAGATATTACTATCTTGTAGACTTCTCATTAGCGGGTCATGTCCGATCATATGTCCACTGACATATATCTATGTGACTGACTGCGATAATCATATCATTGGCTCCATGAAACTTAGCCAACAGTCACCTCACAATCTAGTCTCTAACGGTTGTCAGTGTCCCGATTCTACAACCTTGACTAGGGACAAAATAATTTATTAACTTATAGGGTTTCATGATCAAGTTCTCAACTTGATGACCTATAATATGTCATAAACTTATTTTGGGACCATTATTTAGATCACAATAAATAATGCTGAAATCAAATTTCATTAAACACTTCTAAAAGAATGTTTACAATAGCGTCTTATTATAACTAAAACAAAAAAACCAAAACTCCCACTAGAATCAAGATTACATCTTAAGATCTCTAATGCCTACAGCAGTCGTATGACTCTCATGCTTAGGCCTTGGGAGTGACTTGGTTAGAGGATCAGCGACATTCTCGTTTCTCGGAACTCGGCTGATCTTCACATCACCTCTATTGACAATATCACGAATCATATGATATTTCCTCTCAACGTGTTTGGACTTCTGGTGTGACCTGGGTTCTTTCGCCTGATCAATGGCTCCATTGTTATCGCAGAACAAAGCCACTGGCTCCAAGATACTAGGAACCACACCAAGTTCAGTCATGAACTTCTTGATCCAAACAGCTTCCTTTGCCGCTTCTGAAGCAGCAACATATTCAGCTTCCGTTGTGGAGTCAGCTACGGTATTCTGCTTAGAGCTCTTCCAGCTCACCGCACCGCCATTTAGACAGAAGACATATCCAGACTGTGATCGGAAATCGTCTCTGTCCGTCTGAAAACTCGCATCGGTGAATCCATTCACCATAAGTTCATCACTATCTCCATACACAAGGAACTTGTCCTTAGTATGTCTCAAATACTTGAGAATATTCTTGACAGCTGTCCAGTGAGCTTCACCTGGATCAGATTGGTATCTACTCGTCATGCTTAACGCGTAAGCTACATCTGGACGAGTGCAGAGCATGGCATACATAATAGATCCTTTTGCAGAGGCATAAAGAATCCTATTCATGCGTTCTCGCTCAGCAGGTGTCGCTGGACACTGCTTCTTGCAGAGACTCTTGCCATGAGACATTGGTATGAAGCCCTTCTTGGAATCGTGCATCCTGAATCTGTGCAACACCTTATCTATATAAGTATCTTGGCACAATCCAATCAGCTTGTTAGTTCTATCTCTGTAGATTCTGATTCCAAGAATGTATGCGGCTTCTCCCATGTCTTTCATGGAAAAACAACTTCCTAGCCAAGTCTTAATAGACTGAAGCAACAGAACGTCATTACCGAGGAGGAGTATGTCATCGACATACAGTACAAGAAATGCAATTTTGCTCCCACTTGTCTTCTTGTATACACATGATTCTTCTTCGTTCTTGATGAAACCGAATTGTTTTACTGCTTCATCAAAACGAAGATTCAAACTCCGTGATGCTTGCTTCAACCCATAAATGGATTTATGAAGCTTGCATACCTTCCCAGCGTTTTTAGGATCGACAAAACCTTCAGGCTGTGTCATGTACACATCCTCTTCCAGAATACCATTCAGGAATGCGGTTTTGACATCCATCTGCCAAATCTCATAATCATAATGAGCAGCAATCGCTAGAAGAATCCGAATAGATTTAAGCATAGCTACTGGGGAATAGGTTTCATCATAGTCAATACCATGAATTTGTTTGAAACCTTTAGCCACCAATCTCGCTTTGTAAATCTGTACATTGCCATCCACGTCAATCTTCTTCTTGAAGATCCATTTACACTCAATGGCTTTTACACCACTAGGTAAATCGACCAAGGACCATACTTGGTTTTCTGACATGGATGTCATTTCGGATTTAGAGGCTCCAAGCCACTTTTCGGAGTCCGGGCCCATCATTGCTTCCGCAAAGGTCGCTGGTTCGTCACCTTCAATGATCATCAGATCATTTGAATTGGTTACGAGAAATCCATAGTATCTCTCGGGTTCGTGACGGATCCTTCCGGATCTGCGAACTTCAGGCTCCACAGGCGCCGGTTCCACAGAACTTTGTGGATCCAACTGCTGCTCTTCCTCAATAGGTTGGGCAGTCTCCTGTGCATCTTGAATTTCTTCGAGATGTACTTTACTCCCACTGTTTTTATTAGAGAGAAACTCCCTCTCAAGTAAAGAACAGTCCCGAGCAACAAATACTTTGTTCTCAGATTGGTTGTAAAAGTAGTATGCCCTGGTTTCCTTAGGATAACCAACGAAATAGCATTTATCTGATTTGGGTGCAAGCTTGTCAGAGATTAAACGTTTGACATAAGCCTCACAACCCCAAATCCTCAGGAAAGACAGACTAGGAACATTCCCAGTCCACAGTTCATGTGGTGTCTTTGCCACTGATTTTGATGGCACCCTATTTAGTGTAAACGCAGACGTTTCTAGAGCGTATCCCCAAAAGGATAATGGAAGATTAGAATGACTCATCATAGACCGAACCATGTCCAACAAGGTTCGATTCCTCCTCTCTGACACTCCATTCCATTGGGGTGTACCAGGAGGAGTGAGTTGTGAAACAATTCCACACTCGCTCAGAAAGTCGCTGAATTCTTGGCTTAAGTATTCTCCTCCGCGATCCGATCGCAGAACTTTGATACTTTTGCCAAGTTGATTCTGTACTTCATTCATGAATTCCTTGAATCTATCAAAGGATTCTGACTTGTGTCTCATCAAATAGACATAGCCATACCTACTGAAATCATCAGTAAAGGTAATGAAGTATTTGAAATTTCCTCTGGCAGCAGTACTCATCGGCCCACATACATCAGTATGAACAAGGCCCAATAAATCACTGGCCCTTTCATTTGGTTTGTTGAAAGGGGCTCTAGCCATTTTGCCCACCAAACAAGACTCGCATTTCTCACATGATTCAAAATCAAATGAGCCCAGAAGCCCATTTCGATGAAGCCTCTGGATGCGTTTCTCATTGATATGGCCCAAACGACAATGCCATAAGAAAGTCGGGTTTTCGTCATTGGACTTAAACCTCTTTGCATTTATGTTAAAGACAGGCATTTCTTGGTTTAATATATATAACCCATTATCTAATGGGGCGCTACCATAATAATTACCATCACGATTAAAAGAACAAACTTTATTCTTAACAGCAAAATCAAAACCTTTCAAATCTAAAACGGAAACTGAAATTATGTTTCTGCTAATCGCAGGTACATAGTAGCAATTATTCAAAATTAAAACCATGCCCGAAGGTAAAGACAACTCGTAGGTGCCTACGGCCAGTGCAGAAACCTTAGCTCCATTCCCGACTCGTAGCTCTACTTGTCCTTTCTTCAGCGTCCTACTGTTTCTTAGTGCCTGCACATCAGTACAAATATGAGCACCGCAGCCGGTATCCAATACCCACGAAGTAGGACTAGAAGACATAACATTAAGTTCGATAACATGAATACCTGAGTCAGACGCATCATACGTCTTCTTCAGCTTCTTGTAATCTTCCATGAACTTCTTGCAGTCTTTCTTCCAATGCCCCAACTGCTTGCAGTAGTTGCACTTATCCTCAGGAGAAGGCCCGGATTTGGGCTTCGGCTTGGGCTTGTCCTGACTTTCAGCCTGGACAACCTGGGCCTTACCCTTACCCTTCTTAGGTTTCTTAAACCTTTTACCCCTTTGTACCATCAGGACACTGGGAGTAGCCTTCTTGAGATTCGGTTCTGCTGTCTTCAGCATACCGTGCAACTCAGTCAATGTCTTAGTCATGTTTTGCATGTTGTAGTTCATAATGAACTGATCAAAACACGACGACAATGACTGCAGAATCATGTCAGTGGCCAGCTCCTGGCTAATGGCACAGTCCAGTTTCCCCAGGTTATCAATGTAACCCATCATTTTAAGGACATGAGGACTTACTGGACTGTCCTTAGCCAGCTTGCAATCCATGAGAGATTTAACCGTCTGGTATCTCTCTGTGCGAGCTTGCTCCTGAAACAAAGCTTTCAGGCTGTTAATCATCTCAATGGGTGACAACACGTTCTCATATTGCTTCTGCAGCTCAGAGTTCATAGTCACCAGCATTAGACAATTAACATCTTTGACATCCGCTGAATGCTTATCCCAAGCATTCTTTTCTGTCTGCGGAGCATTGGAACGTGGCCTCTCGGTGAGAACTCTTTCAAGGACATATTCCTTGTTCTCTTGCCTGAGAACTATTCTCAGGTTCCGATACCATTCCAAGAAATTAGATCCATTTAACTTGTCCTTCTCAAGGACGGATCTTAGTGAGAAAGTGTTGATGTGATTTGATACAGACATAGCTGTAATTCAAAAAGAGGTAGATTTTAGTTATAAAGCACAAGAAATGAGAATTCTTATCTAATAAGAAAACTCGCACTGTATTCAAACTATGTTTCCTCATATGAATACAATGCACCAAGATCCTCAGATTACTAAAATTCGAGTGGGCGACTCGCCGTTACTCAAGCTTTAGTTATCTAGGTAAGCAAATCATTGCTAATTGTACTCAGTACAACTCTTGGTCGTGAATGAGACAAACTATGTCCAATCCACTCTGATGTCTCTGGGCCCAGAACTTCTGACAGCCCAGTCAAGTATAACCAATCTTTTATCTGTCTTGTGATCACTGACAGTTGCACTGCAAGTCTGTCATTGACCACCTACCTTACCCATGTTGCAGTGGATATCAAGGACTCCAAGATATCCAACAAACGACACGAGTCTTGACAGTAGACAAGATCGGGCAAGACATCAAGATCACTTGATATTTAGTTGAGGAAAAGAACTAATCTTATCTTGATTTATATTCACTATATATATCAAAAATAATAACTTTTAATTAAAAAATTTAGTTTTATTAAGTTTAGATTCATCTAATACTTTTAGGATTAGATTATTCTGGTTTATGCAAATTTGTGGGCAAACCAGCATATCTGCGGACGTTGTGTCGATCGACGCCAACTATTGGTATTGATCGATGCAACTATATTTAAACCGTTCTTCGATAACCGGTCAAGCCGGATCGAATTTACTTAACCGATTCAATTCAATTGAACCAGTTCGGTTTAATGGTCCATGTCGATCGTCACACACTGTGTGTCGATCGATATGACCAAACCAGAATCAATTTGGTTAATAAAATTAACCGAGCTAGATAACCGGTCCAATCCAATTGAACCGATCTATCTGATCGCATTGCTTGTGTCGACCGACACACCCAGTGTATCGATCGACGCAACACGATTACGGGTACTCGATCTCAGATCGAAACCCTAGAATTATTTACGGATTTTCGCTTTGTATCGACCGACACACGCTTTGTGTCGATCGATACTGTGCGATAAACCCTAAATTTTATTCGCGAGTTTTCGCTCTGTGTCGACCGACACACGCTTTGTGTCGATCGACACCCTGCGACAAACCCTAAAATTTTACATTTTACGCCGCGGCGTGTCGACCGACACACGCTTTGTGTCGATCGACACAGTGCGATTTCAACAGTTCATCGTTTTTCAACAGAGACAAAATCCGAGATTTATTCTATGAAAACACGATTCAGCAAGCAATATACAGATCAACAACATCAAGTTTCGATTTTATATTACCAGTTTCAATAGCTAAACCCTAAGCATGCTCTGATACCACTGTTGGATCCCGATGGATCTAGGGTTTGTTATATTGAAATTTAGAACCAACCTCGTTCTTACCTTTTGGCAGCGGAAGAGATGGTGAACGAGATCAGTGGAGCAACGCAACGCTTTGCCTCTACCAGATACACACGCACGCTCGCTGGAAACGGGATGCTAGTGCCGGATCAATGGGGATCGAAAGGTTCTTGTGTGTCTAGTGTTTCTGTCAAGAAAACTGGACGGCTCTAATGTTTAGGTCGAACTAAACACATTTTTATTCGACCTAAACGTGCTTAACGGGCCAGACTCAATTAAGCCATAACCCGAAAAGCCTGTTAGGAAAATCCGAACTGTGTCGACCGACACACAAGCTGTGTCGATCGACACAACACCTTTATATCGATTCTTATGTGTATTTCAATACACATAACATGATCATTGCCACAATGATCATTCCCATGTCGTAGCTTCCAGTTCGCTTAGGTGTGTGACCCTATAGGATCATATAATACTGGCAGTAAGTCCACGACTTACAGATTGCAAGAGGCTTCTAGCAAAGCATTGCAAACGCCCAGTATTATACGAATGTCAGATCTCGACACACAACTATCACAGGAGTGAGTACAGGTGTGATTTCAGGACACTATCCCAACACGGTGATGCTTCGCAAACAAAATGTACGCACTCTCCTTGCATCTCTTCCCCGTATGTGGGGCCTAAGTGGGGTTATCTCTGGAAGAATCATCGAGCGAAGACGGTTCCAATTCATCTTTCCAAATGAAGACTTGCTGAACTCCGTCCTAAATAAGGGTCCATGGGCATTCAATGCTCGAATGCTAGTTCTGGAGAAATGGACACCTGAGATGGATATACTGGCGCTCAACTACATCCCTTTTTGGGTTCAAATACGGGAAATTCCTATCCAGTATTTGTCATGTGGGGTTATCTCGAGCATTGGAGATAGGATGGGCCAGGTTATGGAGGTTGATTTCAATCCGGAGAGGAACACGGCTGTGGAGTTTGTCAGGATAAGGCTGAAGTGGAATGTTGATATGCCATTGAAGTTCCAGAAGAATTTCCAGTTTACACCAGGAGTAAACACCCTGCTGAGATTCAAGTATGAGAGATTTCGTGGTTTCCGTGAGGATTGTGGGATGTTAACTCACGATTCAGGAGCATGCATGATGCATCAAGGTAACCAAGACCAAGGTGATGATGATAATGACAACAACCCTGATCTGGAGCACCAGAACAATGAGCATCAAGAGGATCCGGTGGAAGGTCAATTGGAACTTGAAGATGTACCAATTCAGGTACAAGAGAATGTTAATGAAGATCCGGATCATGAACCAGGGGAGGCTGCAGTACAAGGGGAGATTATGATGGACAATCCTAGTGATGAAGCAAATGAGGAAGAACCGGTGTATATGTCTGGATTGGAGCAAGTTAGATACAAGAGTCGACATGACTTTGTGGATAACTTACTCCTACAATGTCGCGAGGATCCTGAAGAAGTTTTGGCTACTCAAGAACAATCTGAGGACAATCTGGAAGGCGATGAAGACCACATCATCCTCCAATGTGAGGAGATGTGGACCTCAGAGGATAGAAGATGGACACCAAATGGGCGTAAACCAATGCCTAAGTTTCAGTATGGGAGTTTCCTAGGGGAAGTTATGAAGGAACAACCTGAGCATGATGAAAGTGGTAGAGGTTCTCTTAAACGTCAGAAGCTAAATGGCAATTCAGTGGATAAGTTTATGGTGATGGGAGTACTTGGAGACTACCAAAGAGTGAATGGATTGGCGAAATTACAAGAGGATTATGGAGATTACATGGCTTCTTCTTCGACTACAAATGATGGAGGCGCGGTGGGCCCTAATCCACCTCCAACTCCATGAGAGTTGAGGTGTGGAACTGTCGAGGATTGGGACAACTCCTCACAGTTCGACGTCTAAAGGAGATACATCGTTTGTACTCTCCAGACTTGTTGTTCCTTATTGAAACAAAACAGAAAGATGATGTGGTCCGAGATGTAGGAATCTCTATAGGATATGATGGTATGTCAATAGTATCTCCAAGTCGTATTAGTAGTGGTGGTTTAGTAGTTTTCTGGAATTATGATGTTTCTGTTCAGTGTATTTCTCAAGACTCGAGACTCATTGACTTGTTTGTTGAATATAAATCCTTTTCCTTTTATCTCTCATGTCTTTATGGTAATCCAATTCCTACGTATAGACATTACTTATGGGAAAAACTTCAAAAGATTGCTACTACTAGAACAGGGGCATGGATGTTATGTGGTGATTTCAATGAAATAGCACAACCTTCTGAAAAGAAAGGAGGTAGAACCCGTTCTCTAAGTAGTTTAAAGGATTTCCAGACAATGATTGAAGTCTGTGGGATGAAAGATCTTGCTTCCAAAGGTAACACATACAGTTGGGTGGGCCGTAGAAGAAAAGAGATTATTGAGTGTTGCTTGGACAGGGTTATGGTTAATGCTCAGTGGTTTTAGTTATATCCAGTTTCAGAGAATTTGTATTTAGAGTTAGCTGAGTCTGATCATAGGCTGATGATCATCAATATAGAGTATCAACAAAGAGTTAGACGAGGCCCTTTCAGATATGATAAGCGTCTCCTGCAATATCAAGATTTTATTGATACAGTGAAGGAAGCCTGGAGAGAAAGTAGATTGAGGGCAAATGACCTTGCAACAACCTTAGGATTTTGTCGTCATAAGATGGCACAATGGAGGAAGAATAACCATACGAATACTGCACTACTAATTCAAGAGATAAGAGCTTTTATTGATGAAGCTGTCAGAGACCCTTTGATTAGTACAGAAACCATTCATGCTATGCGTCACGAACTCAACAAAGCTTATAAGAGTGAAGAGGAATATTGGCGGCTGAAAAGTAGAAAGCAATGGGCAAAACATGGTGATAAACATACAAAGTATTACTATGCTGTCACGAAGGCAAAGAAGAAGAAGATGTGTCTTTCTAGAATAAAAGATAAAACGGGAATTATACATAGAAAAGAAGAGGCTTTAGCAGTGGCAGAAGAGTATTTTTAGGATATCTTCAACAGCAATGGTAATTCCTTAGAAAATGAGATCATGAATCTGATCAGCCCTAAGGTTACAGCATCTATGAATGAGTTTCTCACAAGGTCAGTCACTGAGATGGAAATTAAAGAAGCCCTCTTTATGATAGGACCTGATAAGGCACCAGGGAGTGATGGCTACACAGCTGCTTTCTACCAATATTTTTGGGATGATGTAAGAGAGGATGTTGTCACTATGGTTAGGAATTTCTTTGACACGGGAACACTGGTTGAAGGAATTAACCATAAACAAATATGTCTTATTCCAAAATCAACATAAGCTTTGGAAATCTCTGATTACAAGCCTATAAGTCTGAGTAAAGTTAGTTATAAGATAATCTCAAAGATATTGGTTGTGAGGTTGAAGGAAGTTTTAAGTGACCTAATATCAGAAAACCAGGTTGCTTTTGTTCCAAGAAGGGATATAACAGATAATATCCTGGTAGCTCATGAGATGATGCATGCATTAAAATCAAAAAATAATATAGCCATGGATTATTTTGCCATTAAAACTGATATCAGTAAGGCATATGACCGTGTTGAATGGCATTTTTTGCAGGAAGTAATGAAGAGAATGGGCTTTGACAACAAATGGATATGCTGGATAATGGAAATTGTTAAAACAGTGACCTACTCTGTCTTGGTGAATGGATGTGATTATGGAGATATACAACCAACAAGAGGACTAAGACAAAGTGATAGTCTTTCTCCATACATGTTCTTATTGTGTGCAGAATTTTTAAGCATCATGCTACATCATGCGAACCAATCAGGATTTCTAAAAGGAATAACTATTTCTAGAGGATGCCCTGAGATTACTTACTTGATGTTTGCAGATGATTCTTTGTTTTTTTGCCAAGCATCACAAGAGGTTGCAATGAGTATGGCAAATATACTGAGGAGTTACGAAATGGTTTCTGGACAAAAGGTAAATCTAAGCAAATCATCAATAATATTTGGTTTAAGAGTTGATTACAACAGGAGACAAATGATTCAGGATACTCTGGGAATCTATACAGAAGGAGGTGAAGGAAAGTATTTGGGCTTAGCAGAACAAATAGGACGACATAAGGTGGACCAGTTTGGCTTTTTGGTTGATAGAGCAACAACAAACATATTCGTGGTACAATCAGTTTCTCAGTCCTGCAGGTAAGGAAATTTTGATCAAAACGGTGCTAATGGCTAAACCAGTGTATACTATGAGATGTTTTCAAATACCAAAAACGATATGTGATAAGTTGGATAGTATTATGTCAGTTTTCTGGTGGAGAAAATATAATGGAAAACGGAAAATATCTTGGCTATCATGGAAGAAATTAGCATTATCAAAAGCAGAAGGGGGACTAGGCTTTAGAGATACGGGTTTGTTTAATCAATCATTATTGGCAAAGCAAGCATGGAAGATTATAATGAAACCACAATCTTTGTTGGCCAGGATTTACAAAGGAAGATATCATAACACTGTTGGGAATGTCCTGAAATCTACTGTACTATCTCTAGAAAGTATGATAAATGTCGAGATCAGACATAAGTCATAAATACTGGGTGATCATGATGGCTTGCTAGAGTCCGCTCTTGATCTATAGGTTTAGGACTTATTACCAGTATTGTATGATCCCAAAGGGTCACACACCATAGCTAACGGGAAAGTTAAGATGGAATTAATACGGTAAGATGCTAAGACATTTACTGTATTTGTACAGAGAGTTGGGCAGACAACAAATGGGCTTTTGTCTGATTTGTGTCTTGGGCCCAAAAGACTAATGAGCCATTAGTTTAATTAATTAATTAAACTTGGGCCCATTAGTGAAATAAGATTGCAACAAGGGTTGAGAAACCCCAGCATTCCTTTTGGGTTGGCGATTTTGGAGCAGGTGGCCGCGGCTCCATTCTCTCTCTATCCCTCTCTCTCTGTTGTTCTTCCATCCGGTCTAGCAGCCATCCCTCGCTTGTAAGAGTGTGGATACCAAAGGAGGAACATGTACTTATCTGTTCTAATCTGATCTTGTCATTACCACCAATCATTCCGCTGCAAAGGTAAAGATCAGGTTTGTTTTTATGATTCAGTTACAAGAACCTAGATCTGTTTAAGATTATGTGCTAGGTTGCAATTTGGGAATTGAACCATGGAAAAACACATAATCCTTTCAGTGGTATCAGAGCTAAGGCATTAGTTTCTTGTAAATTTGGATCATAGGGTTGTTTAAAAGTTTTAAAGAATCAATTAAGAAATGAAAATTGATTAGAAAACTAAGAACCCTAATCGGCTATTGTTGAATGATCTTGGATCATTCAAATTGCCGTGTTGCCTTTGATGCTTGAGCCGCAAGGATCATGCTTAAGGCCGACGATCATGCTTGCATATTGGGTCATGTGATGATTCATGGATCGTGATATTTGGTCGATCGTTTAATGCCGTATGGTCTCGGATCATGAGGGTATTAGATCGATCGGATGCTAGGGTTCACGGATCCAAAAGGCCGTGTGATCGATGGCCTTCGATCGCTTGCCGAGAGATGATGGGCCATTGATTGCTAGGTCTCGGATCAAGGATCATGACATTCGATCGCTTAATGCATGGATCGATCAATCGTTGTTATCGATCGTATGCCTAGATGATCGGGTGTGCATTGATCTCGGATGATCGACGATCGCTTGATCAATGCGATTATGTCTCGGATCGATGCATGATCCGATGGCTGAGTGATCGATGATCGAGTGATCACGGGCCGTGTGATCAAGCGTGGTCATGTGATGGACCGAGCAATGATCGATCGTTGGACGATCGTGAGCTACGGATCATGATCATGGGCCCATGATCCGATCTTGGATCGATCATGTCGATCGTTTGGCCCGTTAAATTTTACGTCCCGCGAATAGTCAATCGGTTAAACCGAGCTTCGCGGTTCGTTGCCCAAAACCACACCGATTAAACCGGTCCAATTTTATTGGCGGTTAATCGTGTGTTTAAAGCCTTAAACCGCAAGTTAAGTCAAATTGGCTAAAACGGGATCTCGGTTACATGATGTAGACCGATCCGTTTCTTCCCGGTTTTGGACTTAACTGAACCGATCCAATTTAATTGGTGGTTCAAGCGGTTAACCCAAATCGCGGTTTGCTGGAAATTATTTAATACAATTGGTATTATTTAATTTCTGGTTAAACCGGATTTAAAATTCAAAATTGAATTTTAACCTAAACCGAAGGCTGGTCTAAGTTTGATTTGGTTGGACCAAATAATTTAGAGCTGGTCTGGTTTAGTAAATAACCGATGGTTTTGATAGTTAATTTGGTCTTGGACCAGAATTAATAAACCGACTCGGTTATGTCAAATTGGGCCAACTGGTATTCTATGGTCTTGGGCCAAGAATTGGGCCTATAATTTGTGACCCAACCCAAAATATTAATAAAATATTAAATTAGAAATTTCTACTTTTAGAATGTTTCTAAATTTAGAAAGTTTCTAAAACAAGTAAGTTTCCCAAAATAGTAATCTTCTATTTTTGGAAATAAAACTTAAAATCCTCAAAAACCAATATCAAGCTTGGATGTCTTTCCAATCTTGTCAGCTACTTAACGCTTATTCGATTACAGATATGGCTTACAGTGTGAGGTGTCTGTTTTCGCGTAAGTAAAGTAGTATATAGTCACTAATTTCATTGGGAGTCCCAGACTTTAGTGATTATTTGGCTGTAAGAGATTGGTTTCCTTGACTGGGCCATCGGGAGTCCCGGGCCTTGAGACATCTGGTGTTTTGGGCCTTGGGCCCAATTCACAATCGAGAGTTATTGGATATAACTAGTTGTGTGTATGCTTACCAAGTAAAGCTAATTCCGGGTGACGGCCAGTGGCCCACTTTGGTTTTAGTTGAACATGGGTCTCGGAATCATTGCATTCTTATGAGGTTAAACAAAGAAATTTTGAATGCAATGCGAGTTTTCTTATAAGTTATTAAGATTACTCTTTTATGAACTAAATAACTAAAACTCTATTTATCTTTAAATTTCAGTTATGACTAGCACAAACAATCAAAACACTTTCTCGATCCGGTCTGTCCTTGAAATGGACAAACTGAACGGATCAAATTTCTTGACTTGGTCGCGGAACCTGAGGCTAGTCCTCAGGCAGGAGAGAAAGGATTATGTCCTTGAGAGAGCTCTCCCCGTGAGGATCGGGTCCAATGCCTCTCATGCAGTATATGATGCTTGGAATAAGCATTATAATGATGCGGTAGATGTGCGTGGTCTGATATTGGCTACCATGGACTCAGATTTGCTGAAGCAATATGAGAACATGGAGTCGCCAATAGAGATGATCAGCAGCCTGAAATTGAAATTTCAGGAGCAGGTAAGAGTGGAGAGATACCAGTTGGTTAAGTCTCTCACTAGCTGCAAGCTACCAAATGATCATCCAGTGAGTCCTCATGTCAGTAAAATGATGGGTTACATTGATAACCTGAGGAAACTGGATTATCCTGTTAGCCAAGAATTGGCAACTGAGATCATTCTGCAGTCACTGCCGTCAAGCTATGATAAGTTCAAAAGGAACTATATCAAGAAAGGCTTAACGAAGACGCTGACTGAACTGCATGATATGCTCAAGACAGTTGAGCCAAACGTGAATAGTACCCTGTATAATCTCATAATGGAGAAGGGTAGGTTTACTAAACCTAATGCTGACAAGGGTGAAGACAAAGTTGTCCAGATTTTGAATCATGGCAAGCGTGTGTCTTCTGAGCCCGAGTCAGATACATCTTATGTTGGTAAGTGCTGCTACTGTAAAGAGACTGGGCATTGGAAGAGAGATTGCATTAAATTCATGGAAGATTATGAGGAGTTGAAGTTGATGTATGAGACTACTTCCTCAGGTATTCATGTTATTACTTCAAGTTCTACCTTATAGGTATTGGATACTGGTTGTGGCACTGATATTTGTTATAATATGCAGAGCCTAAGCAACAGTAGAACGTTGAAGGAAGGACAAGTGTAAATGCATGTCTGGAAGGAGCTATGGATGCTGCCTCAGCCGTAGGATTTTCACTTGTAGATGCCTTTGAGGCTTGGTTTTGTATTAAGTAATTGCTACAATGTACCTGCTTTAAGCAGAGTTGTCTTTCATTTTCTTGTAAGAATTTGAATGTTTTTCATTTTGATAAAAGACAAGTTTTGTTCTTTTGATCTCAATGAAATATTGATTGTAGCACCCTATTCAAGGAATGGGTTTTATATCTTAAACCAAAGAGCACCTAAAAGTAACATAAATACCGAATTGGTTTAAATCTGATGAATTAAACCTGATTTTTCTTGGCATAAATGTTTTGGTCACATAGAGTGAGTCGGATTCAGAAATCCCATAGTTATGGACTTTTGGGCTCATTTGATCGGATATCTTATGAGACTTGAATTCTGCTTACTGGACCAAAAGACAAAGGGCCCATCTTAGCCGAGCTAGAGAAAGGCCCAAAGGCTTATTGGACCTTGAACATACTCATGTATGTGGCCCGATGAGCAGCAATGCCAGAAAAAATTTCCTGTACTTCATTATCTTTACTGATTACTTCAGTAAGTATGACTGTGTTCATTTGATGAGACACGAGTCGGAATTCTTTGAAATGGTCGAAAGAGTTCCAGAATGAGGTATAGAATCTGAGTGACAGAAGTATTGAGACTCTGGATTAGATCACGAGTGAGAATACTTAAGTCATTGATGGTGTGATCATCTGAATGAGTGTGAAGTCGTTTCACAGCTCATTTCTCCTGAAAACCTGGAGGTGTTTCTGTGAGAAAGAATCAGATCTTATTAGAAATGATTAAAGATGAGTCACACGAATCTTCCATGATATTCTTTAAGAATAACGCTCTAGAAATATCTAAGTTTACGCTGAAATAGTTCTACCAATATCAGTTGAAAGACACCACTTAAATGTGGACTGGAAATGATCCAAATTCGTCTTTACTGAGTATTTGTAGTTGTGCTACTTCGCTGGTTGTCCTAGGGAAACCAAGGCTTGTTACTTTTACGTCCATTCCGAAAACGAAGTTAGGTTGTTCGGAATTCTGTTTTCTAAAGGGAAAGTTGCTTTCCAAGAAGAACAGTGGGAGTAAAGTATAACTCGAAGAAATTCGAGAAATACAGGAGGCTGCTCAACCTGTTGAGGGAGAGCAGCGGATGGATTTACAGATTTCTGTAGAATCTACACCTGTAGAGCCTGAAGTTCGCAGATCTGAATGAATACGTCACTAATCCGAGAGTGATTTCTCGTGATTAGTTGCCATGATCTGATGATCATTGAAAGTGACGAACCTGCGAAATTCACAGAAGCGAAAGTGAGCCCGGACTCCGAAAAATTATACTGTATGTAAGTTAGCTTCATCGATCCATTCATGGATGGAAGCAAACATATCGGAGTTGGAATCTTCGTTCTGTTGAAGTAGTCTTGAACAGGAACGAAGTGGAACTGTGCGTTTACTAATAGATAAGTGGGAGCGATGTTGCATTTCTCATAGTGTATGTCGATGACATACTGATTCTCGGAAATAACGTTCCAATGCTGCAGTCGGTAAAGGACTGGCTTGGGAGTTGTTTTTATGATTGATATGGGTAAAGCCACGTAAGTTCTTGGATTTTGGATCTAAAGATAGAGATCCAAAAGAGCTGATAGGACAAAGTCAGGATTGACAACGTCCTACACGTTTTCAGCATTCCAAGAAGGGTTTTATGCCAATGTCACATGGCATTACGTTAAGCAAGATACAGTGTCCTACGATAACTGCTGAGC
This sequence comes from Orychophragmus violaceus, assembly GCA_030180135.1. NCBI lineage: Eukaryota > Viridiplantae > Streptophyta > Magnoliopsida > Brassicales > Brassicaceae > Orychophragmus > Orychophragmus violaceus. Next base: position 13,266,823 of record CM058238.1, on the reverse strand, counting down.
TTAAATGCATGGATGAGATTCCATATGCGTCGGCAATTGGATCTATCATGTATGCCATGAAATGTACTTGTTTGATGTTGTTTTAATGTTAAGCAAGACAAGTAAAGACCAGTCAAATCCAGCAAAGAATCACTGGATTGCCGTAAAGAATATCCTAAAGTATTTGAGGAATACTAAGGATAAATTCTTGATTTACGGAGAAAGTAAGGTGCTACAAGTCGATAGAGTCTGAAAGGCAAGTTTCCAATAGACAAAGATAATTCCCGGTCACAGTCCGGCTATATCTTGTGTCTGACTGGCGGTGCAAGGCACTGTTGCTGACTCCATGACTTAAGCTGAACATTTCGCAGCTTGAGAAGCGGCGAAAGAGGTTGTTTGGAAAGAAGAGTTCATCACTGAACTTGATGTGATTCCCAGCATAGATGAGACTAGCTGCACATCAGAGGTCCAAACACCTTGAGGGTAGGTATAACCTATTCCGTGAGATAAATGACAGAGGTGTTAAGTAGATAAGCAAGTTTCATCGAATGAGAACGTTGCTAATCTATTAACGAAGCCACTCCTTATGCCTAAGCACGAGTCGCGGACTGTAGCTGTAGGATGAGTGAAATTAAGATGCAGTCTTAATTTCAGTGGGAGTTTGTAAAGGGCTTTACTTAGTTGTTTTGAAAGGTTCATGTAAACATAATATTTTATGTTTATGAAATCTATGATTTCTGGATTATTTTAACTGTGATATAAATAATCGTTCCAAAATGATTCATGTCATTATATATGGGCCATCGAAGTACATGAGTAAGACTTGATCCTGAAACCCCATATTTAACGAAATGACATAAATCATAGTGTCCATAGTCGAAGGTTGTTGAAATTGGAACACCAACAACCACTTGAGACTAGATTGTGTTGAGACTTATGACCAAGTTTCGAGGGGTCATAGATGTGCGGCATCAAAGTCGACATATAGGTATATGTAGGGGAGCATATGACCGGACATGGCCCGCTGATGAGAACTCTACAAGATATTAATATCTGTGTCATAAGAGGTTCTCATATACGACTATAGAGTATAGTCCTTAGACCTGAGTTCGCATGCATGTGGCTGCACATGGATTGATGCACTTTGATCATTGTCTAACGCTGTTTCGTAACTGGGAGCTATAAGGACCTTGGTTGGGTGTATTATGAAGCGTGTAGTTCATAGTGATGGAACAAGATGGGATTTGTCCCTGCCGTTTAACGGAGGTAATATCTCTAGGCCAATCGGAGACTTGATAGCTGGTAAGAGAGTGGCCACTCCCAAACGGACTTGCCCAAGTCGTTTGCATTGTCAGTATCAAATCTGGTCCGATGAACACGGTCTGGCTATATAAGGATGACACGCATCTTGCCTTATGCCAGATCGAGATATTGAGACAAAAGGACTAGGGAATGTAGGATTTCAGTACAAGTGGGAGATTGTTGGGAATGTCCTGAAATCTACTGTACTATCTCTAGAAAGTATGATAAATGTCGAGATCAGACATAAGTCATAAATACTGGGTGATCATGATGGCTTGCTAGAGTCCGCTCTTGATCTATAAGTTTAGGACTTATTACCAGTATTGTATGATCCCAAAGGGCCACACACCATAGCTAACGGGAAAGTTAAGATGGAATTAATACGGTAAGATGCTAAGGCATTTACTGTATTTGTACAGAGAGTTGGGCAGACAACAAATGGGCTTTTGTCTGATTTGTGTCTTGGGCCCAAAAGACTAATAAGCCATTAGTTTAATTAATTAATTAAACTTGGGCCCATTAGTGAAATAAGATTGCAACAAGGGTTGAGAAACCCCAGCATTCCTTTTGGGTTGGCGATTTTGGAGCAGGTGGCCGCGGCTCCATTCTCTCTCTATCCCTCTCTCTCTGTTGTTCTTCCATCCGGTCTAGCAGCCATCCCTCGCTTGTAAGAGTGTGGATACCAAAGGAGGAACATGTACTTATCTGTTCTAATCTGATCTTGTCATTACCACCAATCATTCCGCTGCAAAGGTAAAGATCAGGTTTGTTTTTATGATTCAGTTACAAGAACCTAGATCTGTTTAAGATTATGTGCTAGGTTGCAATTTGGGAATTGAACCATGGAAAAACACATAATCCTTCAAACACTTTGAGTTTCTTACAATTAAGGTGTGGTGGAAATCCATCATATGGATGGAGATCTATTCAAGCATGAAAAGATCTGCTTTCCAAAGGTTTAAGAAGGCAGTTAGGAGATGGAAGCTCAACTAATATATGGGAGGATAAATGGATAGCATCAGAGAGACCAAGGTTAGTTAACAGTGCACGTGTAACTTACCTTACATATGTTAAAGAGTTGTGGCAAGAAGGAACCAGAGAGTGGGATGAGGAATTAGTTAGAAGTGTTTTCAATCAGAAAGAAGCAGAGATCATTTTGGGAATGGTACTATCGAAACATGTGAATGCAAACATGTGGGTGTGGCCTATAAATAAGAACGAGGAATATTCTGTTAAGTCTGGTTATTGACTAGCCTTACAAGAGAGTGAAGAACATCAAAATTTGGAGATTCAAGGTAATGTGTTATTGAAGAAAGAGGTATGGAAACTGGACATATTACCAAAACTGCAACATTTGTTTTGGAAGTGTATATCTTGAGCTATATCAACAAATGAAAGGCTGTTAACAAGAATGATCAATGTTGATCCAATGTGTCAAAGATGCATGGCTGAGACTGAAACAATAGGACATATAATGTTTGATTGTACATATGTGATATACCATGGATTTTAGGGCTTTTAACCATGGTATATGTGTTATTTATCGAGTCTTTTACTATGTTTTAGAGTCTTTTCAGGTGTTTATTAGGTACAAACACATTTGGAGCATATTTGGTGATTTAGACACTTTCTGGAGCTAATTGGAGTATTTGGCCGAGAGATAGAGTTCACTGTCCGAAACAGAGAAAGGTGTCGATCGTTGCATTCCTAGCATCGATCGATGCACCAGCGAGATGGGCCAAACGACGGTTTGATGAAGAATGATGACATTGCAATTCTGCCCAGAAGTTCCTGATATTTACAAAGAAGCCCCAAAACGTGTTTTAGGATTATAATTAGGTTTTACAGCCACTTGTTAGGCTAAGCTTTTCTTACGTTAAGTTTTACTCAGAGAGAGTTGAGGGGCTGATCCTGATCTCGAAAGAGACTTGATTTTGAACCCCAGTTGTTATTTGATTATATGATATTTGGTTTTCTACTTATGATATCTTCTGTCTCGATGAATATGTCTGAGTAGATTACCTGTTAGGTTGAAGGATTCTCATTAGGGATTTCAGAGAATTATAGTTTAAATCAATCTGTAGAGATTTATATCTGCTAGTTCTTTATCTAAGTTGTTCTTAATGCTAAATCTGAAGTAGCTAATCAGAGTTATGATGTTAGGTTGATTAATTCAGCGGAAGTTGGTTAATTTAACTAGAAAGAATTTAGATAAGCAATTAAACTGTTCGCAAACGGAAGTTTGGTTCAGGTTAATTGTGAACATATCAAACTTGGAATTAATGCTAGTTTAATCTGTTAGTTCTCGCAAACGGAAGTTTGGTTTGCTGCACTTAGACTTAGAGAATTATCGCAAAGGAATTTGGTTAATTCTATATCAGTGTTTGAGTTCTAGAATAGTTATTGATTGGATCTAGATAGATTGATTGCTTGCGTTCCTGATTTCCTGAGAACTCCTGAAACCTAACGCCTCGCCTTCTTGCTTACAAACTCACTCGATTTACTTTGCTATTTAGTTTACTGTTTTCAAATCTGCTTCGCTTAATTTAATCTGAACTGCTATTAATCTATTGTGTGACTGAGAGTCCTCGTGGGATTCGATACCTTATATACTACGATTGCATTAACTGTGCACTTGCAGTAGAATAGGGAAAACTATACAACCTATCAAGTTTTTGGCGCCGTTGCCGGGGACTCTTTGAGTTCACCTATAGATTTAGTACTAGGATTTAGACTAAGCATTCTTTTTAATTTTCTTGTTTACTCACGTTTTTGATTTTTGGATTCGCAGGGATTCGCACTGCATCGATCGTTGCTCACCTTGCATCGATCGACGCTAGGCGAGAACAGCGATGCTGAGATCTGAGACGTTCAATAGATTCCGCACCATGGAACCTGTTATTTTAATTCGCGGTGAAAACGGCGTTCTACGAGACCAAGAGGGTCACATATGCAACGCAAAAGGTCAGAAAATAGATGGGGAAGGAAATCCCATCTTACCAGATTACCATGTATTGGTTGGGCAAGTAGCTGAGATGCAGAGTAAGATAGATGACATCCATGACATCTTACTTAGGGAGAGACAGTTCCGAGCATAGACAAAAACTGATAAATTTGCAGAGGTACATTATATGGCTGGAACCGACTCTTATGGACGTACATTGGAACATCAACACAGACAAGGTTCTAGGCATGCTCAAGGATCAAGAGACCATAACTACACTTCCTATCTAGCACCTCCTACACAAAGGAGCAGACTAGAGATGATGATAGAGCAATCAATTGAAAAGCAACAGCAGAACACAGCTTCTTTCAGCTCGAAGCTGGAGAACCTGTACACTAATCTGAATCCTTGAGCACTCGCATGAAGCAGCTGGACACACAGATGGATCAAGGTTCAAGTTCTACTCCAAGGAAGGATTCTCAAGAAGCTCATGCCAGCAACATTCCCATTCAGGATGACATACAGATGGATCATGGATCATATCTAGAAGTTAAGGCTGTGGAATTTATGGAAGACGGTGGGGAATTTGATGTTGAATTGCCTGAGTTTGAAAGCTTCAATGCACCCGACTCAACAGAGATTGACATGGATCTCTTGACTTGGATAGTTCAGATCGAAGTGGGACCAAGCCAAGAAGAGAAATTTGAGCCTGAGATGGCTGGAATGGATCAAGAGGCGGATAAACCCGAGACCATAGTTGAAACACGAGAGGAGACGATAGCATCGATCGATGCTCCACACGCACCGATCGTTGCACCCCGAAGGGAACCAGTTTCACTCATGTCTCAAGGACCTGCTAAAGAAAGAACCTATAAACCTCCACTGCCATTCCCGAAAGCTCCTGTTAAGTCTAAAAATGAGGTTCAGTGCACAGTAGTGGTTGACAAGAAGATGGTGGTTCCACAAGAGCCTATTCTAACATCTTCAAGGCCTAAAGCTACTCATAAACAAAAGGCCCCGAACATCAAAACTTTGCCAAAGGTAAAGCATAAATCCTCTAAATTTAAACCTTCTGACTCCACTATTTTGAATGCAGGAAAGAGCGTTGAAACGCCCAAGTGTCAATTTCACCCTACATTCATCCCGACGTTTCTTGGACGACATCATGCTGCTACTGCTTACACACCACCATGGATGATAAGGCATTCACAGAGACACTCAAAGTCTCTGTTGAAACCTCCATGAGTTTGACCTCTTTCCAAAAGTCAAGCTAATGACTTAAAACAAGCGCTGAGTGGGAGGCAACCCACTGTTAGGTTTGATTATTTTTCTTTCTCATTTTTGGTGTTTTTCTTAGGATTTCACGTTTTTAGTTGTTTTTGTTAGTTATTAGATACAGAACACAAGTCTGGAGATGTGTGTCGATCGTTTCTCACATGTGCAACGGTCGTTGCATTTGGTTTAAATCGAAATTAAGGTACGTAGAGCTAAACCGGAATCAATCTGGTTCACCCAGCATCGATCGTTGCCCCTAAAGCAACGATCGTTGCACCCACGACCAGGTAAGTCACCTTAAACCCTATTTTCTTTTCTTCTTCCCCATTCCTTTCGGTCGACACACCGAGAACCCAAACCGAAAATCACCATTTCTTCATCGATTTCTTTGATTCTAAGCACTATTTCACTTATTTTTACATCCCCAATCTGTTTCTCATACCCAATTCTCACGAAATCAAGGTAATGTACTTCTATTTTTGATTTTTCGGATTTCACTTTTAGGGTTTTAGAAATTGGAAATTTTAGATGGAATTGATGAATGCATGTTGACATGATTATGCTTTAGGTTGTTTAGTGATGGATTGTTGTTGATTTTGTGGTTGATAGGACAGTTTTGAACTGATTTTGATGAATTGTTTGCGGCAAAATCGCCCTGCAACGGTCGTTGCTCTCGAGCAACGGTCGTTGCATTGCGATTTTGGGAAATGTTCGATAACGCGAAATCGCCTTGCAACGATCGATGCCTTAGATGCAACGGTCGATGCTTCGCGATTTCACAGTGAAATTTTGCCGAGACTTATAAATATTTGAACTTTGTTTTTGCAGATGGCGTCTCAAAGGCAACCCCGCAAGAAGCGAGCCACAGCATCCACAGCAACAAGACACTACACCCCACCGCCTCAATGGTTTAACAGGGAATCAGAGTCACCCGCGCCATACAACAGATATGGGCCACCAATTGCTTTACCTTGGCCCAGGGAGGACGCCACACCATTTCCGACGACCAGACAGTGGCCGGAGGATCTCATACGTTTCTTAAGGTCCGCTGAGTTCACAGAGCGGCCATTGCTCTCTTCATGGGACGAGTATGACTCGCTACTCTACAGTGGTTGGTGTGGGATGATCATCAAGCCGACCAAGTTCGCGGACTACTCCACCTGCAGGATTCTGGGGATCGATGAGCAGGTGATGACTGTGTGCAGAGGCATTGGTCTAGGGACAATGCCGATGCGACACTATGACCTCTATCCTGAGCTGGTCATGCAGCTATTGGCCACTTGCAGAGTGGTTTACTCGGATCCCGACCACAGGAGCGCTACAGGGGGTGCTTTCACCTTCATGAGTTGGGGAGTCAGGTATCGGATTCCTCTACTTGATCTCTGCAGGATCTACGGGTTCAGTACTGCGCCGAGGCGCATAGCCATGCCACTCGAGTGGGATCCGCTGGAGGCTCGCACATTCTGGGAGAGTATTGGCAGCGGTCGATACAACTCCAGGACCACACCAGTAGTGCAGATGAGACATCCGGTGCTGCGATATGTCTCGCGTATCTTGTGCTGGAGCTTGCTTTGCAAGTTTGAGGCCAACAAGATGCGCAAACTTGAGATGGAGTTGCTGTTTATGGGGCTGAGAGATCAGTTTAGGCAGAGTGGCGTGAGAGATCCGACTGCGGGTCTCAACTTGGGAGCTATTTTCGCACAGCATTTGGTTGATTTGCAGCTGAAGCCGTTTGATGGAGCTGGTACAGAGACGGTAGGGAGTTTACTTACTCCCATTTTTGAGTATTGTGGGATTCCTCTGCATGGCACAGGGCGTGATACGGCTCGCGAGTTCCTGGATCTCAGTCATCTGCAGAGCGCTACCTGGCTCAAGGAGGGGCGCATTTGGGTTTACACTGATCCGACCACTGGGAGGACTGGTATCGAGCTTCCCGCTGCCAGATGGACACAGATTGACACATTAGAGGCACTGAGATTTCAGCCTCCTGAGTCTGCGCAGCGTGGGATTCCGACCATGGCTCATCCGCTGGGAGAGCCTTCCTCACGAGCTTCGACATCTTCTGCCCCTGCTCCTGCGCCCGCGCCAGCCCCTGTCGACATTGTGGGTCCCTTTCCAGAGCCTGCGATGCCTTACGGTGCATATTCTGAGGCAGAGTGGAGAGAGAGATCCGATGGTATGTTTCGAGTTCTTTGGAACTTCATGCGTACTTGCAGCTGCAGGAGGCCACCACAGATCCATCAGCCCGTACCTGACCGTCGTCGACAGCGATCTCCGACTGATACTGATCCCGCACCCGAGGCAGCCGATGATGATGTACTGTATGGTGGGACAGACGATGTGAGCGAGTGAGAGTAGTCTCCATACTTTCGGTTCTGTATTCTGACTTTTTCTTATCTTTTGCACTTTTCTTCTTTTGATTTTTAGGATTCTACTTTGTTTGGATGATGTGTACTCTATTCGATACATCTTTTGCTTCGGTTTTACTCTGTTTCTAGTGTTCTCAGCTTGCAGGGATCAAAATTGACAAAAACAGACGGATTTACCTGCTAACTTGCTAACTGTTCGTGAAAGCGCAGTGCGTCGATCGATACACCATTGTGTCGATTGTTACAATACGAAAGAATCGCACAGCAACGGTCGGTGCACTTAGTGCAACGATCGGTGCTTGTGCGACAGAGGTAAAACCCGACAGAACTGAAACATCCATTAACAATTTTTCTTTCTTTTTACCGATCCTTCGCTGGACACTACTGGGGACAGTGTGTTTTAAGTGTGGGGGAGGTGCTACTGACTTTTGTTTTCTGTTTTCTTAAGAGTCAGTCCGTTTTTCAAAAATTTTTGTTTTATTGAGTCAAAATTGTTTAAGTAAGAAACTATGATTTTCTGAGAAGATTTACAAGACTTGCAGGAACTTAAGTAACCATTGGGATGAAGTTGCAGGATCTATCTATGACTATTAGAAAACCCCATCACAGATCAACCTACTAGGAACACCTACATCACTTCAGGTATCAGAGGATCCTTTACTGACTTCACCCTAATACTGACTTAGATTTCTCACCTAAGGGCTTGGTATACTTTGTGTCGGATTCCCTTGTTAGTTCTGACACAGCCTGTAAACCTGTCCCATTTAGTTCCCTTCTCCCCTTCTGTAAAGTAAAAAAAAAAATATATATAATAAATTGAGGATGAGTTAGTAACTCCGAAGTGGTCATGGGAATGGTAGCTGAAACTCTCATATCCTGTGTACCATGGAATGTGTCCAAAGTACACCCCATAACGGGAAGAACACTGATAAAAAAAATAAAATGATACCCAGTGGGGAAAAATCAGTTGTTAAAGAAGGGAAAGAGAAGAAAGGGACTAGAGAAAGATAGTATGGTGGTCTAGAGCTGATAAGGTAAGAATCCATGTGCCCTTTGATCGATACTCCTTAGGTGAGACCGCACTTAAATACTTGCAGAAGTCAGTAGGGAGAATTTGAATGCTTGAATGTGATTGTGGAGTTTACCTAGGACAGTTGCTAAGTGTGGGGGAAGTACATTGTGGTCTTGATATCCTGTGATTGATTTTTGCAGTGGTTTACTAAGGGGAATCTGAGTATTGTAGCTTCTAGGATGAAATGAGTTTCTGAAGAGTTTTCAAACCTCTTATCTACATTTAGTTCTTTGTCTTGCTTGAGGACAAGCAAGAGCTAAGTGTGGGGGAGTTGATATACCATGGATTTTAGGGCTTTTAACCATGGTATATATGTTATTTATCGAGTCTTTTACTATGTTTTAGAGTCTTTTCAGGTGTTTATTAGGTACAAGCACATTTGGAGCATATTTGGTGATTTAGACACTTTCTGGAGCTAATTGGAGTATTTGGCCGAGAGATAGAGTTCACTGTCCGAAACAGAGAAAGGTGTCGATCGTTGCATTCCTAGCATCGATCGATGCACCAGCGAGATGGGCCAAACGACGGTTTGATGAAGAATGATGACATTGCAATTCTGCCCAGAAGTTCCTGATATTTACAAAGAAGCCCCAAAACGTGTTTTAGGATTATAATTAGGTTTTACAGCCACTTGTTAGGCTAAGCTTTTCTTACGTTAAGTTTTACTCAGAGAGAGTTGAGGGGCTGATCCTGATCTCGAAAGAGACTTGATTTTGAACCCCAGTTCTTATTTGATTATATGATATTTGGTTTTCTACTTATGATATCTTCTGTCTCGATGAATATGTCTGAGTAGATTACCTGTTAGGTTGAAGGATTCTCATTAGGGATTTCAGAGAATTATAGTTTAAATCAATCTGTAGAGATTTATATCTGCTAGTTCTTTATCTAAGTTGTTCTTAATGCTAAATCTGAAGTAGCTAATCAGAGTTATGATGTTAGGTTGATTAATTCAGCGGAAGTTGGTTAATTTAACTAGAAAGAATTTAGATAAGCAATTAAACTGTTCACAAACGGAAGTTTGGTTCAGGTTAATTGTGAACATATCAAACTTGGAATTAATGCTAGTTTAATCTGTTAGTTCTCGCAAACGGAAGTTTGGTTTGATGCACTTAGACTTAGAGAATTATCGCAAAGGAATTTGGTTAATTCTATATCAGTGTTTGAGTTCTAGAATAGTTATTGATTGGATCTAGATAGATTGATTGTTTGCGTTCCTGATTTCCTGAGAACTCCTGAAACCTAACGCCTCGCCTTCTTGCTTACAAACTCACTCGATTTACTTTGCTATTTAGTTTACTGTTTTCAAATCTGCTTCGCTTAATTTAATCTGAACTGCTATTAATCTATTGTGTGACTGAGAGTCCTCGTGGGATTCGATACCTTATATACTACGATTGCATTAACTGTGCACTTGCAGTAGAATAGGGAAAACTATACAACCTATCAATATGCTAAAGCAGTTTGGCGTTATGCAGGTATCTTGTGCTTTGAAGGAATCAACCGAAGTTTTGAGGAGAAATTGAATAAGATACTGGAGATATATCGGGATAACAACTATAACAGAAAACAAAGGTATATTTGTTTTTGGATATGTTGGCAATTATGGAAGTCGAGAAATGAATTGTTGTTTGGTAAGAAAGTTTGTCAGCCACAATCTGTTGTCGAGAGAGCTTGGATAGGAACAAACGAATGGTGTGATAGTGTATATGAACATATTACAGATACTCAGAGCTTATCATTAAGTCAAGCACAACGATCTTCCTTTTGGGAACCACCGCAAGAAGGTTGGTTAAAATGTAATTTTGATGCAAGTTATGTCCATGACACCAAAATATATTATGTAGGTTGGATAGTAAAAGACCATATGAGGTAGCATCTCTTTTCTGGATATGCAAGGTTACCAAATAGAGGATCAATTCTACAAGCAGAAGCCTCGGCTTTCTTATTCATGGTACAATTGTTATGGGTGCAAGGTATGATACATGTTTGGTATGAAAGAGACAACAAGGAGTTGGTAAATTTGATCAATAAGCAAGGATCAAGTATGGATATTGCCAATATCTTGATTGATATTAGGTATTGGATTAGGAAAATGCCAGAATGCTCTTTGGAACATGTAAACCGAGAGAAGAACCAAGTTGCGGATCATATGGCGGAAGTTGGTAAAGAGAGTTTAATGAATTATGTAATTTTTTCTAGTCCAATTCCAACTTTTAGGAAATATTTGTATTACCCGTATACAGTTTAACTTATTAATATTAAGGTGTTATAAAATAAAAATAAACTCATAGAATTGAATAACATGTGATTTAAATTTAAATTTATAAAGCATAGAACAAATAACACGTGATTTGAATATGAATTTTAAAACTATAAAACCAATAATACATGATTTTTGAATATAAATTTTAAAATCATAAAACATTGGATTTGATATGAATTTTCAAATCTATTAAAATAAATGAATCAATAACCCCCTCTAAAAAGACCATGTGGCTCTCTTAGCTACCAAAACTTTTCAACAAAACCATTTATTTTGATTATTTTTAAAAATTAAAACGTGCTTAGTTTCCTTTTATCCTTTTTTCACAATCCAATCTTAGTTGGATCCAAATAATTTTCGGATCCAAACTAAATTCTCGGATCCAAGTCTTTTTTCGAAATTATTCAAAGGTTTTTTTTAAACGTTGATACAAATTATGAGAACTATTACAAGAACAATTTTACAGATAATACTACCTCCGTTATACGAGAATTCATCAACGGTCACGATCAACGGCTCCACCTGCTCCTGAAAACTTCCTTATAAGTTTGCTTCTATTAATCTTGTAAAACTGCATCTTCGGGAATTCGAATCCAGTACCTGCCAGTGTAAAGCTTTAACCACTTGACTACTAGGCCACGGTTACTTCACAAATTATCCAAAGGTTAGAAGACGGAAAAAAAATACAACGAACACGTATTCGAGGGGACTTGAACTCATGTTAGAAATTAGAAGGGAAGGAGCTTTTGTCATTTGGTTAAAAAAAATTTACATCTCCACATAATATATATATAGACTGGAAGTGTTTTTGGATCGGTGGAAACGGTTTAAGGAGTTCGATCTTTAAATATATTACATATAGTACTTTTATATATGAGTATGTCGGGGTTACTTTGACAAGAGAATAAGCCGACATTTTGACCATGAATGATGATACATTGGTATATCCTTCTCGGTTTTCTTATGCTAGATTGAAAGCTTGGGGAGATTTATTTCACGGTCTTTCCTTATTAGGAGCGACTTTCCTGTCTTCAAATTCCTCCTATTGATTTTGTAATGGATGTGTCCAAGATGATGAATAATGTTTGTCTTTATATTCGTATGTGATGCGATAATTAATACTATTAAAAATTAGAGTGTTTTTTAGTCTAACCTTTAGTTGATGTGTTATTTACAAAAAATGCCATTGAAAAATTAAAAGTGTTTCTAATATTCATTAAGGGTAATTAGAGAATATAACATTTCTCTACTATTCATGTTTCCAAACAAGACAATTACTAAACATGTAACCAAACAAACTAAATATAATGAGATCTACTTTCCTAATTAACTAAAATAAATATAAACATATATGTATAAACATAAAACTATTAAATCAATTGATAAATATAACTAATTAATTTAAACATCAACTACTTTTGTATATAAGCTAATATTCTTTAATTATGATTATATTCAAAATATATTTATAATATATTTTAATATCTTATTTATTTTTTGTTTCAAATATAAATATTTATTTTTATATTCTAACAAACTTATGAAATTGTTTAAATTTATTTATTTCATAAGAACAATATCATTTTTATGATTGTACTTTTAGCGGGTTATTCATTCAAATTGAAAAATATTTAAATTATTATAAGAACGGGTTGAAAAATAAATTAACCAATTTTGATTTATAAAAATGAACTTTGCACGTGTTAAACTAATTTCAATTGGAATATTTTTAATTTAATAAAATATTAAAATTATTCAAATATATGATGGGTGAAGATGTTTTATGTTTGAATGAAGTTTTTAACGGGTTGTTCAATCAAAATTTTAAATTACATATCATTAGAATACATGTTGAAAAAACAGATTGGACAATTTCAAACATGTCTAAGTTATAAAAATTTAAATAAAAAGTATCAAATAAAATATACTTGCAGTTTTACATCAATAAGATAAACTAATCATACATGTTTTTTGTCAACAACTAATCATATAATAAAATAACAATAAACTACAACTATTAAAATATAAGTTGAAGATATCAAAACAAAAATAAAATTTATTAATTTTTTTTCACATTAAGCATCATATCACATTATTTTAACTTAATATAGATTAGATGTAATAGCTAACGAACTTAATTTATAAAATATAAATTTAAGATGAAAATATATATTTTAAAAATAAAACATAAACCTGCACTTATTTAGCGCGGATCAAAATCTAATTTTTGGTTTTATATATTTTAAACTTATGTATGATTTTTATGTCTGGTTTTATGTATTTCAGACATATGTACGATTCTCACGTTTAGTTTTATGTGTAAATAATTGTTTCATTCATGAACAACCCAACCAAAATGTTCATATAATATATCGCCTCTCTCTCTCCAATACCAACATATTTAGACATCTTCGAAGCTAGTGTACACATGTGAAATTTATAACCGATAACAACTCTTTTATGGTTATGTTTATCTTAGGTACAATTAATAATATAACTATAACAACTTTTTGATAGAGGAAATTTTTTTTGGTATAACTAGTATAACTATAACAACTATAGTTTTTTTTCACTTTTTGTTTTTGTTTTTAATACCACAATTTCTAGTTTATAGTTATACTAGTTTTTTTTGTACATCATCATAAGATTAAAAATTATTTCTTTTTAATAAAGAGTTGTACTATATTTCTAACTGTACCAAATTATTTTTTAATAAAAAGTTGTATTTTCATAGTTTTAATTTATAATTAGTAATACCATAATCTATATTAAAATTTCTAGTTGTATTTATGAAATTAAGCAAATAAATTAAATTTATATTATTTTCATATGATAACATGTGAAAAATACTTTGTTAATTATTTTTCATATTAGTGTTGTTAGGATTTCAATACTAATCTTAAAAGTATAAGGTAGATTATGTACATATGTGACGTTGATGCAACATATATCTAAATTTTGAATTTGTTTAATTAATACAATGTGAAAATATATTGACCAAAAAAACTAACATCAAGATTGTATTTTTCCAAAAATAAAATTTTACATTTTTGTACCATCAAAATGTACATCCGAGAGAATCTCAAGAACGAAAAACATGGGAACATGTGAGAATGGTTGGAGAATGTTTGAAGGATATGAAACACAGATAATATGAAAAAAGAATGTAGATTTGGTAAATAACGGGTCTCTTTATTTTAGTTTATTCCCACTGCTCTTTATTCCTCTTAAATCAAACGTCTTGACCTTGTGAAATTCATCTTTCAGAGTCTCCCCACATCGGGACCAAGTTTTCGAAAATATTCCCTTCACTCTGCCCCTTCTTCCTCTTGAATCTAACGAGATGAATCTGAAGACAAAACAAACTAATAGAGTCAGACAGAGCCGGCCTCAAGCATAAGCCACATAAGCGACGGATTAGGGCATACTAAAAAAAAACATTTTTATATATTTTCTTCATTTGTATATATTAAAAAAAAATTAAAAGGACATTTCTAAATATATTTTTCATAATATAGATATTTTAAAATATAATTTTTTGTTAAAATATTTAAATAAAATTTTGATTACAAATTATATTAAATAATATTTTAGTTTTAAATAGAGTATCTGAAAATATCGGACCGGAGTCAGATCTTTCCTCCTTTTTTGTAGTTGCCCTTTAAACAAATTCGTTTCAAATACATTATAAGAAAAAACTTAATATTGTTGATTGAGAAACTTACAAAGGGAATTATGAGAAACGGATGTCTTCCAAATCTATAAAACATATATCGTCTATGGAGGAGGAAGAGTAACAAAACTGAAAGAGCAGCTTCGATTTTTTTTGTTTTTCCGACAAAAATACAAATTTCTGTTTTTTTATCAAAAACATAATTTTTTGTTTTTTCGTCAAAAATGCAAAACTTCGTTTTCCGCCAAACCACAAAATTTCATTTTCTCGCAATAAATATGATTTTGTGTTTTTTGGCGGGAAAAAAATAATTTTATGTTATTGACGAAAAACTTGGATTTTACGGTATTTGGTAAAAAAACAAAATTTTATAAATTTTTTTTGTAGGAAACGAGATTTTGTATTTTAGACAGAACTGCAAGTTTTGTGTTTTTGTTGAAAAACCGGATTTACAATTTTTGTCGAGAAAACAAGGTTAATGCAATAATATATTTTAATTGGTATTAATAAAATTTAATATAAATAGTAATAGGAAAAAAAATAAAACACAAAAGAAGAAAATATCTAATCGCACCACAATCATACTTTTTGGTGTGAATCGACTCATTTGAGTGATACATAATTTGTATAAACTAAATACTCGATAATATATAATTTTGGTCTTACCGTGTGAAACTTGTATGTGTCTGTGTCAGTATGTGGGTGCTCTGGTTGTAACCCCATCAAAACTTTGAAATTTGGGGGAAACTACACGAAACTTGCAACTCGAGATATATCCCCATCTCAAAAGTTTTAATGTTTCAAACCCCATAAAAACTTTTAATTATGTTTTTTTCCCCAAGCCGTTTATTTTTTAACGTTTTCCGTCCAATATACTTCTAAACTGGTTTTAACCGAATTCTACTTTAATGTTTATGTTATATATTGATTAAATCTAAAGAGACAATAGTTGTGACTGTAGTGAAGTGGTAATAAACCTATTCTTTTTCAATACCACACCAAGGTTCGGGTCCATTTTTAACATAATTTTTATTTAATATTTTTTAAAAATGTAGCTACTGAGGTTCGAACTCTGGAGCTCTTACACCTATCCCATTTTATTAACCAAACGAGCTTCTATCATAATTCGTTTACTGTTCGATTTTGTATTAATATATTACTAAATTGCTCGATGCTCCTTTTTTTTTTTTTGCTCGATGCTCCTTCTATCATCACCTTCATCATCTTCGTCGAATTTACCAGCCTCCACTTGGTAAATTTATTTTTCCCGAAAATCCCAAATTGTAGATTCGAAAATCGAAATCGCCATGGATTTAGTAACTCTGGGTTCATGTCTTCATCACAATTACTCTTCACCTTCTTGTTTCTTTATCCAATCTAAAACACCCAGATCCAATAGAATTCAAACCTAATCAATGAGTTGATTGGGTGGATTTGGGAGTGGTTTTGGTTTTGTTGGGTTGGGTATACCGGTTTACACTTGATTTTGGGTTGGATTGGATAGGGAAAAATTGCCATTTCACTCACTCATTAAAATAGAGAGTAGTAGTGAGATTAATGAGTGATAGTGATGATTATTCCTTCATAATGTTATTACAGACGATGATCCTCTACAATGGCAAAAGGAATTTCTGAATTTACTAATAAATTGGAACAACGTCAAGCTTTAAGCGAAAGAAGACCGTAGCTCAATTGGTTTGAAACGAGAGAGAGTCGTACGAGGGCCCAGGTTCGAACCTCAGTTGTTACATTTTAAAAAAATATTAAAATAAAAAAACTACGAAGAAGATGGACTCGAACCTTAGGGTGGATCTGATAAGAAAAGGTTTATTACCACTTCACCACAGTCGCAACTCAGCCATTTTAAATTTAATCGATATATAACATAAAAATTAAAGTATAGTTCGATTTTTTTTTTTTGTCGACAGAAGATTTCATTAATGGGCCGCGTTTGTTACAATCGGGCTAAAGCCCAATCCAGTGTGCAAAAGAAACAGACACAGATAAGATCGACACGGGACACGTGTCGTCGCCAGGAAATGACCGGCATGCACCCACCGCGCCGTTCAACAGAGAAACCGCCAGAAAGCTTCAACAGCGACGAGGAAGAAACCGAAGCGAAGCTGACCAGACCACCACACCGTGACCGCCAAGACCGATCGCCGATCTAAACATCCCGAAGCCACCAACCGCGAACCTGCAAACAAAAGAAGATCGATGAAGAAACTCTACCGAAACCACCGGAGCAAAGGAGGCGCCGCCGCCGTCAGACGAATCGTCCGACAGGATCCACTTGAGTGCTTTCCTCGGAAGCAGTGGCACGACCGCGATATTAATCCCCGCGACGGAGGAAAGAGAGCAGAGCTCCACAACATAACCATCAGAAGCGGAGGAGGCAAACGATGAGAGAGGGAGTTAGATCAAAGCCTTGCAAAACGCAAAGCCCCGGAGAAACCCGGGAGAATCCGATGAATCGGAAAGGAAAGCAGCCAACGAAAACTCTGGACTTATTCAGATCGAAAAGGAAATCACCGGAACTTTATTTAACCGATAAACACAACCGATCGAAGTGATCGGACAAAACGAACCGGGGAAAAAAGATTCCATGATCTGAAAGATAGATGTGAGAGAAGATCACAGAATCAGAAAAAAACCCCTAATCCGAAGGGAAACCACCGGAGAAAGATTGAGATTGGGGACGGCGGTGGCCCAACGGAGAGAAGTTCTTCTCTCTAAACCGAAGAGAGAGAACTCTATTTTTACTACATCATATGCACATCTTTAGTATAGTTCGATTAAAACCGGTTTAGAAGTATATTGGACGGAAAACATTAAAATTAAACGGCATGGGAAAAAAACATATTTGAAAGTTCTTATGGGGTTTAAAACATTAAAACTTTTGAGATGGGGATATATCTCGAGTTGCAAGTTTCGTGTAGTTTTCCCCAAATTTCAAAGTTTCGATGGGGCTACAACCAGAGCACCCGTGAGTATGTTGATATTCTCTTCTTCCTTCTCAAAAGTCTAGGTCAGTTGTCGTTATTATTACACAGCTCTATAATACATTTAACTGAATTTTTCTATGATATTCCGATCTCTTACATCGTATTTAAAAGATTAAAAACAACCATCGGATAATTGTTGAGATATATATTGACAGAACATAGAAGTAGCGTATAGATTATTATTTTGTCCCTGGTTTGAAAACATTCCAAGAAGTATTATTTTTATCATGTTGATTAACTAGAAGGATAAGGTGGTCATAATCAGTGACATTGTGGGCAAATAAAGAAGTGAAGAAATGAGCCAAGCAGTGACGATTGAACTGGTCGCTGTCTAAGAGATTTATGGTATATCGCATTATGACATATTCATCTCTCCATTGCAAGCAAATAAACATACATTAACATGAACTGTATTTATATAAACATATACAGAGATTAAGCTGGACTCAAAACAACCTTAATAGAGTCAGACTTTATATCTCCTTTTTGAGTTTCCCTTTTAACAAATCCAGTTAATTATAAAAAAGAAGAAGATAATAGTAGGGGGAAAAAAACAAATCCGTCTCCAGCAAAATCTAAAACACAAAAGAAAAGGGAGTTATGAGAAACGGATGTCTTCCAAATCTAGGAAACATATATCGTCTCTGGAGGAGGAAGAGTAACAAAACTGAAAGAGAAGCTTCGAAAGCCAAGGAAGGGTCAAAGCTGATGACAGAAGAATGTTGGATTCGAGGGGATGTGGAATGCAAGTCACATGTACACGATTCAAGCACTTCGATCAAGAATGGGAGCTTGCGTAGAAAAGAAGTGACCCATGGGAAAGCTAGAGATAAATTCGAGTACAAGTCGATTAAACACGATTCAAGGGCTGCAAATAAGAACCGTATCTTGCATGAGAATGAAGTAATCACTGCAGAAGCCAGGGAAATGGCAGATGAGAAACTTGAAGTCATTATCGACCTTGATGAAAGTTTGGGTACCGAAAATGATGAAGAAGCAAACGATAAACTAATGGGTGAACGAGGAATATTGGAGAAAGTAGATGTCATTCGCACAGAGGCCGAGCAAGTTACAACCCAAGATCAGGCGAAACCAAGACCAGAATATAGACGAGGTACAGATAATACGGAATTTCAATTTCTCATTATAACTTTTGCAAGTTTTTTTAAAAAAATCACTTGAACTGTTTTTGTCAGATTAAAAAACCACAATATATGCGTATTTATCATTTAATCCTTTTTTATAACATTTTTTTTTAGTCGGGTCCACTCGAAAGCAAGACCCTCCAATAGTAGGCGTAGGCCACTTGGCGAGACCACACGGTATTCTTTTTGCTCTTATAGTAGGCGTAACATTTGCAATGAGATTTATTTAAGTTTATAAATTATATTTAAACAAAAAATGGACTCTGACGCTAATTCCGGACTTCGCAGACTCGTAGTAATTATATTGTGGATCTAACTGGCGATAATCCACTTAAAAAATGTTAACGATTCAGCCAATAAAATTTACATAAGTACTGTACAGTTTGTTAGATATTTTTTTGTTGAATTGGCTACAACTTTTTATTTTACCTCGTATATTACAATTGAGCTGGATTAGTGAGGTGCCTTTTGTTAGTTTTAGTTGAGAAAAAAATTCAGCAATAAACGTTACTTAGGTGATTCTTTTTGTTTTACTTTTAAAATTTACAAGTTGACATAAATTTCCTATAAACATGCCACTAGTTACTTAGATCCTATATTAATTGGTTTGTTAGTTCGTAGTAAACAGCTTTAATTCTTAAATTTTCGTTTAATATTGGGTGTTTATGAAGCAGTGCCAAAGTTTGGTGATTGGAACGATGATCAACCTTTTACGGTCGTATTCGACTCGGCGAGACATGCAAAACGTGGGGCTCTGAATGATGAATTTAACAAGGTCAAGACGTTTGATTTAAGAGGAATAAAGAGCAATGGGAAGGGACTGAAATGAGAGACTCGTGATCTTCCAAAACTACATTCCTTTTTCATATTATCTGTATTTCGTATCCTTCAAACGTCCTCCAACTATTCTCACCTGTTCCCATGTTTTTTCTTTCTTCTGTCCCCCGTTCAACTGCTGCTGCAGTCTCGCTACACTCCTATAAAGTTAGCTAGCCCCACACAAAACTATGTCGAGAAACCAACAAGATATGTTATAAACTCTTTGTATCTTTGACTTTTAAGAAGATATACGTTTAAAACATAAAGGGTTTTTGAAAATAACATTTAGTTGAGGTGATTATTACGATACTATTAAAAAAAATGGAGTGTTTTGTAGATTAACTTTGAGTTCATGTGTATATTACAAAATATGTTAATGGAGATTTAAGAATATTTTTAATATACGTTAAGGGTAATTAGAAAATATAACATTTTCTACTATCTATGTTTCCAAACAAAATAATTACTAAACAAGTATCCAACAAGCTAAATATAATGAGTTCTACTTTCCTAATTAACTAAAATAAAAATAAAAATAAATAAATATATATATATATATAATCATAAAAATATTAAATCAATTGAAAATATAACTAAATAATTTAAACATCAACTATTTTGTATATATAAGATAATATTCTTTAATTATTATTATATTCAAAATATATTTTAATATCTTCTTTATTTTTTGTTTCAAATATAAATATTTATTTTTATATTATAACAAAATTTTATAAAATATTTAAATATATTTATTTCGTAAGAAAAATGATTTTTTTACGACTGCACTTTTTAGCGGGTTGTTCCAACAAATTGTAAAATATTTAAACTTAATAACGTGTTGGCTAAATGGACGGGTCAGCAACTGGAACTCGAAATTACTCACTAAAGGCGGGAACGAAGTTCAGATTAAATCAGTGGCACAAGCGGTACCAATGTATGCTATGTCATGTTACCTCCTACCTAAGGATACAACAGACAAGCTTACGTGTGCTATTTCGAACTTCTGGTGGAGCTCCAAACAAGATAGTAAAGGGCTCCATTGGATAGCATGGGATAAAATTTGCATTCCCCAAGATATGGGAGGTTTGGGATTTCGAGATTTAAGAGATACAAACTTAGCTCTTCTTACAAAGCAACTATGGAGATTGATTCAATATCCTTCATCCCTTCTAGCCCGTGTTTTGAGAGGGAGGTACTATAATAACTCGGACCCCTTAGACGACCGTAAGGTCTATTCCCCATCTTTTGGGTGGTACAACATTATGGCTGCAAAACCGATACTTTGGCAAGGGTTACGAAGGACTATCGGATCCGGGTATAACACGAGAGTATGGTGGGAACCGTGGATCCCGGACACACATGCCCGACCCCCCAGAGGAAGAGACGAAGCAAGATATAGAGATCCGTTGTTACTAGTCCATACTTTAATCAGACAAGATACAAAGGAATGGGATATTCAAGCGCTTCAAGACCTTTTCCATCCCGATGACATCCCACTTATCTTGGGGATGAGACCTAGCCGAGATGTTATGTGATACCCCGTATCAAAAATACGGTCAACGGGCATCAAAAATACCCCGTATTATTTTTTAACAAAGAGTTGTATTTTCATAGTTTTAATTTATAATTAGTAATACCATAATCTATATTAAATTTTTCTAGTTGTATTTAATGAAATTAAGTAAATAAACTAGATTTATAATATTTTCATATGATAATATGTGAAAAATACTTTGTTAGTTATTTTTTATATTAGTGTTGCTAAGATTTCAATATCAATCTTAAAAGTATAAGGTAGATTATGTACATATGTGAAATTCATACAACAAATACCCAAAATTTAAATTTGCTTAATTAATACAATGTGAAAATATATTTACAAATGTTTAATGACGTTTATGATTGTATTTATCCAAAAAATAAAGTTTTACATTTTTGTAATATCAAAATTATTGATCATGTATGTTTCAATAATGTGAAGTATGCTTCACAAGTCTGCTTCACAAGTCTGCTCACAAGTCTGCTTCACAAGTCTGCTTCACAAGTCTGCTCACAAGTCTGCTTCACAAGTCTGCTCACAAGTCTGCTTCACAAGTCTGCTTCACAAGTCTGCTTCACAAGTCTGCTCACAAGTCTGCTTCACAAGTCTGCTTCACAAGTCTGCTATGTTCATTTCGGACCAAAATGACAAAATGTCTAATTTGTCCTCTATCTAATTAGGTTTAAGGTTATTCTTGTGTACCCATCCTATATAACTTGTGTAGCCACCAAATATCAAAAGTCAAGTCATTTTTGTGACTATTCTCTCTTCTTCTCTTGAGCAAACAATTCTCCCATTTCTGAACCTTCAAGCTTAAATCTTTCTTAAAACTATCATGGTATCAGAGCAATAGAGTTATTGTTCTTTGATTCTCTCTATTCTCTTATTGATTCTACTCATTCTTAGTTCTCAATCTGGGTTTTTCTCTTCATTTCTGCTCTTCCAATTGTTTCTCTTTTCTGAAACCTTCAAGCTTCATCAATGGAAGACACTGTCCAAGTAAACTCAAGCCTCAAGCCTACTGTCATTCTTGTGGTTCTCAAGGGTTTAAACTACAGGACATGGCAGAGAACAACCAAGACCGCAATCTGTGGCAGAGGACTTTGGGAGCACATTCTTGAGGACAAGACACCGCCTGATGAAGATCCAAAGGAGAAGAAAGATGAGGCAACAAAGAAGGAGGAGGCAAGGTGGTTTCAAGAAGACCAATCAGTTCTGGGTTTTCTTCAAAACTCACTAGATCCATCCATCCTTGAAGCTTACTCCCATTGCGAAACTGCTAAATCACTTTGGGACACTCTGAAGAAGGTGTATGGTGATGTCTCTAACCTCAGCCGTGTGTATGAAGTGAAGAAGACAATCAGTAACCTTCACCAAGAGGATTGTGAGTTCACCAAGTATCTTGGGAAGTTCTCATCTGCTTGGTCTGAGCTTGACATGTTAAGGCCAAGCACCATGGACCCAAAGGTTCTTAATGAAAGGAAGGAGCAAGACAAGATCTTTGGACTCCTCCTCAATCTGAATCCGGTCTACAATGATGTTATCAAGTCCATTCTAAGGGAAACTACTCTTCCTGACTTTGAAGAAGTTTGTTCAAGGATCCAAAAGGAACAAGGGAACATTGGGCTGTTTGGAGGAAAGGGGGAGCTTGTCACCGCCAACAAGAGTGTGTTCAAGCATGAGGACAGAAGTGTGTTCAAGCAAGAGGACAGGAAGCACATCTCCTGTGATCATTGCAAGAAGAAGGGACATGCCAAGGAAAAATGTTGGATCCTCCATCCACACCTCAAGCCATCCAAGTTCAGGGATTCAAAAGCCAACATCTCTCAAGAAGTGGCTGAGCAGGCGACTTCATCTACTCAAGGAGGAGAGCTTGCCTTGTTCACTAACACTGAGTATGTGAGGAGAAGTGATCTGGAGGATCTCATCAAGGCTTATGCCTCTAAATTCTCTGGTATCACACTTTTGTCTCATAAATTGCTTGCTCAATCTGATCATAAAATGGTAGTAGACTCAGGAGCTTCTCACCATATGATTAGTGACGCTAAGTGGTTAAAAGATATTAAACCGGCTCTAGGTAGAGTAACTATTGCTGATGGTCAAAGTATTCCCATTATAGGAACAGGAAATTTAAGACTCTTTAACAAGGATAGTGATGCTTTCTTTGTACCTAAGTTTAAATCTAATCTTCTGTCTGTGAAAAGGATTACAAATGATCTGAATTGCAATGTTATATTTGGGCCTAATGAAGTTTGCTTTCAGGATATTAAGAATGGCAAGTTACTTGGAAGAGGTGGAACACAAGATGAGCTTTACCTCCTTGAAAACACTTCTCCAAGCAATTCGGATTCCTTAGCTTTCAATTCTTGTTTTTCTGTTAATCAAAATGTTTTGTGGCATGCTAGACTTGGACATCCTCATGCTCGTGCTCTCAGTTTAATGTTGCCTAATGCTAACTTTGATCATTCAACTTGTGAAGCTTGCATCCTTGGCAAACATTGTAGAACTATATTTCCTAAATCTACTACTATCTATGAAAACTGCTTTGATCTAGTGCATTCTGATGTTTGGACTTCACCATGTCTGTCCAGAGATAGGAACAAGTATTTTGTGACATTTATAGATGAAAAATCAAAGTATACTTGGGTCACCTTGCTTCCATCTAAAGATAGAGTTTATGAAGCATTCATTCATTTTCAGAATTACATTACTAATCAGTTTAATGCCAAGATCAAAGTGTTTAGATCAGATAATGGAGGAGAGTATACAAGTCAAAGATTCAAAGCAAATCTGAACAAACATGGAATCCTACATCAAACAAGCTGTCCACATACACCGCAACAAAATGGAGTGGCTGAGAGAAAGAACAGACATCTTATGGAGGTGGCTAGATCCATGATGTTCCATGCCAATGTGCCTAAAAGCTTTTGGGGATATGCAATCTTGGCAGCTTGCTACCTCATTAATATGATTCCAACCAAAGTTCTACAAGACATCTCACCATTTGAGGTATTAAACAAAACTAAACCCTTTATTGAACACTTACGTGTGTTTGGGTGTTTTTGTTTTGTCCATATCTCAGGTGATCAAAGAAACAAGCTAGAGGCTAAGAGCATCAAGTGCATGTTCCTTGGATATTCAACTACTCAAAAGGGATACAAATGCTATGATCCAATCAACAACCGCACATATGTGTCAAGAGATGTTAAGTTCATTGAGGGGCAGGGGTACTATGAGAAAAGGGATTGGGAAGGACTGAAGGATCTTTCAAGATCACCGTCTGACCTTGCTACAAGTCTGAGGTTTCTCTTGAATCATTTGGGAAATGGCCCTCATAAAGTACCAAGACAAGGGGAAACAGAAACAGGAAGGCATCAAGAAGAGTTGCAAGAAGAAGAACCAGTGACAGCTAATCAAGAACCCACTCAAACTCAAGAGGAAGTTCTACCTCAGAATCAAGATCAAGACAACTTGAATATGAATGACGAGGAGATTATTCATCATGAAGAAGAAGAGATGGGTGTAGAGGAAGTTGCTCAACCGGTCCAACAACTCAGAAGAAGCACTAGAGAAAAGACGGATCTATCAAGCTACATCAACAAGAAGTTCTACTTCAACAATCAGGCTGTTGCTCATCCCAACCAGTCCATGTGTTCTATTGACTTGTTGCCATCAAGTCATTGCGCTTTTCTTGGGAAGATAGAGATGAATCATGTTCCTAAAACTTATGAAGAGGCTAAAGACACCAAGGAGTGGATGGATGCTGTGATTGATGAGAAGGGAGCTATGGAAAAGAATCACACTTGGAATGTGGAGAAGCTGCCAAAGGGAAAAAAGACTGTCAGCTCAAAATGGGTCTTCACAATCAAGTATAAGAGCAATGGAGACATTGAGAGGTACAAGGCAAGGTTGGTTGCAAGAGGGTTCACGCAGACTTATGGAGAAGACTACATTGATACCTTTGCACTGGTAGCTAAACTCCATACAGTAAGAGTCACACTGTCCCTGGCCACAAACCTTTCATGGAACCTATGGCAAATGGATGTTAAGAATGCCTTTTTACAAGGAGAGCTTGAAGAGGAAGTGTACATGACTCCACCACCGGGACTAGAT
This sequence comes from Orychophragmus violaceus, assembly GCA_030180135.1. Classification (NCBI taxonomy): domain Eukaryota; kingdom Viridiplantae; phylum Streptophyta; class Magnoliopsida; order Brassicales; family Brassicaceae; genus Orychophragmus; species Orychophragmus violaceus. The sequence goes on along the minus strand of CM058238.1, from coordinate 13,241,318 downwards.
CATTTGTGTAAACCTGGTGAAGTATTGAGACTAAGGAGAGCAATCTATGGTTTGAAGCAATCACCAAGAGCATGGTACCATAAGCTAAGCCATACACTCATGGACTACGGATTCAAGAAGTCTCAATCTGATCACACATTGTTTACTCTTCAAAGCCCTTTAGGAGTGGTGGTGGTTCTGATCTATGTGGATGATTTAATCATTACTGGAAGTGATAATGAGGGAATTCAGTCCACAAAGGCTTTTCTCAAAAGTTCGTTCGACATCAAAGACCTTGGAGAGTTGAAGTATTTCTTGGGTATTGAAGTATGCAGATTCAATGATGGATTGTTTCTGTCCCAAAGGAAGTATGTTAAAGACTTGCTGACAGAAACAAGAATGCATGATTGCAAGATAGCAAAGACTCCTCTTGAAGATGGCTACCAAGTCAATAGAAAGGGGGAGAAATCAGATGAGGAGAAGTTCAAGGATGTCTCCTTGTATAGAAGACTGGTTGGGAAGCTTATCTATTTAACTCTCACTAGACCAGACCTATGTTTTGCTGTGAATCAAGTCAGCCAGCATATGCAATCACCCACGGTTTATCATTGGAGTTTGATTGAGAGGATCCTTAGATATCTCAAAGGCTCAACAGGACAAGGAATTTGGATGGGTAAGAATGATAGCACTGAGATTGTCGGCTACTGTGATGCAGATTGGGCTGGTGATAAGAGTGACAGGAGATCCACAACCGGTTATTGCACCTTTATTGGAGGTAACTTAGTGACTTGGAAGACAAAGAAGCAGAAAGTGGTCTCATGTTCAAGTGCTGAAGCTGAGTATAGAGCTATGAGGAAGCTTACAACAGAGTTAACTTGGTTGAAGACTCTACTCAAGGACTTTGGCATTGAGCAATCAAGTCCCATTACCTTTCATTGTGACAATCAGGCTGCAATACATATTGCTACCAACTCTATGTTTCATGAAAGGACTAAACACATTGAGATAGATTGTCACAAGGTAAGGGAGAAGATTGAAGATGGGACGGTTCTACCTTGCTACACAAAGAGCGAAGATCAACTAGCAGACATCTTCACCAAGGCTGCAAGTCTCAAGGTTTGCGATCATATTTTCAGCAAACTAGGACTTGTAGACCTTCCTACCCATGATTAGAACTTCCCTGATCATGTGCAGCATACTCTTTTTCCCTTGATGTGGTTTTGTCCCAAGTGGTTTTCTACATCAAGGTTTTTAATGAGGTGTTGCCATGATCATTCCAAGTCCAGACTTTACGGTGATTCCAAAGTCTGAACTTGAGGGGGAGTATTGATCATGTATGTTTCAATAATGTGAAGTATGCTTCACAAGTCTGCTTCACAAGTCTGCTCACAAGTCTGCTTCACAAGTCTGCTCACAAGTCTGCTTCACAAGTCTGCTTCACAAGTCTGCTTCACAAGTCTGCTCACAAGTCTGCTTCACAAGTCTGCTTCACAAGTCTGCTATGTTCATTTCGGATCAAAATGACAAAATGTCTAATTTGTCCTCTATCTAATTAGGTTTAAGGTTATTCTTGTGTACCCATCCTATATAACTTGTGTAGCCACCAAATATCAAAAGTCAAGTCATTTTTGTGACTATTCTCTTTTCTTCTCTTGAGCAAACAATTCTCCCATTTCTGAACCTTCAAGCTTAAATCTTTCTTAAAACTATCAAAAATGTACATCCATTCGTGGGAGAATCTCAAGAACGAGAAACATAGGAACATGTGAGAATGGTTGGAGAATGTTTGAAGGATATGAAACACAGATAATATGAAAAAGGAATGTAGATTTGGTAAATAACGGATCTCTTTATTTTAGTTTCCTCCCACTGCTCTTTATTCCTCGTAAATCAAACGTCTTGACCTTGTGAAATTCATCTTTCAGAGCCTCCCCACATCGGGACCAATTTTTAGAAAATATTCCCTTCACTCTGCCCCTTCTTCCTCTTGAATCTAACGCCGTGGGGATGTGGAATTCATCATTCAAATCCCCACGTCTTTCCTCCCTTACCTTGTTGAATATGGCTGCGAAACCATCTCCCGAATAAGCTTGATCGTTTACATCCCATTCACCAAAGTTTGACAAAACTACAAACACACCCAATATTAAATGAAATTTTAAGAATTAAGCTGTTTACTACAAATTAACAAAACAATTAGTAGAAGGTCTAAGTTTTTTTCTCTTTTTCTCAAATTAACAAATAACAAAACCAATTAATATAACAAATTGTGTGCAGTGTTGTAGGCCTGTCGTAGTCTCTTTGTTTTTTTCTAGTATCATATACTTTTAAGATATGTAATTTACCATACTTAGTTTTTTTCAACAACAAATAATGAAAAAAAAACTATATAATTCAATCGTTCATATTATATACGTTTACGGGTACGGTTCAGGTAGTGACGAATAAAAGTTGGGTAAGGATATTTTGTATCAAAAATCATTATCCAAAGTATATCCCTAAAATACGGGTCGAATAGTAACGAATAAGGATCAAATAAATGTCGGATATTTAAAATCATTACTCGTTTATTACTCGAACTCTAAATATTACATATAACTAATATTTAGATAGTGATTAATCAACTGATCAACTGTAGTCGAATTATTGTGCATATGTTGTTTTTTGTTGCTGGTTTAAGACAAAGATTGGAATTTATGGATGCAATAGATTTTCTATTACTCTCTTTCTTGATAATCTTTTTTTAACTAAAGATCTAGGCACTACAAGAAAAATCTCTATTTTTAGCACACGAAAAACGCCATGGTATGTATATGATGGCGTTTGTGATAATGCTATGTCTGCCCCAGCTATAATAGGTAGGCCAGATACGATAGCATTTTTTGTTTGTGCTATAATATTGTTCACTATAATAGCGTTTTTGAAATGGCTATGTCTGCCCTAGCTATAATAGATGGGTCATATATGGTAGCGTTTTCGTCGTGCTATTATATCATGCATCAATGATAGCGATAGTTTTCTTTGCTATAATTGAATCTATCTATAATAGCTTTTTTAGCCGAGCCAAGCCGTATTTAAAAATATATATTATTTTATATCTTATAATCAATTTATTTAAATAAAAAATATTTGAAATTTAATTCAAAATATGATTTTTCATTAATATTCCAAAACTGTCTTACACAAATATCATTACTAAAACATAACTAATTTAACATTAAGTTTCAAAACAAAACATTATCACATGAGCAGCAAAACCTCCCAATAACATTAAGTCTCATCTAAGCTAGCTCTTTCACTCAAAGGTAAAGGGGTTAGATCAACACCCTGAACCCAGAACCTGCAACATCCACAAACGTGCATATGTGAAATACAAGATAACTCATCAATTTAATCTAGTAATCTAGTATAGTACAAACGAAGTTTACTTATCAGTTTACCTTGCTAATACTCAGGATTGTACAAACGTACGAGATGTACGTTGTTAAAGCTCTTCCTTGATTCGTGCCATCTCACTGTTCCTCTTCTCTCGTGGCATAGAGTATAACTGTTCTTGTGATAACAGTGATGAATCCACATATCTTAGAGGCTATGCTCTCTGCGTTTTGCCCGTACCAGTCATGTACCTTTTTTTTAGCAACTCCATACCAGTCATGTACAAAAACCAATTAATCAACCCTTTTTTCTTATCAAGACCATATTGTAATAGTATATATCTGCTCTTATCTTAGCTATATAATCTTATCCATCTACCTTGAACATGATCGCATTAGCAACAATAGTGAGGGTTGTGAACATCACATAATAGATAGGAGAAACAATTGATGCGTTGAATGTGTCCAGGGCCTGGCAAAACAGAAACATACTAGTATTAACCAAAAAAAACAACAATCAATTAGATGACAACACCTAATCAACCTGTTGGTAAAACCAGCGAGCATGATACATGATAATTACACAAAAACATGGAGAAAATGCCAATGTATCTATGAAGAAAAGGACTTCATGCCTAAATAATTACACATTCATAATGATATCCTATTACATAGAATTATAATTATTACGTTAGGTGTAAGCTAACAACATTCAATATCACTTAATGAATCAAAATCCAACAGAGCAAATATCGCAGTAAGACATTACAGAAGAAAATGCGTACCTGCCAACAACATGTCCACCGAGAAGCTTGTACCTGCCAACAACAAGTCCACCGCTCTTATGGTCACTCTCTTATGCATGAATCTATACCTGGATCCATTATCATCAAATCAAAAACCTCTCAGAAATCATATAAGAGCCAAAGATAAAATTAGACAAAGAGAGAGGAAGTGCATGATGCCGGACACGATACGATAACACGTGAGGCGCATGATGCCGGACACGATACGATAAGGAACCACCACATCAGCCACCGTGATCAGAACCTGCAACAACGAAGCTAACAGTGAAGCTGAGGACGAAACCTGTTTCAGAAACAATGCATACTTTGTGTCAATCCTACTAGATAACACAAAGAATCAAGATTTAATGTACTTTGAGAAGGACAACTTCAACGTTTGAACCACATTATGAATGAATTTTTTTTGTTAAGTGTACTTTGAGTGTCATTGCTAATTGGCCATAGAAAAGCTCGCTCGTCTTTGAAATCAACAAATTGGTGATGGGAAGCATTCTTCTAGCCACTCGCAGTACATCTTCTTCACTCATTTTAAGCTCTCTCCGCTCAGCTTCTTCACTTAACCTTTCAGAGGTAAACAACTCAATCAAAACTTCTGTTACAAGCACGGTTTTATATGTACAAGGACCTGAGACAATTTGTACCTTTGGCGAAGAGTGTTAGACAAAAAGACACCCCAAGAAACAAAAATCCAAGGTGAGTGATCGCTGAGAAAACACTTGAAGCACACAAAGTTTCATCATGAACTCATGAATGTGATAAATGATTAAAGCTAGAAAGATAAGTCTAGAGATTGTGAACTCAATGTACCTAAAGCTAAATCCTTTAGCAAAGCAAGAAGATAGGAAACATATACATCCAAAACAAAACCAAAGGGTCGATTTTGCAACATCTCTCCACCTGATTACAAAACCATACACAATTACTGAGCAAATATCACAAAGCATAACAAAGAAAGTGAGCTTGAAAACATAACAAGAGGACTTACTTAGATCTGAAGATGGAGGTGGAGAAGGTAACGAAGGAACCAAACTTCCTTCCCTTCCACCATCACCTCCGATATCCGTCACGATCTCCGGCGGTTCCTAGGCGAGGCACAACGAAAAAGACAATTTTTCCCTCCCTTCGTCTTGACCCGTCGTGCAACCGCAGCAGCCTCCGCAGCTTCCATTTCGAAGCGATTTTTCAAACGGGTTCTCGATGACTTTCCTCTGTTCATCATCATCTCTTCATACGTCTCCATGCCATCGTCGCTGCTTAAAACCACAATATCCGCCATCGATCGAAGCTCAAAACAGACAATTTACAGAGAAAAAGTAGAACTCGGTAACAACAATAAAGTCAAAAAAGAACACAACAAACGAAACAAAGGAATTTTAGGGATTTGAGATTTGGAGAATTTAGGGTTTTCAAAGATTTTGATGAGAAGCGTTTGGGGAGTGAATGTGAGACCAGAATAAGAAGAAGAGAGGAGAAGCGGTGGGGGGCGGTGTAGAGACGAAGGAGGAAGAGAGTTTCCGGTGTAAAACAAAACCAGAGGTAAGAGAAGAGAGGAATCGTTTTTTTTTTTACAATGAATGGGTTTTCATGAGCAAAGGAAGAAAGGGGGGGAAATTTGGAGAAATTTTTCACCAAAACCAAAAAATATCCAAGTGTTAGCGGCTTACCGCTCAATCCCAAAAATTTAGGCTCCAAAAATATTTTTTAGTTCCCGCTTAGTAAAATTTCGCCTTAGCATTTTAAAATTGCTATAATAAAGTATCTCAATCAAGTATATCATCTTTCATAACACTTTTGAAAACTGTGCTATCTTAATATGCTATTAATGCCCCATTTTTTTGTAGTGAGGTGAATATATCATACCTAGTTATATGTACTTACTGTGTATTTTACCAATATTCAATAAAATGGACAACTTATTTGTATATGTATAGTAATAATTTTTGTCCACTACATTCCGAACTGCTTTTCTAAATAATAAATTTCTTTTTTGATCCGCACGAACTATATTCTATATGCATGTTAGATATATACAATCCTGACCCTAGTTAACATTTATCATAGACTTTATTTTAATTACGGTTAAAATGTTATGTAAAAAATATATCAAATATGTGTGTACCTCCTTCATATCCTTGTATTGGTTTCGTCTGATCATCTTGGGTCGACTTGTACATAAGTTCATCTCTAGGTTTAGAATGGATTACTTCTTCTCTCCCATGCAAGCACCCGTTCTTGATTGAATCGTGTATTTGTGACTTGCTATCCACATCCTCTCTTATCCAAAATTCTTCAGTCGTCGTCACCCTTTTCTCGCACGATTTATCTTCATTTTTTACTGGAATCCACTACAAGAAAACATGATATTAGCGACTGGTTTTAGCGACTGATTTCGTAGTTGCTAAATTTAGCGACTAAACGACGACTATTCTGCGACTATTTAGCGACCAAAACATATTAGTCGCACATCAGTCGCTATTTAGCGACCAAATTATTCAGTCGCATAACAGTCGCTATTTAGCGACTGATATGCGACTATTAATAAGTCGCTAAATGGTGGTCGCATAACAGTCGCTATTTAGCGACTACTCCGCGACTATTTAGCGACCCAATAAAATTAGTCGCACATCAGTCGCTATTTAGCGACCAAATTCATCAGTTGCATAACAGTCGCTATTTAGCGACTAATATGCGACTATTAATAAGTCGCTAAATGGTGGTCGCATAACAGTCGCTATTCAGTCGCTATTCAGTCGCTATTCAGTCGTCTTTCAAAACCCTAAACCCTAAAACTCTAATTAATAACATTTCAATTACTACAACAATAAATATTATAAATCTTTCATAAACTATAAAATCAAAATATAAAAAAACCCTAAACCCTAAAACCCTAACTCATACACAAAACCCTAAACCCTAAAACCCTTAAACACAAACACTAAATCCTAACCCCCAAAGCCTAAACCCCAACCCCTAAACACAAACCCTAAACCCCAAACCCTAACCCCTAAAACTCTAATTAATAACATTTCAATTACTACAACAATAAATATTATAAATCTTTCATAAACTATAAAATCAAAATATAAAAAAACCCTAAACCCTAAAACCCTAACTCATACACAAAACCCTAAACCCTAAAACCCTTAAACACAAACACTAAATCCTAACCCCCAAAGCCTAAACCCCAACCCCTAAACACAAACCCTAAACCCCAAACCCTAACCCCTAAACCCAAACCTTAAATCCTAACCCCTAAACACAAACCCTTAACCCTAACCACTAAACCCTAAACCCTAAACTCTAAACCCTAAACTCAAAGCCTAAACCCTAACCCTAACCCCCAAACCATAAATCCTAAACTCCAAACCCTAAACCCTAACCCTTAAATACAAACCCTTAACCCTAACCCCCAAACCCTAAACCCTATACACCAAACCCTTAAACACAAATCTTTTAAACCTATACAATAAACCATAATCATACCCTAAACCTAATTCTTAATCATAAACTATAATAATCATATCCTATACTCTAAACCCTAACCTTAAACCTTAAACAAACCCTCAAACTCTAAAGTATAAATAAAATTATAAATTAACAAAATTTCAATTACTATAATATATTCAAATCTAAAATTCAACACTTATACAAATTTTTTTTCCAAAACTATTATTTTCAAACATTCTCATAACTTTAACACACAACCCTTAATCATAACTATACTCTAAACCTTACTCTTATTCCAATACTACAATTATATAACAAGTATATATATAAAACCTAAACCTAAACGCTAACCCTAAATAAACCCCAACCCCTAAAATATAAAAAAATAATATAACATTCTAATAATTATAACATATCCAAAACTAATATTATTAATTATTAGTATAAACAAAACAAAACTAATCCATAAAACCCTAAACCCTAAACAAACCCCAAAACTCTAAAGTATGACCAAAACTCTTATTAATAACATTCTAATAACTGTAACATATTCAAAACTAATATTCAACACTTATTATCCACGGCTATTCAAACCCTAAACCCTAAATTTACCCTAAAATCCCAAACTTTTAACCTTAAACTCTTAATCATAAACTCTAACTAATAAGATTTAAATACCAACACTTGTACAAAACTAATATTCATCACTTATAAAAGAAAAATATTTTCTAAAAATATTATTTTCAAACATTAACTCAAACCCTAAACACAACTCTTTAAACCATATATCATAAACCATATTCATAATACCCTAAACTCTAAACAATCAAATTCTAATTAATAAAAATTTAAATACTATAAAATATATAAAATAATATGAAATCACTTATAAAATAAAAATATTTACACACATTTACTGATATTTTAAATACTATAACATATCAAAAACTATAATTTAATTACTACAAATATTCATATTTATTAACATTTTATATATTATTTTACACTTTTTTAGTTTAACAATTTTAAAGTTTTTTATTTTATATTTTCAAACTTAATATTTTTGAAAATTTCGTTTTAGTTAATTTATTAGTTTTAAAAATATTTTTTGTTATTATATATTAATTAAATCCTGAACTAATTTCTATTGGCTCAAAATGAGATCACATGGATCCCTAATATCAGCCATCAGATCAAAATCTTATCTTAAATCTGAACCATTAGATCTACTTTATCACTAACCTAGATCTACTTCTCCTTCTCCTCTCTTGCGCAGTTACAGAAAAAAGAAAAAGAAAATCTGAGTCTTTGTTTTCCTCTTCACCGTCTCTTCCTCTTCACCTTCTTCTTCTTCAATCTCTTCCTTCACCTTCTTCTTCCTTAACCATCTTCATCCTTAACCCGGCGTTACGAGGATCCGGCGTGATGAATCGCCGGGCAAAGGAGGAACCGCCGGAATCGTGACGAGGAGTCGTCGTGAAGAAGAGCCGCGGTTCGGGGTCGTGATGAATCGTTGAGACGAAGACGAAGACCTCGCCGTCACGCCTCCGTCTATGTCGCATCTCAGAAGGTGGAGGTCGAGCCGGCTTCGGGTCACAGCTCTCGTCTTCGGAGCTTCAACTAGAGAGGAAAAGACAGGGGCGGAGAAGAAAGGAAGCAGCGGCGGTGGTTAAGGCGGAGGTCTCTCGCGGTCGCGGTTGAGTTCGAGGTTGAGGTCGGCGGTGGCTCGGCGGGGGCTCGGCGGTTTCGATTGATTGTGGTGGTAGCGAGTAGAAGGTGGTGGTAGCGAGTAGAAGGTGGGTCGGCGGTGGCTCGGCTGTGGCTCGCCGTCAACTGGTGGAGACGTCACCGGAGCTGGCGTGAAGAACCTGGAGCAGAGAACATGGAAGATGAGCTATATCCACGTTTTATTTCTTTTTTAATTTTCTTTTGTTAATTTTATATGTTTTTTTGTAAATTAATTTGTAATTATTTGGGTTTTTAATAATTATTATATTAAATTAATTTGTTTTCTTTTTGTATTTTGTTTAAAAATTAAAATATTTATTGATATTTTTTTGTATTTTAGCATTTTTTAATTATTGTTATATATTTAGTAAATAGCAAAATTAATATTATTATTTATTATTATTATTAGTCGCTAATTAGTCGCTAAAATAATCACATATCAGTTGCTACTTAGTCGCTATATAAGTCGCTAATTTAGCGACTGATTAGTTACTAAAAATAACCAGTCGCAACTTGGTCGCATATTGGTCGCTAAATTTAGCGACTAATTGGCGACTAAACTGCGACGTCTATTTTGTAGTCGCCAATTAGTCGCTATTTAGCGACTGTTTTGCGACTCAAATATTTAGCGACGCACTGTTTAGCGACTGCTTATTTTAGTCGCTAATCAGTCGCAGAATCTTGTTCTGCGACTGATTAGCGACTAAAACCGCAGTCGCTAATATCATGTTTTCTTGTAGTGATCGTCTTCGAAGCTTCATTGGCTTTCGCAGCTTCAACTTTCTTACTCTTCCTTCTCCAGAGATATATGTTTCCAAGATTTGGAAGACATACGTTCCTCATAACTCCCTTTGTAAGCTTTTTAATCAACGGTCTTTTGTTGTCTTAAGATTTTGTTGAAAGGGAAACTGGAAAAACTTTTTTTTTAACTGAGGATCTGACTTTATAGGTTGTTTTTTACTTTTCTGTATATGTTATATAGATACAGTTTCATGTTGATGTATGTAAATATGCTTGCCATGGAGAAACGAAGAGATCACAAATCGCATAGACGGCGACCAGTTGAATTCGTCACTGCTTGGCTCATTTATTCACTTCTTTTATTTGCCCACCATGTCAGTGATTATGATTTACCTTATGGTCCTTATCTTCTAGTTAATCAACATGAAAAAAAAAATATTAATACTTCGTGGAATTTGCTCATACCGGAAGCAAAATAATAATTTACACGTTTCTGTCAATATCTCAACAATTATCCGGTGGCTATTTTAAATCTTTTAAATACGATGTAAGGAACGGAATATTATAGAAATCTAATCTATTAAAACAGGAAGGTTTGCCATGGTACATAAATGTTGTTCCCGAAATTTGCCATTGATATTATTAGAATTTGTAACCTTCATTAAGGGTAAAACTGTAAAACAATTTATATTTGATTTATTATCTCTACAATCCATGTTTCCAAACAAGACAATTATTAAACATGTAGCCAAACAACCAAAATCTAATGGGTCCTACTTTCCTAATTAATTAAAATCAAAACAAATTAATTGATAAACATAATTAATAATTTATACATCAACTATTATATATAAATTAAGATTCTCTAATTTATGATTTAATTCAAAATATATTTATAATATATTTTAATATCTCTTTATTTTATTTCAAAAATATATATATATATATACATATTACGATTGATGTTTCAACGATTGTACTTTTTCGCAGGTTTTTCCATCAAACTGAAAAATATTTAATTAATTAAACGGGTTGAAAAATTAATTAGCCAATCTCGATTATAAATTTTCTATAAAAAAAATCGCATATAGGAAATAATTTCAGTTGATATATTTTAAAATTAATAAAATATTAAAATGATTTCATACTTATATTATTCAAATATTTGAAGCGTCAAATTATGCTTTATGTTTGAATGAAGTTTTTAACGGATAGTTCCATCAAATTTGCAAATTATATATACGACTACAACATGTATTTTATAAAATAATATTTTAGATAAATAAAATAACAATTAAACATATACCACATAACTTTTACAATAGTTGTTTTTATATATATATATATATATATATTTTTCCAAACTATGATCTTACGATACAACACAGATTAAAATATATAATGCGAAATCGTTATTTTAATCTCTTAATCCTTACGATATATCTCCTCCAAATAACACATAATTCATTTAAAAAAACTAAATTGATAACTCACTGTTTATAATGTTGGTTAAACAATTATAATCAAAATTAGATTACATAATTAAAAATCTAAACTACTATTAACAAAATGAATAAAAAGTAAAATTTGTAAAGAAAATTATACCCGCACTTAGAAGTGCGGGTCAAAATCTAGTATAATCTATTAAAACAGGAAGGTTTGTCATGGTACATAAATGTTGTTCCCGGAATTTGCCCTTGATATTATTAGGATTTGTAACCTTCATTAAGGGTAAAACTGTAAAACAATGTATATTAATGATTTAATTAAATTTTATTAAGAGTAATTAGGGAATATAACATTATCTCTACAATCCATGTTTCCAAACAAGACAATTATTAAACATGTAGCCAAACAACCAAATTCTAATGGGTCTCACTTTCCTAATTAATTAAAATCAAAACAAATTAATTGATAAATATAATTAATAATTTATACATCAACTATTATATATAAATTAAGATTCTCTAATTTATGATTTAATTCAAAATATATAAATATATTTTAATATCTTTTTCAAATATATATATATATACATATTACGATTGATGTTTTTACGATTGTACTTTTTAGCAAGTTTTTCCATCAAACTGAAAAATATTTAATTAATTAAACGGGATGAAAAATTAATTAGCCAATCTCGATTATAAATTTTCTATAAAAAAATTCGCATATAGTAAATAATTTCAGTTGATATATTTTAAAATTAATAAAAATAATAAAATGATTTCATACTTATATTATTCAAATATTTGAAGCGTTAAATTATGCTTTATGTTTGAATGAAGTTTTTAACGGATAGTTCCATCAAATTTGCAAATTATATATACGACTACAACATGTATTTTATAAAATAATATTTTAGATAAATATAATAACAATTAAACATATACCACATAACTTTTACAATAGTTGTTTTCACATATATATATTTTTTCCAAACTATGATCTTACGATACAACACATATTAAAATATATAATGCGAAATCGTTATTTTAATCTCTTAATCCTTACGATATATCTCCTCCAAATAACACATAATTCATTTAAAAAAAAAATTAAATTGCTAACTCACTGTTTATAATGTTGGTTAAACAATTACAATCAAAATTAGATTATAATTAAAAATCTAAACTACTATTAACAAAATGAATAAAAAGTAAAATTTGTAAAAAAAATTAAACCCGTACTTTCAAAATCTAGTATTGTGTTAAATGTATTATAGAACTGTGTAATACGACAACTGACCTAGACTTTTGAGAAGCACGAAGAGCTTATCAACATAAAACACAAATACAAAATTCACTCGATAAGACCAACACTAATATATTATCGAAGTGCAAAAGGTCTCGTTACAAAGAAGCATGATCGGTAAAAGTCTATGAGTCGAAATTTTTTCTTATTAAAGAGTAGACTAAAGTGGCAAATGAACAAAATGATTAAAAAAAAATGTGAATAGACAAGTTTTCTTACATATTGGGATGTGTTCCCTACAAAAGTGAAAGCATTAAAATACATAAATTCTAGAAAGATATATTAATAAACAGTGGATCGCTTTATTTATAATATACAATCGTATCTTTGTACGGACCATTAATTTTTTGTCGAATTGTGACGATTGAACCGTATTCATTAGATGAATAATGGATCAAACCGATTGAACCGTATTCATTAGATGAATAATGGATCAAACCGATCATGCCATATCTATTAACCGAACCAAACAGAGATGGTAAGGCAAGTAGAACTAAGCATTCTTTAAGTAAAAGAGTTTGTTTTAATTCATGGATCGACCAGTTTGATGTTTTTGAACTGATCAAATGCAAAAAAAAATATGTTTGAGCCGAACTAAATGGTAGATTCTAAACTCATATATATATAATAAATTCATCTCCTCTAGTTTCTCAATCTTGAGTTTGCCAAAGTCGGCATTATTCTCCTTTTATTGGTCGGATTGAAACCTATTCAGCATATATTGGTCGATTTTGCCTCTGCATGTTCATTTTTCAGTTGATGTATTGATTCTTCCTTTTCCTTCTCCTTATACACAAGTTCTTCAGTTTCTATAAACTAAATAACTTTCGTACTAATATTAACAATAAATTATACATATACATAAATATAGTGAAAATTATGTCATATCCTTGTTTCTTACAAATGTTTTAGAAACGATTAAAATAGGAATTGATGAATAATATTTTTTTTTTTGTCATCTGATGGGATTATATTCATAAAAGTGAAAACAAAAGTTTAATACAAATCCCACACAACGGGAAGCTAAAGCCCAACCAACAGGCAACCAAAGCCCAAACAACGGGCAACCACAGCCCAAACAACGGGCAACATAAACCCAAATAGGGATGCTAAACCTACAGCTAAAGGAAACATAAGTCGATAAATCCAAGAGTTAACCATAGCAACTCAAACTTGGAGCTTGTGGCAACCGCAAAAGAAGAAAGAGCGAGATAAATCGCCGTAGCCCACGGCTCACCAAGCGACAACATCTGGATTATGTTAGTCTATTAGTTTATATATATATCAACTTTTATATTTCTAAAACTATATATATATATATATATATTGAAAATAATTATAATTTATGAAGTTTTAATAGAATATCATTTAACTCTTATGCTTTTTAAAAAAACTAAAAGCATTATATAAAAAAAGTTGATGGTTATTAAAAAAAATAATCCTTTTTCAGAAACAAATTTATTATCAAATAGCTGATTTAATATTATTTATAATATATTAATACTAATCCCTATAAAAAAAAGTTTTTTTTTTTTTGCCTCCGCTAGTACACCAATTCTGGATTATGTATAATGACAAGTGATTCAGTCATTGTCTATATCATCAGCGTATGATTTGTTGAAGGTCAATGGATTGTGTGAATTATTGATGAGGTTAGAAAGGCATCTGCAGATGAGTCTTATATGATATTGGACCGTTATTGACAGATACCAAGACTAGAGGCCGTGATACACTCCCTGCTGAGCCACAAAGAAGGAATGGAAGGTAAGAGCTTGGTATAGTAAGTAAAATGCTTTCAGTTTGGTTTTGGCCGCATTAATCCTAAGGAAGGAGTTTCGATGTTAAATTAATCACGTTTGATAGGCTACAACTACAAGTAATGTTGTACAAGGTTCTATGGGATACTGTAGTGAAAGAATAGTTTCCGGCAGGACGTTTACTTCTCTTTGAACCGCCACCATGTCTTGTCGCAAGATGTTAGAGATAGCATTGCTGATGCAGGAATCCCAGCACAGGTATACTAATCTTTGACTCTACACAAGAATCCTTAAGTAGTCCTCATTTGTGATGGTATGAAAGAAATTTACTCACTTGGAAATGAGGTTATTGATATTCTTACATTGTTTACTCGATGCAGACACTATAAGAGATGCTTCCAATATAGCGAATGATCAATTACTACTACGGTAACAAGATGAGTCTTTCTTAATTTTATCACACTCATTGGTGTGTATATTTAATATATATATATATATATGCAAACGCCCTAGATGATTGGAAAACACTGGCTCAGGTATGAGTTTTTTTTTTCCGGGGTAAAAGGCTCAGGTATGAGTTTCAGAAAGATCGATCAATAATAGCTGACATTTGATTTCATCATGATCATGAGTGGGTGCTAACATTTGCATGTTTAGTCTTTTGCACATTTGCTACCCTCTTCATTTTAGGTCTTGCATAGTGGTTAAGTGGTTAAACCGTGGTCGTTTAGGATTGGTTCCGTATACCAAGATTGATTTGTACCGGTATACAACAATTTGATTGAGATGTTATTATGTTTCCAATATTAAAACGAAACTAGATTTTGACCCGCACTTAGAAAGTGCGGGTTTAATTTTCTTTACAAATTTTATTTTTTATTCATTTTGTTAATAGTAGTTTAGATTTTTAATTATGTAATCTAATTTTGATTATAATTGTTTAACCAACATTATAAACACTGAGTTAGCAATTTAGTTTTTTTTTAAATGAATTATGTGTTATTTGGAGGAGATATATCGTAAGGATTAAGAGATTAAAATAACGATTTCGCATTATATATTTTAATCTGTGTTGTATCGTAAGATCATATTTTGGAAAAAATATATATATGTGAAAACAACTATTGTAAAAGTTATGTGGTATATGTTTAATTGTTATTTTATTTATCTAAAATATTATTTTATAAAATACATGTTGTAGTCGTATATATAATTTTCAAATTTGATGGAACTATCCGTTAAAACTTCATTTAAACATAAAACATAATTTGTCGCTTCAAATATTTGAATAATATAAGTATGGAATCATTTTAATATTTTATTAATTTTAAAATATATCAGCTGAAATTATTTACTATATGCGAATTTTTGTTTAGAAAATTTATAATCGAGATTGGCTAATTAATTTTTCAACCCGTTTAATTAATTATATATTTTTCAGTTTGATGGAAAAACCTGCTAAAAAGTACAATCGTAAAAACATCAATCGTAATATGTGTGTGTATATATATATAATATATATATATAACAAAATAAAAAATATTAAAATATATTATAAATATATTTTGAATTAAATCATAAATTAGAGAATCTTAATTTATATATAATAGTTGATGTATAAATTATTCATTATATTTATCAATTAATTTGTTTTGATTTTAATTAATTAGGAAAGTGGGACCCATTAGATTTTGGTTGTTTGGTTACATGTTTAATAATTGTCTTGTTTGGAAACATGGATTGTAGAGATAATGTTATATTCCCTAATTACCCTTAATGAAGGTTACAAATCCTAATAATATCAATGGCAAATTTCGGAAACAACATTTATGTACCATGGTCAGTCACCTGTTTTAATAGTATAGATGTTATTATGTTGTAGACTCCACATTTCTTAGATTATTAGAGCAAGTCCATTAGAGGTTTTAATCTCAGTTTCTTAAGTTAAAAATAATAAATTATTTATGGGTTCCACGTGAATAGTTAGTATACAGGTTCTAAAAATCCTTAGTTAAGAATCCGGCTCTTCATTGTTCACGTGACGTGGCGAGCCGGGATTGGTCATTATTTTTTTTTTTTTTTTAAGTTTCAAAAAAAAAAAATTTTAAGAAACTTTGGTGGGTAACACTAATGGACTTGCTCTTACTTCTTAGTACAATTTATACGTATATTAATTACAAATATTTAATAAGGTTAGTCAATTCTTTCATTTAAATCATCTTAATTTAGCTAGTTGACTATTGATAACATGTCCTAAACAAATTCGTTATGAAAGTTAATTGCTCTTAATTAATTGAGGAATCAAATTGTTCATGTTTTGTCGAATAACTAATGCTCAATTTGTTAAAAGTTGCAGGCATATCGCTGACCAACTAGATAATATTTGATTAAGCAAAGTAAAAGTTGAAACATAATCAGTTGGTTATTTTAGATGTCAATACATAACTAAATATAAGAAAATAATGCAATATGGCCTCATGATGGTGAATTTAACGTTTTGGAGAAAATCCATCTATAGTCAACTCTCATAATTTCACCTTTAATAGTGGGAAACATTAAAATATCATTTAGCTAAAATTTGAGGTTTGAATTTGTACTAGATATGATAATTCAGCGTACTTTTCTCGTAACTATTGATTTTGTAATTCTAGATATCGAAATTTAATGGGCAAATCGTATAAATAGCACAAAAAAACATGATTTGTCAAAAATATAGCACCAAGGAAGAAAAATCATAAAAATAGCACAAAACATGTTTTGTCACTAAATTAGCCTTTAATCCTTAAACTTAAATACTAAACCCTAAATCCTAAATACTAAACTCTAACCTTAAATAATAAACCCTAAACCCTAAATTCTAAATCCTAAATTCTAAATAATAAACCATAAACCCTAAATAACTAACGGTAAACTTTAAATTATATAATGCTATAAAAGTTTTTGTAATTAAAATAATGTTAAAAATGTAATTTTTTTTTTGGTATTATATTTATGATAATGTATGTTTTTGTGCTATTTTATGCATTTTTTCAAATTTAATCGACAACTCCATTTAGTGGATGCATTTTAATAAATGTTCTGTCTGATGAATAAGCTGTGATTCACCAAATTAAACACTAATATTAATTTCATATGTTTATGAAAGCCAACTCATAAATCATAGCGGTGAGGTGGCGTTAAAAAGAAATCTCGTGACGGCTAGGGGTTTTCTGTATTCTTTTTTTTTTAACTCATCATCTACTCTGATTTACCAAACAAGAGTTCATACAACAGGTACATCCTCCTCAATAAAGGATCTTATCCAACTGGGCATTACACAGTACAAATTGGAAACATTATTCTCTAGAGAGACAGCTTCCTTTGCTACCTTGTCTGCCACCTTATTACCACCTCTGCTATGGAAACGTACCAAAACCTCTAAGGATCTCAACATCTTATGACAGTCATTAGTCCAAGTCCTCAAAGCCGGCCAAGATTCTATATCATTGAAAGCATTAACCAGCCCCTGAGAATCAGATTCGAATATGATTTTTGTATACTTGAATCGTCTCATGCACCAAATAGCCCACCTAAGGGCTTCAGCTTCAATTTCAAGGGGTGATTTGAGTTTTGGTATTTTCCTAGCTCCCATCCATAGAGCATGCCCTTTGTGATCACGTAAAACCCAGCCAATTCCGGAATTATTGTCGTGTTGCTTCCACGCTCCATCCACATTACATTTCACCCATCCATTCGGTGGTGGAATCCATTTCTGGTTTTCCGGGGATCTTGGCATCACTATCCTCTTCTTTTCTTCCTCTTGAACCCGGTTTCTCCATTCCTCCATGTCCTCCAAAGCCTTATTCAAGGTTTCTTCAGCATCATACCTTACACCTTTGACTACCATGTTATTCCTATTCTTCCACAACCTCCATAATATCCATGGGGCAATTTTTCCAAGATCCTTTTCAAAAGGGTACTTTGGAGTACTAGTCATAACTCTAAAGAAGTTCTCATGGAAGGTAGAATCCATCGTTCCTTGCACAGGTGCTGGTATTGGGGATATAGCCCAGACAAGTCTTGCATAGGAGCAGGAGAAGAACAGATGGTTAATGGATTCCACATGAGTTTGACATAGTAGACAGCTTTCATCCTTGATGAGTCTTTTGATCTTTAACTTCTCAGCCACTGGAATACATTCACTTAAACATTTCCAAAGGAAGTGTTGTACCTTTGGGCATGTGTCAGCTTCCCAAATTAACTTAAAGAGAGCTTCATAGCTCGGCTGGTTTACTTCCTCTTCCAAGGTATCCTTCTGCATCATGTTAACATAAGTCCAGTACCCAGATTTTACTGTGTACTGTCCTGTCTTCGTGAAATTCCAGCAGTAGCTATCCTCACAGTCATTCCCACTCGGCCTGATCCTTTCAATGAGACTCCTATCTGAGTCAGTCATCAATTCACTTAGCAAGTCTCCATTCCAGTCCCGCTTATCGCTAGTAAGGAGGTTACTTACCGTGCATATTTCAGAAGCAATCAGTTGAGAGTCATGATTCACTCTTTTCAAGGAGAGTACTGGTCTAGCTGGTTGTGTTGGCAGCCAAAGATCCTCCCATACTGATGTATCCTTGCCATTTCCAATAAGGACTTGAGAGCCTTTCCTGAGTAGATCCTGGGCTTGATGGATGCTGCGCCAAGCGAAGGAGGGCCGGGATCCAAGACCAGCTGTAAGTGGATTAGCATTTTGGAAGTACCTTGCTTTAAAAATCTTGGTCAGCAGTAGCTCTTTGTTATTCATCATCCTCCATAACTGCTTCCCCAGTAAAGCAAGATTAGCTGCTTCAATATCTTTAAACCCCAAACCACCATCCTTCTTTGGTTTGCAAAGCTTCTCCCATGCTTTCTAGTGGATTCCTTTCTTCTCTTTAGAGCTTCTCCACCAAAAATCAGAGATGATAGAGGCTATTTGCTTACATAATGTCTTTGGAATAAGAAAGCAAGACATAGGATATGTAGGAAGGGCCATTGCTACAGCTTTGATCAATACTTCCTTTCCACCATGAGAGAGGAACTGGTTTTGCCATCCATTAACCTTTTGGCTCATCCTAGCTTTGACGTACTTCAGTATTGAAATTTTGGAACCACCAAAGGTTTCAGGAAGCCCTAGATACAGCCCTCCTCCTCCTTCCTCTGTGATGCTGAGTTTCTGCTTGATTTGCTCTCTTCTCTGATACGGTATAAGCTTCCCAAAATAGATGCTGGATTTCTGGTAGTTAATCCTTTGTCCAGAGGCTAGACAATACTTTTCCAAGGTTGCTAAGAAGTGCTCAATCTCATTGTCGTTGTGCTTGAGATAGAACATGCTATCGTCGGCAAATAACAGGTGTGACACTGCTGGAGCCTTTCTAGCCACCTTCAGACCAGTAATCTGTCGCTCCTTCTCTGCCTTCTGAAGCATTCTCACAAGGATCTCAGTGCAAATTATGAACAGGTAGGGAGATAGAGGATCTCCCTGCCTTATCCCTCGCGATGGCTTAATGTCCCCATACGGGTGTCCATTTATGAGGACCTGGTACGTTACCGATGAGACACAACTCATAATGAGGGCTATCCAATGATCATCAAATCCCAATAAACCAAGGGCCGTCTTCAAAAACCCCCACTCAACTCGATCAAAAGCCTTGGAGAGATCAGTCTTGATTGCAATGAAGTCCTCTGCACATTTGTTATTGGACTTAAGCGCATGCAGTAACTCATGGCAGACCAGAATGTTATCAGTGATTAGCCTACCCTTCACAAATGCAGCCTGAGTTTCAGAAATCAGAGAGGGGAGGATTCTTCTAAGTCTTTTTGCGAGGACTTTTGCTATCACTTTATAAGCAACATTGCTTAAGCTTATAGGCCGAAACTCTGTCATGTTGCAAGCTCCAATCCTTTTTGGAATGAGACATATGTTCGTCTTGTTGATCCCTTCCTCAAGCTTTGCAGTGTGGAAGAATTCCTTAACCATCTGGAAAGTCTCTTCACCCACACAATCCCAGAATTGCTGATAGAAGAATCCGTTCATACCATCTGGCCCTGGACATTTATAGGGATTGATATCAAATAGTGCATCTTTGACTTCTTCCTTTGTGATTGCCTGAACTAACATTTCATTTTGGAGTTGGGTAACCATCGGCCCTTCCCCAAATACTACATCATCTGCTGAAATGGATATTCCAATATCCTCCGAGGCAAAGAGCTTTTTAAAATAACATTCTGCAACTCTTCCGAGGTCGGCTTCAGCAAACCAGTCCTTTCCTTGGTCATCCTTGAGGCACCGGAGTCTGTTTTGAGACCTTCTGTTCTTGGTCATAGCATGATAAGCTTTGGTATTTTTATCCCCATTACACAACCAAATATTCCTGCTTTTAATCTTCCAAAACATCTCTTCATTGCGATATTCTTGATTTAGTTCTGTCTTCAGTTTCTTTATCTCAACAGAATTCCCTGCTCCACTTCTGTTGAGACTATCAATTTGATGATGCAACTCTTGTATTCTCAACGCAGATTTTGGCCTGTTCTTTTTTTCCAAATTGAGATGGCCTTTCTGCTGGTTTGGATTCTTTGCATTATTCTGCCTGAGTGTGCACCATTACTCCTTTGCCAGGCTTCCACCACTGCCTCCTTGAATCCTGGTCGTCGAAATAGCCTATGATCATACTTAAAGTTTGCACTTTTTGCCCATCTATCTCCTAAGAGGCAGTTAATAAGAGGGCTATGATCAGAACTAATGCGTTGTAGATACACTGCATTTGCCTGGGGAAAATAATCCATAAAATCATGATTTGCTACACTTCTATCCAGTCTACAGTGCACCATCTCTTCATTTCTTATACCAGACCAAGAGAATTGGTGACCAACATGTCTAAGTTCCCCTAAGCCACAACAAGCAAGCATTTGACAAAAATCTCTACTATCTTCCTTCTTCCTTGTCACGCCTCCAATCTTTTCACTGGGATCAACCATCTCATTAAAATCCCCTGAAAGCATCCAGGGACCCTTCCTTTTGATTCCAATTCTTGTGATCTTCTCCCAAACTCTACTTCTTAGCCGCTTGATAGGATCTCCATACACACCCGTGAAGTAGAAAACTTTGTCCTCCCAGGTTATCTGAGCATCAATCAATCTTCTATCCGATTGTAAGATCTTAACTGAGCAGGATTCCTTCCACATTAGAGCTAATCCTCCAGATTTACCAACTGGCTCAACTGTGTGGATATCAAAAAAACCAAGCTGGCTTACAATACCTTCCATATACGATCTTTTGTTTTTGGTCTCACAGAGGAATATTATCTCTGGGAAGTACTGACCATGCACTTCCCGTAGATGTCGAACTGTAGGGGGGTTCCCCACCCCCTGACAGTTCCAGCTCAGTAGCCTCATTGATGATTCGAAGGGTTGGTATTAACCATCAACCCTTCTTTCAAAGTGATTCCTCCTTCACCAGCCTGCTTAGAGGCAGAGTGAGTTCGGACTTGTGCAGCCATATTGGCTGAATGCTTTTTGTCACCAGAGCCCAAAGAACTTAGGTGACCAGAACTTCCTTCTCCAGGTTTCTCACCCAATCTAGAGAATACAGATGGTGAGCTCCTTGGATCTTCCTCAGATAATGTTTTGCTTCTTTTAGATTTTCTTTCATCACTTGAGCTCAGCCTTCTTTTCTTTGCAATCAGCTTCTCTCGGGCATCCAGGATGGGTGATATCCCTCCTAATCTTTCAAATACATCAGAGCTTCTTTTGCTGGTCCCATCTTCCTTTTCCTCCAAGTTTTTGTTCAGAGTAGTAGAACTGGCTCCTAGGCGGTTGAAAACAGATACTAGGGGGACTTCATCCTTTTCTTTACCAGAGGAGGTTCTACTTGGATTTGTGATTCCAAAGCCAGGGGACCTTGACTTCCTTTGTGATGATTGAACTGATTCGCCATTACTGTTAGAGCTTCCCCCTTCTCCTCTCCTTTCCCCATCTTGTGTTTCCTTACGCTTCCAAACTTGCTTTCCTTTGGAATTACTTCCTCTAGCAGAATTTCTTGAACGTACTGTATTTTCCGAAGACCCTTTTGTCTTCTGGACCTGACTCCTTCCAGGGCCTCTCAGCTGAGACGACTGACCCTCTTTGTAACTCAAGTTCTCAGACATACCCTTACTGCCTTTCCTAGATTGATACCCTCCTTCAGCTCCTGAGTTCTTCTGATTTCCAGTGGCCTGGGGAATGGTTGTAGTTCTATCTTGAGTTGGGGTTGAGGCTGGTCGAATTTGGAAAGGACAGACGAATTGATCATGGGTTAGCCTCTTACAAAGGAAACATGCTTTGAGTAATTTCTCATATTCTAAATCCGTCATAATTTGCTCCCCTGATTTGAATCTAGCTAGCTTCCTGAATTGGAGTGGTTCATCCGCTTTTAGCCAGGCGTGGGCTCTTACATACTCAAGCGATTCTGAGTTTTTGGCGTGCAGTTCCACCGCATCCACTCTCCCTAGAGGCGAAATCAAGCTTTCAACAGCCTGTTTTTTGAGCAAATGAATTGGAAGCCCACGGATTCTGATCCAAAAGGGAATTCGATTAAGGTACTCTGGGCCAGGATTTGGTTGCCAACGATCGATCGCTACTATCCACCCATTAACAAACCATGGCCCTTTCTCTAGAACGAAGTTGAGGTCTCTCTCAGTCTGAAAAATGAATTGAACTTCATTATCCCCAACTCCTCTACCTCTGACTCTCTCCTCCAGACCCCAGATAGGGGGTAGAGCTTTGACCAGACCACCGATTTTGTGTGCGGCTGGGTTTAGACCCCTCACAATGACGCTTAGGGAGTTCGCTTCAATCAGATCCTCCACTTCCAGATCCGGTATATCTACTGGTTCACCCTCTTCGAGAAGATTTCTTTCCTTGAGCTCTTCCTTGAAAGAAAGCTCCTTTTTCCTCTTCATCCTATTCATGGCAAACCTTTGATGGTTCTGAAATTTCTTCTTTCTGATAGCCCAGAACTCCGACCTGCAGCTATCAAGATGAACTAAAGAGAGGCTATACAAGCCTAATGAGCTGCGATTTCTATGAAGAAAGCAGATTGAGATTGCGGATTGAGATTTAGATCTAGGGTTTCATCGCGATATTCGCCCTTTCCGCCGCCAAGAGAGAGAAGGCTGATAATTTCCTTTTCTTTATTGATTTTTTTTATTTAATAATTAAGTTTTTTAGGGGTTTTCTGTATTCTTTAGATCAATTTGAGAGTTTCTGGATACATTGCGTTCGGAATTAACCACATTTCACAATTCACAGACAATTGATAATTAGAGAAAATAATTATATAATTTACCTTTTTATCAATACAAAAAAA
Organism: Orychophragmus violaceus; assembly: GCA_030180135.1. Taxonomy (NCBI): domain Eukaryota; kingdom Viridiplantae; phylum Streptophyta; class Magnoliopsida; order Brassicales; family Brassicaceae; genus Orychophragmus; species Orychophragmus violaceus. The sequence goes on along the minus strand of CM058238.1, from coordinate 13,217,377 downwards.
AAAAACAGGCCAAAACGCTTAAGGGTAATTTGGTAAAACTAGGACCACAAAGAAAACGCAAAAGCCCTAGAGGTCGTAGCTATAAGTACCCTGATTTGTTCCAGTGTTGGGGTGCGCTCTCATTTAGTTTTCGTAGCCGCAAGACTCTTCTCAGATTCTTACTTGCAGGTAAGAAAAATTCTCTCTATAGATTTACGATCTTCATTTTCTTAGTGTTCTTGATGCGGTTTCTCACCTATTCCGTACGTCTCAGTTGTTTAGAATCTTATCATAAGCTGTGCTGTTATCCTGTTTCGATTCTCTAGTGTAAGATCTGACTATTCACTGATCTATTTGAATCTCTTGATTGCTGTTAGCGTTTACTTTTTTTAATATCTTCATATTGGATTTTTGAAAATCTGATATAGTAGTAGATTCGCACGCTGTTACGACTTAATCATCGCGATCTGTTGATACTGTGTTCGTTTCTTTTTGTTGTCTTGATTTCTGCTATGTAACAATTTTCTATGATGTTTTTGTTTGATGACGTTACATATGTTAGGTAGATTTATTGTATTGTCGCTAGATCTTTGATTTCATAATTGAATTATCATAGATGGTTATAGGATTTTATATCAATGATCAAGTAATGTATTGAGGCTCTATTTGATACTGTTTTAGTCTTTGCCGAATCTCGATAGTCATTTGTTCTTTTCTGATTGTTGATCTCTTTTTATTGACTTGCAGCTATGGGTAAAGAAAAGTTTCACATCAACATTGTGGTCATTGGCCATGTCGACTCTGGAAAATCGACCACCACTGGTCACTTGATCTACAAGCTTGGTGGTATTGACAAGCGTGTGATTGAGAGGTTCGAGAAGGAAGCTGCTGAGATGAACAAGAGGTCCTTCAAGTACGCATGGGTGTTGGACAAACTTAAGGCCGAGCGTGAGCGTGGTATCACCATTGACATTGCTCTCTGGAAATTCGAGACCACCAAGTACTACTGCACAGTCATTGATGCCCCTGGACATCGTGATTTCATCAAGAATATGATTACTGGTACATCCCAGGCTGATTGTGCCGTCCTTATCATTGATTCCACCACTGGTGGTTTTGAAGCTGGTATCTCCAAGGATGGTCAGACCCGTGAGCATGCTCTTCTTGCTTTCACCCTTGGTGTCAAGCAAATGATTTGCTGCTGTAACAAGGTGAACTAACCCCTCATTTCTGTTTGCGTATTGTGATTGTGTTTTGTTTGATTTGTTGCTAACAACTGTGTTTTATTTTGCTATCTTTGTTTCAGATGGATGCCACTACCCCCAAGTACTCCAAGGCTAGGTACGATGAGATTATCAAGGAGGTGTCTTCCTACTTGAAGAAGGTTGGGTACAACCCTGACAAAATCCCATTCGTCCCCATCTCTGGTTTCGAGGGTGACAACATGATTGAGAGGTCCACCAACCTTGACTGGTACAAGGGGCCAACCCTCCTTGAGGCTCTTGACCAGATCAACGAGCCTAAGAGGCCCTCAGACAAGCCCCTCCGTCTCCCACTTCAGGATGTCTACAAGATTGGTGGTATTGGAACGGTGCCAGTGGGACGTGTTGAGACTGGTATGCTCAAGCCTGGTATGGTTGTTACCTTTGCTCCTTCAGGGTTGACCACTGAGGTTAAGTCCGTTGAGATGCACCACGAGTCCCTTGTAGAGGCTCTTCCAGGTGACAATGTCGGATTCAATGTTAAGAATGTTGCTGTCAAGGATCTCAAGCGTGGGTATGTTGCATCCAACTCCAAGGATGACCCTGCTAAGGGAGCTGCCAACTTCACATCCCAGGTGATCATCATGAACCACCCTGGTCAGATTGGTAACGGATATGCCCCAGTCCTCGATTGCCACACCTCCCACATTGCAGTCAAGTTCTCTGAGATCTTGACCAAGATTGACAGGCGTTCTGGTAAGGAGATTGAGAAGGAGCCCAAGTTCTTGAAGAATGGTGATGCCGGTATGGTTAAGATGACTCCGACCAAGCCCATGGTCGTTGAGACATTCTCTGAGTACCCACCATTGGGACGTTTCGCTGTTAGGGACATGAGGCAGACCGTTGCCGTTGGTGTCATCAAGAGTGTTGACAAGAAGGACCCAACCGGTGCCAAGGTCACCAAGGCTGCAGTTAAGAAGGGAGCCAAATGATGAGACTTCTCATCTTCGGGTCTCTTTACTTTTGAAAAAAAAACTTGATGGCATTTGAGCCTTTTTTTTTTCCTTCTTATTTTCTGCGAATTTCTTCTCTCTACCTCCTTTTTGGATATCTCTGAGACTTTGAATGGTTTTCAATTATGCAGTTTCGTTGTTCTACAAATTAATTTTCTATGTTATTGAATCTCTATTAAGTTGCATTTTCATGTTTTCTAATGGTTAAACGCAGCTATGTTCTGCGGTTAGGATCGGTTGTGTGCAAGTAAGGAAACCGACCAAATTTCAAAGGCTTTTATCCAAACCAATAATAGTTTAACGAAGCAAACAAATAATAAATGATTAATAAACCAAAGAATAAGGATAAAGCCAAAAGAGGCAGCAAAACATCACCACACCAAAGACAAATAAACGTGTCAACAACAACAGTGAAAACATTCAGGAATATTTTAAAGATTTTATCAGCTAAAGATTTTGATCTGCAGTTTTACATAATGAGATCTAAGAGATTTTGGGGTTTCTTTCAACACTAAGCAGCTTTAGCTGTGTGAGAAGAAAAGCTCCATAACCCTAGATCTTGGAATAAAGCAACTAGATCTCTAACTTCATCACTCTCTCTCATCTCTTGAAGCCATGTCTCATCGAAACTTTCCACGCCCATTTCTTCTTCACCATGGCTCCTGGACACATCTTTACCTTCTGATCTCCTTCTCTTCTTCATTCCCTTCCTTCTCTTGTCATGATCTGCCATTCTTCAACACAAAGAAAGAGAGATACCAGTCAAAAATTAAACATACGAGATCTCAAGAGAGAAAGAGAAGAGATGAACAAAGGAAACATATGTTACTCTTTGGAGAGAGATAACTGCTGAGCGATCCCAGAGATGCAGAGAGGGAAGCCATAGTTGCCACTAAGAGTTGTTGTCAACATTTCTTTTCTCTGTAGATTCAGATTTTGGGACCTTGTTTTTAAAAGATGTAAAGAAAGAGAAAAGAAGACGAGATCTTGAAGTGGGAAAGGATTAAGGAGAGCATAGAATATATAGTCGTACAATGTAATTAATATCCACTTTGCTATTGTAATACAAGAGAAATATGATTTTTGACCTGTTGTGTGTGCAATTGATATATGGAAAGAGAGTAAATGTGGATATGGTCTCTTCTTCTTCTCCTATTAAATGCATTAAAATACTACTAAATCTCTCATTTATATAATAATGATATTTTTAGTATAATTTTATTTTAAAATCTCATCTTAATTTTTTTTATCAAATTAATAAGATACTCATTGAAGTTGTTATCATTTATATAATATTAATATTTCTATTTAAAAAACTCATCTCATTTTTGTATCTCCAATAATATGATACTCATTAAAATTTTATCAATATAATATTAATATTTTATTACAAGATATTTTAGTCTAGTTTAATTTAAAATAATTTATATAAAATTTTATTTTAATCACAAAATATCACATTAGCAATTATTTTAAATTATATACTTTGAAACTCGATAACAACAGAAAACCTACTAGGACTAGGCAGTTATTGGCTCACTATCTATTTTTAATATAGCATGTTTTAAAGTTTTAATTTTTTTTTTTACAAAAGATAAGATTTTTTTTTACATTTCTATGCGATATTTCATTTTCATTTCAAAAATTAAAAATCAAAATATAATTAAAAATTTGAAAATCTTGAAAAATCAAAATACTAAATAATATTTTTTGTTTAAAACATGATTTTTTTTTTAACATGTGTATTTCACTAAAATTTTCTATATTAAAAAAAGAGAGAGTATTAAACATATCTAATTAAATTTGAGTCAACAGTCAAACTTCATTAATATAAATTACAAAATATTAATATATAATTTAAACCTCCTATCAATCACATCCTATATTTTTTAATTTTTATTTGCGAAACAAACATCCTATAATTTAGTAGCGGTGAAAGTAAGAATATTGGTTTCACTTGCCTCTTTTCTCCGCATGAGTCCCATGACAACAAAGACAACCCAAGTTTTGGATTCTTCTTCTTTCTCTCTTTTTCTCAGTTGGATTTGATAAAAGCAGGACGAGGACAATAAGACTTTTCAGTTTTACTTTCTTTTTTAGCGAGAACAAATGCTGTCTCACCTGTTAAATCATCAAAGTCCTCGGCTTGTTTAATAAAGTAAATTCCACTAAACTTCTATAAAGCAGAATCTGTAACACAAGTAATGTTACTTTTGACATCACACTCACCATTTATTTACACAGTGTGACATATCAAACATAATCAGACAAGAGCATTTAATAGGAATGATGATTGCAACCAATCTTTCAATGGTTTGTAAGAGAACAAAAAAAAAAGACTACTAAATATAAAACTCTTTGATCAAAACTTATCACTAGATTTGCTGTAAGAATAAAATTAATCATAGAGTGATTTTGTTGAGATTATGCGTATAATTAGAAATTTAGAATGTAAAGATGTTTGGTATAGATAAGTGTCACAACGACACAATAGCTCAAGTTGTGGTACAAAGTGACAATCCATGAGCTATTCACAGTACATAGCACAAAACACTATACAAGGACTAGTTAAAGGATAAGTCAATTACTTTTTTGAGACTTACAATGGACTTACAATGGGACCTTGATGTCGCATTTTCCCCTCCTTAATACCTAACTAAAATTTTAGCCACTGTCAATTGAAGAAAACCTATACACAAAGATGAAAAGAAAAATAAAGAAATCGATGTAACACCTTGGAGATGACGTGAACACGATAACCTCACTTGGGATAATAGTTCATTTGATTGTAGCCACATAGAAAGCAGCAAACTTTTGACCAAAAAATAAAAGAAAGCAGCAAACTAAACGACAAATAAAAAGAAATGATAGTGATGGTTTAAATTTAGTCCACTCTTATTAGACCCTTACATATGGAAATATATATATGAATGAGATGAATCTAATAGAGCGATCACACAAGTATATACAGAACCATCATACGAGAGTTCTTGGTTCTTTCAATGGTTTTGAAACTGCAAACAAAGACTTGCTTCGCATATATGCATCTAAATGCATATAGGTATAGTTCGGAGTTTCAAGGTATTTCGGTTATTAGTTATTACATTCCCTCTAACAAATGATTCATACCATTTCGAAGCCATTTTCTATAAACTATTTTCTTTGTACTTTCATTGCAAGACAGTTAAAACATTGATCATTATTATACACATGACATTGGTTTGAGCCTCTAGATCACCTTACTATACCTGAAATGATAATATGGTTCTTGCTATTTGCTCAAAGATGTGACGATTTCTCATTGATGAGGCCTCAAAGATTAGCACATCCTCAGCCTGACAAGAAAAGATCATCAATATATGAGTTGTGTTTGCAGAAATCGCATAATCTATGAAAGCTATCAACATCATGAACTCAAAGATCTTACCGTTAGTACACGTATCCATTAGAACCAAAAGGAGAGAAACCAGCTCAAAATTCAACAATCTTCACAAAGCGGATCAACGAAAATCTAGTTGTACTTGAACTTAGTTGAATAATATCGGATTCACACATCATTTTCTTTACAAAAATGGAATACATGAGAACGTCCTTATCATATTCAAATTCAACAACCTCAATGACAAGTATGACATGTAACATCCTTTGCCATAGATGTGGAAGAAGTGGACATGTTTTTATAATGAAGTTTAGCACAAGAGCCACATGTCAAAATTTTCCGAATAACAACACACTAAGGCTGAAATATCCTCCGGATTTCCCTTAACACCATTGACGTACCACCTTCTTGCTTCACGTAAGAGAAAGAGAGCGAGACAAAATCAAACAGCTGCTCGGCCCATTAACGAATGGAGCACTTCTTAAGCCCACAAATCAAGCCCAAAACATAATTGTGGACACACCTTCTCTAATCACTACTATATACGGTAGTGAGTAATGTTTAAAATACATTTGTAAAAGTTTTAGATACATATAATGATTGAATCGAATAACGCGCATATGGATATGCTTCTAGAATACCTATTTGGATATCATTTTTTTGGGATTCAATTATATTACCTGCCAAGTTTGACCGAGAAATGAGTGTTCCAAATTTTTAAAGTAACCCATATGATGCACAACCCTAGATGAAGAGAATGCATTGCTTCCAAATTACTTTGAAATATCATAAACCGGCAAATTTTGAAAACAGAAAAATGTAATATAATAAACCGGTTCGGATGATCCAACGGCTGGTGTCATCTAACGTGTGGACTGGGGACGGTCGGAATTTCGATGCACTTACATAAGATCCACGAAACGGCACCGTTAGGGTAGTAAATCTAAACATAGTAGGTGAAAGAGAGAGAACCGAAAGTCAATTAAAAAAACACGTCAATTTTAGTTGTGGGGGGGACTTTGGTATTGGACCGTGCACGTGACCGCACAGAAACTAAACCCGGACGTATTGCCCGTCATTAAACCGGATTTGATAATCGGCGACTAGTCCGGCTACCCTTCTTTTGTGTTTGTTTCCTCTCCCAGAGAGGGATCGTTTTCTCTCCGTATGGTTGGTCTCTTTTTTTCCTGGGAAAAATCTTATCGAGCTATAGAAACCCTAGTTTTTTGATCTCTCATTGTTTTTTACTCAGTTTCCATCTTTTCGATGCAGTCTCCGATCACTTGGTTTGTGTTTCCGTTTAATTTGTGAATTTGGATTTCTCCCTTGAAAGGGTTTGAGTAATTTCTCCTTCTCGTTTTTGTTTTTTAATTCTTGTTGCTTAGATCGGCTGCTGTATGGAGACTGTGTATGCTTTGTCAATTTTACAGCGTTGGTACTAATTGTTGGAGTTTAAACGTCTTTCGAACTGAGCTTTTGCTTATTGTTTGTGACTGGGATTGAAGACATGGATTTGGAAGCTAGTTGTAAGGTATTTTATTGGCTGAAAGATCTGTGCTATTTGGTTGTGTGTGTTTATCTGTGCTGAATTCGAACTTGTTCTGAACGGATGTTTTCAAAGAGTTTTTTTAATGATTTGGATTCAGTTTCTTCTTTACGATGAGTTTTTAAATCGATGCTCTATCTCACAAAGTTCTCGACTGTTGTTAGTGTATTTTATTTTGCTTTAAGTTAGGCTCAAATTTCAGTAATGTGTTTGCAGGAGAAACTTTCATGTTTTCGGATAAAAGAGCTTAAGGATGTGCTCACTCAGCTGGGGCTTTCGAAACAAGGAAAGAAGCAGGTTAACATCTTTCTGCTAATCTTTCATTTGTTATAGAATTGTGGTTTTGATTCTCACATGGCATTTTTAAATGCTCGGGGTGCCAAGTTCGGGTTATTGCCATTGTGAAGCATATTTTGTTTTTAACTCTTTTTGAAATTTTTTGTTTACAGGAACTTGTTGAGCGGATATTGATACTTCTTTCCGATGAACAAGGTTAATTGTGCTACTCCTCTTTGTTAAAAGCCACTGTCAGTTCTGCCATCTTCTGATAATCTTCTGTGTTCGTTTCCCATTGACAGCTGCCAGGTTGTGGTCTAAAAAGAATACAGTGGCGAGGGAAGAAGTTGCAAAACTAGTGGATGATACATATAGGTGAAGGATCGTTTCTTGCAATGGTTTTCTCACTGAATGCCTTGCTTTTTTCTGTGCGTTTCTTTGTTATCACAATCTTCTTCTTTTTTTGTGTTCCATAGGAAAATGCAAGTATCTGGGGCAAGTGATTTAGCATCAAAAGGACAAGTAAGCTCAGATACCAGTAATCTGAAAGTCAAGGGGGAGCGTGAAGATTCCTTTCGACCAGAAATGAAAGTTCGATGTGTTTGTGGAAGTTCACTAGAGACAGACTCAATGATACAGGTAAATCTGGGACGAACTCGGTGCATCTATTCCTGTTTGACCTGGCTGTAGAACATCTTTTGGTGTACTATGGCCGATGACCTGATGTATGTTAATGTTGATTCAATTTGCGATGCTTTCTGGTTTAATGGTGTCTTTTTCTTTTCTATTTCAGTGTGAGGATCCAAGATGCCATGTTTGGGAGCATGTTGGGTGTGTTATTGTCCCGGAAAAGTCTATGGATGGAAATCCGCCACTTCCTGAAACATTTTATTGTGAAGTCTGCCGACTTACGCGAGCTGACCCGTAAGTTTTTCTAGGATTTTATTTTTCCCGTCTGAGTTTGAGTTGTGATTAATTTTACATCTTGAGTTACTCCCCTACTGCATCATAATTTCTTTGCTGTCAGATCTGCAAAAGAAAGACATATTATTACATTTGATATTTCATTTAACTCTTTGCGTTTGATAGTTGTTCTACTTCTAGTACTGTTTCATAGTAGTTGGAATGTTGTGTAAAATCTCATTGTTATCTTTACATCAACAACTTTGGCTATCCATAAGTATTGTGATTCACAGTTGTCTTACATGGTATTCATTGTGCAGATTTTTGGTTACAGTGGCACATCCACTTTATCCAGTGAGGTTGACTGCAACGACCATCCCAACTGATGGGTAGGAACTTCATATTTTCCTTATTGTTGTCATTATGGACGTTAAAGCTAAAGTACTCTATGGGCTATCCTAGAAATATATAACCATCTGTTTCATCCTGCATTAAATACCTCCACGTTTTTGTTTCCTCCAATGGTCTGCAATAAAGCGCTCACTAATAGTCTAATAATCATCTGCATTGTGTGGATTAATACTTTACATTTCATTTGTCTTTTCCTTTTTTTTGGGAAGGGGTAATAGTGGTGGATTAAGTCTCAAATCACGGTCTTGTTAGGCAGTTAAATTTTCAATTGGGAACAATAATCACAATTTTTTCGTAGCTAGATGCAAAGCACCTACTGAAAAAAGAACTGTGACTAGCTTTTGTTTATTCTAATATTCCGATCAAAATCTTTCCAGTACAAACATAATGCTGAGTGGTGAGAGAACATTTCAAATCACAAGGGCAGACAAGGACTTGTTGGCTAAACAAGAGTACGATGTTCAGGTTGGATTTTGCAATGTACTCAAATGTGCAACACTGTATCTACTTGTGTTTCTAACTGGAATGTACTTCTGTGTAGGCTTGGTGTATGCTTTTGAATGACAAAGTTCTCTTTAGGATGCAGTGGCCTCAGTTTACTGATCTGCAGATCAATGGTATGCCAGTGACATCCTCCGAAATAGGGAATGTGTTATCCTGCATAGTCATAAATTCTTCTGGGCGTATTGCATTCAAACACACAATGTCTTAGCTTTCTTGTTATTCTGATTGTACTCAATAAGACTGCTTTATGTTTTCTGATATGCAATACATGATATACCATATCATTTCATAGGTTTGGCTGTACGCGCAATTAACCGACCTGGGTCACAGCTTTTGGGGGCTAATGGCCGCGACGATGGACCTATTGTGCGTTTTTCATCCCTTTTCAACCATAACCCTTTTGACTGAAATATGGGAGAGGATCTCTCATACATTGAAAGTCTTGCAGTCAGTAGTATAACTTGTTACTATCTCATTTTACTATTTTTGCAGATCACACATTTTATTAGGGATGGAATTAACAAAATAACCTTGAATGGAGGTGAGAATCGGAGTTTTTGTTTTGGAGTCAGACTTGTGAAGCGCAGGACTCTACAACAGGTACTGATCACAGTTTTAGCACATTCAAGGTTTGGTTGGTCTATTTGGGGGGGGGGGGGGGGGGGTAATAAAGACATAAATGTTCAAAACAAACAAAATGATCTCTTGAATACAGAAAGAAAGAAATTAAATTGGTATTGCAAGAAATTAATCTGTGGAAGTTACCTGTGGCTACATACTTACCATTTCCGTTGTTTATTTCCCACTCCCACTAAATATGTTTGTCAGATTCAAATTTTTAGTCATTCTTTTGTCCTCTATTTCATTCAGACAAGTCACTGATCGTGGTCTTGTATGATACATGGTTTGCAAGATGAAGCTTTCTTGGATTGCAAGTGTTATTTAAAATGTCGCCCGTCTGCAACATTTCATTTCCCTATATTCACTATATTTTTCATTATTGTTAAGTGTTCTCGAATGCTCAGGAATTCAGTTTCGGTGATTCAAGTTACCTCAATATTTACTCTCTTTTCCCCTATAGGTTCTAAATTTGATTCCAGAAGAAACTAAAGGGGAGACGTTTGAAAATGCTCTTGCACGTGTACGACGATGCGTTGGAGGTGGAGGTGGAGATGATAATGCTGACAGTGATAGTGACATCGAAGTTGTTGCTGATTTCTTTGGTGTCAATCTCCGGTGTCCTGTAAGTTATTAATAGCTTGGAGCTTAGTTTCATACTTATTGCAGTCACGTAACTGATGCTTACTATCTTCCTAGGGCTATCTGTTGGGCAAGTGTTCATTTCCTTGCAGACTGAATTTTAATTGTCTTTCTGCTTGTGTCGTTAGATGAGCAGTTCTAGGATAAAAGTTGCTGGGAGATTTTTACCCTGTGTGCACATGGGCTGTTTTGACCTTGAGGTGTTTGTGGAGTTGAATCAACGTTCAAGAAAGGCAGGTCTCTTTATCCTTGTCTAAATATTCGGCTGTTCCTCTTGTTTTCTGACTTAATTTGTTCTGTGGCTTGTTTATATGCAGTGGCAGTGCCCTATTTGTCTGAAGAATTACTCAGTGGAACATGTAATCGTGGATCCTTATTTTAACCGTATCACGTCCAAGGTATAGTTATGGGAATAATATAATTCATGAATCTTTGTATCTACGTTATTGAATTGTTCTCTTCCTGCACGACAGATGAAGCATTGTGATGAAGAGGTGACTGAAATTGAAGTGAAACCTGATGGTTCTTGGCGTGTAAAATGCAAAAAAGAGAGTGAGCGTAGGGAATTGGGGGAACTCTCACAGTGGCACGCACCGGATGGGAGTCTTTGCCCCTCTGCTGATGAGGTCAAACGGAAGATGGAAATGTTGATTCCGGTTAAACAAGAAGGTTTCTCAGATGGTCCAACCCCTCTGAAACTTGGCATAAGGAAGAATCGCAATGGCATTTGGGAAGTTAGCAGACCTAATACAAATGGCCTATCTTCCAGTAATAGGCAAGAAAAGCTTGGGTATCAGGACAAGAATATTATACCAATGAGTAGTAGTGCTACTGGAAGTGGTCGGGATGGTGATGATGCAAGCGTAAACCAGGATGCTATTGGAGCCTTTGACTTTGGAACCAATGGCATCGAACTTGATTCCATTTCCATGAATGTCGATTCAGGTTATAACATTCCTGACAGAAACCATACTGGAGAGGACGGAAACAATGAAGTTATTGTTCTAAGTGATTCCGATGAAGATAACGATGTAGTAATCACTCCTGGACCTGCATACAGTGGTTGTCGAACCGACGGTGGGGTAAATTTTCCATTGAACCCTTCTGGTGTCATTAACTCATATAATGAGGACCCACACACCATGGCCGGGGGAAGTTCACGCTTAGGTCTTTTCAATGATGACGAGTTTGATACGCCCCTTTGGTCATTTCCCCCTGAAACTCCAGAAGCTCCTGGGTTCCAACTATTTACATCTGCTGCTGACGTTTCAGAAGGTTTAGTTGGTTTGCATCATTATGGCTCACTTAACTGTGCTCCTGAAATAAATGGAGATTACACCATGGCTCCTGAGACATCAATGGCATCTGTTCCTGTGGTTCCGTGCACGGATGGAAGATCTGAAGCAGTTGCAAACGATGGTCTAGTTGACAATCCTCTTGCATTTGGTAGAGACGATCCCTCACTTCAAATATTTTTGCCAACGAAGCCAGATGCTTCAGCTCAGTCGGGTTTTAAAAACCAAGCTGATATGTCAAATGGTATCCGCAGTGATGACTGGATCTCGCTTAGGCTAGGCGATAGCGCCTGTGGGAATCACGGAGAGGCTGCTAGTGGAAGTGGGTTCAACTCGAGCCAGCAGATGTCGACAAGGGAAGGTTCTTTGGATACTACGACAGAGACTGGTTCGTTCCCTGACTGAGACATTATATATGCTTTCCTGCAACCATCAAGGGACCTATAAATGTGGATCCTTTTCATGATGTTGCGTTTAAGTTTCCTTCATTTTATTAGCTCTTGGGTCTTGTAAACAATGGAAGGAGAAATATCTGTTTTAGTTTTAAAATGTAGGTTAGCTAATCAGTTATCTTTGACGATGTCCATTATTTCTGTAGTCCATGCGGTACACTTACTGACTGTTAGTGCGTATTTGCAGCTTCGTTGGTTTTGGGTATGAATGACAGTCGACAAGACAAGGCAAAGAAGCAAAGATCAGATAATCCATTTTCATTTCCTCGCCAGAAGCGTTCTGTAAGACCTCGGATGTTCCTCTCCATTGACTCGGATTCTGAATGATATTTCTTCCTGTTTTGTTCTCTCTCTCTCCCACGGGATGATTCGGTGTTCCTTTTGATTCTTAACGCTATGCACAGAACAATCAACAGGATAATCAGACAGCATACCGGAGTTAGCCAAGATTTGCTTGATTCTCTGTGCAGGCAAGAATCGAACCGGTATTGAATACATATTTCTTTTTCTTTTACGATGTTGTTGACTCTCTTCAATATCGGTTCAGAATCTTGGCCCTTGTCTGCTACACTGCAGGGGTGTATTTTGTCAAAGCAAAGCGCACAGGCTGATTTAGTTTACTGATTAGGGAGAAAAAGTGGGCACAGGTGGTTCCGGTTTAATTGGTAATTTGTATACTCGAATAGGCTTTCGGGACGATTATAAAAATTACTCGAGCCATAGAGGCATGTAGCATTGTAAATTATGGGCTCCATTTTTTATTTATTTATTAACGATAAAAAATCAGCTCTTCTTATCCATTGCAAATTGTGTGCATCGAGTTTTCTTTATGCTTCTGGCCAAAACCAGAAATATTGCAACTGTGTTTCGCTTACAGCTGGGACTGGCCACGTCTATTAACGATCGTGTTTAATTTGTTCAACAAACGTCACTCATCTCTATTAGTGACTATAGTCAAATTAATTGTCCAATGAGTCATTTTTTCTTTCTTTCAAATGAAGTAGTTTTAAATTGTGGTTAAATTTTAGTTAGATTAACATGAAATTACTAAAACAAATTTGGGTTAAATAGACGACTATATTTACATGTTTCTAGTCCAGTTTGTTTTGTAGACAGTATTGGACTAAGAACATTTTGATCCGTTTTAAATATGGATCTATCCATAAATGGTGAATAATGAATCTTGAAAAATGCCAAACAAATCCTGAAATATTTAGATCTGGCAAAAAAATACTCCGACAAATAATTTTACAAAAACAAATCCAAACTAATAATAGTGAAGCAACCGTGGTCTAGTGGTCAAGTGGTTAATGCTTTACACCGGCAGGTATTGGGTTCGAATCTCCGAAGGCGCAGTTTTACAAGATTAATGGAGGCAAGCTTATAAGGAAGTTTTCAGGAGCATGTGGAGCCGTTGATCGTGACCATTGATGGATTTTCGTAGAACGGAGGTAGTATTATCTGTTAAATTGTCCTTGTAATAGTTCTCATAATCTGTATCAGCGTTAAAAAAAAAAATCCAAACTAATAGTTGACTTTCAAAAAAAACTTGAACTTATAGTTGACTTTACCAATTTGGAACACCGTTGAAAAAATTAATAGTTTTCAGGAGCATGTGGAGCCGTTGATCGTGACCATTGATGGATTCTCGTAGAATGGAGGTAGTATTATCTGTTAAATTGTCCTTGTAATAGTTCTCATAATCTGTATCAGCGTTAAAAAAAAAAAATCCAAACTAATAGTTGACTTTCAAAAAAAACTTGAACTTATAGTTGACTTTACCAATTTAGAACACCGTTAAAAAAATTAATAAAAGGATTCGACGTTGTTAACCCAACCGTTTATTGGTCCGTTAATCAGATACAATGTTGTTTTGAATTAATCCAAAATGACGTGTAATGAAAAAAATTAAAATTCAGCACTCAGTTGAACCTGAGACCTGTGAGCAAAGTTTAAGCGACATGTAACCATTGAACCATTTGAAAATTAATATGATGAAAGAATGAATTTGTGTTCGTTGCTTATTCTTCACGGTGATGTGTGTTTATAAACACATTTGGGTACATAAAAGAGAATCCTATGAGAAGAGAATACTAAGAGAAATATACAAACAATATAAGAAAGTAAATGATAATGTTTGTGAGAAAAGATGTGTCGGCAATATGATTATGTCTCAATACCCTCCCTCAAGTTGAAGCGTGCAAGTTTTGGATGCCCAACTTGGATAAAAATCCGTCAAATTCTCTTCGTCCCAATGCCTTGGTTAAGATATCAGTGAGTTGATTCTTAGTGGAAACATGTGCGGTCTTGATAATTCCAGCTTCAATATTGTCACGAATGAAATGACAATCCACCTCAATGTGTTTTGTGCGTTCGTGGAAAACCGGATTAACACTAATATGGAGAGCTGATTGGCTGTCACAGAAAAGAGTCATAGGTTCTTTATGATCAATGTCAAATTTCAAGAAGCAAAGCCTTCAACTATTTAACTTCACTTGTTGCGTCAGCCATGGCACGGTATTCAGCCTCAGCCGAAGAACGAGAGACAACCCGTTGTTTAGTTGACTTCTAACAAACGGGTGAGTCTCCAAGTTGTACAAACCATGCAGATAGAGAACGACGCGTCGTAGGACAGCCTGCCCAGTCAGAATCGCACCAAACGGTAAGATGTAGGGGAGAATCAGCACGTAGTAAAATTCCTTGTCCCAAAGTTCCTTTAAGATAACGAACGGCCTTAAGAGAAGCTTGCCAATGATCCTCTTTCGGATGTTGCATGAATTGTGACAAAATGTGAATGGGGTAAGATAAATCGGGACGTGTATTACCAAGGTAAATGAGCTTTCCAATCAAGCGACAATAGCGTTCTGGATTAGCAGTGTCATCTCCCGAAGCCAATCCTAATCGATGATTCTGATCAATAGGAGAACCAGCTGGTTTGCATCTGAGGAGACCAGCTTCAGTCAATATATCAAGCACGTATTTTCGTTGACATAAATAGAATCCAGCATAACTTCGAACAACCTCAATACCAAGAAAATATTTGAGGACCCCAAGGTCCTTCATATGAAAACATGTGGATAGGTAATCCTTGAACTGTTGAATGACGTCAATAGTGTTGCCTGAAATAATCAAATCATCAACATATACCAAAACATGAACACAAACGTCTGGTCGTATGAAACTGAAAAGAGAGTAATCAGCTTTTGATTGAGTAAATCCATACTCCCGAAGAGCAGTTGCCAACTTTGCAAACCAACATCGAGGCGCTTGTCGTAAACCATATAGCGATTTACGAAGTCTGCAAACGCGAGTCTCACCCGGAGAACCAAAACAAGGCGGAAGTTTCATCCAAACTTCTTCTTTAAATCACCATGTAGGAAAGCATTATGGACGTCCATCTGATGAACTTCGAAATTTCTCTTTGCTGCCACATCAAGAAATATTCGAACAGTGGACATTTTTGCAACATGAGCAAATGTCTCCTTATAATCAAGGCCTTCGACCTGATTGTTACCAAGAACGACAAGTCGTGATTTGTGTCGTTCAATAGCACCGTCTGATTTGAATTTTGTTTGAAACACCCACTTGCATCCCAAAGCTTTCTTCCCAGGTGGCAATTCCTCGAGATCCCAAGTATTATTTTTCTCAAGAGCATCAAATCTTTCCAAACATCAAACTGCATAGCTTCTTTGAAAGAGCGAGGTTCCACAGCCGCTGTTAAAGCAACAAGGAAACAACAATGGCTGGTGGAAAAACGTGCACTCGTTAGAAAATGAGATAGTAGATAAGGTGTACCTGAGGTTGCTAATGGGTCGGGAGAGCTAGGCGAAGGACAAGAGAGAGAGAGACTGTGTTCACTACGTAGTCGGTAAGCTTAACTGAAGCAGTTTTCTTGCGACAACCACGACCGAGTGCTTCTGTCTCAGGTTGGTCAATTGTGTCAACGCCTGATTGTTCAACATGTGTAGAATTTAAATCACCGTTAGAGATTGTTGAATCTGATGATGGAGCAATTATATCTGTTGTAGATGGTAGATTCGTCTGTTGAAATATTTGAGGTGAGACTACAGGAAGTACTGCATCATCATCATATGAGGGATAAGACGGCGGAGAAACTTGTTCTTGTTAAAGATCTTGAGATGCCGAGTGTTCCATGTCAGAGTAAGGAAACATGTTTTCACAGAAAACAACATCCCGAGAAACAAAGAAAGATTCTTTCTCAAGATCATAAAGGCGCCATCATTTCTTCCCGTATGGATAGCCAATGAAAAGACACTTTCAACTTCTGCTTGCAAACTTATCTCTTTGGTGATTAATGTTATGCGCATAACATAAGCACCCAAAGACACATAGATATTTAAATTCATGAGGCCGATTGTACAACATTTTAAATGGAGTCTTCCCTTGGAGAACTTGAGATGGTGTACGGTTTATGAGATATCCAGCGGTTAGAACACATTCTCCCCATAACTTAATAGGGAGACCAGCTTGAAAACGCAATGCACGAGCAACATTAAGAATGTGCCTGTGTTTATGTTCTACACGACCGTTTTGTTGTGGAGTGTAGACACAAGACGTTTCGTGAACGATTCCATTGTCACGAAAAAACTTGTCAACGCCAGAAACTCCATGCCATTATCACTTCTAGCAACCTTCACATCCTGATGAAATTGTCGTGATATTAATGATAAGAATTGTTTGAGCGTGGCGCCCACATTTCGTTTCTTAGGAAGCAAATATATCCATATTGCTCGAGAATAATCATCAACAATGGTCAAGAAATAACGAGATCCGCAAAATGCCTTCGTTCGATAAGGGCCTCAAAGATCACAGTGAACTAATTCAAAAACTCCCAAAGCTTTATTATTACTTAGTGGAAACGAAGCTCGAGTTTGTTTCACACGAAAGCAAAACATCACAATCTTCATGCAAATCAACACTAATTTGGGGAAAAGTCTTAAAAGCCGGTAGTAAACCCACAACACGAGAAGACGGATGACCCAAACGACGATGCCACAAAGATATATCATCACCAACATTTTTCTGAACACTTGCCACAGTCTCAATCCCTTTAAAGTGGTAAAGTTTTTCGCCGTGTCGCTCACCCGCTCCAATCATCATCGTCGTGGTGCAGTACTGTAAAACGACAAGTTTGTCGGTTATTTGTCCAACACAATAATTATCAGACACCAATTGTCCGAATGATATCAAATTTGTATGGAAACCCTCCACTAAATAAACATTATTCAAACTTAAGTGTGAGGTGAGACTAATTGTCCCTTGTCTATGAGAAAGAACATTATCTCCAGCAGGTAATGTAACTGACACCGGACAAATTGGACGAAGATTCTCAAAGAGAGAAATACGTCCAGTCATATGGTGTGTTTCTGCTGTATCCAATATCCATGAAACATCTTCATTCTTACCACTTAAACGCTCTGTTTTCTCTGGTTTAAAGACACGCATCAAAGTTTCCCATTGAGCATCCGAAAACCCACTTAGCCCTTGTCGATCCACTTTAGTTAAAACCTCAGCATTTTCTTGAGTTGGTGGTGCCTTAGAAATGATCTGAGAGGTATTAGCACGAGGTCCAGAAGTACGAGATGTAGAAGGTTTGATGGTGGAGCTTTCAAGCTTTCCTCTTGGGCGATCTCCCCACCAAGTTGGATATCCGATGGTGCGACAACATCTTGCAGCCTCATGCCCTTTTCGTCCACAACTTGTGCAAATTGTGGAGGAGAGTGTACAAGTTGTTACTTGGAGAGTGTACAAGAAAAGAAAAGAAGCAAAATATTTACAAAGGTTGGAGTGTTACTTGGAGAGTGTAATGGAGAGGAGGAATGGGAGGTGGAGGCATCTTTGATTTGGCATGAGACTTTCCCAAAACTTAGACCATTGCATAGGCTTCATAATCCTTTGATTTATCATTGAAGTCCCTTTGCACCCAAAACTCATTCCCTTCTTCTTTGCATTTATCCCAAAGCTCCTCAAAAAGGATAGACATGGGAATTCCTCCCAAGTGAGCTTGTTTTGAGTCACTAAGCTTGACTATCCCTTCACTCTTTTTGGTTAGGGATGTGACATGAGTTTGTATCACCGGGATCATACTCATCGTAGAACCACCCCCTAAACTCCTTCATCCTTATCTCCTCAAAAGGGATCTTCCTTGGATCATGAAAGCTTGGTGATATGGTGGAGACTATATCAAGGTAGTTTTGAAAGGGTTGAGCCATTGGAGATCCATATTCTTTATACTTCTTGAAGGATTCTTCATTGGGACCATCTTGTTTCTCAATAGGATTTCTTCCAGTTGGCTCTTTCTTGAGATTTAGTTGCTTTGGCTCTTCTTCCATGATTAAGGGCTCATCTTGTGTGCTCTCTTCCTTTATGTCCTTGCACTCAACAACCAACTCATCGTCATAAGGCTCATTCTCATCTCTCACAACTTCTCCTACTCCTTCATTGTTGCTATTGGTTGAATCAATCATGCTTGTATCTTCCTCATCCTCATCATCATACCTTATCACAAGGTATTCACCAACAGTACAACCAAGAAGCATTTCAAATTCATTGATAGTCTCTTCAGCTTCTTTCAATATCTCATCTTGGACTTGAGAATTCTCCTCATGTGTTGGCTCAACAATACTTGCATCTTGAGGCAAATTGACAAAGTCATTGTTGATCATTCTTAAGCTCTCATTGTACCTCTCTTGTCCTTCCAATGCAAACCTTGCCAAGTTGAGAAGCTCTTCATCACATGATTGGGAAGAGTAAGATTCTTTCAAGAATTCATCTTGGACTTGAGCATTCTCCTCATGTGTTGGCTCAACAATACTTGCATCTTGAGGCAAATTGGCAAAGTCATTGTTGATCATTCTTAAGCTCTCATTGTACCTCTCTTGTCCTTCCAAAGCAAACCTTGCCAAGTTGAGAAGCTCTTCATCACATGATTGGGGGGAGTAAGTTGCTTCATGCTCATGCTCCATGTTCCAAGATTGGTATCCATCACCATATCCATATTGGTACTCATGAGAAGAGTACTCATTTGGAAGATCACCTTGATAAGTGAATGTTCTTTCAAGACCATGATGACTTGTAGGGTCTCAAACCATCTCTCTTTCTTGAGCTTCTAGCATAGCTCTCAACATTGAAGCTATCTCTGAAGCCATGCTCTCTTCTTTGTGATTGTACCTTGCAAAAAGAACAAACACTTGAAAGAGAGTTAGTAACCACACAAGTAAAAACAAAATAATAGCTTAGTCTAAAGTAGAATCTAAATCCTAATGGCTATTGCTACACCTCCCCGGCAACGGCGCCAAATTGATGATAGACTTTTTGTAGGTTCTAGCTCAATTCCTCAAGTCTACTCGTGTCATTATAGTACTTAAGGTATCAATCCAGGGAGGCAAGAAGAGTAGCCAATCAAGAATGCAAGAAACTACTCAAGCTAAGCAAATCAAATAAAAGGGGTTTATCTAACAACCTAAACAATCTAGAAAGGAAATAAAGCAAGTAAGAACCAAACAATACACTAAACGAGAAGACAAATAAGCTAAAAGAAGGGTCCTAGGATGAGGCTATGGAGACTAGGTGATCTAGAGACAATCAATGATGCTTCAATCAATCAAACATTGCTAAACAAAGCTAATGATCATAATTAAGCTAATCACATTCTCATGTTCATAACTACTATGCTAATCAAGCAATCATTCAATTCTCATTTGCAAATTACAAGACAAGCATGCATTAATATCCATCAAATACCTTTTAGCAAAGCTAATCCTTAGGCTAAGAACACTAATCATTAGACTAATCCAATCTCTTGGTACTAATCCCTTTGTCTAATCCCTAATCAAGATCAAATTCTCATTTGTGATTAAGAGACAAACAAGCATTAATTTCAAGTTCTCATTACCAATAATCACCTTAAAAATCTAATCTCTTAGGCTAAGATGTGAAAATCCTCTAAAGAGTTCATTTAAGCATTTCATCGAACACCTTTCGGGCATGAAAAAGTCTAGCATCTAGATTCAACAATTCCTTGCAACCTAGCATAGAGATCAACTAGTTAGAGAAGGATCATTCACAAATAAGTCCTAAGCATCACTAATCATCACATAAACCACCTAAATCAACCTCATCCACAAAACCCAAAAACTCTACTCCCTAATCATAAGAGAGATATGAGAAATCATAGATAGAAAGAGAGATTAAGAGAAACAAGATAAATACTTAATTAAAACTCAAAATCGAAGTTTTAAAAATCCTAAATCATAAACATAAGAAGAGAGAAAACTAGGCTTAGGTAACTTAGGGTTTTTAATCCCCCAAAATGAGTATTTATAGTTAGGAGCCACGCAGTGGCATTTTCGTAAATAAAGCTGTCTGAAAATGGTCTTCACAGAAAACTGTATCGGCCTGTCAGGCCGATATGCTGCCCGATACAAATACTGTATCGGCCTGTTAGGCCGATACGCTGGCCGATACGAACTCCCTGTTTTTTTGTGGTTTTTGGCCGAGGAGACGTATCAGCTTGTTAGGCCGATACGCTGGCCGATACGAATTCCCTGTTTTTTCTCCTCTTCATCCTTTGAGCTCCATTCTTCATCCCTTGAGGTCCTCTTTTGCTCCTTAGCCACACCTAAACTCCAAGGCACCTGAAAAACACCAAGAACACTCCAAATGCAAGCCTAAAGTGCCTACTCCTAATCCTAGATACCTCTAAACTCTAGATGCAACAATGATCAACAAAATGGTACTAATGATGGTGAAATGAAGTCAAAACAAGAACTATATACAAGTCTAAATGCATGAAAATGTATGAATATCAAGCATGTGCTGTAGTATTCTCGATTCCCTTGGTTACCTTTCTATTGTTGTGTGTTAATTGAATGCTTGTGTGTTGTGGAGCTCATCATGTCTTGTTATACTTGATTGTTATTTTGGGTTATAGTGGGATTATTAGATTGTTAACAACCTTTAGTTGGGAGCCGTCTCACTAAGTAATCTTAGATTGCTCATTAAACTCTTTTGTGTTTTTTTTTTTTTAGGTTTGGAATAGCTCGACGGACGCGTTGGACACTCGGAGTAAGCTCGGGTTGGCATTTGGCATCGGTTTGTCCATGCATTTTAACTTTATTTTCGGTTTCAGAATTTGTTGGGATCCCACTAAATGATTAGTATAAAGCCGTAAATTGTTATGAATAAGATTTATAATTTCAAAGTAATTAAAAAGGAATGATTCCCTGATATACGTTTTAGTCCGAACCGAACACAAATCATGGAAGCAGTACATGTTGAAAAGCCTTGTATCGTGAAAACGAGTTAACCGGAGTCAAGGATGGTTTGGTTCGAGCCATTAACTCAAACCGGACTATCTCTGGCTTCATATTGTGACAAACTCTTCTCGTATGGCTGCTCGGGTTCGATCAGTCATGTTCTTGTTTGATTGTTGGCCGGTCAGCTCGTAGGTCAGCGGAAAACGAGAAGGGGACGTTACAATTTGTTTGCTATCCAAAGCCCAAGGATGTGTTCTCAAACACTTACACTACTAAGCAGAATCTAAGAAGGCTCTTCAAGAAAAGCATGATCAGCAATGGCAGAGGATCAAGGAGATGTTGCAACCAAAGAAAATAGAGCAGAAGCAGAGCCACAAAGCTTCACCCCATACAACCGGACCCAACTTTGATGCCTCACTCAAGCTGTTAAACATGCCAACACAAGGTAAGTGTTCTAACTTTGTAAATTTCAAAGAGCCAATATGTTATTGGTGCCATATGAGAGGGAATATTGATATAAATTGTCCATCTAGGAAGCTGATTAAAGATAGAACAACATAGTTGAAATTGGAAATAACCGAAACAAATGATAGTTTTGTGCAATCTGATAATTTAATTTCCACTTCAAGACTCATGCACTTGTCTTTGCTCCACGATTTTGAATCATGAACAAGATAAAAGGAAGAGCATAGAGATCAGAGTTAAGGATCGTTTAGAAAATGTAGTTAAGGATCCATGCGTTCCCAAAGACGTAAAATTGTTATTTGGGAATTTTTTCTAAACTACCAAACCTGATTTTTTAAAAGAGGATGACCAAGTCAAGCGGACAGAAGCACCAGCATCACCACCTGATCAAGTGATGCTCCCTACATTCATTGACGTCTCAGACCACACTACATCCAATGATAACTGCCCTGAAAATATTTTAGTCATCCCAAGACTAAAGAAGAGCCACAGCCAAGGTGTTCTAGAGCACAAAGAAAAGACCATGTTACAACTTGCCTGCACCATCTCTGTGATGATGCACTTTCTCTTAAGCATTATTTCAAGTACAAGTATTACAAAAGAAGAAATGAGCAGGAAAGAGCATGAACACACCAAAGTCAGTAGAAAAAATCCAAGACCAGAGCAACATGATTTGGTGATCAAGAAAGAAGATGAGCGTTTAATGATTACTAGCTCACAAGAGCAGAAGGTCCAAACCCTCATGCAACCTACTGAAGCTGACAATATAAGTACAAGCATCATACAATCTGTTTTTATAACTCCAAGAACATATATAATGAACTTGTTCTTCCCAATGAGCATATCTACAAATATAAAGCACAAAGGAGAAGATAATGTGAAGAGAAGCTCAGAAACAACCCTTACACTAAGTGATCAGACTAATCATGGCAGTAGAGAAAAGGAGAACATCAAGGAGAAACCTCCAGACCAAAACAAGGACACACCATATATTAACAATCTAAGTCTTTCTTTGATACATTTCATTTCCAATGATTCAACAGTTTTGTTAAAGAACTTGTTATGCTTGCAAGAAGATGAGATATCACTAGCACAGGAAATTAACTTTAAGGAGAAGGATTCAAGTTTTTATTCTATGATAAAGAGCCCATAATGCACTTGTCTCTTTACCAAAGTGTTGAGCATATTTCAGGTCTTAAGGAGAGCATGAGCAAGATAAGCAAATGAGACATCATACCAGCTCAAAGAAGAGGAGTACTACTATCCTATCTGCTCAAAGGAGAACCACCACACACTCCACTCATCACCCGACCACATACACATAAAAGTAAGACTCTAAACTCCCAAAGAAGAATGAAAGCTAACTTGCTTTCTCTTGGTGCAGATTATTCAGTTTCGAGGTCGAAACTTTTTCAAGAGGGAGAGTATGATGAGGGCATCAAGCCATTATCAACCAAAGAGCATGGAGAACGCCAAAACCAAGCCAGAACAGCCACTGTGCAACACTCCAAGCTGCTCAACAAAACCAATTGGATCCATTTATGGAAAGAACAAGAACCAATTTGGAGCTTTGCAACATCAACAATGGATACCAGGAGAGTTCATTAGACCATTTGAAGCTTCAACAAACAACATTTCATGCACCAGCAAGCCAATGATCAATCAAGTTCACTATGTTCATAACTTGCCATATTTGGAAGCATTCACATTTGGAAGATCAATTCAGTACAAAATCTTTTCCTATCAAAGCTGCAACATTTTGGGATCATTTTAATCAACTATAGACGTCCTAAGCTGATCCAGACCACACCAGAACATACACAATCCTTTGAAAACTCACTTATCTTTTTTGGAGCCATAAGAGATACAAAGCCAACAGCTCTATTCCAAAGAAGGAATCTACGAATTTTTTGGCTTTCAAGATGTTCCAGAGATCCTAAATTATCTCCTAAAAATATCCAGATACAAAGAAAAGCATCCCAGCCTTGAAACCTTACCATATACCGCCTAACGACTAGTTTTTGCTTAACTTGAGATTCTTTCTTAGTTTGGGTCAATATGACCGTTTGTAAAGAGCCTATAAAAGCCTAGTTTAGCTTATTATATTATTTACCTTTTAATTAATCAAGAATAAACAAAGTTTTCGTTTCAAAGAGTGCTCTTTAAGTTTTGTGTTCATTAAATTCAATTGAGCGATTCATTGTTTTTCTGAGTTTTCAGAATTAGTTTTCTTTATGTGAATCAAGGAGATTGGTTCTGCCAAGGATTGAGATAGTCAATCATCCCACTGAACAAGAGAGTTGTTCATCTACATATCCATCTCGCACATCCATTCAATTCTGAGCAAGTGAGAGAGCTTCAAAGGCATCACATGTTCTTCCATATCCCACCACCCTAGTCTCTGATTCTGAGGCTGCATCATCATGCCCTCTTCAAATTGTCGAGCATTGAAACAAGTTTTCAACTTATACGAAGAATTTTTAGGTCAGAAAATAGATACCTCCAAATCCTCGATTTCTTTTGGAGCATTGGTGGACGGATCTAAACACCAAGATCTGAAGAACATTTTGCAAATTCAAAACATGGGTGGAATTGGGAAATACTTAGGCTTACCTAAACAATCTGGTCGAAAGAAGACATAAATGTTTCATTCTATCAAAGCAAACGTTCAATGACGGACCTCCACTATGAAGATCAGAACCTTATCTGATCCTTATACCCCCCTCGATACCCTATAACTGATAAACCTATCTGAGCTTACACCACACATGGCTCCTACACTGTAGAATCAGGATACAAACTTGTGTGGATGTCTGATCCATCAACGACAATGATCCTGCCTTCACATGTAGACTTAGAGCACAAACGCAAAATATGGAAGTTACCTATTGAACCCAAGATCAAACATTTTCTTTGGCGACTAGTGTCTAAAGTGTTACCCACAAACACTTGGTTACGTTCCAGGGGTCAATATACAAGCTACTTGTCAACATTGCCATGCATACCGCTGATGAAACAATAAACCATATATTTTTTCAATGTCCAAACTCTAGTGAGTTTTGGAACATAGCTCGCCTTTCTCATGTTCAATAACCATCTCATGTGCTTGAAGATAACTTCACCAATCTACCTGATGTAATTCACAATGCCACTCTCAACTTAAAACAACATATCATGCCCTTCTGGATACTTTGGAGGATTTGGAAAGCAAGGAATGATTTTACTTTTAACAACAAACAGATAAGGCCTCACCTCGAGATTTGTTTCTGCGTCGTCGATGTACAAGAATGGATTTCAAACACTATCGTAACTACAGAACAAGCTTCTTCTACCACTTCTGCAACATAAACTCTGGTATGGTTACCTCTTCCCCATCATCCATTAAAATGTAATTTCGACGCATCCTATGTTCAATCAACAAATTTCAAACTGCTGGTTGGCTTTTCCGCGATCACCTGGGTCAAATTGTCTATTGGGGCGCTTGTCAACTACCATATGTGTCTACTGCTCTTCAAGCTGAAGCTGCATGTCTCTTATTGGCAATAGAAGCGGCTATGAATAGAAGATTTCTGGACTGATCTTTTGAAGGAGATTGCCAATATTAATCATCTTTTTGGCAACACTTACGATTGGTCGATCCAGAATATCTGCACATATAATTGCTTCCATTCATTATTTCCGGTTCACTCGTCATTTGCTTAACAAAGCTGCACATATAATTTCTTCAAGATCCAAACATTATCTATTTCATTCCTCTGAGTTTGATAATGTTCTTTTATGGCTTCATTTGGTTTCATCCATGTATTTTGTAAACTCACTTTGATTAATGAAAGTTAGAATTTGTCGAAAAGAAAAGAAAATAAACCTAACAGAAACGGGAAAACTCACTTATTTCAAAAACAGTTTTGCATACACGATTTATTTAACAATGCCAAAAACAACAACAACTACCTAATTTTTTGAAATATCAACATGAACTTTTAAAATGCGGCCAATTCCAACAAAACGACGTGGCGTGGAAGACAGGACAACCGGTTTGATTTGATTTAAAATTTTCACACAAAAACGACGTCGTTTTGATATTTGCGTCCAGCAAGAATCGAACACGGGTTTGAAATCTCCCTACACATGCTACTGCGCCACTGGACTACTTGATCATTTTGACATATATTGTAAACACAATAATATAAATAGCATGAACCATGTATGAATATTGTAAATATATTAACGGTTGGTGACTGTAACATCATGCTATTTATATTATTGTGTTTACAATATACATCATGCTATTTATATTATATGTCTAATCTATACATCATGCTATTTATATTACATGTCAAAACTATCAAGTAGTCCAGTGGCGCAGTAGCATGTGTAGGGAGATTGACAAAAAATTAACGCCGTTTACGGTTTTGTTGGAATTGGCCGCATTTTAAAAGTTCATGTTGATATTTCAAAAAATTAGGTAGTTGTTGTTGTTTTTGGCATTGTTAAATAAATCATGTATGCAAAACTGTTTTTGAGATAAGTTCATGTGGGTAATGGCCGTTTTCCCTAACAGAAACCTTCAAAATTCACATATTGTTTCATATTTATAATTGTTATAGAACATTAATTTAGAAGAACCATCGCTCTAAAAATGGCGACTTTTGAGGCGATAACAAATCAATTTCTGCATATCTGAATTCTGGCTGGCCAACTAAGTTCTGTTGTCGGCACTGTGATTTTGTTTCAGCAAAGCCATGTCGTCAGTTTTTATCATCAACGATTCACAATTGGGTCTTGGTTCAAGTCCCAATGGATTAACTCGTCCTTCTCTGATCTCGAGGAAGACATACAAGGCAGTGGAAATTCGTCACCTCACTCCAACTATGAAACTTTCTCTTCATCACAGAAGAAATGATCAGATACTCACTCTCCACCGTTGACAAAGAGTTCCGATGCTACTAACTGTCTAATCTCGTCCCCTCCATCAGTTATGGATAAAGAAGTAGGTTTCACAGGTCGGAGAGGCGAGGATTTCTCCTCGTGGTTGTTTTGGAAAATTTCCCCGAGATTAGGTCAATACTAATATTCAATATTATTATTGTATTTGTTTACGCCCGCCACTGTTATCGTATGGAGATATTTCAAAGATCGGAACAAATTCTTTCGGATTTTTATATCTACGAAGACCACCACGGAAATCACCAGTGTTCTAAAAAACGGTCTAGGCGGCCGCCTAGGCGGGACCTAGGCGCTAGGCGGTCTTTGATTGTGGCGATTTTCTTCTAGGCGTTAGAATTAAGTGTTTATATTATTAAGCGGATTTAGGCGGGTCTAGGCGGTCTTAGGCGTGTTTAGGCGGATCTAAACGGTCCTAGGTGGCTCTACATAATCTTTAACTAATTATCATTTGATTTTTAATTGTTGTGTTTATTTCAGTCCAATTTTAAAAATTTATTACATATAACTAAATTTATAATTTTAATTCATAAATTAATTGTTATCAATATAAAAATATCGTAATTTTAACAGATTTTGATAACAATTTAACTAATTTTTTGTTATTTGGATGTAATTTGAGTTCTAAATCTATTTTAAGATTACAAATATTTGAATTCTATGATGTATATAGTAAATTATATCTAAAATATATGATTTTCTTTTATAAACGTCTAAACCGCCTAAAATCGTCTAGATCCCGACTAGGCGTTCTAGGCGCTAGGCGTTGGGTCACCGCCCGACTAGTGCCTAACACTTTCGTGAACAATATACATAAACTTTCACAATGAAATCAAATTCATATCTACTCATTAAAATAATGTCAAATGCATTTTAGAGTCTTAATTATATGTTGTTAGTCAATTTCAAATATGAAAAAGAACATAACAAATTGTATTTGTTAGCTATAAGTCTTTCAATAAAAAAGTATGGTGATCTCATTTTTTTTTCATCAAAATTGTTTCAGTTTCATTTATTTGTTTCAAGAATGTAACTTTATAGTTTTGTATCTTGTAAATCTTTTTAATATCAATATATTGATTTCGGAAAAAAATATTTTTTGAACAATGTTTGAAACAAAGCTAAATGTACAAACATATATAAAATAGTATCAAACACTACATTCCAAGTATTTAGTTATGAAAATCACACAACAACACGTAATACAGTTATGCAAACATTAATTTTAGTGGGTGTTACACTTTCCATTCGAAATGTTATTCAATCAATGTAATTTATAATTCTATTAAATTCACTTGTTATTCGATTGAAAAATTGTAGTCATTTATTTTTCAAATTTCATTAAATTCTAGTGTTATTCAATTTTTTGGGTCAAACTAAATTTGCATTAGATTAAGATAGTTTTTTTCTCCAAATGGCGAAGATATAAGAGCATTTTCAATGGAGAGTTCTAACGTGGATATCTAAGAACTAAAATAGTAAAAAACTAAAAAATAAGAAAGAGAGTGTGATGGGATTCTAGAATCCCAAGTATTTTAAGAAAGAATCTCAAGTATCTAAATAACAAATCCATGTAACATATATAATTATATAATTAGTTTAATTATTTTTAGAAATAAATTTAATTCAATAATTTAATTAAATTAAAAATAATAATATTAAAAATTTTAAAACTCTATAAGAGTACCTTAACCATTAAAGATGGTCTAAGAGGCCATAAAGAGCCAAACAGACCAAGGCATATATCATCTTGGTCGAACACAACGAAACCCACAAGTAACAACAATAACTTATACAAAGACAGAGGGATAAATGGAAGCTCAATAGCTCAACCGAAGTGAACTCCAGACAAAAACAAACATTGTCGTCTTGAATGAGACCACCAAAAGGAGGGAACAACGCCTCTAAAGTAAAGAAGATTAAACCGTCCACTAGTAAAAATATATCGTATAGCCACATTTTATTTCGTGACTACGGTTAATATTTCGTGGCTATAAGCGGTTTTAGCCACGATTAGTCACGAAAAAAAAACGTGGCTATACGATCGTGACTATTTTTGTCGTGTCCAAATCGTGACAAAATTAGCCACGTTTTGTCACGGTTTATATCGTGGTTATAATTTTCCACGATTATGTCACGTTGTATTTCGTGACTTATGTTTTTTTGTCACGATTTGTCACGTAACTAAACGTGGCTGATTTCAAATGTTAAAAAAATAAAATACAAATATTACAAAACACAATACAATATATATATATATATATTGATATCAATTTCCGTATGCTCATTTTATTTACTAAATTTTAATAAAATGATTAAAATTAAATATATATAAATGTATATGATTTAAAAAAGTATTAATCATATATTTGTTATTTATTACTACTAAAAAATACAAAATACAAAAAAACAAAATACAATACACAACAAATACAATATATGTATATGTATATATTGTATGGGCTCGGAGCAACGGCGGAAGGATGAGGCTGCGACGGAGTAAGCCTTGCCTGAGGATGAGGCTGAGACGGAGTAAGGCAACGATGAGGCTGTGACGGCGGCGTTGGTGGAGGGAGGAGAAGCGAGAGACTGACGGAGAAGACGAGAGGAGGAAATCCGTGGAGACAGTGACAGAGAAGACGAATCCGTGGCAGAGATGTGGCGGAGCCGTGGCTGAGCTGTGGCGAGCTTTGCGGCGCGATTCTATGGAGGAGAGGAAGCCGATTTGTTTTCTATGGTACTCTGAAACAAACGATTGAAATATGAGATATTGAGATGTGTTGGTGAGAGGAGGATGACGATGGCTTAGAGGTAGGGGATGAAGATGGGTTGCGTGAGAAGAGAGATATATATATATATATATATATATATAAGATCTGTGTTTTGTCTAAGGAAAGACAGACATGGGAGGATCTTCGGGAGTAGGGTAACACAAAAAAACCACCAGGAGAGCTACAGACGATCGACTGTTGAATACAGACCAATCCGACAAACTCAAGAAAGAAGCCCGACGATATCTCATCACACTAAAGAAGATAGTCATTACCACAATGAAGTTCCCAATTACCAAAGCCAGCACAAGATCACCCAAGGTCAATCACAGGGGCACAAAGCTCTACCAAACAGTAACATGGATATGTTCTTTAGGACCCCCATTGGAACAAAATGGGAAAGAAGGGTTACGAGGGAAGAGAATGAAACATCGGAAGCCACAAGCAAGGAGAGAAGACCCCTACCAATTGAGCGAAACCTAGCTATCACAGACTATCCTAGACAACCCACTTCGGAACATAAGGATAAAGAGGAGGAACTAAGGGCAACTCATTTGTACATGAACCACCCTGACCCACAAGAGAGTGCTGCAAGAAGGATGCGAGTGATGCAAGATGAAGTTAGGTCTCACCAATACCACCTAAACCAAAATCCGAGGATTGAATCGGAGACTCACCACACCAATTCGATACCATCGAGAGCCAACATCCTGGAAGAAATTAATGAGGTGACAGCACAATACCTGAGTTGCACGGACCCAATTGAGAGAGAGGCAAGATTACAGAGAGTCATGACTAGCGAAGTAAATGGCCAGATAGAAGAGCAAATTGCGATAGCTCTAATTAACCAATCGACGATAGCATCCACGGCATCTACGGCACTGCAGGAACAACCTCTCAACCAATCTCGCCGAGATGATTCTCAAAGTTTTTCAGAGGATTTCCAGAGACGAGAGAGCTCGCTGGAGAGAGAAACACTCATTTTGGGCCAAACTCATGGTCCAACAAGAAAAAGAGGCAGACCACCTCCTACTCATAGGCCCACAGGGTCATCCACAATTGTGGGAGCAGGCTCAAAACTACGCAACATCCTATCCCATCAGAACTCCCCAAAAAGGAAAACTCCGAGAAGCGTGGGAAAGAAGAAAGGACCCCTCCTACGGTCTTTCACTCCGAGATCGAGCAACCCACACATGGCAGCTGGAAAATCAAACTCAACGTCTTCTAGAACACAACCCCAGAGTAACAGAGGTCTAATGGGGGGGAAACAATACGACGACAGAGATGGGTGAATCCAGCAGAGACAAACAGAAGGATTTTCAGCTTCACAACAACTCGGTTCCTTAGCCATTGGCAGCTGGAATTGTTGTGGAATAGGGAGCAACACGACAATTCAACGGCTAAAGGAGCTGAAGAAGAAATCAAAACCAGATATCCTGTTTTTGAGCGAAACAAATAACCCGGATGCAACAGTCCTAAAAGAGCTAGAGTGCCTCAATTATAGTAATATGAAGCTGGTAGCTCCACATTCGCCAGGAGGAGGAGGACTTGCTCTGATGTGGAATGATGAAGTAGAAATAGAAGTCTTAGACGCTTGTAACAATTTTATTGATACCCGAGTTTCTTATCGAAAAATCAAGGTGTTTATCACCTTTGTTTACGGAGAACCGAACAAAGATAAACGCAGGGAGATCTGGACAAAACTATCAAGTCTGAGAGATCAAAGGGATGTTCCTTGGTTGTTAACTGGGGATTTTAACGAAATCCTATGTAATGAGGAGAAGAGTGGTGGTATCACAAGAACAGAAGGATCTTACGCAAACTTCCGGAATTTCGTGGCTGCCAATGATTTGTTTGATCTCAAACATTCAGGAAACTGTCTGTCTTGGAGAGGGATACGCAATGACCACACGGTCTTCTGCAGGTTGGACCGCTCTATGGCCAATGGTGCGTGGTCTGAAATTTTCCCAGCTAGTAGAATGGAGTACTTACGCCTTGAGGGATCCGACCATCGACCTATTATCACCAATTGTGCAATGAAAAAAGAGAACGAGAAGAGATTGTTTCGATATGACAGAAACCTTCGGAAAAGCCATAGATCCTCACTGTGATAAAAAAAGCGTGGAACAATGAGAGGAACACCTCAGTGGCAGAACGTATAGAGAGCTGCAGGAGGGCACTTCAGAAATGGCACAAAGATAATCATCAGAACAACCAAAAAGTTATCGAAGAGAAGAAGAAGGACCTTGACTTGGCTCTATCTACTCAAACGCCTGATGAAACCACTATAAGGGAGCTCTCAGAATCTTTAAGATCGTCATATGCTGCTGAGGAGGCTTATTGGCGTCAGAGAAGCCGTCAAAACTGGCTAGCCTTGGGTGACAGAAATTCTAGTTACTTCCATGCTTCAGCTAGAGGGAGAAGAGCTCTAAACCGGTTATCTGTCATGGAAGACAACGAAGGCAACATGTTCTTTGAGGAAGATCATATCATTTCGATCATTGAAGAGTACTTCACTCACATCCACACCTCCGAGCCATCTGATGCAACACCAACAGTACAAAAAGCAATTAAGAAACTGGTTTCTGAGGAAATGAATGAACATCTAACCAGGATTCCAGACATAGAAGAGATAAAACAGGCGTGCTTTGATATAAATGGAGACAAAGCCCCGGGACCAGACGGCTTCATGGCATGCTTCTTCCAACACCACTGGGCTACGGTAGAAAAGGAAGCTGTGACTGAAATCCAACACTTCTTTCGATCCAGACAACTCCCTGCAGGAACGAATAGCACACATATCCGTCTCATCCCAAAGATCAAGAACCCTCATAAAGTAAAGGATTACAGGCCGATCACGCTATGTAATGTCTACTACAAGATATACTCCAAGATCCTCACCAAAAGACTTCAACCAATCTTAGATTCGCTCATCTCTGAGAACCAGACAGCCTTCGTACCAGGAAGGGCGATAGCTGACAACGTACTACTGACACACGAAGTCCTTCATACGCTGAAACAATCAAAAGCAACGAAGAGATGCGCCATGGCAGTTAAAACTGACATGACAAAAGCTTACGACCGCTTATAGTGGGGTTTCATCAGATTAGTCTTGGAGCAGTTTGGTTTTTCACCCATCTTGATACAATGGTTGATGCAGAGTATAACAACAGTCTCTTACGCTTTCCTTATCAATGGGAAAGTCAGAGGATCAGTTAAGCCGAGCAGGGGACTGCGCCATGGAGATCCACTATCCCCTTTCATCTTTATCCTATGCAGTGAAGTTCTATCAGGCCTATGTTCAAAGACACAAAGAGATGGAAAGTTAGCCGGTCTCAGTATCTCAAAACAGGGGCCACAGATAAACCATCTATTGTTTGCGGATGATACAATGTTTTTCACGAAGTCAGACACAAAGAACTGCACAGCCTTAGCAGAGATAATAAAGGAATATGAATCTGCTTCAGGTCAATTGATAAACAAAGATAAGTCGGCAATCAAGTTTTCCTCAAAGACGAGACAGGAAATCAGACAGAGAGTTAAAGACCAGCTCGGCATACTCAGAGAAGGAGGCAATGGTAAATACCTTGGACTGCCAGAACTGTTCACACGAAAGAAGAGAGATCTCTTCAGCTCCATCGTCGATCGCATCAGGAAGAAAGCGGCGAGCTGGTCAACAAAAAGACTATCCGCAGCAGGGAAACTGGTTATGTTGAAGTCAGTACTTACTGCGATACCATCGTATACCATGACCTGTTTCCAACTACCCCAAAGCCTGTGTAAACGCATCCAATCAGCTTTAACACGGTTCCTATGGGACGCAGACCCAAAGAAAAAAGGAACGGCATGGGTGGCTTGGAACTCTCTGACACATCCAAAAGACAAAGGCGGTTTAGGAGTTAGGGAAATTAAGAGTTTTAACGAAGCACTCCTAGCAAAACAGAGCTGGCGGTTTCTCAAACGTCCAACAAGTCTAGTAGCACGAATGCTTACGGCGAAGTACTGCCGTAACAGAAGTTTTTTAGACATCAAACCTCGCAACTCTTGCTCTCACGGCTGGAGAAGTCTTCTGGTGGGACGCGACCTGATCAGAAAGGGCTTGGGTATTACAATTGGAAATGGTTCCTCAACGAGCATATGGCGGGATCCATGGACTGCTCTGATCCTCCCGGGAATCACCACCGGACCGGCCACTCAACACACTCAGGACTGGAAAGTCGCTGATCTCCTGCTACCAAATGACATGGAGTGGGATATCCCGAAAGTCAAATCTCTCTTCCCAGATCTGTGGAGCGAAATTGTATGCCTCAAACCGAGCAAAACAGGAAACTCGGATCAATACACTTGGATATTCTCAACTGATGGAGATTATACGACGCGCTCAGGGTACTACATTGGTCTGGAGAACTTAATCACACAGGAGCAGGAAGACAGATTCAATGGTTTCAACTGGAAGTCTGAAATCTGGAATATCAACACAAACCAGAAAAACAAGACGCTCATGTGGAGAGCAGCACGGGAGTCTCTAGCAGTAGGAGTGAATCTAATGAAAAGAAAGGTGCTAACTGAGCCAAGTTGCTGCAGGTGTGGCGAACCAGAGACAGAGACTCACCTCTTCTTCCATTGCAGCTTTGCAAGAGAGGTTTGGTCAAAAGCTCAATTCCAACAGGAGCTAAAAGTTGATGACATACAAACTGTTAGAGAAGGAATAATAAGAGGAAGACAGCTCAAAGAGATAGCACCGGAGATCAACCAGGTTGAACCCACATTCCCATGGATCCTTGCAGCAATCTGGTCGGCCCGCAATAACAAGATCTTCGAAAACAGAGTTTATTCACCAGAGGAAACACTAACATCAGCAGTGGACAACACAAAAGAATGGAGGAAAGCTCAGATAGCCCCGGATCACCAAACTGGAAAGCATAAATCGCAGGCAAAACAAAAGGATTTGACACCGTTGGGACCGAGAGAAGTCCTATGCTACACGGATGCATCGTGGAAAGGCCAGGACAAAACAACCGGACTAGGATGGCACATGGAGGATATAAGAGGAACAACACTAATGAGAGGAACAAAAGTAGTCCAATTTGCAAAATCCCCTTTGGTAGCGGAAGCACTAGCGATAAGGGAAGCTCTGATGGTGGCTAAGGAGCTGAACTTCAACCAGCTAAGAATGGCCTCGGATTCACGAATAATCATCACAGGTTTGAACAATGGAAAACACCCAAAGGAAGCAAAGATGATATGTGAAGATATTTTAGCATTGTCTCAATCTTTTCAGAGCATTGCTTTCATCTCTATCCCAAGAGTGTGTAATGGGATAGCAGATTCTTTAGCAAAAACAGCCTCAAGGTCTAGGACCATTGGCTCTTCACCCCTTGTACTCGGTTAAATCTCTAATAGAATGTTTTTTCAAGACCAAAAAAAAAATCTATTTTAATTCAATGGTTGTAGTTAGTGATCTATGTAAAACCTTATTAACCAATAAGATTATTTTTTTAGAATATATTATTGTTTAATTAGTTATATGTAAAGTATCTCAATTATTATTAAATTTTTTAGTTTTATGTTTAGTTTTTATGTTTGAGAATAATAATTAAAGATTAGATATGTATTAAAGTATTTTAATTTTATGGTTTGTTTAGGGTTTAGAGTAAGTTTATAGTTTAGAGATATAAAATTTGTAAGTATTTAATTTTTAGTTATGGATATATTATAGGAATTAGAGTTTTGTTAGTTAGATTTCTTTGTTTATACTTTAGAGTTTTAGATTTTGTTTAGGTTTAGGGTTTTATGTGTTAGTTATGTATAGTTTTGTTTATACTATAGATTTTAAATATTAGTTTTGTATATATAATTAATTTATGGATTTTATAATTTATGAAAGAGTTAGGTTTAGAGTATGATTATGGTTTAGTGTATAGGGTTTAATGGGTTGTGTTTAGGGTATAGGGTTTGTAGGGTAAGGTTTTAAATTAAGGTTTGTAATTTTAAATTTGGAAATAATAATTCATTTTATAATTAATGTTTGTATTTTGATTTAATAGTTTATGATTAAGAGTATGATTTATAGTATGATAATGGTTTAAAGTTTTAGGGTTTATTTAGGGTTTAGGGTTTTATGTGTTAGTTAGGTATTAGTTTTGTTTATACTATAGATTTTAAATATTAGTTTTGTATATATAATTAATTTATATTTTGATTTTACAGTTTATGAAAGAGTTAGGTTTAGAATATGATTATGGTTTAGTGTATAGGGTTTAATGGGTTGTGTTTAGGGTATAGGGTTTGGAGGGTGTGGAGGGTAAGGTTTTCAATTAAGGTTTGAAATTTTAGATTTGGAAATAATAATTCATTTTATAATTAATGTTTGTATTTTTATTTAATAGTTTATGATTAAGAGTATGATTTATAGTATGATAATGGTTTAGAGGTTAGGTTTTGGAGGGTAAGATTTACAAATTTTAGATTTAGAAATAATAATTCTTTTTATAATTAATGTTTATATTTTGATTTAATAGTTTATGATTAAGAGTATGATTTATAATATGATAATGGTTTAGGGTTTAGGGTTTGAAAAATTTAGATTGGACAAACCTTGGCCACTAAATATACGTGTCTAAATCGTGACTAAGATAGGTTTGCCACGAATATTTCGTGACAAAACGTGGCTATATTAAGTCACGATTTGTATCGTGACAAAAACATGACTAAATGCCACGTTTTGGACACGATTTAGCCACGTTTGTTTGTCATGTGACAAATCGTGACTAATTCGTGACTAATTAAAAAATAGCCACGATTTGTCGTGAAAAAAACGTGACTATACGGTATTTTTTTACTAATGGTCAGCAGCAACATCAATTATTGAACGAGATATAAAAGCCTCATCATGGCTTCGGTTTTAAGAAGAACAACCTTCGAAAATATGCTCCCTAAATTGAAAGGGAGGAAACTAAACTCCTTAACGGAGAGATGTGGACTATGAGAATCCAATACCAGACTAACTAGAATGGGGCTGCTAAAAGAATGTTTCTTCATAATCTGCCACATTAGAAGAGAACTCAAAGCAAGAACTGTCAACAAAGAGACATACGTAACTCTGCATACTGCAGTAATGGTATGCACCAAGGCGTTAAAAGTGTCGTCATGGGACAAAGAGATAAAGAGACTTTTTGCAAAAAAACCTCAGGATTCATAATGTATAAACCTCTGCAAAACCTCGGGATTTGATTTTCTAGACACTACAAGAAAACATGGCTATTACCGACGGAATTACCGAAGGAAAAAATTCCGTCAAAAATTTCCGACGCAAAATCGACGACTTTCTGACGGGACGTTTTCCGACGAAATACTGTCGAAAATTTCCGACGGTTTCCTCATTCCGTCGGAAATACCTGAGGTAAATCGACGGTTTAACTTCCCGTCGGTTTTTCGTTGTATTTCGGTCGGTTTAGCGTCGGTTCAATATAGCCGTTAATATGACCGTTATTGTGACCGTTGGGTCGATTAGAAAACGACCGATTTCCGACGGATTTCCCACAGATTTCTGATGGATTTCCGTCGGAAGTTATTCTATATGTACCTCATCCCTCCTCTCTTCCCCTCCACACCTATTCCTCCATAACTCTCTCTCTCTCTCTCTCTCTCTCTCTCTCTCTCTCTCTCTAATACTTGTAGTAACCGAGAAATGTCTTCTTCTAACTATTATAGATCGTGGATGTACGGAGTTAGGATTGATGAGGCGACGAAGCTAGTAGAACGGGAATATGCACTCGGTATTGCAGAGTTTATGTCGCTAGCTTGCAATCAACCACATACGCTGAAAACGGGTAAGTTAAGATGTCCATGTGCTAATTGCCGAAATTTTAGAAATCTTATGATTGGTGATGTATGGTTTCACTTGTACTCGGTTGGGTTTATGTCAGGTTATAAGATTTGGTTTCTTCATGGGGAAACTTCGGATAATGCAAGTAGTAGTAGAGAACCTTACGGAAGTACTAGTACTAGGGAACCTAATGTTAGTTCTAGCGAACCTTATAGTGCCGATGTAGATTTTGGTGTAGGTACCGTTCAGATGGTTAATGATGCACATAGAGAAAATATTGTAGAAGTAGGTGAACATAAAATTCCTAGGGTAGATGAGGAACCTAATGTAGAAACTAGGAGATTTTTTGACATGTTAGATGCAGCGAAGCGGCCGCTTTACGATGGTTGCAGAGAGGGTCATTCGCCATTATCATCTGCTACAAGATTAATGGGCATAAAGACATACTACAATCTGGAAGAAGAATGTGTTGATGCGATTTGCGACTTTATTAAAGATATTCTTCCAGAAGACAACCTTGTGCCAGGTTCATACAATGAGGTCGAGAAACTTGTTAAAGGGCTGGGATTGCCGTATGAGATGATAGATGTGTGCATTGGCAACTGTATGATATATTGGAGAGAAGATGAATACCGTCAAGATTGCAAATTCTGTAAGAAGCCTCGCTATGAGGATACAAGAGGAAGAGCTAAGGTTCCGTTCAAGAGAATGTGGTATATGCCGTTAACTGATAGGTTGAGGCGCTTATACCAATCGGAGAGAACTGCGGGGGAAATGAGATGGCATGCTGAGCATAGAAGAGGAGCAGAGATTGGACATCCCTCGGATGCTGAAGCGTGGCGACATTTTCAGACAGTATATCCAGATTTTGCATACGAGCCACATAACGTGTACCTCGGATTATGCACAGATGGTTTCAACCCGTTTGGAAGGCATGGGAGACAATATTCGTTGTGGCCAGTGATTTTAACTCCTTATAACCTACCGTCAACTATGTGCATGCGTCGAGAGTTTCTTTTCCTCTCCGTACTCGTTCCCGGTCCAGAGCATCCCAGAAGATCACTTGATGTGTTCTTGCAGCCATTGATACATGAGTTGCAAATGTTATGGATGCCCGGTGTTGTAGCATACGATGTTTCATGCAAGGAAAATTTTCTGATGAGGGCTGCATTGATGTGGACCATTAGCGATTTTCCGGCTTACGGTATGTTATCAGGATGGACAACACACGAGAGGTTAGCATGTCCTTATTGTCAGGAAAAGACAGATGCATTTCAGCTGAAGAATGGACGCAAATCGTGTTGGTTTGATTATCATAGAAGATTTCTACCGCATGATCATCCATATCGGAAAAACACAAAACTTTTTACGAAGAAGAGGAAAGTTTTTGATGATCCTATTCTCCAAGATGATGGTTCGAAAACTTTGGGGCTCTTAGAAACCTTTGGTGCACTAAGAACTCGTGACTGCGGTGGACAAGGGCATGAGAATATTTACGCAGCTGGTGTGTCCCACAATTGGCACAAGCAAAGCATCTTCTGGGATTTACCGCATTGGAAGGACCAGTTACTAAGGCATAATCTTGATGTCATGCACATTGAGAAAAATTTCTTCGATAACATCATGAACACTGTTCTCAACGTGCAAGGGAAGACGAAAGATAATGTGAAGTCTAGGATTGATTTGCCTGAAATTTGTGATCGGCCTGAACTTCATCTTCAGAAGAACGGAAAACCACCAATTCCTGCATATTGGCTAGACTCGAAGTCGAAGGAAGAGCTATTTAAGTGGATTATGCTACAATTTAAATTCCATGACGGGTATGCATCAAACTTGCGTAATTGTGTGGACACTGATGGAGGAAAGTTTATCGGAATGAAGAGTCATGATTGTCATGTGATGATGCAGCGACTCCTGCCGTTTGCATTTGCTCATCTCCTTCCTCGAGATGTCCACAAAGCAATTGCAGCTGTTGGATCTTTTTTCAGGGATATATCCATCAGGACACTCACTGTTGATGGGATCAGAAATCTGGAGCAAAACATTCCAAAAATCTTATGCAATCTGGAAAAGATATTTCCACCGTCTTTCTTCGACGTCATGGAACATTTGCCTATCCATCTACCGGGTGAAGCTAGACTTGGTGGTCCGGTACAATATCGGTGGATGTATCCGTTCGAGCGCTATATGTTCCACCTTAAAAAGAAGGTGAAGAATCCCGCTAAAGTGGAGGGATCTATTACCGCTCAATACAACAACGAAGAGACTGCGATCTTTGCGGGCTACTACTTCCCTTCGCAAGTACGCTCAAGGAGCAGGCGCCCATCTAGGAACGATGACATGGGAGAGAGGCAAATTTATCGGTCAGTTGTTCCTAACATTTTTCAACAAGTTGGGCGGTTAAGTGGGAAAGAAGGCAAGCGGCAACTAAAACCTCAAGAGCATACACATCTCCACAAGTACATTCTTACCAACTGCGAGGAAGTATTTCAATATGAGAGGTATACATGTTAGATTTATGATTTTGCGTTGCACTTGCTTTACTTATTTTTTTAATTTTTTTAAAAAACTTTTTGTAGGATATATATGGAAGCTCTCCAGTTTCTGTTGGGATTATGTCCTGAAATCACATTGTACTCGCTCTAGAGATAGTTGTATTGTCGAGATCGGACAATTCATGTGATACTGGGTAGTCATAATGTTTTGCTAGAAACCGCTTATGACAAATGAGTTGTAACTCATTTCCAGTATCGTGTGAACCTACAGGGTCACACACCTAAGCAAGTTGGACATAGTTCGTATGGGATTGATCATTGGCATATGGTCTGGTCGATGTGTATTGGATACACATCGAATATGAGTTTTAATGAGGTGTGTCGATCGACACCATTGGGTACGTCGGTCGACACAAGATGTGTGTCGATCGACACCACTAAGTGTGTCGGTCGACACAAGGCCGAAACATCAGTGTCGGTCGACACAAGGCCGAAACCGAAACTGATGTTTCGGTTTATGTCGAGGTCGATATATAAATGGATTTGTATATTCGACCTAGACAGATGTGCGCCGCCCAGACAGTGTTTTCTCAGAGAGAAAACACAGAAACCTCGAAGAACTCAGTTCCCAGGAGATCCGAGCCCCGGTACTAGCATCCCGGCGGATTCCAGCTTGTGTGCGTGTGGACTGAAGTAGAGGCGCAGCATCTGAGGCGCTCCAGAGATCTCGTTTATCTGACCATCTTCCGCTGCCAATCTCCAGGTAAACACGAGATCAGATCCTTGATTCAATTAACTAGACCCTAGATCCTAGGCTTCGGGAACCTGACAGCAATTCTGAATCTGGTAGAATTGGCTCGAAGTTCCATCAGTGGTATCAGAGCCTTAGGGTTTAACTATTGAATCTGAAGCATATAATTCGAAAACTGATGTATTTGAATAGATTTATGCTTGCTGTTTCATGTTTTGATTAAGAAGAACTCGGTTTTTGTCTGTGAATTGAAACGATGAACTGCTGTCTTCGCATGGTGTCGATCGACACACTGGGTGTGTCGGTCGACACAGAAAGGCGAATTCGACAGAATCGGCGGCTAGGATTTTTCGCGAAGAAAAACCGAAAGCCTACTGTGTCGATCGACACAGGTTGAGTGTCGGTCGACACAGAACAAATTCGGTCGAGTGTCGATCGACACAGGTTAAGTGTCGGTCGACACAGATCAAATTCGGCGGCTAGGGTTTTCTCGTAGAAAACCTGAAAGCCTATTGTGTCGATCGACACAGGTTGAGTGTCGGTCGACACATACCTAGCGAATGGTTAATCGGTTCAATTGGATTGGACCGGTTATCATGCTTGGTTAAGTCCGAATAGATCGGTTTAAATTGGATGAATTGGTTCAATTGGATTGAACTGATTATCTCAATTAGCATGAACCGATGGGTTGAATCAGTTTGATTGGATAAAACGGTTCAATTGAATTGGACCGGTTATCGCGATCAGTTGAAACTGGTTAAAACGGTTTAAAATTGGATGAATTGATTCAATTGGATTGAACCAGTTATCGCAATTAGTATAAACCGATTTGAATGGTTAAGATCAACTTGATCTGATAAATCGGTTCAATTGGATTGAACCGGTTATCAAAACTGTCTTCGGTTTAGGTCCATGTCGACCGTCACACATGGGTTGTGTCGATCGACATGACCGGTTCAATGAACCAGGTTAATTGGATTAACCGGTCATTGAAATCCGGTTTTTGTTTGGTAGCGTCGATCGACAGACATGGTCTGCGTCGATCGACACAGTGCTCGAAATTCTGGTTATTGAACCTTGAATTTGCAGAAACCAAACTAGACTTAAACCTTGATCAAAACTTAGCTTCAATATGGTCAACTGTCCAGACTCATTTCATTGTGTGATGGTCTAGCCAAGAGCTTGGTGTCCACAATTACGTGAGTAAGGCAGGTAGTTATGTTGATGGATTTGCAGTGCTAAACATCAACAATTACATGACCTAAGAGATTGATTTGCTAAACTTTTGGGTTTAGTTTCCTCAACTAAATATCAAGTAACCTTGATGTCTTGCCCAAATCTTGTCTACTGTCAAGACTTGTGTCGTTTGTTGGATAGTCTTGGAGTCCTTGGTATCCACTGCAACATGAGTAAGGCAGGTGGTCATTGACAGACTTGCAGTGCGACTGTCAGTGATCACAAGACAGAAGAGATTGGTTTTACTTGACTGGGCTATCAGAAGTTCTGGGCCCAGAGACATCAGAGTGAATTAGACATAGTTTGTCTCATCCACAACCAAGAGTTGTACTGGGTACAATTAGCAATGATTTGCTTACCTAGATAACTAAAGTTTGGATGATGGCTAGTCGCCCACTCAGATTTTGGTGAAGTATGGATCTTGGATCATTATATTCATAGAGGAAACATTGTTTGAATATAATGCGAGTTTTCTTATTAGATAAGATTTCTCATCATATACATAACTAAATCTTTGTTTTTCTTGGATTTCAGCTTATGTCTATGACTACTTTCTCATTGCGATCCGTCCTTGAGAAGGACAAGTTAAATGGATCGAATTTCCTGGATTGGTATCGGAATTTGAGATTCATTCTCAAGCAGGATAGCAAGGACTATGTTCTTGAAAAGCCTCTTCCAGAAAGGCTTGGGACCAATCGCTCGCATGCAGCATATAATGCTTGGAATAAGCATTATATTGATGTGGTAGATGTGCGTGGTCTGATATTGGCTACCATGAACTCGGACTTGAAAAGTCAATACGAGAACGTGGAGTCGCCAATAGAGATGATCACCAGCCTGAAACTGAAGTTTCAGGATCTGGCACGAGTTGAGAGATTCCAGATGGTGAAGTCTCTCACTGAGTGCAAGCTACCAGAGGATGCTCCAGTAAGTCCTCATGTCATTAAAATGATGGGTTACATTGATAACCTGGGGAAACTCGAATGTCCTGTCAGCTTAGAGTTGGCCACTGACATCATTCTGCAGTCACTGCCGTCAAGCTATGATAAGTTCATTAAAACTATATCAAGAAAGGCTTGACGAAGACGTTGACTGAGCTGCATGGCATGCTCAAAACAGTAGAGCAAGACATCATAAAGGGTAAGAGATTTGAAAAATCTTGTGTTGGCAAGGGTAGAGGCAGGGCCGTCCAGATTTGGAATCAGGATAAGCCTGTGTCATCTGATAAGCCCAAGTCAGGCCCGTCTGGTGTTAGAAAGTGCTTCTACTGCGATGAGTCAGGGCATTGGAAGAGAGATTGCATTAAGTTCTTGGAAGATTCACAAGAGATGAAGGAGATGTATGGTACTTCTTCTTCAGGTATTGTGTTATCACTTCAAGTTCTACGTTTGTATTGGATACTAGTTGTGGTACTTATATTTTGGAAATATGCAGGACCTAGGCAACAGTAGAACGTTGAAGAAAGGACAAGTGGAACTGCGTGTCTGGTATGAAGCAATTGTTGCTACATGAGCCATAGAGATTCTCCACTTGTAGGAGCTTTTCATACTTGGTTTTAGAAATTAAGTAATTGCTACTATGTATCTGCCTTGTGCAGAGATGTCTTTCATTTTCTTGTAAAGAATTTGGATGTTTTCATTTTGATAAAAGACAAGTTTTGTTCTTTAGATCTTAATGAAATATCATATGGTAGCACCCCGTTTGGAATGGGTTTATATCTTAAACCAGCGTGAGTTTGAATATAACACAAATATTGAAGGTTTGAGTCTGATGACTCGAACTCGACTTTTCCTTGGCAAAGTCGTTTAACCACATAGAGTGAAGCGAATTCAGAAGTTCCATAGTTTTGGACTCATTTGATTATAAATCATTTGAGATATGAATTCTGTTCACTGGACCAAATGACTAAGGACCTTTTAGCAGAGCTAAAAGAAACGGGCCAGAGGCTTATTGGGCCTTACACATACTGATGTATGCGGCCCGATGAGCATTAGTGCCAAAGGAAATCTTCTGTACTTCATTACCTTATTGATGGCATCAATGAGTATGGTTGTGTTCATTTGATGAGACACGAGCAGGAATCCCTTGAGGAGTTCCAAGATGAAGTGTAGAACCAATTTGACAGAAGTATTGAGATCCTCGATTGAATCGCGGAGGAAAATACTTGAGTCAAGAATTGGGTGATCATCTGACAGAATGAATCGGATCTTATTAGATATG
Source organism: Orychophragmus violaceus (assembly GCA_030180135.1). Classification (NCBI taxonomy): domain Eukaryota; kingdom Viridiplantae; phylum Streptophyta; class Magnoliopsida; order Brassicales; family Brassicaceae; genus Orychophragmus; species Orychophragmus violaceus. The sequence goes on along the minus strand of CM058238.1, from coordinate 13,173,169 downwards.
CTCCGATTAATGATGGGTCACAGGAATCTTACATAATCATTCAAGAATACGTTCTAAAATGACTGTCTTTGCGCAGAAAAGGGTTTCAATCAGAATCAATTGAAAGACACCACATTGGATGTGGACTGGAAGTTTTTCAAGTAAGTTGCTTCTGATCATTTGGGGATGAAAGCTAATAAGCTTGAACCCAAATCTGATAAGTTCTACCTCGCTGGTTGTCCTAGGGAAACCAAGGTTTAGTACTTTTGTTGTCCAGAACTGTGTCTTTTAAGAAAGATCATACTTTCCAAAAGGAACATTGGGAGTAAAAGTACACATCGAAGAAATTCGATAAACACAGGATGCTGCTCAACCTGTTGAGGGAGAGCAACGGTGAGATCTACAAAGTGTTGTAGGACCTACACCTGTGGAGCCTGAAAATCGCAGATCCGAAAGGATCCGTCACTAACTCGAGAGTGATTTCTCGTAGCCGATTGTCGTGATCTATTGATCATTGAAAAGTGACGAGCATGCGAAATTCAAAGAAGCGATGGTGAGCCCCAACTCCGAAAATTGGCTGGGTATGCATGTTAGCTTCACCGATCCATTTCTGGATTGAAGCAAACATCTTGGAGTTGGAATCAACATTCTGATAATGTGGTCAAAAGTTTTGACTTGATCAGAAAAGAAATGAAACCATGCGTTTACAAGGAGAATAGTGGGAGCGTAATTGCAATTCTCACACCGTGTGTACATAATGTACTTAATCTCATGAACGAAGTTCCGTCGGTTAAGTCTTGTGAGACTTGGGTCGGAAGTCAAAATTTAAACAAAAGACATGGGAGTAGCCTCGTGAATTATTGGAATAAGAATCTATTGATATATATTGGATAGGCTAATTGGATCGTGTCAGAATCCTTATATATAGATAAGGTGTTGGACAGTTCCAATATGCATGATTCCAAGAATGGCTTCACACCAAAGGTCTTATGGCAATAATCTTAGCAAGATGAAGTGTCTTGGACACTGGCTGGGCTAGTATCAATCTTAGCAAGATGAAGTGTTTTGAACACTAACTGAGCTATTATTAATGAGTGTGATTGCTTATGCTGTTGCAATAGAATCCATCATGAATGCCATATTTTGCGCTCGTCTAGATGCAGCTTACGCATAAAGCATGACGAGAAAATACCAATATGTTCCGGTAAAAGTCGCTGAACAGTTGCCAGAAATATCCCAAGTGTTTGAGAAACACTAAGGATAGTTTCGTGGTGAACTGAGGAAGTGACGAACCAGTTGAAAGTAGTTAGACGGACAAAGAAGATTCCCGGTTCCCACCTGGCACATCTCTTTGTCTGAATAGCGGTGCTATCTGTTGGAAAGGCTCCAAGCAGTGGACCGTAGTATAGTGCTTTTATCTGAATGGCGGTGTGGTTTGTTGGAATTGTTTCAAGCAATAACACCGCAGTCTCTCCCACAACCTAAGCACGAAATTCATTCTGTTGCTGTAGGTATAAGATATCTGAAGAGATGATCTTGATTCTAGTGGGAGTTATTTTAGTTATGTTATAATCTTTACATAGACATGCTATGGCAGTGTTGGTGTAAGTTAAAACTGACATCGGTGTTATTTAATTATTGGATAATTAAGTAATGGTCCCAAAGTATTTTATAGTCATCATATAGGCCATCAAGTTGAGGACTTGATCATGAAACCCTATAAGTAAAAGATGACATAAATTACGATTGTCCCTAGTCGAGATTGTCAAAGTGGGACACTGACAAACGCGAAAGACTAGCTTGTGAGGTGACTGTTGACTAAGTTTCATGGAGTCAATGATATGAGTATCACAGTCAGTCACATAGATATATGTTGGTGAACATATGATCGGACATGACCCGCTAATGAGAACTCTAAAGGATAGTTATATCTGTGTCATGAGAGTTTCTCATTACGACTATAGAGTATAGTCCTTAGACCTGAGTTCATCATGCTTTCTAGCATATGAATTGGTGCGATTTGACCTTGTCAAACGTCGTTCCGTGACTGGCGGCTATAACGGCATTGCTTAAGCGTATCAAGAAGTATGTGTAGAAACAGAGATGGTACAAGATGGGATTTGTCCCTCCTATTACGGGAGATAAATATCTCAGGGCCCATCGAAGATTTGATACTGAGAAAATGCATGGCCAAGCTCAAACGAGGTGATTGTCAGTCGTTTGTTTTATCAGTATAGATCAGGAATTCGATGAACATGATGTTGGCTATAATAAGGATGACACAGTCTCTTGCCTTATGCCATATCGAGATATAGAGACGAAGGGATTATAGGAATAAGTAATTACAGTACAAGTGGGAGATTGTTGGGATTATGTCCTGAAATCACATTGTACTCGCTCTAGAGATAGTTGTATTGTCGAGATCGGACAATTCATGTGATACTGGGTAGTCATAATGTTTTGCTAGAAACCGCTTATGACAAATGAGTTGTAACTCATTTCCAGTATCGTGTGAACCTACAGGGTCACACACCTAAGCAAGTTGGACATAGTTCGTATGGGATTGATCATTGGCATATGGTCTGGTCGATGTGTATTGGATACACATCGAATATGAGTTTATTGAGGTGTGTCGATCGACACCATTGGGTACGTCGGTCGACACAAGATGTGTGTCGATCGACACCACTAAGTGTGTCGGTCGACACAAGGCCAAAACCAAAACTGATGTTTCGGTTTATGTCGAGGTCGATATATAAATGGATTTGTAGATTCGACCTAGACAGATGTGCGCCGCCCAGACAGTGTTTTCTCAGAGAGAAAACACAGAAACCTCGAAGAACTCAGTTCCCAGGAGATCCGAGCCCCGGTACTAGCATCCCGGCGGATTCCAGCTTGTGTGCGTGTGGACTGAAGTAGAGGCGCAGCATCTGAGGCGCTCCAGAGATCTCGTTTATCTGACCATCTTCCGCTGCCAATCTCCAGGTAAACACGAGATCAGATCCTTGATTCAATTAACTAGACCCTAGATCCTAGGCTTCGGGAACCTGACAGCAATTCTGAATCTGGTAGAATTGGCTCGAAGTTCCATCAGTTTCATCATCCAGAATTGAATGAGGGCGAACGTGAGGCTCGGAAACAAAAATACTTCAGCCATTGGTTACCCTTTTATGTAAGAATTAATTTCTCAAATCTTATCAAACACTTAAGAATTAGAGCAACATTTTTTAACTTTGATGTGTCCATATTGTTAGGTCCGGGAGGAACTCAAAGCTGGACGCATCCCCGATGATTGGTTAGTTGACTTAATAGAGGGCCTACACTACACAGCAAAGTCTTATCCGAGATATTGCACTAGGGGGTACGCATTTAAGGTGCATGTAGAAGGCTCAACAAGAATTACTGCCGATCACGGAGTATCATCTGCATCCGGAGAAGCTGTCTACTGTGGTATTCTTAAAGAAATACTAGAAGTAAAGTACATAGGGAAACTTGGAATGCGTTGTTTAGTTTTTCTATGCGACTGGTATAGCCCGATCCCAGGGCAAGGTGTTGTGATCGACAAGTTTGGTGTCACGTCGATTAATTCGAGCAAAAAATTAAGAAACTACGATCCGTTCATTATTGCTTCACAAGCAGATCAGGTTAGTAATTGCAAATAATTATTGTTTGGAATTCAAAACTTTAATAAAAAAATATCTCAATATAACATTTTTTGCAGGTGTGTTACATTCCATACCCTCGACTAACTTATAAAAATGATCCATGGATCACCGTTACAAAAATAAACCCTCGAGGGAAGGTGTACGGAGTTGAAGAACGCGAAGTAGAGCCCTTACAAACAAGTGGAAGTGATTTTATGGCTCTAGTAGAAGAAGCGCTTGAAGTTAATTTAGTTGTCGACTTTAGTCAATTCGGAGACATTGTTCTTCATTCAGAATCAGAAGAAGAAAGAGGCGAATTTGATGATAGCGACTCAATTTCGTCCGACTACGATACTGAGAGTGATGGGGAATAGAAACGTATATGAATTTAATATTTATGATTGTTTTAAAATAATTAAAATGTGTTATGCTTTAAACATCCATAATAGTTTTTAATGAATATTAACGTTTTATGTTGATTAGTTGATAAATTATTTTTTTAGTATTATATTAATAAGAATGTTCATATAAGGCCAATTGTATCAAAAGTACAATATACTTCTTAGCTCAACTGGTCCGTAAACACACTAGCACTTCAGTCATCTCTTGTGTTCGAACCTCACTCGGTGAAATTTTTTAAAAAAAATTAGAATTATAATTTCCGACGGATAACCGTCGGTTAATCGTCGGTTTACCGTCGGTTTATCGTCGGTTTACCGTTGGTTTACCATCGGTTTATCGTCGGAAATACCGTCAAAACGCGCAGTAACTCTCTACTCTTACCTATGCGACGTTCTGGTAAATGTCTTTTCTAAATTAACTCGATTTCCGACGGAATTCCGTCGGTTTTACCGTCGAAATTTTTTGTATAAATAGACGTCCATTGCATGTGAGTTTTTCATTCAAATCATAAACACAACACCTTACCAAATGGATTTCGTTTATTTCTCTCCCGAAGCCCGTGAAACTGCAATACGACAGCTTGGAATGTCGGGTCGGAGACATCTTCCTAATCTCGACCCAACCCGGCAGGCTCATCGGGGGATTTGGTTCGGGTACAACACGGTTATTATATCCGTGACCAGTGAGATCATTCAAACACGTTGGTCTGGCGGATATCTGACGTACTACCAACTCCCGACATCCTTCAAGGAAGCGTGGTTCAGTGATTTTCTCGTAAGTAATGTGTTATTCTTAGAAATTATTAAAATGTATTTAGAATTAAGTTTTTATAAATTTTCAGGAATACTTCACCTGCTCCGTGGACAATTTGTTCATCGTCTGGCGGGAATTCCACAGGACTGCTAGGCGGGTTTTCCAGACAAAAATGCGGCGGTTGAAGCTATGTTGGGAAAGAAGAGAAGGAAGACCTGCTTGGATGCCTGCGAGGTCTTGGAACTTGTTGGTGAACCAATGGCGGGAGACGGACGTCGGAGATTGGTTTACTAACCAATTCCCGAACTACAATAGATTTTAAATTATGTTGTTTTTAATTTCATGTAATGTTTAATATTTCCTGCCGTTTGTAAAATATGTTTTTAATTTTCGTTATTAAGCTATGTTTCATTTAAAAAAAAAAAAATCAAAACAATAGAAATATTACATATACAATTAATATGCAATCCAAAACGACTAACACTAAATGGCTATACTGGTTAAAAGCGAAAACACATGAGGATTTGGAGGGGTGTTCGAACCTCGCATGATGCGAGGTTCATTTCGTTTTTTTTTTAATTAAAAATTTCGACGGAAATCCGTCGATAATTTCCGACGGATTATCGACGGTTTAGGGTTTAGGGTTTCGCCGTTTTAGGGTTTCGGGTTTAGGGTTTCGAGTAGTCAATGCAACCACAGTATATACTATTATTCTTCAGTAACTGATCTTTATGACATGTTTTGTCCGTTACCGAAAATGGATTAAAACACGTCGGCCGGAAACGTTTCGAATTGTACATTAACGTGTAAGAAGAAGTTATTGTGAAACATTATCTAACTTGTGAATTTCATAATATTCTTCAAATAGAGACGTTTAATTATTAACCTCATTCTTAATAGTACATATATGTGTGACCAGTAAAAAATGTATAACCCTAAACCCTAATTGAAACCCTATACCCTGTTTCGTCGGAATTCCGTCGGAAATTTTTGACGGTTCTTCATCGGAATTCCGTCGGTTATCAGCATTAAACGGTCAGAATCTCAATTAACTCCCCTCTCTTCCCCATGCAACGCTTCGGTAAGTGTCTTTTCGGTAATAAAAATCAATTTTCGACAGAATTCCGTCGGAAATTCCGTCGAAAAGTTTTGTATAAATATGTACGGACGTTACTAAGTTTTTTCCATCATCTACTCTAAGATTCTCTACAAAAAAAAACAAAAAATTACCGAAAATGGATTTCGTTTTCCTGTCCCCTTCCTGGCGCTCTTGGTTAATTCGGGAATTAACTCAACCGGGACGAGAACATCTTCCTGTTCTGGATCCTTACCGTCGAAACCGGACCATTTGGTTCGGTTACAATTCTGCAGTTCCCGCTGTTATTAGCGACGTGATAGAGGCTCGGTTTGTTGGAGGATATCTGGCTTACTACAATGTCCCGACAAATGTTAAAGAGTTATGGTTCGAGGATTTCATGGTAAATAATTTATATTTTTATCATTATTTTAAAATTCTAAATTTAATAATTTTTCACTTATTAAATTTCAGGCTTATTTTAATTTTGATCCGGAAGTAATCTTCGCGGTTTGGCAAGAATTCCACCGTGTCGCTAGGCGTGTTTTCCAGACCAAAACACGTCGGGTGAAACTGAAATGGCTAAGAGGAGAAGGAAGACCGTCATGGTGTTAGTGGTGGATTGGAACCGCATGGTCGAGCTTTGGGAGGAGACTGACATCGGAGATTGGTTCGGGAACGATTCCCCGAATAATGACTGAACAATTTCTATAATTATGCTATTTTTATGTAATATTTAATATATTTTTAATTTTCGTTATTAATATATGTTATGTTATGTTTTATTTTATTTTTTAATAATCAAAACAATAGCATAACAATAAATACAATTACCATGGAAAGATAAACGAGTAATTGTAAATGGCACAACTGGTTTAAAGAGTAAGAACATAGGTACCAAGGTGGGGGGTTCGAACAGAGCCTTCCACCATTTTATGTTTATTTTGTTTTTTCAAACGGTTAAGGATATATAGAAATACTATGTAATCATAAACGAATAACACTAAATGGATCAACTGGTTAAGGCTATACAATATATGGTTCGAGGTGGGGGTTCAAACAGAGCCTTCCACCAATTACCTTTTTCAATTTCCGACGGAAAACCGTTGGTTTTTTGAAAACCGACGGTTATCCGTCGAAAATTAAAAAGGCGCTATAGAACACGAAATTTTTCGTGTTAACCGCCAAATTTTGGCGAAAACAATTGGACCGCCAAATTACCGACGGAAAACCGACGATAAATGATTTCCGAGGGATTTCCGTCGGAAATCAATTCATATTCTCCCGAAGTCAAACTTCTTCTTCTCCATTTCTCTGAAACTTCTCTCTCTCATCTCGCGATTTCAATTTCTTCTCTCTACCAATCCGCCGTATTGTCGCCGTTAATCCTCAATTCCGACCACCACCAACACCACAAACATGTAAGTTATCCTTTTAACCGATTGATTTTGCATAAATCTCTTGTTTAGGTTCTAGAAATGGTTGCATGTGTTGATTTTGCATAAATCTCTTGTTTAGGTTCTAGTATAGGTTTAGACTAATGGATTGAACAATATAGTTGCTAGGATTTAGGATTGTTTGGCTAAGAATTTTATGAATATATTTTTGGGTAATTTTTAAATTTTGTTTTGGATTTTTAAACGTTTTTATAATTTTTATGAGTTCTAAAACGTTTTTCAAATTCTTTTCAAACTTAAAAAAAAAACTTTTTGTAATTTATTTGGAATTTTAAAACGTTTTAAAATTAATTTTGTTGATTTTAAAACGTTTTTAAAATTTTTATGATTCTAAAACGTTTTTTATATTCTTTTAAATCTTAAAAACCGTTTTTGATATTTATTTTAAAACATAAAAAACGTTTTGGCTTTTTGTTTTGGATTTTTAAACATTTTTATAATTTTTATCAGTTCTAAAATGTTTTACAAATTTTTTTAAAACTTAAAAAAAGGTTTTGAACATTTATTTTGAATTTTAAAACGGTTTAAAAAATAATTTTGTTGATTTTAAAATGTTTTAATTTCTTTTATGATTTCTAAAACGTTTTTGATATTCTTTTAAATATTAAAAAATGTTTATGATATTTATTTTAAAACATAAAAAAGTTTCGGCTTTTTGTTTGGAATTTTAAAACAGTTTTCAATCTTATAAAAGATTTTTCAAGTTTTGTTTAATTTTTTTTTTATAAGTTACATATAGAAATGTGAATCTAAATTTTTGATTGGTTTGTAGGGATACTTATCTGCTCTTTGAGGACATTATGGACGAAATTCCGCTCATTGATGTGCCACAGCCGCCGGTGCAGCAACCACAACCGAGAGCCCGACAGTCTCGGTCGACTCAGGTGCGACCCACACCGGATCAGACACAGCCGGGAACGTCTGAGACTATGCCGGAGGCTCCTAGTGGGAGTCATTCTGTGTCTCAGGCGCCACATTATGTCACGCCGTCCATTGCCGATGAGATATCGACATTAGTCGATCAACCGGGACGCGAGCTGCTCAAACGTCTCGACCCTTACTACGAGACCATCCCTGGCACTTTCTGGTATTAAAATTTATACTTTAGATTCTCATTTACACTTTTTAGTATATACATTTTTGTAAACCTTTGTTTTTTTGTCTTATTAGGTTTACGTTGACCGAATCCAAGGTCATGAAGAGCATCTTGGCAATGATATACAACATGCTCCGATATGGGTACCCGAAGTACAAGGAAACGCCTTTATCCGATAGGCATAACTGGTTCCGCCAGTTCGCGGTAATTACCTCGTCTAATTTGTTATATGTTATTAATATTCTATATAATTTATTTAAAAAGTTTTTAATTCTAACAAATGTTTATTTTTTGGTTTTGTATAGCAAGAGTATACTTGGGATTCCAAGTATACTCTTTTGGTGGAACATGAGTTTCACCAGAAGGCATCAATGCATTACTCGAACGTCATCAACACTTGGAAACAAAAGTGGTGCCGTAATGAAACTCCAAAGGGTATTAACAAAGAGGGTGATATTTGAATGGGCATCATCCGTCATTGGAGTAAGCCTGCCACCGCATCTCTCTCTTCGACGAACTCCCAGAACCGTAATAGTGATAGGGAGCGTGCTAGGATCGCAAATCATAATGCGGGAGCAAGGAGCACCGCATCAAAGAAGATAATTTTGGTAAGCAGTTCTTTTTTTAAATTTTCAATATTTTAAGTTCTTTTTTATTTTAAGTTCAAAATTGTTTTTGCAGAAACAAAAGAAAGGAGGGCGAGATCCGACTCATATTGAGCTCATCGAGGATGGCCACAAGAACAAGGAAACAGGCGAAATCCAGGATCCAATTGCTCGGAGGATTGTGGAGTCGACGAAAAGGCGTTTGGATGAGGTGGTTACCCAATCCGAAGGAATCGGTTCGACGGAGGAGATACCTGACGATCAAATCAACCAAGTCTTCCTCACGGTAAATTTTTAATTTAAATAAAATTTGAATTATGTTTAACCTTAAACTCTAACTTAAATTCATAACGTATTTACTTTACAGGAAACTGAGAAGAGAAGAGGACGAGTTTTTGGTTTGGGAAATTTGGCGGACAAAGTGTTGACACCGCATTCCTATTTTCGTCCGGAAGGCGAGGACTATGCCCAAGTCTTGAGGAAAAAGGATGCGGAGATCGAAGCGTTGAAGGCTAGTAATTCGCGAATGGAAGCCCGGATGGCAGAAAAAGAAGAAGAAAACGCGAAGAAGTTCGAGGAGATGAATAAACGCTTTGAGTACTTTATGCATCAGCCAGCCCAGCTTCCAAAAGCCGCACCGGCGAACCCAAGTGGGAGCGGGAAGGGAAAGGGAAAGAAGGTGAAGAAGAGGACTTGAGCGGGAGCGGGATGCGGGATCCCGTTTAATGTAATTTTTTTAATGGACGAATGTAGTTTGAAAACATGTTTAGAATAATTTTAAACAATTTCTTTTTCGTTTTGTTTATTCTAATTAATTAATTAATTTGCGAATATTTTTTTTTTTTAATTTTTAATTATCCGTCGGTAAACCGTCGATAACATTTCGTCGGAAAACCGTCGGTAATATGCCGTCGGAGAACCGTCGGTAAACAGCCCTCAGAATGCCGTCGGAAACCTTCGTTGGAATATCGTCGGTAAACGTCCGTCGTAATATCGTCGGTAAACGTCCGTCATAATATTCCGTCGGTATACCGTCGGTAATATACGTCGGAATACCGTCGGTAATATACGTCGGAATGCCGTCGGTATTATCCGTCAGAATACCGTCGGTATTATCCGTCGGAATACCGTTGGTATAGTTCGTCGGAATACCGTCGGTACATACAGTCGGTTTGTGGTCTGTAAACCGTCGGTATATACCGTCGGTTTAAGGTCATAAATCCGTCGGTAACGTACGTCGATAAACCGTCAGTGATCCGTCGGTTTTCTACCCGACGGTGATCCGTCGGTTTTCTACCCGACGGTGATCCGTCGGTTTTCTACCCGACGGTGATCCGTCGGTTTTTATAGACGAAAAACCGACGGATAACTTTTTCCGACGAAATAGAAATGACGGACTTTTTCCGTCGAAAATCCGTCGGAATAGGCGTTTTCCGACGGAAACCTGTCGGTTTCTTCCCTCGGTAATGGCATGTTTTCTTGTAGTGAAAGTTTGGAGGAACGCTAATGGAAATGAGGTGGTGGAGGCAACGACGGTCGAGGGAAGGAAGATGACGATGGGAGAGTCTAGTGGGTCAGGCGGTTTAAGGGTAGAAAACACCTCATAGAAAACTAGAAAGACAATTACGGTGGCGGATTTGGCGGAGGCCTGGCCAGATCAGAAGATGAGGAGACACTATGGACACGTGGGAAGAGACGAACAACTTCATCCCTCGGGAAGAGGAGAGGGAGACGACGCAACAGCGGATGAAGAACTCCATGAATGACGGTGGTGCTTCTCTAGGGCGAGCTCTCTTGAGGGGGCACTGGACGGATTTCTTTTAGATTTTTTTTTTCCGTCTCAATGATAGTGTTATTCAATCTATTAATTTATCAATTCCATAAAATGTCGGCGTCATTCAATTTTCTGGTAGCTTTCATGGTAACATCATTTGAAATGAATGTAAGGGGTGTTATTCAATTGTAGAATTTAATAAATATGGATGAATTTTAGGGTAGAGTATTAGATTGAAGAATTTAATATAATTTGAAAGAATATGCAATTCTATACAATTCCATTGTTATTCAATTGTGTATTTTATGAATTCTATTAAATTCGTATGTTATTTAATTGATAGATTTCTGAATTTTATTAAATTCTAGTGTTATTTAATTTTATGATGTTTTTATAATATTTTCAATTGGACGGAATTTAATATAATTCAAAAGAAAAAAATGTTAAAGACCAATTCTAAGAATTCTAACTGTCATTTGATGGAATTTAGTAAATTCTTATAAAATACATTAAAATCTATGATTGTCAAATTCTTTTCAATTCTTTTAGTCAATATCTTCTCCTAAATTCAATGAATATAATTTCAACCGAAAACTGCAAAGAGCCAATTCCAACAAGATATATGCTGCCGTTTTAATGAAATTAGTTGTGATCCCATTAAAAATCCCATCAATCTTTTAAAATATACAGTTCCTACTTTGGAAGGGATGTATTGGGAAAAAAAATTGAAGAAAATTTGAAAATCATACATTTTAAGTATTTTTATGAGAATTCGATGAATTCCATCAAAATGACAGTTTAAACCCTCATAATTTTTATTTACATTTTTGTTCTTGAATTCTATTAAATTATGTTCAGTTGATAATGCTATAAAAGCTACCATAAGAATGAATAATAGTAGAATTTAATAAAATTCAAAAATCTATCAATTGAATAACACTTGTATTTAATAGAATTAATAAAATATGTAATTGAATAACAGTGAGATTGTATAAAATTGCCTATTCTTTCAAAATTTATTAAATTCTATCAGAGAGATTTGACAAACTACATGTTATTAATGAATTTTTTAAAATACTTGAAATCTAGTGTTATTAGATATATGTTTTGTAAATGTCATTTAAAATTCACTGTTATTGAAATAGTGGTTTTTAAAAATTCTTTCAAACCCACTCTTACTGGAAATGTTTTAAATATTGAAATTTTATTGATTGTAGAAGATTTTATGAGATTTTAAAATACTTTCTTAATTAAAATACAAAAGACCAAATCTTACGGTTTTTAGTAGGAATTCATGTGATTTAATACCAAATCATAACAATTTTCTTAAATTCACCCAAAATCATAAAAAGTCATCTAAAATCTTATTAAAACTCAAATCACTCCAAAAATGATATTTTTTTATTTTTAGTTTTGTATTGTGACAATATATTTACTAAAAAGCTATCATTTATCAAACTGGAAAAAAACTATATTCACATACTATGTTTTCCATGTCTTAATACCTAGGTCTAATTCTTGTTAGAGTTTGAGAGACATCCATGAGGAATCTCTAAACCATAATCAACAGCAAGACAGAACAGATTAAGAGAGACATCAATTCTGTGAAAGAAGAACTACTAGTATGTACTTAGATTAACCCTATTGGAGCTTTATACTTTAGAGAGGATCTAAGCCAGTAATCTAGTGTTTAATAAGAGCAATTTAGCTATGTGAAAACATATCCAAGAGCTTAACTATTCGTCAAAATTATTTACTCATGAATCTGGACATAATAAATAATTAGCTAAGTGTTGTCCTAAAGAAGAAGAGAATGAACTTTAAATGAACCGATTATACTCATCATACTTGGACTAACTATGGAAAAGTTATCCAAGCATGATGATAGGTTGCATTAAGCAGCCTTAAATGTGGCTCTACAAGAGTCTACATTGTGTTGAACTCAAGAACACAATGAAGAACAAAATACATAATTGATATGAAGAAGAAAGAAAGAGATAGGACTTTGTTTGTAACTAAATGAGCTCTTTTTTTGGGGTCAATGTGTATGTATGTGCTCGTGTTACATCTCCTTATATAAATGATTTTAACATAAAGCCCTAAATGGCTTTACATTTCGAAATATGTTTTTTTTGGGGCGGGGAGGGGGGGGGGGGGGGGAAGAGGAAACCACTTGAATTTGAATTCATAAGAAGACAGTTTGTCTCCGTCATTCTATTATATTTGAATCACCAACGGTAGAATAGAATAAATCGTCCATGACATCGTCGATGATACATAATCCAGACTTCACTCTAACATTCTATTCTTTTTGAATCACCAACACTATAATATAATAGAATCGTCCATGACATCGTCGATGATGCATAGTCCAAACTTCACTCTTATTCACCAGACTTTACTCTGCTTCACCAGACTTCACTTTAAACTTCACTTCAGCCTCCTTAACGCCTTCATCTTAGCTTTGGCTAAGTGATTGATGCATCTTGGGCTCTTGTGTTCAACACCATAGCTTTATCTTTGGAGTGAGGCTCGGCTTTGTCTTCATGACTTCAGCCTCTCATCCTCTATTCCATCATACTCTCTAATACTCTCCCGCAAGCTTGGTCGTCGAGACGCCAAGAAAGAAGAGGACCAAAGTCCAAGCTTGGAGCTGTGGAACTACCTCATTAAAAACCTCTTTAAGGAAAACTTCTTTGGGATAAAACCTTAAGAAGGACAAAAAAGAGTATAGCCCACAGTCTCAAGATGTAATTTGATTTTGGTATTTGAACATCTAGAACCGGTTCCTCCATGTTCTTGAAGAACCATTCATTATTCCCTTTCATGACTTGATTCATCTTTAAGCTCTTCTTGATCATCTAATCCTCCTCCCTTTAAACCTTCAACAAAGATTTACAGAAACTTTTAAGTATATGAAATGGAGATTAAGGCATTAGCATGACAATAAACCTAAGCAATTTTCAGAATTCAAACTGGATTAATCAACAAGTTTAAACAAGTTTTAAAACTAGATATTACATTCAAGCAATAGTCATGGCAGTAATGAATGGATAAACATATTGAAAAGGGTTAGAGTTTAGAGAGTAGCCTGATTGAGTTGCGGTTTGGACTGAATGATTGAACTCCCCTGCACTCTTAATTTATCCATGGCTTTAAACCATGACTTCATCATTGTGCAATCTGTCTTTGCACATCCATCTCTTACACACTTGCTCTAAGCACATCTTCAAGCTCAGGAACTCCACTTTGGCACATTGGACTGATTCATCATATGTCAATACATGGTTCAACATCTAGCTGACTCTTGGTTCTAATTCCAATGCGTTTTGTGACTCATTGACAAATGCAAATACTATTCATTTCTGGATTCAAAGACATCATTTTCAAAGGAGATAGTTTAAATTCAATTACAACAATCCAAGGTGAAACTAAGTTCATAGAGATTTAGAGTCTTTGTGCAGACATCCAATGGTGGAGCAAGAAACTAAGAAAAGTCTCGTTTTCAAGTGTTCTTCGTTCTGCAAACCGTACAGCTCATGCGATAGCTAAACAAAGACATAAAAATTCTACTTCATTTCTAATTATTACAATTTGCAACAACCTCCATGGTTACAATACTTATTATATGATGACCTTGTAAACTCTTTTATCTAATCATAAACAAATTTAGATGAAAAAATAATAATATATATGTGTGTGTGTTTTCAATTTGTGTATCCAACATTTTAATGATATTTCTTACATCATTTGTTTAGAAAGAAATTGTTATTATTAAATAATATGGAAATTCTACAAATAATTGAGGTGGCAGATTAGAATACATTGTATCAAATGATTTATAATGTTTAGTCAAGTAATAAAAATTTCATACCTTAATAAAAAGATATTGAATAACTCAAAATTGGTAAAGTTGAATTCAAATATAAATATAATAAAAATCACTCTTAAATACATCTAAACATTAATTACTGATACGTTGTATTTTGTTATAAATACCTGAACATTTTCATTGTGCTAACATCAATCCATGTTTTCTTTCTCCAAGTATCAGAAAATGGCTAGAAAAAATAAAGGTCGTCAAAAAATAAAGATGGCCAAAATGGAAAACGAAAGTAACCTTCAAGTTACATTTTCGAAAAGAAAATATGGGCTTTTAAAAAAAGCTAGTGAGCTTTCTACACTTTGTGATGCAAAAGTGGCTGTTATTGCGTTCTCGCCAGGTGGAAAAGTATTTTCTTTCGGTCATCCAAATGTTAACACCATCCTCGACCGATTCTTAAATGTTAATCCTCCACCTCTCAACCCAAACACAAGCCTGCAACTTGATGAAGTACGTCGAAATTCTACCATTCGAAAGCTGAACAATGATCTTACTCAGGTGAAATTTTTATCTTACTATTCAAAATAATATTATGTTTAATATATATCATAAACCCTAGTTTATTGTTGTATTCACTTGTACTTTTAAAAATATTTATTTTACGTGTTGATTTTCATAATTAACTAATATATATTATACAGTAAAATTTATGTATTTTCTCTATATTTAAAATGAATTTATATACTGATAATATGCCAAAGAAATGGTCATAGGGGTCATGTAGAAATGTCACAACTGATATCTTAATTGATAGATTTAGATGGTGTTTTATAAATATTCATAATATAGGTACACAAGTTCATTTTTTCAAGGAATTAATTTGAGATGTTACCAAATAGGTACACAAATTTATTTAGAATTAAAATTATGTATATTTTGCAGTTGATGAATGAATTAGAATCCGAAGGAAAGAAGACTGAAGATCTGAAAAAAGTAAGAGAAACGTCTAAAAGGCATGTGAAGTATTGGGAAGGACCCGTTGAAGAACTTGACATTAGTCAAGCCAAAGAATATAAAGGTAATCTGGAAAATCTGAAGAAATTACTTACATATGAAGCCTCCAAAATATGCCGAGCAAATCTTCCTCAACACTTCTATGTCGGAAGTTCCAGCAATGCTCCTCCTAGGGCTGATGGTGGTAATCCTCATCCAAACTTGTATGTCGGAAGTTCCAGCAATGCTCCTCCTAGGGCTGATGGTGGGAACCCTCATCAAAACTTGTATGTCGGAAGTTCCAGCAATGCTCCTCCTAGGGCTGATGGTGGGAACCCTCATCAAAACTTCTATGTCGGAAGTTCCAGTAATGCTCATGTTAGGGCTGATGGTGGTAACCCTCATCAGAACTTGTATGTCGGAGGTTCCAGCAATGCTCCTCTTAGGTTTGATGGAGGTAACCCTCAGCAAAACTTCTATGTCGGAAGTTTCAGTAATGTTCCTAGGGTTGATGGTGGTACTAATATCAACCCTAATGTGGACATGTTTGGTCAACCAAGAATGCTTAACATGAATCCATTCTACAACCAGAACCCGAACATGTTTCTTCCTAACCATCCACTACGGTTGTTTGGAAACATTAATCCTGCTGGAGGATTTGTTCCAGGATACAATCCAAACTACAGGCCTGAGTTTAACCAGAACCAAAACGTGAGTTTCAAAGAAGAGAACGTCTCCGAAGCTGAGCCTCGTCATGATGGCAATCCTCCACAGTCTTGATCTGATTACCATTAATCATTTCTATGTGATCCAACTGGAGTCTCTAGATCAAAAAAAAAAACATGTTTTTATTTTCCTCATTTTTCCTTAGTATGTTGTGTTTTTTTTGCTTTCAGAATTCCTCATTTCTTCTTTTTATTTTGTGTTTTTTTTTCTTTTTTATGTATTTCTCATCTCTTCTTATTATGTTGTGTTTTTGTTGTTCTTCAGAATAATAAAACATATTTTTGTTATAATGCGGTTACAATACTTCCAATCTAATTATGATATTGCAACTGTATTGGAAACCTCAAGCCAATGCATATATATTGTAACTTAACTCGTACATCGGCATGGTCCACACATCCATATAAATCACAAATCTTTAAAGAGTAAGTAAAACGATTGAAATCCATGGAGACCAGAAATAACATAAACAAACACAGAGACATCCAAGAGAAAGACAAAGATCAAGATAAAATATTTATGTCTTTTGTAATAAAAACACACTTTTTTTAACACTCATTTTATTATATAATACAAAACCACACATAATACATACAATTACCAAAATCTAAATTTGGCAGACAAACGAAATACACACAATTATTCGAAATTAAAATTTTCAAGGAGCATAAACCTCATACAATGAAAATACAAATTAGGATATTAAGACAAATAATTTGAACTCTCGAGGAAACCGGAAGAATCGGAGAAAAACAAGGAGTCGAAACTTCAAAGTTCACAAGTCAATGCCGAGTGGATCTGCAAGCGCACCAGGAAGAGATCCAAAGATAGAGAAACCCACAAAGAAAAAATCCAAACTACAACGATTATCCCGAACTTAATAAACATAGATGAAGAATCTAATTCCTAACCGCCTAATCTTCTTCCGAATGAGTCTAAATCTAGAACTTTGCATCCTCAGTAGAGGCTTCTTTACAAGAACTGATTACAAAGACACGGGAGAAAATCTATTAGTCTTCTAAACTAAAGGTCGGCGGAAGGGACATAGTTTTATAGATTCACCAAACAGAGGATGGGATGACCAGATTCTATCTTAAACACGACAAAAGACAAGACCGGCACTTTTCCGAGATAGTCAAAAGAAATTTCCTGACCCTAATTTACCCGCATAGGAAAGCCGCACCGCGACCGAAAGGAAGCTGAAAGACAACAAAGGCCGTCGATTAGATGCGGTTGAGTCAACCCGGATCTGCCGGAGGAAAATCAACTCCGTCACAGCGTGCCGTCGCTTGAACCAGCCAGATCAGACAAACCAACTAAAATCGAAAGACCACAACTCAAACCTAACCATAACCGGAACCAGCACTAAACCGCACCTGAAACTAAACCCGAGAACCCCCGACCGGACAACAGATCGACAAAGCTCCAAGCCTTACCTCATGCCCACAACCGCCGGAAAGTCCTAGATAGACAGTAAAACACAGACTCACCATACAAGGAGAGCGGGACTCCAGAGAAGGCAGAGGATGCGACGGCAGAAGTACAAAAGGAACAAGCTTCTTCCTGGTATCAAACCCTAGTGACCGTTAGAGAATAATCGGGCTGGCTCACAGAGGATGACTTTGATGCTTCCATCATGAGAGCTGCTTGTTCTAAACAACTCTTGTTATCATCATTTGCATTCTCTACTTCCGATTTCGTGTATAAATGTATCTTCAACACCACATTGCAGAAATCACTGTCCACACAGCAAAAACAAAGATCATTTTTAAGTTAGTAGCTAACAAGTCATGATTGAGCTTTATAAGATATGTACAAACTTATTGCCATGGATCATCGCCAACGACCATCATATCGTTCTCACTATCAGTGTACAAGATCCTCCATCCTTTTTCAGGATATCTGAGGAGCCCTTCCATGTTGAACAAGCCTTCAAGCTCCGTGAGGAGATCATTGTATCCGTTTAGACAGGAAAAATCAATAGCTCTCCCCACCAGGCTTCCTTGCTTGTGAACCTTTTTGTACATAAGACGAGACGTCAAGAAATGCAGCTCCAGGAAATAAAAGAGTTGATGAAGAAAAGTTTTTACCTTTGTGCAGATCCTTTTGCTCGAGCTTTGTGGATTAGATGCAGGTGTCTCCACATGTAAGGAAAATCTGAAAAGTTTACAACCTGTTGAAGCATTCATATTGAAGTCGCTGCCTTTCTGTGTTCCCATCATATCAATCTTGAATGGTAAATCAGCTGTAACATTCTTCGGTAGGCCACCTTCATTTTGTGCATCAAACCAAAGTTTATTCCACGAGAAGGGTTACTCGAGGATTTGTCTTCCGCATTGTAGGGATTCTGATATGGAATATGCGAGCTCCTTGTACCTTGTGACGCTAGAGGATAGAAACTTGACTTGTTGGCTTGATAAGCATAGGGATCAGTGTATCCAAGACTAGGTTTTCCTGAAGCAGCAGCTGGACTGAAACCAGCAATTTGAGGGAATGATCGAAGCGAGCAAATTTCTTGACCTTACAAGACCCTTGGAAACCTATCCAGGTCCATAACGCCTGAACAGGCTGGGTTCAAGGACGTAGAATCTACAAACTCTCCAAACCGATCCTTTACTCTACTCGATAACAGAACTGGATTTGCATGAGACTGCACGGCAAAATCCAGTATCCGGCGGTTCATAACATCATATCCCTATAAGGGTGATGATGCAGAACCTATATTTTCTTGACCTTGCAAGACCTTAGAGGGTCTAACCGACTCCTCAAAGTCCAAAAAACCACCCCTCTCTGCTGCAAACAAAGAACAGTAACCAATCATCAGGACCACTGAAGAAAGTTAAAGACTATTTGCAAGAACATATCTTCCAAAGAGAAGAGATGAGTATTTTATTTACCGGTTATGGGGTTTCCTTGTGGAGTAGTGTCCAGTAGACCTTCCCACGGCCTTTTAGGCCTTGGAGATGACTGAATGCTTAAGGGTGGGAGAGAAGCCGAGGGATCAACCTCCCAAGGGGAAACTCTTTCTTGGTGATCATCACTTATAAAAGACTCATCACATCGCACCTACCAAAACAATGTGAAAGAGTAAACTACCGGTGTCTTGGGAAAACAAAAACTTCAAATAGATGGGTAGTTAAGTGCACCCATAGAAGTTACTGAGTTCGCATAGTGGGCCCAGTTGGTGTGGAGTTGTGTTGAGCCGCGATAGATAGATCGAGTCTAATCGAGAGCATGTGCCGCAGTGTTCTCGATTCCCCTTGTTACCTTTCGGTTGTTGTGTGTTAATTGAATGCTTGTGTGTTGTGGAGCTCATCACGTCTTGTTATACTTGATTGTTATTTTGGGTTAGAGTGGGATTATTAGAGCATCCTTATTGAGGGGTTCTTAAGAGAGTATCTAAACATTAAATTGAATAAAAAATACAAAAAGTAAGAGAGAGGGAAAATGGGGTTCTTATATAGAACCTTGGAGTTCTTATTTAAGAACCTTAAGGTTCTTAGTTAGATACTCATGTGACAAATGTCACTTCTTGATTGATTCATTTCTTTTTAAATTTAAAACTTAATTACAAAATAAAATTTTATTATAAAAAGCAATATTTTAATGTTAAGATATCCATATGAATATCTTAACCATTGGCCATGCTCTTAGATTGTTAGCAGCCTTTAGTTGGGAGCCGTCTCACTAAGTAATCTTAGATTGCTCATTACACTCTTTTGTGTTTTTTTTAGGTTTGGAATAGCTCGACGGACGCGTAGGACACTCGGAGTAGGCTCGGGTTGGCATTTGACATCGGTTTGTCTATGCATTTTAACTTTATTTTCGGTTTCGGATTTTGTTTGGATCCCACTAAATGATTTGTATAAAACCGTAAATTGTTATGAATAAGATTTATAATTTCAAAGTAATTAAAAAAGGAATGATTCCATGATATACGGTTTAGTCCGAACCAAACACAACTCATTGAAGCGGTACATGTTGAAAAGTCTTGTATCGTGGAAACGAGGTAACCGGAGTCAAAGATTGTTTGGTTCGACCCATTAACTCAAACCGGACTGACTCTGGCTTCATATTGTGACAAACTCTTCTCGTATGGCTGCTCGGGTTTGATCAGTCATGTTCTTGTTTGATTATTGATCGGTCAGCTCGTAGGTCAGCGGAAAACGAGAAGGGGGCGTTACAACAAGTTTGTTTGCTATCCAAAGCCCAAGGATGTGTTCTCAAACACTTACACTACCAAGCAGAATCTAAGAAGGCCCTTCAAGCAAATCATGATCAGCAATGAGAGAGGATCAAGGAGATGTTGCAACCAAAGAAACCAGAGCAGAAGCAGAGCCACAAAGCTTCACCCCATACAACCGGACCCATCTTTGTTGCCTCACTCAAGCTGTTACACATGCCAACAACAAGGTAAGTGTTCTAACTTTGTAAATTCCAAAGAGCCAATATGTTATAGGTGCCATAGGAGAGGGCATTTTAATAAAAAATGTCCATCTAGGAAGCTGATTAAAGATAGAACATCAGAGTTGAAATTGGAAGTAACCGAAACAAATGATAGCTTTGTGCAATCTGATAATTTAATTTCCACTTCAAACTCATGCACTTGTCTTTTCCCCAGGATTTTGAATCATGAACAAGATCAAAGGAAGAGCATAGAGATCAGAGTAAACTACCAAACCTGATTTTTTCAAAGGAGGATGACCAAGTCAAGCGGACAGAAGCACATCATCACCACCTGGTCAAGTGATGCTCCCTGCATTCATTGACGTCTCATACCACACTACATCCAATGGTAACTGCCCTGAAAGTATTTTAGTCATCCCAAGACTAAAGGAGAGCCGCAACCAAGGTGTTCAAGAGCACAAAGAAAAGACCATGTTACAACTTGCCAACACCATCTCTGTGAGTTTTAAGTATTTCCAGACCTATTATAGCAAATTCAAACACAAATATGATGCACTTTCTCTTAAGCATTATTTCAAGTACAAGTATTACAAAAGAAGAATTGAGCAGGAAAGAGCATGAACACACCAAAGTCAGTAGAAAAAATCCAAGACCATAGCAACATGATTTGGTGATCAAGAAAGAAGATGAACGTTTAATGATTACTAGCTCACAAGAGCAGAAGGTCCAAACCCTCATGCAATCTACTGAAGTTGACAATGTAAGTACAAGCATCATACAATATGTTTCTATAACTCTAAGAACAGATATAATGCACTTGTTCTTCCCAATGAGCATATCTACAGATATAAAGGACAAAGGAAAAGATAATGTGAAGAGAAGCTCAGAAACAACCCTTACACTAAGTGATCAGACTAATCATAGCAGTAGAGAAAAGGAGAACATAAAGGAGAAACCTCTAGACCTCCAGACCAAATCAAGGACACAACATACATTAACAAGCTAAGTCTTTCTTTGATACATTTCATTTTCAAGTTTTTATTCTGTGATAAAGAGCCCATAATGCACTTGTCACTTTACCAAAGTGTTGAGCATATTTCAGGTCTTAAGGAGAGCATGAGCAAGATAAGCAAAGGAGACATCATACCAGCTCAAAGAAGAGGAGTACTACTATCCTATATGCTCAAAGGAGAACCACCACACACACTCTACTCATCACCAGAACACATACACATCAAGGTAAGACTCTAAACTCCCAAAGGAGAATGAAAGCTAACTTGCTTTCTCTTGGTGCAGATTATTCAGTTTTGAGGTCGAAACCTTTTCAAGAGGGAGATTATGCCATCATCAACCAAGGAGCATGGAGAACGCCACAACCAAGTCAGAACAGCCACTGTGCAATACTCCAAGCTGCTCAACAAAACCAATTGGATCCATTTATGGAAAGAACAAGAACCAATTTGGAGCTTTGCAACATCAACAATGGAGACCAGGAGAGTTCATTAGACCATTTGAAGCTTCAACAAACAACATTCCACGCACCAGCAAGCCAAGGATCAATCAAGTTCACTATGTTCACAACTTGCCATATTTGGAAGCATTCACATTTGGAAGATCAATTCAGCACCAAACCTTTTTCTATCAAATCTGCAACGTTTTGGGATCATTTTAATCAAGTCTAGACGTCCTAAGCTGCTCCAGACCACACCAGAACATACAAAATCCTTTGAAAACTCACTTATCTTTTTTGGAGCCATAAGAGATACAAAGCCAATAGCTCTATTCCAAAGAAGGAATCTACGAATTCTTTGGCTTTCAAGATGTTCCAGAGATCCTAACTTATCTCCTAAAAATATCCATATACAAAGAAAAGTATCCCAGCCTTGAAACCTTACCATATACAGCCTAACGACTAGGTTTTGCTTAACTTGAGATTCTTTCTTAGTTGGTCAATATGACCGTTTGTAAAGAGCCTATAAAGGCCTAGTTTAGCTTATTATATTATTTACCTTTCAATTAATCAAGAACAAACAGAGTTTTTCGTTTCAAAGAGTGCTCTTTGAGTTTTGTGTTTATTAAATTCAATTGAGTGATTCATTGTTTTTTTCTGAGTTTTCAGAATTAGTTTTCTTTATGTGAATCAAGGAGATTGCTTCTGCCAAGGAT
Source organism: Orychophragmus violaceus (assembly GCA_030180135.1). Lineage (NCBI taxonomy): Eukaryota > Viridiplantae > Streptophyta > Magnoliopsida > Brassicales > Brassicaceae > Orychophragmus > Orychophragmus violaceus. The sequence continues at coordinate 13,150,269 of CM058238.1, read as the reverse complement.
TGAGATAGTCAATCATCCCACTGAACAAGAGAGTTGTTCATCTACATATCCATCTCACACATCCATTCAATTCTAAGCAAGTGAGTGAGCTTCAAAGCCATCACATGTTCTTCCATCTCCCACCATCCTAGTCTCTGATTCTGAGGCTGCATCATCATGCCCTCATCAAATTGTCGAGGATTGAAACAAGTTTTCAACTTATACGATGAATTTTTAGGTCAGAAAATACATACCTCCAAATCCTCGATTTCTTTTGGAGCATTGGTGGACGGATCTAAACATCAAGATCTGAAGAACATTCTGCAAATTCAAAATGGGTGGAATTGGGAAATACTTAGGCTTACCTAAACAATCTGGTTGAAAGAAGACATAAATGATTCATTATATCAAAGCAAACGTTCAACGACGGACCTCCACATGGACAACTAATTTTCTATCTTCAGCGGGTAAAGAGGTTTTACTCAAACCCGTAGCAATTTCCATGCCGGTCTTCTCTATGTCTTTCTTCAAACTCCCTGGCCAAATCACAGATGAAATAATATCTGAAATATGACGGTCTTGGTGGGAGAAAAGGAGGGATTCTAAAGGCATACCTTGGATTTCTTAGGATAAACTCAAACTTCCCGAAAATTATGGGGGATTAGGTTTACGGATCTTCCAAAATTCAATGACTCGTTACTAGCTAAACAAGCTTGGAGGTTACTCAACCTCATATTTTATTTGCTCGTTTTTTCAAAGCAACATATTTCTGAGATCCCTCAGTATTGGAAACTCAATCTCAAAGACTCCAATCATATGGGTGGTCTTCTATTATGGTGGGTTTGAATCTCGTAAAGCAGGTTATAAAGTACAATATTGGTAACGGCTAAAGTATCAGAGTTTTTACTGATAATTGGCTACCTACTTTCCCACCTAGACCAGCTCGTCATATACCGCAACTACAAGCCTTTAACTTAACAATCAGCGATTTAATATGGCCGTCAGTTCTGGAATGAAAACGCACTTGCTACATGAAGATCAGAACCTTATCAGATCCTTATACCCCCCCCCCCCCCCTCGATACCCTACAACTGATAAACCTTTCTGAGCTTACACCACACATGGCTCCTACACTGTAGAATCAGGATACAAACTTGTGTGGATGTCTGATCCATCAACGGCAATGATCCTACCTTCACATATAGACTTAGAGCACAAACGCAAAATATGGAAGATACCTATTGAACCCAAGATCAAACATTTTCTTTGGCGACTAGTGTCTGAAGTGTTACCCACAAACACTTGGTTACGTTCCAGGGGGTCAATATACAAGCTACTTGTCAACATTGCCATGCATACCACTGATGAGACAATAAACCATATATTCTTTCAATGTCCAAACTCTAGTGAATTTTGGAACTGATGAGGTCATCAGATCATATCCAAACCAAACCAGGCGCTCACTGACTCAACCACTATGTCAAGCATCGCAAGGAGACTAAGAGAAGTCAAGGCCACAATGAGTTCTGATCCAATACAAGGCATAGGATTGGTTATACATCCAACAATCAATCCTAAGAAGACATATGACCCAGGAGGAATCATAACACATGGAGAAGAGATTATGGAGCCGAGAAGATCTAACAAGACTCATGAGCTTATCTTAGCTCAAGTGGAGACCAAGGTCAAGACATCTAGCTCAGCTCATTATCAGCATGCCACTAAGAAGAATCATCCCCAAAAGATGACACAAGAAGAATATACCGAAAAGGAGCTAACCATATGTAGCATCACAACTAGCTCAGCGGATAACTCAACGACTAGCTCAGCAGACTTTCCATATATGGAAGCATTCACATTTGGAAGGTCAATTCAGCACAAAACATTTACCTATCAAAACTACAGTGTTTTGAGATCCTTTCCATCAAGTCCAGACGTCCTCAGCTGCACAAGACCACACAAGATTCTCCATAACTTCAAGAAGTCACACTTACCATTTTTGGAGAAGAAAGAGATCAAACACCAACGGCTTCTTTCCAAGAATGAAAGCCACGAATTGTTTGTCAATCAAGCTGTCCCAAGGATCCTCACTTATCCCTTAAAGTCATCCAGATACAAAGAAACCATCAAGAGCTTGGATCCTTGCCAAAATCAGCCTAACGGCTAGTTTTCCTTTAAATTTGTGATTTCTTGTTCAAGGTCAATATGACCGTTAGTCATAAGTCATATAAAGTCTCATTGTATTATTCATTTGTAAATGACCTTTCAACCTTTCAATCAAAGTATTATTCAGTTTCTTTCAAAGAGTGTCTTTGTTAAGATCTTTTGTCTTAGGATTCATTTGAGTGATTCAATTGGAGACCACGCTTCCATCTTGCATCATCTGGTATCAGAGCGTGGTTGATGTAGAACAGGGACTGAAGTCGCTCTCTTCTAGATCGTGAGTGATGATGTGGTGTGATGGTTCCAACCGTGGGTCTCTAGACTCCTTAGGATGGACGTTGAAGTGATTAAATGGAAAGAGGAATGGAATGAATGTAGTGATTGACTCTCTCAACCGGTGGGTTTGATTGACTCTCTCAATCGGTGGTGAACTAGTTCTGCTTGAGTCACACAAGCAAACCTAATCCAATAATCCTTGGAAACAATTGAATCACTCAAATGAATCCTAAGACAAAAGATCTTAACAAAGACACTCTTTGAAAGAAACTGAATAATACTTTGATTGAAAGGTTGAAAGGTCATTTACAAATGAATAATACAATGAGACTTTATAGGACTTATGACTAACGGTCATATTGACCTTGAACAAGAAATCGCAAATTTAAAGGAAAACTAGCCGTTAGGCTGATTTTGGCAAGGATCCAAGCTCTTGATGGTTTCTTTGTATCTGGATGGCTTTAAGGGATAAGTGAGGATCCTTGGGACAGCTTGATTGACAAACAATTCGTGGCTTTCATTCTTGGAAAGAAGCCGTTGGTGTTTGATCTCTTTCTTCTCCAAAAATGGTAAGTGTGACTTCTTGAAGTTATGGAGAATCTTGTGTGGTCTTGTGCAGCTGAGGACGTCTGGACTTGATGGAAAGGATCTCAAAACACTGTAGTTTTGATAGGTAAATGTTTTGTGCTGAATTGACCTTCCAAATGTGAATGCTTCCATATATGGAAAGTCTGCTGAGCTAGTCGTTGAGTTATCCGCTGAGCTAGTTGTGATGCTACATATGGTTAGCTCCTTTTCGGTATCTTCTTCTTGTGTCATCTTTTGGGGATGATTCTTCTTAGTGGCATGCTGATAATGAGCTGATCTAGATGTCTTGACCTTGGTCTCCACTTGAGCTAAGATAAGCTCATGAGTCTTGTTAGATCTTCTCGGCTCCATAATCTCTTCTCCATGTGTTATGATTCCTCCTGGGTCATATGTCTTCTTAGGATTGATTGTTGGATGTATAACCAATCCTATGCCTTGTATTGGATCAGAACTCATTGTGGCCTTGACTTCTTTTAGTCTCCTTGCGATGCTTGACGTAGTGGTTGAGTCAGTGATTGAGTCAGTGAGCGCCTGGTTTGGTTTGGATCTGATGACCTCATCAGGAACATAGCTCGCCTTTTTCATGTTCAACAGCCATCTCATGTGCTTGAAGATAACTTCACCAATCTACTTGATGGAATTCACAATGCCACTCTCAACTTAAAACAACAGATCATGCCCTTCTGGATACTTTGGAGGATTTGGAAAGCAAGGAATGATTTTACTTTTAACAACAAACATATAAGGCCTCACCTCGAGATTTGTTTCTGCGTCGTCTATGTACAAGAATGGATTTCAAACACTATCGTAACTACAAAATAAGCTTCTTCTACCACTTCTGCAACATAAACTCTGGTATGGTTACCTCCGCCCCATCATCCATTAAAATGTAATTTCGACACATCCTATGATCAGTCAATCAAATTTCAAACTGCTGGTTGGCTTTTCCGCGATCACCTGAGTCAAATTGTCTATTGGGGCGCTTGTCAACTACCATATGTTTATTCTGCTCTTCAAGCTGAAGCTGCATGTCTCTTTTGGCAATGGAAGCGGCTATGAATAGAAGATTTCTGGATTGATCTTTTGAAGGAGATTGCCAACCTCGTATTAATCATCTTCTTGGCAACACTTACGATTGGTCGATCCAGAATATCTGCACATATAATTTCTTCCATTCTCATTATTTCCGGTTCACTCGTCGTTTGCTTAACAAAGCTGCACATATAATTGCTTCAAGATCCAAACATTATCTATTTCATTCCTCTGAGTTTGATAATGTTCCTTTATGGCTTCATTTGGTTTCATCCATGTATTTTGTAAACTCACTTTGATTAATGAAAGTTAGAATTTGTCGAAAAGAAAAGAAAATAAACCTAACAGAAACCTTCAAAATTCACATATTGTTTCATATTTATGATTGTTATAGAACATTAATTTAGAAGAACCATCACTCTAAAAAATGGTGACTTTTGAGGCGATAACAAATCAATTTCTGCATATCTGAATTCTGGCCAGTGGCCAACTAAATTCTGTTGTCGGCACTGTGATTTTGTTTCAGCAAAGCCATGTCATCAGTTTTTATCATCAACGATTCACAATTGGGTGAATCACATAGTTTGGTGGAAAATGGTGGCAACGAAGGAACCAACACGATTTATGAGTCTTGGTTGAAGTCCCAATGGATTAACTCATCCTTCTCTGATCTCGAGGAAGACATATAAGGCAGTGGCAATTCGTCACCTCACTCCAACTATGAAACTTTCTCTTCATCACAGAAGAAATGATCAGATACTCACTCTCCACCGTTGACAAAGAGTTCTGATGCTACTAACTGTCTAATCTCGTCCCCTCCATCGGTTATGGATAAAGAAGTAGGTTTCACAGGTCGGAGAGGCGAGGGTTGTTTTGGAAATTTTCCCCGAGATTAGGTCAATACTAATATTCAATATTATTATTGTATTTGTTTACGGCCGCCACTGTTATCGTATGGAGATATTTCAAAGATCGGAACAAATTCTTTTGGATTTTTTTTATATCTACGAAGACCACCATGGAAATCACCATGAATTGATTTTGCTGAGGAGGGGTCGAAAATGGCTAAGATTATGAAACCGCATATATATGGAGCGGTTATTGAAAGAAACGACATATCAAATAGTTTATTCTTTATTCGTGAACAATATACATAAACTTTCACAATGACATCAAATTCATATCAACTCATTAAGATAATGTCAAATGTATTTTAGAGTCTTAATTATATGTTGTTAGCCAATTTCAAGTAAGAAAAAAGAACAACAAATTGTATTTGTTAGCTATAAGTCTTTCAATACGAAAGCATGATTATTCTCATTTTTTTCATCAAAATTGTTTCAGTTTCATTCATTTGTTTCAAGAATTGTAACTTTATAGTTTTGTATCTTGTAAATCTTTTTAATATCAATATATTGATTTGTCTAAAAAGAAATATTTTTGAACAATGTAAGAAACAAAGCTAAATGTACAAATATATACTCCCTTTGTTTAAATTACTTGACGTTTCAGACATTTTGTTTTGTTTTAAATTAGATGACGTTTTCGATTTTCAATGTAAAATTTATTAACTTTTTAAATTTTATGACTATTTGTATTATGCAGTTTATTTTATTATTGGTTGAATTGTATTTAGGTGGATAATTAATGATGATTTTGTTTTAAAAAAAAATAAAAAAATAAAATGTTTACTAAAAAAACGGAGGGAGTATAAAATAGTATCAAACACTACATTCCAAGTATTTAGTTATGAAAATCACACAACAACACGTAATAGAGTTATGCAAACATTAATTTTATTGGGTGTTACACTTTCCATTCGACTTAATGTTATTATGTTATTCAATCAATGTAATTTATAATTCCTTATAATATAAAAGGACTAAATTGAGGCTCGAGAGTGTGTCCACCTCAGCCAAAACAGAACTCTCATAAACACGCCACATCATCAAACTATCCACGCAAGCAAATAAAAAAAACTGGAAAAGATAGCCTTTGTCCATACGAAACGTTACTCCTCAAAAGAAAATCTGAGGTTAAAATCCTCAACCCATCGTCTCCCCATAGTTACGCTTTCCTCTCATCTCCCTTGGCTTCCCAATCTCGCATCTTCAGTTCTTCAAATGATTTTTCACTTCCAAAATCTACGACTTTGGAGAAACAGGGTGAATCAGTGGTAAGATTTCACATTTCTCTCTTTCTTCTCTTCATTCTCAACTTCCCAAATCTACGACGTTGGAGAAATCGGTTGTACCAGTGGTAAGATTTCACATTACCATGAAAGCCTCAAACTCGATCGAGGACGATAATCCGAACACACGAATTCGTGTGAGCTTGAATCAAAGATTGTCCCATTTTCGTTTCGTTAAATCGATTTTAGTTGTTTAATTATAATTTGGGAATCTTAGTGTTTAGAAATTATATATTGTTCAAAATGTATCAGACTCAAGATGAAGACTCTGTTTAACAGGGCAGTGAATTCCGTTGGGAGTAGAAATAGACAACCTTTCTTGCTCCACATACTAATTGATCCAGTTTGGAAATTAGGTTGTGAGAGTGAAGCAAGAATGCATTTAGGTATGGTCGTCGAATGGTTTTTAATGTCTGCATATGTAATTATTGCCGACTAATCTGTACAGATGGTCAATCAGTAGATGCTACGGACTTATTTCAGAGGGCTACACAGAGTATCAAGGTCAAGGGTTTTACCGATGCCCTAGCTTATCTAAACGCGGCCATAAAAGTAGACCCTGCACTACCAGAAGCTTATTTCAGGCGTCCGTACATGCTTCGTCATTTTGCGTGTATAGAAATGGCAAAAGGTTTCATGCTTGTTTGGATTAGTTTTCACACACAATGTCTGTCGAAAAGGCCCAGAAATTGACTTATCTTCTCTTTTCTTTTTTTGTGTCGTAGATATAGCAATGCCCTCGATGATCTAAAGGCGGCCATATAAGTAGACCCTGCACGTTCAAGAGATTATTCCAGGCGTGCATCCATGCTTTGTCATTTTAGCAGGTATAGAAATGGCAGAAGGTCTCATCTTGGTTTGGATTCGTTTTAATTCACAATCTTTGTCGAAAAGACCCAGAAATTGACTTCTCTTATTTTTCATGTGTCGTATATACGAAGACTCTGAAAATAGCCACCACAAATATCAAGAACTAAATCCAGGTGATTTGAATGCTGAGAAAGAACTCTCCCAGCTTGCTCTGAGGTTCTCTTCTTCATGGATATTTGCAATATATTTTAGCACTCTTTGATCTTGCAGTTTCTTATTGTCAACATCATTTTCCACTTCAGGCAGAGCTTCTTAAAGTCAAGCTCCTTATGGTTTCTAAAAACTACCCAGCTGCAATTTCCGAGACTGGTTATATTCTTAAGGGATATGAAAATAACCTTCAAGCTCTGCTCCTTCGTCGCCGTGCCCACTACTATTTAGCAGATCGTGATGTTTCCCAAAAGTTTTGGCCGAACTTCAACCCGAATTCCTATCAGAGAGTGTGTTTGGATCCATCAACTGATATATGTGAGTAAATTCTCTGTTTCAGGCATTACCAAAAGGGTTTCATCTTGATCCAGAACACAGCGAACTGAAGAACGCATATTGCGGACTGGAAAAACTGCTCAAGAAAACAAAAAGCGCGAGTCCTGCAAACCTCCTTGTCTTGCTATATTACAAGCCAATTGTTGTGCTCTATTACATGTAGAAGAAAATGCAAACAAAGGGAAGTTGAGAGTTTCAACATAGGTCTATAAAGCAGCCATAGCTCTAGATCCTGAACACCCTGCACATAATGTTCATCTCTTGGACTATGCAAAGTCTTTGTTAGGCTTGGGCGTGGAAAAGACGGCTTAGATAGCTGCAAGGAAGCACTTAACATAGATCCAGAACTGACCGAAGCATTACATCAAATTCATATAATTTAAGTATTAGGATAATTTTAATGCATTTTTTAAAAGAAGGTTTCAATGTAAGTCAATGGAACCAGCCCTACCTTAAAAGTGTTGTTCTTTTGAAACGTAGTAGGAGAGCTTATCAAAAGAAAGTTGGAAATTTGTTATCCCTTTCATGTTTGGTCCATTCTTTCATCTCTCTGTTTCAATTTTCATATTATATCTAAATAACTAAATTTACAAATTCACACCCAACAAATAAGTCATTCTTTTTTTTTGTGGTTAAAGTCATTCAAATATAAGAGGAGGAAGAGTATTCTCAGACAAGAATAATGTATCTAAAATACTAATCGTAAAATAAAATACAACAAACTAACTACTAAATCTACACTTAGTACATTATATCAAAACATAACTACCATATAACATTCTGCTAAATACTAAACAAACCTATTAAATACTTACTTACATATTAATTAATTAACTAAAAATCAAAACTTATGTAAAATTAATATATAAACAAACATAATTATATTAGAACAATTTTGAATACATAACCCGCGCGTAGCGCGGGATAACCTCTAGTTATATATATAATGGAAGATATGCATCTCCTAGTATTGACATATCAGCCTCACAAATGCATGAGAGGATGACACCTCATTTAATATAAAAAAAACTCACACCAATCAGAACATAACATTCTTCCACCTCAATATCCACTTGTAACAATAAAAAAAATAATGAATTAAACAAAAACACTCTTTCTTCACTAAAGAAATTTCAATCGTTCATTTTGATATCTAGAGTTCTCTCTCTTCTTGCAGTCTCTCTCTCTCTCTCTCTCTCTCTATTAGACGCCTTTGTTGGCGATTGATATTCGTAACTTCTGGTGGCGATTCCCCTCGACTTTCACCGCCGATCTTAGCCGCCGAGGACCTAGAAACCTTTGACCAGAGAATCCTCCGGCTTAAATCTTAGATCCGATAGTCTTCTCTTCTAACTATTCGACTTCTGGGTTCATAGATCTTCCGAACACTATTCGGTGCTGTTGTTATCAGCTGCAGGTCGCATAAGGTGAACGATCCTTCCCTTTTCCTTCTGAATCTAACTTTTCTCTCCCAAAACCTAATCGCGTTACAGATTTTTTTAGATCTGAGAACCCTTGTCTGCAACTCTTCGTGTTTCGGAGGATTTGAGCTCCATCAACAACCGTCGCAAGGTACACGATGTCACACTCTATATTCTGTTTCCCTTTTTGTCGTTCTCATGTATTGTATCTGACTCTCCTGGTGTTGAAACTAGCGAAATCGATTCAATATTCTGACTGAACAACTCTTTATCTACTGTGGACCATATTCTTGTCTAAGATTGATACATTTTTTTATAACCCATGGATCAAAAATTGTGTGTTTTTTTGGTATTGTCATTCATTTATTTTGTGTTGCTAACCACTCTTGCTTCTTTGTGTCAGGGGTTTGTTGTTTACCGTGTTCAGATATATTTTCCCAATGATAACATCTTTTAGTTTTGAACCTTTGTATTTACGATTGTAAAAACACCCAATTGATCTTCACACTCTGGATACATCATGTTATGTCTGATAAATTACTCAAAGATAAGATTTTGAAGATCAAAATGTAATAGAGAAGGTTTGGTTTAGCTTATCTATTGACTTGTTGTTGTTAGGTGAGAAGTGTGGACGTGAAGGAAGCTCTCCGGTTACAGAAAGAGAACAACTTTGTGATTCTTGATGTTAGACCAGAGGCATAATACAAGGAGGTGAGCAGTAATACGCTCTCTGGTGTGATGATCTCTTGTAGCTTACTGAATGGCGAATTCATGTGTTTTGTTTTGAAGGGTCATCCTCCAGGAGCTATCAATGTGGAGATGTACAGACTGATACGGGAATGGACGCCATGGGACATAGCTCGCCGTCTTGGATTTGCATTCTTCGTATCTTCTCTGGCATAGAAGAGAACCTTGAGTTTATTCAAAGTATGCACTGAAATGAGATCAAAGCTTTGGACCGTTTCCACAATCACATTGTTTGTATTCAGCAGCTGAATGTTTGTCTTCTCGACAATGTTTTACAGGTGTAGAAGCTAAACTTGACAAAGAGGCAAAGATAATAGTAGCTTGTTCATCCAAAGGCACGATGAAGCCGATCCAGAATCTCCCTGAAGGCCAACAATCGAGGTAATTTCAAAAGTCTGCAACTTTTTGTGATTTGTTTCAATGCTGATATGATTAGAGGTTATTGCAGATCTATCATAGTTGTTTATGTTCTGGTCCTGAACAGCTATAAGAACGTATTTCACCTTGAAGGTGGAATCTACACATGGAGCAAGGAAGGCCTTCCTGTTGAAACTGAAGAAGATTAAAAGAAATTATTCACTCTAGGAGTTATCCAGTTTTATATATATGTTGAATTCAGGTAGTTGCATTTAGATTTGGCTGTCCAGAGTGTGTTTTAAAGTTTGTAAAACTTCAGACTTTACCATGAAAATGAAATAAACCAAACTCAACACAAAGTCTAAGGCTTTACAAAAGGTCTCAAATGGATTCGTGAATCCCTACTATTGTTATTGTTATCAAGATTATGTGTCTTCCTGCAACATGTACAACGTGATTTCTTGCTGCTTAAAGTATCGGCGATCCTCTTCATCTACCTGTACAAGATTCAGATAATACTTGACGCTAAATTTGTTGTTAATGTTGCGATGCGTTGGTGTAAGATCGTATGGGGAAAGAAACAGTATTACAGGTATGGACTCGCCTGCAAGATCCTCACTCAGTCATTCAGTTTCTAAGAAGAAATCACTAAAACATCAGATTTCAAATGGTGTACATATACCTCTAACTGGAGTTCCATCCATCAACTCAAATTTCGCAAGTGTTTCTGTCTCAACATGAGTATTAGCACCATCACCTATTGATTCCCGCCTTCTGATCTCAAGATCCATATTCTTCATCTTGATTCTCTTTTTTTTTTGCATCTTCGTTGCCATCTCCATCTTCCTGCATTTGTCTTTCATTTCCAAGTTATCTGAAATGTGTTGTTGTCAATATGATCTCTTTATAAGGAGGGTTATTGGAAACAAATTTGTGAGGAATTTGAGAATTTTAAATGTTGAGAGATTTTTAAAAGTTTGGTAGATTTAACAAATATTTTATGAAATCATATGAATCTTATCAAGTATATATGTTTTAATAATAATTGAACACTTATTTTGATGAGCTTTGAAAATAAGTTATATTGTTCTAAAGTTGTGAACTTTGAAATCGTGTGTTCATAATAACACATACATTTTTTGTTCTTGATGTTTACTTTCGTCTAATACTTACTCACATGATCCCGCCGATTTAACCAAGGAACCAAGAAGAACAATAAAAAATGATGTAAATAGAGAGGAATGAAACACAAAGGAAAAGAAGAAGCGGAAAAATCGAGTAAATCAGAAAGTACATTAGGATGAGATTTTTACTTTTATTATATATTTTAAAATAAATTGGTAGACAATATGGGTTTAATTTTTTACTTCTAAGATATTCTACTCATTCGAGAAATCTTCTTGTCAAATATTTTACGAAATCATCTTTGATATGCATAAATTATAATCGTACTATAATAACTATTAAAAAATAATAACCAAAATTTATTTTGTAAATATACATTTAAAAAAAAATATTTACAATAAATCCGCGGCATAGCGCGGGTACCTACCTAGTTCTATCAAATTCACTTGTTATTCGATTGAAAATTTGTAGTAATTTATTTTTCAAATTTCATTAAATTCTAGTGTTATTCAATTTTTTGGGTCAAACTAAACTTGCATTAGATTAAGATAGTTTTTTCTCCAAATGGCGAAGATATAAGAGCATTTTCAATGGAGAGTTCTAACATGGATATCTAAAAATTAAAATAATAAAAAATTGAAAAACATAAGAAAGAGAGTGTGATGGAATTCTAGAACCCCAAGTATTTTAAAGAAAAATCTCAAATATCTAAATAAGAAATCTATGTGATATGTGTGATTATATGATTAATTTAATTATTTTTAAAAATAAAATTTAATTCAATAATTTAATTAAATTAAAATAATAATATCAAATTTTTAAGAACTCCATAAGAGTATCTTAACCATTGAAGATGCTCTATGAAGCCATAAAAGAGCCAAACAGACCAAGGCATAGATCATCTTGGTCGAACACAACGAAACGCACAAGTAACAACAATAACTTATACAAAGACAGAGGGATAAATGGAAGCTCAATAGCTCAACCGAAGTGAACTCCAGACAAAAACAAACATTGCCGTCTTGAATGGGACCACCATAAGGAGGGAACAACTTCTCCAAAGTAAAGAAGATTAAACCGTCAGCAACATCAATTATTGAACAAGATATAAAAGCCTCATGGCTTCGGTTTTAAGAAGAACAACCTTTGACAATATGCTCCCTAAATTGAAAGGGATGAAACTAAACTCCTTAACGGAGAGATGTGTGGACTATGAAAATCCAATACCTGATTAACTAGAATAGGGCTGCTAGAAGAACATTTCTTCATAATCTGCCACATTAGAAAGAGAACTCAAAGAAAGAACCGTCAACAAGGAGATATACGTAACTCTGCATACTGCAGTAGTGGTACGCACCAAGGCGTTAAAAGTGTCGTCATGGGACAACAACCGGGAATCAATCGACAAAGAGATAAAGAGACTTTTCTGCAAAAACCTCAGGATCCATAATGTATAAACCTCTGCAAAACCTCGGGATTTGATTTTCTAGAGTTTGAAGGAGCGCTAATGGAAATGAGGTGGTGGAGGCAACGACGGTCAAGGGAAGGAAGATGATGATGGGAGAGTCTAGTGGGTCAGGCGGTTTAAGGGTACAAAACACCTCATAGAAAACTAGAAAGACAATTACGATGGCGGATCTGGTGGAGGCCTGGCCAGATCAGAAGATGAGGAGACACTATGGACACGTGGGGAAGAGACGAACAACTTCATGCCTCAGGAAGAGGAGACGGAGACGACGCAGCAGCGGATGAAGAACTCCATGAATGACGGTGGCGCTTCTCCTAGGGCGAGCTCTCTTGAGGGGGCACTGGAGGGATTTCTTTTAGATTTTTTTCCGTCTCAATGATAGTTATTCAATCTATTAATTTATCAATTCCATAAAATGTCGGCGTCATTCAATTTTCTGGTAGCTTTCATGGTAACATCATTTGAAATGAATGTAAGGGGTGTTATTCAATTGTAGAATTTAATAAATATGGATGAATTTTAGGGTAGGGTATTAGATTGAAGAATTTAATAGAATTTGAAAAAAATATGCAATTCTATATAATTCCATTGTTATTTATATGTGTATTTTATGAATTCTATTAAATCATACTCCCTCCGTTTCACAAAGAGTGTCATTCTGACATATTTCACACATATTAAGAAAATTCATAGTTATACAAATATACCCCTATTTAATATACCAATAATTAAATGTGAATGACTTAAATTCATATAAAATGAGCTGTGAGTAGAGGGTTAAATAGGAATTTTAATCTAAAAATGACATTGGAAATGTAGAATGACATTCTTTTTGAAACAAAAATTTATCTCTAGAATGACACTTTTTGTGAAACGGAGGGAGTATGTTATTTAATTGATAGATTTCTGAATTTTATTAAATTCTAGTGATATTTAATTTTATGATGTTTTATAATATTGTCAATTGGACGGAATTTAATACTCCCTCTGTTTCTTAAAGATTGATGTTTTAAAATTTTCACACAAATTAAAAAACAATTAATATTTAGTTATAAATACACATTTCTCTTTCATAAAAACACTTTCCAATAACTATAAACCAATAGTAATTCAATATAATTCTTGGAATTCACATTTTGTAAGCATTAACTAATAAAAATTACATAGAAAACTTAAAACATCAATCTTTTTGAAACAAATTTTTTTTCTAAAACATCAATCTTTAAGGAACGGAGAGAGTATAATTCAAGAGAAAAAATGTTAAAGACCAATTCTAAGAACTCTAACTGTCATTTAGTGGAATTTAGTAAATTCTTATAAAATACATTAAAATCTATGATTGTCAAATTCTTTTCAATTTCTTCTCCTAAATTCAATGAATATAATTTCAACCGAAAACTGCAAAGCGCCAATTCCAACAAGATATATGCTGCCGTTTTAATGAAATTAGTTGTGATCCCATTAAAAATCCCACCAATCTTTTAAAATATACAGTTCCTACTTTGGAAGGGATGTATTGGGAAAAAAAAATTGAAAAAATTTTGAAAGTCATACATTTTAAGTATTTTTATGAGAATTCGATGAATTCCATCAAAATGACAGTTTAAACCCTCAGAATTTTTTTATTTTCATTTTTGTTCTTGAATTCTATTAAATTTTGTTCAGTTGATAATGCTATAAAAGCTATCATAAAAAATAATAATAGTAGAATTTAATAAAATACAAAAATCTATCAATTGAATAACACTCGTATTTAATAGAATTAATAAAATATGTAATTGAATAACAGTGAGATTGTATAAAATTGCATATTCTTTCAAATTTTATCAAATTTTATCAAATTCTATCAGAGAGATTTGACAAACTACATGTTATTAATGAATTTTTTAAAATACTTGAAATCTAGTGTTATTAGATATATGTTTTGTAAATGTCATTTAAAATTTACTGTTATTGAAATAGTGGTTTTTAAAAATTCTTTCAAACCCACTCTTATTGGAAATGTTTTAAATATTGAATTTTATTGATTGCAGAAGATTTTATGAGATTTTAAAATACTTTCTTAATTAAAATACAAAAGACCAAATCTTATGGTTTTTAGTAGGAATTCATGTGATTTAATACCAAATCATAACAATTTTCTTAAATTCACCCAAAATCATAAAAAGTCATCTAAAATCTTATTAAAACTCAAATCACTCCAAAAATGATATTTTTATTTTTAGTTTTGTATTGTGACAATATATTTACTAAAAAGCTATCATTTATCTAACTGAAAAAAAAAACTATATTCACATACTATGTTTTCCATGTCTTAATACATAGGTCTAATTCTTGTTAGAGTTTCAGAGACATTCATGGGGAAGTTCTGATTATCAAGTTAGATTCATGAGACATCCATGAGGAAGCTCTGAACCATAATCAACAGCAAGACATAACAAATTAAGAGAGACATCAATTCTGTGAAGAAGAACTACTAGTATGTACTTAGATTAACCCTATTGGAGCTTTATACTCTAGAGAGGATCTAAGCCAGTAATCTAGTGTTTAATAGAAGCAATTTAGCTATGTGAAAAGATATCCAAAAGCTTAACTATTCATCAAAAGTGTTTACTCATGAATCTGGACAGAATAAATAATTAGCTAAGTGTTGTCATAAAGAAGAAGAGAATGAGCTTTAAATGAACCGATTATACTCATCATACTTGGACTAACTATAGAAAAGTTATCCAAGCATGATGATAGGTCGCATTAAGCAGCCTTAATTGTGGCTCTACAAGAGTCTACATTGTGTTGAACTCAAGAACACAATGAAGAACAAAATACATAATTGATATGAAGAAGAAAGAAAGAGATAAGACTATGTTTGTAACTAAACGAGCTCTATTCAATAATACTCAATGTGTATGTATGTGCTCGTGTTACATCTCCTTATATAAATGATTTTAACATAAAGCCCTAAATGGCTTTACATTTCGAAATATGTTTTTTTTTGGGGGGGGGGGGGGGGGGGGGAGGGGGGGGGGGGGGAGAAGAGGAAACCACTTGAATTTGAATTCATAAGAAGACAGTCTGTCTCCGTCATTCTATTATATTTGAATCACCAATGGTAGAATAGAATAGAATCGTCCATGACATCGTCGATGATACATAGTCCAAACTTCACTATGACGTTCTATTCTTTTTGAATCACCAAGGCTATAATAGAATAGAATCATCCATGACATCGTCGATGATGCATAGTACAAACTTCGCTCTTATTCACTAGAGTTCACTCTGCTTCACCAGACTTCACTTTATACTTTACTTCAGCCTCCTTAATGCCTTCATCTTAGCTTTGGCTAAGTGATTGATGCATCTTTGGATCTTGTGTTCAACACCATATCTTCATCTTTGGAGTGAGGCTCGGTTTTGTCTTCATGACTTCAGCATCTCTTCCTCTATTCCATCATACTCTCTAATACTCTCCCGCAAGCTTGATCGTCGAGACGCCAAGGAAGAAGAGGACCAAAGGCCAAGCTTGGAGCTGTGGAACTACCTCATTAAAAACCTTTTTAAGGAAAACTTCTTTGGGATAAAACCTTAAGGAGGACAAAAAGGAGTATAGCCCATAGTCTCAAGATGTAACTTGACCTTGGTATTTGAACATCTAGAACCGGTTCCTCCATGTTCTTGAAGAACCATTCATTATGCCCTTTCATGACTTGATTCATCTTTAAGCTCTTCTTGGTCATCTAATCCTCCTCCCTTTAAACCTTCAACAAAGATTTACAGAAACTTTTAAGTATATGAAATGGAGATTAAGGCATTAGCATGACAATAAACCTAAGCAATTTTCAGAATTCAAACCGGATTAATCAACAAGTTTAAACAAGTTTTAAAACTAGATATTAACGGTTTTACATTCAAGCAATAGTCGTGGCAGTAATGAGTGGATAAACATTTTGAAAAGGGTTAGAGTTTAGAGAATAGCCTGATTGAGTTTCGGTTTGGATTGAATGATTGAACTCCCCTGCACTCTTAACTTGTCCATGGCTTTAAACCATGACTTCACCATTGTGCAATCTGTCTTTGCACATTCATCTCTTACACACTTGCTCTAAGCACATCTTCAAGCTCAAGAACTCCACTTTGGCACATTGGACTGATTCATCATATGTCAAGACATGGTTCAACATCTATCTGACTCTTGGTTCTAATTCCAATGCGTTTTGTGACGCCTTGATAGATGCAAATACTATTCATTTGTGGATCCAAAGACATCATTTTCGAAGGAGATAGTTTAAATTCAACCACAACAGTCCAAGGTCAAACTAAGTTCATAGAGATTCAGAGTCTTTGTCAGACATCCAATGGTGGAGCAAGAAACTAAGAAAAGTCTCGTTTTCAAGTGTTCTTCGTTCTGCAAACCGTACAGCTCATGCGATAGCTAAACAAAGACCTAAAAAATCTACTTTCATTTCTAATTATTACAATTTGCAACAACCTCCATGGTTACAATACTTATTGTATGATGACCTTGTAAACTCTTTTATCTAATCATAAACAAATTTAGATGAAAAAATAATAATATTATGTGTGTGTTTTCAATTTGTGTATCCAACATTTTAATGATATTTCTTACATCATTTGTTTAGAAAGAAATTGTTATTATTAAATAATATGGAAATTCTACAAATAATTGAGGTGGCAGATTAGAATACATTGTATCAAATGATTTATAATGTTTAGTCAAGTAATAAAATTTTCATACCTTAATAAAAAGATATTGAATAACTCAAAATTGGTAAAGTTGAATTCAAATATAAATATAATAAAAATCACTCTTAAATACATCTAAACATTAATTACTGATACGTTGTATTTTGCTATAAATACCTAAACATTTTCATTGTGCAAACATCAATCCATGTTTTCTTTCTCCAAGTATCAGAAAATGGCTAGAAAAAATAAAGGTCGTCAAAAAATAAAGATGGCCAAAATGGAAAACGAAAGTAACCTTCAAGTTACATTTTCGAAAAGAAAAAATGGGCTTTTAAAAAAAGCTAGTGAGCTTTCTACACTTTGTGATGCAAAAATGGCTGTCATTGCGTTCTCGCCAGGTGGAAAAGTCTTTTCTTTTGGTCATCCAAATGTTAACACCATCCTCAACCGATTCTTAAATATTAATCCTCCACCTCTCAACCCAAACACAAGCCTGCAACTCGATGAAGTACGTCGAAATTCTACCATTCGAAAGCTGAACAATGAACTTTCTCAGGTGACTTTTTTTATCTTACTATTCAAAATAATATTATGTTTAATATATATCATAAGCCCTAGTTTATTGTTGTATTCACTTGTACTTTTTAAAATATTTACTTTATGTGTTGTTTTTTAAAATTAACTAATATATATTATACAGTAAAATTTATATATTTTCTCTATATTTAAAATGAATTTATATACTGATAATATGCCAAAGAAATGGTCATAGGGGTCATGTAGAAATGTCACAACTGATATCTTTATTGATAGATTTAGATGGTGTTTTATAAATATTCATAATATAGGTAAACAAGTTCATTTTTTCAAGGAATTAATTTGAGATGTTACCAAATAGGAATTTTTTTTTCTTACAAATTTATTTAGAATTAAAATTATGTATATTTTGCAGTTGATGAATGAATTAGAATCCGAAGGAAAGAAGACTGAAGATCTGAAAAAAGTAAGAGAAACGTCTAAAAGGCATGTGAAGTATTGGGAAGGACCCGTTGAAGAACTTGACATTAGTCAAGCCAAAGAATATAAAGGTAATCTGGAAAATCTGAAGAAATTACTTACATATGAAGCCTCCAAAATATGCCGAGCAAATCTTCCTCAACACTTCTATGTCGGAAGTTCCAGCAATGCTCCTCCTAGGGCTGATGGTGGTAACCCTCACCAGAACTTCTCTGTCGGAAGTTCCAGCAATGCTCCTCTTAGGTTTGATGGAGGTAACCCTCAGCAAAACTTGTATGTCGGAAGTTCCAGCAATGCTCCTCCTAGGGCTGATGGTGGTAACCCTCACCAGAACTTCTCTGTCGGAAGTTCCAGCAATGCTCCTCTTAGGTTTGATGGAGGTAACCCTCAGCAAAACTTCTATGTCGGAAGTTTCAGTAATGTTCCTAGGGTTGATGGTGGTACTAATATCAACCCTAATGTGGACATGTTTGGTCAACCAAGAATGCTTAACATGAATGCATTCTACAACCAGAACCCGAACATGTTTCTTCCTAACCATCCACTACGGTTGTTTGGAAACATTAATCCTGCTGGAGGATTTGTTCCAGGATACAATCCAAACTACAGGCCTGAGTTTAACCAGAACCAAAACGTGAGTTTCAAAGAAGAGAACGTCTCCGAAGCTGAGCCTCGTCATGATGGCAATCCTCCACAGTCTTGATCTGATTACCATTAATCATTTCTATGTGATCCAACTGGAGTCTCTAGATCAAAAAAAAAAACATGTTTTTATTTTCCTTATTTTTCCTTAGTATGTTGTGTTTTTTTTGCTTTCAGAATTCCTCATTTCTTCTTTTTATTTTGTGTTTTTTTTTCTTTTTTATGTATTTCTCATCTCTTCTTATTATGTTGTGTTTTTGTTGTTCTTCAGAATAATAAAACATATTTTTGTTATAATGCGGTTACAATACTTCCAATCTAATTATGATATTGCAACTGTATTGGAAACCTCAAGCCAATGCATATATATTGTAACTTAACTCGTACATCGGCATGGTCCACACATCCATACATCACAAATCTTTAAAGAGTAAGTAAAACGATTGAAATCCATGGAGACCAGAAATAACATAAACAAACACAGAGACATCCAAGAGAAAGACAAAGATCAAGATAAAATATTTATGTCTTTTGTAAGAAAAACACACTTAGAAGTACAAAAGGAACGAAGCTTCTTCCTGGTATCAAACCCTAGTGACCGTTGGAGAAGAATCAGGCTGGCTCACAGAGGATGACTTTGATGCTTCCATCATAAGAGCTGCTTGTTCTAAACAACTCTTGTTATCATCATTTGCATTCTCTACTTCCTCTTTCGTGTATAAATGTATCTTCAACACCACATTGCAGAAATCACTGTCCACACAGCAAAAAGAAAGATCATTTCTAAGTTAGCAGCTAACAAGTCATGATTGAGCTTTATAAGATATGGACAAACTTACTGCCATGGATCATCTCCAACGACCATCATATCGTTCTCACTATCAGTGTACAAGATCCTCCATCCTTTTTCAGGATCTCTGAGGAGCCCTTCCATGTTGAACAGGCATTCAAGCTCGGTGAGGAGATCATTGTATCCGTTTAGACGGGACAAATCAATAGCTCTCCCCACCAGGCTTCCTTGCTTGTGAACCTTTTGTACATAAGACGAGACATCAAGAAATGCAGCTCCAGGAAACAAAAGATTTGATGAAGAAAAGTTTTTACCTTTGTGCAGATCCTTTTGCTCGAGCTTTGTGGATTAGATGCAGGTGTCTCCACAGGTAAGGAGAATCCGAAAAGCTTACAACCTGTTGAAGCATTCATATTGAAGTCGCTGCCTTTCTGTGTTCCCATCATATCAATCTTGAATGGTGAATCAGCTGTAACATTCTTCGGTAGGCCACCTTCATTTTGTGCATCAAACTTTCTACTCTCCACACCAAAGTTTATTGCACGAGAAGGGTTACTCGAGGATTTGTCTCCCGCATTGTACGGATTCTGATATGGAATATGCGAGCTTCTTGTCCCTTGTGACGCTAGAGGATAGAAACTTGACTTGTTGGCTTGATAAGCATAGGGATCAGTGTATCCAAGACTAGGTTTTCCTGAAGCAGCAGCTGGACTGAAACCAGCAATTTGAGGGAATGATCGAAGCGAGCAAATTTCTTGACCTTGCAAGACCCTTGGAAACCTATCCATGTCCATAAAGCCTGAACAGGCTGGGTTCAAGGACGTAGAATCTACAAACTCACCAAACCGATCCTTCACTCTACTCGATAAAAGAACTGGATTTGCATGAGACTGCATGGCGAAATCCAGTATCCGGCGGTTCATAACATCATATCCCTGTAAGGGTGATGATGCAGAACCTATATTTTCTTGACCTTGCAAGACCTTAGAGGGTCTAACCGACTCCTCAAAGTCCAAAAAACCACCCCTCTCTGCTGCAAACAAAGAACAGTAACCAATTATCAGCACCACTGAAGAAAGTTAAGAACTATTTGCAAGAACATATCTTCCAAAGAGAAGAGATGAGTGTTTTGTTTACGGGTTAAGGGGTTTCCTTGTGGAGTAGTGCCCAGTAGACCTGCCCACGGCCTTTTAGGCCTTGGAGATGACTGAATGCTTAAGGGTGGGAGAGAAGCCGATGGATCAACCTCCCAAGGGGAAACTCTTTCTTGGTGATCACTTATAAAAGACTCATCCCATCGCACCTACCAAAACAATGTGAAAGAGTAAACTACCGGTGTCTTGGGAAACAGAAACTACAAATAGATGAGGGAGGACTCACCAACAAGCACCTCCATTTAGAGTTTGGCCACCTATACGGATCCAAGTCACAGACTCCAGTCACTACACCAGCGCATCTGCCAGAAAAAAAAAAAAGCGCATTTAAATTCTCTTCCATGAAATTTAGCTAGCCACAACCCACAACACAAAGACAGTAGCAAGAAAACAATAATACCTTCTCTCAGGAGAATCGTCCATTTCAAATCGCATCCTGAATCTTGTGCCTATGCAAATGGGATTCCTGATACTTGTGATATACTTCTCATAAGGAATCACAAATTCTGCGTGAGTCGCTCTGTATATAAACCCATTAATCAACATTGTAGCTTTTTAATCCTTTTTAAGTAAGCAATGATCATTACTAATGGCAATTTCATTGTATTATACCGTGGACTGTAAAACACATGAAACATGCCTTTTGTGGATACAGCATTAGCCACACGAGGCAGAATGTCCGAACATGAATTCTTCTCAATGATCGAGTCAGGGAGACCGTTTCTTGGCCGTGCAGATCTTCTTATTCCTAACCTCAGCTCTCCGTCTTCATCTCTAGAAACAGAAATGTTAGAAATGAATTTAACATTATTGGATCAAGAATCTCAAACCACCAAAAGCAGAGGGGAACATCACCGTTCTACCTCACTCTACATCAGTATCTGATAAACTGAAATTTCAGGCTTACCTCAGAAAGAGAACCGCATCACCAGAGACAAGATTCTTTTGACTGACAAAGATACTCCAACCAGTGGTGAGCAGATGCCTCCTTGGTTGACCTATATTACCAAGAGACAGAACTAAACATTTGGGTTTCACTGACAAGAAAAAGAAAAAAAGAAACGAACAATAGCAAAACTCAGCCGAGTCACCTCTATAGATATGCCGAAACTTCCACTCTACTCCATGGAGGTCCTTTGCAATGAGCTCTTGTGATGGCCTCTGTTGTTTGTAGTCCTAAACATCCGTGCAAAATTCGCAAGTAAGGCTTGTAACAAGAAGGTCACCTCTCGGGAGAGAAAAAAGAAAAAGAAAAAAAAATGAGATCTAGAGAATCATACAAGAGGAGCAAAACAATCTTCAGCGGCTCTTCTAGGTACGGAGAAGCCTCCATGGGTGCTTGTGTCAGAAGCTGTTAAAGTTTTGCAGAACATATGAGGTGTTCTTTTGACAGATGAGCTTCCGTTCCTCTCTTCATCCCCTCCTAACTCACTGATCTCTTTCCCCTCCGCATTTAGCATGGAAAACTATAAAACCCAAGTCATGGTCATTGAGATTGATCATAAATGCAAATTCCTGAAGACCAAATATTTCAATGCTTTACTTCTCTATGTTCCTTTCAAATAACATGATGGTTTTGAGTCGTCACAAACAAAATTATTCACAAACTCTTCTACCACACCATCTAAAATCTCACCTAGAATCTGGAATTACACTAGTGATATCAGCTTACACTACTTTGAATGGGATATGATGGTTTGTATATAGACACAATATATGAGTTTGCTTCTTCCAAACATCAGTTAAATTGTCAAAGAACCAACAGTTCAGTAAAAAGAATACCTCTTGTAGTGGAAGCAGCGCGACTTGAGTATAGACCTCATCAGTTTCCTTATTAGCCTTTTCACCAACAAAAAGAACCAAATTTGCAAACAATTACCACAATTAGAAATCAAGAAAAAGGACTTGTTCAATAATAGTAAAGAGTAACACAAAAGGAATGTTTCAGGTAGTGATTACGACAGACTTACAAGCAATTGAACATTAACCACCCTGCAGAAGAGTTGGGGATTGAGGTCAATTTTAGGGATATCAAGAGGAGATGAATGTGAAGCACCTTGCTCCAAATGACCTTGTGGGAAATACACAACTACATTGCCTTTCTTGGGAAGAGAAGTGAGAGGACCAGCACAAGCATGCCATAGCTCAGAGTATATGGACGATGCAGAAGCTGTAGAAGATGATGATGATGAACCAGAAGAGCATGAAGAAGAAGATGACGGTGAAATTCTATGCCTACCCTTCTCAATTCTTGTTCCTATTACTCTTCCTTCATCATTCTCCTCTTCCTCCACCTCCGCAATTTCAGTATTCAAGTCAAATTCCATGGCAAGCCCTTCTTAAAGCAAAGAGAGAGATAAAAAAAGGTTGCTTTTTGAATCAGATTACAACAAAACAAGTAAAACCCATCAAAGGAAAGTTTGCAAAATTCGTTTTTGAATTCCTCTCCCCTTTTCAGGTTAAATTTTCACAAGATAGAACCAAACTGAATATTTTCTATTGATGTGAAAGATGAGTAAATAAGAGGGTGGAAGAAAGGAATAGAGAGAGAGGGAAATAGATAGAGATGGGGAAGAGGGTATCAAATGAGAAGAAGGGTTTCAAAGTATGATTCTTCTTCCTCCATTTGCAGGTACTGAGCAGAGGGAGCAGAAGGAACAGACATTAGATAAATGGCAGATGAGAAAAGATAGTATTAAAGAAAAGTAAATTAGCAACAAAAAAAAGGTGAAGTAAAAGCCAATTTGGTGGAGGGAGAGATAAGCGGGGGAGACAAAGCCAAGACAGAACAGAACCCACACCTACACTCCCTTTCGACTTTCTTCTTCAAAAATTTATTCACATTATTCTATTTTATTTTATTAAAATATTTAAATTGATTTTCTCGTCTTAAACAACTATCATTTTCAAACAAACTTCCTCAAAATTTACTGCGCAAAACCGAGAAGTAAACTAAACTATCGAACTTCGAAGAATATGCATCGATTGGATATTTAAAAAAAAATATTGGATATAGGTTTAGCATCCATTTATAACCCATTAAAACTTTGTTAAATTAGTAAAATCATCTCGGTCTAAGAAGACAAGTCTGTTAAGAAGTCAATGGCTTTCATTTTAGACATATTGTAACTTGCGAGAGTGCCGAGCTACTTCTATAAAGCTCTGACCTCAAGCAATATTTAGGGAGCACGTCATTTGACGGAATCCCACCTCGTACTATCATGTTCATCGCTCGGCTTCGGCTTTAAAATTAATAAAGAACAGTTTCGAGCTAACTTAAGTTTACCTCGCACCTCGTAGTTCGGACATTTCAGATCGCAGCCCGGCTTTTATTACTAGATCAAATTTCCATAACAACAATTGGCGTTGTCTGTGGGGACCGAGAAACTTTTATACACTCTAAGACAAAGCCGAGATTACATGACCCCTTTCAGCCAGCGATAGCTCGGAGAAGACGACAATCCAGCCGCCGAGCTCCACTCCCCCAAACTCGGCCACAAAGGCCGTACCTACCACCCCCACCGACCAACACCTCAAACTCGAACTTAAAACCCTCATGTTCCCTCAGGTCTCCCCAAAACCACCAGGCCCAACACCATGTTAGCCAGCGCAAAGGTGTCAACGGTCAACAGCTCGGTCAACTAAACCGGAATAACAAACGCACACAAAGACGTTGGACCAACAACAAACGTCGCGGAAGTCTCCACCCAGAATCGGCAGGAACTCTCTTCTCTCATAAGAGTCTTGATGACGCAGATCGACGAGCTGACACGATGCAACAACGACTGCTTCAAACAGCTCACAAACGCCCAAAACGTATGCCAAGAGAAAATCGACAACCTTTGAACAGCCGAACACCAGGCACCTCGATAACTAGAAGTTTTCGTCGATACTTTCCCAAACGTAACCATCAGATCTAGCGAACGACCATCCATACCCCATTTGACATCGATACATGAATCTGAAGCGAACCAAACACCATCCGTCGAACTGACTCAACACGGGGAGGAACCAGGCAGCAGTAGCGAGATCGAGCTTCTGAAAGCACAACTAGATAGCATGACGTCCAGAGTGCATAAGGCAACCATCTCGGCCACCGAGATCGACAGAGTCCTAAAAGAAACACAAAACACACCATTAACGAGCAAAATAACAAGAACGCCGATAAGACACCCATGAAAGATCAAATTGCTCACTTACGACGGCATGTCGGATCCGCGACATTACCTAACAGCTTTCATCATTGCCATGGGACGAGCCCAGTTCCCTCCAGAGGAGCGCGATACCGGCTTTTGCCAGCTCTTTGTTGAGAACCTTAGCGACGCCGCCCTCAACTGGTTCTCGCGACTGGAAGCACACTCCATCGACAGCTATCAACAACTAACAACCACCTTCCTCACACTACTCAATGTTCATCCAGGAAGGAGAATCAAGCGCCAACCTTTGGGCAGTCAACCAAGGACCAAATGAATCCCTAAGATCGTACATCGATAGATTCAAAGCCATTGTTTCAAAAATATCAATGACAGATAGCGAGGGCTACAAGCGCTGTGGAATGGGCTCTGGTACGAATCGCCGTTTCGCAGTGAGCTAGCCCTGAATAAGCGACAAAGCCTCGAAGACGCCCTCCACCAGGCTGCCATCTTCGTCGAAATAAAAGAGGAAAGGGAGTTACTAGCCAAGAAGTTTGGAACAACAAAACCCATAAAAGGAAAGGAATCGACGCAGGAATACGTTGAACCACGCCAACACTACAATCAAGAGTACAAAAATCTAAAGAAGGAAGAAAAGAAAACAGCGGCCTACTTTGCCAGCGAGCATGACCTACCAGGCAGCCCAAAAAACCGAGCCAAAAACAAAGGCGCAAACGCGAACGATAGAGACAAACCTTTTTTCACACACCATCAAAGGTCAAGACACGACACCAATGAATGCCGCCATGGTAGGTTGTATAGTTTTATCCCTATTCTACTGCAAGTGCACAGTTAATGCAATCGTAGTATATAAGGTATCGAATCCCACAAGGACTCTCAGTCACACAATAGATTATTAATAATTCAGATTAAATTAAGCGAAGCAGATGTGAAAACAGTAAACGAAATAGCAAAGTAAATCAAGTGAGTTTGTAAGCAAGAGAGCAATGTGTTAGGTTTCAGGAGTTCTCAGGAAATCAGGAACGCAAGCAATCAATCTATCTAGATCCAATCAATTACCATTCTAGAACTCAAAACACGGATATAGAATTAACCAAATTCCTTTGTGATAATTCTCTAAGTCTAAGTGCAGCAAACCAAACTTCCGTTTGCGAGAACTAACAGATTAAACTAGCATTAATTCCAAGTTTGATATGTTCACAATTAACCTGAACCAAACTTCCGTTTGCGAACAGTTTAATTGCTTATCTAAATTCTTTCTAGTTAAATTAATCAACTTCCGCTGAATTCTAACATCATAATTCTGATTAGCTACTCCAGATTAAGCATTAAGAACAACTTAGATAAAGAACTAGCAGATATGGGTCTCTACAGATTAATTAAACTATAATTCTCTGAAATCCTTGATGAGAATCCTTCAACCTAACAGGTGATCTACTCAGACATGTTCATCGAAACAGAAAACATCTCAAGTAGAAAACCAAATATCATATAATCAAATAAGAACTGGGGTTCAAAATCAAGTCTCTTTCGAGATCAGGATCAGCCCCTCCACTCTCTCTGAGTAAAACTTAACGTAAGAAAAGCTTAGCCTAACAAGTGGCTGTAAAACCTAATTATAATCCTAAAACACGTTTTGGGGCTTCTTTGTAAATATTAGGAACTTCTGGGCAGGACTGCAGTTTCATCATTCTTTATTAAACCGTCTTTTGGCCCATCTCGCTGGTGCATCGATCGATGCTAGGAATGCAACGATCGACACCTTTCTCTGTTTCGGACAGTGAACTCTATCTCTCGGCCAAATACTTCAATTAGCTCCAGAAAGTGTCTAAATCACCAAATATGCTCCAAATGTGCTTGTACCTAATAAATACCTGAAAAGACTCTAAAACATAGTAAAAGACTCGATAAATAACACATATACCATGCTTAAAAGCCCTAAAATCCATGGTATATCAACTCCCCCACACTTAGCTCTTGCTTGTCCTCAAGCAAGACAAAGAACTAAATGTAGTCAAGAGGTTTGAAAACTCTTCAGAAACTCATTTCATCCTAGAAGCTACAATACTCAGATTCCCCTTAGTAAACCACTGCAAAAATCAATCACAGGATATCAAGACCAACATGTACTTCCCCCACACTTAGCAACTGTCCTAGGTAAACTCCACAATCACATTCAAGCATTCAAATTCTCCCTACTGACTTCTACAAGTATTTAAGTGCGGTCTCACCTAAGGAGTATCGATCTAAAGGCACATGGATTCTTACCTTATCAGCTCTAGACCACCATACTATCTTTCTCTAGTCCCTTTCTTCTCTTTCCCTTCTTTAACAACTGATTTTTCCCCACTGGGTATCATTTTATTTTTTTTATCAGTGTTCTTCCCGTTATGGGGTGTACTTTAGACACATTCCATGGATCACATGAGAGATAATAGTGTTTGCTACTATTCCCATGACCACTTCGGAGTTACTAACTCATCCTCAGTTTATTATATATATATATATATATATATATATATATTTTTTTTTTTTTTTTTTTTTTTTTACAGAAGGGGAGAAGGGGACTAAATAGGACAGGTTTACAGGCTGTGTCAGAACTAACAGGGAATCCGACATAAAGCATACCAAGCCCTTAGGTGAGAAATCTAAGTCAGTATTAAGGTTGAAGTCAGTAAAGGATCCTCTGATACCTGAAGTGATGTGGGTGTTCCCAGTAGGTTGATCTGTGATGGAGTTTTCTAATAGTCATAGATAGATCCTGCAACTTCATCCCAATGGTTACTTAAGTTCCTGCAAGTCTTGTAAATCTTCTCAGAAAATCATAGTTTCTTACTTAAACAATTTTGACTCAATAAAACAAAAAAATTTTGAAAAACGGACTGACTCTTAAGAAAACAGAAAACAAAAGTCAGTAGCACCTCCCCCACACTTAAGACACACTGTCCCCAGTAGTGTCCAGTGAAGGATCGGTAAAAAGAAAGAAAAATTGTTAATGGATGTTTTAGTTCTGTCGGGTTTTACCTCTGTCGCACACGCATCGATCGTTGCACTAAGTGCATCGACCGTTACTTGGCGATTTTTCGTTGAGTGTCGATCGTTGCTCAAATCAGCAACGATCGTTGCAATGCGTGTATCGGATCAGACAGCTAGTTAGCAGGTTAGTCCGTCGGTTTATGTCAATTTTTAAAAACCTGCAAGCTGAGAACACTAGAAACACAGTAAAATCGAAGCAAAAGAAGTACCGAACAAAGTACAAATCATCCAAACATAGCAAATCCTAAATAAATGAAAAACAAAAGTGCAAGAAAAGATAAAAAGTCAGAATACAGAACCGAATGTCTGAAAATGGAGACTACGCTCACTCGCTAACATCATCTATCCCTCCATACAGTGCATCGTCATCGGCTGTGGGATCAGTGTCAGTCGTGGGAGGAGGAGTCGGGGATCGTCGTCTGCGTCGAGAAGCGGGTACTGGCTGCTGAACCTGTGGTGGCCTCCTGCAGCTGCAAGTACGCATGAAGTTCCAGAAAACTCGAAACATACCATCTGATCTCTCTCTCCACTCTGCCTCAGAGTATGCACCGTAAGGCATCGCAGGCTCTGGAAAGGGACCCACATCGTCGGCTGGGGTAGGCGCTGGCGCAGGAGCAGAGGAGGACGAAGCTCTCGTAGAAGGCTCTCCCAGCGGATGAGCCATGGTAGGCACTGCGCGTCGATCTCTGGCAGGAGGGCGGAAGCTCAAAGCATCAATGGTATCAATCTGAGTCAACCTAGCAGCAGGAAGATCAATACCATACTGTGTATCCTCAGGGTCGTAATAAACCCACACTCGTCCCTCCTTCAGCCACGTAGCACTCTGCAAGTGACTGAGATCCAAAAACTCGCGCTCGGTAACGCACTCTGTATCCCTCATAGGGATCCCGCAGTGTCTGAAAATCGGAGTGAGAAGACTCCCTACTGTCTCCTTGCGCGCGCCTTCATAAGGCTTCTTCTGCAGCTCGCAAAGATGATGAGCAAATACGGCTCCCAGGTTGACTTTCCTAGCCGAGTTCCGCACATCCGTACTCCTGAACTGCTCTGTCAGTCCTCTAAATAGGAACTCCAACTCGTTCTTGCGCATCTTGTTGGCCTCATGCTTGCACAATAGAGTGCGTCCCAAGATACGCAAGACATACCTGAGAACCGGATGCCTAACCTGAATAACAGGCGTAGTCCGTGAGTGATACCGTCCACCACCAATGTATTGCCAGAACTGTACTGCCTCTGCTGGTTCCCATGGAAGGGTCATGTCGGTGTGTGGCTGCTCAATGCTGAACCCATAAATCCTACAGATATCGAGAAGGGGTACTCGATACCTGGCGCCGAGACACATGAAGGTGAAAGTGCCTCCTCGAGCATCCATGCTGTCCGGGTTTGGGTAGACAACCCTGCATGTGGCCAAAAACTGTCTCACCAGCTCTGGGTATAAATCGTAAGGCTGCATCGGCATTGTCCCTAGACCAATGCCTCTGCACAGCTCCATAACCTGCGTGTCTATGCCGAGACTCTTGCAGGTTGAGTAATCAGCGAACTTGGTTGGCGCTATCTCCATACCACACCAACCATTATACAACAAAGTGTCGTATTCGTCCCAGTACTCGTGTAGCGGCCTCTCTGTGAAATCATCCGTACCGAGCATCCTCTTAATAGAACCACTCCAAATGCGATCAGACTGAATCGGAAGTTTCTCTGGCCTTGGCCATGGTTTTCCTATGGTCGCATGAACCAAATGATACGGCTGTGGAGGATCTGAATCCCTGTGCAACCATTCCGGTGGCGGAATGTATTGTCGTGAGGCGCTTGCGGCCTGTGCTCGTTTCTTGCGGGGTTGATTCTGGGTTGCCATCTGCAAAACAGAAAATTTGAACAAATTAGTCTCGGCAACTCTCTGTTGAATCGCCGTGCAACGACCGTTGCACTAAGGTAGCGATCGTTGCAGGGCGATTCCGAGTAATCGAACATTTCCCCAGAATCGTCGAGTAACGACCGTTGCTCAAGGGCAGCGATCGTTGCAGGGCGATTCTGGCCGCAATCAACAGTCAACAAAATTCGTTCCAAGTCATGCAATCAATCACACAATCGGCGACAATATATCATCTAGCAACCTAAATCATATCCATTTTAACGTGCATTCATCAATTTCGGCCAAAATTCCCAATTCTTAAAACCCTAAAAATTTAATCCGAAAATCTGAAAATCGAAGTGCATTACCTTGATTTCGTGAGAGAAGAGTGGGAGAAATGGATTGGGAGCTTAAATATAAGTATATAGCACTCGGAAACAAGAAATTTGATGAAGAAAATGATGATTTTTAGGTGGAGGTTCTCGGTGTGTCGACCAAAAGAAATGGAGAAGAAGAAGAGAAAAGAGGGTTTAAGGTAACTTACCTGGTCGTGGGTGCAACGATCGTTGCTTTAGGGGCAACGATCGATGCTTGTTGAACCAGATTGATTCCGGTCTAGCTCAACGTACCTTAATTTTCGATTTAAACCAAATGCAACGACCGTTGCACATGTGAGCAACGATCGTCACACATCTCCAGACTTGTGTTCTGTATCTAATAACTAACAAAAACAACTAAAAACGTTAAATCCTAAGAAAAACACCAAAAAAAATGAGAAAGAAAAATAATTAAACCTAACAGTGGGTTGCCTCCCACTCAGCGCTTGTTTTAAGTCATTAGCTTGACTTTTGGAAAGAGGTCAAACTTATGGAGGTTTCAACAGAGACTTTGAGTGTCTCTGTGAATGCCTTATCATCCATGGTGGTGTGTAAGCAGTAGCAGCATGATGTCGTCCTAGGAATGTGGGGAGGAATGTAGGGTGGGATTGACACTTGGGTGTTTTAACGCTCTTTCCTGCATTCAAAACAGTGGAGTCAGGAGGTTTAGACTTAGAGGATTTATGTTTTACCTTTGGCGAAGATTTGATGTTCGGGGCCTTTTGTTTATGAGTAGTTTTAGGCCATGAAGATGTTAGAATAGGCTCTTGTGGAACCACCATCTTCTTGTCAACCACCAATGTGCACTGAACCACATTTGTGATTTAACGGGAGCTTTCGGGAATGGTATCGGAGGTTTGTAGGCTTTTTCCTTAGCAGGTTCTCGAGATATGGGCGAAACTGGTTCCCTTCGGGGTGCAACGATCGGTGCGTGTGATGCAACGATCGATGCTGTCGTCTCAACTCGGGTTTCAACTACAGTCTCGGGTTTATCTGCTTCTCGGTCCATTCCAGCTATCTCAGATTCAAATTTCTCTTCTTGGCTTGGTCCCGCTTCAATCTGGACTATCCAAGTCAAAAGATCCATGTCAATCTCTGTTGAGTCAGGTGCATCGAAGCTTTCGAGCTCAGGTAATTCAACATCAAATCCCTCTCTGTCTTCCACAAATTCCACAGCCTTAACTGCTAGACATGATCCATGATCCATCTGTGTGTTATCCTGAGTGAGAATGTTGCTGTCATGAGCTTCTTGAGAATCCTTTGTTGGGGTAGAACTTGGAACTTGATCCATCTGTGTGTCCAGCTGCTTCATGCGAGTGCTCAAGGATTCAAATTTCTCATTCAAATTAGTGTACAGGTTCTCTAGCTTCGAGCTGAAAGAAGCTGTGTTCTGCTGTTGTCTTTCAATTGATTGCTCTAACATCATCTCTAGTTTGCTCCTTTGTGTAGGAGATGCCAGATGGGAAGTATAATTATGGTCTCTCGATCCTTGAGTGTGCCTAGAACCCTGTCTCTGCTGATGTTCCAAGGTATGTCCATAAGAGTCGTCTCCAGCCATGTAGCGTACCTCTGCAAACTTATCAGTTTCTGCCTCTGCTCGGAACTGTCTCTCCCTAAGTAAGATGTCGTGGATGTCATCTATCTTATTTTGCATCTCAGCTACTTGCCCAACCAATACATGGTAATCTGGTAAGATGGGGTTTCCTTCCCCATCTATTTTCTGACCTTTTGCGTTGCATATGTGACCCTCTTGGTCTCGTAGAACGCCGTTTTCACCGCGAATCAAAATCACAGGTTCCATGGCGCGGAACCTATTGAATGTCTCAGATCTCAGCATCGCTGTCTTCGCCTAGTGTCGATCGTTGCAAGGTGAGCAACGATCGATGCTGTGCGAATCCCTGCAAATCCCAAAAATCAAAAACGTGAGTAAACAAGAAAATTAAAAAGAATGCTTAGTCTAAATCCTAGTACTAAATCTATAGGTGAACTCAAAGAGTCCCCGGCAACGGCGCCAAAAACTTGGTAGGTTGTATAGTTTTATCCCTATTCTACTGCAAGTGCACAGTTAATGCAATCGTAGTATATAAGGTATCAAATCCCACAAGGACTCTCAGTCACACAATAGATTATTAATAATTCAGATTAAATTAAGCGAAGCAGATGTGAAAACAGTAAACGAAATAGCAAAGTTAATCAAGTGAGTTTGTAAGCAAGAGAGCAATGTGTTAGGTTTCAGGAGTTCTCAGGAAATCAGGAACGCAAGCAATCAATCTATCTAGATCCAATCAATTACCATTCTAGAACTCAAAACACGGATATAGAATTAACCAAATTCCTTTGTGATAATTCTCTAAGTCTAAGTGCAGCAAACCAAACTTCCGTTTGCGAGAACTAACAGATTAAACTAGCATTAATTCCAAGTTTGATATGTTCACAATTAACCTGAACCAAACTTCCGTTTGCGAACAGTTTAATTGCTTATCTAAATTATTTCTAGTTAAATTAATCAACTTCCGCTGAATTAATCAACCTAACATCATAATTCTGATTAGCTACTCCAGATTAAGCATTAAGAACAACTTAGATAAAGAACTAGCAGATATGGGTCTCTACAGATTAATTAAACTATAATTCTCTGAAATCCTTGATGAGAATCCTTCAACCTAACAGGTGATCTACTCAGACATGTTCATCGAAACAGAAAACATCTCAAGTAGAAAACCAAATATCATATAATCAAATAAGAACTGGGGTTCAAAATCAAGTCTCTTTCGAGATCAGGATCAGCCCCTCCACTCTCTCTGAGTAAAACTTAACGTAAGAAAAGCTTAGCCTAACAAGTGGCTGTAAAACCTAATTATAATCCTAAAACACGTTTTGGGGCTTCTTTGTAAATATTAGGAACTTCTGGGCAGGACTGCAGTTTCATCATTCTTTATTAAACCGTCTTTTGGCCCATCTCGCTGGTGCATCGATCGATGCTAGGAATGCAACGATCGACACCTTTCTCTGTTTCGGACAGTGAACTCTATCTCTCGGCCAAATACTTCAATTAGCTCCAGAAAGTGTCTAAATCACCAAATATGCTCCAAATGTGCTTGTACCTAATAAATACCTGAAAAGACTCTAAAACATAGTAAAAGACTCGATAAATAACACATATACCATGCTTAAAAGCCCTAAAATCCATGGTATATCACGCCACCTGTAAAACCTCCTCCTCGAAGAATACCAGAAAGGAGACACAAACATAACAAACCGGAACATACAAACAGCGCCTTTCAAAAATCATGCAAGGGACGACGCCGGCATAGTCCGACTTATCAGAGGAAAAACAGAAATCATGGAGGCACACATCGAGTGGAACAGAACGGCGCCGACGCTGAGTCACACAAACAAATTCGAGGCAACAGAGGAACAGAAAAGCCCCCACCAAGAAAATGCATCAACATGATACAGGGAGAATTTCATGTCTGCAGCAGCCCAACAAGCCCTACAAAGACCTTCAGCCAAGAAGCAAACACGGAACGAAAGCGCGAAAGTAACCACGTTAGCAAAGTAAGAAACAAGGACAAAGTCTCCTTCACCATGGAGAGCAAAGAGGAACCCGACAGACCGAACGATGACCTGCTCGTCGTCAAGCTTCAGATAGACAAGCACGGAATCGCCAAAATCCTGATAGACACCGGAAGCTCGGTCCACATCATCTACAAAAGAAATTTGCAGGAAATGAAGCTTGAGAGGTACGTGGTAAGAAGGCCAAAGAGGGCGCTCACCGGCTTCAATAGCGAAACCACGACAGTAATTGAGACAATTCGACTGCCAGTGCATGCCGAGCAGGTCACCAGTATCACAACCTTCCTCGTCATAGACAGACCAGCGACCTACGATGCGATCTTGGGAACCCCATGGATCCACGCGATGAAAGCAGTTGCCTTGACCTATCACCAATGCGTGAAATTCCCGACCTCATGAGGAACCTACACGATCTGAGGATAACAAAGGGGGCCGAAAGACAACCCTCCAAACAAAAGCAAAACACCGACAACCCTCGACCACACACAAAGTCCGAAGTGACCAGACAGAGAGACAACCCTAAAGGGAGCCACAACTCGGGGTCCGAGCCCATAGATAAGACCTCTTATTGTTCCTACATATATATATAAATCGTCAAAAAAAAAACACAACTTGTAAAAACAAAAGAACTACACTTGACTTGATCTCTTGTTCGAGAGTACGTAGGCAGCCTTTACAAGGCCCATTCACTTTCCTACTTCAAAAATTAAGTGTGTTTTTAATCATTAACATACTCGGATTTCCCGAAATACTAACATTGACATTATGACCAAATGATCGATACAACTAAAACGCGTCCCAAGACGCAGTGGCATTGCGCCACGTTGTCAGTTTTGACAACACCCAAGCCAGGGCCAGACCCGCAGAAGCCTATAGGATAGGTTGAATAAGCCAAACCTTCTTCGCACAACCCAATTCAAAGACTTCATGGGATAAGCCGAGCACGTACTCGTACCTAAACCTAACAAATGACAGGATAAACTGGGCCCAAGCCCGCACCTACAAACATTTGTATGTAAGGCAAACACAGCTTCGTACTTAAAAACCACAAACAGGACAAGCCAAAGACTAAACTTGCCCTTACTAATGTTCGCAAAATTCGACCCCACCTTTAAAAAAAATGTTGGGCCAACGGCAAGCTCGACCATGCCAGCATTACGAACATAAGCGCAACTAAGGAACACCCGCAAAAAAAACAAAGCCGAGCGCAACTCCGCACAAAAAAGAAGGGGGTGTGGGAAAGACGGAAAGTAAAGCAAAGCATGAGCCGCCACCAGTGAGATCAAACCCAAAAAACCGCACCCCGAACCGCCCACCAAAAACAAAGCATGACGAGCAAGACATCCTCTCCAGCCATTATGCTTCTGTGGATACTTTCTCCAAAAGAGAAAAGGAGGAGCAACGTCTGCACGAAAAGATCATATGACCTCAACTTTCTTCTCTCACGAAAAAACCTATGAGGAATCATCTCACGAACTCGCACGGGATCATCAAAAATCCCGGACATAAAGACATTACGCGGCCCACGAACACTAACCAAGTCACGATCCCCAAGGGAAAATCCCATCAAAAGAGCACGCCGCAATCCGACGACTAAGACCAACAAAATCAGACCAACCAACCCCGAACGAGGGATAGAGCTCAAGAAAGGAACACTCGCAATGTAAGCAACGCCCACACCAATCAAAAACAAGGCAAAGAAGGAGAAAACCCGCACCAGTAGCTAAGAAAGCGATAAATTCATTGAAACAAAGAAGCAAACAAAACATATATCAAGCTCGGATACTTTTTCCCCTCCGTTCACCACATAAAGCAAAGAAAGAAGAAAATACCTAAAACAAGAGAGAAGAAAACGAACTAAAAGAAAGCTCCAAAGCCAAACACAGCGACAAATGCATTTACAAAAAAAAACATAAGGTACTAAGTCATTTAGAAATCCCCATAGCTCGCAAGCCAGCTGCCATCTCGGGAGTAATAAGAACGGCGTTCGACCCCCCAGAGGAATTTAACCCACTCTTCGGAGTATACATCTTCATATCTAGGATCATAAGCGGAGTCATGAAAAAATCACCTTTCTCAAGCTCTGGAACCGGCAGAGTAAGTAGTTCAGCCCGCAAACGGGCATCATACTCTTTAATTCGCTCAAAACGAGCAGAAGAATCCTCAACCCCCTCCTCCATAAGAAGCTGAAAAGCGCCGAGCACGGCAGTAGCCTGATGCAACTCCAACAACTTGTTCATCGCCAAGACATCATCTTTCCTCTCAACCTTTATCTTGTAAATGTAGGATCGCCTAGGATCTAGGGTTCGTTATATTGAATTTACCAACCTCGTTCTTACCTTGATCTGGCAGCGGAATGATTGGTGAACGAGATCTAGCGACTCAGATGCTTCGCCTCTACCAGATACACACGCACACAAGCTGGAAACCGGGATGCTAGTGCCGGATCTTTGGGATCTCTGAGTTCTGGTGTTTCTGCTTTTCTGTCAGAGAAAAACTCGACGGCTTAGGTTCCAGGTCGAAACTATATGACTATATAAAGACCTGGAATGACTTAAACCGAACCATAATTAATCAGATTCGTTTAAGTCATAAAACCGAAACTCAGTTTCGGAATCGACCCTGTGTCGATCGACACACATACTGTGTCGATCGACACACCACCCGAAACTCATTATTGATGTGTATCCAATACACATCCATACGATCATTACTATAATGATCATGCTCATATTTAACGCTTCCAGTTTGCTTAGGTGTGTGACCCTATAGGATCATATAATACTGGTAGTAAGTCTACAACTTACAGATTGCAAGAGGCTTCTAGCAAAACATTGCAACCGCCCAGTATTATACGAATGTCTGATCTCGACACACAACTATCATCAGGAGTGAGTACAAGTGTGATTTCAGGACACTATCCCAACAATCTCCCACTTGTACTGGAATCATCAATTCCTATAATCCTTTTGTCTCTATATCTCGATTTGGCATAAGGCAAGATTGGTGTCATCCTTATTAAGCCAACATCGTGTTTATCGAACTCCTGATCTTATACTGAACAATACAAACAACTGAACTACAGTTCGTTTGAGTGCGGCCACACATTCTCTCAGTATTAAATCTTCGATAGGCCTTGAGATATTTATCTCCCATTAATCAGGAGGGACAAATCCCATCTTGTTCTATCCCTATTTCAACGCACACTTCATGATATACCTGAACAGTGCCGTTATAGTCACCAGTTACGGGTCGACGTTTGACAAGGCCAAAGTGTATCAATTCATATGCAAGAAAGCATGATGAACTCAGGTCTAAGGACTATACTCTATAGTCGTAATGAGAACCTCTCATGACACAGATATAACTATCTTGTAGACTTCTCATTAACGGGTCACGTCCGATCATATGTTCACCAACATATATCTATGTGACTGACTGTGATACTCATATCATTGACTCCATGAAACTTAGTCAACAGTCACCTCACAAGCTAGTCTCTCGCAATTGTCAGTGTCCCATTTTTACAACCTCGCCTAGGGACAAAACATAATTTACGTCATCTATAACTTATAGGGTTTCATGATCAAGTCCTCAACTTGATTACCTATAATATGACATAAACTTATTTTGGGACCATTATTTAGATCACAATAAATAATGCTGAAATCAAATTTTATTAAACATATCCAAAAGTATGTTTACAAGAGCATCTTATTATAACTAAAATAAAACTAAAACTCCCACTAGAATCAAGATTACATCTTAAGATCTCTAATGCCTACAGCAGTCGTATGACTCTTATGCTTGGGCCTTGGGAGTGTTGGGATAGTGTCCTGAAATCACACTTGTACTCACTCCTGATGATAGTTGTGTGTCGAGATCAGACATTCGTATAATACTGGGTGGTTGCAATGTTTTGCTAGAAGCCTCTTGCAATCTGTAAGTTGTAGACTTACTGCCAGTATTATATGATCCTATAGGGTCACACACCTAAGCAAACTGGAAGTTAAGACATGGAAATGATCATTATGGTAATGATTATATTAATGTGTATTGGATACACATTATAAATGAGTTTCGAATAGTGTGTCGATCGACACGGTATGTGTGTCGATCGACACAAGGTCGATTCCGAAACTGAGTTTCGGTTTTATGACTTAAAACGAATCTAATTAATCATGGTTTGGTTTAAGTCATTCCAGGTCATTTATATAGTGATATAGTTTTGACCTGGAACAAGAGCCGTCGAGTTTTTCTCAGTGAGAAGAGCAGAAAGACCAGAAACAGAGGATTCTCATTGATCCGGCACTAGCATCCCGTTTCCAGCTTGTGTGCGTGTGTATCTGGTAGAGGCAAGGCACCTGCGTTGCTCAACTGATCTCGTTCACCATTTCATTCCGCTGCCAGTTCAAGGTAAGAACGAGGTTGGTTAAATTTCAATATATCAAACCCTAGATCCTAGGAGATCCAACAGTGGTATCAGAGCGTTGTTAGGGTTTAGACTATTGAATCAGATGCAATTAATTCGAAAACTGATGTTGTTGAACTGAATGCTAAATCATGTTTTCAAAGTGTTAATCTCGGATTATGTGCCTGTTGAAAACGATGAAACTGTTGAAATCGCACTGTGTCGATCGACACAAAGCGTGTGTCGGTCGACACGCCGCGAAATAACGCGTAAAATTTTTAGGGTTTGTCACAGAGTATCGATCGACACAAAGCGTGTGTCGGTCGACACTGAGCGAAAACTCGTAAATAATTTTAAGGTTTCGATCTGAGATCGAGTACCTGTATTCCTGCTGTGTCGATCGATACACCGGGTGTGTCGGTCGACACAGGCAAAGCGATTAGATAGATCGGTTCAATTGGATTGAATCGGTTATCTCGCTCGGTTAATTTTAATTAACCAATTTGGTTCTGGTCAAGTAATGTCGATCGACACCGAGTTGTGTGACGATCGACATGGACCGTTAAACCGAACCGGTTCAATTAGATTAAATCAGTTAAGGAAATTCGATCCGGGTTGACCGGTTATCGGAGACCGGTTTAAATTGTGTTGTGTCGACCGATGCAAATGGTTGGCATCGATCGACACACCATTCGCAGAATTTCTGGTTGGACCATAAATTTGCGTATACCAGATCAAATTTAACCCCAAAGTTCTAGTTGAACCTAAACTTAATAAAACTGAATGTTTTAATTAAATTAATAACTTCTTGAATGTATATTGGATATACATCAAGATTAAAATAATTCTTTTCCTCAACAAAATATCAAGTGATCTTGATGTCTTGCCCAATCTTGTCTACTGTCAAGATTTGTGTCGTTTGTTGGATAGTCTTGGAGTCCTTGGTATCCACTGCAGCATGAGTAAGGCAGGTGGTCATTGATAGACTCGCAGTGCGACTGTCAGTGATCACAAGACAGAAGAGATTGGTTTTACTTGACTGGGCTGTCAGAAGTTCTGGGCCCGGAGACATCAGAGTAGATTAGACATAGTTTGTCTCTTCTACGACCAAGAGTTGTACTGGGTACAATTAGCAATGATTTGCTTACCTAGATAACTAAAGTTTGGGTGATGGCGAGTTGCCCACTCAGATTTTGGTGAAGTATGGATCTTGGCTCATTGTATTCATCTGAGGAAACATAGTTTTGAATACAATGCGAGTTTTTCTTATTAGATAAGAATTCTCATTTCCTTGAGCATTATAACTAAAACCTCTACCTCTTTTAATTACAGCTATGTCTGTCTCAACTCACATCAACACTTTCTCACTAAGATCCGTCCTTGAGAAGGACAAGTTAAATGGATCTAATTTCTTGGAATGGTATCGAAACCTGAGAATAGTTCTCAGGCAGGAGAACAAGGAATATGTCCTTGAAAGAGTTCTCACCGAGAGGCCACGTTCCAATGCCCCGCAGACAAAAAAGAATGCTTGGGATAAGCATTCAGCTGATGTCAAAGATGTTAATTGTCTAATGCTGGTGACTATGAACTCTGAGCTGCAGAAGCAATATGAGAATGTGATGTCACCCATTGAGATGATTAACAGCCTGAAAGCTTTGTTTCAGGATCAAGCTCGCACAGAGTGATACCAGACGGTTAAATCTCTCATGGATTGCAAGCTGGGTAAGGACAGTCCAGTAAGTCCTCATGTCCTTAAAATGATGGGTTACATTGATAACCTGGGGAAACTGGACTGTGCCATTAGCCAGGAGCTAGCCACTGACATGATTCTGCAGTCTTTGCCGTCGTGTTTTGATCAGTTCATCATGAACTACAACATGCAAAATATGACTAAGACATTGACTGAGTTGCACGGCATGCTGAAGACGGCAGAGCCGAATCTCAAGAAGGCAACTCACAGTGTACTGATGGTACAAGGGGGTAAAAGGTTTAAGAAACCTAAGAAGGATAAGGGAAAGGCCAAAGTTGTCCAGACTGAGAATCAGGACAAGCCCAAGCCGAAGCCCAAATCCGGGCCTTCTCCTGAGGATAAATGCAACTACTGTAAGCAGTTAGGGCATTGGAAGAGAGACTGCAAGAAGTTCATGGAAGATTACAAGAAGCTGAAGAAGACGTATGATGCGTCTGACTCAGGTATTTATGTTATCGAACTTAATGTTATGTCTTCTAGTTCTACTTCGTGGGTATTGGATACCGGCTGCGGTGCTCATATTTCTACTGATGTGCAGGCACTAAGAAACAGTAGAACGCTGAAGAAAGGACAAGTGGAGCTACGGGTCGGGAATGGAGCTAAGGTTGCTGCACTTGCCGTAGGCACCTACGATTTGTCTTTACCTTCGGGCATGGTTTTAGCTTTGAATAATTGCTACTTTGTACCTGCGATTAGCAGAAACATAATTTCAGTTTCCGTTTTGGATTTGGAAGGTTTTGATTTTGCTGTTAAGAATAAAGTTTGTTCTTTTAATCGTGATGGTACGTATTATGGTAGCGCCCCATTAGATAATGGGTTATATGTTTTAAACCAAGAAATGCCTGTCTTTAACATAAATACAAAGCGGTTTAAGTCAAATGACGAAAACCCGACTTTCTTATGGCATTGTCGTTTGGGCCATATCAATGAGAAACACATCCAAAGGCTCCATCGAAATGGGCTTCAGGGCTCATTTGATTTTGAATCATGTGAGAAATGCGAATCTTGTTTGATGGGCAAAATGGCTAGAGCCCCTTTCAACAAACTGAATGAAAGGGCCAGTGACTTATTGGGCCTTGTTCATACTGATGTATGTGGGCCAATGAGTACTGTTGCCAGAGGAAATTACAAGTACTTCATTACCTTCACTGATGATTTCAGTAGATATGGCTATGTCTATTTGATGAGACACAAGTCAGAATCCTTTGATAGATTCAAGGAATTCAAGAATGAAGTACATAACCAACTTGGCAAAAGTATTAAAGTTCTGCGATCGGATCGCGGAGGAGAATACTTGAGTCAAGAGTTCAGCGACTATCTGAGCGAGTGTGGAATTATTTCACAACTCACTCCTCCTGGAACACCCCAATGGAATGGAGTGTCAGAGAGGAGGAATCGAACCTTATTGGATATGGTTCGGTCTATGATGAGTCATTCAAATCTTCCATTATCCTTTTGGAGATACGCTCTAGAAACGTCTGCGTTTACACTAAATAGGGTGCCATCTAAATCAGTGGAAAAGACACCACATGAATTGTGGACTGGGAACATTCCTAGTTTGTCTTTCCTGAGGATTTGGGGATGTGAGGCTTATGTCAAACGTTTAATCTCTGACAAGCTCGCACCCAAATCAGATAAATGCTACTTCGTTGGTTATCCTAGGGAAACCAAGGCATACTACTTTTACAACCAATCTGAGAACAAAGTATTTGTTGCTCAAGACTGTTCTTTTCTTGAGAGGGAGTTTCTCTCTAAGAAAAACAGTGGGATTAAAGTACATCTTGAAGAAATTCGAGATGCACAGGAGACTGCTCAACCTGCTGAGGAAGAGCAGCAGTTGGATCCACAGAGTTATGTGGAACCGGCGCCTGTGGAGCCTGAAGTTCACAGATCCGGAAGGATCCGTCACGAACCCGAGAGATACTATGGATTTCTCGTGACCAATTCTAATGATCTGATGATCATTGATAATGACGAACCAGCGACCTTCGCGGAAGCAATGATGGGCCCGGACTCCGAAAAATGGCTTGGAGCCTCTAAATCCGAAATGGGATCCATGTCAGAAAACCAAGTATGGTCCTTGGTCGATTTACCTAATGGTGTAAAAGCCATTGAGTGTAAATGGATCTTCAAGAAGAAGATCGACGTGGATGGCAATGTACAAATTTACAAAGCTAGGTTGGTGGCTAAAGGTTTCAAGCAAATTCATGGTATTGACTATGATGAAACCTATTCCCCAGTCGCTATGCTTAAATCCATTCGGATTCTTCTAGCAACTGCCGCTTATTATGATTATGAGATTTAGCAGATGGATGTCAAAACCGCCTTCCTGAATGGAATTCTGGAAGAGGATGTGTATATGACACAACCTGAGGGTTTTGTAGATCCTAAGAATGCTGGGAAGGTATGCAAGCTTCATAAATCCATTTATGGATTGAAGCAAGCATCACGGAGTTGGAATCTTCGTTTTGATGAAGCAGTAAAACAATTTGGTTTCGTCAAGAACGAGGAAGAACCATGTGTATACAAGAAGACTAGTGGGAGCGGAATTGCGTTTCTTGTACTGTATGTCGATGACATACTTCTTCTCGGTAATGACGTTCCGTTGCTTCAGTCTGTTAAGACTTGGCTCGGAAGTTGTTTTTCCATGAAAGACATGGGAGAAGCCGCCTACATCCTTGGAATCAGGAGCTACAGAGATAGAGCGAATAGGCTGATTGGATTGTGCCAGGACACTTATATTGATAAGGTGTTGCACAGATTCAAGATGCATGATTCCAAGAAGGGCTTCATACCGATGTCTCATGGCATTAGTCTCAGCAAGAAGCAGTGTCCGTCGACACATGCTGAGCGAGAGCGCATGGATAGGATTCCTTATGCTTCTGCAATAGGATCTATCATGTATGCCATGCTCTGCACTCGTCCAGATGTAGCTTACGCGTTAAGCATGACGCGTAGATACCAATCTGATCCAGGTGAAGTTCACTGGACAGCAGTCAAGAATATTCTCAAGTATTTGAGACACACCAAGGATAAATTCTTGGTATATGGAGGAAGTGAAGAACTTGTGGTGAATGGATTCACAGATGAGAGTTTTCAGACGGACAAAGACGATTTCCGATCACAGTCTGGATATGTCTTCTGTCTAAATGGCGGTGCAGTGAGCTGGAAGAGCTCTAAGCAGAATACCGTAGCTGATTCCACGACGGAAGCTGAATATGTTGCTGCTTCAGAAGCGGCAAAGGAAGCTGTTTGGATCAAGAAGTTCATGACTGAACTTGGTGTAGTTCCTAGTATCTTGGAGCCAATGGCCTTGTTTTGTGATAACAACGGAGCCATTGCTCAGGCGAAAGAACCCAGGTCACACCAGAAGTCCAAACATGTAGAGAGGAGATATCACCTGATTTGTGATATCGTCAATAGAGGTGATGTGAAGATCAGCCGAGTTCCGACAGACGAGAATGTCGCTGATCCTCTGACTAAGTCACTCCCAAGGCCTAAGCATGAGATTCATACGACTGCTGTAGGTATTAGAGATCTTAAGATGTAATCTTGATTCTAGTGGGAGTTCTAGTTTTATTTTAGTTATAATAAGATGCTCTTGTAAAACATTCTTTTGGATATGTTTAATGAAATTTGATTTCAACATTATTTATTGTGATCTAAATAATGGTCCCAAAATAAGTTTATGTCATATTATAGGTCATCAAGTTGAAGACTTGATCATGAAACCCTATAAGTCATAGATATATAAATTATGTTTTGTCCCTAGTCGAGGTTGTCAAAGTGGGACAATGGCAACCGCGAGAGACTAGATTGTGAGGTGATTGTTGGCTAAGTTTCATGGAGCCAATGATATGATTATCGCAGTCAGTCACATAGATATATGTTGGTGAACATATGATCGGACATGACCCGCTAATGAGAAGTCTACAAGATAGTTAGATCTGTGTCATAAGAGGTT
Source organism: Orychophragmus violaceus (assembly GCA_030180135.1). Classification (NCBI taxonomy): domain Eukaryota; kingdom Viridiplantae; phylum Streptophyta; class Magnoliopsida; order Brassicales; family Brassicaceae; genus Orychophragmus; species Orychophragmus violaceus. The sequence continues at coordinate 13,106,142 of CM058238.1, read as the reverse complement.
CTCATCACGACTATAGAGTATAGTCCTCAGACCTGAGTTCATCATACTTTCTTGCATATGAATTGGTACACTTTGACCTTGTCAAACGTCGACCCGTAACTGGCGACTATAACGGCACTGTTAAAGTATATCATGAAGTGTGCGTTGAAATAGGGATGGAACAAGATGGGATTTGTCCCTCCTGATTGACGGGAGATAAATATCTCAGGGCCTATCGAAGATTTAATACTGAAAAAAATGTGTGGCCGCACTCAAACGAACTGTAGTTCAGTTGTTTGTAATGTTCAGTATGAGATCAGGAGTTCGATAAACACGATGTTGGCTTAATAAGGATGACACTAATCTTGCCTTATGCCAAATCGAGATATAGAGACAAAAGGATTATATGAATTGTTGATTCCAGTACAAGTGGGAGATTGTTGGGATAGTGTCCTGAAATCACACTTGTACTCACTCCTGATGATAGTTGTGTGTCGAGATCAGACATTCGTATAATACTGGGCGGTTGCAATGTTTTGCTAGAAGACTCTTGCAATCTGTAAGTTATAGACTTACTGCCAGTATAATATGATCCTATAGGGTCACACACCTAAGCAAACTGGAAGCTAAGACATGGGAATGATCATTATGGTAATGATCATATAAATGTGTATTGGATACACATTATAAATGAGTTTCGAATAGTGTGTCGATCGACACGGTATGTGTGTCGATCGACACAGGGTCGATTCCGAAACTGAGTTTTGGTTTTATGACTTAAAACGAATCTAATTAATCATGGTTCGGTTTAAGTCATTCCAGGTCATTTATATAGTGATATAGTTTCGACCTGGAACAAGAGCCGTCGAGTTTTTCTCAGTGAGAAGAGCAGAAAGACCAGAAACAGAGGATTTCCATTGATCCGGCACTAGCATCCCGTTTCCAGCTTGTGTGCGTGTGTATCTGGTAGAGGCAAGGCACCTGCGTTGCTCAACTGATCTCGTTCACCATTTCATTCCGCTGCCAGTTCAAGGTAAGAACGAGGTTGGTTAAATTTCAATATATCAAACCCTAAATCCTAGGAGATCCAACAGGGAGTGGCTTAGTCTGAGGATCAGCGACATTCTCGTCGGTCGGAACTCGGCTGATCTTCACATCACCTCTATTGACGATATCACGAATCAAGTGATATCTCCTCTCTACGTGTTTGGACTTCTGGTGTGACCTGGGTTCTTTCGCCTGAGCAATGGCTCCATTGTTATCACAAAACAAGGCCATTGGCTCCAAGATACTAGGAACTACACCAAGTTCAGTCATGAACTTCTTGATCCAAACAGCTTCCTTTGCCGCTTCTGAAGCAGCAACATATTCAGCTTCCGTCGTGGAATCAGCTACGGTATTCTGCTTAGAGCTCTTCCAGCTCACTGCACCGCCATTTAGACAGAAGACATATCCAGACTGTGATCGGAAATCGTCTTTGTCCGTCTGAAAACTCTCATCTGTGAATCCATTCACCACAAGTTCTTCACTTCCTCCATATACCAAGAATTTATCCTTGGTGTGTCTCAAATACTTGAGAATATTCTTGACTGCTGTCCAGTGAACTTCACCTGGATCAGATTGGTATCTACGCGTCATGCTTAACGCGTAAGCTACATCTGGACGAGTGCAGAGCATGGCATACATGATAGATTCTATTGCAGAAGCATAAGGAATCCTATCCATGCGCTCTCGCTCAGCATGTGTCGACGGACACTGCTTCTTGCTGAGACTAATGCCATGAGACATCGGTATGAAGCCCTTCTTGGAATCATGCATCTTGAATCTGTGCAACACCTTATCAATATAAGTGTCCTGGCACAATCCAATCAGCCTATTCGCTCTATCTCTGTAGCTCCTGATTCCAAGGATGTAGGCGGCTTCTCCCATGTCTTTCATGGAAAAACAACTTCCGAGCCAAGTCTTAACAGACTGAAGCAACGGAACGTCATTACCGAGAAGAAGTATGTCATCGACATACAGTACAAGAAACGCAATTCCGCTCCCACTAGTCTTCTTGTATACACATGGTTCTTCCTCGTTCTTGACGAAACCAAATTGTTTTACTGCTTCATCAAAACGAAGATTCCAACTCCGTGATGCTTGCTTCAATCCATAAATGGATTTATGAAGCTTGCATACCTTCCCAGCATTCTTAGGATCTACAAAACCCTCAGGTTGTGTCATATACACATCCTCTTCCAGAATTCCATTCAGGAAGGCGGTTTTGACATCCATCTGCTAAATCTCATAATCATAATAAGCGGCAGTTGCTAGAAGAATCCGAATGGATTTAAGCATAGCGACTGGGGAATAGGTTTCATCATAGTCAATACCATGAATTTGCTTGAAACCTTTAGCCACCAACCTAGCTTTGTAAATTTGTACATTACCATCCACGTCAATCTTCGTCTTGAAGATCCATTTACACTCAATGGCTTTTGCACCATTAGGTAAATCGACCAAGGACCATACTTGGTTTTCTGACATGGATCCCATTTCGGATTTAGAGGCTCCAAGCCACTTTTCGGAGTCCGGGCTCATCATTGCTTCCGCGAATGTCGCTGGTTCGTCACTTTCAATGATCATCAGATCATTGGAATTGGTCACGAGAAATCCATAGTATCTCTCGGGTTCGTGACGGATCCTTCCGTATCTGCGAACTTCAGGCTCCACAGGCGCAGGTTCCACAGAACTTTGTGGATCCAACTGTTGCTCTTCCTCAGCAGGTTGAGCAGTCTCCTGTGCATCTTGAATTTCTTCGAGATGTACTTTACTCCCACTGTTTTTCTTAGAAAGAAATTCTCTCTCAAGAAAAGAACAGTCCCGAGCAACAAATACTTTGTTCTCAGATTGGTTGTAAAAGTAGTATGCCTTGGTTTCCCTAGGATAACCAACGAAGTAGCATTTATCTGATTTGGGTGCGAGCTTGTCAGAGATTAAACGTTTGACATAAGCCTCACAACCCCAAATCTTCAGGAAAGATAGACTAGGAATGTTCCCAGTCCACAATTCATGTGGTGTCTTTTCCACTGATTTAGATGGCACCCTATTTAGTGTAAACGCAGACGTTTCTAGAGCGTATCCCTAAAAGGATAATGGAAGATTTGAATGACTCATCATAGACCGAACCATATCCAATAAGGTTCGATTCCTCCTCTCTGACACTCCATTCCATTGGGGTGTTCCAGGAGGAGTGAGTTGTGAAATAATTCCACACTCGCTCAGATAGTCACTGAACTCTTGGCTTAAGTATTCTCCTCCGCGATCCGACCGCAGAACTTTGATACTTTTGCCAAGTTGGTTATGTACTTCGTTCTTGAATTCCTTGAATCTATCAAAGGATTCTGACTTGTGTCTCATCAAATAGACGTAGCAATACCTACTGAAATCATCAGTAAAGGTAATGAAGTACTTGTAATTTCCTCTGGCAACAGTGTTCATCGGCCCACATACATCAGTATGAACAAGGCCCAATAAGTCACTGGCCCTTTCATTTGGTTTGTTGAAAGGGGCCCTAGCCATTTTGCCCATCAAGCAAGATTCACATTTCTCACATGATTCAAAATCAAATGAGCCCAAAAGCCCACTACGATGGAGTTTCTGAATGTGTTTCTCATTGATATGGCCCAAACGACAATGCCATAAGAAAGTCGGGTTTTCGTCATTTGACTTAAACCGCTTTGTATTTATGTTAAAGACATGCATTTCTTGGTTTAAGACATATAACCCATTATCTAATGGGGCGCTACCATAAAACGTACCATCACGATTAAAAGAACAAACTTTATTCTTAACAGCAAAATCAATACCTTCCAAATCCAAAACGGAAACTGAAATTATGTTTCTGCTAATCGCAGGTACAAAGTAGCAATTATTCAAAGCTAAAACCATGCCCGAAGGTAAAGACAAATCGTAGGTGCCTACGGCCAGTGCAGTAACCTTAGCTCCATTCCCGACCCGTAGCTCCACTTGTCCTTTCTTCAGCGTTCTACTGTTTCTTAGTGCCTGCATATTAGTACAAATATGAGCACCGCAGCCGGTATCCAATACCCACGAAGTAGAACTAGAAGACATAACATTAAGTTCGATAACATAAATACCTGAGTCAGACGCATCATACGTCTTCTTCAGCTTCTTGTAATCTTCCATGAACTTCTTGTAGTCTCTCTTCCAATGCCCTAACTGCTTGCAGTAGTTGCATTTGTCCTCAGGAGAAGGCCCGAATTTGGGCTTTGGCTTGGGCTTGTCCTGACTCTCAGTCTGGACAACTTGGGCCTTTCCCTTATCCTTCTTAGGTTTCTTAAACCTTTTACCCCCTTGTACCATCAGTACACTGGGAGTTGCCTTCTTGAGATTCGGCTCTGTTGTCTTCAGCATGCCGTGCAACTCAGTCAATGTCTTAGTCATGTTTTGCATATTGTAGTTCATGATGAACTGATCAAAACATGACGGCAAAGACTGCAGAATCATGTCAGTGGCTAGCTCCTGGCTAATGGTACAGTCCAGTTTCCTCAGGTTATCAATGTAACCCATCATTTTAAGGACATGAGGATTTACTGGACTGTCCTTAGCCATCTTGCAATCCATGAGAGATTTAATCGTCTGGTATCTCTCTGTGCGAGCTTGCTCCTGAAACAAAGCTTTCAGGCTGTTAATCATCTCAATGGGTGACATCACGTTCTCATATTGCTTCTGCAGCTCAGAGTTCATAGTCACCAGCATCAGACAATTAACGTCTTTGACATCAGCAGAATGCTTATCCCAAGCATTCTTTTCTGTCTGCGGGGCATTGGAACGTGGCCTATCGGGGAGAACTCTTTCAAGGACATATTCCTTGTTCTCCTGCCTGAGAACTATTCTCAGGTTCCGATACCATTCCAAGAAATTAGATCCATTTAACTTGTCCTTCTCAAGGACGGATCTCAGCGAGAAAGTGTTGATGTGAGTTGAGACAGACATAGCTGTAATTAAAAGAGGTAGAGGTTTTTTAGTTATGATGCTCAAGGAAATGAGAATTCTTATCTAATAAGAAAACTCGCATTGTTTTCAAAAACTATGTTTCCTCAGATGAATACAATGAACCAAGATCCTCAGATCACCAAAATTTGAGTGGGAGACTCGCCATCATCCAAACTTTAGTTATCTAGGTAAGCAAATCATTGCTAATTGTACCAAGTACAATTCTTGGTCGCAGATGAGACAATCCATGTCTAATCCACTCTGATGTCTCTGGGCCCAGAACTTCTGATAGCCAAGTCAAGTAAACCAATCTCTTTATGTCTTGTGATCATCGACAGTCGCACTGCAAGTCTATCAATGATTACATGCCTTACTCATGTTGTTGTGGATACCAAGGACTCCAAGGCTATCCAACAACGAAACGAGTCTTGACAGTAGACAAAATCGGGTAAGACATCAAGATCACTTGATTTTTAGTTGAGGAAAAGAACTATTTAATCTTGATGTATATCCAATATACATCCAAGAAGTTATTCATTTAATTAAAACATTCAGTTTTATTAAGTTTAGGTTCATTTAGAACTTTAGGACTAAATTTGGTCTGGTATATACAAATTTGAGGTCCAACCATCAAATTTGCGAATGGTGTGTCGATCGATGCCAACCATTGGCATCGGTCGACACAATCCAATTTAAACCGGTCTTCGATAACCGGTCAAACCGGATCGAATTTCCTTAACCGATTCAATCTAATTGAACCGGTCCGGTTTAATGGTCCATGTCGATCGTCACACAACTCTGTGTCGATCGTCATTACCAAACCAGAACCAAATTGGTTAATTAAAATTAACCGAGCGAGATAACCGGTTCAATCCAATTGAACCGATCTATCCATTCGCATAGTCTGTGTTGACCGACACATGGCGATCTCCAAGACCGAGTGAGCGTTTTCGCGGTGTGTCGACCGACACAAGATTAGTGTCGATCGACACTATGCGATAAACCTCAAATTCTTTTACGAGTTTTCGCAGTGTGTCGACCGACACAAGATTAGTGTCGATCGACACCATGCGACAAACCCTAAAATTATTTACGCATTTTCGCCCTGTGTCGACCGACACACGCATTGTGTCGATCGACACTCTGCGAAAGCACAGACATCGAATTTTCAACAGAAGCTTTAATCCGTGATTAACAACATGAAAAAACGATTTAACAAGCAACAATCTATTCAATTACATTAGTATTCGAATTAAGTGCTTCAGATTCAATAGACTAAACCCTAACAAGCTCTGATACCACTGTAGGATCGCCTAGGATCTAGGGTTCGTTATATTGAATTTACCAACCTCGTTCTTACCTTGATCTGGCAGCGGAATGATTGGTGAACGAGATCTAGCGACTCAAATGCTTCGCCTCTACCAGATACACACGCACACAAGCTGGAAACCGAGATGCTAGTGCCGGATCTTTGGGATCTCTGAGTTCTGGTGTTTCTGCTTTTCTGTCAGAGAAAAACTCGACGGCTTAGGTTCCAGGTCGAAACTATATGACTATATAAATACCTGGAATGACTTAAACCGAACCATAATTAATCAGATTCGTTTAAGTCATAAAACCGAAACTCAGTTTCGGAATCGACCCTGTGTCGATCGACACACATACTGTGTCGATCGACACACCACCCGAAACTCATTATTGATGTGTATCCAATACACATCCATACGATCATTACTATAATGATCATGCCCATATTTAACGCTTCCAGATTGCTTAGGTGTGTGACCCTATAGGATCATATAATACTGGTAGTAAGTCTACAACTCACAAATTGCAATAGGCTTCTAGCAAAACATTGCAACCGCCCAGTATTATACGAATGTCTGATCTCGACACACAACTATCATCAGGAGTGAGTACAAGTGTGATTTCAGGACACTATCCCAACAGTAAAGGCGTTCAGAAGCCTTCTCATACATCCTCCGTCTCTCGAGAAGAACATCTTCTTCATTCGAAGAGCGTAGCCGATCATGTTCGGACCTAAGAGACTCGACCTCGGCTCTCAGAGAACCAACCAGGTCCTTACTCCTCTCCTCGGATTCCCGCCTCTCCTTCTCAAGACTGAGAATCTGAGCCCTGGGTTTGACATTCGCAATCTCTACCTCAACAAGCTTCCACTGAACACCCTCGAGTCCTTGGAAGGACTGTCGCAAGCTCGCGACTTTCTTTTCAAGTTCCTCCTCTCTGGCCTTGGCCGCTCCGAGCTCCGCCACGTAGGAATCCTTAAGATAGTTAAGATTCACAATAGCCTGTCAAAACCAAAAGAAACGCAATGGCATGAGAAATAGCACCCCCGCAAGCCGTAAGAAACAAGTTAACAAAGATGCTCACCCTCGCGAAATGCTGACTCATGTCCTGTTGGACCTTGGGTTCGAAAAACTGGTCAATAGGAACCAAAGTAGGACGGGGGTCCAACGTCAGGTGACAGAAGAGATTCATACAATAAATCCTATCATGGATGATCAAGTCAGGGCCATTATGACAAAAATTGAACGAGTCATCTAAAGCCTTCAAACCCTTCGCCACCTTCGAGCTATCAATCACCAACGAACCACCTCTTGTTGATGACCCTCTCGCCCGACGCTTCGCAGTGCGATCAAGAACCATCTGAACGTCCGCATCAACATAACTTCCCAAACAATCCAACTCCTCAGCGGATATACCGAATCCAACAAAATCGGTGGACACATCGTCAACTTCCGATCTACGCCTCTTTCTATTTGAGCAACCGCCATCCCCGTCAGGAACAGAATCACCGCTCGCTTCCTCAAAAGAACCAGTGTCGTCGGGAGACAACTCCTTTTCACCACCAATATCGCTTCTTTCAGCAGGAGACAACTCTTTTTCACTACCAGCATCGCCTCTTTCGACACCGGCATCGCTTCTTTCAACACCAACGTCGCTTTCTTCACCACCAGACATGCCCCCTCATCATCGAATGCGGTGATATCAGCGGTCTGATCTTCTAAAGTAACCACCTCTTCTCTATCAGTCTGACAGGGAAGTGTCAACGGCATATCCTCGCCTGCTCGACTTGCTGAGGAGCACGAACACTCTCAACTGAATCAAGAACCGGAATGTTATTCGCCACAGAAGCAAGGACCCTTAGGACATAATTTGGAAACTCGGCATGCCTCCAACTCATTCTCTAAAATCCTCGGAAAAGAGGACACAAAAACAAGACAATCGCCAAAATAATCTAAGAAACCACTTAAGATGAGGATCTCCGAGAAAACCCCGAAAGAAGAAGACGAAAAATTTTGACACACAGCAAAAACGTACCCGTTTGAAAGCGACTCGCAAAGCAAAGGACGGGCACCTAAGCCAACGATATTCAGTGATAAAATAAACGACGAAATCAAATCCCAAAAACGAAAGGGAAAGACGTTGGAAAGCAGCAAAACAAAAAAGAAATCGCCCATAAGAAGTAAACGAAAGTCGAAACGACAAATCCTTAAGCATCAACGATAAGGGTTTTTCTTTTAGGGAATACGAAGAATTGTGCCCATCGCAAGACGTCCTTTCACTTCCCTGAAACCATAATAAAATCCAACAATATGAAAGGCAATGATCGAAGCAAAACGACCAAAACAGACTTCCCCCTGACTTAAATGCTCGAAGGAATTCGCCGACCACGACCAGAACCGCAGCTCGACAAACTAGGGGGGGGACTAATTATTGGATATGGTTTTAGCACTCATTCATAAGCCCATTGGAAACCCTGTTAAACCAGTAAAATCATCCCAGCCCAAGAAGACAAGCCCACTAAGAAGTCAATGGCCCAAAAGAAAGTCAGCATCCAAGCGCTATAAATAGGACCCTTCACTCTTCATTTTAGACACATTGTAACTTTCGAGAGTGCCGAGCTACTTCTATAAAGCTCCAAACTCAAGCAATATTTAGGGAGCACGTCATTTGACGGACTCCCACCTCGTACAATCATGTTCATCGCTCGGCTTCGGCCTTAAGCTTAATAAAGAACTATTTCGACCTCATTTAAGTTTACCTCGTAGTTCGGACATTTCAGATAGCAGCCCGACTTTTATTACTAGATCAAATTTCTGTAACAACAAGAAATAAAACATTTTTAGGTATGTACAAGGTAGTAAAGTACTTCTGAGTCAAAAATCCTAATTTTTTCAAATGGCTTTCCCGAAGAAGCCTTCCACCGCCGCCGATGACTTCTTCCCGTTTGAAAGTCTCCGGTTGAGCATCGGCGTCATGCCACACTTTTCTTCCTCTGAAGGATTCCTAGTCCTACGAAGAAAGGTTCTCGTCTTCTATGGTGCATGTAGCTGAATTCGCATCTCCTCCTCTTCCTCTGTCATCTAAGGCTCTTGGCCCGAGCATCGCCTCTCCACTGCTGTTATATCATATTGGCCCTCATATTTCTTTGGTTCCTGTATTGGTGATTCCTCTCCATTTGTCACTTGTATCTGCCTCTACCTTTTTCCTCCTCACCGCACCTCCATGCCATCGTTTTCCTACTGTTGTTACTCTCTTATGCCCGCTTTGTCGCTTAAAACCTCACAATCGTCGATAGATTGAATTTACTCTCTGCCATAGTTTTGTTCATCCCATCACCAATAGTCTGTTTTTCCTCCTTGGCCTTTGTGCCTATTGAAGAGGAAGACTTCCTTGGTGTTAAAATAAGGTCTGGTAAACCTTTTTCATTGTCTGTTCTCCGTTGATTGTGCTCTCCTCTATCTAGATTTTTCCACCTTCCCTTTACTGCTGCTTCTTCTCGGCATGGAGACCTCTCCTTGTTTCTTTCTGGTTGAAGCATGACCTTCCATTTTCCTATCTCTATATCTCTGTATTAACAAGTTTGATCCTTATGACCTAATGGTATCTCTCAGAATTGGATAAATCTGCTAATAGTGTAAGATTATTTATCCTTAGCTTAAGATATCAACTTGTCCAATTACCTCGTTTTAAGGCTTTTGTATTGTTATAGAGAGTTATTTATCATGTTCTTTGGGTGTTAAATTATGTTTTTAGGCAACCATTACTTTTTACGAGGACTCTATATCTTATTATGAGGCTCATTTATTTTAGTATTAGAGTTCTACCCAAAATTTTTATTATGTGTTTGTGCAATTTTTTACTTTGTTGGTTTTTACCGCATGATGCATGATTACATTTTCGGAATTTTGAACTCACCAATCTTCGATCGTTAGTATCAGATTTTGTTTGTCGTCTATGGAAGGTTTTGTTTTTCTTTTCACGATAAAGGATTTTTTTTATACTTTCCAAGTTTTTCAAAAAAATGCTTAGTCATTTGAGTAGCCAGATTTTTTATGTTTAATTTACACTAATTGTTGAAGCATGTTCGGAAAATGTATTACCAAAATATGCTCTTACATTCTCAAAACTCATCTTATTAAGCATTTTTGATATTTATATTTCAAGTGGTTTTAATGTTATATTGTGTTTATCGGTTATGTTTATATTTTTCGCTTTGCATCTGTTAGAGTAAATGATTTAATTAGTTTTACTTTTGTATTCTTTTTAAAAAATATTTATTTGTGTCTAAAGAGTAAAATCTAATATAAAACTAATTTGATCCAAAAAGTCACAATGTACAGTCTGCTTAACTTCTCATGAATAAAAACCACAAATTGATTTAACTTTTTCTTTTGCATACTGAAACAGTCTCTTTGGGATCTTTATTTGTTCTTTCTTTTTCGATGATATTATTACTTGTTTTCGTTATTTTCATTCGAAATTTTTTGATCAGCTTTTTTCTTTTGTTTTTTCATTGCGTTGTTGAGAGCCAACCAACGAGCTAAAGACAGAAAGAGTAGGCTCCTTTCAATTTTATAACAAAAGCTCTTTTTCTCTCTTTTGTGAGACAAACAATATTACAAATGTTAATCATAAATTAATACAAATGTATTAAGCACACCGACTCATTCAATAATTTCTACTAATATACTACTATTCTTGGAATAAATAAAACTAGAATAGAATTGAAGTATAAGTGGTTTATTAAACAACATAATTTAAAAACCAAGGAAAATATGGAACATATAAGGATTAGTTGTTTTGAGAATATCAAAATTTCTTAATGCCATTTTGTATTAACTTTTGCTTATCTTTGTATTGGTAATATTGAGAATTTCCAGATAGGATTAGTTAAGGAAAGTTAAACAGTAGACTTTATTTAGATCTAATGCTACCAAGCAGAAATATTAATAATACCGATTAATTTTGCTTCCATGTTTTTTTTTTGTTATAGGACCAATTTTTTGTTATTGCATTTAGGATAATCTCATATGTAACTTCAAACTTTATTTTATAATGATATTTACAATTTCACCAACAAAAAACTAAGTGAATAACTTGTTTGGGAAGAATAGTTTCATGAGAAATTTATCGGTCTATACAAAATTGAATGTATTTTTATGGCTATGAAAGTTTTAATGAGAGAAGGATTTTGTCGGTTAGAATAAAAATACTGTACATACCTACTTAAGCTGATAAAAGTTTCATATATATGTTGGTAGTTAAATCTGATTTGGATTGTTTTGTATGTTTAAGGATCGTTTTGAAAGTGCAGGTGAGGCAGTATATAAAGCAGAAAGTAAGACACACAAAGTTTGTTAACGGGGTTCGGTTTTTCCTACTCTCCGGGACCTCGTCCAGCTTTCGAATTCACTTGAATAGAAAGTAATCCCACCAATTACAGACGAATAGAACAAACCCTATTGATCTATCGCTCTACCCAATACAAGAATTCTTCAGGATCAAACACCTGAGCTAAGCTCCCCCTAGAACCTAGACTTTTCCCCAAAGATACAAAAGCCCTCTTGAGTTTTTATTCTCTCAGCTCTTGCATCTCCATAAGGCCACGCCTCTCCTCTTTATATAGGCTAAACTTGCTTCTCAAGTTTACCTAAATAAAGACATAGAAAATATCCTTTTTGTTTTGATATTTCCTATTCCACCTTTTTGTAACTTTTCCTTTTTTCTTGAAACTTATTCAAAGAATAAGTAAACAACTCCAAGCTGCAATCTTCACTCCAAGATCTTCATCCAGCTCAGCACACAACCAATAAACCGAATCACATCATAAAGATTCGTTCATATCTCATCAATCAAACATATTCACGTCCTGAGTCACGTCTTGTACTACCACTTGTACTACGCCGTGACTGACACATCAAATACCTCTTCAATCTCCCCCTTTTTGACTATGTATGTGATCTCAACAACCCTAGCATCAAAGACTTCGTCACTAGCAACATCCAACATCATCAAAACTAGCAACACCAATCTCCCCTTACTTGAGTCACATCATGGTCAAAAACTAACACATGAACCGTCCTACTCCATATTGAGGATGAAATCCTACTGCACTATCTCCGAAGTGATTAACTTTCTTCCTCCAAATCTTCATGGGCCTTGTCCCTCCATAATTAGCCCTTTGAACATGTCCTTTACCTTCACAATGATAACATATTGGACCATGAAATCTCTCTCCACGAGCTTGCTCCATTCGTTTCTTCTCCTTCAATAACTTGAAGCATCTTGGCCTAATATGCCCAACAACTCCACAATGATGACAGACAGGACGCCAAATTCGTTTAGGCGCACTCTTCACTTCCAGAATTTTCCTTGTTGCAGTCGCTGTAGCAGTTCCTGTACCAGCTCTCGTACTAGCTGTCGTACCAGTCGACGTACCAGTTGCAGACTTCATAACAGTGACAGTCTTTGTAGCAGCTGTTGATGCAACATTCGTCTTTCCACCAGACACAAAAACACTATTAGCTTTTGAAGATTCTCCATTGAATCCAAGGCCACATCGATCACTTTTGCCAATGGTGAGAAGATGATCCAACTTCTTTGTGCCATTATTCAGCATCCTCACACCTTTTTGAGTCTCTTCAAGTTGAGCTCTGGCATGCTGTGCTTCTTCTTTTTTCTTTGTTGCATACTTTCGTACTTCAGCAACTTCAGCTTCTAGCTTAACTTTCTCCTTGGTCAATGATGCATTCTCCTCAACCATCTTACACCAATGCTCATACAAGGCTCTGTAATTCTCATCAAAATCATCATCATCACTTACAGGATCTTCATCACTTTCATCATTGTCACTATCAATTGCACACCCTGTTGCAGACGCTGATGCAGGTTCTGTCGCAGACGCTGATGCAGATCCTGTTGCAGACTTCGTAACACAACTAGACTCAAAGGTTGTGAATGCCACAAAGTTCTTTATTTCTTCACCATCATCTGAATCACTTCCAGAATCATCCTTGACGTTCCTCTTCTTCTTATTATGCTGTAAATTTGCACAATCACGGCTAACATGACCAATTCCATGACATTCATAGCATTGTATCTTCGATGATGAGCTGTCCAACTTCTCTCTTTTACTTTTCTTGTCTTCCTTCATCTAAAAATACTTAGAAAACTGTCTTGACAGTATCGCCATAGAATCTTCAGAAGATGAAACTTGTAGAGCAACTCCAACATCAACATCCTTCTTCTGAGCTAGTTCTTCATACGCTTTATTCAACTCAAAAGCTTGAAGGATCCCAACAAACTCATCAAACGCCATCTCATCCAGATTATGAGCTTCTTCAACAGCAGAGATCTTTGACTCAAACTTTGATGGAAGAGATCTCTTCAGCTTCTTCACAAGCTTCTTGTCCTTGTAAATCTTTCCAAGAGCGAATGACTCATTAGATATGTCACACAACTTAGCACTAAATTGAGCCACGGTTTCTCCTTAGATTCTTAAATTTAGATGCTAACATATCCAGCTTAGTCCTCTTGACACTTGTGGTACCTTCAAACATGTTCTCCAATGTTTTCCATGCCTTTTGAGCTGACACACATTGAGAAATCAACTTGAAGTAACTTGCATCAATTGCATTATAAATTGCAGTCTTGGTCTTAGAATTGCAACTTGATGCCTTCTTCTCTTCAGCATTCTATTGATCTCTAGGCTTAAGAACTTCAACTCCTTTATCATTAACCATCATCGGGGGATTCCAACCAGTCTCAATCGTATTCCAACAATCCTCATCAAGACCACTAATGAAAGCTTGCATCCGTACCTTCCAATATCCATAATTTGAAGAGTCAAACCGTGGTGGTCTGGTCATAGACGTTCCTTCCTTATGAGACTCCATCGAACCGAACTTTGTGCTACTTCCTGAGCTACCTTCTGATCCTCACCTTAGATCTGCTCGAAACAAGACTGAATCTCTATCAAGCACCCGCTCTGATACCAATTGAAAGTGCAGGTGAGGCAGTATATAAAGCAGAAAGTAAGATACACAAAGTTTGTTAACGGGGTTCGGTTTTTCCTACTCCCCGGGACCTCGTCCAGCTTTCGAATTCACTTGAATAGAAAGTAATCCCACCAATTACAGACGAATAGAACAAACCCTATTGATCTATCGCTCTACCCAATACAAGAATTCTTCAGGATCAAACACCTGAGCTAAGCTCCCCCTAGAACCTAGACTTTTCCCCAAAGATACAAAAGCCCTCTTGAGTTTTTATTCTCTCAGCTCTTGCATCTCCATAAGGCCACGCCTCTCCTCTTTATATAGGCTAAACTTGCTCCTCAAGTTTACCTAAATAAAGACATAGAAAATATCCTTTTTGTTTTGATATTTCCTATTCCACCTTTTTGTAACTTTTCCTTTTTTCTTGAAACTTATTCAAAGAATAAGTAAACAACTCCAAGCTGCAATCTTCACTCCAAGATCTTCATCCAGCTCAGCACACAACCAATAAACCGAATCACATCATAAAGATTCGTTCATATCTCATCAATCAAACATATTCACGTCCTGAGTCACGTCTTGTACTACCACTTGTACTACGCCGTGACTGACACATCAAATACCTCTTCACGCTTTATTGATTTTAATTTATATCATATAGTGTGTAACTTAAATGTCCGTGCTGATATAAGAGCACCCACATTGGTGTTATCCAATGTGGGTTTCTTAATCATATTTTATTAATATATGTGTTAGTTTAGAATAGTTAGGAGACTTAGTTTATTTGTGTCCTCCATTGGTGTTACCCGATTTGGGTTTCTTAAATTAAAAATATATATTATCAAAAGTTTTATTATAAATGTTATTTATTTTAATTTTAATCTTTAACATACAATAATTATCAAACAAGATGATCAAATTTTTGCCATATATTTTTGATCAAATCCGCTTTCAAGCGATAATGTATCCGTTGATCACGAAGTTGATTCCGAATGTCAAGTATATTACCGAGATTTGAAGTTGTACTCTAGGATGCCGTTGAACGTATCCTCGAAATGTTCCTCAAAACTCTCTTGCCAAGCTTTATGTATCCAATCATCAATATTATTTGATGAAAAACCAGACATCTTTGCAAATTACTTTAGAAGAAGAAGAAGCACTTTAAAGAAGAAGAAAAACATTATATTGTTAAGAAGTTGTTTAAAGATGTTCACACATCGTAAGAAAAGAAGCGTTTGTGAAGAGGAAGAAGCAAATAATGAGAGAATAAGTAGATAATACATGTCTTGAATGGACTAAATAGCGTGGAGCAACACAATACAACCAAAACACAAAGTATATCCGTGACTAAAACATCCAAAATACTTGTGAATTTGAATTTTCCTTTTTAGCTTCTGCAGAACCAACTGTCTTTTCCTCGGTCTTGCAATCCGAATATAAAGAACTTGGAGGTTTCGATGGTTTCAGTCCTAACAATCCCCCATTAGTCCATATTTTAATGGCTTCTACTTCACGAGAATTTTCAGCTTCTGATCTTTGATATCCCTGTAGGTCACTATGGTACAAGGGGTTTGATGAATCAGATAAGCTGTTCTCATGTGCTGGGACAAATGTATGCACGGTGTTATCTTCTCCACCGGAAATCTTACTTGTACAAAGATCCTTGTGTGGTGAACGGGTTATATCTGAACTGAGTTGTGGATCTTGATGAATCACTTCATCAATTGCATTTACAGATGACAACCTTTCCACTAAACCACAAGATCTCTCGTCCTTTCCAAAAACCGTTGTCCATAAACCCATCCATTGGTCTACAAGAATCTTCTACACCGTTGTCCAACCTCTCGTTTATAACACCACCAGGACTGCTCACCACTTCTTGACTAGTTCGGAGACCTTGATCATTTTCAGATTCGGATTCAATACTATTTAGCGCATCAACAAAACACAAAGTACATCCACGACTCAATTGTGAATTTGAATTTTCGATGAATGAATCATTTTGATTCAAAACAGCAAAGGGGTTAACCATTGCTCCCATACTATCTTCTTTGTTGTCTTTTCTCATACGTATCAAAGTTTCTCATACGTATCATTATCCTTTCGAAATCGTATCAATAACTGTAAACATACAAACATGAACTCAAAACCCAAATCAAAACCCTAACATCAGGCATCGATTACTCAAATCCCGTTATCCAAACCCTAAATCGGACCCCAAATCATAACCCTTACACCAAACGAAAACCCATTTAAAACGATTCTGAAACAGAAGAAAGACAATCAATCAAGTAAACAGACATGCAAAGAAGCTATCAAACTCATCAATCGAAACTACGAGACTGAGATTTACCCGACAAAGAAGATGAACCCTAATCGCCCTCGAAATCGCCCTCAATGCTCTCTCAAAACTCAAAACGCGAAACAAAGAAAAATGAACTCGGTTCAATTGGTTTGCACCCGACAAACTTAAAAAAAAAAGAGACCAATCGGACGATGCCATGTCATCTAGAGACGGTAACTTAAGTTGCTAAAATAAGAGACGACTCTTAAGTTAAATACCCAAATCCATTTATTTTAAATCGAAACTGCCTATGAAACCGGGCCCAGATTTGTTAAGAATCCCGCGATGGACGTGGTCTAATGGTCTTGCAAAACGAACATGGATTACTAAGGTTTCATATTTTCATATAAATTAAAATCATTTTTTTAACGCTGATAGAGAACTATTACTTCTCGTTTTTGTTGTTGTTAAAACTGTATAATCCGTTAAATTTGATTTAAAGAAATGGAAATAGTTACGTTAAGTAAATGAACACATTTAATGTCATCAATTATTTTTAGAGAAAATTAAAAAATAACAAAAGCAAAAAGGATGATGGGATGGGAGAGGGAGAAAGAATGAGTGACTGAGTCCCAACAACTAACAATAACCCCCTTGATATTTGCTGCCCTTTGGGTCCCACCTTATTATCATTCCTCTTTTTTATTTTTTATTTTATTTTGGGAGCAACTCCTTCTAAAATTAGCTTAATATTCTCTCTTTTTCTTTAGTAGTTAATTACTATTCTAATTTGATTAGAAATCTAATCTTATTTATTCTAATATCACACCACAACTCGAAACGTGTAGTTTTCTTATTCTTCTGTCTGCTAATCATAACTTTTTAGTTAATAAAATATTATCATTTTATTAGTGAAAAGGAAAGAATGGATCCTATCCTTTTCATATTTCTTTCCTAACTAAAATAATATTTGTTTTTCATATTAATATATATGTCAATATATTTTGATACATATTGATATATATGTCAATATATATTGATGCATCTATTTCATTTCTCTTTCCTAAAAAAAAATAGTTATACATAATTTTTATTTCCTCTTGATACTAAGTAGAAACAAATCTGACCAAGCTTTTTTTTTTCCTTCTCAAATTATTATGGAAAAATCTAGTATGGTAAAAAGTTTAAGCGTAGTCTTGTCTTATCTAAATAATTCTGACCCGCGCTATTAGCACGGGACAATTTTTTTTTAATAAAAATATTGTTAGTAAAATGTTTTTTTCAAAATTTATATTTGTACGTATACATTCTCCTATATTGTATATTTATTCATTCATGTCTTAGTGATATGTTCATATTTATTCTATTAAAATATATGTTTTCGGTAAAATATTTTGGATATATATAAAATCGTCATGGTCGGATTTTTCGAATCATTTCTATTTGGTTCCATGTTAGTTCGCTCTTAATATTAAGAATCTTTAAATATCCGAAAAATCAAGTTCACTTGGGTTCGAGTATTATCCGAACACATGAAAAATATCTAAAATCCAAAAACATATGAAAGCCTAAATATACTTGAAAATCCGTGAAAATATCTGTAAATATAATATAACCGAAATACATAAAATATATTTAAAATTTTGAAAACTAAAAAAATATCCAATATACAAATCAATACCCGTAAAACTCAAAAATAAATAATATATTAATATTTTGGGTCATTTGGATATCCGAACGGGTCTCCGGTAGGAACTAAAACCGATCTAGACTCGTTGGTGAATGTAAACTATTAGTTTACCTTGAACTTTTAAATTATAAATATATTCAGATAAAATTTTGATTGCAATTTCAATTGTTTAATTTATCTACCCAAATAATAGTAGTTATAGTTAAGAACAAAAAATCTAGATTGTTAGTAAAAAAAATTTATATTTTTTTCCAAAAATTATATTTGTATGTACACATTTTCACATAGTGTATATTTATGCATTCATGTCTTAGTGATAGGTTCATATTGATTCTATTGAAATATATGTTTTCCGGTAAAATGTTTTAGATCTATATAAAAACCGCTAGAGTTCCAGTCGGATTTTTTGAATCATTCCATCTGGTTCCATGTTAGTTCGCTCTTAATATTAAGAATCTTTAAATATCCGAAAAATCAAGTCCACTTGGGTTCGAGTATTACCCGAACACATAAAAAATATCTAAAATCCAAAAACACATAAAAGTCTAAAAGTACTTGAGAATCCGTGAAAATATCTGCAAACTATAATATAACTGAAATATATAAAATATATTTAAAATTTTGAAAACTAAAAAATCCAAAATACTAAAATAATACCCGTAAAACTCAAAAATAAATAATATATTTAATATTTTTAGGACATTTGGATATCCGAATGGGTCTCCGGTAGGAACTAAAACCGATCTAGACCCGTTGGTGAATGTAAACTATTATTTTACCTTGAAAATTTTAATTATAAATATATTCATTTAAAATTTAATTTCAATTGTTTAATTTATTAAATATACGCAAATAATAATAGTTATACTTAACAACAAAAAATCGAATGTATGAATCTTACATTAAAAGTTCAGATATTACTAACAATATAGTTGGGAAGTGGGTCAAACCCTCCCGTTTGACCCACCTGCTACAATTTGTTCTCTCATAACCCGTGAAAAAGACATTATATACGCACAAGTCTCACATAAATGTACAGGTTATTCGCCAAATACACAAATGTTGTTTAATATATATGTAAATAACCTATAAAAATAAAAATATGTATGTAAAATATAATTTGATTTATTAATATGTAAATCCCATTTATGATATTAATATTTTTAAATATTAACTAATATAACAATTATTTATTTAATTAATCTAAAACTATTCCAGTAAAAATATATTTTGATTTATTAATATGTGAATCTCATTTATGATATTAAAATTTTGAATATTAAATAACTAAAACTTTATGAAATTGAATAATAGTAATTGGTATCTTAAATGTTTTTTTCGTTTATGTTAGTTAATATTTTATTTCTACAAGATTAAATATTTTCTAAAAATAAATAGTATTCAATAATATTATTAGTTAATTTCTAAAAATAAAAATATATATATAATGGTAACCAAAATATCTTAACTATAAATATTTTTGAAATAATTTGGCATTTAGTTTTACAAGATTTCTTTGTAAGATTTTCTTATCAAAAATGAATGGCAATAAACTACTTTCCTTTTAAATAGCTCAATATTATTTAGCTTTAAAATTAAGAAAGAAAACCAATGACATTGGTTGTAAATAAACTGAAAAGAGTGGGTAGTTTTTATTTTGTACTTCTGTTTTAATAGTATAGATAGCTGGTAAAATATATATTGTGAAAAGAATCCAAAATTGATATCATAGATAAATTTGTACAATTAGATTTAAGATTTAATTTTAATTTTAAGTAATCTATTCAATATATTTATAGGATGTTCATTAGGACAGATTATAACTAATATATATTTATGTTAAGTTTTATGAGGTTTTTATTGAAAACTAATCGATGATAAGTGAATTGGCACTACAAGAAAAATCAACATTCATAGCACACGATACAAGCTATGGTATGTAATAGATAGCGTTTCCACAAACGCTCTGACAGCGGCAGCTATAATAGATCCCCCCTACCATAGCATTTCGTTCGTGCTATGTTATTATTGCAATGTAATAACGTTAATTTTAATTTGCTATGTTTGGTGCAATCTATAATAGCATAAATATAATGCTTTAATCTGTACTGGTAACGCACCTCTATATGTTATAGTACTATCTATTACAACTCGTTATATTTGCCATGATAAAAACCTTCGTAGCATTTTTTATATGCGATAATATATGTTATGATGACATTAATTTAATATGTTATGATATTTTGCATATTAACATTAGGATTAGTTTTTTATATTTTTCATTTTATTTTAATTACTGAAAAATTAATAATAAAATTAAATTTATAAAAAGACAAATTACATAATTTATCATAAAATTATAAATAAAATTCTTAAGTTATAACTATATATATAACTCCTAATACAAAAAAAAGAAAAAAAAAATACAATACATATATATGCGACTTAATTTGTTGCAATTCGTCCTTACATCTCTGTTAAGAACATAGAGCTCAGTAAAATACTTGGCTTCCAATGCAAACGGATCAGAAGAAACCTCGACGGACGATACTACTGAAGCAGCAAGTCTCTGAGTCTCGATTGATGTTAGAGGACCACAAGGCTCAGCAGAAGCATCTCTAGTCAGAGCTCATGCCTCAGTCCAGCGGCATCTTCCCTGCTGCTCCATATATTGGCGCCAAGCCCCTTGTGATCGGTTCTGAGTTTGCTTTCACCTGACCAGACTATGTAATAACGAAGGATCAACTGAAGTAAAGAAACGAGCAAAATCAAACGAGTTTTTGATCAGTGGACTTACAGTTTCTACAGCTTCACGCAGATTATGGAGGAAGCCATCGACTACAGGGACGTGTTGAAGAGTTATACATATATGAATGCTGATCAAAAACACAGACATGAATGGTTTCATAACAGTGAAGAGAAAAAATGTTTCGGTCTTAAACTAGTTGAAAGACCAACGTTTTGATCTTTTAGATTCCCTGTTGTGTTTTTTATATGTTATTTTAAATTCTAACTAATTTTGATAAAAGGATTTTAACATAATTTTTAGAGATTATGACTTTTATCAACTCATCTCAAACTAAATTCCACACACAAAAATGTAATATATTCTACTTAAAATATCATACTTAAATCAAGAAATTGATTTCTGATTTGATTTTAAGTTTTATTGCTTTTTAATCAAAATAAACTAGCAAAAATAAAAACAGATGAGGAAATTATATATATTAGTTTAAATACTCATATGTAAAATATATGATGTTGAAATTTACATAATATTTTAAAAATGCTAAGAACAAATAATTATTTGATTTGTGTTAAATTTGGAATATCAAAATAAATATAATCGTAACAATATGATTTTGTTAAAAAACAAATTATGTCATACAATATTGGTTTTATCGGTCATATGCTATAACCAATTCTGGTCTGACCACTTACAAATAACATTATTGGTGAAAATAATTCTGCATGTTTCTATACTTCGTAGTTCGTACCCATTGCTTTGTATAGGTTAAGACTTAAGAATATAAGATAAAGAATATGTTTAACAGCTTGTTTTATGGTAAAATCCTCCAACAAAAATGTATTACTAGCCAAATTTTGGTATTTTTACCGTTCATGTCCTCAGTTTTCGCTAGCACCAGTTCCGCCCATAATTATGGATGCATAACATAATAAATAAAGCACAAACGAAATAATAAAGATATTAACTAATGCCAATGTCTCCATTTAGGTGGTGGTTATGTCTCCCATAACAATTTTGTGTGTCGTTAGAAATTAGCGCGGCAATTGGATATAATGATGATGGTGTTTGTGTTTCGACAGCAGCCTCAACATTAGTTTTCCGGCTTTTTATGTTTGAACTGGCTAGACTATTTGGAGTTTTTAAGATTAGACCATTCGTACCCAATACTTTGTTTCTTCCAGGTTGAATGCAACGTTTTTTTTTTTGCATATTTGAGATCTATAGGTTATGTTAATATATGATACAAAATATGTTTAACATGTTGTTTTATGGTAAAATCTGCCAACTAATGCAATACTAACCAAATTTTGGTAAACCTACTATTCACGTTCTGAGTTTTCTCAAGTTTAGCACCATCTCCGTTTTGTCTCTGATGACATTTTTGTGTGTTGTTGGAGGTTAGCACGGCAGTTAAATGTATCAGAATGATAATGTTTGTGCTTCGGCGGCAGCTTCAACATTAATCTTTCAGGTTTTTTCTTATGTTTAGGTTGTATGGACTATTTGGATTTTTTTTAAAGATTAGACCCGTTTTTGTTTAGTAATAGACTCCGAACTAGGTTAGACCAATATGCACCCATTGCTTTGTTTTTACCGGGTTAAATGCAAACTTTTTTTTTATTTTGCATATGTTAGATGTATAGGTTAAGTTAATATAAGAAAACACTATGTTTTATGGTAAATCGGCCAACTAACATATTAACTAGCTAAATTTTGGTATGCTGACTATTCATGTTCTCAATTTTCGTTACTTTAGAATCACTTCCGCCCATAATTATAGATGCATAACATAACAAATCAAGCACAAACAAATATACTAGTTTTACTAAAAATATTTTAAAAATGTTTGTGTTTTTGTTTTGGCGGTATTGGTTTTGGTTCGTTTTTATCTTTAATTGCAATTTCTGTGTTATTAAAAGTCATCATGGTCAAAAGACTTAGCTAATCAACTCGAAAACTTTTCTCTGTAAACCAAACGCCGCAGCCGAACTTTCTGTTCTAGATCTGGTCTCTGACCGGCGCGTGGAGATTCACGCAGCTCTGACGCCGGTCCCCTTGTTAGTTTCTAGATTCCTCTTTGTTTGTAGTTTCTTGGAGAGCCTCTCCTTCTTCCATCGGCGATTTGGATTTTTCCCCATCTAAAATCCTTTGCATCTATGTTCTTCTTTGGCGTTCTCTGCTCGGATCTGCTCTTCTCCGGCGTCCTTTGCTCAGACATGTTCCACTCCAGCGCTTTCTGCTTGGGATGCATTTGTGGCTTGTGGTTTTTCTGTGGTGTGGCTTTGTGAAGACTTTCTTCCATGGAGTTTGGTTTCTGCAGTTGCGGTTGGTGGCCCTAGTGTGGAGATGAGCGTCGTTTGTGGTGGCTTGGTGTCGGATTCAATCCGTTCAAGTCACTGGTTTAGTATTTGTTAAGAAGTAGTTATGAGTTTCCTTTCGATTGTGAGGGAGATCCCATTTTTTCATTGTCGGGTTAGGGGGTTGGACGTGTTGTTGTTGTGGGAACATCTACTACCCTTTATTTGCTTCCTCTTGGTTTTGGAGTTTGGTGTTTCATCATTGCAGTGTCTTCGTCCTTCAGTGCTTCTCTAGTGAGGAAGTGATTGTTCTTGGTTGATAGATGTACAGGTTCTTTGGGTTCATGTGTGTCCGCATGCAAGTACTAGAGGTTTTGGTTAACGGGTTTTCCCCCTTCGGAGTTCAAGGTTTATTGTCTTGTGCTTGGTCTTGCTTCTGCTTTGAGCTCTTAGTTCGCTCGTGTATGTGAGTTTCTGCTTAGGTCTTCTCGGGTTTTGATTTGTATATGCTTGGAGTTTAGCTGGCAGTGCTCGGCGTTTGTTTCACTAGATTGGATCATTGCGAGCTCTTGTTTCTCAGCCTTATTTCGACTTTAATAGTTTCTATGGAATCTTGCTAGAGAGCGGTATTCCTTTGTTTCAGTTTGATCTTTAGGATCATTTGCTCATCCATTTTCTATCTTTGTATTATTGTTTCGCTCTAATTTTTTTGTCTCCGGGGTAGTCTTTGTAACCGCCAGCTTTCGTCTTTTGTTTCTGTAAGCTTGTATTTCATCTTAGTCTCTGAGAGTTCGATCTGTGAACTTGTCGGTTTTGTCTTTGGAAAGATTGCGATCCTTGACAACATTTATATTTCGTCTTCAAATTTCAGTATAATCCACCAGATGACAAAAAGTCATCACGGTGACTAAACGTATTTGCGGTGATATTGAGTTTCAACGGAAGCCTCGGTGTTGAATTTTTAGTTTTCGATCTAAAATTTTTCTTAAGTTTGAGTTATATGTACTGTTAAATATTGTTACGACATCTATATTGAAGTTTTCTCATCTACTTTGGAAGTTTCTCATAAAAAACTTCCAACTATAAAAATAATAATACTATATTCTCTTTATATTTCATAGATTAATGTTTTAAGTTTTTATATTTACTAAAAATAATTAATATTTGTATTTATTGTTTATTTTTTACTTTATTTTGGTTTTTCAGTAGATATTTCACCACTCATATTTTTATATACGAAATTATATTAAATTTTTTAAATAAGATTCATTAATTAAAATCTAAAATATCATTTTTAAAACAAATATATAACCTAAAACATTAATTTTTGAAATAGTGATATTTTTTAAATATTATTATTATATTAAGAGAGTTTCTAAATTTTTTTGAAACTTTCATCTATACTTCTCGTCTGATACTATACATGTGAGTTTCAAGAAATGTTAGAAACTCTCCCTAATATAGTAATAACTAGGTGAAGTGCCCGCACCCTGTGCGAACATAGCGGTATTTTGTTAGAGTAAAAAAAATTGGAAATTATTTTTATTATGAAATATTTTAGGGAGATTTAGACCCCGATGAAATATATGGTTGATTAGCTTCTTCATCGCCATACTCAAGTCCACTGTCATCTTCTTCTTCTTTTTCCGCTGCTTCTTCCGCTTCTTCCTCTTTCTCTCTCTTTCTCTCTCTTATTTTTCTTGCTCTTCCCTTATTCTCCGTACCTCTTCTTCTCGGCCCTCCTCCTCTCTTCTTTCATCTTCTTATTCCCATGTTCCTCTCTCTCTCTCTCTCTCTCCTCTCTCTCTCTCCTCTCTCTCTCTCTTCTCCTCTCTCTCTCTCTCTCTCTCTCTCTCTCTCTCTCTCTCTCTCTCTCTCTCTCTCTCTCTCTCTCTCTCTCTATCTATCTCTCTCTCTCTCTCTCTCCTCTCTCTCTCTCTCTCTCTCTCTCTCTCTCTCTCTCTCTCTCTCTCTCCTCTTGCCTTCCTCTCATTCCCCATCTTCTTTGCTTCCTCCGCTCTCTTCCCCATCGTCTTCGCTTCATCCGCTCTCTTTCTCATCTCTTCTTCTTCTTATTATTCCTCTTCTTCTTCCTCTTTCTCTCTCTTATTTTTCTTGCTCCTCTTATTATATGTACCTCTTCTTCTGGGCCCTCCTCCTCTCTTCTTCTTCTTCCCATGTTCGTCACTCTCTTTCTCTCTCTCTCTCTCTCTCTCTCTCTTCTCTCTCTCTCTCTCTTCTCTCTCTCTCTCTCTCTCTCTCTCTCTCTCTCTCTCTCTCTCTCTCTCTCTCTCTCTCTCTCTCTTCCTCTGCTTCTTTCCACCTCCTCTCGTCTTCCTCTCATTCCCCATCTTCTTTGCTTCCTCCGCTATCTTTCTCATCTCTTCTTCTTCTTCTTCCTCTTCTTCCTCCTCTTTCTCTCTCTTTCTCTCCCCTCTCTTCTTCGTCGTCTTCTTCTTCTTCACATGTTCGTCTCTCTCTCTCTCTCTCTCTCTCTCTCTCTCTCTCTCTCTCCTTCTTTGCTTCATCCGCTCTCTTCCCCATCTTCTTTGCTTCCTCCGTTCTCTTTCTCATCTTTTCTTCTTCTTCTTCTTCTTCCTCTTCTTCCGCTTTTTCTTCCTCTATTAAGTTGTATGGGCTTCCAACCAATTAGTAATGAGTGGATTGACTCTTACCCTATATATATTAGTTAATTATTTCTCCAACTACAGATGTGGTAATTAACCTCGTGAGAATTAATCTGGTGCATTCTTACTTCCTCTTCCTCTTCCATATTAAGTTGATAACTGGAGTGACACATATACCTTATATATTACTAAGTATCCCTTCCAACTACCGATGTGGGACATTATGTTGCCATAATATGACGATTTTTAAAGAAAAATTTATATAACCTAGAGGACTCGATTTTAGAAAAATTAACATAACCTAGAGGACTCGATTTTTAAGGGAATTTTACACAATTATGAAAAACAATTTCATTAAAATTTTATTAAGGGTATGCTGGTAATTAATCTCGTAAGAATAAATCTGGTGCATTTTCACAACTCAGTTATATAATTAAATGTTTAGTATACTATTATTATATTTTAAAGTAATCCTAATGTAGATGTCCTTAGGTTAAACTCATTTTTGTTTGGTAGTAAAATCTGAACAGGTTCATTAAAGAATTGTTGGTTAGACACACATTAAAAAAAAAAAAAGACAAAATGTATTTTAATACAATAAAGATATTCAAATCGAGATTTGTCCATTAAACAAAATTTCAAATACAGATTGGCTGTGATTGGTAGTTTAAGAACGTGATTGAGAGGGAAAGGAAAAGTGGGAGAGAGAGGGAGAAGAAAAGAGGGAATGAGAGGGAAAATTTCCCACTACTTTTTTTTAGAGAGAAATTTCTCTGTTTTAAGTTATTATTTCCCTGTATTGAATGAGGGAAAAATCCCACTCATATTTATCTGATTGGTAAAAAACTAAAGGGATTGGGAGGGAAGATTTTCCCACTAAATCCCTTCCCTGTATTTATGTCATACAATCACACCCATTATACTTGTGCAACAAAATAGAGATTATTCTATTAGAAACCAGAATAAGAAAACTCTAATATGTTTTGCAGATATAAATATATAAAAAAAGGAAAAAGACTGAGGTGGATAATAAGGAGACGTCGTGTCCCAAAAATATTGTCGCAAGAAAACGACAAAGCAACGCCAATGACTTTATTAAAGTCACAAGTGTCTGTATCATTACGATTAAAGACACTCCTGTCTTTCTCTCTCTCACTCATTTATAAATAAAAAGAGTTCTGTAATAAATAATATTATTTTCCCTTTTTACATGTTTGTATTTTACCTGCAGTTCCACCCATAGAAAATAAAGATTCAAAAAACTCTCCTCTCTCGTCTCTCTCTTATTTTTTTAGAAAGAGATGGTGATTCCGGTGTTCCGGGTTCTCATCCGACATATGGACATCTTTTTTATCTCTTTCCTTCGTCTTCGAGTTTTTTTTCTTGAACTCCTCTTCTTGGAATAATATCTCCATTGCTTCTTCCATTGCCCTGGGAACCAATAGACCGAATCGCTTTTGTGTTTGGCCGGCATGAAGATTCCTTGATAGGACGATTTTTGGTAAACCTATGCAGCAGCGTTTTTTTTTACAGATCTTCTCTGGTGGTATCTTCTGGTGGAGTGGTTGACCGGCAGCATGGTTTATATTTCGAGCAGAATTTGGCTTCGTAGTGGTGATTTCCGATGTTCTCTCGTCATTTAGTGTGTCGGTGGCGGCTGTATGTCGGGTTGTTCGATTGCTGCCACGTGTGCTGGTCCGATATTATCCTCTTCAGGATTTTGAATTTCTGTTTGAGCTTGCTTGAACCCATTTTCTATTTCTGTTGGACTTTAATTTTTCGGCTCTATCGTAATCTTTTACTCATTAAACTTTTCTAGTAAAAATGTTGACAAAAAAAAAAGATTTTACATTCATAACTATGGAACATGCAAATTTTACTTTACACATTTAGTATTTTAGGACTGGCTGGTGAGTCTAGACAAGTAAAATTTGTAATTTGGAAATTTGTTTGTTTCGATTTGGTCCAAAAAATTTGTTTGTTTCGAACAAGAATATACTATATCTATATATATATTTGTACCTTAACTTTACTAAACACTACAATTAATATGACGCACCACAGGGGTTTAGGGAGGTTAGGATCCTAGACTCAAACATTTTTAATTAGTAACTAGACTTTGATCTACGCTTTCTAAGTACGGATTTATTTTTCTTTACAAATTTAAATTATATTTATTTTGTTATTAATAATTAAAAATTCTAATTATGCAATCTAATTTTATTTATAATTATTTAATCCGCATTATAAAAATAAATTAATAATTTAAGTTTTAAAAAAGATTTGTATGTTATTTGAGAAGAGGTATATCGTAAAGATAAAGAGATTGAAATAGCGATTTTGCATTATAAGTTTTAATATTGAATAATTTTGATATTTTATTAAATTAAAATATATGATTTTGAATTAATATATATATATATTGCATTATATTATATATATATTTTTTAAATTCGTGCAAAGTTCATTTTTAGAATTCAAAATTGGCTAATTTATTTTTCAACCCGCTCTTATAATATTTTAAGTATTTTGCAATATGATGTAACAGCCCGCTAAAAATACAATCGTAAAAATAAATTCTTACGAAATAAATTAATTTAATATAATTTTAAAATTTTATTATAATATAAACATAAATATTTATATTTGAAATAAAAAATAAAGAAGATATTAAAATATATTATATTTGAATTTTGAATATAATCATAATTAAAGAATATTATCTTATATATACAAAATAGTTGATGTTTAAATTATTTAGTTATATTTATCAATTGATAGTTTCATGTTTATATATATATTTTAATTAATTAGAAAAGTGAAACCCATTATATTTAGCTTGTTTGGATACATGTTTAGTAATTGTCTTGTTTGGAAACATGGATAGTAGAGAAATTGTTATATTCCTTAATTACCTTTAATGAATATTAAAAACACTCTTAAAACTCTAATGGCACAAATTGTAAATAACACATGCCCCAAAGGTTAATTTCCTAAAGACTCTAATTTTTTAATAGTATTGATCTTATAAATGACTCTCTGTATAACGCATATAATACTTTCAGATTGTAAATGCAAATAGAAATCAAATTTTCATGATTTTTTTTTAATTTTTATTTTCTTCAACTTTTTATCAAGCTTTTATTTTTTATGCGTTATTTAAAATATATGTATTTGTTTTTTATACATTTTGTGTTATCTCAGTTTTAATATTATAATAATATTTTAAATTTTTTTTTTATTATATTAAATTTCGTTAAATTTCTTATTTGTATATTTGAATTATTTCTTTGTTTCTATTATCATCTTATCTCTTTTTATCACATATTTCATTATATTCCTAATAATTACTAATTCTATTATTTATTAAATATTTTTGTTATAATTTTATTTAAAACTTTTTTATTATTTTATATTTATTTTTAGTTTTATTTTGTATTTTCAACATATATTAAGATTTAATTATATTTGTCCATTCATTGCATAAAATATAAAAGATGTATTTAAATCTTATAATATATAATATTTATTTATTTATGAAACTTTATATTAAATTTCATTTTCAAATTAATTTATATTTATGTTTTAATGATTTTAACTAATTATATTCAAATTAAATGATTTTAATTAGTTGATTTTAGTTTTATTTGAGTAATGATGATTTAGAAAAATAATTAATGAGTTGGATTAATGAAGGGAGGACTGATGTGGCAGTTGGAGAGAGCCCCCTCTTCATCTTTTATATATAGGATTTGCAATATGTTTGTTTCCTAAAATAAATACTAAAAGACTGGTTTCATTTGAAAATATGTTTATTGAGATCCAAATACAAAAGAAACCCAATATCAAATAAAAATGGGTGTAAATAGTGGCTTAAGCTTTGAAACATAGTGTTTCTGATATTTCTAACTAATATATATATCATATAAGTAGAACCATTTGTAGAAACGTTTTTACTTTTGTGTTTTACTAATTTAGGTAGCAAAAAAAAAAACGAGTATCGATCGTTAGAAACTTTTAAAGCATAATAATAATAATAATAATAATAATAATAATAATAATAATAATAATAATAATAATAATAATAATAATAATAATAATAATAATAATAATAATAATAATAATATGTTTGGTGTTGTTTCTTAGTTGATTACTAAATAAAGCACTACTTTGTAGAAGATTAGACATGTTGAATCTGACTCAGAAACGTTGATTTGCCATAAGATTAGCGTACACACAATTGTTTTAACTAAAACAGATTAGGTAGACTTCATATATCAACTTGTGATAAGAAAAGTGGGCCATCAGAAGAAAATAAATTGTAGAGACAAATGGTATCCTATAACAATTGTCAAAGTTGTCAAAGTTGGAGCCTACGTTAAAGTTGGCTCCTTCATAATTTTGTATGGTTTTGGTTAAAGGTATAAAAAATGTGCATTTGAGTGAAAGTTCAACCTTAAATATAAATGCAAACTTGGCAACACCTATCTCTCCAGTCCCTTGTTATATAACCCATTTATTATGAATCTAAAATCTCATCATCTTTGGATATCGTATTATGGCATTTCGTGTTTGGATCCTCTTGTCTCTCTAATGCCAACACATGCAGATGTTTGTTTAAAACTTCTTGCTATATACGTTGTTGTAAAGATGGCCCTACTAGCTAGCTTGAAATGTTAGGAAGAAGATGTCTTTTTTTTTTTCACAGAAAGATATTTCATTTCATTACCACGGTGGAATACATTTTTCGAAAACATTCTTACAAGTTTAAATCCGGCTATCACCATCCGATACCGAAGCTAAAAACGACAAACTAAAAGAAAATCTCCGAAGACACAAATATACTGGATAACAAACCGAAATCAACTATCCAAACTTAAAATCATAAACCGCTAAGCAATACAAGCTAACAACAACTCATAAGCAGCATAGACATATCGAGAACAAGCAGACATGACATCGAAGAGGCAGCGATTACCAAACACCGAGAGAGAAGAGGAGCGAAACATCTGAAGCCGACATTTATTGAGGCTAACCCACCGACACTCATTATATTGCTCCACCATTAGGAGCCACGAGTAAGTCGTGTGCAGACCAAACCAAGGAAGACGAAGGACCAAACCGTTTACCATTCGCAACTAGCGACTAGATGCGAGAAGAGCCGAATCCCCAATTCCTTAAAATTATGCTGGAGAACTCTTGCACGAGATAAAAGACCAGAGGCAGAATATAAGGAGGAGAACCACATGAACTATGCCGATGCAAACAATAGAAAGGAAGAGCACACTCTTGACGCAAAGCAACATCACTACCCGAAGCATACTAAACCAAAATCACAACAACCAAACCGAAGACAAAAAACCCGTTGAACTAACCAAACCACTAGCAAGAAGGCTTCCATCTACAATCTGAAACTCTAGAACTATATCTGACCAAACCACCTAAGAGCTTAGATTAACTAGAATTGCCTAACCAAAGACCTAACCCGAAACAAACACAAAATAAAACCTCGAGCTTAAGCCCAAACTAAAACCGCACCTAAACTCCTGACCCCTTGACAACCCAGATCGAACCAACTCGGACTAGACTCATGATGAGAGGAGCAGCAGAAAAGACGTCGACACAGCCACACCGAAGAGAATTAGGGACGACGAGCCACCATACACACCGCCACGAACAGAGAACTGCCGATGAGGAAATCGCAAGAAACGAAAACGAGGGATGAAGACGCGCATCATACGACCTTCCATCTCCACATATCGGAGAGAGCCAGAGACCATGAGCCACCGAAGAACGAAAATCCACCACCGACACTGGCCAAGGAAGAGAGAAGACAAAGGGAGAGAGACGGCCAAGAAAACAAGGAACGCTGGAAGGAAAGAACATAAGCTGACAGCCTCCTCCGGTAACGACGAACGACGACGTCTACCGGAGGAGCACACAAACCGATTCGAGATCTACTTTCTCGAAAATAGAGCAAGTGAGAAAAAATATCTCGAAAGTGTTGTTATGTTAGAAAGAAGATGTATATATATGTATGTGTGTACAAAGTTTATGCAAAATGGCGACGTTTTTTTTTGAACTTATATGACGATGTTTTTTTTTCTACTGATGGGATTATATTTATCGAAATTGCAATACAAAATTTTAATACATGATCCTAAATAAAGGAAACTAAAGTCCAAAAAACAGTCAACTAAAGCTAAAAATAGGTAGCTAAGTCGGCGGATTAAAGAGATATTCTCAGGGGCTAAATCCTACAATTATGACATAGATCAAAGAAAATTAAAACCTAGCAATAACAATCACGCTTGCGAACCATGATTCTTGCAAAGAACTATGAACAAGATCCACCGAAGTTGCTCATGGCCCACCAAACAATAACATCCGCAACCTGAAGAAACACAGAGAGACAGACTCTCGAACCCAAACCTAAAGATACAAGACTTTATAACCCGACAAGACAGAATCACTACTAATTCCACTAAAATTCTTCCGAATACGGCTGAGACACACACAAGCACTCGATAACCACCTATATAAAAGCCCTAAACAACACCCACATTTCCAGTGAAACACAACCAACTGAAACCCGAAATCAATAAAACCGGAAAAATCAGAAAGAAAAACGCTCACCACGAATCTCACAACTAAACACAACCTGCAAACACAGAAATTTGTACCAAGAATTGAAAATTTGATCTGTCTTTATAGAAGAGGGACCAAAGACCTTAAACTAAAACCGAGAATCCCAACTCCTATAACTCACGCCAAAACCCGGAACCAAAACCATCCAAACCTAGAAACTAAACCGAAACCACAACTGAAAAACTAACCTGACGACCATCCCGTACAACCCGACTAAAACTGAGAAGAAACAGACCGAGATAATCCCCTACCCAGCCCAACCAAAATCTTATAGAAAAGAAATGCACACCAAAGATCTCAAAACTAACCACACCAAAGTCGCCCGAAGGAGAAGAAGAGCGGCGGAGGAAGACCTGAGGCAGGCCTGCGAGCTGATAGGAGTCGAGAACGGAGCAGAGGAGATGCCGGCGAGTCGCATAGAGAACGGCGGAGAGCGGAAAAGCCCAGAAAAACGGTGCCAGAGAACCGTCGGCGAAGGCCAAGGGAGAGGAGAGGACAGGCCACAACGACTAGGACCCCTCCCCGGTAGTGACATAAACATCGGTCGAGGAGGAAAAAGAGAACGAGTGTGGCGGCTTCTTGATTACTGATCCAGGGAGAGAATAAGAGCTAGGGGCGATCACCACAGCTCTTATATAATTTTATATGATGATGTTATATTGGTTTGTATGATTTCTTCCACTTTAATTAATCGTTAAAAGTGTGTTTATTCTTCGCTAAGTTCTCATTCATAAAAATATTTATTTAACATACATATTCATAGGTTTTTGAAATAATTTATCACTAGATTTTGATCAGCATTAAAGAAACGCGAATATATTTTTAGTATAAAATAATTTTTGAATCAATATTTTTGATTTTACAATAAATTTGTTAATTAGTCAACATAACTTTTTAGAAATTGAATATTATAATAGTTAGGTGTTCAATGCAAAAAAATGCATTGAATAATATTCTTTTTTTTTTAAATAATTTTATAATATTTTGTTTTAATAAAACAATCATATAAAGTTATTTGATATAAATTTAATATGTATTTTTTTGATTTAAACTATTTAATTGTTTATAGAACATCATATATTCATATATATAATTTTTATATTTTAATCATTAAATTTATAGTTTCATTTAAATATAATTACAAATTTATAAAAGTGGAAACATTATAATCTATTATTTGGACATTTTTCCAATGGTTAATTAATCTTTTAACTCGTATTCTAATGAACATTTTAAAAAAATCCAAACAAACTAATCTATTTTCAACTTATTTTATAATAGTCTAAATATTTTAAAATTTTGATAAACAATCCGTCAAAAACTGCGACTGTAGAACATCAAACGTAATTTAATCCATCATATGTTTGAATAATATAAATATTAAACAATTTTAATATGTTATCAGTTTAAAATATATTAATTAAAAATGAATAAATCATCTTTTTAACCCGTATTTGAGTAGGTGAAATTTATTTTTAGTAATATATATAATTGAAACTAATTAATCTATTTTGTTTTTCATTTTATAATGGTCTTAATATAAAAAGTATGTTTATTTTATAGATCAAAATGTATCTGAAATATAATAATCTATTCATTTAACATTTTTAGATTTTTTTTAAGTTTATTTGAATGTTTTATAATTAAAACTGGTTAGTCCATATTTTAACTTGTGTTCCAAATGAACATATTAGTTTTTTAAAATATTTTTATAATTGAAACAAACAAATCTATTTTTAACGTATCTTAAAATAGTCTAA
Organism: Orychophragmus violaceus; assembly: GCA_030180135.1. Taxonomy (NCBI): domain Eukaryota; kingdom Viridiplantae; phylum Streptophyta; class Magnoliopsida; order Brassicales; family Brassicaceae; genus Orychophragmus; species Orychophragmus violaceus. The sequence continues at coordinate 13,071,802 of CM058238.1, read as the reverse complement.
ATATTTTGAAAATTAGATAAAACAATCCTTTAAAATTATGATCTTAAAGACATCAACTGCACGAACTCATCATATATTTGAATAATATAAATAATACGTAATTTTAATATTTTTATCAAAATAATAGAATGATAATTTGTTTTTAGTAGTATAGATAATCGAAACTGATTAATTTTTATTTCAAACTTTTTTTATAATGATGTAAATATAAAATATATATTTATTTTATAGATCAAAATGTAACTAAAATTATTTTAATAAATTATAATAATAAAAATTAGTAATTATTTTTTGAACAAATCGATAAATTTATATACCTTTGTAGGATTTTTATAATATAAAACATATATTTATATTAAAAATATATATTAAAAAAATAATATGAATATATTTTATAAAATTACAAATTATAAAATATTTAGATTAAACTGCAATTACAATTATTTATAATAAATTTTATTTATAATATGAAATTTTTTTTCTAAGTAATAAAAGATATTATAATTATATTTTGAAATAAATCATTAATTAGAAAATATATAACATCGCCCAAATATGATTTTTTTTTTTGCGGTAATTTTTTATATTAAAAGGCCCAAAGGGCTGTACCGGAAGTTTACAGTCTGCATAATAAAAAACAGGCTTAAAGCGAATGGGCTAACAAAGGCCCAAGTTACATTGAACTCAAAACCAAAGCCAAAACCCTAGGATTTGTAGAAAAATGACACGTGTAAGAACACGCGTCCAAAACCTGAAAAGTAGGGACACATGTCGCAATCTCCTAAACGACAACATGCAAATAGGTGAAAAGGTTTATGGTGGCCGCCGATTTGCTGTGGTCGCTACAGCTGTTCCATCCTGCCGATCACTCCCACCAATAGTCACCATAGATAGCCGCATAGGGGTTGAAATTGCCACCATCTGTTACCAACATCGCCGATGAATCTTCGCTTTATCACCGGTGAATCCTAACTAGGATGAACACTAAAACAAAGTAAGCACCAGCCGACTCGTTCAACTCGATCGGGCTGTAAAACCAACATCGATCGGAAAAATATTGATTATTAAAAACTATATTATAAAAAATTCAACAAAATAAAAATATGACAAAATAGTATATCTCTATGAAAGATAAATATAATATTTTTGTCACAAATCTTGCAAATGACATATTCTGATATTTTGAATGTTTTTTGAATCTTGTCGTTAAAGCAAAAGAAAGGGGAAGGCTCAACTATATGTCGATGATTGGAGCTCCGTGGACAGAGATCGGGAATCCGAAAAAAAATCCAAAAAAGGTTGGGAGAAACTTTCAATATTAATCAGAATTATTCTATCCGGCAGTAATTGGAAGAGAAACATACCAAAAAAAAAAGAAAGAAAGTATGTACAACCTGAATCAACTGGCGTGGCTAAAAAAGTCAGCTACCAACAGCCGAGAAAACAACGAATTTTTTTCCGGATTAGTCAAGTAGAGAGAAAGAGGAGAGAGAACTTTCAAAATCCGTCGCCCAAATATGATTTAAATTTACGAAATTCCATCATGCTCTTAATAATTATTAAATTGATTCTAATGGCATGGACATATGAAATAAAATAAAGGTTATTCTTGATAATTTTGGGACTTAGAAGTGATCTCCATTATCTATCATGGGCCTGCTGATCCTACTGGGCTATATGTCGGAGCAAATTTTCTTTATTGAGCTCCTTGCTTGGGCTTTTTCACGGACATTTGTAACAAATTAGCACTTGCTGCATATGTGAATCGGCTTTGACCATTCAATTCGGTCGAATAAAAGCCCTCATAGACAATATTCATTAATATCTTTTCAGCATAATATCCAGATTCCAGAGTTCTTCAGTGTAATGCAGATAACAACATATTGCCAGAATCAGAAGCACGTTGTGGATGATTTTAGCTTCATACATTAAAACTAACTTTACTTACTTGAATTACCAGCCAATAATCGAGGCCTAAATTTGTAAAGAGTGCAAATTATTTTGGATTTAGTTTGAAAAATCTTAACACAATGTTAAAATTAAGATCATTTAATTCCTTTACAATCTTAGTATTATAACTTCAAAGTTAATCTCAAGAGAAAAAAACTAACATGTTTTATTCAAAATGTTTAACGACTTACAAGGACCATCGCCGACAATAAACCAAAAAAGGAAACAAAACAAAAGAAGACAGAAAAAAACTCAGGCGACCACCGATTCAACATGCGGTGGAGAAGATCAAGATCCGGATCTATGCTTTGGATCCGGATTTGTGGAGGTAGAGCTTTCCAAAGACGTGAAGAGCGGTGACAAAACCGATGAAACAGAGGCTCATAATGAGAACAACCGTCGGTGAGATCTTCAAACCAGGAGCTTCATCGGTGTAGAATCTCAGCATGTTGCCCGATCCTGCTCCAGCAGCGGATCCACCCCCTGACGATACGCTTCCACCGCCACCAAGCCTGCGGCGACGCATGCCGGCCGTAGCGGCGGCGGATCCACGAGGAGCGGCCAGACCGGGCCGAGCGGTTGAGGATGCGGTGGAGGTTGATTGCTGGGACTGGGAAGAGCCTCTCGCCATTGTTGTGGTGTACGGATAAAGGGAAAGAGAACAAAGAAAGGGAAGGGAGAGGATAAAGAAGGGTGGTGAAGGAAAAGGCAAAATGGTAAATAAAGCCAAATCTGGGGGTACTTTGTATGATTAGAAAGAGACGTGGAGGAGTTGTGTAGCAGATAGAAACTAGATATAATACTCCAACGACTTTTTTTGGGCGGTAGTTACGGTAAGATGATAGATAGAAATTACGCGAAAAATTCTATAAATACACAACAATACTTTATATTTTTCTCTTTATTGTATATACTTCCTGAAGAATAAAAAAACACGATGAATACGAATTGGGGAGGGTTTTGGTTTTACGAAATCGGAGACCATTGGGTTCTGAAATCGTTTAGTTGTGATTGTTGTGTATCCAGGCCCGGTTCATATTGGGCCCTATGTTTTTTAGTGTATGAAAAGATGTTAAATAATTAGAAAAACGCATAAAACATGAAGATCTTTAGCTAAAAATATGGTGGGATCTGTGCAATTGTACTCTTGACACATGTTTTGTGTCTGCCTATAATATCCCCAAGTGTTTTTTGGTTTTGTTGTTGTTGTTTTCCTTTATAATTATGTCTAAACCCAACGAAAATGAGTACGTGGAAGCGAGCCAAAACAATTTTTTTTAAAAAATTAAAAATGGGTATACTTTAGAAACATATATATTTTTATAAAATCTATAATAATATATGATGAAATACGAATCATAAAAGCTCAAAATTCAACATATTAAAAACACTAATTCAATAACAAAGTTTCAATTAGTTGAGATATAAGCAATTAAGCATTATCACTAACAAAATTTCAGAAAAAATCTATTCATTTGCATGTTAGGTCGTAGAAGACCAAGTCAATTTTTAATTGATAATCAAACTTTAGTTAGAACAAAAATATATAAATGCGAACCATTTTGACTTAATTTAATAAAAGAAAATTATTTGGTAAAGTATTTTTCTTCTCTGGTTAGCTTTGTTAGAGTACGATAATGGTTTAGGCAAAACGCTTCATATTTTTATAGTAGTAACATCTTTTTATTAAACAATTTACAAATTATCCACCAAATCTTTATATTTTTAATTTATTTACAATCTATACTATAAAAGCAGGAGATCATTTAGAAAATGACCTTGATACATCAATGTTATATTTCCAAGAATGCCATCGTAATTGTTAAGTGTTTTATTTTTTCCTCAAGGGTAATATTGCGATATTCGAAATTTGGTCACACATGGATATTTGGGCAGATTCGGATTTGAAATACGGATATACACGCAGATCCTATTTTTTAAATCTTGATCGTTCATTTCGTAGATTTAATATTATCCATCAGATTAGTTGATTTTTTTGATCCTACCATTTATTTATTTTTTTTAATTCATTTTGTTAACCGACTTACCATTTATATTTATTTTCGTAGTCTATATTTTGGAAAACTGAAATATGTAATCTTGATGAATATATTCTTTACAATCTTGATAAATATCACGTAATCCCAAATTTATAGAACTATTTCAAATATATTATTAATTTTTACAAAATAATATTTATTTATTGTTACTAACATCATTTTATTTAAAAAATAATATTATTTTTATCTATAAAATAATATTAGTTTGTTCCATATTAATTTTTGATATTGTTTTATTTCATTGTCTATATTGCTTGAAAACATTTAAAATCCGTAGCATTAAATAATTTTTCTAAAATATATCGTAGTATTTTATTGAATATATTATTAGTTTGATTTTTTAAATTTTTTATAGCATATTCTAATCTTCTAATAGAAGATTGTTAGTATCAAACAAATCTATTTCATATGAAATCTTGATAAATATACTAATTAGCCAAAATTTAGCAACAAAAAACTCTCCATATTTTTTGAATAATTTTTTTTGAAAATCACTATAAATTTCACATAGACCCTAATGTCTTTACTCATCTATATAAAGTGTCTCAAAACACTTTTTCTTTTCTAATGATTTGTTTTCGTTTTTCGTTTTAGCATCTTTTTCTTGTTTTCAAGCATCTATTCCTATAAATCTATCTAAAATATTTATGACACATATCTTATGTTTTATGCGTGCAGAGAGAAGAAGTATGATTGTAGAATAAAGACATATAATGAGGATTGAGAACGAGTTCATGCAATATCCTGTGGTTTTTGATTTGTCTTCGTACCCAATAACAAAATTATGTATTTTCTTCGTTCTTTTATTAAACTAGATGTGGTAAGCATATTTTTACTACATTTAGTTTTTCCAAATTTTACTTTTTATTGGTTAAAATATATTCAAAATATTTTTTTATATTAATTGAGCGGTGCTTTTGGTTTTATATTCACCCTCAAAATGGTTGATTACTAATTTACCAATAATAAAATTAGATTATTTACAATATTAATCTTAGTTTATATTTCTCTATTTTTTTATTTATTATATTATTTTTTATTTTAGAGATATATATCATTCAAATAATAAAAAAGATAATAAATACGAATTTTTGAATTATTAATTTAAATATTGATAACTATGACTATTGTGGATGATACAAAATTTATATACTAAATTCATATTAATTATATAAAATTTAACTTTAGATGAATACAAACGATAAAATAACTTTATATTATATTTTAATTTTTATTTATGAGATCTACATAATATTGGATAAAAACAAAAAGTAAGATTATAAATATGAAAATATTTATGAAGATATTTAAATATTAATAAATATGGTTTTTATAGACATTACAATTTTATATAGTAAACTTATATTATTTATATAAATTTCAATTTATATATAAACTATAAAATATTTTTAATAAAAATTATATATTGATGTTAATACATATAAATATATAATTATAATATATTTTCTTAATATTATTTTTATTTTAGAATAAAATATAAAATATTTTAGTAAGATTAAGTATAATAATGTTTATAATTATATTTAATTACAAATAGTCTAATATAATTTTATAATATTATTGTTGTTAAATTATATTGATAGTCTTTTATTTTTTAAAAAATTTGTGTGTCGATAATATTTGTACTCGCACATGGTGCGAACTAATCTACTAGTTTATGTTAATTTATGTGTATATTTATCAATATTTGTTTATAATTTATTAAAATAATATATGTATAAAATTATTTAATTATATATCATTTGATTACTTTGTGATGCCAAAATTTGAAAGTCTTAATATATTATATACTTTACTATTTGGTTTTATACAATATTTTATTTTATATAATTAATTATTAATAAAATTAATTATAGAGTATTCGGTCAATTTTTTTACTTATCGAATAAAAATATTTTTTAACAAATATGAAAGGACAATTTTATAAAACTTAGTTATAAATATAAATTCTAAAATTTTAACTTTCTAAATATTTATTTTATTAATTAAAATTTATTAATGTTAATTTAAGAATTTATTATATGATTTAATAACTTAATTATGCTTATATATAGATATTATAGTATTTTTATTTTTTATAATTCAAAATTTAGTTTATATTAATTTATAATAATATTTTTATAATAATTATAAAATTAATTAATTTTTTAAAGTTTTTTAAAATGATTTTATAGGATTTGATTATAATAAAAAAGAAACAAACAGTTCAATGGAATGAGTTGGTATGGTTTTTGTTTGGCTTGCCATCTTTAGCATATTACCAACAGGTGATAGAACTTCACAATGGGGCCATAATCAAGCTTGTGTACTGTGCGGAGAGCCTGAGGAGAGCAGAGACCACATCTTCTTCGCGTGTCCTTACTCCTACACAATTTGGGCTGAGCTGAATGATAAACTCCTCGGAACTCGACTCACACATGACTGGTCATGCACTTTAAACTCCCTGCAACGAAACCGACTACTTGCAATTGATAAACTGCTAACGAAAATGTTGTTTCAGTCAAGTGTTTACTGGATATGGAGAGAGAGGAATGAGCGAATCCATACTCGCAAACACTCTCACCCCACGTCTTTGATTGGCCACATTCGAAAAGAAATGCATCTCCGGCTACTGTCGCTTCTTGCTCCTGGTGAGGAGAGCAATGCTGCACTACAACGATGGGCAGACACCCAACCTACTCATGCTCTACACAGACTTCCTACCTCATGATTTTTAGACTCTAGCTCAAGTTCTATATTGCTCAGCTCAGTTTTGTTTCGGGCTCTTTTTCTTGGAAATGATCCAAACAAAATTCTGTAAACTTTTTTTTGTTGATAAATAATATTATATTTCAACAAAAAAAAAAAGATATTAAAAGATGTAAAGATAGTTTATATTCGACATATCTCCTTATATAAATAATGTAAATAATATCTATTGGAGATAAACTCAAGATGATTTTATCCTCATGATAACAATATGTTAATCATGTTAAGTTTAAGAATATCTTTACGTTTAGGATATTTTCCTTATTGCTATCTTTACGTTTAGGATATTTTCCTTATTGCTAACCCTTGTAAATCACTATATATATGATCTTTGAGGTCTCATAATAAAGCAAGCAATTATACTTTATTATATGGTATATTGGTATCAGAGTAAAAGATTCTTTGACCTAGTTCTTTTTAGCTTTCATACAAAATTTTCGTTCTACCCTAACCTAATCGACATATATGTCAACCACCACCAATTCCTCCGACGAATCTCAAAACGTCGGCAACTCTTCCTCCTCCATATACACCTTACATCACTCCGACAATCCGGGAGCCCTTATTACTCTTGTTTTGTTGCGAGAAGATAATTATTCTGAATGGGCAACGGAATTCTAGAATTCGCTTCAAGCGAAACATAAAATAGGCCTTATTGATGGCTTTGTCATCAAATCGGCTGCTAATCCGGAACTAGCGAAGTGGACCGCCGCAAACACGATGATCGTTGGATGGATGCGCACCTCCATCGAAGACAAGCTTCGTTCCACTGTTTCTCATATACATGAATCATGATGCTTTCAAACTCTGGGAATCATTGAAATCTCGGTTTTCCGTTAAAAACGGAGTACGAAAACATCTTCTTATGGATGAAATTACAAACTGCAAACAAGACGGACAAACCGTTTTGGAATATTTTGGCCGTCTCACTAAACTGTGGGATGAATATAATGCTATTAATTCTTCCTGTGCATGTACATGTGATGCGTCTGCTACGCTCGAACGTGAGAAAGAGGAGGCACGGGTTCATAAATTCATCTTCGGTCTTGATGAGGCTCGCTTTAGCTCCATTTGATCTCAGATTATTGATGAAGATCCTTTACCACCACTCACCTCTGTTTACTCTCGGATCATATGTGAAGAACAACACATACATACGATGCAATCTAAGGAGGTTAAGAGCGAACCTGTCAGATTTGCAGCTCGCACTGATCCTTCGTCGCATCAACTCGTTGTCTCGACATCTAAAACGTCTCGCAATCCAAATCCCTCTTGTTCGCACTGCAACCGGAAAGGCCATGACAAGACCGAATGCTTCGTCCTTCACGGCTATCCTGATTGGTGGTACGAGCAACAATAAAAAAAAGACAACCGTACCGGAGGCAATAACTCAACCGCAAGGGGCCGTGGTCGGGGATCGTCTCAGGGTCGTGGACGTGCCAACAACTCTCGTGCTGAATACACAGACTCGGCATCATCCACAAACATCTCAACGGATCAATTAGCCGCTCTTCTCAATCTGATGCAAACCTCGAAACCGCAATCTTCTACATAACGTTTGTCGGGTAAAACAAATCTTTCTGATGTTATTATCGATACCGGAGCTTCTCATCATATGACTGATAGGTCGAGTTTTAATCCCTATTCTAACTGCAAGTGCACAGTGATGTAGTTGTAGTACTTAGGGTATCGAATCCACAGGGACTCCGGTCAACGATAGATTTAGAACGATCAAGTTAAAACTAGGAGAAAGCAATATGGGAAAGCAGTAAATCAGCAAGCAGAAAGTAAATAGCAGCGAGTTGTGAGCAAGGAAGCGAAGCGTTAAGTCTAGGGAGTTCTCAGGAAATCAGGAACACAAGCAATCAATCAATCGAGATCTAATCAGAAACTGTTCTAGAACTCAAAACACAGATATAGAATTAACCAACTCTAATTGCGAGAATTCTCTAAGTCTAAGTGCAGCAATCCAAATCTCTTTGCAATCACTAACAGATTAAACCAGCTTTAATTCCAAGTTTGATATGTTTACAATTAAACTAAACCAAATCTCTTTGCGAGTAATTTAATTGCTCATCTAGGTTCTTTCTAGCTAATTAACCAACTGTCGTTGCATCAATCAACCTAACATCATAAATCTGGATAGCTACTTCAGATTAAGCATTAAGAACAATCCTAGACGAAGAAGTAGCAGATATGAATCCCTACAGATTGATTAAACTATAATTCCATGAAATCCTAATGAGAATCCCTAAACTTAACAGGTAATCTACTCAGACATGTTCATCGAAACAGAAAACAACTTGAATAGAAAACCAAATATTATAAAATCAAATAAAGAACTGGGGTTCGAAATCAAGTCTCTTTCGAGAACAAGATCAGCCCCTAAAACTCTCTCTGAATAAAATAAAGCGTAGCCTAAAAAAGTGGCTAAAAACCCTAATATATAGTCTAAAACACGTTTTGGGCTTCTGTGTAAATATCTGGGCTTTTCTGCAATATCAGCATTCTTCATTAAACCGCCGAGTCTGGCCCATTCGCGCTATGCATCGATCGATGCAGGTGTGCAACGATCGACGCAATCCTCAAATCTGGACAGTGAACTCTGTCTTTCGGACCAAATCTCCAAAATGCACCAAACAGCTCCAAAATCTCCACTTCTGCTCCAAATGTGCTTGTACCTAATAAAGCCTGTAAAAGACTCTAAAGAAACACAAATAGACTCTAAAACACACTTATATCATGGTCTAAAACTAGTAAAAACCATAATATATCAATGACCGGTAACTTGAGACTTCTTCATGATGTACGTGAGATTGCGTCCTCCTCGGTCACCTTTCCGAATGGACGACAATCCGCGGCTACACAAACTGGCACCTTACGACTTAACTCTGCTTACTCCTTACTTGATGAGCTTTATGTTTCAGATTTTCAATGCACTCTTATCTCTGTCTCCAAGCTGTTGAAACAGACTGGGGGTATTGCTTTTTTTACTGACACTCTTTGCGTGTTACATGACCGTTTTACGAGGACTCTGATTGGAGCAGGTGAAGAACGAGATGGAGTGTATTACTTTACTGGGGTCTCAGTTGCTCGGGAAAATAAATCGACTTGTGGAAAGCTCCATTCGTCAGATCTATGGCATCGACGTCTAGGACACCCTTCTTCCGTTGTTTTATCTAAATTACCAGTTTTTTCTAAGTTAAAAGATGTTTCTACCAACATATCTTCTTGTGAGACTTGTTTTAAAGCTAAACAAACTCGTGATATTTTTCACGATAGTTCTAATAAAGCTTCCTCTTCTTTTGAACTAATACATTGTGATGTCTGAGGTCCTTATCGTACTCCTGCTTCTTGTGGCACGGTCTATTTCTTGACAATAGTCGACGACTATTCGCGTGCTGTCTGGGTTTATCTTATGCTAGAAAAATCGGAAACTGCTGGGTTACTACGCAACTTCTGCGCCATGACGATGAAAAAGTTTGACAAACCGGTGAAAACGATACGTTCAGACAACGGGACGGAATTTATGGTGTTATCTTCTTACTTCCGGGAACATGGCATTCACCATCAAACATCTTGCGTGGATACGCCTCAACAGAATGGCTGTGTTGAACGAAAGCATCGCCATCTTCTCAACGTAGCTCGCTCGTGTTTGTTCCAAGCTCGGTTACCGGTTCGTTTTTGGGGTGAAAGCGTGTTGACGGCGGCCCACTTGATTAACCGTACGCCAACACCTTTACTTAACGGCCTAACACCCTACAAGATGCTTCATGGCTCTCCACCGATGTTTGATACGCTCCGTGTTTTCGGTTGTCTATGCTATGCTCAGCGACGTCCACATAACAAGGACAAGTTCGCAGATCGGAGTCGCAAATGCTTATTCATCGGATATCCTTATGGAAAAAAGGCATGGAGATTATTTGATATTGAGAAACATGAATACTTCTCCAGTCGCAATGTCGTTTTCTTTGAAGATACTTTTCCAGGTTTTTCTCTTGACAACTCGACGTATGTCCCAGTTGATCTACCTCTTATTTGCGATGAATCTTGTGATTCACAAGGTCCGCCGGCTCATACTGATTCCGCTGCAATATCACCTTCTAATACTGATTCCGCTGCAATGCCATCTGAACCATCGTCTCCTACTACTACCTCCGATAGTGGTTCACCTGCATCTCCTCCGGATTCACCACCTCTGAGTTCGCCCGGTCTATACCTGAGCTTCTTGGTCGCGGTCAGCGTAAAAAGAAGTCCTCTGTTCTACTTAAGGACTATGTCGTCTCCTCAGCCGCTAAATTAATGCACTCATCTTCTTCTTCTACCTCTTCAGATCCTCTTAATCCGGTTCCAGGTACTACACTCTAACCTATCTCTGATTATCTCTCTGATGAACGTTACTCACCTGGGCATAAAGCTTTTTTAGCCTCGGTCATTACCAATGTTGAACCAACTTCATATAAAGAGGTGGTTCTCGATAACACATGGAAAGATTCAATGCGAGAGGAGATCAAGGCGCTTGAAGATAATCAGACATGGGAACTTACCACTCTACCTACGGGTAAAAGAACTATTGGTAGCAAGTGGGTTTACAAACTTAAATACCACTCCAATGGTAAACTAGCTCGTCATAAGTCTCGACTAGTGGCTTTGGGAAATCGGCAATGAGAGGGTTTGGACTTTCATGATACATTTGCTCCGGTTGCAAAACCCACGACTGTCCGAACAATACTCCAGATTGCATCCGCCAAGAAGTGGGAAGTCCACCAAATGGATGTTCATAACGCGTTCCTTCACGGATATTTACATGAAGAGGTTTATATGAAACTCCCGCCAGGGTTTCAATCCTCAGATCCTACACGTGTCTGTCGCCTCAAGAAGTCTCTATATGGTTTAAAACAGGCACCTAGATGTTGGTTCGCCAAGCTTCGTACTTCGTTACTTACTTACGGGTTTGTTCAAAGCAAAGCCGACTACTCGTTGTTTTCCTACAATCGTGGGTCGACGTGTCTACATATTTTGATCTACGTAGACGATTTCATCGTTGCTGGAAATGATCTCTCTACAATTCACAAGTTCAAAAATTATCTTCACAAGTGTTTTCATATGGAAGACTTGGGAAAACTCAAGTATTTTCTTGGAATTGAAGTAGCTCGCAGCCCCGACGGTATTTTTATCTCTCAACGCAAATACTCTTTGGATATCATTGCTGAAACGGGTCTTTTAGGGTGTAAACCGTCCTTAGTCCCGACCGAGCTCAACCATAAGCTCTCGTTAGCTCATGGAGATCCCATCGACAATCCTGAATCTTACTGTCGCCTGATCGGACATCTTATCTACCTCACCTTTATTCAGGTATTATCTCAGTTCATGAAACGTCCATTGCATGAACATTGGCTAGCTGCTCTTCGTATTGTTCGCTATCTTAAAGGATCTCCAGGTCAAGGTGTTCTTTTGCGATCGAATTCATCCTTTCAAGTCAACGTTTTTTGTGACGCAGATTGGGACGCCTGTCCCATATCTCGTCGTTCATTAAGCGCCTACATTGTTCTTCTCGGTTCATCTCCAGTTTCCTGGAAAACGAAGAAACAAAAGACCGTATCTATGTCCTCCGCCGAGGCTGAGTATCGTTCTATGGCATTTGCATTACGAGAAATGAAGTGGATCAAGCAACTACTCTCATCCTTTGGCGTCAACTCTCAGAACCCGATGCGGCTTTATTGTGATAGCAAATCAGCCATTCATATTGCGGCTAATCCTGTTTTTCATGAACGTACGAAACATGTGGAGCTTGATTGTCACTTGGTTCGCGACGCAGTCGAAGAAGGGCTCATTAAGACGATTCATATTTCTACAAAAGAGCAACCAGCCGATTTGCTTACCAAGGCACTACCTTCTCCTACGTTTCACTATCTATTGTCCAAGTTGGAGATTCAAGATCTTTCACCGCCAACTTGAAGGAGGGTATTGAAGATGAGTTTATCCTCATGATAACAATATGTTAATCTTGTTAAGTTTAGGAATATCTTTACGTTTAGGATATTTTCCTTATTGCTATCTTTACGTTTAGGATATTTTCCTTATTGCTAACCCTTGTAAATCACTATATATATGACCCATGAAGTCTCATAATAAAGCAAGCGATTATACTCTATTATAATATCTCTAATAATCTTGTGGATCGAGTCTTCCATTTTTTGCCACTAGGGTTTAATCGAGTCTTACTTTCTATCTTATAAACTATCAATGGTGAATCGTCAGTAGAGATAATTAGATACTGAGTCACTAGGAAAAGTTCTATATAGCTAGCTACATCATATCATATGTATTGGAGTGGGCTTAACATCTCCAATTAATTAGATTTGCCAAAAATCAATTCAAGTCAACCAAAATCCAATAAACATGAGTTCATCAGACTGTCAATAGTGTGGCGCTAATATACGACCTCAAAGCAAAGCAGAAGAGGACGTGTGGCGAAGCAAGTCATTAATTAATGCCCTTCTGAAATATTTCAACGTCATACGTTTTATTGTACGCCACATAGCAGTTTAGACTTAGAACAGAAGTGAGCCGCTTTGCTCTATTTTGGGTTGTTGTCGTTTCTTATTTCCGCTCAATAAGCTGTTTCAGCATTGTATATCGTAAAACTTTCGAAAATGATATAAAATCTTAACATTGATACTAAAAAAAACTTCTTTATATTATTCCGACTTGTATTTGAAAAGTAAGTTTAGAAACTGAACTGATATTCTCTCGAAGTTAATTCGAAAGTTTATCCATTTAGTGTCCGACCTATTCACCAAACAAACCAACATGTTTTCAAAATCCAAATCTCTTAAAATTGAATTTTTTTCTAATTAAACGGAAATTTTTGGCATAAACTGCATTAAACTATACTTTGTGATTTTTTTGATCAAAAATATGTTTGGATTGCAATTGTTCATCTACTAACCTGTAAATATTTGTTTTAAATTGAGTTTAGTGTGAAGTTTTGTTCATCTTTTGCCTTATAAAACGCTACCTTTTTACAAACGAAAACTAAAAAAGAAAAAAAAATCCTCGCAAGAACTTTGTTAGAAAAGAAAACCAAATTAAGAAAACAGAAGAATTTACAAAAGAGATGATGGCATGCATATGAAGTAAAGCTCTACAAGTGTTCGTTTTGCTTGCTGCCACCTACGAAGCTACGACTTGATCGAGATAAGTGTATCCCGCATAGTGCAGAAACAAAGCGGATATTATGAACACTTTGTTAATAAGTGCCATGAAGTGGAAACACTTTGGTGATTGTAAGTCTCGTGATGTATACTCATAACATGCTCTCTCACATATCTATGTCTCTGTATATTTGACTATTAGATGTCAATAATGTAGTTATGGCATAGTTAATTATGTAATGACTATTTGCTTTCCCCATCAAATTTGAGTGTTGGCTGTAAAGACAAACTCCTTTTTCCAACAATGCTTTTCTTCCTTACTAATTTCGTTTCTAAACCTTTCTTTTTATGTCCTTTATTCGTTAAATTATCCTGTTTGTTTATTTGTCCTTTCTTTACTTATTATTGCAACTTTTACACCTTTTATGTTGTATCACACCAAAGCTTAACGTTAAAAAGGGTTTAGAAATATCCAAAAATAATATCTAGTAACATGATTCTTGTGTGTGGCAGAATCTACGTACTGTCGATTCATAGATATATAGGGTAAGAATTTCCTTCTATCAAAATTAAGACTAAAAAAATAGGAGTAAAGACTAAAATTAGGAATATGGAAGAATCGAAGATAGAACCAGTGATTCTAAAATAAGAAAGCAACTAAAATTGATTTGGAATAATGAATTACTTTAGTTAAACATACATATGTTATTAATGGTGCGATATGCTAGCTAGTCTGTGAAGTGGGGGATCTAATTTAATTGTTCTTTTTAAAGTATGGATGGGATGTCACTTGTCTCATTCTTAAGTGATTTTGGCTGAACTTTGATTATCATTATCCGACTACAAAAGTTAAATATTTTCATCATGATCAAAAATTCAAAATATCTATCAATATTTTATGATATTTACACAGAGCCAATTTCATCAGTAGCTTGTGATGTATAAACAATTAACACACACAAACATATATAAAGGGAGTTTATGATCTCGGAAGAGTTGGTAACACATTGTTATTTTTTTTTTTGTCGGCAACTTTTCCATTTAAATAGACCCAAAAGGATATTACAGATGATGAATAAACGTAAGCCCAAATCCAACATCATTTACACAATCTTAAAATTTAAGCCCACTTAAACTTACCCAATCTATTGATAAGATTAAGCTATCTAAAGGCCATGTGTAGAAATCGTGTTCACACACGAGAAACAGATACACGCACGATGTTGGATGATGTGACACGTGCGGGATCACTGGATCCACGAACCATCGCGATTCCGACGCCGGACTACACGCAGTGGTCATCATCTTGTTCAATCTCTCTAATCGCCGATGCTAGCCACAAAAGATTTCGAGCAAACAATCATCTTCAGATTCATCAGAAATAAATACCGTATGTAGTTGAAGATCCGTCACTTCTGCTCGCCGGAACCACCACGCCATGGAAGCTTTGCGCCGACTAAACCCAATCTATTGATTTAGTCTTGAATCCATTGCCGAAGATGGAGAAGCAACAAAGATATTATTCCAAGCTCGCGTGACAACAAACAAAGCAAGAAGGAAATCAGATTTCTGATGAAACTAAAGCAAAAGGATAGCATCAGTGGAGAGAAGAAACACATATCCGGTAAGAACACCGGAAAACAAAATCGGAAAAGATCCGAAGATATAAAACACAAAACAACCATAGAAATCCGACATGAGATCGGAATATATTACACAAACAAAAGTAACCCGACCGCCGGCGTACCGACGGTCGGAAACGACGGTGTGAAAAGGGTCTTCTAGGGTCTTCTAGAGAGATGGGAGAGAACTCTGACGAAAGAGAGAGAAACTTTTTGAAGGATTTTGGTAACACATTGTTATATTACCGAAATTTGGTGCTCTTAATTTTTAGTCAGTTTTTTTATACATACATACATATATATAGAGAGAGAGAGAGAAAAGTCAAATAAAAGTAGTCGGGTTGAACAAAAAAACGAGAGAGAAAAAAAAGTCCAAAAGTTTGTTCACATCTCATGCATACGATCATACAACTTTTTTTTTGCCAACTCGATCATACAATTTTATATATTCACATTATACTTGTTTTAGAGTTTTTTTTTTCATTTAAAGGATAGCATAGTAGAGCTTTGACAATTACAATATAAGAAAAATTAATGGTAACGAGGAGGTCGTATCCTAGTAGTAAAAGAATTGGTAGTACATTTTCGCCACTCAAATTCGAATTTTTTTAGCCACTTATTCATGTTTTAAATTTAGAGTAATTTTCAAATGTGTACTTGAATGCAAGATCTCGTGAGATTAGTTTTTAGATCCAAAAAATATTTTGAATTTTCACGGTTATATAAAAAAAAAAATTATGGCCAATCCCAAAGGGTTCTCGCTTAAAACATCATCTATCAATGCCAAATTCATAATAAAAATAAATAAATCAGAAAATTAATACTGGTTTTCTTGTTTAAAAATTATCATTGTATATTAAATTTCTCAACACGGTAGGAACATAATATATTTAAAATGAAGAAAGTTTAATAGGAAGATCTTAAATTCAAAACTAAAATTATCAAATGAGTTATGTGAAGATTTGTGTTGAGGACATCTCCAACCTATCTTTATATTTGTTTTTAAACTATATTTTAAAATAAATTTTACTCTAACTTATTTTTATTTCCACCTCTAAAATAGAGATCTCTATTTTTTTCGGAATTCTATTTTTTTCTATAATATAGGTGAAATTTTTAATTTATAAATCAGTACTTAAACTTTCAAATACTTTTACTTATGAATAAAACAAATAAATATTAATATTTCAAATCTAATAATATAAAATTAGCAAATAATAAATAATATTATTATATATTTAAAATAAATATTAAAAAATAAAAATATATTTTGTTTGAGAAAACTATTTTCTTGTCATTGTGAAAAATGAGGGCTAGGTATTTTATCCGGATCAGAAGATTTGAATTGGTAGCGATCCAAAAAACTTATTTTGGTACCGGATCAGATCGGATCGGATAATATCCGATATCCGACAAGTATCCGAATATATCCGAATTTATATGGTTACTTTCAGATAAAATATAGAATCTGCACCAGATCCGATTCGATACCAAAAATGGATCTTTTTTTAAATATTCGATCTGATTTGGTACCGACCCAAATTTGATATGAACTATAATACTATCCGATTGATATCATTTTGTCCATATCCGAAATACCTAATATATGAAATTCATGACCCAAACCCGATCCGATACACAAATGCTCATAGTTAAAAAAAATATATTAATGTTAATGGTTAAATAAAAATTTAATATGTTTTATATTTTTTATATGATGTAATCTAACTTTCTTATATATATAATACATATTTAATTTAAATAATATGATCATTTTATAAAAGTTTGTAAAAATAATATAATTGGGCTAAATTGCAATTTTTATATATATAATATATTATTATTAAATTTAACAAATATTCGAAAATATAGAAAAATACATGGAGCAAATCCTTTTTCTATTATAGAATTTTCTGTTTTAAAAATAAAAGTAGAAAAATATATTGGAAATGGTCTAATCCATAATGGTCTTGTTTGAGCCTATGATCACTGACCGACCTACAAGAGGACAGTTGTTTGTAAAGGTAGAAAGATTCCATCTTAGACAGCTTTTTTCTGTGTTACCCTACAAGGCTTCACAAGTGATCAAAACTTCATCCATCACAATTTCTAAAACATATAAGAATCGATTTAGAATATAAATAAAATGAATACTGTTTGTTCTATTCAAGTGCGGTAGGCTCAACCTGTTAGGAATATAATGTGCTAAAAGCGCTATCGGATCCAATTTTGGAAAATAGGTGCCACACTTGAAGATGATTTAAGTTTATGGATCTACCTCAGGTATTATCGAAAGCTGGTGTTCAGTCCAAATAAAAAATTTAAATACTTTTATTTCCATGAACAAAATATAAAAATAATGTTTTTGACACTTTGTAAAAGCAAAACACTACAAAAAAACAGGGCTATTACCGACGGA
The DNA here is from genome assembly GCA_030180135.1 of Orychophragmus violaceus. NCBI lineage: Eukaryota > Viridiplantae > Streptophyta > Magnoliopsida > Brassicales > Brassicaceae > Orychophragmus > Orychophragmus violaceus. Next base: position 13,053,825 of record CM058238.1, on the reverse strand, counting down.
ATTACCGACGGAAGTAATTCCGTCAGAAATTACCGACGATAAAACGACGACTTTCATACGGGAAGTTTTCCGACGGAAAACCGTCGAAAATTTCCGACCGTTTTCTCATTCCGTCGGAAACACCCGACGGTAAACCGACGGTTTAATTTTCCGTCGGTATTCCGTTGTATTTCGGTCGGTTTAGCGTCGGTTTACTATAGCCGTTAAACTGACCGTCAATGGAACCGTTGGGTCGACTAGAAACCGACCGATTTCCGACGGAATTCCGTCAAAAATTATGCTACATATACCTCATCCCTCCTCTCTTCCCCTCCACACCTATCCCTCCATAACTCTCTCTCTCTCTCTCTCTAATACTTCTAGTAACCAAGAAAAATGTCTTCTTCTAACTATTATAGATCGTGGATGGACGGAGTTAGGATTGATGAGGCGACGAAGCTAGTGGACCGGGAATATGCACTTGGTATTGCAGAGTTCATGTCGCTAGCTTGCAATCAACCACATACGCTGAAAAATGGTAAGTTAAAATGTCCATGTGCGAATTGCCGGAATTTTAGAAATCTTACGATTGGCGAAGTATGGTTTCACTTGTATTCAGTTGGGTTTATGTCGGGTTATAAGATTTGGTATCTTCATGGGGAAACTTCGGATTATGCAAGTAGTAGTAGAGAACCTTACGGTGGTACTAGTACTAGGGAACCTAATGTTAGTTCTAGCGAACCTTATACTGCCGATGTAGATTTTGGTGTAGGCACCATTCAGATGGTTAATGATGCACATAGAGAAATTATTCCAGAGGTAGGTGAATATCAAATTCCTAGGGTAGGTGAGGAACCAAATGTAGAAACTAGGAGATTTTTTGACATGTTAGATGCAGCGAAGCGGCCGCTTTACGATGGTTGCAGAGAGGGTCATTCGCCATTATCATCTGCTACAAGATTAATGGGCATAAAGACGGACTACAATCTGCCGGAAGAATGTGTGGATGCGATTTGCGAGTTTTTGAAAGATATTCTTCCAGAAGATAACCTTGCGCCGGGTTCATACAATGAGGTCGAGAAACTGGTTAAAGGGCTGGGATTACCGTATGAGATGATAGATGTGTGCATCGACAACTGTATGATATACTGGCGAGAAGAACAATTCCGTCTGGAATGCAAATTCTGTAAGAAGCCGCGCTATGAGGATACAAGGGGAAGAGCTAAGGTTCCGTTCAAGCGAATGTGGTATATGCCATTAACCGATAGGCTGAGGCGGTTATACCATTCGGAGCGAACTGCGGGGGAAATGAGATGGCATTCTGAGCATAGAAGAGAGGCAGAGATTGCACATCCGTCGGATGCTGAAGCGTGGAAACATTTTCAGAGATTATATCCAGATTTTGCTTACGATCCACGTAACGTGTACCTCGGATTATGCACAGATGGTTTTAACCCGTTTGGAAGGCATGGGAGACAATATTCGTTGTGGCCTGTGATTCTGACTCCTTATAATCTACCGCCGACTATGTGCATGCGTCGAGAGTTTCTTTTCCTCTCCGTACTCGTTCCCGGTCCAGAGCACCCGAAAAGATCACTTGATGTATTCTTGCAGCCGTTGATACATGAGTTGCAAATGTTATGGCAGCCCGGTGTTGTAGCATACGATGTTTCATGCAAGGAAATTTTTTTGATGAGGGCTGCATTGATGTGGACCATTAGCGATTTTCCGGCTTATGGTATGTTATCAGGATGGACTACACATGGGAGGTTAGCATGTCCGTATTGTCAGGAAAATACCGATGCATTCCAATTGAAGAATGGACGTAAATCATGTTGGTTTGATTGTCATAGAAGATTTCTACCGCATGATCATCCCTACCGGAAAAACACTAAACATTTTACGAAGAAGAAGAAAGTGTTTGATGATCCTATTCTTCCAGAAGCTGGGTCGACTACCTTGGGCCTCTTAGAAGGATTTGGTGCATTAAGAAGTAGTGAGTGTGGTGGGAACGGGCATGAGAATATATACGGAGCTGGTATAGTCCACAACTGGCACAAGCAAAGCATTTTCTGGGATTTACCGTATTGGAAGGACCATTTACTAAGGCATAATCTTGATGTCATGCACATTGAGAAAAATTTCTTCGATAACATTATGAACACTGTGCTCAACGTGCAAGGGAAGACGAAAGATAATGTGAAGTCTAGGCTTGATTTACCTGAAATTTGTGATCGGCCTGAACTTCATCTTCAGACGAACGGAAAACCGTCAATTCCAGCATATTGGGTAGACTCGAAGTCAAAAGAAGAGTTGTTTAAGTGGATTATGCTACAAGTTAAATTCCCTGACGGGTATGCATCAAACTTGCGTAATTGTGTTGACACTGACGGAGGAAAGTTTATCGGAATGAAGAGTCATGATTGTCATGTGATGATGCAGCGACTCCTGCCGTTTGCGTTTGCTCATCTCCTTCCTCGAGATGTCCACAAAGCAATTGCAGCTGTTGGATCTTTTTTCAGGGATATATCCACCAGGACACTCACTGTTGATGGGATCAGGAGTCTGGAGCAAAATATTCCAAAAATATTATGCAATCTGGAAAAAATATTTCCACCGTCTTTCTTCGACGTCATGGAACATTTGCCTATCCATCTACCGGGTGAAGCTAGACTTGGTGGACCGGTACAATATCGGTGGATGTATCCGTTCGAGCGCTATATGTTCCACCTTAAAAAGAAGGTGAAGAATCCCGCTAAAGTGGAGGGTTCTATTGCCGCTCAATATAACAACGAAGAGACTGCGACCTTTGCTGGCTACTACTTCCCTTCGCAAGTACGCACAAGGAGCAGGCGCCCAGCTAGGAACGATGACAGGGGAGAAAGGCAAATTTATCGGTCAAGCGTTCCTAACATTTTTCAACAGGTTGGGCGGTTAAGTGGGAAAGTAGGCAAGCGGCAACTAACACCTCAAGAGCATACACATCTCCACAAGTACATTCTAACCAACTGCGATGAAGTATTCCAATATGAGAGGTATACATGTTAGCTAGATTTATAATTTTGTATTACACTTGCTTTACTTATTGATATTATTACTTTTTGTAGGATATATATGGAAGCTCTCCAATTTCATCATCCGGAATTGGACGGGGGCGAACGTGAGGCTCGGAAACAAAAATACTTCAGCCGTTGGTTAAACTTTTATGTAAGAATTAGTTTCTTAAATCATATAAAACACTTACGAACTGGAGCAATATCTTTTAACTTTGATGTGATCATATTGTTAGGTCCGGGGGGAACTCAATGCTGGACGCATCCCCGATGATTGGTTAGTTGACATTGTGGAGGGCCTCCACTACACAGCAAAGTCTTATCCAAGATATTGCACTAGGGGGTATGCATTTAAGGTGCATGTAGAAGGGTCAACAAGAATTACTGCCGATCACGGAGTATCATCTGCATCCGGAGAAGTTGTTTACTATGGTATTCTTAAAGAAATACTAGAAGTAAAATACATAGGAAAGCTTGGAATGCGCTGTGTGGTTTTTCTATGTGACTGGTATAACCCGATCGTAGGGCAAGGTGTTGTGATCGACGAGTTCGGTGTGACGTCGATTAATTCGAGCAAAAAACTAAGAAACTACGATCCATTCATTATTGCATCACAAGCAGATCAGGTAAGTAATTGTAAATAATTATTTTGGATTTCAAACTCTAATTAAAAAAAATTAATAATATAATATTTACGCAGGTGTGTTACATTCCATACCCTCGACTAACTTATAAAAATGATCCATGGATCACCGTTACAAAGATAAACCCTCGAGGGAAGGTGTACGGAGTTGAAGAGCGCGAAGTAGAGCCCTTACAAACAAGTGGTTCTGGTGTGATCGCCCCGGTAGAAGAAACCCTTGAAGTTAATTTAGTTGTCGACTTTAGTCAATTCGGGGACATTGTTCTTCATTCAGAATCAGAAGAAGAAAGAGGCGAATTTGATGATAGTGACTCAATTTCGTCCGACTACAATACAGAAAGTGATGAAGAATAAAAATGTATTATGAATTTTATATTTATGATTGTTCTTAAATATATATATATATATATATATATATATATATATAATGTGTTATATATATATGTCTGAGAACATCAATATCATTATTTGAGAGTACGTACAAAATAAAAGTAATTTTAGACTGTTATAGATATATAGAATTAGTATGTAATTTTAAACAAATAATACTAAATGGATCAACTGGTTAAGGGTATAAAATACATGGGTTCAGGTCCGGGTTCGAACCGGCCCTTCCTCGGTTACATGTTTTTTAATTTCCGACGGAATATCGTCGGTTTTTCGTCGGTTGCTCGTCGGTGTACCGTCGAATTGTCGTCGGAATTCCGTCGGTTTATCGTCTAAAAACCGTCGGCTGACAGCAGTAAATCTCTCGAGTAAATGTTATTTAGTCGGTAAATGTCATGTCCAAATTAACTCGATTTCCGACGGATTTCCGTCTGTTTTACCGTTGAAAAGTTTTCTATATATACACGGCCAATTCATGAGATTTTCATTCAAATCATATAAACACAACAACTAACCAAATGGATTTCGTTTATTTTTCTCCGGAAGCCCGTGAAACGGCAATACGCCAACTTGGAATGCCGGGTCGGAGTCATCTTCCTAATCTCGACCCAACCAGGCAAACTCATCGGGGGATTTGGTTCGGGTACAACACGGTTATTATATCCGTGACCAGTGAGATCATCCAGACACGTTGGTCCGGCGGCTATCTGACGTACTACCAACTCCCGACGTCCTTCAAAGAAGCGTGGTTCATGGACTTTCTCGTAAGTAATTTCATATTTTTATAGATTGTTATATTAATGTAATTATAATTAACGTATATATTTATAAAATTAATTACAGGAATACTTCACCTGCTCTATGGACAATTTGTTCCGCGTCTGGCGGGAATTCCACAGGACTGCTAGGCGGGTTTTCCAAACAAAAATGCGGCGGTTGAAGCTACTCTGGCAAAGAGGAGAAGAAAGACCTGCGTGGATTCCTAGGAGGTCTTGGAGATTGCTGGTGAGCCAATGGCGCGAGACGGACGTTGGAGATTGGTTTACTAACCAATTCCCGAACTACAATAGATTTTAAATAATGTTGTTTTTTATTTCTTGTAATGTTTTAAATTTCATGTCGTTTGTAAAATATGTTTTTAATTCAAGTACTTAACCTATTCGGAAATTTAAAAAAAAAATCAAAACCAAAGCATAATTACATATACAATTAATATGTAATCATAAACGTCTAACACAATCTGGCTCAATTGGTCTAATGCGAGAGAACGATACGTTTAGGTGGCGGGTTCGAAAGGAGCCCGCCGCATTATGTATTTATTTTAAATTTAATTTGCGACGGAAATCCGTCGATTAAACATTATTCTGACGGTATTCCGTCGGTAATTATTTTCAGACGGTATTCCGTCGGTAATTTTTGACGGATTTTCGACGGTATAGGGTTTAGGGTTTTAGAATGATAAAAAAGAATCGCAAAACCCGTCACTAATCAATGTAATGTTATAATATATTATAATTCTTTAGTATGTGATCTATTTTGATAGTTTTTGTTTGATTTGAAAAATTAAAAACACGTTTGACCTAAACATTTCGAATTGTACATTAACGTTTAAGAAGAACTTTATGTAAAACACTATCTCACTATGATTTTTCTAATTTTCTTCAAACGAGACATGTAATTATAAACTTCATGCTTAATGCTACACTAATGTGTTACCAGAAATAAAATGTCCAACCCTAAAACCTAATCCAAACCCTAAACCCTCTTCCCTCGGAAATCCGTCGGAAATGTCCGACGGATATTCGTCTGTTTACCGTCGATTTTCAGCATTTACCCCCTTTGGTTAAGTGTCTCGTCAGTAATTAAAACCGTTTCCGACGGATTTCCGTCGGAAATCCTGGCAAAATGTGTTGTATAAATGTATACGGACTTGTCTTTAATTTTTTCTCTCAAATAATCAATTATACGCTACCAAAGAAAGAAATCTTACCCCAAACCCCAAACCCTAAACCCTAACTGAAATCCTAAACCCTCTTCCCTCGTAATTCCGTCGGTAATTTCCGACGGAATTTCGTCGGAATTCCGTCGGTTAGTGCATTTATCGGTCAAAATCTAAATTAACTCCCTTCTCTTCCCTATGCAACGCATTGGTAAAGTGTATAGTCAGTAATTAAACCGATTTCCGACGGAATTCCGTCGGAAATACTGTCGAAATGTTTGTGTATATATATGTACGGACTTTTCTTTGGTTATTCAAACATTTCTTGTAAGATTCTATTCAAAAAACCAAAAAATGGATGATGTCTTTCTAACCCCGTCAGAACGTACTTGGATAATTACAAGGATATTACCTCAACCGGGACGGGAACATCTTCCTGTGCTGGATCCTCACCGCCGTAACCGGACCATTTGGTTCCATTCCAATGCTGCAATTCCCGCTGTAATTAGCGACATAATAGAGGCTCGTTTTGAACCGGTCACCTAGCTTACTACAATGTCCCTAGAGGCATTAAGGAGTTATGGTTCGAGGATTTTCTGGTAAATAATTTGTATTTTTTTTGGGGTAATTTTGGAATTTTGTACATTAATAAATATTTTTCACTTATTAAATTGCAGGAATTTTTTAATTTTGATCCGCAAATAATCTTCGAGGTTTGGGTGGAATTCCACGTGGTGGCTAGGCGTGTTTTCCAGACCAAAATACGTCGGGCCAAACTGCGATGGTATAGAGGACAAGGAAGACCGTCGTGGATGTCGGAGGGGGATTGGAACCGCATGGTTCAGCTTTGGGAGGAGACTGACATCGGCGAATGGTTCGGGAACATTCCCCCAAATAATAACTGAAGAATTTTATAGACATGCTATTTATTTTTATGTAATGTTTAATTTTATGCAACTACTTAAGTTTTTAATATATGTGATGTTTTTATTTTTTTTTTAATAATCAAAATAATATCAGAACAATAAGTAAAATTATCATGTAAGTATAAACAACTAACACTAAATGGATCAACTGGTTAAGGGTACTCTATGTATTAGTCGAGGTCGGGGGTTCGAACCGAACCTTCCTCCAATTTTATGTTTTTTAAACGTTTATAGATATATATACAAACACTTTGTATCTATAAACAACGAATACTCAATGGATCAACTGGTTCGGTTACACAATAAATTGTTCGAGGTTGCGGGTTCGAACAGAGCCTGCTGATAATTATTTTTTTAATTTCCGACGGATAACCGTCGGTTTTCAGATAACCGTCGGTTTTCCGTCGGAATTTTTGGCGCATTAAACCCGAAATTTTTCGAGTTAACCGCCAATTTTTTGCAAAAACATTTGAACCGCTTGGAATACCGACGGAAAACCGACGACAAATGATTTCCGACGGATTTCCGTCGAAAACCAATTAATATTCTCACGATCTAACTTCTTCTTCTCCATTTTCTCTGCAACTTCTCTCTCTCTCTAATCGCAAAATCGGACCTCTCTCTACGATTCCGCCGGATTATCGCCGTTTTTCCTCATTTCCGACCGCCACCAAAACCACAAACATGTAAGTTACCCTTTTAACCGATTGATTTTGGATAATTTTGCTTAGATTTGTAGAAATAGTTGCATGTGTTGGATAAAACGGTGGTTAGGTGTTGACTAATAGATATAACGATAGTCAATAGGATTTATGCTTGTTTGAGTTAGATTGATTGTGAATTTCATGTTGAAGTTTTTTCAAAATCATTTAAATTGTTTTTTGGTGTAAATTTGGAATTTGTTTTGGTTTTTTAAATGTTTTAAAACGTTTTCTCATTTCTATAAAATTTTAAAATCGTTTTTGTAAATTATTATGGGTTTTTTAAATGTTTTAAAACCTTTTGTTAATTTTTATAAAAATTTAAATTCATTTTTGTAAATTATTATGATTTTTAAAGGTTTTAAAAACTTTTACTGCTCATTTTAAAATTTTTTAAATTTTTTTTTTGAGTTCTAAAATGTTTTCTATTTTTTATATAAATTTAAAATCGTTTTTATAATTTATTTTTATTTTTTATATTTTGTAGAAAAATTTAGTGTTGATTTTAAAATGTTTATAAATTTTTTTTTTGAGTTCTTAAACGTTTTTTTATTTTTTAACTCTTAAAAACTTTTTTTGCAATGTATTGTGAATTTTAAAACGTTTTAAAATTTTTTTTTGTTGATATACATGTTTTTTATGAATTCTTAATTTTTGATTGTTATGTAGGGATGATTTTCTGGCGTTGGAGATGCACCTTATGAACGACAGTCCAATAGATGAGGTGCCTCAGGAACCGGTCCATCGACAACAACCGAGAGCCCAACGGTCTCGGTCGACTCAGGTGCTACCCATACCGGATCCGACACAGCCGGGAACGTCTGAGACTATGCCGGAAGCTAGTGGGAGTCATTCCGTGTCTCAGGCGCCCCACTATGTTTTACCGTCGATTGCCGATGAGATATCGGCATTAGTCGATCAGCCGGGACGAGAGATGCTCAAACGGCTCGACCCTTTCTACGAGACCAACCCGGACACTTTCTGGTATGAAATTTATAACTTTAGATTCTCATTAACAATTTTTTGCATATTCTATGTTTTAGTAACCCTTTGTTTTTTCTTGTCTTATATATTAGGTTTACGTTGACCGAGTCGAAGGTCACGAAGAGCATCTTGGGAATGATGTACAGCATGCTTAAGTACGGGTACCCGACGTACAGGGAGATGCCTTTATCCGATAGGCATAACTGGTTCCGCCAATTCGCGGTAATACCTCCTCGTTAACTTTGTTGTATATATATATATATTATTATTTTTAATAATCTATGTTAAAGTTTTTAATTCTAACAAATATTTATTTTTTGTTTTGAATAGCAAGAGTATACTTGGGATAGGAAGTATACGGTTATGGTGGAAGACGAGTTCCACCAGAAGGCGGCGACGCATTACTCAAACGTCCTCAACACTTGGAAACAGAAGTGGTGCCGTAATGAAGTTCCCAAGGGTATTAACCAAGAGAGCGATACTTGGAAGGGCTTCATCCGTCATTGGAGTAAGCCTGCAACCGCATCAACCGCTTCTACGAACTCCCAGAACCGTAGAAGTGAGAGGGATGGTGCCGGTCCCGCAACTCATAATGCGGGAGCAAGAAGCACCGCGTCAAGGAAGATAATCCTGGTAAGCAGTTTTTTTTTTACAATTTTCGTTATGTTAAGTTATATTTAAATTTTAAGTTCAAAATCGTTTTTGCAGAAACAAAAGAAAGGAGGGCGAGATCCGACTCATATTGAGCTCATCGAGGATGGCCACAAGAACAAGGAAACGGGCCAAATCCAAGATCCAATTGCTCGGAGGATTGTGGAGTCGACGAAGAGGCGTTTGGATGAGGTGGTAACCCGATCCGAAGGAATCGGTTCAACAGAAGAGATACCGGACGAGCAGATCAACCAACTCTTCCTCGCGGTAAGTTTTAAAATTTAAAAAATTTGAAATATGTTTAACCATAAACTCTAACTTAAAATTCATAACGTATTATTTACTTTACAGGAAACTGAGAAGAGAAGAGGACGAGTTTTTGGTTTGGGAAACTTGGCGGACAAAGTGTCGACACCGCATTCCCGTTTTCGTCCGGAAGAGGACTATGCCCAGATCTTAAGGGAAAAGGATGCGGAGATCGAAGCATTGAAGGCTAGTCAATTGCAAATGGAAGCCCGGATGGAAGCCCGGATGGTAGAACAAGCTGAAGCAAACACAAAGAAGTTCGAAGAGATGAACCAACGGTTTGAGAAATTCATGCAACAACAAGCCAATCTTTCAAATGTCGGACCGTCGACCAAGACCGGAGGGAAGACAAAGAAGTTGAGGAAGAGGGCGACGTGAGCGTGATTCGCTCCCGTTGAATGTAATTTTTTTTTATGGTTTTATGTAGTTTTTAAAACATGTTTTGAATATTTAAATAATTTTTTTTTTTTTTAATTAATAAATTTGCGAACATATATATTTTTTTAAATTATTAAATATCCGTCGGTAAACCGTCGATAAAACGCCCTCGGTAAACCGTCGATAAAACGCCCTCGGAATGCCGTCGGTAATCTTCCGTCGGAATACCGTCGGTAATCTTCCGTCGGAATACCGTCGGTAATCTTCCGTCGGAATACCGTCGGTAATCTTCCGTCGGAATACCGTCGGTATTATGCGTCGTAATACCGTCGGTATTATGCGTCGGAACACCGTCGGTATTATGCGTCGGAACACCGTCGGTATCTACGTCGGAATACCGTCGGTATGCACGGTCGGTTTATAGTCGGTAAACCGTCTGAATAAACCCTCGGTTTACGGTCACAAAACCGTCGGTAAATGTGCGTCGATAAACCGTCGGTAATCAGTCGGTATTATATCCGTCGGTATTCCGTCGGTTTTTATAGACGAAAAACCGACGGAAAATTTTTACCGACGAAATAGAAATGACGGACAGTTTTCGTCGGAAATCCGTCGGAATACGTTTTTTCCGACGGAAACCCGTCGATTTAATCCCTCGGTAATGGCCTGTTTTCTTGTAGTGAAAACGATCAAGACATGCATGTAGTCTTGTGTTAGTACCATCAGTTTGTCATTATACGGATTCAAATTCGATTGTTGTTGGAAAAAAAATCCTCACTTTTTAACTCATAAAATATCTCGCTTTACTTCTTATGACTCATAAAGTTTAATTCTAGTTGGATAAATCACTTACATTGTTGCTTGTTGTTCCTTTCATGCATTTCTCTCATTTTCTGTCTTCTTGCTCTTAAATTTTTGCTTAGTTTGTAACCTTAAGATAAACTCAAGAGCTTTCTTTTGTCTTCTTACTCTAATCAAGATATGATGATTCCACAGAATCATGACCGTCTCTCATTCACTAGCTTTATCCATGGCCAAGAACACATAACCTCAAATCGTAACCCTAATTCTAAGCTTGCTTCCACTAGCACATCCAAGAGAAAGAGAAATCTCCCAGGAAATCCAGGCATGCTTGTATTTTTTTCTTATACTTTCTTGATGTGTAAAAATTTAAAATCAATACTCTTATTTCAAGTCTAGATCTTTTGTCTTTTCTTGTTTCCCTCATGATTTTTCATGGCTTTTATTGTGTTTCTAACAAGAACAAAAAAAAAAAAAAAAAACAGATCCAGATGCAGAAGTCCTGGCTCTATCTCCAAAATCCCTCATGGCGACAAACCGGTTCTTCTGTGAAATCTGCCACAAAGGGTTTCAGAGGGATCAGAATCTTCAGCTTCATAAAAGAGGCCACAACCTCCCATGGAAGCTGAAGCAAAAAACGAACAAGGACCAAGTGAAGAAGAAAGTATATATCTGCCCTGAGAAGAGCTGCGTCCATCATGATCCAGCTCGAGCCCTAGGAGACCTCACCGGAATTAAGAAACACTTTAGCAGGAAACATGGCGAGAAAAAGTGGAAATGCGACAAGTGTTCCAAGAAGTATGCTGTGATATCCGATTGGAAAGCTCACAACAAGATTTGTGGTAGCAGGGACTATAGATGTGATTGTGGTACCCTCTTCTCCAGGTCATTACTAGATACTCTCTCTAAGTCTTGATCTGAAGTCTTATCATTTGCATTTCTTTGTGTTTGATAAGAAATGTTTCTTAAAAAAGTATATATATATAAACATAAACAAAATACATTTTAAATTTGAAACGAATAGGATCATATATCCGGACAACTTAAAAAGGTGTATGTACGTATACATAAAGCATGAAATTGCCTTTTGTACTACCTATAGTATATATATAAAATTTATACTATTTTTAATAATTCATGAACGTATATTTTTAGAATTTTAATCCGGATTAAGTATGACATATAACATATTATTATTCGACAAAACCCTGGTCACATTTAGGTTATTGGGTGTACGTTATGTCTTGTACGTGGCCTTTGGCTCGTAGCTTGTCGTTTGGATATCACTATACTGTTTATTATTTCGTGGCTTCTTTTTGTCTTGGTCCAGTTTGTAATTTACTAACACACCACTATCGAGGTGAAAAAGGTTGATGCATGATTAAAACATCATGTGGTCATATGTCTCAAATTGATTCTATACTTCCATTAAATAAAGTGTTACATGTATACATTAATATTATAGCCTAATTAAGCTTGCTATCAACCAAGAGTTCCATATATACTATACAAGAAGACCCATGGCATTATAGAAAGAAAAAGGGAAGACCCATATTAATATATTATATATTTTCATAATGCCCATATATTTTTTTTTTTTGAACAAAATAATGCCCATATATTGATATAGTTTCTTTGATGAATGATTTAATTGACTGTATCAGGAAGGATAGTTTCATCACACATAGAGCTTTCTGCGATGCCTTAGCTGATGAAACTGCAAACTTCGTTTCGTCAGTGTCATCTCCCTTAGTCGCCAGTTCGACTATCTCCAAAGCGGCTGCTACTAACAATCCAGTTCTTATTCAATCACAATTTGATCATTCTCTCACACGCACGGCCGGTCTTAATGTCAACCGCAATCATACCAACTTAATGGGATACAACTTCAGCAATACCAACCAAATCCGGCCACAAACAAATGCCTTCGCGTTGGCATCCCAACAGTCACCTCGTGCTGATTTAGTCCACAATTTATGGAGCTTACAAGGAGACGGTTCGAACCACGGGCCACTCAATGAATATATGAACAACAACAACAACAAAAACGATCGTAATAAGAGAATATCCAAGAATCAAAAAAAATGAAATCAAGACGGGAAATATATACAATGGCTCGAACCCAACCGGTCCAAACATAGCATCCATGTTCTTGAAAAGTCCAGAAGGAAATCTGGCTTCATTGTCGGCAACAACATTGCTTCAAAAGGCGTGCCAGTTGGGTTCATCATCAAGCTCCAAAGCTAGTCCGATGTTTGGGCTAATGACTTCCTCCATCTTCAACAATACGATGCCAAACTCTAATTGTTTGACGAAGCCGAAGAGTAAGGAAGAAGACTTTACCAGAGACTTCCTTGGTGTGGGAAGTCTTGATGACAATTGACAAACCTTCATCATCATCACTTCTCATCAAGCGTGCCACTGACGGGGAGACATGATATTCTCAAGTTGGCGGCGACATGGCTCCAGATTCTGAGAAAATACTTGTTTGTAGTTGATGTATAAGGTAACCATAGTTATATTCAGAGATATTTGAATAAAAAGGCTTTCTTAAGCAAAAAGAAAAGGCAAAACATCAAAAATGGTAACTCACACCCATTTTTTAGAAACATTTACAAAATAATATGTACGTAAAAGTGGGTTACTGTATTGTTTACGCAAAAGTCTTTTTGTATCTTTGCTCTGATTACAGACAACGAACATTCAATGCTAGATCACACTAATAGGAAAATCGCAAAACGGCTACATGGCTACATCACGAGATTTTAGTTGGCAGAGACTCTGCCTCGGCTCGGTTTAGCTGACTGGGTTAACTCGGTTGGCGAATATTAATTCGGCCCCCACGTGCCATAACAGCGCATATGTATGTGGTTCATGCATGCACGCGTTTCTTCGTTCATGGATGGATTCAAATGATTCAACATTTAATCTCTCACGTTATTTTAGTATTTTGAAATTAATCTACGGCATAATTTGTTTTACAAATTGAAGATGTTACTGGCGCCCGAATCAGAAGATAGACAAGAGAACCTGTCAATTAGGCCTAAAACAAATTTCAAAAAGTTTTAGGATAAATTTATTTTAGGCTAAAAAAATTTAAATGGGCATAGGGTCCAACACAATTGTTTTTAGAATCTCTCAGACCAGAACCCTTTCTCAAAATTTCTCTCTTTTTCATTCTTTTTATTTTATTTAATAGGTAAATACTCTTTGAAAAACTAATGAGAATGCTTTTAGAATATAAATCTAACTGTAGACCAAAAAAATATTTTCTGTTTTAAATGGATTCTCTATTACTAAGAGGTGTTATATCTCAAGTGCATTTTCAGTTCTCTGTGTTCCATACTATCGTCAAAATAACGCACAGTTTTTAGTCATGGATAATATTGATGTCTCGTACAACGAATGCCTTAAAAACCACGCGGTCAGTATTGGCGGCTACGCTCTTGACGGCTGCGGTGAGTTCTTGCCCAAGTCAGTCACCATCCTCACCGACCTTCCCTCCCTTAGGTGCGATGCCTGCGGCTGCCACCGCAACTTCCACCGCCGTGATCCTTCCGAAGTCGTCAATCACCGCACCAACTTACAGCCGCTTCCGCCGCAGCCCGTCGCTTCCACCCTGCCCTTGCTTCTCTCTGTCAACAGCCCTTGTTTCTCTGGACCCTCAGATCAAGAAAAGAAAAAAATTACGGTGGAAGGGGACTTGATGATGAAGAAACGTAAGAGGACAAAATTCACGGAGGAGCAGAAGGTGAAGATGAGAGGATTCGCCCAGAGAGCGGGTTGGAAGATCAACGGGTGTGATGAGAAGTGGGTGAGAGAGTTTTGTACCGAAGTTGGAATAGAGAGAAAAGTTCTTAAGGTTTGGATCCACAACAATAAGTGCTTTGCCAACGAGAAGAACAGAGTCACAACGTCCTCTACGTCTTGGAAATTGTAGATCCTGATGATGCATGCGTCTTTGTCTTCTTGAGGATAAAAAAGGAACATCTAGCACTATTATTGTCTCACACTTTGCCTTTTCCCAGTTACGGATGAAGATTCGGTAACAGCCCTCACATATTCATATCCTAATTAAGGACTATGCATATGTTTTCGATATAATATACACTTTCTGTTTAGCCGTACTGGCTCTTCACTCACATCTTGAAGTGTTTGACAGTTTTTAATCCCACTCATCATAAACTCCCTGTTGGTGATATTTTAAAGAGATGATTGTTTGGTGGAGTCGTCGTTGTCGTCACCAATATGACGATTAAAGTCTTGATTTACCAATTTCTTTATAATTTTTAAAATATCTTTTGATTCTCAATAATAGGATTCTTAGCAATTTCAAAAAATCCCATTTTCCATTTTTTAGAGGACATAGGAATTTTTGAAAAAGCACAGGCCTGATTTTCTTTTCTTTTTTTTGAACTGTGATTTTCTTGTTTTTTTTTTTGTTTAGGAGACGATCTTGAATCATATTGATAACTAATAGAGAAATTTTATGTACCTTCTTATTATTTGATCATGTATTCTCTTATTTATTCTTTCCCATTCGCTGTTCTCATCACTGAACTCAAAATGAGTCGCTTCCTATATTCAATCCACATCTTCCTCTGCCATTGATGCTCTGATGCCCACTCCAAGTCTTTGCTGGGAGGCAAAAGAAGATGAGCTTCTGATTTCTCTCTCCATTAAGAGGAATCGAGTCGACCGTTGCAAGTTGATGTTTTGCCGAAAATCAATAAGAGGACAAAATGTTATTCTTTCCATTTTTTATTATTTGTCGTTTTAGTTTCAAGTACACAAATTAAAAAATATTTAATTTTTATTTTTTTTTAAACAAAAACATCATTAATTATCTACCTAAACACAATTCAACCAATGATAAAATATACCGCAGAATATAAATAGTCATAAAACTTAAAAAATTAATAAATTTTACATTAAAAATCGAAAACGTCATCTAATTTAAAATTCCTTATAATATAAAAGGAGCTATTTGAGGCTCCTCACATTGTCCACGTAGGATAACTTCAAGATGCTACGATATCGCCACGTGGCATGTTCCTATGCGCTAAATCAAGTTATCATCCTGGGTTCGTAATATCTTTAGGGACTTCGTAAATGGGCTTATTGATACCTTAAGGCACATCAGTAGTGTGTGTTGCGACTCAGGCTTGATGCCTTAAGTGCCTTTAGGAGTGCAGATTCTACGCCGTCTCATGGGCTTTGTTAAAGGCCGAACCCAGTTAGCCCATCAGAACAGAACCTAGAACACTACTATCTTCACCATCTTTCTACGAAACACAGTAGCCGTCTCCAGACATCAGCCACCGCCCAGAAAGGCCGGCTCGCCTAACCATCTCCGTTTCAGTTATCACCTTCACGCCCCCACCTTTAATTCGCAATAAGAGCAACAGTTACGCACAGCTACTAGGATATCTACCGTCTCACCTCCCCTCTCTCTAATTTACTGCGATGACTATAAATAATCTGCAAATCGTCCGAAAAAGGGCTCGACTATACCTCTACAAAATTACACTCAGACTCCGGCCACTCAGACTCCGGCGAAGGGAGCTTCTGGATCCTTGCGTTGAGGCCGAGAGTGAGAGGAGATGGAGAGAGAGGGACACGATGATATGAAGAAACACCAAGAGAGCTTCGGGATGATCTAAGAACTGGATTCTCAAATCGTAAGCGTCTCGATTTCACGGTGAATCTCTCGAATCCCCTGTCTCATTTTTTGTTAATAAAGAAATCATCGTATTGCATTATTTTAAAAAGAATCGGTTAACCTTCCATTACCTCCACGATCTCAAATGATGAAAATATGTGTCATCAATTATTTAATAAAATCAAAAATAAACCACTCAACGGCATTGTGGAAACTGGAAAATAATCTCACGAAAGCACACAAACAATACTCAAG
This sequence comes from Orychophragmus violaceus, assembly GCA_030180135.1. Taxonomy (NCBI): domain Eukaryota; kingdom Viridiplantae; phylum Streptophyta; class Magnoliopsida; order Brassicales; family Brassicaceae; genus Orychophragmus; species Orychophragmus violaceus. Next base: position 13,037,160 of record CM058238.1, on the reverse strand, counting down.
GTGAATAAGAGGTATGATTTTGGGAATTAATTTTAGGGTTTCTTATGTCTTTCAATAACTGTTGCTATTGTCTGTGACTTCTCAATTTGATTTTCAGGACAAAACGAGTTTTGTGTACTGAGCAATTTCAGTTTTCAGAGGAAAAAAATGTTCCTTTGTAATTTTGCTTTCTGGATCGAGTCTGGTCTTCTTTTATTCGGATGATCCACTCATCGTCTGTCGTTTCTTTCTTTCTTTGAGGGTTAGTGTTGCCGATTTGTTTGTGGGCGTTAGCCATTGCGTTAGTCATCTACGACCTCAAGTTCGATAGAACTATTGTGCTGGATTCGCGGCAAAAGACATGTAGGTTTCTTTGTACTTTGTCTTATCTTACAACTTCAAATGTTTGTAATCAAATCATTTTGACAACACTAACATTCACTTTGACTTCATATCTTTGGCGCGGGCTTTCTCTTTACTATCGGGATATGTACTAGCTCCTACTCAATCTCTCTTCTGATTTGACTTGATTCTGAGAGTATTTGAATCGACTGCTGAAAAGCGTTAAAATCCTTTACTTTTTTTTGGATTATGGTCTCTTTATATCACATCACATCAAGCAATGAGATATCCTGCATATAACCAACAGGTTTGAAGAAGGTGCAAATCAGTTCCGTTAGATGATGCTCAACACTTTTTTGACGATCAGGTAAGCCTCTTCCCTTGCATATCATATCAAAATTGATTATAATCATGAACCTCCTGTTTTGTTATACTTTCAGATCTCCATCTCTTACCAGTTGAATTACCAGAGAGATTCTTTGACTAGCAGGTAAATGATTTGCTTGCTCTTAAACTAAATCCGCAAATATGCTTTTGTATGATTGTTTTTCTAATTGTGGTTTTCATAACCAGCGAGGCAATCAAGAAATTTAGTTACTTTAGTTTATAAGATTAGAACACTGTAGAGGTTTTCCATCAAGAATGTAGTTACTTTAGTGGATAAATAAACATGTAAAAAGTTACAGATTCAATATGTTTTGATGTTCATCTGATAAAGTGATACAAAAGAAATGTATCGATAGATTGATAGAGAAATCCAATGTTCAAAGTAAACAAAGAATCTCAAAACTCATCTTCAAGAAATCTGAACAACAAGAATGATCTCTAGAGAGGATGAATCAAAGGAATTAACAGAGAAAAGAGAGAATAAAGAGATCGCAATCTCTGATTCAACAACAACGATAATCCCCTGTTCGATCTTCTTTTCCACTTTTTATTGATGTTGTTGACTTGATTTAATCACAGCCATTCATCTCTTCTTTCAATCTGAGCCCTCCACGTGTGATCACTTCACTTATATGTTTTCCTATATCATAAAGCAGTTGAATTCATTCTATTTTACTGAAAAGGTGTTGGTTTTGTTTATTAGGATGATTTAAAGGGCTTCTGTCAATGGGGAAGCAAGACACCAAGAAATCCTGACCCACACAATATTTTTTGTTTTATTTGATGAAGTGTTGGCGCAAGCTCCCCAGTGTTCCTGATCGAGTAACTGCTAAGAAACATAATGAAGAGCTCATAGAAATACGACGACATTTCCCTAATGTGCACCTGATTATGTGAAAAGATTAGCAGATCGTGTTGCTCTTAGCCAACCCTGAAAGAGACATGTCTACGCCTGAAAAGGTTATTTTGATTCTGTAATTTTGTCAAGTTCAAGCGGTTGTAGATAAAATATGTCACTATGTCACTGACACTAGCTGTTCAAAACTAAAGAAGTCCAGGAGATATATGTGGTCCTTAGATGCAAATAGAGAGTGGAGACCAATCTAATATATTTCTGTGCTTTTAAGTGCAAAGCTGTGTGGAATCTCAGCCAAGAAATGCGCCACCGTCATCTCTCAGATCATTTAAGATCAACCAGTTGATTATGATTTCCCTGTACCCAATTTATTTTATTCCCTGCATCCGGATTATACTAAGGAAATAATTCAAAACATTGAAAGCTTGATAAGGTTGTCGTCCTCAGCATATTGTAAAGTCTTATGTCTTTTATAGATTAAACAAAGATTTCAACTTTCATGGACACATGAGAATATTTGTTTTGTCGGATAAATCTCAACGAAATTATTAAAGTTTGTTTTACTTTTCTCTTACGCATGATGGAATTTGATTGGCTGTTGTCAGGTTAACAAAAGTGTTTTTGGATCTTTGAGAGTGATGGAGACATTTCACTGCTTCTTTAACTAGGGAACATGTTCGTCGTAAAATAAAATTGTTCTTACATGTTTTCCATCTCCGGTTTGTTTTTAAACGCAGCGTACCGTGTAATTGTCAGTGTTAATCTTAGTCTCAAACAATAGCAAACTCGTGGAGGTCTGTTTAGATAAGATTATATTTGATACAATTATCAGGTAGAGTGAAGTTGTGAATGAAATGAATTAGCAATTGAACACAAAATGAAAAGCATTTCAATCTCAGAACAGAGCTTACGCGTTCCAAAGTAACGATATATGGCTGCCCTTTTGAAGCATTGGAGCAAGAACTCTCGGAAGTAAGGATATATATCCCTCTTGCATTAGCTTCGATAGTGTGTGGGTTTTTTAAGAAAAAAAACCTTATTTGGGTAGTGTTTATATTATGTAAATTGTAGCCAGGATTTCTGGTGCTCCACACATACGAGATTTTATATGGAATCCTGTTGGTGAATGTACACGCAATATGTATCTAATTTTGCTATGTATAAAAAATACAGAAGTTTTAAGGTCTACTTGGTTAAAGAAGTAGGCGACTGTAGCTTAAAGCATGGGTGTTATACAAAAATATTGAGTCAGACATGTAGTATGTATGCGCAAGCGTATACATTGTAATGTCGACTATTGGGTACAGCAATCAAGCCGTTGATGGGGGCGTGGACTTGGTTTGGTATCTTTACGCATGTTTCGTGCTTCGTCACCCCCCGGGAAGCTCCACAGAGAGTGCGACCCCTGTTTTTTCAGGTGAGGTTGTCAAAATTTTAAAGTATTTTGTTAATGGATGGTGTGGTGACGAATGTATTCGCCATCACTGGATTTACCAAATCACCATACCAAAAGCACGCCAAACTTGGCTACTAAGCAAGACTCCACTACCAAGGTTATCACCGAGGTTGAAGACCAAGTTCAAGATTGTACCGCCTTCATGAGGTTGAGTATTATCCATTAATAAATGGTAAAATTATAAGATTGGTTGTTGGAAATGTTTTTTCCTTCTCTCGCCTGTAAATTTTGATATCTCAGATTTTAATAAAAGAGATAACTTTCGTAGTTTTCCCTTAATACTTTTGCTGCAGGTAAATTTATGTTTCTTAAAATCTTGGCTTTTTATTTAGTTTATCTATATAGCACTGTAGAAAGTGCACTGCATTGTCGATAGCACAAAACAAATGTGAATCCAAATAAAAGATTTCAGCCGCCTTAAAGCACTTCCCCAAGATCTTCTAAGAGTTATGATTACCAAGATCGGAATATTATTGAAAAAACACCATATATGGTTCTACCTCAAGGTGCCTAAGCTTCAACCACTTACGGCATACAAAAAACTGTTAATTATGAATGAAATTTCTGCAACGACTATCTTAATAATATGAAATATTATTCAAAATATTAATACAACCAATTAGGAGGGAAATTTTATAAAAATAATACCGCATATATGGCGACCAACATCAAAAAAAAGGTGGTCATAATCTTATATACAGCACCGCAACAAGATTTATATTTTACGGCTCAATATACGATCTAAAGAATTACAACAACGCGGGAAAAGCAGCCATATATAAAAACACCATACGTATGGCACCGGTGCCCTACAAGACAATCACATGAGCTACTATAGAAGGCGAAAACAGAGGAGAACAAGCTTGCGGACATTATAAACTTTACTTCCAGTTTTAAATTGGACACAAGCACATACTACCCATTAATTTTACCTAAAGTCAACAAATATTCCAAAACGAGTTATAAACATCTGCAACATGTCGTCCCACCATAAGCAAGAAGACAAAATGGTTTAAGTGTACATCCAAAAACCAAACGCCACTCATGTTTATGTTCCAAGGGGAAAAAATAACGAAGGTTAGTGAAATAATTGAACTATACATAGATAACACATTGCTTACAAAAACAAAAAAAAATATTAAGAAAATACAACATATAAAAAATAGAGGTTAAGGCATAAGAACATGATAAATAAAATTACAACAAATATGAAATCAAATTCGAGGACAAATTCCGCGCGTAGCGCGGATAAACCCCTAGTAAAATAAAATGTTTAAAACGTCAAATAATTTAAAAGGGAGGGAGTACTTATCATGTCAATTTTCCCCTTATAGATTTTACGTCTATAGAGAATATTCAGTTCAGGCTATGCCATTATCACTCATCTACGTCACGAGACATAAGTTTTTACAAGTTATTGTGTATCATCTCCCAGCATTTTTATAAAATTTTGTGACACTATAAGAATTCCTTAAAGCAAGTATTTTACATATATTGTAATCATCAACTCATAACTTAGTTTTTGGATGTGAGTTAGACATATTACTAATATGGTATCATAATCCAGAAGTTTCAATTTTTCATTTGTTTTCCACCCTTTAATGTCCAGTTTCACAAACTTCACATTTAAATGTTCTCTTAATCACACATCGACAATTGGGTGATAAGTGAATAAATATATAAATGTGTGATAATCTTCAATTCATAAACTAGTTTTTGAGTGTAAGTTATACTCGTTTTTAATAGCAACCGAGTTTATTTTGAAAAAAAGTGTGAATAAAGATTATACCAAAGGATAAAAAAATCTAGAGAAACAGAAACAAAATTTACGGGTCAATTGCAGTGAGTATATATTTTATTCTTTTTATTACAATTTTGTACTTTTCTAAAAGTCTTTACATTTATGTATTTTTTTGTAAGATCCACATGCAAAAAAACAATTTTATCCTTCATATTGTTTTTGAATGTTTAGCATCCATGAATAACTATCTATTATTTATTATTATTATTTTTTTTTCTTTTCTCCCTTCATTTTCTTTCTTAATTTTATATTTATTTCACCACACATTTTTTGAACGGTGAATATCATGCAATGGGTGAGGTTTCCGGTCATATAGACCGCCGGAATGGAGTTAGAACCCATCGATCTACCGGAATTCAAAAAAAAAAAATTGGACTTAATACGAAAATTGTGAATGGATAGTTGAGGCTAGCTGTCCACAATATCCATCTATGTGAATACTACAATGATCATATCACATGCAAGATGCTTACCATAAGTAGGAAGTAGCCAATCAAAATATTTTTTTTGAATTGATAGTTGTCTACACCTACTATGTGTCCACAAATTCACAATCATGTGAACTATTAACCAACTTTTTCTATCATACCCGTATTTTGTATCCACGGATCACAATAATGTGAACTCTTGACCACCCTATTGTCCATCACACACCGCAAAATGTGAGAGATCACTAAAGTTTGGATTTGGCATGTCATCATGTATATTAAGTCTTATAATTTTTTTTCATGCTTCTTGGCTTCAAACCGCTCCAGTATTTTCTAAAACACCAAAATAGTCACTCCAAAACCTGATATAAACAAATACAAATATATGCATTCCTAATGATGCTTAAATGCAAATTTAAAACTGAAATATGCTAAAAACATAAGGATAAAACTATAAAAAACACAATATATCAAGCAGGCAAGTCCAGCAGCTTATCGTGGCTGCTGGTGAAAGAAGAAACGTGAATATTTTAATGGTTAGCCACCCTTTTAACTTCCTTTTTACCCATATGTTATAGGCCAAACTAGGGTTGTTGGGTTGATCCAATCCTTTTAAGGCTTGTATAAATAGTCTTAAGCTAAAATCCCTAGGATCTGATCTTATCTTTTCTCTTAAGATTTTTTTTGCCATTTTAAGATTCTTAAGTTTTGTAAAAAAATATTTTTGATTTTAATGCAGATACTTATATTTTCTTAATCTCTTCTTATTATATCTTTCTAACCATGATTTCTAACATCTTTTTCAAGGGTTTTGTTGGAAATACTATAACTAGTGAATAGTCGATTAGGATCCAATATATGAGATAAATTAGGGTGTGTTTAGTGATGATCCATGATATTTAGGTCTTAGTATCGATTGATCATTCTCTATTTGGTGTTATTTATGTTAGATTTTGCATTAATTTATGCGCTCCTGGCAACTTCGAAGGTATATATGGTGAAAATGCCCCCCTCTTTCATGATCTTCTGCCAGTATTGGGTTGCTCGGCTTGCCAGAATAAATCCATGAATCACGGTGTCCAGTGAAGGGCCTTTGGATGTGGCATGGATGGGACATAGTGAAAGTCCAGTGCTTTAGTGTGAAGTTGTAGTGACTTACTCTGATCTGGAAGAGGAATTGCTTCCCTGCAAGTCCACTCAAACATAGAGGCAGGTCAGCCTCATCTCCTCCCCACACTATTCAAAATTATGTGAATGTGACCATCGGTTTACGTTAGTTTGGGATGTACTTTATGGGTGCTAGTAGTGGCGGATCCAGAAAATTATTTGACCGGGGGCAAATATATTTAAATATTAAATTTAATTTTATTAATTTTTATAAAACATTATATAATATATTAATAAAAATTAACTACTTAGTTCAAAATATCATACTACATTTACACTATGATGCAATATATAACATAATATATAAAAAAATAAACTATTTGGATTTTTTACTATGAATTTTGATTTTAACATTCATTTTTTTCAATTTTTTATCTGAATATTAAAATATAAACTGAATTTCAACTATTGATACAAATTGAGTATTATATATATATATTTGTATGAGTTAGATAAGTTATTAAAATGAAATAAAAAGAAAACAATTAGGTGGAGAAAAAAAGAAGCAACCAAATAATAATGTAGCAAATTAAATGCACAGAGAAATGATGTTTTAATTTTTATTATAATATTGAGTGGGATCCACACAAAAAATAGGTTTATTGGATGAAGAGAAAATAAATGCACAAGGAGATGATGCGTTAAAAAAAAAAGAGAGATGCTGTGTTGTTTTATTAATTTTTATTATAATAATCAGTGGAACCCACATGAGAAACAAAAAAAAAATTTAATTGGACGAAGAGACAGATAAGGGATGGGGGCATCGAACTCTTTACCTGATAATTTACCGGGGCAACACAAACAATTGAGCTACTTTACTTATAATTTACAGGGTGAAAACAAAATTAAATATATTCTACCGGGGGCACGTGACCCCATAACCTTGCACGTGCGGAGCCCCTGGGTGCTAGGTAGCTTATTAGAGCATGACCATTGAAGAACCCCTGGGGCATGGGCTACTCTCATGGGGTTCTTAAAAAAAAAAATATTTTTTTTTTTTTTTGGGAAAAGTGTAAAAAAAAAAAAAATTGAAAAAAAAAATAGACGAATGACAGGCTGCCACGTGTCATGAACAGTGTAAGAACCAGTTCTTAAATAAAGATTTTTAGAACCCGGGTTCTTAACTATTTACGTGGGACCCACGTGAATAGTTAAGAACTCGGGCCTTAAGATACCTCAATAGCCATGCTCTTATATGTGTGGTTAGATTACCTCGAGGATGTGGGTTTGTTTGGAGGTGACTTTGGTCATCTCGGTGTCGTAAAACACAAATATGGCAAAATCGTGACCATCTAGGACAGCAAGCTCAACCATGCGATAAGAAGAGTCGCTAATGTGTCAATGGCTTGTTTTGTTACCGAATAAACACTGAAATGAATATCCATGTGTTTTTGATTGTTTGGTGGTAGGCATGGGCTACTTTCAATGAGATGGGGTCAGCTGCCCCCAACAATAAAAATTTAATTAATGTAATTTATTAAAGAGAATAATTATTGCCCCCATACCAACTAAAATATATGCCCCATTAGTCTTTTTCCTTTGTTCAGTTACATTACTTAAAAAAGTTATATATAATTGAATTTTGTCCAATAAATATATTTACTTACATATTTCTATTAAATCATTTATATTAATGTATATATTCAATATGTTTAATCAATTAATATGTGCTCACATATTACTAACATATCTAAAAGACTTTTCTATTCTAACACCTTTTCTTATATTATTATGCAAAAATATAGTTTTAAGTTTAGTTAACTCTAGACTTTTCAAATGAATTCAATACCTATTTTTATAAGATTAATTATTTTGTAAAATACATGACAATAATGTTCTACGATATGAAAAATGTTCTACAATATGTTTAAATGCTATAAAATGATTCATCACATATAACATATATATATATATATATATATATATATATATATATATATATATATATATATATATATATATATATATATGTATAACTTGTTTGTTAAAGATGGTAACTAACTAACCAAAATATAACAAAGTAAGAGAAAACAAATTAGTTATATATATATATATATATATATGTATAACTTGTTTGTTAAAGATGGTAACTAACTAACCAAAATATAACAAAGTAAGGGAAAACAAATTAGTTTTTTTGAACTTTTCATTATAAAAATGTAATGTTTTGCAATAAAATTTGTTATTGTTATTTTTATAGATTTTTTTCTTTAAAAAATCAAGATTAAAAATATATAATATACATATTTGTGTATTTTTATGTTTTATTTATGTTTTTAAAATATTGTATTTTAAATTTAATAATATTTTAATTAAGTTACTTTTGCCCCCGGTTAAGCAGTTAGGCAGTGACAAGTGTGGAGTGAATGTTTTTGGGACTTTTTTGTAAACAAAATGTAGATGATGAATCGGAGGACAGGTGGTGACATTATAATGACTATGTTGATGACAGTGCAATGGATATGCACCGGGGTTGTGGTGGTAAGCGAGATAGATGGGCTATAGTTAGGTATTTTTTTTTTTTTTTTTTTGTTAATCCAGGGAGGATCCCAGACCGTGGTCCAGACTAATTTCCCTGGGCCCAGTTAGGCCGCAGGCCAGCTTCACCTGGGAGGGTTTTCCCTGGGCCTTAGGCCCAGTGCCCGCGTTATGAGCAGAGGAGGCATTTTTGTTTCCGCCTGGAGTCTATAGTTAGGTATTTGATATGCTTTAATCTGGTAATATAATTATAGGGCATGCTACCTGACAACACCAGTAAATCCAGTCGAACAAATTTGCTACAGGCGGAGGGCGGTGCCGTATTTGTCAAGCTTGCGGCTGCATAATGCGCATGATACGTACGTCCAGCCGTTCTTTTGTACATATCCGTTGTTGTTGTTTTGCAAAGAAAATCAGCATCTTGAGACTGCCAGAAAGTTGAGATAGTATTAGGTGGCTTATTTAGAGTTGACTACTCTGTTTTCTAAGCAAATAATAGAGGGAAGAGTGAGTCCGTGTTCTAACATGTTATGTGGCCATGGAGTGAGCGTTTCCATTGTATTGATGCTTTCTGCAGTGTCAGCCCGTGAAAATGTAGCCCGGTCATCAATGGTCACCATGTGTATGTGTTGATTAAGACAATTGGTACTATTTTTTGGTGACGCGCATATGATTCCAACCGAAGACGTGGAGTGATGTTGCCGATACGTAATAGAATAGTGTATGTTGTGTGAGCTGCTTTGTACTAAATAAGTGGCTGACCTTTTAGTGAAATCTTGTTTCGCTTGGGTAAATGTATTGTTGCTCTAAGAATAAACACTCAAACAGAAGCTGAATAATTCAGTACTTTATTGATCTGAACTCATTGGCGTTAAATAGCCTAGAGATGAAGACACAGTCTTCTACAATAACAAGAAAAGAGAAATCAACGGAAGCAGATTAAATCAAACGAAATTCTAGGATAACTAATTGACTCCTAACTCTTAGGAGTTTATTCAGCTAAAAACAAACGAAGTATGACTAAATCAAACCTAACAATCCCTCCCTTAAACTGAATGCGGTAGCAAACAGTTTACTTCTCGCATACTCCAAGCATTTCTCTCAACCGAATGAAGATATCCAACTTTAATGGCTTAGTTAGGATATCTGCAACTTGCTCGTTGGTTCCACAATGAATGAGCTTCACTACTCCATTTTTAGAAAGATCTCTTAAAAAATGAAACCTGACATCGATATGTTTACTCCGGACATGAAGAACATGGTTTTTGGACAGCTTGATAGCTGAGCTGTTGTCACATCTGATTGTGGGGCTTCACGACTGTTTCACACCAAACTTCTCCAAGATCCTCCTCATCCATACACATTGACACGCACAATAAGCAGCTGCAACAAAATCAGCTTCCGTTGTGGACAGAGTCACCACCGGTTGCTTCTTCGATGCCCATGCCACAGCTCCACCACTCAACAGAAAGGCATATCCGATTGTAATTCTCCTGCATAATCACTGTCGGTGTAAACAGTTAACTCTCCAACAGATCCTTTCTTGTAGAACACACCATAGCCCAAAGTCCCTTTGAGATAGCGGAGCACTCTCTTCGCCGCCTGCATATGTTGATCAGTAGGATCAGCCATATACCTTCTCAATAAACACACAACATACATCAAATATGGCCTCGTTGATGTGATGTACATCAGAATTCCAATTAGCTGCTTGTACAGAGTTAGATCGACTTTGTTTCCTGCCCTTTCTCTTGACAGTCTGGTTCCTGGTACAATGGGATTTTTAACCTCATTTGCGTTCTGCAGATTGAATCTCTCCAAGATTTCAGTAGTGTATTTCTTATGATGCATGAAAATCTCATCTCCATCTTGTATCACTTCCACCCGTAAGAAATACTTCATCTTTCCCAAGTTGATCATATCAAACTCTTCTTTCATGGATGGTTTGAACTTTTCAATCATATTGATATCATTCCCCGTAAAGATCAAATCATCCACATAGAGACTCAAAATAAGAATTTTGTTACCTTATCCATACTTCACGAACAGTGTATGCTCGTATTCATACCTATGGAATCCAGCTTTGGTGAAGTAAGCCTCTATTCTGCTATACCAAGCACGTGGTGCTTGTTTTAAACCGTATAGAGACTTTGTGAGCTTATAAACCTTGTTCTTCTCTCCCCTTTTGACGTAACCTTGCGGCTGCTCTACGTAAACGTCTTCAAATAGTTCACCATGTAGGAAGGCGCTCTTGACGTCTAATTGATAGACACACCAATCTTCTTGAGCTGCCAATGCCACGATCATACGTATTGTATCCCACCTCGCTACAGGAGAAAATACCTCATTATAGTCTACACCTTGCTGTTGTGCGTACCCTTTTGCGACGAGTCTGGCCTTGTATTTGTCCACCTCTCCTTTCTCATTGAGCTTTGTTTTATAGACCCATTTCAATCCTATCTTTTTGCTCCTTTGGGTAACATAACTAGATGCCATGTACCATTTTTCTCTATCGATTCCAGCTTTGCTTCCATCGCTTTTACCCACTTCTCATCTCCTTTGGCTTCTTCATAAGTGACTGGATATGCCACTGATGTAAACATAACAAAATTGGTCAGATCTTCGTCTTCCTCTTCTGATAATTATTCTCCAGTGGTATACTGTTGCAGATAAGAAGGTTGTCTTCTAATTCGTCTCGCTAGAGAACTTGGAGAGGCTACTTCTGGTGATGCATCTTGTGGCGATGGCAAATTTGTTTGAGGAATTTTTTCCTCTGTAGCCTGCGGAAATTTTTTTTGAGGAATTGTTTCCTCTGTAACCTGCGGCAGAGAAGGATGCTCTGTATCAAACTCGCCTTCTTCCCAAATCAGCTGCTCATCATTACTTTCTCCAGATTTCTGTTCCCAGTTCCATCCTTTTTCTTCTTTAAATACAACGTCTCGGCTTGTCACAACTTTTTCTGTAGATGGGTTGTATAGTCGATATCCTTTTGATTAACTGCTTACTCCAATAAGCACACATGTGGTGCTTTTATCATCCAACTTCTTTCTTCTTTGATCTGGAACGTGAACATGTGCCAACAACCAAATACCCTGAAGTAATCCACCCTTGGTTTTACACCACTCGACATTTCTTCAGGTGTCTTCTCCCTCAAAATAGAAGTTGGACTTCGATTTAGTACATGAGCAGCCCACCTTGCTGCTTCTGGCCATAACCGCTTGGGGACTTCTTTATCATTAAGAATACTTCGCACCATATTCATGATAGTACATTTCTTACGCTCCGCTATGCCGTTCTGCTGCGGCGTGAAAGTTGTCGTGAGTTGTCTGATTATTCCAGAATCTTCACAGAAACTATTAAACTCGTTAGATAGGAACTCTCCTCCTCTGTCCGTTCTCAGACAGACCAACGTTTCACCCGTTCTCTCTCAACCAGACTCTTGAATCAGGTAAACGATACAAACGTCTCAGATTTGAGTGCTAAGAAATAAATCCAAACCTTCCTGATGTAGTCATCAATAAAGGTAAGGATGTATCTCTTATCACTGTTTGATGCTGGTGAGATCGGACCACAGAGATCCGAATGTATCAGCTGCAATCTCCGAGAAGAAAGCCACATGCTATTCTTTGGGATGCTTTTCCGATGCTGCTTCCCTACCAAGCAACTTACACACTTTCCAGCTTCCTCTAACGTCTTTAAATGCGGTATTCCCTTCACCATATTCTGATATTTCAGAGTTCTCAGACCTTTGTAATTGAGATGCCCATACCTGCGATGCCAAAGCTGAGTCTCATTTGTCGTAGCAGCTTGCAGACATTTCTCCTCTGCTTTCATTGGTTTTCTTGTTGCCATGATTTTGAATAGTCTTTTTGACTCCAAGATAAGACCCTGCTTCGGATGATACAATTTTCACGCTCTTTGTTTCATCAGCACTTCGCAGTCTTTCTCAAGAAGCTGTCCAATACTGAACATATTTGTCTTCAGATCGGGTACATAATATACGTCTACGATTGTGAGTGTTTTTCCATTCACTTGTACACTCACATTCCCTTTTCATGTTACCTTGAGTTGGTAGTTGTTTCCTAGCTTCACCGAGTGACAAAACTCTTCATCAAGTGTGGTGAACCAAGACATGTTACCACACATGTGGTTGCTGCAACCAGAGTCTAGGAACCACACTTCCTCACATTTCTCATTCCCTGTGAGAACCATCAACATCGCATCATTATCGTCTTCGATAACTGCCATCAACAACATCTCATCTTCTTCATCATATACTTCCGCATAATTAGCTTTTCCATCCCAACTTGGACATTCATATTGAAAGTGTCCAAGCTTATGGCACTTAAAACACTCAATGGTGGATTTATCGAAGCTCCTTCCTCTGCCTCGTCCTCTTCCTCGACCCATTCTTCCTCTGCCTCGTCCATTTCCTCCATCATAGCTAACTTTCAGCGCTTGTTCGTCTGCTACTGAGCTTGGTTTCCTCATCTTCGACTCATGCACCAGTAGTGAGCTGTGCAAGGCATCAACAGAAAGGCTGTCAATGTCATTGGATTCTTCAATTGAGCACACAATGTAAGTGAAACTCTCATTCAAAGTTCGCAAAATCTTTTCCACAATCTTGACATCCTGCATGTCATCTCCACAGTTTCTCATATTGTTGGCCACCACCATCACTCTCGCGAAGTAATCCGTAACAGATTCTCCAATCTTCATCTCCAGCAGCTCAAAGCTTCTTCTCAATGTCTGTAGTTGAGCACGCATCACTCGTGCATTTCCTTGGTACTTGATCTTCATCGAATACCACAGATGTTTCGAAGTCTCTTTCAGTGTAATCGTTTTAAGTATGGTTTTATCGATTGCACTAAACAGATAATTCTTAGCTTTGAGATCCTTCAACCTCGCCTCGTTCAACGTCTTCTTCTGCGCATCAGTTAGCGTTGCCGCATTTGTTGCTTCAACGAAACCTTCTTTCACCACACTCCAGTAATCTTTCGATTTCAGAAGATTCTCCATTAGAAGACTCCAATGATAATAATCCCATTGAACTTAGGGATACTTGGTTGAGAAAAGTTGCTTGACTCTGCCATCTCTCTCTCTCTCTCTCTTTTGAAAAAGCTCTGACACCAGATTTGTTGCTATAAGAATAAACACTCAAACAGAAGCTGAATACTTCGGTACTTTATTGATCTGAACTTATTGGCGTTAAATAGCCTAGAGATGAAGACACAGTCTTCTACAACAACAATAAAAGAGAAATCAACGGAAGCAGATTAAACCAAACGAAATTCTAGGATAACTAATTGAATCCTAACTCTTAGGAGCTTATTCAGCTAACAACAACCGAAGTATGAATAAATCAAACCCAACATGTATTGAATAAGAAGCATGTTGCAGGAGTGGAGTTGAATAAGAGATTCCCTGGAAAAGGTTGTAAACAAAGTTGATTCATTTACGTTTAAGTTGGAGGATTCTCTTTTTTTGGCCGATAGACTAATGAGTTATGATCGTCTGGGAGTTCTGAGTACCGCCAATCAGCTTCGGTTGATAGTTGTAACCATCACCACGGTTGACATGTTTCTGTGATGAGATAAGTGCCCTGAAAGTGGTTGTGGCATCATCCCAGAAGGAAAGACATACGGTGACATCTCTGCAGACATATTAGAAGACGGTTAGTGGTGTGCTTATAAATGGTGTACATCGGAGATAGGATAGGGAGCGAGAAAGAAGCGGAGTATCAACAAGAAGTGATGCCTAATGTGGTGCTTTCTTGTTAATCGCTGATACCATTTAATCGTTAGAGATAAACCTTTAGCCATGTGTTATATTACATGCAATACCATTGAATTTTATAACCAGTTATTAAAATTATTAAGGATATTTTTGTATTAGAAAGAATCCTAAAAGAAAGCAACACCCTCTTACCAGCAGACTAGATCCTTCTTTGTTAAATCTTAGTCGTTTCTTTTTATCTTTATATTAATTGAGAAGTAATTTTTTCTTTATATTCACTTTCAAAATAGTTGATTACTAATTTGCAATTAACGAATTCAAGTTAATTACTATGTTAACCTTAATTTATATTGATAATTTTATTATGTTTCTTAAAATTTATTATGGATATATACATAACCTTGGATAGAAAAAAGAGATATACATAACCTTGAATTAAAAATCAAAAATAAGATGAAATGATAAATATGAAAATATTTTTTTAAAATTAATTTTATTTTAGAAATATACATGACTTTCAATAAAAAAATAAGGCATAAAATCATAAATATGAAAATATATAAATATTTTTAGTAAATATTAATAAATATGTTTTGAATTTTATATAGTAAATTTGTAATTATATAAAACATTATATATAAATGATAAACTATTTTAAATAAGATATTTATGTATTTATTTTATACAACATTTATAATTGTAACTTATTTTAAATTATTAATTTTATTTATAATAAATTATAAAAATATATTATTAAATATAATAAGTATATATGTTTAATTATAAATAGTATCATATAGATTTTTATAATATTATTATTTTGTTATATTAATTTGATAATTTTTATTTTTTTTTAAATTATATTAAATGTGCGAGCAAATCATACTAGTTTGTTTTAATCGTAAATGTATATCACGTCCCGCATCGAGTCACTTAAAAAGCGGATCTTTATTTAGAATCCATACAACTGAAGTTTCTAATCATGACCGTTCATATCAAGATCATTTAATTTTATCCGTTGATCTACCCAAAAACGAATGAAGAATCACTGGGATATAGATCTGATTTTTGTTTGATTTGGAAAAAAAATACTTATAATAACTACCAAATCAACTATGTTTCGTTGGATTAGATTATGAAACAATAAAAATATTCCAAGATTTTAGACTCATTTGTAAAGGTATCAAAACTCCATTTTAGATTCCGAGATTTTATGAATTTTAAAATTCTCTCATATTAATTCCAAAAATTAGATATGAAATAAATAAATATGGTACTATTTTAAATCTACATGTTATTTTCATATTTTGCAACTGGAAATCTTAAAATTATTAGACATTCATTAAGGATATTTTAGAAATTAGCTATAATATTTATTTTAAAGATTTAAATAGAAATTTACAAACCCAAAAAAAATTATATACTAAGATTTTTAGATTTAGTCATAGGAATTTTTCTAAAAGATATTTACCTTATAGTTCGGTTTTGGAAATAATTTGAAAATATCCAAAATACATGGTAGAAAATATTATTTGTTTCATTTATTCCAAAATATATGATATAATATTTTAAAAACTATTTCTGAAATCTGTTAAATGAATATTAAAATAAATCATTGTACAAAAAAGAAATTTAAAATAAATCCTTTCCAAAATTAATTGTACATCATATTTATGCATATCTAAAGAAATCATATCTACTAATTCACAACTCCGCACGTAAAAAATTCTACTGATTTTTCATGATTGGAACAACGATTTGTTTTTAATGAATCGTTGGTTGCACGAAGCTTGACGTCAATTTTCTATATATACTAGATTTTGATCCGCATTGAGCGTAGGATAACATCTTGATTATTTATGTTTGTTGTTATTTGTTTTTTTTTTTGACCTAAGAATATTAAGAAGCCTAACTATCACTAACTCAAATTGGTGGCTACGATCCAACGTGGATTGTATATGACGATCTTAGATGGGCACTCAGTACTAGTCTGCCTGCCATCAAATTGCTTGTGCGCGGTATATAAATGAGGTTAAAAGCTATAAAATAGTCCTTTTTCCTTGGAACTCCTCTAAATGGACCGAGAAAGCTGGTAATTCTTCTGGTTCCGACATTATCTTCACCAATTATGAACCGTCCGTAGCAATTGTAATGTGAGTATGTTGATGAAACTTCATACATTCCATATCCCTAACAAGGGCTTCAAATTCTGCATGGAGTGGGGATAAGCTTGCTCTGATATTCATTGCCCCCATCAAAACATTAACATCTCTCTCGTAACAGCTATACCATCCTTGTCCAGTAAATTGATCGCCCTCCTTCCAAGATCCATCCACAAAACACCATTGACCATTGAGAATCAAATCATTTGGGAAATTACTTCCTCTGCATGTTCCTGTCATGGATTGTTTTACCACAGTTAACTGCGCATCTCCCCATGTGACAAATTCCATTTCTGCCAGTTTTAATGTTTCCTGAGGGCTCTGATCCATCTGACTATAAGCCATAACGTTCCTGCTTTTCCAAATATACCATATTAACCAAGGATAGATATCCATCTTATTATCTGAAGGTAATCTCCAAAATAGATAATCCATATTTGTGTAGATAGATGTTGTAGGAAAAATCTCTGGGTTTGTTGGTATTTGAGACAGTGCACATGTTTGAATTGCTGGTGGACATTCAAATAAAACATGATTTATTGATTCCTCCTCTACTCCACACCGAACACAACGAGTGTCACATTTTATCCCTTGTCCCTTTAAGTTTTTTGTCACCGGTAGACACCCTGATAGTGATTGCTATATGAAATGCCTAATCTTTGGTGGGCATTTTATCTTCCACGAGTAGGGTTGAAGACTTTTTATACTTGGATCCAGAATGAGTGTAGGCCCGCCATTCCAGACAAATCTCTCTCCGTATGGTACCCCGAATTAACCGTATATATTTTCCGGATTTTGTGAAATGTCGTCCATTTGAATCTGGTCATTCAGACGGCTAAATGGAATGCCCATAATTATGGATGCATCCTCTGGATCAATGAACATCTCAATCAATTGCGTATTCCAATGCTTACTCTGATGATCAATCAGTTGATCCACCGTAGTTAGATCTTGTGTGATATTCTTTTTTTGTATTGTTGGTCTCGGACGATAGGCTGGTATCCATGGATCATTCCATATTGAAATAGATTCTCATGTTCCCACCCTCTTAATAAGTCCTTTTTTAACTAGAGATCTAGCCGAGGTAATACTCCTCCATCCATACGATGGAGAATATGATCTTATCGAATCCAGAGGATCCATATTCTGAGAGTACATTCCCTTCAAAACCTTTGAAACAGAAATTGTTGTATGTTAAATTCATTCAAAAAAGAAACATTTGTACAGAGATTGTTGTATGTTGAACAAAAACAGAGAGGATTAGAAACAGAGAAAATCATCTAGTTCCAAACCACATTGCCAAAGCTCCCTCATATTTTGCCTTCAATTCCCCTTGATTGATGGAAGAGAGTTTGTTCCTCATTTGCTTATCAATGTTTCTGATGAACGTTGTCGTAGATAGATGTTGCTCGTCATGTCTCCCGTTGTTTCGTTCTCACCATTTGGCATAAGCAGTAACTTGAAACACATAGCGACAGAGGTATAGGTGAAGCTTATTCTGCGACAACATTTAGAGTATCCATGAGGCAAGTTCAGTCTGTGATGAATTGTTGAGCGAATAGACGTTTTGCGACATTGCGCCATATCTCTGTGATAGGTTGTGAGTTTTAATCCCTATTCTCTAACTGCAAGTGCACAGTTCAGTAGTTGTAGTATATAGGGTTATCGAATCCACAGGGACTCTGGTATTCAATAGAACGAAAAGGATTAATACTAGGAAGAAAACAATGTGATTGAATTGAAAGCAGTGCGAGAAAGTAAATCAGTAGCAGAGATTAACGGTTGTGAAAGCAAGTAATTAAAAGCGCTAAGTCTAGGGCGTTCTCAGGAAATCAGACAAGCAGACAGTTCATTCAGTAAGGATCTAATTAAGCACAGTTCTAGAACTCAAAACACAGATGTAGAACTAACCAAATTCCTTTGCGATAATTCTCTAAGTCTAAGTGAAGCAAACCAAACTTTCGTTTGCGAGAACAAACAGATTAAACTAGCATTAATTCCAGGTTTGATGTGTTCACAATTATCCTAAACCAAACTTTCGTTTGCGAGTAGTTTAATTGCTCAACCTAATTAGTTCAGATTCCTAAACCCCACTTCCGTGACGTATTTAGCAACCTAAGATCTAGATTCTAATTGATCAGGTTAGAACTAGCTTTAAGCACAATTAGATTGAAGAACAGATATAGTTATGAATCCTTAACTGAATTTAAACAAGTCTAGCAAGCCATGAAATCCTATGTGAGAAACCCTAAACCTAACTAGGAATCTACTCAGACATAGATAATGAAAACATAATCATATGATGAATAAATTGCATAAAAGAATAAGAGTAAAAGGGGTTCGAAATCTTCTCCAAATACAGATGAAGTAAAGGTTCAGATCAGCCCCAAAAGCTCTAGAAATCCTCTGCTCTTAATTATCAAAGCGTAATGTAAAACGTATCTAAAAACTCAATAATATAGGTCTAATCTCGGCCAGGGGCTTCTTTGTAAATATCAGGAACTTCTGGATCAAAGTGCAATATCTTGACTCTTCATAAACCGCCGAGTTTTGGCCCATCTCGCTGGTGCAACGACCGTTGCAGGTGTGCAACGATCGACGCATTCCTCTGTTTCGGACAGTGAACTCTATCTCTCGGCCAATCACTCCAAAAATCTCCAAAATGCTCCATTATCTTCAATTCAGCTCCAAACCTGATTATACCTGTAAAAGACTTTAAAAGGACACAAAAGACACTAAAACACACTTATATCATGGCCTAAAACTAGTAAAAACTATGATATATCACTCTGCATAACGACAGGTGAAAAAGATGATCTCGGCTCTCCGAACTGTAATCACAGAAAGAACACTTAGCATTTACTTGTGTGTGCCACTGAAGCATCCTATCACCCGTGGTCAGTCTGTTAAGATTGGCTAACCAGACCAAAACCGAGAATTTTGGAGTTCCGAATTGAAACCATGTTCCTTTGTATCAAGAAACACTTGGGTGAGAAGCTCGCGTCATACTCGATGTGTCTTTTGAGCTAAAGATAGGTATCCCTGCCTTTCAGTAAGACCTTTGTTCTTTAAAGTTTGAATTTCATCCTCAATACGATTAAGCATGTGCGTACAATACCTTCTTCTTATGTGTACATTGACAGCAAAATCCACTGTGGCATTTGTATTAATTGCCAGATCAATGCAACCTCTCAAACCAGTAATATTGATGAGCCTTCCCAATGTTGACCAGTCATCATACCAAAAGGATGTATTTTCACCACTGTGGATCTCAACTTTTGACATGGTCGATGCTAGAGGTCTGAACTTAAGTAATTTTCTCGCTTTTATCTTTTAAAGACCAGAATGAACCTTTGCGTATAAGATATTTGTGAATCCACTGAACCCACAGAGAAGAGTGTGCAAATAGAATTCTCCAAATAAGTTTGAGACAACTTACTTGGTTTGCTTCGGAGATAGAACGAAGGCCTACACCCCTTTCCTCCTTCGGCTTGCATACATCTTTCCATGAAACCTTCGATTTCTTTGTATTGAGAACTAGACCGGACCACATAAAAGCAGCGCAAATCTGATCAATCTCTCGTATACATGCTTCGGGAAGTCGGAATGCAGAGATCCAAAAGTTTGTGAGACTATGAATCACTAATCCAATGAGCTGTAAGCGACCAGCAAATGAGAGATGTCGAGCAGGCCATGAACTGATTCTTCTTCTGATCTTCTCGATGAGGGGAGTGTAATCAGTAACACTCATTCTCCTGGTCATCAAGGGTAATCTCATATAGCGAACATGTAGATTTCCAGAGTAAAAAGGGAATTCTTCTAATATTGCTTGCTTATCATCTTCCATCACGCCTGCCATATAAATAGTGGATCTCTCCATACTTATACACAATCATGAAACCTTTTCAAACTCCTTAAAAACTTCCAATATACCTTCAATCGATTTCCTTTTTCCATCTGCAAAAACTGGCATATCATCTGTAAATGCAAGGTGAGTCAGCTCCAATTCTTTGCAATAAGGGTGATAACCGATCTTCTGCACTTTAGCAGCTTTATCCAAGAGCTTGGACAATACTTGCATGCAGATAACAAACAAGTATGGAGACAAAGAACACCCATGACGCAAACCTCTTTCACTTTTGAAATATCCTGCAAGTTCTCCATTTACGTGAACCGAGAAGGTAGCCAATGTTACACATTTTTGGATCCATTCAACAAATCTCGTTGGGAATCTTAGAGCCAATAAGGTATTGAATAAGAAAGATCATTGCACTGTGTCAAAATCCTTTGAGATGTCAATATTTACTGCACATATGATAGCAACATTATCTTTT
This sequence comes from Orychophragmus violaceus, assembly GCA_030180135.1. Lineage (NCBI taxonomy): Eukaryota > Viridiplantae > Streptophyta > Magnoliopsida > Brassicales > Brassicaceae > Orychophragmus > Orychophragmus violaceus. The sequence continues at coordinate 13,016,034 of CM058238.1, read as the reverse complement.
TGGTAGTTCTTAACCAATTCAGATGCGAGTAAATCGTTTTCCATTAGTAAACGACCTCTAACGAAAGCAGATTGATTTGAGGAGAATGTAATTTTCAGCTTGTTTGCTAAGATCTTCGAAATGACTTTATAAATGACATTACATCATGAGATGGGGCGGTAGTCCTTAATATGTTTAGCTTCCTCTTTTTTTGGTATTAATGCTAAGATGGTGGCATTAACTACATTCAGAATGAACCCTGTATTGAAGAAGGTCTGAACCGCGGTTACAAAATCTTTGCCTACTATATCCCAAGCTGATTTGTAGAATTCACATGTAAATCCATTCGGGCCTGGTGACTTATTGCTTGCCATGGAAAAAAGAACCTTCTTAATTTCCTCTGTGGTTACTTATTTGGTGAGAAGTTGCTGCATATCATCATCACACTCAAACCTCATCAGGTCATGAATCTCTTCTTCTGTCATAGTGGTGTGATTCTCGATTTTATGAGCAAGGAAGTCATTAAAATAACCAGAAGCCTCTTGTTTCAACTCGTCTTGAGTCACGGCCAAGGAACCATCATTTCTTTGCAACTCTCAGATTGAGTTTTGAGCTTTCCGGATTGTTGCAGTTTGATAAAAACTCTTGTTGTTTCCATCTTCCACCGTCAACCAGTGTAGTTTAGCACGCTGACTTAAGACCTTCTCTTATATTGATGACATAATGCACCATCTATCATAGGCTCGTTTTCTGTTTCTATACATATTGAAGTCGGGCTAGCAAGAGTGTTGGTTTGACACTCACAAAGATAATCAAAAGCTTCCTTCGTTCTCTTTGATATATCCCATATCTTCTCCTTGATAAGACGACGAAGAATAGGTTTCATAGCCTTTAGGTTTTTTGGAGAATCTGTGGAGGGCAGATGTGGAGCTAAATAAAGGTTATGTACCATCCCAAAAAGTCTTTACTAGTGGTAGAATTCAGGCATGTCCACCACTGCATTGGTAAACTTAAAAGGCCTTTTCAATCTCTGACTTTCCGTGTGTATTTGAATTCTACAGCGAAGGTGGTCCGAGCAGCCTCCTAATTCAAAAACACAATAAGAGTGTGGAAAGGAGACGGACTATTGTTGATCATGAGAGTACGGTCCACTTTCTTGCAAATCAGGCCGACTTCCCGTTTATTACACCAAGTCAGTTTTGGACCATGATATTCTATATCCAATAGAGCACAACGTCTCGTAGCCTCTTGAAAATCTCGCATACCCGGTGAAACCACATGAGTATCCTCATGACAAGAGTGTTTTTGAACAATGTTAGCCCAAGAATCCTTGATATCTTTTGCGTGATTGGTGATTATGGTGGAAGAGATGTGGAGGTTTCACCTCCGTCGATCATGACCCCCGGCGGTGGCATCAGAAGCCGCCGTCAAGGTACCGTGTGATAGCCAAAAACCCTAAACCCTCGTCGTACCTATTTTCGCCTCAGAGACTAAAACGCTGCGTGTAAGTACTAGAATATTATATTTTCTATATTTTTAAACTACTTTAAAATCTTTTAAACGAATATCCAAACAAATCACTAATTCGATGTGATCTGATTAACCTCCAAGATTCTATTTTTTATCTTAAATATTTTATCTAATCATTCTATTATAAATACATGTCTACAACGAACTAATAAATTCAAACACCAAACTATTTCTACATAAATTTTTAATGGTTCTTTCCAAAGATTTTATATACCTTAAAGATATGAAACTTTCAAGATATGATGGTGGGTTTAGGTTAAAGTGTTTAAATCTTGAAAACAATACACATCGCAAGCTGGAAAGACATTAGAGCTAATACTGGCAGATGAAAATGTAAGTTTAGATTAACTTTCTAACTACAGTATATTTGTTTTTCATTTTATATATGTTTTATTGAATGCTAACTCTTAAAGTTTTACTAATTTTTATGTAGGGTGACAAAATACATGCATCATGTAAAAAGAAGTATATTTTGTATGTGTTCAAAAACAACTCTCGGTTGGCGAATGGAGAATTATATAAAATTTTCATTAACTCATGCATCTGGCCAATACAGACCAATAAACTATGTCTACAAAATGAAAATTTTCAGCAACACTTCTATCACATGCTCTAATCTTATATTATACAATGTCTTCCTATCATTAACCAGTTTTGAACTATTTCAAATGGAAGTCTCAAAACAAACATCTTGGTTAGTATGTAGGAGGTAAACTCACTTAAATTTTTCATTCATTCATATTATTTATATTTTGTATACAATATATAATTTTTACTTTTTCAGATTTTAATATATTTCCCCCCAAGATTTTAGGGTAAATATCCCCATAATTTAGGCATTGAATAAAAAATCATGGAATTGATTATAAAATATATGAAGACAAATTTAAATATGATATATTTGAAAATTAAGATATTTCCATACTAAAAACAAAAATTCAGCAAAAGCTAGAATACATGGCTAGAAAAAAAAATCAACAAAAATTATTTCAAACAAAATAATTTATTGGTTAATTAATGTTGTTCGTATAATTATATTTTACACACACTAAAAAATACTATATATATAATACAACATTGCATAAATAAAAAAATTAAAAAATAGAAACAATAAAATATAAATTCAACACATAAATAAAATTATATAATAAAAAATATTTGAAAACTTTAATAAAATAAAAACCAAAATCTATTTCCACGATGTAGCGTGGATCAAAATCTAGTATAAGATTAAATTTATTGTTTCTCTTTTTTTGGTACTTGATTCATAATTATTTCTATTTTTTATAAAATTAATAATATATTAACTAACTATTTTTGAAATATAAATGAAAACTATATAAGTTTAGTTTTAAGAAATAGTGAAATTCTATATTTTATTTTATTTTGAAAATTCTCATTAGTTATTTTACAAATTTGTTGAATAAAGCCATTTTAGACATTTGATACATTTTTATTTGAAAAGTTTTATTTACTGAAAAACTCCCAACTTTGTTGAATAAAGTTGTTTTAGACACACAGTTAATCAACTATAATTGTTGACTCGCGATGGAGTTAATTGCATTGATTATATCTTTTTAAGAAGTAATAGCAATCTTGTCTCTTTCAAAATTTTATTGCAATTGTGTATCTTTTTTGTCTTTTAGTGATGGTTAATGACCATTTAAACTTGTTTTTTGTCTTTTAGTTATAGATAGTTAATTATACAAAGCTATCCACAATTCATCTTCTATCCATTCGATTTTTTTTTTCTAATTCTTTTCTTTTCTCTTACACTCTCTTTCTTACTTTATGCACTATTTTTTACCCCGCGTTTTTTTGACTGTGGATAGGATGAATTGGGCGATGTTTTCGGACTTATAGATCGTCGTAATGGTGTTATAATTGGTCGATTTATCGAAATTCAAAAAAAAAAAAAATCGGACTTAATACGAACACTACAAGAAAACAGCCTCATAACCGACGGATTTTCCGACAGCACAACTAGCCGTCGGAAATTCCGACAGTTTACCGACAGATAACCGACGGTAAAAAAGTTGTCGGAAATCCGTCGGTATATACCGACGGAATAACAATCTGTCGGTTATTTTCCGACAGATTCCCGACAGGACCCATAGTCTGTCGATAATCCGTCGGTAAGCCGTCGGTTCCTAAAAAACAGTCGAAAAATGGGCTCGAACACGAGACCTTTGGACAGTTGAATTCAGTTCCGAAACCACTATGATACGTTGTGTTATTCGTTTATGTAATTCAGCGTTAGTTATATATATTGAATTTAGTATATTATTTAAAAAAACAAATTTTATTTTTGAATAAAAAAAACACTAGTTCATTATTAATTAAAATAAAAATTACATTATTTAATTTTTTAATTGTTAGTATTCTGTGGTTGGTTCCCGAACCAATCTACGACGTTTGTCTCCCTCCACTGGTTGACCATGATGTTGCATTCTCCCGCCAGAATCCAAGCCGGTCTTCCTTCACCCCGTTGCCACCAGAGCTTCATCCGCCGCATCTTCGTCTGGAAAACTTTCCTTGCCGTCCGGTGAAACTCCCGCCAAACAATAAAAACGTTATCTGGAGTGAATGTAAAGTATTCCTAAAAAGGAAAATATTAATTGTGTAACTTAAACTTTTAAATTAAAATATTATTTAAAAAACAAAAATAACTTACCAAAAAATCAATGAACCATGAAGTTTTTAGGGTCGTCAGGACGTTATAGTACGTTAGATATCTCCCAGACCAGCGATTCTCAATGATGTCGCTGATTACGGACGGGATCACCGCATTGGATCCAAACCAAACGGCCTGATGAACTGGACGAGTTGGGTCAAGATTTGGCAATGTCTCGCGACCAGGTTCCGCGATCATTTGCAGAATAGTCGTGCGGGCTTCAGCAGAAAGAAAGACGTAATTCATAATTTGTTTTTTTGTTTTGTTTTTTTGATGATGGCAAAAAGGGAGAAACTCGGTGGATATATTAACAAAAATTTCCGACGGCAAAATCGTCGGAAATCCGTCGGAATCTGGATTTATTTCCGAAGAGACATTTACCGACTCGATGCCTCGGTAAGAGAAGAGAGTTAATTCTCTTTTTGACCGTTTACCAAAATTCCGACAGATTACCGATGGATTATACTTAACGTCGGTTTTCTGTCGGTTTTCTTACCGTCGGGATTCCGTCGGAAACCATGAATATGACCGTTGGGCCGACATAGCCGTTTTGTTGCACTGTTGGGCTGACATAATTACCGACGGAAAACCGACGGTAACGGCTAGTTCCGTCGGTTTCCCCTCGGTTTTCCGTCGGTTAATTTCCAATATATCAAGCATCTCCCTTCTTCTCTACACCATTCTCTCTCTCTCTCTCTCTCTCTCTCTCTCTCTCTCTCTCTCTCTCTCTCTCTCTCTCTCTCTCTCTCTCTCACTTTCTTACGAGATCAAAATGTCTTCGTCTGATTATTTCCGATCGTGGATGGACGGACCGAGGGTTGATGAGACGACGGACTTAGTGTATAAACCATATGCACTCGGTATTGTGGAATTCATGACGATGACTTGCAATCAACCTCATACGCAGAAAACCGGTAAGATGAAATGCCCATGTACTAACTCACTAAAACATAAACATCCTGCATTGACCGAGGAAGAGTGTGAACAGTGGAAAAACACATAATTTTGCGCGTGGTTACAATACTATGTGAGTTTTTAACTTCGTATCAGCCAGAAGCTATTAAATTCGTACATTTATTATAACGTTTTACATGTTATCTATTTAGGTGAGAAACGAAGCCAAATATGGTCGCACACCGGAAGATTGGTTAGTAGACATACTCAACGGACTCCACTACAACACAAAGTCGTATCCACGATATTGCACGAGGGGATATGCTTTCAAAGTGCATAAGGAAAGGTCCTCTAAAACAACGGCCGACCACGGAGTTTCATCTACATCCGGCGAAATTGTGTACTATGGTGTTCTTAAAGAAATACTTGAAGTGAAATACATAGGAAAGCTCGGCATGAGGTGCGTGGTTTTTCTGTGTGATTGGTACAACCCTATCATCGGGAAAGGTGTGTCAATAGATGAGTTTGGTGTGACCTTTATACATTCGAGTAGAAAGCTGCAAAAATATGACCCATTCATTATTGCATCTCAAGATGATCAGGTAAATACTTTTGTTTTAACCTTCATTTACCTGTTTTGATTATATTTTCATTGCAGTGTATGTTAATTTCACCTACATAATTTTAGGTGAGTTACATCCCTTATCCTCGGGTAACATACAAGAACGATCCGTGGGTCACCGTTACAAAAATTTACCCGCGAGGAAGAGTTCAAGGGGTAGAACTCCAAGAACCACTACAAACTAGGTAAAGTGATTACATAGCTCCGGTTGAAGAATCCCTTGAGGTTAATCTCGTCGTTGATTTTAGTCATTTCGAGAATGTCGTGCTCCATTCAGATTCCGAAGAGGGGAGAGGTGAATTTGACGACGACGAAGATTCAATTTCTACAGATTATGATTCGGAAAGCGATCCAGACTAAAACATATTGGAATATCTATGTTCGATTATTTAAAAAACAAACAAATATTTCATACTTTTTGTTAATTTGCTGTAATTTTAATCTTTACTTAACCCATATTAGAGTGAAAGTTACAATCCATTAAAAAAAATTAGATGTGGACAGATTTGCTATCAATAAGAAATTAAAGTTACATGTAAACAATAACGTCACAACTGGCGCATATGGTCTTAACTCCACTTTAATATACACTAGGTCGTGTATTCGAGTTGTAGCGGCACCATTTTTATAAAGTTATCTAATATTTTCCGACGCCTTTCCGACAGGTGATGTAGTTTCCGACGGCACTCCGACAGGAATAATTTCTTAGGGTTTAGGGTTTCAAACCCTAACCCCTAAACAAACCCTAAACATAATCTGTCGGTTTTCTCTCGGTAATTTCCGACGGATATCCGACGGTTTTCGGATTTCTGTCGGAAATCCGTCGGAAACCAGTCAAAGGCTGCGAATACGCAGGCCTATAGCTCTGACTCCTCACCCTGCGTTTCATCGAAACGTCCCTTCATAAATTTTCCGACGGCTGCTGTCGGAAATTCCGTCGGAATTTTTTGTATAAGAGTGTAACCATTCTTTCCATTTTTTCCACAACCGACGACATTACAAAAACTTATACACTAACCCACAAATGAATTTTGTCTACATGTCCCCTCACCACCGCGATTCTTATCTGCGGAAAATTCGTAATCCGGGTCGGGGACATATTACCATTCTTAGCCCGTCCCGAGAAAACGGTTCTATTTGGTTCGGTTACCATGCAAGCATCTTGTACGCAATCAGCGAGACCATCGAGAATCACTGGTCAGGGAGTTATGTCACGTACTATGCGGTTCCCGACGACCTTAAAGCTGCATGGTTCAAACATTTTCTGGTAACTGTTACTTGTTTTACTAATTAAATGTAAAGTCACCTAGACATACTCAACATTTGTATTATCATTACATGATCACTTTACATGTGCTCCTAACGACCTCTTAAACGTCTGGACTGAATTCCATAAGACCGCTCGCAGAGTTTTCCAGACTAAAATGTCCCGTTTGAAGACACTATGAGAAACTGACAAAGATAAACCGGAATGGATTCATACACGGTCCTGGAGACGTATGATCCGCCAGTAGAGACAGACGGAAGCAGGGAATTGGCACGACAACCAGTTTCCGAATTATAATAACTGAACTAAATAAAATGTAATGCTTTAAATAAAAATGTAACGCTTTGTTTTTCAATTATGATAAGTGAACTAAATAAAATGTAATGCTTTAAATAAAAATGTAACGCTTTGTTTTTCAATTATGAATTATTAAATGCTGGTTTTCAAATCCAAAAAATTGCCTTATATAATAATGGATGTTATTATATTACAATTAGTAACATATGGCATATTGGTTAAGGTTCCACATACACAACTCAAAGGTATCAGGTTCGAATCCCTCTAATCCCATTATTTATTTTTCGACGGATTTCCGACGGCAATTAATGATCCCTCGGAAATCCGTCGGATTCTATTTACAATTTTTTTTCATTTTTGCGCCCAACCGTTTTCATTTAACCGCCAAATAATTGGACCGCCTAGAAACCGACGGATTTCCAAGGGATCATTAATTGCCGTCGGAAATCCGTCGGTTCCTAGGTGATTTTATCGATTAAACTTCTTCTTCTTTCCCATTTCTCTGCGATTTCTCCCTCTCTCCACCGCGAATCTCCACCTTCTCTCTACATCCGATGACGATTCCGGCCACCGCTCGACATTTCCTACCGCCAAAAGCATGACTAACATGTAAGCTCCCTTTCTAACCGATCAAAAACAAAAATTATAGATTTTTAGGTTGTTAGATTTTTGGAATTAGGTTGCATGTACTGAAATTAGGTGTGTTAGATCTTAACTAAGGTGTTTCTTGGTGAATGTTTTGGTTATTTTAGGTAGGTGTGTATAATTATATTTTTTCAGCATTTCAATTTTTATATTTAAGTTAATAATTTTTCTTAGTCCTAATTTGATTTTAAAACGTTTTTTATGATTATTCATAATATTAAAAATGCTGTACAAATTATTTGGAAACGTTTTTGGAATATTTATTAATTTATTCTAAATACGAAAACGTTTTTTTAATTTAAAAACTTTAATTAAAGTTTTTATAATTGTTGGGATTAAAAAAAGTTTCTTATATATTTTAAAACGTTTTTTGTATTTTTATGAATTTTATACTAATGACTTAAACGTTTTTTAAATTTTTAAAAATTGAAATTAAAGTTTTTTAAATTTTTATGATCTATAAACGTTTAATATATTTTTACAAACAATTTTGGATTTATTAGTGTTTATTAATGATTATGTATCCTTTTTTCAATCACAAAAATATATTTTAAGGTTTTTAAAATTTTTTGGATTTATTAATGTTTATTATAACTTTTATTTCCATGTATTATAGGGATTACGGAGATTTCGAGGTGTTTTTGTCCCAGACCGATGGATTGCTTCCGGGGAGCCCTTCTCATCCTCCTGTGGCTACTTCTTCGCAGCCTCAGCCTCAGCCTCAGCCTCAGCCTGTTCAGACGGGATTGCCACCTGCACGCCGATCTCGGTCAACTCAGGTTAGACCGACGCGGTCGGTACCACAGCAGTCAACCCCCTCAGGCAGCAACTCTATGTCCCAGGTCCCGGCCACCCCGGACGACGATGCCCCGGCGACGATTGCACCGGAGATAGAGTTGTTGGTCGAGCAGCCAGGGCGGGAGACGTTGAAACGTCTACATCCGGATCCGTTTAACAATCCGGGAACGTATTGGTAAGTTCTTTTTACTTTAACAATTATAGTTTTAAAATTTTTAATTGTTAAACGTGTGTTTTTTTGATAAAGTTTTGAAATTAACTTGTTACAGGTTCAATATCACGTCTTCTAAGATCACCAAGTGCATCTTAGGAACGATGTGTAGCATGCTCCGACATCCGTACCCACAGTACTCGAAGATTCCTAGGTCCGAGCAGCATAACTGGTTCCGAGCATTTGCGGTATGTACACAATTATTCGGTTTCTATCAAAATTTTTGTTTTATTAATCTATGCTAACGTTAATCTTTTTTTTAATAAAGCAAGAGTACACTTGGGATAGGAACCATACGACCATCGTGGAGAAGGCTTTCCACAAGAAGGCACGTTCTCACTACACTCACGTCGTCAACGAGTGGAAGCAGAAGTGGACCGTAGCAGAAGACCCGAAGGGAGTGAACCCAACGCTGCTTGCCGGGTTCATCCGCCACTGGTCCAAACCCGTTACAGCAGCAGATTCTACGACGCATTCCCAGAACCGCCTCAGTCAGAGAGACGGTTTGGGAATAGCGACTCATAACGCTGGAGCGAAGAGTACCGCACAACGACGAATTGAATTTGTAAGTATTGGTTTTGTTCGATAATGTAATTGATTGTATTCGTTTAACCGTTTTTTAAAATGTACAGAAACAAAAAACAGGAAAAGATCCAACATTTGTTCAACTAACTGAAGAGGGCCACACTAACAAGTTTACGGGCAAGATCCAGGATCCGCTCGCTCGAAGAATCGTCGAATCAGCAAAGAGTCGGGTTGAAGAGGTCCAGACTCAAATGTCCGAGGAAGTCGGTTCAACGGAGGAGGAGGTTCCGTCACAAATGATCAACGACATCTTTCTTGAGGTAAGTTCGTCTGTTTACTCAAAATTTACATAGAGCTCTTGATTACTTAAATTGTTTAACTAATATTTGTTAGAATACTTTGCAGGAAACGCAGCGCAGGAAGGGCCGTGTTTTCGATTTAGGAAACATGGGGGAAGCCTCGACTCCGCATTCCCGCTTCCGACCTGAGAGCGACGTCTTCGCCGAAGCTCTTCGTGAGAAAGACGTGGAAATTGCAGCTCTGAAGGTGAGCTTTGAAGCTCGGATGCGAGAGGAAAGGGAGGAAAATGATAGAAAGATGGCGGAGATGCAAACACGGATCTTGAACTACATCCAGTTTGGCGGACCTCCTCCAGGACAAGGATCAGACGGGACTGACCGTGTAGCGGAACCGGGAGCGGGAAGGGGAGCATCGGGAACGGGGAATGGTTCGGTTGAGGGGTTGGGTACGAGACTAGGACAAGAGGGGGATCCCGGTGTCATGTAATTTCAATAAATACTTTTAATTAATAAAATTAATAAATAAATTAAAAATATTTCGTATATAAAATTATTTTTAATTAATTTATTAAAATTATTTTTAATTAATTTATTACAAAATAATTTATTAAAATTATTTTTAAAAATAATTACCGTCGGTAATATCCGTCGGTAAACCGTCGGTTATATTCCGTTGGTAAACCGTCGGTTATATTCCGTCGGTAAACCGTCGGTTATATTCCGTCGGTTAACCGTCGGTTACTTCCCATCGGTTCACCGTCGGTTACTTTCCGCCGGGTCTCCGTCGGTAACCATCCGTCGGTTCATGATAGGTTCTAAGTTTTACCCTATTCTAAACTGAACAGCAATGTCAAAGTAGTATATAGGGTTATCGAATCCACAGGGACACTTGGTCTCAATAGATCAGAACAATAGAGACTAATACTAGAAAGAAAGCAATGTAATTGAATTAAAAGCGGTGCGAGAAAGTAAATCAGTAGCAGAGATTAACGGTTGTGGAAGCAATAAACTAAAAGCGTCAAGCCTAGGGTATTCTCAGGAAATCAGACAAGCAGACAGTTCATTCAGCAAGGATCTAATTAAGCACAGTTCTAGAACTCAAAACACAGATATAGAATTAACCAAATTCCTTTGCGATAATTCTCTAAGTCTAAGTGCAGCAAACCAAACTTTCGTTTCCGAGAACTAACAGATTAAACTAGCATTAATCCCAAGTTTGATATGTTCACAATTATCCTAAACCAAACTTCAGTTTGCGCAAAGTTTAATTGCCCAATTTAATTAGTTCAGATTCCTAAACCCCACTTCCGTGACGTATTTAGCAACCTAAGATCTAGATTCTAATTGATCAGGTTAGAACTAGCTTTAAGCACAATTAAATTGAAGAACAGATATAGTTATGAATCCTTAACTGAATTTGAACAAGTCTAGCAAGTCATGAAATCCTATGTGAGAAACCCTAAACTCAACTATGGATCTACTCAGACATGATTAATGAAAACATAATCAAAGAAATAATAGATTGCATATAAGAAATTAAATAGATAAAGGGGTTCGAAATCTTCTCCAAAATAAGTGAATACAGGAAATAGATCAGCCCCAAAATCTCTAGAAATCTCTTAGCTATTAGTATCAAAGCGTAGGTAAAATAAACACCAAAAACTAGTATATATAGGTATAATCTCGGATGGGGCTTCTGTGTAAATACTGGAACTATCTTGGGCTTCTTTGCAAATCTTCATATCTTCATTAAACCGACGTGTACGGCCCATCTCGCTAGTGTGTCGACCGATGCACAAGGTGTGTCGGTCGATGCATGATCAATAAATCGGACAGTGACTTAATCTCTCGGCCAAAACGTCCCAAAAGTCCCAAAATGCTCCAAATATCTCCAATTAGCTCCAAACTTTATTAAACCTGTAAAAGACTCTAAACGAATACAAAAGACACTAAAAACACAACTATATCATGGTCTAAACTGGGTAAAAACCATGATATATCAACTCCCCCACACTTAGCCTTTGCTTGCCCTCAAGCAAAACAGAGAACTAAAACATGGTGAAGAGGTTTGAAAACTCTTCAGAAACTCATTTCATCCTAGAAGCTACAATACTCAGATTCCCCTTAGTAAACCACTGCAAGAATCAATCACAGGATATCAAGACCACAATGTACTTCTCCCACACTTAGCAACTGTCCTAGGTAAACTCCACAATCACATTCATGCATTCAAATTCTCCCTACTGACTTCTGCAAGTATTTAAGTGCGGTCTCACCTAAGGATTGTCGATCAAAGGGCACATGGATTCTTACCTTACCAGCTCTAGACCACCATACTATCTTTCTCTAGTCCCTTTCTTCTCTTTCCCTTCTTTAACAACTGATTTTTCCCCACTGGGTATCATTTTATTTTTTTTATCAGTGTTCTTCCCGTTATGGGGTGTACTTTGGACACATTCCATGGATCACATGAGAGATAATAGTGTTTGCTACTATTCTCATGACCACTTCGGAGTTACTAACTCATCCTCAGTTTATCATATTTTTTTTTTTACTTTACAGAAGGGGAGAAGGGAACTAAATAGGATAGGTTGACAGGCTGTGTCAGAACTAACAAGGGAATCCGACACAAAGTATACCAAGCCCTTAGGTGAGAAATCTAAGTCAGTATTAAGGTTGAAGTCAGTAAAGGATCCTCTGATACTTGAAGTGATGTGGGTGTTCCCAGTAGGTTGATCTGTGATGGGGTTTTCTAATAGTCAGAGATAGATCCTGCAACTTCATCCCAATGGTTACTTAAGTTCCTGCAAGTCTTGTAAATCTTCTCAGAAAATCATAGTTTCTTACTTAAACAATTTTGACTCAATAAAACAAAATTTTTGAAAAACGGACTGACTCTTAAGAAAACAGAAAACAAAAGTCAGTAGCACCTCCCCCACACTTAAGACACACTGTCCCCAGTAGTGTCCAGCGAAGGATCGGTAAAAAGAAAATAAAAATTGAAAAGATGAAGTTATGTCTGTCGGGTTACCTCTGTCGCTCAGGCATCGACCGTTGCACTAAGTGCATCGACCGTTACTTGGCGATTTTCGTGTATGGTCGATCGTTGCTCAGGACCGCAACGATCGCTGCAATGCGATTCCTTTCGTGTTGTGACGATCGACACAGAAGTGCGTCGATCGTTGCACTGCGATTTATCCGAGACCTGCAAACATAAACTCACCAGAAACAAAAACAAACGTAAAATCCTAACAAAAACACCAAAAATTAAGTAGAAAAACTGGTACCTAATGGTGGGTTGCCTCCCACCCAGCGCTTGTTTAAGGTCAATAGCTTGACCGGACGGGAGGCCCTGACAGAGACTTTTTCTGTCTCTGTTCAAGTCTCCTCATCCAAGGTGGTGAGTAGGCTGTTGCGGAATGCTCATGTCCAAGAAAAGACGGAGTAAAATGTGCTCCAGGATCTATAATCACCGTGTCATCAGGCTGCTCATCATCTGCGTCCCTTATGGTGAATGTCTGCCCATCTATCAGTGGCTTTCGCAGCTTATCCATCTCATAGTGCAGTGGTTCATCTCCCAGATGGAGGTCTATCAAGCTGTTCCTAACATCAATCAATGCTCCTGCTGTAGCCAAAAAGGGTCTCCCAAGCAATAATGCTTCATCCGGATCACAGTCATATCTCAGCACAAGGAAGTCCGTTGGAACTAAGTAGTTTCCAACTCTCACCGGAATGTCCATAAGGAGTCCTTCAGGAACTCGTATGGACTGATCAGCTAGGACAAGAGAAGTCCTAGTAGGAGTAAAATCCAGCATCCCCAGCTTCTCTGCCACAGAGTATGGCATTAAACTTTCAGCAGCTCCTAAATCACACAGAGAGCGTCTAAAGCTATCCTCAAAGATAGAACAATCCAGCACAAAGACTCCAGGATCAGGCAGCTTCTTCGGGACCTTAGTTAGCAGAACATCACTAATATGCTGAGGAACTATTATCACCCAGTCTTTCAGATCATCATCCAGGGGCAACATCTTGTTTAAGTACCTCTGCACACATGGATGATAAGGTGGATCATCAGAAGTTGGAATTTCTTCCAATTCTTCACCAATCTCCTCTAGCTTCTTAAGCTCTTCAATCTCTTGCCTAATCACTTCAGACACTGAGGAGTGTTGTCTAAAAATCTGTTCGTAGATCTCCTGTTGAGTAATCTCAGAGGCTCCATTGAATAGGCGATCAAGCTCCAAGTCAGCATCTATGCCATTATCATCCGACAGTTCTGTCTGTTCACGCCCTGCAACGACCGACACTAAGGGTGTGTCGATCGTTGCCATCCCGACTGGTGTATCGATCGGCACAGATGTTGCATCGATCGACGCACTGCAGCAGATTTCACCCGAGAGTTTTTCACAAATATCCGAAAATTCTTGTTCTGTCACCAACTCAGCTGTACTTAGCTCAAATCTTTCACCTAGGTGAGATCCATCATTAATGTACACAGACCAGGCCTTAACATGAGTGTCTGCCACTCCTTTTCCCTTCAGTGAGCTGGACATCTGGTTCACCTGAGTGTCCAACTGCTTCATGTGAGTGCTCAGAGACTCAAACTTTCCATTGAGGTCTTCATAGACAGCGTCCAACTTCTTGTTGCAGTCCACAGAAATCTTGGTCTGACTCTCAATCAGTTGTTCCATCATAGCCTCCATTTTGCTCTCATGGGCTGTAGGTGCATGAGGAGTCTGATAGGATGTAGATCCATAGATTCTCTGAGTACCTTGTCCATAGGTCTTCTGAAAACCACCAGTCTGTCCTCCATTGGAGAATCTGTTCCCCTGTTGATTACTAAATCTATTACCTTGGAAACCAGAACCTCCTATGAAATTCACATCTTCTTCCTGAGTTTCCTCCTCAGTCTGAATCACCTCTACATCTTGGGCAAAGTGGACAGCTTTCTTACTTGTCAGGAGATTGTAAACTGTGTCCAATCTGGATCTTATATTAGCTATATCAGAATTCTCTACAGTTCCACCAGATTTCTTCCTCCTTTCATCCATTGTCTTGCAACTGTTGCTGCCAATCAGGTTCTCAATCAACTGCTTAGCTTGTGTAGGAGTCCTGGTGTTGAAATTAGCATTACTGGAATTATCCAGCGCAGTCTGATAAGGGAGATCTATGCCTCTGAAGAAGATACCAATCAGCTGTACTTCTGTGAATCCATGGTGTGGACAGTCACGCTGATACTGCTTAAATCTCATCCAGGCAGTCTTCAAGGGCTCCACAGCTCCTTGGGAAAAAGTGAGTATGTCCTGTCTGGACTGATCTGAGCGCGCATCTGTTGGAATTGTGTCCAGCAATCTCTGTACTGTCTCTATAACGTAAGAGTATGTCAGTGATCAGACATAAGTCATACAATGCTGGGGGTCATGATGGCTTGCTAGAGTCCGCTCATGATCTATAAGTCTTGGACTTATTGCCTTTATTGTATGATCCCATATGGGTCACACGCTTAAGCTAGCAGGAAATAATGTTGGAACGGCTTAGCAGAAGTACGACAAAAGTGCTAGGCATTTGTCGTACTAAGAGAGAAGACTAATGGGTCTGATTAAATGGAATTTAATCAGATTGGGCCCAAAAGCCCAAAAGGGAAAGAGAAGGCTTTTAAATGACTAAAAGCCAATTCTCTTCTCCCTTAACCCAACCCTAGCCGCGCCTCTCTCCTCTCTCTGCGCCAGCCTCCTTGTGGTCTAGCAGCCAGTTTCCGGTGATTGCGTGTGTGAGCCTTTGGAGGATCCATCTCTCGGTGTATCTCCCTGATCATTGACCTGTTCATCAATTCCGCTGCAAACAAACAGGTAAAAGGTGAGATCATATGTTTCTAAATAAGAACACCTAGATCTAATGCATGTTTAGGTTGATATCAATATGAGAATTGAATCAGGATCAACCGAAACTTCCAACAGTGGTATCAGAGCCATTGGTTCTTAGGTTTCTTGTTTTAGATTCATTGTTTAGGTTGTTTATTCTGTTTAGATGTGTTTTGAATCCATTACTGATAAGAAAAACACATAAGAAACTGAATTGAATCCTGAACAAACTAAATCAGATCGCAAACTGAGCTATATGACTCAAGCTTGCGATAGGCCGGGTTGAAAGATGATCGGCTAGGCCGGTTGTTGATCACGGCCGATGGCGGGATCGGATCGCGAACGATCGCGAGAGATGGGCCGATCGAACGTCCCGATCGCATCTCGTCCGATCGTCCCGATCGATGCTTGGCGAGCGAGAGAGATCGACCACGATCGTTTGGCGATCGTCCGTGATCTCGTCCGCCTCGTCCCGTCCATCCCGACCCGAGCTGCCGAGCGAACGCACCGGACCGACCCGATGAAACGCGGCTGGCTTGCGGCTGTCATGTTTTGCGTGAGGCTTACGGCTGGCCGGTTAGGGTTTTGGGTCTAATGGGCCGGTTCGATTTCGGTTAGCTGGTTCGGTTTAAAACTTGATTAAAATCTTCGTTCTGGTTTAATAAACAGATTAATAAGTTTATTAAGTCTGGTTAAACCAGGATTAGAAATCCAATGTCGAAAGAAATATTGGATTTAGTGCCTAAACCAGGAATTTCTAATTTGATTTGGTTGGACCAAATAAATTGAGAAGATTCCGGTTTAGTAAATAACCGGTTGACAATTGTGGTCATCGTAGTAATTGAAACTTGGTTAGACCAGTTTTAATGAACCAGACCGGTTATGTCAATTAATTGGACAATTGGGTCATGTCTTGGACATGGACCAATTCTTGGGCCTCGGGCCAAGAAGTTAAAACAATTGGGCCATTAATTGAGTCATTCTTCAGATTTAAATTTAAAACTTATTTTATAAAATAAAATTATGAAATTCGATTTTAAATTTTATAAAGTTCCGAAATTTCGAAATTAGAAAGTTTCCAAAATTAGAAGTTTCTGAATTTGCGGGTTTTGGATTTTAAAGAAGTTTCTAAAGTTAGAAAGTTTCCGGTTTTAGAAAGTTTCCAATTTTAGAAAGTTTCTAAAAATAGTAGGTTTCCATAAATAGAAAGTTTCCCGAAATAGTAATCTTCTATTTTGGGAATGATTTTAATAAACCTACGGACCTCAAACAATATCAAGCGTTGGATGTCTTGTCCAGGCTATGTCAGCTGTCAAAGCCCATTCAATTGCATTCATGGCCTTACAGTGTGAGGATGTCTGCTTTTGCGTGGGTAAGACGGTTTGTGATTCATAAATGTCATTGGGAGTCCCAGACATTAATGATTACATGACTGTATAGTCCGGTTTTCTTGACTAGGCCATCGGGAGTCCCGGGCCTTGAGACATCAGGGTGGATTGGGCCTCGGGCCCAGATTCACAACCAAGAGTTATATCACGGATATAATTAGCCGAAATAGGGCTTACCGATATAAGCTAAGGTTGGGTGACGGCCAGTGGCCCACTTTGATCTTAGTTATATGTGGATCTTGGAATCATTATATTCTATTGAGGGTAACTTAGGTTATTGAATATAATGCATGATTAATCATATTATACTTTAATACGAGATTAATCATTTTGAACATATAACTAATAACCTTTTTATTTATATATTTCAGATATGACTACTACAAGCACACAAAACACGTTCTCGATCCGGTCTGTTCTCGAGAAGGAGAAGCTGACTGGAACGAACTTCCTGACATGGTCAAGGAACTTGAGGCTGGTCCTCAAGCAGGAGAAGAAGGATTATGTCCTTCGAGATCCCCTCCCCGAGAGGCCTCTTGCCAATGCTGCCAGGACTCTGCACAATGCTTGGGAAAAGCATTCGTCAGATGAAAATGATGTTTATTGCCTGATGTTGGTGACAATGACTCCAGAGCTGCAAAAGCAGTTCGAAAGTGTATTGTCTCCAATCGAGATCATGGCAAGCCTGAAATCGCTTTTTCAGGAGCAGGCTAGGACCGAGAGGTTCCAGACAGTTAAGAACCTCTTGGACTGTAAGTTGGCTGCGAATGCGGCAGTGAGTCCTCATGTGTTGAAGATGATGGGTTATCTCGATCATCTTCACAAACTCGACTGCCCAATCAGCCAGGAACTTGCCTGCGACATCATTCTGCAGTCTTTACCTGCAAGCTATGATCAGTTCATTCTGAACTTTAACATGCATGGCTTGAGTAAGACACTGCCTGAGCTTCACGGAATGCTCAAGACTGCAGAGCCCAACTTGAAGAAAACCGCCAAGGACCCCAATGTACTTATGGTACAAAAGGGCAAGGGGTTTAAGAAGTCTTCTGCTAAGGATAAGGGAAAGGCCAAGGGTGTCCAAGTCGTGGACTCAGACACGCCAAAGCCCAAGCCCAAGTCCAAGGCTGGGCCTACTGACATGTGCAGGTTCTGCAAAGAACTGGGGCATTGGAGAAGAGATTGCAAGAAATTCCAGGAAGGTCTAAAGGAATTAAAGAAGAAGACTTTCGAGACTTCTTCATCAGGTATTTTTGTTATAGAAGTTAATACAACTACTTCTGATAATACCTCATGGGTCATGGATACTGGTTGTGGGGCTCATATTTGTACTAATATGCAGGCACTCAGCAACAGTAGAAGGCTGAAGCAAGGACAAGTGGAGCTACGAGTTGGGAATGGAGCGAAAGTTTCAGCACTAGCTGTAGGAACATACTTGTTGTCTTTACCTTCGGGATTGATTTTAGAACTTAATAATTGTTATTTTGTACCTGCTATAAGCAGAAATATTATTTCAATTTCTTTGTTGGATTTGGAAGGTTATGATTTTTCAGTTAAGAATAAATTATGTTCCTTCAATCGCAACAATTTGTTCTATGGTTCTGCCCCTCTTACGAATGGGCTTTACATACTCGATCAATCCGCGCCAATTTATAACATTAATACAAAACGGTTTAAACCTAATGAGGAAAACCGAACGTTTCTATGGCATTGTCGTTTAGGGCACATCAGCGAGAAACGCATCAAGAGGCTCCATTCGAATGGACTTCTTGGCTCATTTGACTTTGAGTCATGTGAGAAATGCGAATCCTGCATGATGGGCAAAATGACACGGGCCCCCTTTAATAAACCTAACGAGAGGGCCAGTGACTTATTGGGCCTGATACACACTGATGTGTGTGGCCCAATGTCCACTAATGCAAGAGGAAACTATCAGTACTTCATTACCTTCACTGATGATTTCAGTAGGTATGGATATGTTTACTTGATGAAACATAAGTCTGAATCTTTTGAGAAGTTCAGAGAATTCCAAAATGAAGTACAGAACCAACTTGGCAAAAGCATTAAGGCTCTTCGGTCCGACCGAGGAGGAGAATACTTAAGCCAAGAATTCAGTGATCATCTGAGAGAGTGTGGGATTGTATCCCAACTCACTCCTCCTGGAACACCTCAATGGAATGGTGTGTCTGAGAGGAGAAATCGGACCTTATTGGATATGGTTCGATCTATGATGAGTCACACAGACCTTCCAATATCCCTTTGGGGATATGCTCTGCTAACAGCAGTGTTCACACTAAACAGAGCGCCATCAAAAGCAGTAGCAAAGACACCATATGAATTATGGACTGGAGAAGCTCCAGTGCTGTCTTATCTAAGAATTTGGGGTTGTGAAGCCTATGTTAAGAGATTAATCTCAGATAAGCTTACACCAAAATCTGATAAATGCTACTTCATTGGTTATCCACGGGAAACCAAGGCTTATTACTTCTATCTACGTTCCGAGAACAAGATCTTTGTTGCCCGGGATTGTAACTTTCTTGAGAGAGAGTTTCTCTCTAAGAAAGACAGTGGGAGTAAGGTACTGCTTGAAGAAATTCAAGATGAACAGGATACTGCTCAACCTAATGAGGAAGAGCAGCAGGAGGATCTACAAGAAATTGTAGAGCCTGAACCTGTAGTACCTGAAGTTCGAAGATCCGGGAGGATCCGTCACGAACCCGAGAGATATCAGGGATTCCTCGTGACTGACTGTCATGATCTTTTGATCATTGATGGTGATGAACCATCGAACTTCAATCAAGCCATGATGGGCCCAGATTCCTCTAAGTGGCGCAAGGCCACTGATTCCGAAATGGACTCCATGTCGGTCAACCAAGTATTTTCGTTGGTTGACTTACCCGTTGGTGTAAAAGCCATCGAGTGCAAATGGATCTTCAAGAAGAAGATTGACGTGGATGGAAATGTCCAGATTTATAAAGCCAGGTTGGTGGCAAAAGGTTTCAGACAAGTTCACGGTGTGGACTACGATGAAACCTATTCACCGGTGGCTATGATGAAATCTATTCGGATTCTACTAGCAACTGCAGCTTTTCATGATTATGAAATTTGGCAGATGGACGTGAAAACCGCCTTCCTGAATGGTATTCTGGAAGAGGATGTGTATATGACGCAACCTGACGGTTACATAGATCCAAAGAATGCTGGGAAAGTATGCAAACTTCATAAATCCATTTATGGATTGAAGCAAGCATCGAGGAGCTGGAATCTTCGTTTTGATGAAGCGATCAAGCAATTTGACTTTATCAGAAACGAAGAAGAACAATGCGTGTATAAGAAAACTAGTGGGAGCAAAATCGTTTTTCTTATTCTGTATGTTGATGACATACTGCTTCTCGGAAACGACATTCCAATGCTGAAGTCTGTAAAAGACTGGCTTGGAAGTTGTTTTTCCATGAAAGACATGGGTGAAGCCGCATACGTTCTTGGAATTAGGATCTATCGGGATAGACCTAAGAGGCTGATAGGCTTGTGTCAAGACTCATACATTGACAAAGTCCTACAAAGATTCAGCATGAAAGATTCCAAGAAGGGCTTCACGCCAATGGTACATGGCACAACGCTAAGCAAGAAGCAGAGCCCTACGTCGGCTGCTGAGCTTGAGCGCATGAAGAATATTCCTTATGCATCTGCAATAGGATCTGTCATGTATGCCATGATCTGTACTCGTCCTGATGTTGCTTACGCATTGAGCATGACGAGTAGATACCAGTCAAATCCAGGTGAAAACCATTGGATTGCCGTAAAGAACATCTTGAAGTATCTAAGACATACTAAGGATAAGTTCTTAGTGTACGGTGGAAGTGATGTGCTTAAAGTCAGTGGATTCACGGACGCAAGTTTCCAGACAGACACAGATGATTTCCGGTCACAGTCCGGTTATGTCTTTTGTCTGAATGGCGGTGCAGTAAGTTGGAGAAGCTCCAAGCAGGACACCGTTGCTGATTCCACTACAGAAGCTGAATATATCGCCGCCTCAGAAGCAGCGAAGGAAGCTGTTTGGATACGAAAGTTCATTATGGAACTAGGTGTGATACCAGATGCGGCTGAGCCTCTGGCACTGTTTTGTGACAACAATGGTGCTATAGCTCAGGCAAAGGAACCAAGATCACACCAGAAATCCAAGCATGTTCAAAGAAGATATCACTTGATACGTGACATCATTAATAGAAAGGAAGTCAAGATCAGCCGAGTTCCGACAGATGATAACGTCGCTGATCCGTTGACAAAGCCACTCCCAAGGCCTAAGCTCGAGTTCCTGACTGAAGCTGTAGGCATTAGAAACATTGAAATGTAATCTAAATTTGAGTGGGAGTTTTGTGAGCTTTATTTTAGTTATTTGATATGTTCTTGTAAAACATTATTCTATGTTTTAATGAAATTATTATTTCAAGATTATTTTAACTGTGATGAAATAATCGTTCCAAAATGATATGAACCATTTTATAGGTCATCGAAGTAAATGATTTGATCTTGAGTCATCGAAGTCATTTAGCTTGATCATGAGATCCTATATTTGATAAATGTTTTATATCATCCTGTCCCTAGTCGAAGGTTGTTGAAATTGGAACACCAACAACCGTGTGAGACTGGATTGGTACGTGACTTATGACAAAGTCTCAGTGTGTCATAGATGCTCGGCATCAAAGTCAGTACATAGGTGTATGTTGGGAACATACGACCGGACAAGACCCGCTAATAAGAACTCTTCAGGATATTTATATCTGTGTCATAAGAGATTCTTACTACGACTATAGAGTATAGTCCTTAGACCTGAGTTCGCATGCATGTGACTGCATATGGACTGATGCACTTTGATCATTGTCTAACGCTATCGTTCTGCGATAGCTATAAGGACCTTGTTTGGGTACATCATGAAATGAGTAGTTTACAGTGATGGAACAAGATGGGATTTGTCCCTCCAATATAAATGGAGTGAATATCTCTAGGCCAATCGGAGATTTGAATACTGGAAAACGCATGGCCATGCTCAAACGGACTTTCCCGAGTCGTTTGGATTGTCAGTATCAAATCGGAGTCCGATGAACAAGATTAGGCTTTATAAGGATGACACTAATCTTGCCTTATGACTAATCGAGATATTGAGACGAAAGGGATTATGAATACAGAGATTCCAGTTCAAGTGGGAGATTGTTGGAATTGTGTCCAGCAATCTCTGTACTGTCTCTATAACGTAAGAGTATGTCAGTGATCAGACATAAGTCATACAATGCTGGGGGTCATGATGGCTTGCTAGAGTCCGCTCATGATCTATAAGTCTTGGACTTATTGCCTTTATTGTATGATCCCATATGGGTCACACGCTTAAGCTAGCAGGAAATAATGTTGGAACGGCTTAGCAGAAGTACGACAAAAGTGCTAGGCATTTGTCGTACTAAGAGAGAAGACTAATGGGTCTGATTAAATGGAATTTAATCAGATTGGGCCCAAAAGCCCAAAAGGGAAAGAGAAGGCTTTTAAATGACTAAAAGCCAATTCTCTTCTCCCTTAACCCAACCCTAGCCGCGATTTCTCTCCTCTCTCTGCGCCAGCCTCCTTGTGGTCTAGCAGCCAGTTTCCGGTGATTGCGTGTGTGAGCCTTTGGAGGATCCATCTCTCGGTGTATCTCCCTGATCATTGACCTGTTCTCAATTCCGCTGCCAAACAAACAGGTAAAAGGTGAGATCATATGATTCTAAATAAGAACACCTAGATCTAATGCATGTTTAGGTTGATATCAATATGAGAATTGAATCAGGATCAACCAAAACTTACAACAGTTTCCTCCTCAGCCTGAATCACCTCTACATCTTGGGCAAAGTGGACAGTTTTCTTACTAGTCAGGAGATTGTAGACTGTGTCCAATCTGGATCTTATATTAGCTATATCAGAATTCTCTACAGTTCCACCAGATTTCTTCCTCCTTTCATCCATTGTCTTGCAACTGTTGCTGCCAATTAGGTTCTCAATCAACTGCTTAGCTTGTGTAGGAGTCCTGGTGTTGAAATTAGCATTACTGGAATTATCCAGCGCAGTCTGATAAGGGAGATCTATGCCTCTGAAGAAAATACCAATCAGATGTACTTCTGTGAATCCATGGTGTGGACAGTCACGCTGGTACTGCTTAAATCTCATCCAGGCAGTCTTCAAGGGCTCTACAGCTCCTTGGGAGAAAGTGAGTATGTCATGTCTGGACTGATCCGAGCGCGCATCATCATAAAAGTGACGCAGGAACTCACTCTTTAGGGCTGCCCAAGTAGTATACTGGCCAGGTGCCAGTTGTCTCAGCCATGCACTAGCGTCTCCAGCAAGACTGTGCGGAAATAGCTTAAGGAACAGATAGTCCGGGCATACTCCTTCATACTTCATGCCAGTGACTATGTCCTCAAACTTGTCAATGTGATCCATAGGCTGCTCTGCTTGAAGACCATGAAAAGCAATCTGTCTCATCAGCTGGTAGTATATGGTCTTTACCTCAAAATCATTCCTCTCAAAAGCAGGAAGCACTAGAGCTGCTCGGTTTGCATGAAACTCATCAGGTCTGTTGTAATCAGCTAGTGTCCTTTCATGAACCACCATCTCTCTACCTTGGGCCTGTCCTTGACCCTGGTTTCGGTTCAGCTCCTGTTGCTGTTGCTCAGGAGGATCAGGGATGACATTCCCTTCAGCATCAACCCGATGCCCAACAGCATTGTACGGGTTGTTATCTTGGTCCCTCAGGGTACCTTCAGCATCTGGTATCAAGATCAGACGTTCTCGAACCATTCTCTCTCTCTTTTCTCTTCTGATAGTCCTCTCTAGACGTCCAAGTTCCTCTAGTCCGAGATTAAGCAAGCTCGAGTTCGGATTACTTCGAGTTTTCTGCGTTGGCATAAACTGTCTGTAATCGTCCAGCAACGATCGATGCTATCAGTGCAACGATCGATTCAATCTCAATATCGCCTAGTGACGATCGACGCAAGGTATGCAACGATCGACGCAAGGCGAAATTCGTACCTGCGACAGAAAGAAACAGAGAAAAAGTTAGCAAAATCAAAAAATAAAAACGATAAAGAACAAAAACAAACAAAAAAAAATTCTAGTAAAAACCCTAAGTTCGGTCCTATCGAAGACTCAAAGAGTCCCCGGCAACGGCGCCAAAAACTTGATAGGTTCTAAGTTTTACCCTATTCTAAACTGCAAGTGAACAGCAATGTCAAAGTAGTATATAGGGTTATCGAATCCACAGGGACACTTGGTCTCAATAGATCAGAACAGTAGAGACTAATACTAGAAAGAAAGCAATGTAATTGAATTAAAAGCGGTGCGAGAAAGTAAATCAGTAGCAGAGATTAACGGTTGTGGAAGCAATAAACTAAAAGCGTCAAGCCTAGGGTATTCTCAGGAAATCAGACAAGCAGACAGTTCATTCAGCAAGGATCTAATTAAGCACAGTTCTAGAACTCAAAACACAGATATAGAATTAACCAAATTCCTTTGCGATAATTCTCTAAGTCTAAGTGCAGCAAACCAAACTTTCGTTTGCGAGAACTAACAGATTAAACTAGCATTAATCCCAAGTTTGATATGTTCACAATTATCCTAAACCAAACTTCCGTTTGCGCAAAGTTTAATTGCCCAATTTAATTAGTTCAGATTCCTAAACCCCACTTCCGTGACGTATTTAGCAACCTAAGATCTAGATTCTAATTGATCAGGTTAGAACTAGCTTTAAGCACAATTAAATTGAAGAACAGATATAGTTACGAATCCTTAACTGAATTTGAACAAGTCTAGCAAGTCATGAAATCCTATGTGAGAAACCCTAAACTCAACTATGGATCTACTCAGACATGATTAATGAAAACATAATCAAAGAAATAATAGATTGCATATAAGAAATTAAATAGATAAAGGGGTTCGAAATCTTCTCCAAAATAAGTGAATACAGGAAATAGATCAGCCCCAAAAGCTCTAGAAATCTCTTAGCTATTAGTATCAAAACGTAGGTAAAATAAACACCAAAAACTAGTATATATAGGTATAATCTCGGATGGGGCTTCTGTGTAAATACTGGAACTATCTTGGGCTTCTTTGCAAATCTTCATATCTTCATTAAACCGACGTGTACGGCCCATCTCGCTAGTGTGTCGACCGATGCACAAGGTGTGTCGGTCGATGCATGATCAATAAATCGGACAGTGACTTAAGCTCTCGGCCAAAACGTCCCAAAAGTCCCAAAATGCTCCAAATATCTCCAATTAGCTCCAAACTTGATTAAACCTGTAAAAGACTCTAAACGAATACAAAAGACACTAAAAACACAACTATATCATGGTCTAAACTGGGTAAAAACCATGATATATCAGTTCACCGTCGGTAGATACCCGTCAGTATACCGTCGGTAAACAACCATCGGGTCTCCGTCGGTTTCCATCCGTCGTTTCACCGTCGGTTCATAACCGTCGGTTTATCGTCGGTAAAAACCTGTCGGTTAGCCGTCGGTTTATTGGTCGTCGATAAACCGTCGATAACCCTTCGGAATAAATATTGTCGGAAATCCGTCGGAATTGTTTGACGGATTTCCGACAGATATTTTTTTCCGACGCCTTGGAACCGACGGACTTATCTTGTCGGAATTCCGTCCGAAAACGCCTTTTCCGACGGTATACCGACGGTTATGTCCGTCGGTTCCCGGTTATTTTCTTGTAGTGGAAAGTTGCGAATGGATAGTTTAGAGTAGATGTCCACAACATCCATCCACGTGGATACTTATGATGGACAAGATGCTTAACAAGATGATTTAACATATGATGTTGGACGATCACATGAATGATGAATCCAAAAATATGTTTACCATGGGTAAATGTTTAACATATGATTATTCGTGGACAAGATTCTCAACAAGATGGTTTAACATGTATGATGATGGACAAGATGCTTAACAAGATGGTTTAACATATGATTATTCGTGGACACAAAGTATGTTGGACGATCACATCTCATGCTTAACAAGATGGTTTAACATATGATGGACAAAATGCTTAACAAGATGCTTACCATGGGTAAACGCTTATGATCCGTGGACACAAAGTACGGATCTAATGGACAAAAGTTGGTTAAGAGTTCACATGATTGTGAATTTGTGGACATAGAGTAGGTGTGGACCATGTTTACCATGGGTAAACGTTTAACATATGATTATTCGAGGACAAGATGCTTAATAAAATGGTTTAACATGAATAATGATGGACAAGATGCTTAACAAGATGGTTTAACATATGATTATTCATAGACACAAAAGTATGTTGGAGGATCACATCTCATGCTTAACAAGATGGTTTAACATATGATGGACAAGATGGTTAACAAGATGCTTACCATTGGTAAACACTTATGATGGACAATAGTTAACAAGATGAATGGATAGTTTAAAGTAGATGTTCCCATCATCCATTCACGTGGATACTTATGATGGACAAGATGCTTAACAAGATGGTTTAACATATGATGTTGGACGATCACATGAATGATGAATCGAAAAGTATTTTTACCATGGAGGATCACATATCATACTTAACAAGATGGTTTAACATATGATGAACAAGACGCTTAACAAGATGTTTACCATTGGTAAACGCTTATGATGGACAATAGTTAACAAGATGCTTACTATGGGATAAACATTTATGATGGACAATTGATGTTCAAGAGTTAACATTATTGCGATCAGTGGACACAAAGTACGGGTCTAATGGACAAAAGTTGGTTAAGAGTTCACATAATTGTGAATTTGTAGACATAGAGTAGGTGTAGACTACTATCCATTAAAAACAACATTTTCATTGGCTACTTCTTACCCATGCTAAGCATTTTGCATGTGATATGATCATTGTAGTATCTACATAGATGGATATCCATTCGCAATTTCCGTAGTATCCACATGGATGGAGCCTCAACTATCCATTCGCAATTTCCGTATAAGTTCGTTTTTTTTTTTTTGAATTCCGGTAGATCGACTAGTTCTAACTTCATTCTGGTGGTCTATATGACCGGAAACATCACCCATTGCATGATATCCTTCGTTCAAAAACAATGGGGTGAAATAAATGTAAAAGTAAGAAATAGAAGGAAAAGAAAAAGAAAAAGAAAAAAAAAAATTAATAAAAGAAGAATGGATGGATTCTGATGGATGACAATGAGTAAGAAAGAGAGTTTGAAGGATAAAATGGTCTTTTGACGCGTGGATCCTACAAAAAAGATACATAAATGCAATGTGTTTTGGAAAGATACAAGATTGAAGTGAAAAATTTAAAAAGATATATCTGGTGCAACTCACCCCTCGCATTGGATCTCAAACTTGGTCAACAAAAATTTAAAATTAAAACGAATGGTTAACAAAACATGATGATTCAAATCATCTTCGAAAATTTTCATCTATTTTTCATTCCAAATTTAAAATTTGGTTTAAATAGAACTGTTTCCAATAAATAAAAAAACTCTAAAAAATCAATCTACTAAACTGAAGATAGTCACATGCACCACCACCCATTTGTGAGAGCACATCCCCCTTTTCTCTCTCTTCCTTCTCCATCTTCTCTCTAGTTTCATCAAAGTGATTTTCGGCTTTATCCGACCACCGGTCGTCGGCTCACCGTTGCCACGCCGGTGGTTTGGATCTGTTTATATGTACATATTTTTGCTTAATAATCCGACGGTTTGTCGGTTTTGTCTTCGGGCTTTTGTCCGATAAAATCTCCGATGTGTCTCATCGGTTTTGTTTCTTCTCCCTGCTGCTGCTTTTCGTGTGCTTTAATCTGCCAGTCAGCCCGATTTTATCTCCAATCTCTGTTTGTGTTCTCGCGATCTTGGAGTAATTTCTTTGCAGCTACTACCCATCTTCGGCTTTGGGATTAAAAAGCTAAATCGAATTGTGATTTAGCGGCGGCGAAGCTTCCATGGCGTGAGGTTACCGGCGGGTGGCGGAGACTGATTTTCTTGTTAAGCGGTTCCCTTTCTGGACGGATTGAAGACGATGATAGAGCGGAGTTTCACGGACAGCATCGGTAGCTTTGGAGATCGACCCAACTGATGATCGATGGTCAAGTCCGGCGTCGGAGTGACGGCAGATCGTGGGTCAGTCGGCTTCGTACGTGTCACTCGATCCTTCATCTTGCG
Organism: Orychophragmus violaceus; assembly: GCA_030180135.1. Taxonomy (NCBI): domain Eukaryota; kingdom Viridiplantae; phylum Streptophyta; class Magnoliopsida; order Brassicales; family Brassicaceae; genus Orychophragmus; species Orychophragmus violaceus. Next base: position 12,987,836 of record CM058238.1, on the reverse strand, counting down.
TGTTCATTGCACGATGATGACGAACTCTCGTGCGTACACGTGGCCATTAGATTGCTTAATCAATAGATTGGGTTACTCTAAGTGGGCTTAATTATATTAATGTGCAAATGATGTTGGTTGGGCTTGATTTGATCAATGTTGTAATATTTAGTTGGGCTTATTAATAAACTGTTTGCCGACAAAAAAAAAAAAAAAGAAGATAGTCACATGCATAGCATGCATGTGCATATGGTAAAAAGATGAGTAGTCTCTGACTGTCGTCATGATTGTTACAATGCTGCTGAAACCCTAAGCGGCATTAATGTACTAAACTACTAACGAATCCAAATCGATTTAGTTATCAGATTAAAAATTCGCTAAGATTCGTGCTTATCTATCGATAGCAACAATATAATCATTTTTAAAACAAGTAGATATTTAAACTAAAGAAACATATCTAAATGTATATGTATTACAGTGGGAAAGACAGCTAAACCTTTGTTTTTTTCTTGATTGTTTAAAACAAGTGCATGGTAAAGATGAATTGGAAGATAAAATGTAATAAAGAAAGACTAGCTATATGGCGACATTAATAAATTGACTATATATATATAAGATCACCATACATGGATGTCTCACCACAGTTAATTAAGTTTACTAAAAAAAAAGTTTGAGAAAAAGCAAAGAAAACAAAAAAATGGCAAAGAACATCGTCCAATCCATCAGCTTCACAGTCATCTTTCTTGTCCTCTCGATGGCTTCGACTGGTATTTGATCCTAAACCATCTATTATAATTTGTATATAATATCTTATAATTATCTTGTGCTAGCTGACGAACTTGATGAAATATGTTAACATTTAGACATTCTGAAGAGCGAGGCTACATGCATTTTCTTAAACGGACGCACGGTGACTGCCCCATGTTTAGATACTAATTGCAGAACCTACTGCGACAGTCTATATGGGAGTAACAATATTTGTGATGCACCTTGTGAAGCTATCGGAAAAAAGGTCAACTGCCATTGTTACGGATACTGGTAACGTTTGAGGATATTACATCATGTGTAAACGTTTTATGTTCAAGATTCATTGCTTGCCCCAAGGGTGTAAATCCCATGTTATGTGCACTGTTACAATTTGTGCAGTAAGATCAAAATATAACATGATGTTAAATATCCCACAAGACTAACCAGTGCCTCATAAATTACATGGACACCATCACTCATAACTCATAAGTTCTTACCAAGTGGTATCAAACTAGTTTGATCATTGGGCATGAGAAATTTGGCTCGAGATAAAAATAAAATAAAATAAAATAAAAATTGGCTGGAGATAAGAGCATCCTCATTGGTAAGAACCTCCTTTTGGAGTTTTTATCAATTTAATATTATTAATTTTAATTCCATTTAATTAAATAATTAAAATTGAATTCAAAAGAAGAATTGAATCAATTAAAAGATAACACATGTCTTATGGATATCTTAATAAGATACTTGGGATTCTTTTTTAAGATACTAGGGGTTTTTATGAAGAACTTCTTATCCTTCTCTTTCATACTTTTTACATTTTTTAATAGTTTAATGTTACCCACATAAGAAACCCTTGTTGGAAGTGCTCTAAGTGAAACAAAAATGCTAAAAGTACAATTCGTGCAAAAACTAGCCACCATCAACGCGTGTCACTGCATAAAAGGGACAATACTATTTAAGTATATCACTTTGGTTAGGAATGTGACTAATTAATACCTTTTTTTGCTAAACTGTAAATTTTATTATGGAAGGAAGTTGAGGATTACAAAAAATTCCTATTATATGCATTTCCTTGTAAAAAAAACTAAAAACAAGGAAGTATAAATCTGGGAAGAGTTAATTCCATTACTCAATCCAAAGAGCTATTAGGTTTTTGAATTGCGTTTTTCCTTCTTAGCAAGGATGGAGTTCTTAACCAGAAAATCGTCAGCGACGGGATAGCTACTGAGTTATGCACTAAATTGTTCTGCTGCTTCCAAATCGAGTAAACGGTGGCTTGAGCCATTATTCGCCAGAGCATGGTAAGCGAGCTTGCAATTGCTTGCAGAGTCCAGCTAAGAAGCTCACCCCATGTAGCAAAACCAGTAGTAGGAAGCCTTAGCCGCCGCTGAATAGACTTCAAAATCAGTTCCAAGTACGAGCAACAAAGTAGGAGATTGATGTTCTCTTGTCTCAGTCGAGACTGAGCATAATGGGCAGTGAATAGGCACTTGAATCCCCCAGTTAACCAACCTAGATCTCGTTGGAAGCCTATCCAATTTCGCAATCCACATCATGAAATCATGCTGCAGCCCTTAAACCACACCGCCTTTGCCCACACTTTTCCACCTCTTGGGGCCTTAACTCCTCCCATATTCGGTTAGTAGTTGAAGGACATGTAGTAAACAATTCCAACATTCCAAACATACACATATTGTATAATGTTATCCCTTGGTACACTTACCGTAGAGAGTTGCGTATGAAGGTCCACCAACATATCCATTCGCAGAGGAGGCAGCCTCCAGGCACTGGATTTGTATGCATCCTTAATTACCGCCGGATTTCTTATACGCAGTGCTGAAGTTTCAGTTTCACCAATGTATTGGATGAGCGGTTTGAAAGGGATCTAACTATTGTGCCAGAAACTTAGCCGAGAACCATTTCCCAGAATACCTCTGATGAATTGTTGGGCTGAAGGTTCTCAGCTTAATGATCAACTTCCAACCCCACGCATGATGCTGCTTTTGATAAATTTCCCAGAAATTTTTTTTTAAGTAGTGGAACTTATTCAAAGCTACCCAAAGCGAGTCGCTGGTAGAGAATAGTAGCCAAACCAGTCTTAGGCACAAAACCATGTTCCAAACCGAGTACCTCCGGAGGCCTAAAACGCCTTCAACATGAGGGAGGCAGGCATTTTTCCATGCGACATTCGCCTCCCTTGGTTTTTCTAAGTCCCCGGACCAAAGGTATCTTGAACACATCGACGCTATTTTCCTGATGCACGTTTTGGGAATAATGAAAGTCGATGTCCAGAATATGAAATTATCCAAGATAACTGACTTGATGAGCTGGGATCTACCCAAAAAGGAGAGAGACTTGACGGACCAAGATCTAAAATTTCATGTGAACTTGTCTAGAAGAGGACCATACTCTCTAAGTTTGAGATTTTTATACATTAGCGTCAAGCCGAGATACTGTATGGGGAGAGAGCCGACTTTGAAACCGAATCTAGAGATAGAGATGGATTCAAATTGGCTCAGGCCCATGTGGAGGATCTCTGTTTTACTGGCGTTCATACAAAGACCAGACCATGACCAGAATTCATCCAATGTTTCCAAAATTTTGTGTAACGAGTTAGAGTAACCGTCGATAAGGATCATCACATCATCCAAAAACATAAGATGTAAAAAATTTAGTACATCGGTCTTGGGATGATAGTTGATCAAACCTGATTGGTAGCGACAAGAAATCAACCGCGAAAAGACTTCTATGGTGAGAACGAAGAGGTAGGGTGATATTGTATCACCTTTTCTTAGGCTATTTGAATTGGTAGAGAAAACCGATGATGCACCATTCACACTTTCTGTAATATCATGTTCCATGATTTGGTCAACAGTCAATCAAAAAGTCAACCAAGGGTATTTATGTAATTTCAAGATGATAAAGGGCATTTTGTTAATTTTACCAAAATGCAAGACGGAAGCATAGATGGGTCAAGTAATTCTCTTTTTAATTAAAAAATTACTTAGAAGACGGAGAACGGTGGAATCGGATTTAAAAAGGGTTTTACAGATTGTCGGGATTGAAACCCACAAAACAGATAAAACTTGTAAAGGACGGTACGAGAGCTACGGGAGGCCAAATTGGGTGAAACTAATTGTGGAATGTTACTTATGGAGTCTATTAAAATAAAAAGGAGTTTTGAGAAATTGTTTCAGAAGATACTAGGGATTTTAAAGAATTAAACCGAGATGGTTATTTATTAACCGAACGGATTAAACCAAAGATTCAAGGAATCTAAGTTGAACATTCATTGAATGAATTCTCTGGAGATACCCTGGAGCGACAAGTGTCACATTATCCTCTCCCCTGGCACCATGGAGTGACAAGTGTCCCATTCTCCACTCCCCTGGCGCCAACAGATTAAACATGCATGTATGAAAACTATCTAATCATGCTCACTCTCTCATTTTCACTCTCTCTCATTAAAGATTCAAATAATCCACTCAAGAAATCCTCTCTACTTTCTCCTCTCTCCATCTCCCACAATATCCCTCTTTCTCTCTCCATCTTCAAAAACATCTTCAAGTTCTCTCTCCATCTTCAACATTAATATTCAACTTCTCTCTCCATCTTCAAATAAACTCATGACGATATTCATACCTTCTTAATTTCTTGGTCCCCAATTCATCCCTATAACTCCAAAACTAAGCTGAATCTCATTAAAACACTTACATATTCAGAATCTTCATCTCACCCTCATCAATCGCCGCCGGTCTTCTAGATCCACCGCCGCCGGAACTCGCCGGAGCCGTCGCCGGAGATCCACTGCAGGTGACCTCCGCTGGTTCTCTCTTCTTTTTGGCTGGTATGTTCTTCCTCTATCCGACCTTCACCTCTCATCAGTCTCTCCTCTCGCCGGAGACCTCACCGGAGACCAGCCGTCGCTGAAGATTCTCGCCAGAGCTCAGCCGTCATCGCCAAAATCTCGGTCGCAGCAAGGAGAAGCTTGTTGTGAGATCTCTCCCCTTGCCGTGACCTCCTCTCCGATTTTATAATCACCGGAAATCTTCACCAAAGTCTTCTTCACCAGAGATGCCCTTCCTCCGCCGGTCAACGCTGGAGCCTCCGCGGTCAACGCTAGAGAATGGCTCTTTTCAGCCGATCAACGCCTCTTTCTCTCGCCGGTCAAAGCTTGGTGGTTCAACACTCTTGGGCAAAGTCAATGATGTGGGTTAAATTTGGTCAACGCTTGGTCAATGTTGGTTTAGTTGGTCAACGCTTCGGATTAAGCCGATTTAGCTAGAGATTTATGTTGGTTCAATTTGGGAAGGGTTTAGCTCGGTCTTGGGGTTCGTTGCTCAGCCATATAATCCATCCGTCATTTCTACGCACTGTGAGTCGGTTATTTTGTTTGATGCATTTAGTTAGGTTATGTAGACCCTGGGAATTATAAACCGTATATTTAGGTTGCATACCTGTATTAATTAATTGGTTAGAACGGTTAGGTTTTTTGATAACTCGATTGATTGATTATCCGGTTAGGCTAATGATATGGCATGTTAGATAGTTCGTACTGATAATTGTTTGGTTATATCGTTGATTGTTTGATTGATTGATGCATTCATTTTAAAATGATATGCTAGGAAATATATGCATATATATACGATCAACTAAGAGTTAATTAAAATACGAACTAAAACACGTAACAAATTTAGAGTATAATGACCGGGTGGGTTAATTAGATAATAGTTGGGGTTATCGGGTTAATGAATTTAATTAAAGAACAATGAGACGTCAGGAGATTAGTAAACTTACTAATTTCAATATGTTGGATCGAAGACTTTAAATATAACAGTTAAGGAAAGATAGTTTAAAAGTCGTTAATTAGAATTGAGCCATCTACGAGATTAGTAAACTACTAATCCCAAGGTAGCGAATTAAAGGAACTGAGGTTAAGTAAATATTAAAAGACTAATACATCTAAGTTTTTTGTGGTGATTGTCTTGTGATTATTGATGCATGCTTGTGTTTGGTCTACTTTGGTGTTGGGCCGGGTAGATGGATTGGTTGTGTGCTGTTTAGTCTATTCCGGTGTTAGACCGGTTAGACCGTTTGTTTGTTACTTACTCCATCACAGGACTGGGTAAGTTTGATAGATACCTAATCTGGTATGTAACCGGATAAGGTCGGTGATGTGGAAGTTGGTGATAGAACTTGCAAGATAGATTGGGTGATGAGATTGTGTTACTTATTTATGTTGCCTTCGGTCCTTTGTTTTGTGGTAGATTCCCAGAGAGTCTGTGTGTTTATCTTTATTACTATTATGACTCTAGGATGCGTTAGAACCTGCAAGTCAATTGGTTGTGTTCCAGTACTTTCTTCCCGATTGGATCCTCAGGTAGTTACCTAATCGATTCACGTACCTTTGGGTAGTGGTTCTGGTTATGGTGTTAACCTACTGAGTGCCGCCAGTAGGTGTGTGGTCCGGAGAATACGGGGTCATGTCCTAGGGCCGGACTGCATTTAATCCTAGGCTATCTAGGGGTAGCATGAGTTACCGCGTATCAATGGACAGAGAACGGTGTCCTAGGTCATAGGGCTTTGTGTTTACATCTAAGAGTCGTGGGTATTTTTAGTTACCATGGCCATAGCTATGTGTTCTGTGGAAGTTACCGAGTTCGCATAGTGGGCCCAATGGTGTGGAGTTAGTGTTAGTATCACGAAAGTTAGATCGAGTTCAATCAAGGATATGTGTCGCAGTAATCTCTATTTCCGTGGTTACCTTTTGTTGATAGAAAATAATTGTGTGTTGTGGAGATCATCACATAATGGTGGTATGTGATCAGCTATTTATTCATGTTTGTTTGTTATTTTGGGGTTTTTGGGTGGGATTATTCAGTAGATTGTTTAGAAGCATGTTAGTGGGAGCCGACTTACAGGGTGATCTTAGATCGCTCATTAGACTCTTTTGTTATTTTTCAGGTTTCCCTTAGCTCGGCGGACGCGGGAGGATCTCGGCGTAGTCTCGGGATTTTGTTTGGCCACAGTTTGATTTTGATATTATTTCGGTTTATTCGGTTGGTTTTTTATATGCGCCTAAATGATCTATAAACGTTTTGGAACTAGTTGTAAATAGGCTAAAGGTTTAAAAAACTTAAAACACTTATAAATGAAATTGTTCCATGGTATATGGTTTATATAGTCCGAACTGACATAATTCATGGAAGCAATACTGGTTAAAAAGCCTTGTATTTTGGAAGCGAGGTAAACGGGGTCGAGGACGGTTTGGTTCGAGCCATTAACTAAAACCGGACTATCTCTGGCTTTGTATTATGACGAAATTTTTTTGTTTGGCCTGCTCAGGTTCGATCGGTCATGTTCTTGTTTGATTGTTGACCGGCCATCTCTTCGGTCAGTGTATAACAGGAAAGGGGCATTACACTTTTCGAAAATGATGCCGTTATGAGCATTCCTCTACCCAAGCGATGAACTTCGAAGGAATCCCCAATTTCTGAAGGATCGCAATGAAAAAAATCCCAGTTCACGGAATCAAAATATTTCCTTAAGTCCACTTTAAGCATAGCCCGATGAGAGACATTCTTGCGATTGTATCCTTGGACGATTTATGTAGCTAACAATACATTCTCTTCTAGCAAACGCCCCAACATGAAATTTGATTGGGTGTGGAAAATTACAACCGACAGAACCTCCTTAAGCATGTTCGATAAAATCTTCGAGATGACTTTATAGATGGTGTTAAGGCACAAAATAGGTCTGAAGTCAACCAACTGATGAAGCATTTGCAGCCTTCAAGATTAAGACCAGAGTAATTGCGTTGAATAGTTTCAGAAGCCGAGCTGAGTCGAAGAATTTTGTTATAGCTACAGTCACCTCAGCTCCCACAATAAAACATCACCCTATAAAGAACTCGACCGTATATCCATTTGGACAACTGCATTTATTTCTGAGAAATTCAAAGAAAGCATGCTTTATATCCTCTAACGTGACGGGCGACTGAGAGTAGCATATTGATCTTTTAAGAAAGATAAATTCAATAAGGAAGTGATATCTGATTATCAAACTGAAGAGAATCCGCCTCGCTACTCATTACCTATTGAAGTAATCCACACAATGAGATGCAATCCTTTCTTTAGATTCGATGTGAGCGCATATGCCATTGATCAAATAGTGAATAAGATTTGATGCCCTTCTAACTGATATGAGACAGGAAATAGGTTGTGCTCGCATCACCTTCTTTAAGCCAAGAAACTAGCTCTCTGAAAGAAGAAAGATTCTTCGGCTGATGAAGAGCATCAAATGTGCACCTTTACTCATATAAGATAGATTTTCAGTGGGTTCTACGGTAGAACTTCTACCTATGGATTTGATTGGACGTGATTATATTACAGATTTACATAGTGAGTCTTCAAGCTTTGTGAACATTAGAGCATGGGCAGTGGTGATATCTATGTTAGATACCCAAACTAAAACAATAATAAAAGAAGGAAAAAAATGGAGAGAGAAAAATAGTCTCTAAATAAGAAAACATAGTATTTTGTTTGAGAGACTGGTCTCTTGTTAAAAAACTTATTTGACACATGTAAGAGAATTATTAGCTAATAACATTTTCAATAATTTAAATTTAATCAAATAATTAAACTTTATTAAAATATTATTATTTTATTATTAAGATACTCATATGGATATCTAACTGATAAAGATGCACTTATATGTTTGCATTGTTATTGCACACATATGGCATTGTTGATACAGATAACACACTCTCCCTGTGTATTAAAATGATTATCAAAATGTTGTGAAACATTTAAAACATGAATTGAAAAATGCATTGAAAGAGGGTTTAACAATTTGTCATCTCAGTTTGTTTGTGGCATGTAGCCAGTTTGGTCTAGATCAATCTGCACCAACACTTCAAAATCAACAATGAGTGTAGCTTCATTCCAATCATATATGATATATCATGGTTTTTAAAATTTTTAACCATGATATAAGTCTTTGTTATTGAGTCTTTATTGTGGGAGTCTTTTATAGTGTTTTACAGATTTAGTTACATTTGGAGCTTGATTGGAGGTTTTTAAAGCATTTGGAGCAATTTTGCACTAAACAGAGATTTCACAGAGTTCACTGGTTGCGTCTGCATAGTGCGTCGATCAATGCAGTATGTGTGTCGGTCGACGCACCCCCTAATCCAGAATTTTGCGCATAAAAATCTACATTTTGGAGAATTACAGCTTTTGCCCAAAAGTTTCTCAGATTTACAAAAAGGCTCAAATCGTGTTTTAAGTTATATATTAAGGTTTTTAAGCCATTGTTAAGGCTAAAGTTTATTCTACATTCAGGGAGTTTTAGAGAGAGAGAGATTTGTAGTTTTTTGGGGCTGATCAGATACTCGACAAAGAGAAGACTTCGAACCCCTTTTATTCTTCTATTAAACTCTTTATGCTTTCTATTTCAAATATGATTTTTGTTTCATTAATCATGTTTGAGTAGTTTACTTGTTAGGTTTAGGGATTTTCAGTAGGGATTTCATGGAATATTAGGTTAATTGATTAATCGGGATTCATAACTTCTAGTTCTTCATCTATGGTTGATCTTAATGCTTAATCTGAATTAGCTACCCAGATTATTGATGTTAGGTTGATTTCCGCAACGACATGTGGTTAATTAGCTAGAAAGAACTTAGATAAGAAATTTGTCTATTCGCAAAGGAGTTTGGCTTAGGGAAATTGTGAACGAAAGAACTTGAGATTAATGAATGTTTATGATCTCTAAAACTCGCAACGAAAGTTGGTTTGCTAGGTTGCTAGACATAGTTAAGATTCGCAACGAAAGTTGGTCTATTATACTTTTGTCACTCTAGTTCTAACACAGTTCTTAATTTGATCCCGATTTATTGATTTGCATTTATTCTTGATTTCCTGAGAACTCCCTTGACCTGGTGCTTTACCTATCTGCTTACAAACCGTTTGATTCACTTTCCTGCTTTGTTTACTTCTTTATTCTCTGCTCTGCTTAGCTTAATTCGACATTTTATAGTCTATCGTAAGATTCTTGAGTTTATGTGGATTCGACCCCTATATACTACGGTCACATTCTAATGTGCACTTGCATTGTAACTTTAGGGATTAAACTCAGAACATATCAATATGCTATCAAACATAGCAAGGTAGTGGATGGTGATAAAAGACATGGATGTGAAAGCGCAAGGACTACTTGACACAGGAACTAGAACACAAAGAAAGCGCAAGGACTACTTGACACAGGAACTAGAACACAAAGTAACACAAGGTTTTTTCACAAGACTTTTTATTGCAAAGCAAACTTACACGTTTCACCTTAACAACCTTGTCTCTCTTGCTTTTCGATCTAACAATGATCTCAAAGCCTTCTAGATTCACCCTTAACACCAAGTATGATTCTCTCTTGAGAACTCATCACTTTTGCTAAAAGCAATCTCTCTCTCTCTAAAGGCGCACCAAGCACAGATGCCCTAGATGATCTATTTATACACCATAGATCATCGTACAATTTCTATTTCCTGTTTGGCATATTTCCTAAACTCACTTAGGCATATTTCCATTTTTCTTTTTAGGAAAAAGCTTATTTTCCTAAACTTCTTTTAACGCATATTCCTTGAGTATTTCCATTCTCCAACACGTCCAGCTCATCTACTCTTCCTTTAATTCATCCTTGTTAAGCTCCTTGTATCCATACTTTCCTAATTTTCAGTTCCAGCTCACGCTCTCTATCGTTGACTTAGTCGTTGATGCACACATTGCTTGATTCAGCATCTGTCGTAACTCATGCTCCAGCTCATTGCATCTTCAATCTCCCCCTTTTTAGCTTAGTTTGAACTCAAGCATTATTGGTTCTTGATAAACTTCAACCCCTTACGAACATATACCAAATAGAGCAATTCTTCATATCACATCTTCAAACACAGAAAACTCCCCCATGAGTTAAGCTCCGCCTGAATCAGCATCTAAGTCATATCACATCTTTAAAATCAGAAAACTCCCCCATGAGTTAAGATCCGCCCTGTGCTGACCTCTCCCCCTGCTTGAGTGCACAACTAAGTTAAAAACATACCACAACTGACGTTCTCCTCAAAATAACTCGGGTTTCCATGTTGTTGCAGAATCTACTACAGCCTTTAGCACAAGACCTGCAACAGTCGTCAAAACAGACAAGTTTCTTTCTTTTCTCCCATATTTGTATTCTTGTCTGTTGACGACTTCACCCAGATCAGTATCCATGTACTGATCGATTCCTCCATTGACCTGAATCATCATACTTCACATTGATACCTCTTATGTGGTTCTCCTTCTTGATCATTCCTTGATTTTGTCCCACATGCCTTGAATATTCACCATAAACTTTAGGCTTCTTTATCCACGCCTTTCTGAACATCACACAATTGGAACCATATCTATTTCTCCTCCAAATTTGATATGTATGATGTAGAAATCTGTAGCAATGTGCTTTGATATGACCAATTTTACCACAGTAGTAACATTGAGTAGATCGATGCCAATCTGATCTTGTACTTCTTCTGTTTGTCTCAACTCTTGTTGTATCACCACATGTATCAACAAGATTTGCTCTGCACTTTGTATGTGAATGATGCTTGATCATCTTCTTGACACTTCCTCCTGATCCAGATCGTGTTCTACCCCCTGTAGCAGTGTTTGTTACAGTTTCTGTGTTTGCCTTTGTTAGCAAGCGTTCCTCAGATTCGGTTGCTGTTATCACTTCTTTTGCAGTAGATTTCTGAGTTGCTTCAGGTCCTGATATGTCTCTTCTGCAATCCATGTGAGCATTCTCCTTTCTTCTCATACTCTTCTTGTTATTGTTTAATGCATTCTCTAAAGCCTTTGAACGCTTCTTCTCATAGTCAAGCTCTTCTTCAAGCTTTTCAACCTTGATTTGCCATCTCTTCCTTTCTTCTACTAGAGCTTTGCAGGTTTCCAGAAGATCCGCATATTGAAGATCAGAATCTTCACATCTTGAGCTACTCGTTGAGCTAGCGTCTGTTTTATTCGAATGTGCGACAACAGAGTCAGGTGTAACTTTAGTTGATCCAAATAACGCCACAATGTTTGAAATCCCCTCTTTATGTGTCTCTCTTTCTGACTCTTCATTGTTGGAATGGTTAAGAATATCCTTATTCCTCCTTTTTAACTTAACACCCTTAGATTTGGTGTTGTCATCTCTTTTGAAAGTATCACACTTGATTCTTCTTTTTCTCTTTACAACTTCTTCGACTTTCTTCTCCACAATATCCAAAAGATCTTCTATTTTATAAGACCCAACGTTCTCTTCATTGTCACTAACTGAGTTGACATCGATCCCACTGTCGTCTGATACAATAGATGGTAGCCCTAATTCATGAACTTGTAACCTTCCAACTAACTCATCAAAAGTCATATTATTTGTGTCAAGGAAAACTTCCATCACAGTCTTTATTACATGAAATCTCTGAGGTAAACCTCTCAACAGCTTCTTGACTAACTTCTTATCCTTGTATTTCTTTCCAAGAGTCAAAGCCTCCTGAGCCAGGGAGCAGATTTTCGAGCTATACTCAGAGATTGACTCATATTCATCCATCTTAAGATTTTCGAATCTAGAAGCCAATAGATCTTTTCTTGAATTTTGTACCTTCTCAGTTCCTTCAAAGTGTATTTGCAGAATGTCCCATGCTTCCTTTGCACTATCACATCCTTGAATCAACTCAAATTGTATCTTTGATACACTTTCATGAATAGCCGTGAGTGCCCTAGCGTTGAATTTTGACTGTCTTCTTTCATCCTCGGTCCATTCCTCTTCTGGCTTATTAATTTCATCTCCTGATTGAGTTTTGGTTGTTGGCTCCTTCCATTCGGATATAACAGCTCCCCAAGCACGAGCGTCTATGCCTTTAATGATCGACTTCAACCTTGACTTCCAACATCCATAGTTCCATTCATTCAGAATCTCTAATGAGTAGTCCCCCATCTTTTACACAGGATCTCACCTGTTTGCAATACTTACAAGTGCCCGCTCTGATACCAATTGAAAGCGCAAGGACTACTTGACACAGGAACTAGAACACAAAGTAACACAAGGGTTTTTTCACAAGACTTTTTATTGCAAAGCAAACTTACACGTTTCACCTTAACAACCTTGTCTCTCTTTCTTTTCGATCTAACAATGATCTCAAAGCCTTCTAGATTCACCCTTAACACCAAGTATGATTCTCTCTTGAGAACTCATCACTTTTGCTAAAAGCAATCTCTCTCTCTCTAAAGGCGCACCAAGGAGTTTGGCTTAGGGAAATTGTGAACGAAAGAACTTGAGATTAATGAATGTTTATGATCTCTAAAACTCGCAACGAAAGTTGGTTTGCTAGGTTGCTAGACATAGTTAAGATTCGCAACGAAAGTTGGTCTATTATACTTTTGTCACTCTAGTTCTAACACAGTTCTTAATTTGATCCCGATTTATTGATTTGCATTTATTCTTGATTTCCTGAGAACTCCCTTGACCTGGTGCTTTACCTATCTGCTTACAAACCGTTTGATTCACTTTCCTGCTTTGTTTACTTCTTTATTCTCTGCTCTGCTTAGCTTAATTCGACATTTTATAGTCTATCGTAAGATTCTTGAGTTTATGTGGATTCGACCCCTATATACTACGGTCACATTCTAATGTGCACTTGCATTGTAACTTTAGGGATTAAACTCAGAACATATCAATATGCTATCAAACATAGCAAGGTAGTGGATGGTGATAAAAGACATGGATGTGAAAGCGCAAGGACTACTTGACACAGGAACTAGAACACAAAGAAAGCGCAAGGACTACTTGACACAGGAACTAGAACACAAAGTAACACAAGGGTTTTTTCACAAGACTTTTTATTGCAAAGCAAACTTACACGTTTCACCTTAACAACCTTGTCTCTCTTGCTTTTCGATCTAACAATGATCTCAAAGCCTTCTAGATTCACCCTTAACACCAAGTATGATTCTCTCTTGAGAACTCATCACTTTTGCTAAAAGCAATCTCTCTCTCTCTAAAGGCGCACCAAGCACAGATGCCCTAGATGATCTATTTATACACCATAGATCATCGTACAATTTCTATTTCCTGTTTGGCATATTTCCTAAACTCACTTAGGCATATTTCCATTTTTCTTTTTAGGAAAAAGCTTATTTTCCTAAACTTCTTTTAACGCATATTCCTTGAGTATTTCCATTCTCCAACACGTCCAGCTCATCTACTCTTCCTTTAATTCATCCTTGTTAAGCTCCTTGTATCCATACTTTCCTAATTTTCAGTTCCAGCTCACGCTCTCTATCGTTGACTTAGTCGTTGATGCACACATTGCTTGATTCAGCATCTGTCGTAACTCATGCTCCAGCTCATTGCATCTTCAATCTCCCCCTTTTTAGCTTAGTTTGAACTCAAGCATTATTGGTTCTTGATAAACTTCAACCCCTTACGAACATATACCAAATAGAGCAATTCTTCATATCACATCTTCAAACACAGAAAACTCCCCCATGAGTTAAGCTCCGCCTGAATCAGCATCTAAGTCATATCACATCTTTAAAATCAGAAAACTCCCCCATGAGTTAAGCTCCGCCCTGTGCTGACCTCTCCCCCTGCTTGAGTGCACAACTAAGTTAAAAACATACCACAACTGACGTTCTCCTCAAAATAACTCGGGTTTCCATGTTGTTGCAGAATCTACTACAGCCTTTAGCACAAGACCTGCAACAGTCGTCAAAACAGACAAGTTTCTTTCTTTTCTCCCATATTTGTATTCTTGTCTGTTGACGACTTCACCCAGATCAGTATCCATGTACTGATCGATTCCTCCATTGACCTGAATCATCATACTTCACATTGATACCTCTTATGTGGTTCTCCTTCTTGATCATTCCTTGATTTTGTCCCACATGCCTTGAATATTCACCATAAACTTTAGGCTTCTTTATCCACGCCTTTCTGAACATCACACAATTGGAACCATATCTATTTCTCCTCCAAATTTGATATGTATGATGTAGAAATCTGTAGCAATGTGCTTTGATATGACCAATTTTACCACAGTAGTAACATTGAGTAGATCGATGCCAATCTGATCTTGTACTTCTTCTGTTTGTCTCAACTCTTGTTGTATCACCACATGTATCAACAAGATTTGCTCTGCACTTTGTATGTGAATGATGCTTGATCATCTTCTTGACACTTCCTCCTGATCCAGATCGTGTTCTACCCCCTGTAGCAGTGTTTGTTACAGTTTCTGTGTTTGCCTTTGTTAGCAAGCGTTCCTCAGATTCGGTTGCTGTTATCACTTCTTTTGCAGTAGATTTCTGAGTTGCTTCAGGTCCTGATATGTCTCTTCTGCAATCCATGTGAGCATTCTCCTTTCTTCTCATACTCTTCTTGTTATTGTTTAATGCATTCTCTAAAGCCTTTGAACGCTTCTTCTCATAGTCAAGCTCTTCTTCAAGCTTTTCAACCTTGATTTGCCATCTCTTCCTTTCTTCTACTAGAGCTTTGCAGGTTTCCAGAAGATCCGCATATTGAAGATCAGAATCTTCACATCTTGAGCTACTCGTTGAGCTAGCGTCTGTTTTATTCGAATGTGCGACAACAGAGTCAGGTGTAACTTTAGTTGATCCAAATAACGCCACAATGTTTGAAATCCCCTCTTTATGTGTCTCTCTTTCTGACTCTTCATTGTTGGAATGGTTAAGAATATCCTTATTCCTCCTTTTTAACTTAACACCCTTAGATTTGGTGTTGTCATCTCTTTTGAAAGTATCACACTTGATTCTTCTTTTTCTCTTTACAACTTCTTCGACTTTCTTCTCCACAATATCCAAAAGATCTTCTATTTTATAAGACCCAACGTTCTCTTCATTGTCACTAACTGAGTTGACATCGATCCCACTGTCGTCTGATACAATAGATGGTAGCCCTAATTCATGAACTTGTAACCTTCCAACTAACTCATCAAAAGTCATATTATTTGTGTCAAGGAAAACTTCCATCACAGTCTTTATTACATGAAATCTCTGAGGTAAACCTCTCAACAGCTTCTTGACTAACTTCTTATCCTTGTATTTCTTTCCAAGAGTCAAAGCCTCCTGAGCCAGGGAGCAGATTTTCGAGCTATACTCAGAGATTGACTCATATTCATCCATCTTAAGATTTTCGAATCTAGAAGCCAATAGATCTTTTCTTGAATTTTGTACCTTCTCAGTTCCTTCAAAGTGTATTTGCAGAATGTCCCATGCTTCCTTTGCACTATCACATCCTTGAATCAACTCAAATTGTATCTTTGATACACTTTCATGAATAGCCGTGAGTGCCCTAGCGTTGAATTTTGACTGTCTTCTTTCATCCTCGGTCCATTCCTCTTCTGGCTTATTAATTTCATCTCCTGATTGAGTTTTGGTTGTTGGCTCCTTCCATCCGGATATAACAGCTCCCCAAGCACGAGCGTCTATGCCTTTAATGATCGACTTCAACCTTGACTTCCAACATCCATAGTTCCATTCATTCAGAATCTCTAATGAGTAGTCCCCCATCTTTTACACAGGATCTCACCTGTTTGCAATACTTACAAGTGCCCGCTCTGATACCAATTGAAAGCGCAAGGACTACTTGACACAGGAACTAGAACACAAAGTAACACAAGGGTTTTTTCACAAGACTTTTTATTGCAAAGCAAACTTACACGTTTCACCTTAACAACCTTGTCTCTCTTTCTTTTCGATCTAACAATGATCTCAAAGCCTTCTAGATTCACCCTTAACACCAAGTATGATTCTCTCTTGAGAACTCATCACTTTTGCTAAAAGCAATCTCTCTCTCTCTAAAGGCGCACCAAGGAGTTTGGCTTAGGGAAATTGTGAACGAAAGAACTTGAGATTAATGAATGTTTATGATCTCTAAAACTCGCAACGAAAGTTGGTTTGCTAGGTTGCTAGACATAGTTAAGATTCGCAACGAAAGTTGGTCTATTATACTTTTGTCACTCTAGTTCTAACACAGTTCTTAATTTGATCCCGATTTATTGATTTGCATTTATTCTTGATTTCCTGAGAACTCCCTTGACCTGGTGCTTTACCTATCTGCTTACAAACCGTTTGATTCACTTTCCTGCTTTGTTTACTTCTTTATTCTCTGCTCTGCTTAGCTTAATTCGACATTTTATAGTCTATCGTAAGATTCTTGAGTTTATGTGGATTCGACCCCTATATACTACGGTCACATTCTAATGTGCACTTGCATTGTAACTTTAGGGATTAAACTCAGAACATATCAATATGCTATCAAACATAGCAAGGTAGTGGATGGTGATAAAAGACATGGATGTGAAAGCGCAAGGACTACTTGACACAGGAACTAGAACACAAAGAAAGCGCAAGGACTACTTGACACAGGAACTAGATAACAAAGTAACACAAGGGTTTTTTCACAAGACTTTTTATTGCAAAGCAAACTTACACGTTTCACCTTAACAACCTTGTCTCTCTTGCTTTTCGATCTAACAATGATCTCAAAGCCTTCTAGATTCACCCTTAACACCAAGTATGATTCTCTCTTGAGAACTCATCACTTTTGCTAAAAGCAATCTCTCTCTCTCTAAAGGCGCACCAAGCACAGATGCCCTAGATGATCTATTTATACACCATAGATCATCGTACAATTTCTATTTCCTGTTTGGCATATTTCCTAAACTCACTTAGGCATATTTCCATTTTTCTTTTTAGGAAAAAGCTTATTTTCCTAAACTTCTTTTAACGCATATTCCTTGAGTATTTCCATTCTCCAACACGTCCAGCTCATCTACTCTTCCTTTAATTCATCCTTGTTAAGCTCCTTGTATCCATACTTTCCTAATTTTCAGTTCCAGCTCACGCTCTCTATCGTTGACTTAGTCGTTGATGCACACGTTGCTTGATTCAGCATCTGTCGTAACTCATGCTCCAGCTCATTGCATCTTCAGGATGATGTACTGGAATCCATTTTTCGAACCTAGAAAACACACACATCAAAGAGAAAAATATTGTAAAATGATATTAGCACGTAACATCTCTTTACTACATGTTTTGATCACATTTTCATTGTATCATATTAGTTTCTTCGGATTTCTTGCATTTAGAAGTTTTAGGAGTTTAGAAATAGGAATTGCATGTTCTCTGCCAAACGCGGCCAATGCCACACCATCGACTGACACGATCTTCTCAAAAAAAAAAAAATCATCGACTTGCCTCCATCGACGTATCACACTCGATGCCAACACACGCTACATCGACCAAGATTGTCTCGAGTACCCTACCTGATATGAAAGTGTGATCAAGACCAAGATTTTTCCTTAGAGGAAATATCGACCTGCTCCGCTCGGTGTGCCTCTCCCGATACATGACTCTCGTGAAGAATCTCCTCGCATCTACTTGTTCTCATTTACTTACACCAGTTGATGCGAGCCTAAGACCAAACATGATTTTTGCTCAAGGAAATCATCGGCTTGCCCCCATCAGTCTGATCCCTCGATGCTTGGCCCTCGCGGAGATTAGTTCCCATCGGCTTACTCCCATCGACATGATCCATCATAGGCACTGCCTATCGAAGAAAAAATATGCATCTCAACCGGGTCAATATCCGGTTTTTCCCGTGTTGACCAGATCGAAAAATACTACTACTACTACCACCCCACCACCACTACTACTACTACTAGTAGCAGCATAAGGTTCTCTACTACTATTTCTATAATCCGATGTTTTTTGTGAAGATACTAAATTTTATAACCCACCATAAACCCTGATGAATACAAATGATGTCATATTTTTTCAATCCTAGCATTTCTAACATTCGAGAGTACACATACATTTTTTCACAACTGTAGTCTATTGTTTTCTCCAGATTATAACGATTTAAACAATTTGCGTAGAAAATTAAATTTTAAGTACTTACAAGATTTTATCCAAGCAAATGTATGTTATTCTGAAAAAAATGTTTTAACCGGAGACATTACAGATTTGTTAAACCAAGAAAAGAGTCATTGATCATCCATTTTCTCCCTTCCCCTAGAAATCAGCCATATCATATGCTCATTCCATTTGCATTCCCTCCAAAAATAAAAGAAACTTCATGTCACTTGTTTATATTTAACTCACAGCAAAAAAATAAAAATAAAAATAAAACCTCATCAGTGTTCTGCAATTCTCCAGTCCCGTAAGCATATAAGCCCGGTTTGAGATGAATGCCCGAGAAGAAGTAGGCGACTTAACTAAAATCCTTAATGGTTTGATGACTCTAACGAGGAGATTCATATTCAGAGTTCTGTCCGTCGGTCCAATGCCTAATCACATCTCATTCATCATGGATGGAAACCGCCGATTCGCCAAGAAACACAAACTTCAAGGCCTAGACGCAGGACACAGAGCCGGTTTCGTATCCGTAACATATGTTCTTCAGTACTGCAAAGAGATCGGTGTACCGTACGTCACACTCTACGCGTTTGGTGTCGATAATTTCAGGAGAGATCCTGAAGAAGTCAGCTGTCTAATGGATCTGATGCTGGAGAAAGTCGAGCTCACAATCGATCAAGCTATCTCTGGGAATCTAAAGGGCGTGAGAGTGATCTTTGCCGGTGATTTGAATTTGTTAAACGAGCGAATTAGAGCCGCGGCTCAGAGACTGATGGAAGTTACGGAGGAGAATAGAGGTTTAATGGTTGTGGTTTGCGTTGCTTACAGCACAAGTCACGAGATTGTTCACGCTATTAGAGAATCTTGTGTAAAGAAGTGTGAGGATGGAGATAGTCCTCAAGTTTTGGAGGTGAGTGATGTTGAAGAGTGTATGTATACATCAATTGTTCCGGATCCGGCTCTTGTAATAAGAACGGGAGGACAAGATAGGCTGAGTAACTTCATGACTTGGCAGACTTCAAGGTCTATACTTCACACCACGGCGGCTCTTTGGCCGGAGTTAGGACTTTGGCATTTGGTTTGGGCCATTCTTAAGTTCCAGAGGATGCAATATTACTTGCAGAAAAAGGAAAAGCTCGACTAAATAGTTTTGAGCTAAACCCTAGCATGAATTCTTAACCCTTATGTTTGAGTTACATGTTTCTTGTAATACAAGAAACCATAAATCATAACGAGAAACTGAAGAAAATCATTTTTATTATGTATTGGGTCCAAATAAAAACCAAAAAACACAAAACATCGTGATTTAACGATGATAAAACACTACAATAAAAGCAAACAAATCTTTGAAGATTTTAGTACCTAGCCACTCCGGGACCAGGTTTGCCTTGGAACCTGCAGACATTACAGAGAGGTGAGAACAGAGAAGGAGTCTGATACTTGTCTTCTCCACCCATCATCGGCATCGGGACTCCGATCTTAACCGGACTAACGTATCCAGGCCGATAAGTTTTCCCCAAAACGCCCTCGACGAGATCACTCAGGTTAAAGAACTTAAACTGAGTCTCCAGATGAGCAAAAACATCATCTTCAGGCAACTGATAGTTATGAACTCTATCTTCTTCTTTCCCTATTGGTCTAACCTTAATATCCATTTGAACAATCCCAGATACCGTGACTCTCAAGTTATTCCTCTCATCTGTTCTCTCAACAACAACATCCCTTTGTTCAAGATTGATTCTCCACTCTGCTTCACCTCCTGTCGGGACTTCAACTTCTTCACCGTTCCATCTCACAATAAGAGAGTCCACGGAATCTTCCCAAGACGAAACCTTCTTGGCCGCGATGACTAGGTTGTAACTATCGAACATGACTGAGAAGGCTTGAACCCATGTGAAGTCTCTGGTCCGACCAGCAGGTCTTGTACCAATAAAATGTGCATTGATTTGAAGATTCTTATCAGAAACGATGGCAAAGTTCCCGTCTTTGTTGCCGTGGAAGTAGAACATCACTCCATCGCCTCCCTCAAATCTTGGGTCGTAACACAAAGAACCATATCCATTACAATTTGCTTTCCTCCCTTCTCAACAACAACACAAATCAAACACGATTGTTCTTATAGAAATGTTATATAACGTAATCAAAAGAGCTTTGAAAATGTTCTAAAATATTTTGAGATTTGGGGCTCACATTTGCATGTAACTTCACATTTGCTGCTACAATCGATGAAACATGCTTTTTCCTTCTTGTTCATCTTAGGTTTCCTTTCGGGGCATTCCTTGGGACAAGTGAGGATCTTCTGGTTACAGTATCCTCTCGCAAGGCATTGAACTCGCTCTTGTCTCGAGCCAAGTGGAGACAACACCTTGTAGTTCGTGGAAGCTGCGTCATAAGTACCTTTCTCACCTTTCTCTACAGCTGAAACCGCGAAAACAGAGTCAAGAACAATGAAAATCACGAGGACGACTCGTGACATAATTTTTATTGTTCAAGATGGTAACTTCTTAAGAAAAGAAAGAGTTTTTTTTGTGTTGGACTTATTTTAATATGATTTGAGTGAAGTGGAGCCGTGGAGGGAGTGTTCTTAAAGATTAGAGAGGCTGGAAGTAAGCAGCAGAGTGCGGCCTAATTAACGGTCTAGATTTGATCAAATCACATGATGACTCGAAGACCGTGTAAGAAACAGCTTCGACTTTTGTTTATTAAATCGATCCTTTGAGAAAACCACCATTCGATTCAAAAGCACTTGAACATTTAACTAATTGGGAAAGTTAGGAAATCACATAATGATTCCTCACATCATAATAATTCAACCCAAACGAAAATGATCAACAAATGAACATTCGTAGATCGAGGACGTGAAGCTAGTGATGAGAACCATTGAAGACGGATCTTCACATGCAATTTATTCATGATACAAAGAAAAAATTCAAACCACGGATGGTTGCATAACTAATCATTATTGCGGAGTTGACATTATTTATTAATTTCATATTATTATAATTTTATAATTATATGGTATGTGTAACATAATTTAATATCCTTGGATCACATAAACCTTATGCCTAGAAAATTCCAAACTTCTTTTTATTAGTACTTACTTATTTGATTATTTAAATCTGATTTTTGGTATTGGTTTATAAATTTTTAAAAGAGTGTCCTTTAAGCATATCCCGTTGTTATTCAAAATCCCCCAAAAAGACATTTGCTTCCAAAGTGAATATACAAAAAAAAAACTGGATCCAAGAAATACAATATCAAATTTTTATGCACGAATATACACACAATATAGTTGTTTCATACGTATTATTTAAACGTATTCATGTTCAAAACACAACAAAAGCAACAAGGGAAAATTAAGAAATCAAGGGTTTGCTTCTGGCGCAAGAAACGTCTTACATTTCTTGAACCCTCAAAAACATCAACACGAGCCAAATATTATCTTCTTGGCTCTTATTACATTACTTTTCATGAATATAAAATAATAGAGACCAAACAGTTAAAAGTACGATTTTTCATGAACCTTTTTAAAATAATAAAAGTTAATTTATACCTTTCTTCTTCTTTTTTTTTTGAATAAAAGGTTTTCATATTAAAGCATGAGAATAAAAAAGAGTTTACAAGCTTTAAGAAGCTATAGTTTGTCTGACCCAATAAACCCATTACATAATTGTTATAACCCATTTGTAACAGAATTTGAAGCCCAATTTAGACAGCCCAATGACTTGGACGAAGACTTTTGCCGAAGAAGAAGAGTGTTTCTCTGTAATCATCGACGATGCCAATAATCATGGATTAAGCTTGAGTCTCTGATCGCCGGTCAATCATGTACCAATTGTTGACACAGATTGAGATCGATCAAATCCCTAAACTGTAGAGGCGAGCCAAATTTGCATCATGGCTGATGAAGTTGTCGGAGAATCCACCTGATAGCTTAGAAGCCGTTCCTTTATCTGCCTCTCCAGAAGCTTTCGGATTGTATCCGCCGGTCTGAAAACTTGATTGTGAAGCCTCGCATTTCTCTCTCCCCAGAGCCAATGGATTGATCCCTGCCAACATAGTAACGTAAGCCTTCGTCGATGCTTGTTACCGGTTAGAGAAATCAACTGACGGATATGATCATCCCAATTCCTGATAGGATAAAAGTTGATGCGAGCAGCAATGGAAGACCATACAGACCAAGCGTATGGGCAATTGAAGAACAGATGGTTTCGACTCTCAGGGGCTGCATCACATAACAAGCAGTTCTCATCCGTTCTCAATCCCCAATTTAGTAAGCGATCTCGAGTTGGACTCCTATTCAGTACAAACAACCAAGTAAGAAAACTATGCTTCGGGATACCACCAGCTATCCAGACGATTTTTGCCCAAGGTACCTCATCCAATTCTCCACAGAGTTTTGTATAAACCGTACCCGTAGAGTACCGTATGCTTTTTTTGTTGTCGATTATCCACTCGTATTGATCTTCTTGGTCTATCAGAGTCACTGTTGTGAGGTGAACCTGAACATTGACTTGTGATTCTGAACGTGCAGGAGGCAACATCCAAACACCCGCTCTGTTGATACTTGCGAGAGTCGCATCATCCGGTATAGCAGCTCGCGAGTGCCTCCAGTTCGATAGGTAGTGTCGTAAGCTCCCGAAGGGACTCCAATTATCTGTCCAGAATCTGCACATTCCACCATTACCAACATTCACTTTAATCCAGGTAAAAACTACTTCCTTGCTCTTGATAATTTTATTAGCAAGCCAAGAATTGCGCTTATGAGGAGTAGTAGTCCAGAAATTATTGATAGAGCCATTAAGTATCTCAGTTCTGAACCAAGCTACCCAAACCGACCCCGCTTTGAAGAACAACAACCAGATTAGCTTTAAGCAGCAAGCCTGATTCCATTTGAACAAGTCTTTGATTCCTAACCCCCCTTGAGCCTTTGTCTTTGTCACTAACTCCCAAGAAACACGAGCTGAATGGTGGGTGTCAAGATTACCCTGCCATAAGAAGTGACCACACATAGAGTTGATTCGCCTAATGACTTCTTTTGGTAAGATGAAAGAAGAGCACCAGAAGTTTGTAATTCCAGCCACCACAGTTTTGATGAGAAGCAATCGGCCCGCAAAAGAAAGTGTTTTGACGCTCCAGCAAGTCAGCCTGCCCTTAACTTGCTGAAGGAGCATCTCACAATTAGCCGTTGTTAATTTCTTAGAGCATAATGGCACCCCTAGGTACTTGACAGGAAGGTTCCCGTTTGGCATCCCTGTTGATACCATTATCGCATCCTTTTCATATTGAGTGAGGCCTGCTGCGAAGAAAGAAGATTTTTGGAGGCTAACCGCTAGTCCAGATCGTAGTTCAAAGTCGTGCAGGATATGTAGTACATTCTGAACAGACGCTAACTCTCCATCCGTGAAGATCAAAAGATCATCGGCGAAGCACAGATGTGTCAGCTTAGAAGCTTCACACTTGGAATGGTATTTGAACTTACCCTCTTCCGCCCCTTTGTTTAGCAATAAAGACAAATTATTCATAGCTATAACAAAGAGATAGGGAGATAATGGGCAACCTTGTCTTAATCCTCTTCGCCCTTTGAAATGCCCATTCACCGTACCATTATAACCGATGGTGAAATTAGTGGAACAGATGCAGGCCTTAAGCCATCCAAGGTACAATGCTGGAATTCTCAGTCCTTGTAGGCAGTGAAAAAGGAACTCCCATGATATTGTGTCGAACGCCTTGGCAATATCAACCTTTATTGTAATCCTTTTTGGTCCCGATGTCTTGTGGTAACCATTGACTATCTCCCCTGCTAGAATTGTGTTTTCAATAAGCAATCTATCCGTCACAAAAGCAGTTTGGTTAGGAACAATCAACGAAGGCAGCAACGGTTTAATTCTTTTGACCAATAGCCTAGAAATCGCCTTATACAAGGTATTGAGGCATGATATTGGTCGAAAGTCAGAGATCAATGTTGCTCCTGGTCGTTTCGGAACTAAAGCCAAGATGGTGGCGTTAGTAGAAGATGGCATGAATGAGGATTGAAAGAAGTCAAGAATGGAGCTAATTACTTCACCTCCAATCAATTCCCAAGAAGCTTTATAAAAACCAGAAGTTAGACCATCCGGGCCTGGTGCCTTATTAGGATTGAGTTTCAGCAACACTTTTGTGATTTCCAAGGGAAGAGGGATTGCCACCATTGACTGCTGCTGGACGATAGAGCAGGAGAAAGGATTAAGTGCCTGGAACCAATCCGGGGATGACGCAACAGCAGGTGGATACAACACATCCGGTCCAAGAATGTTTTTGAAATGATTAATTGCAACGAGACTCATTTCATGTGGGTCTGTGACAATCACACCCGAAGGAAGCATGAAAGATCTGATGGAGTTTAAACTCAGCCTCACTTGGCAGACTCTGTAGAAATAGGGTGTGTTTTGATCACCATTCTTAAGCCACTGGACTCTGGACTTTTGTTGGAAGTAACATTCTTCTATGTGTTTGAGGAAAATCCATTTGTGGTGCAAATCTCTCTCAAGTTGCAGCAGGCTCGGGGAAGGATCATTGAGCACTTGTACCTGCACATCTAACAAACGAATATTAGCCTCACTCACTCTCTCTTGTATTTTAGAGAAGTTGTTTCTGTTTAGTAATTTTAGTGCACTCTTAATGTTTTTTTGCTTCCAACAAAGACTCGTGAGATTAGTTGCATTGCTTCCAGCCATAAACCACGCTTCCATTACCACTTGGAGAAAGTTTGGGTGAGTAGTGAGGTAGTTTTGGAATTTAAAAGGTTTGGTACCATGACGGGGTAGGAGATGGGCTAAGTTAACAATGCAGGGGCTGTGGTCTGAAAAGTTGGGTGGGAGAAAAGTGGCTGAGCTATTGGGGAAAGCAGAGATAGCTAGGTTATTAACCAAAAGGCGATCCAATTTTTTTGCAATGGGACTTGTGGGCTGATGATTTGACCAAGTGAAACGAGGTCCTTGAAATCGTAGATCAAATAAGCCTAGTTGGAGAAAGCAATTTCTCATCTCAATCATGTGGCTGTCAAGAGAGTCAACTTGCGGAAGAGAGTGTTCTGCGTGATGTAGCACTTGGTTGAAGTCACCTCCGACCATCCATGACCGAGAATTCAGATTCAGGAGACTGTAAAGGTTTATGAGCTCGACCCACAGATCTGACCTTTCCGCTCTAGTGTTTCCCGCATAAACAGAGGTGAACACAAACTGAGCAGCATTTGGAAGCTTAATTTCACAAGTCAAAGTCTGACGGGATTGGTGCAATATTTGAACTGCTGCCGGGTCTTTCCAGATTATAACTATCCTTCCATCTTCATCTGATAAATGATTGGAGCTATAATGCCAATCACGACACAGCTTCAACATGAGATGGTCCAAGTTCTGAGATTTGATATGGGTTTCCAAAAAAGAGCAAAAAATTGGGTTATGACAAGAAAGCCATTGACAAAAATCATTGTGCTTGCCCGGGTCATTTAGGCCACGGACATTCCAAAAAGAGAGTTTAGCACTCATATTTAATTAGGGGTGGTTCCTCCGGACCTTTCTTCTTCTTCTTCTCGTTAGATATCCGAAGAGAGTGGTTCTTCTTGAGGCTTAAACCTGCATAGTCTGCAAGTCGGCGAGAACAGGGAAGGCGTTTGGTATTTGTCTTCTCCTCCCACCACAGGCATTGGGACTCCAGTCTTGGCCGTGCTGACGTAATCAAGACGGTAGGTTTTCCCCAAAACACCCTCCACGAGCTCGCTTAGGTTTAAGAACTTGAATTGAGTCTCAAGATGGGCAAAAGCATCATCTTGCGGCAACTGATAGTTGTGAACTCTGTTTTCTTCTTTCCCTATAGGTCTCACTTTGATGTCCATCTGAACAAGACCAGAGACACGTACTCTCACGCTGTTTCTCTCGTCGGTTCTTTCGATGACGATCTCTCTTTGTCCCGAATTTTCCCTCCATTCGGATTGCTCGTCTTCGGGTAGTGTGATCAGTTCGTCGTTGTATCTGAGGGTAAAGGCGTCAGAATTTTCATCCCATTGAGACACTCTATTGGCTGTGATCAGGAGCTTGTGGTTTTCGAACATGACATTTAGGGCTTGAACCCATGTGAAGTCTCTGGTTCTTCCAACGGGTCTTGTACCAATGAAGTGAGCGTTGATCTGGAGATTGTTGTCTGAAACGATTGCGAAGTTTCCTCCTTTAGATCCATGGAAATAGAACATCCTACCGTCTCCTCCGACAAATCGAGGGTCGTAGCACAGAGAACCGTAGCCATTGCAGTTCGGTTTTCTCCCTGTCAGAAAGAAGAAAATTTTAATAAAGACAAGTTACGTGTTTTATAAGTAAACCTTCCTTGTACGACACAGTAACCAATCGACAACTGAAATATATGTTCTTGTGGCATGAAATTCGGATAACGATATTACTTGTGCTACAAGCAAAACTGGATCTAAAACGAAAGAGACCAATTGAATAGAATGTACTTACACTTGCATGTAGCTTCGCATTTGCTGGTGCAGTCAATGAAGCAACCTTTAGTGTTTCTGTTCTTAGTGGGCTTCCTATTGGGACATTCACCAGGACAAACAAGAGTCTTGTAATAACATGCACCCTGACCTTGGCACATCGCCTGCTCTTGTCCTGTAGGCAACGGTGAAAGCATCCTGTATCTCGCAGCCGCTTCACTCTGCTCCTTATCCTTCTTCTCTTTTTCCTTCCTCTCTTTTTCCTTCTTCTCCTTTTCTTTCCTTTCCTTGTCTTTCTTCTCCCTTTCCTCCTTATCCTTCTTGTCCTTGTCCTTCCTTTCCTTGTCCTTCTTTTCCTTCTCTTCCTTGTCCTTCTTGTCCTTGTCCTTCTTGTCCTTGTCCTTTGGACCGTTACCATTACCTTTGCCTTTGCCATCATCTCCTCCTTTACCCTTGTCTACTTGTCCATCATGCCCGTTGCCTTTGCCGCCATCGCTCTCAGCAATGACAATTTCGGTCAAGAGAAGCAATGCGAAGAGAGCGACAAGCACGTATGACTTTCTGTGCTCCATCTCTCAACTTCAAGTCTTCTTCTTAATTTAGCTTCTTCTTCTTTAGGTTCTTAAGATGTTTTTTTGTGTGGTGGAATGTTGTTGCAGGAGGAGGGATTTTATAGAGTGAAGAAAGAATTGAGTTGACTTATTCAAACCTCATATGATAATATACACCTTGCTTCATCTTAAGAAAGAAGGGGGCTCTTTGAGTTCATTTCAAGTCAAAAAGCTTACTTGATCATGCTTCAATATAATGATCAAAACATATATCAATTTACTTCATTTTTTCCCAATAAAATTTTATAAATGGAACCACTATAATAAGGTTGGTAACAATCCAAAATTCATTTTTATGCTGTGTTACTTCCTAGATTTCTGTTTAAATTCAACATTTTCACCGTTTTTTTTGCTCAAGTAACTTGTCAATATTAAGAAATCACTATGTATAGGAATCTATATATTTCTCTATAAAATTTTATAAAAAAATATAATCTAATTGTATGTTCAAGAAACGAGCTAGCTAGAACGTGAGGATGCCTTAAATGAAGAAGAAAGCCCTCATGTCTGTAAATGTGTGTATTTTAAGAAACTTTTCTTGACTTTTATTGGTCCACAAGCCGCCCCACTATTACAAGCTTGCACCTTTTCGAGACACCAAAGAAAAGTCAATCGCGCCAAAACAGTTAACCGGTTTATTATAAAGCAGTTTGGAATCTGAACTCTTGAACCAAAAACCAAACCGAATTATACTGTCCTGTTCTTCCGACTAAGAAGCTGCCAGTTTTCTTAAGCTGAATTCTTGGCCAAACGACCAGTCACAATTTACAAGGCACAAACAAACTGAACCAAGGAAACCGGTTTGATTCAACGGTATACAAAGTTGTGTCAAGTACATGGCTCACTGTGAAACTTTCTTGTGTGCTTAATGAAAAGTTGAAAACTAGATTGACATTTTCTTTCCAAAACATCAAAAGAATCTGACACTTTCTGTATTTTTATTTCAAGAGAAGTGAGTGTCTTCTCTCTATCCATTTAGTTATTGAAATATAGGAAGATCAGGCTTAGCTTGCTGGGTACCAACGCTGGTTTCTCCAACAGAAACAATAGTGCTACTACTGCTTGAAGAAGCTCCTTGTTCAATCTCTTTCGTCATCTTCATGAAATAACTGTGCCTGTGAAATCAAAACATATCAGATCATAATAACCATTGCCGCGAAATTAAAAGACAGGGAAAAGAATATAAGTACTTACCATCGTGTGTCTGCGGTTAACTCGGGATGAAACGCAGTTGCTAACAAGTTTCTTTGCTTCACAGCAACAATGACGTTCGTTTCTGGAAGAGCATCTTCCTGAAACAAAAAAATGAAATGAACAAAGACGAGATTCATACATGTCCTCATTAAAAAAAAGTAATCTTTTCATGAAAATCTGAGCAAAATTAAGCAAACCTCTTGGATTTGTACGGTAGAGCTTGAATACAAGACCTTGTTTGATGGGACGGGATAATAAGCTAAGACTTCCACACCAGGACCAACATCGAGAACAGCTGGAGCACGTATGAACACTCCTCGGTATGTTTCTGGCCCACCTTCTTTAGATGTTAGTAGAGGTACTGAGATATCAGCTTCAAAACTTTGAATCTACACACCAAAAAAATAACTTTGATATCAAGCTTTTGCCACCCTTTATTGTTAAAGAACAATCTAAGATCTTAAATATAGTTATGCTATTATTTAACACCATCTACAGAACCGAGTTTTCTATATGACTGCATCACAGCTCTGGCAGCAAGTAAAATGGATTTTAAAAAGACACAACTTTTTTACCTGGCTGCCAAAGAAATTTCTATGCACGGTGCAATCAAGGCCACCGACTAGTTCTTGACCTCCCTCTTTCTGACCTGGAAAGTTTTCAACATATTCTCGTTTTTGTTTTTAATAATTCGCTACGCAAATGGTAGGAAGATGAACTAAAGTACTCACCAACTGCTCTATCTGCCAGGAATATAAGACCAGCGCATGTTCCCCAAACAGGTTTTCCCGTCTTAACAAACTCACGTAGAGCCGGAAACTTCAAAGAAACAAATGAAAGAAGATTAGAACATAGAAGAGACTTACATACTGTTCGTCCTCAGGACAAAAACTGTAAACAGCGGTGTTTAAGTTAAACTAAACGTAAATCAAAGTTGTTCCTATTTACTACTATAGACTAAAAATGTAAAGAGCTCTGCATATGTTTGTGTTAAACACAGGAAAAAATCATTTCAAAAGATCATCATCTAATCAACGAGTAATTCCTTCAGATTATTTCCATCGACTAATAGAGACAAACATAAACAGAGAAACTACAGATTTACACATCACTTATGTACTTGTAAAATTAACTCAAAGAGTAAAATGAAACTTTAAATCCCAAAAGTCCTCATTTTTCTCAAAGCCAATCTTTTTGGAGCAAACTAACTAAATTCTTCAGGAATTAGATTTACAGAAATCATATCTCCAAGAAGGTCAGATGTCTCCTCAAATCTGAATTGTGGAGCAAACCATTAATATAAAATTCTAAATTACGAATGCCTAATTAGTGATAAACGCCAGGTTCGTTTAAACACACGACACATAAAAAAGGAACCTTTATTAGTTTCACCAAAGTGGGTCCTTGTGAGAACAATAAATTCCATTCCTAGGATTACAATAAGTACAGATTCTAGAGAGAGAGAGAGAGGACCAGGTTATGGTACTCGGCGAGTTTGGCCATGGTGGTGCTCTCGCCGCCAGGGATTATGAGAGATGAAACGGTGAGAAGCTGCTCCGCCTTCCTAATCTCAATTCCTTGGACGCCGAGCCGCCGCAGAGCCGCGATGTGCTCATTGAAAGAGCCTTGCAAAGCTAAAACTCCCACGGTCATTGCCGGCGGCGTGATGAGAGAGAGAGAGAGAGAGAGAGAGAGAGAGAGAACACTTAAAGAGCGTGTATGGACTCAGACAAAAGGCTTTTGTTGTTGCGAGTGGCGACAGTTATTTCTCCATTTGTTTTGTGTTTCTTTCGTTGCCCACGATTTGCTATTATTTATCATATATTTACAAGTTAGATCCTTTCCTGAAATTTATATAATTCTTCGGAAACTATATAAAACAACAACATAATACTAATTTGTATTGGAAAACAATATTTTAAAATCTCCTTCACATAAAATGCTTAACTACAAGTTTGTTTTAGGTTAACATACTATTTCACAGACTAAAATCAATTAGTACAACTTATTAAGCTATTTATGTGAACAAGATTTTTTTTATTAACAAGATACATAAAAGAAACCTATCTTTCGCTAATCCATTTTGGTGGTTCCGGTCCAATATGAATTGTATATGATGGTCTGAGGCGTGCATTTTGTGTTAATATATCTGCCATCAAATTTCTTGTACGCGATATGTGAATTTGGTCGGATATCGTAAAGTTCTCATTTCTTCGTTCGAACTCCTCTATATGAATCGAGAAGGCTAGCCATTCTTCTCGTTCTAGCACTATCTTTATCAATTCAGAACAGTCTGTTGCAAATGTAATGTGAGTATATTAATGAACCTTTATACACTCCATAGCCCATATAAAAACTTTGAATTACGTATGAAGAGGGGACATACTTGCCCTAATATTCATTGCTCCCATCAAAACATTATCGCATCTCTCATAACAACTATCCTTGACCTGAAAATTTATCTTCCTCCTTCAATGATCCATCTACAAAACATCATTGTCTTTTTATGATCAACCCATTTCCTATTTTTCTCACTTTCTCCTTCTTGACATTCGATCTTTTATCTCAACTATGTGTGCATCTTCCTGTCAATGTGAACAAGATTAAAAAGCTTGATTTCCTATATAGTATAGAAAGTTAAAATCTAAGAACAAGATATATAAATATATTTTTACAATTTAAAGATAGTAGAGATCAAAGAACCAGTTTCACATTTCACTTTCCAAATAACAAATCGAGATATCACCTTCACTAAAATGATAACAAAACATATTAAATCATTTGTTCTTACCGACAAGAACATGTGGATCAGATCATTGCCTTTGAATTCCAAGAGTTGTGGAGTCGGCTCATCTCGTTCTCTCATGACGTCATATATTCTCCTTCAACGTGTGGCTAGTGGGTTAGAACATCTCCAACAGACTGCATTTCACTAAATATGCAGTCTTACTTACTCCAACTAAACTGTATTTTTAGCTGTAAATTTTTTGTTTAGTGTTTTGTGAACAATATCACATTAAATTTGAAGTGGCATTGTTTACAAAATACAAAAATACGAATGTTTTATTCATATTTTTATATAGATTATATTTAAATTATTGTTTATCAATTGATAAAATTTAATAATGTGATTAAATTATTATTTTTAAATGATTAAAAATTTATTTTTGATAATATTTTTTAATAATAATTAATATAGAATATTAATTTGAAAAATTATACTAATAAGTATATTATTTATCAATAAAAATACATATTTTCTTGATTTTACCAATTGTAATTTTATATTTTACTTATAATTAGTTAGTTATAAAAATAATAATTATTTACTAAAACTGTTAAAATAAACAAAATCTTAAATTTAATAATAATAAATAATAAATAATATTATTTTGGTGTTGTGATTGGAGATGAAAAAAATTTTAGAACACCAAAATATTTTTCAATACCAAATTTGATGTTTGAGTTGAAGATGTTCTTAGTAAACGTCTTTCAAAGAAACCCCAAATGAAGAGATCACTACAAGATAACAGGCATGTTGGGACGTTTGTTTTGGTCCCAAAATCGTTGTAAAAAGCCATTTGGGATGAATATACGACGATTCACGTTTCATCGGTAATCGTTCGACGTAAAAAATTATTCGACGTAAAATCGTTGTAAAATTACGTCGAGCGAATTTTCGCCGTAAATTCGTTGTAACACGTTTCGTTGTAAATTTGATGTAATATTTACATGGAATTTACAACGAAACTTTTGTCCCTTAATCGTTGCTAATATGATGTAAAATTTACATCGATTTTACGTCTAATTGACAACTACAGTTATATTATAAAACGATTTTTTTAAAAAAAAATATTAGTCGTTAATTCGATGTTAATATTTTCGTCGTAAAATCGATGTAAACTTTAACGTCGAATTAACAACGTTATGTTTTACGTCGATTTTATGACGAAAATATTAACGTCGAATTAACGACGTCAAGAATAATTTTTTTTTTAAAAAAAATTAATTTATAAATTCGTTTTTAATTTAAAAATATAAATAAAAACAAAATATTTATATAAATTAAAATATTTTACATAGCCAAAATATAATAATATACTACATTAAAAAAACTTTATCGATCTACATTTCTCCTAATAATCTGAGGCGGGATCTTCAGCTGTTTCGGGGACGGATGAAGGGTTCGCCTCATCCTCCTGATAACAAAGAGTATTGCCTACCAGACATACCAAATGGACTAAATCCATCCGTGCAAAGACCAAGGTATACGTTTCCAGCTTGTCTAGCAAACTGGGGATGTACCGTCTTAAAGTGCTTCCACGCCTTTGCATCTGAGGGATGAGTCACTGCCTCATCCGTCTGTGAATGTTCAGCATGTCATCGCATCGAAGAAGCTGTTCTTTCAGACTGAAACATACGTTGCAACATTTCCGTTATAGGAAGGTACCACATCCTTTGGTACGGTACTTTGGTCCGTCCACTTCCTTGCGGTTTATACCTTGGTTTCCCACAAAATCGACACTCATGCAGTTTATCATCTTCTTTCCAAAAAAGCATGCAATTATCAACACATACATCAATCATCTCAGAAGGCAAACCAAGGCTAGAAAGCATTCTCTGAATCTCATAATAACTTTCAGCAGCCAAATTATCCTCCGGTAAATACTCTTTAAAAAGATTCGCCCAATCATCCATGCAAACCTCAGCTAAGTTATGATCAGTTTTAATGTTCATCATCCTAGCTGCCAACGATAATTTTGACAACCCTTCTCCACACCCATCATAGAGAGGTTGGTTTGCTGCATCTAGCATATCATAAAATCGTTTGGCATCTAAGTTGGTTTCCTCAACAACATTCTGATCATTACTTATTGTTTCATGAAATGCATTTGTAATCATATCATGCATCCTATCATGCTCATGCTCCCCGTGATAGCCAAATTGATCATGATTAACAGGCAATTCATTTTCATGCTGGAAATCGTTACTACTACTACCAGCATTATGCGGATTATGGCATTCTCCATGTTGATACCAAATAAAATAATTAGGTGTAAAACCTCTATTCAATAAATGACGCCAAGCAGTTTCACTAGGAATAAACTTTCTATTCGTGCATTTCCGACAGGGGCAGAACATCTTACCGCTTTCCATAGTTATCGATGTTTGGCTTGCTTGATACATGAAAATTTCCACCCCGCTTTGAAACTCTTTCGTCACCACTCCTTCGGCATCCTTATGTTGATACATCCATCTTCGTAATTCGTATATAGACATTTGAAAACGAAAAATTTGTGTTTTTTTCTCTAAGGAAGTGGTTTTTGTTGTTTGGTTTGTGTTTATTTCGTTTCCATGAATGGGTATTTATAGAAATTTTTTGAAACCTAGCAACACATTAACAACCAAAATAATACTACGAATTTACAACTAATCTTTTTAACAACGCTATTACATCGAATAAGTGACCAATTTACAACGGTTAAAAACGTCCCAAAAAAACGGTTACACCATTTAAAAAACGTGTCTATCTACCAAATTAAGACGTTAATTCGATGTAATTTTGATGTTTAATTTTGGACGTTAATTCGTTGTAAATTAACATCAATTTTACGACGAATACTTATATATCCCTAATTCGTCGTAAAATCGATGTTAATTTACGACGATTTTAGGACGAAAAAATTTCGTCGTGAATTTATACGACGAATTTATGACGAAATAATGTTCGTTGTAAAATGGTTGTAAAATGGATGCAAAATTACAACGATTATATTTCGTCCCAACGATACTGTTTTCTTGTAGTGGATGAAGCTGCAAACTTGTAGCTGTCAAGCTCGTTTTGTGTTGCGGTAGATCGGACTCCGAGTCCAGCACACTCATTGCTCTTCCTTTGTTATTGACTCGTTCAAACTAACAATGACATTCGATGGAGATGGTTTCCTTCCAAAGTGTTTCGTTAGTCAGAGCATCTCTAACCCAAAAAACAAAAATGGTGTGGAAAAAAACACTAAATTTGATATTTTAGTATCTTAATTAATTTTTCATCTTCAACCGCAACACCAAATTTTACACCAAAACTAATATTTTCTAATTATTATTAAATTTTTAAAATTTGTTTAATTTTAATAGTTTTAATAAATATTAATCATTTTAACTATCTAATTATTACTAAAATATAAAATTACAATTGGTCAAGATCAAAAAGTTTCATTGCATAAATTTTAAATAATAGAAAATAAATTCAATATTTTTAATAGTTTTGATAATATTTAGTTATTAAATGTGGTTTTAATTATGTAATTTTATGTTTTCAATGTTTTAATCAATTTTTAGTATTTATGTGTTTTTATTCATAATTAATTTGATTACTAATATAGTTAATCACTTTATATACAACAATTTAAATATATACTAATAAAAATATAGTTTTTGGTGTTTTGTAAACATTGTCGCATTAAATATGATGTCACAGTATTTACAAAACACCGAAAAACTAATTATGTAGTCCAATTTACAGTCCGGTTGAAATATAATAAACTGCAAAATTAATGTTTTGCACTCCGGTTGCTCTTTTAACTTTTATCACTATATACTTTCCAACTGTTTTAAGGGAAAAGTTACATTTTTTTAAATATTATTTTAATAATGAATAATTTTACGTTAAGTTTTTAATATCTGTCACATTAGCTGGTAAAGTTTGGAATATATAACTAATTTCTCAAAAATAAAAATAAAAAATATAAACCCAAAAAGGAGAAAAAAAGGGGGACAGAAGGGGAAGAGAATATCGATCGAAGGCTTCAAATCTCTCTTTTTCTGGGTATAATCTCACGCACGACGTTGAGTTTCTTTGTCTTCTTCTAATGTTCTTCCATCTTCTCCGATCGAATTCCAAATCAGTTTGAATGTAAGATTCTCTCTTATTGCCGAAAACTCAATCTCCTTCTTAATTTGCATTTGATTTTGTCTTTTCCTGATGCTGCCATCGATTTCGAATTAGGGTTTTCGATTCTGGTTTGTTATATATCTTGCATTACTCGATTTTTGTACAATTTTTTGTTCTTTCACCTGAGTTGACCATTTGGATTGAAAAGTGTACCCCTTTTGCGTCACATTAATATTGATCTTGCAATGTTGTGTAATTGATTTCCATTCGTGCTTACTGACTAATCAAACATAAAGTTATTGTCAGCCGTCTTAGTGGTTGTTTATCAGCGAATTTAATGAGAAACTGACCTTCTTCTTTTTATTCTGCAGAAGCCTTCATTTCTCATCTTGACTTTAATTGGCGGTTGTTGAAGCTGTGTAGCTCGTAATTTATTGGGGCTATGCAGTCAACGAGTTGCTGCTCATGAGGAGATAAAAAAATATAACTTTTCTTTATAAGGTTGCAGTTTTAGTAGACATGTTGCGTTTCGAATGCAGTAGTTATGATATCTCAAGTTGTTGTGTTCATCTCGCTGAATGGCATCCTTTGGAATAGTTAAAAGTTCATCTGAACCACTTTTATCTCGAGGTAAGATTTCGATTTGTAGAAAGGCTTTTTGTGTTTTGATTATTTGGATGCTCAAGTTTTCATCATGTTGATTTTGATTTCACACTCTTTTGTACAGGTTCTTCAGTTAAGTTCAGTTTTTTGGACAGGTAGATTATGTTTCGTGATAGTCTTTTGTTTTCCCGTACCATGGGGTGCTTTGGATGCTTTGGCACTTCTACTAGAACTGGACAATCGCCTGAGCCATTCGAAGATGATACATATTCATGTGAGAGTGATATAACTAGCATTGCGAGAGGAGAAGATGAAGATGATGATGATGAAGAAGAAGTAGAGCAGAAGAGCCGCTCTAAACGATCAGAGGAAATTTTGAAATATAGATTAGATAATGGATTAATCTGCAGACAAGTTCCAGTGAAAGAAACTAATGAACTTATCCGTGGGGAGGTAAAGTGACCTTCTTTTGCCTATCTCCTTCATATTCTTTTCCTAGCAACTGTACGCATTACTTCTCAGAAGATCCCAAGGTGCGTCTATGCCAATTTATTTGTTTGATATTTCAGGATGAAGATGGTAACAAGATGATCAATGAGTACGTTCGCGAGCGTAAAATTGGAGAAGGTAGCTACGGTAAAGTGGTAAGTGTGAAGCTCGTTAAAATACTATCAAATCCTTTTTAAATACAAGCATGCCATAACATTAGTTTTACAACAGGTTTTATATCGAAGCACTATGGATGGCCAGCATTATGCTATCAAGGTTAGTTCTTGTTTTCTTTCCCTCACTGCCTCGTGAAACCTTAAGATATAGTGAAGACTATACAAGTTAATTTGTTTAAATGAGCATTTATAGGGGTTAAAGATCTCTGACGTGTTTTGATTTAATACTTGGGGTTCCAGGCGTTTCATAAGTCGCAGTTAGTAAGAAAAAGGGTCGCACCTTCAGAGACTGCTATGAGTGATGTTCTTCGTGAGGTATCATGCATATCTGCATTGCATTTCTTTTGGTTTCGTTTTAGAGAACTTGTGTTTACGTTCCCATATCTCTATCACTTTCAGGTTATGATTATGAAAATTTTGGAGCATCCTAACATTGTGAATCTCATTGAGGTGATAGATGACCCAGAAACTGACCATTTTTACATGGGTGCTCATTTTCCTCTTCTCTTTTCTGCTGTTTCGATACTTACTCTCCTTGGAAAGAGCCTCTCTTTACCTTACAATGTTTGTCGTTCTCGTTTCACCCAGTTCTCGAATACATTGATGGAAAATGGGTGTATGACGGTTCTGGACGGCCGGTAGCTCTCGGGGAGAAAACAGCCAGAAAGTACTTGCGAGATATAGTAGCTGGCCTGATGTACCTTCATGCTCATGTGTGTTCTTCATTGTTTAGCTTTCTTCTCTCTATTCATCTAATATGTTTTAATACTATTTCTATGGGTAAACAAAAACAGAATGTAATTCACGGGGACATAAAACCCGACAATCTACTGGTTACTAGTAGCGGTACAGTGAAGATAGGTGATTTCGGTGTCAGCCAAGTATTCAAGGTAATAAAATGACATTTGAATCATTGATCTTGATTAATAGTTGATATGTATCTTGTGGTGTAAGCATTCAATTGGTTGTTATTACAGGATGATGATGATCAACTGCGTCGATCTCCCGGGACTCCAGTCTTCACTGCTCCAGAATGTTGTTTAGGTCAGCTTCCTTACTAATCTCTTTAAGCTTTAGTTTATAGAGAGAATAAGCGAATATCTTTTGTTTTTTGGATGGGAATCAGTATCGGGTGTGACGTATAGTGGGAGAGCAGCGGATACATGGGCAGTGGGAGTTACATTGTATTGTATGATATTGGGACAATACCCGTTTTATGCTGAAACTTTTCAGGACATCTACGACAAGGTAAGGGTTTTATATGGGATCAATGCTTTTCTTGAGTCTCAAGAAAGCTTTTTGAAGGACCTCCTATTATTCAGATTGTTAACAACCCTTTGATACTCCCGGATGGATTGAATCCTCTTCTAAGAGATTTGATCGAAGGTCTTCTTTGCAAAAGTGAGTTGTTTTCAACCTTTTGGTGTAGTTATGTTAGTGGTTTGATGGGAATTCATCTGTTGTTGCAGATCCGAGCGAGAGAATGACACTGAAGAATGTGTCGGAGCATCCTTGGGTCATTGGAGAAGACGGGCATGTTCCCGAGCATTTTTGTTGGTGTAAACGAAATTCTGCCTTAAAAACTTTGGAAGCTTTTTGATCGTTTAAAAATGTACAAGCTTGAAGAATAGATTAACATCTCCTTGACCGTAAAAGTTGTTTTTTTCTTTTCTTTAATCATACACCATTCCCATTACATTTAAACATATCAGCCTGATGAGTTGTCAATACCTTTCGGGAGGAGATGAATTCTGCTTGCTTTAAGCACATTCATCCGCATCTGCCTGAGCTTTAACGTTACTTGTTGCAGAGTCTGAATATCCACAAATACTAAATAATCCAAGGGAAAACCTTTGGCTTTCAAAATATTTACATGCTGTGTGTGAGTTGTTTCTTCAAGAAAAAATCCTTATATCTCTCGATATTTGGAACTTTTGTATTCCATCAACGCATCTTATCATATACCACCATGAATAAAATTCACAGATAAAAAAGACAACACGAATCTATTGGGGTAAAAATAGAAATATTTACAAATTGAGGACTAGAATAAAAGACTAGAATATTTACAAATTAAGCTTCAGTTTCGCACTCTTCTTCCATTCTTCTCTCTACCTTTTGACTCCATGACGGTCGCCGGCGAAATATTCAACGGGTAAATAGCTCCGGGAGGTCATCGGAATAAACCGGGATCTAATTCAACCACTGGAGGATTTTGGGTAAGCATGTGGATACTATACTAGTCTTCTCTTCTTCGTTTTAGCTTGACTTTCTCAATCCTCTTTTCGGCTCCGTTGGTGAGATCCTTGTTTTCGGATCTGGGCGCATTTTCCAATTTCAAATTATTACTTTTTTTGGGTGTTAAGACTCTGATTTGGATCTGCTTTCTCTTATTCGTAATCATATTGGGTCGTTTGATTGTTTCTTATTTATGTTTGGCTAAGATTTCAGGATCAATATCGATGAAAAAGAGGCGATTTTTGACATCTTCTTTTTTTTTTTTGGCAAGTTATCAAGATTCTGATATTGTGTTTCCATTGATTTCGATCATTTCTACAGATTAATTGGGTTTTGCATTGGTCAGAAGATTGTCCAACTTTGGAACTCACTAGTTTGGGTAAACAACAAAGATTTGAGGATGTGTGTTGTCATTCTTTTGATTGTTTGAAATTTGATATAAAGAGATGGAGATTGTTTTGGAGCAATCTGTCTCTGGATGCTGGGACAAGAGTTTCCCATTTGAGAAATAGCTGTAATAATATTTGAAGAAGAAGAAGAGCCTTGACAAGATTTGTTGTTTGTATTTTTTGGGTTTTGGTTGGATTCTTTGTATTCAAATAGGTTTTTTAACATTAATGGCGGCGGAAGAACATTCTCCTGAGAGAGCAGAAGTCTCTGCTTCTGCTTCTGCCTATGTTGTAGAGAAAGATGCTCATCGCCTGAGGTTGGGATCATCAAGTGACTCGCTTCTCCCCGGTCTTATAGATGACGTTGCTCTAAACTGTCTTGCTTGGGTTCCAAGATCAGACTATCCTTCACTCTCTTGTGTAAGCAAGAAGTACAACAAGTTGATCAACGGTGGTCATTTGTTTGGTCTGAGCAAGGAAATGGGGATAGTGGAGTATCTTGTTTTCATGGTATGTGACCCTAGAGGTTGGCTAATGTTTTCTCCCATGAAAAACAAATGGATGGAGCTACCTAAAATGCCCTGCGACGAATGCTTCAACCACGCGGATAAAGAGTCTTTGGCTGTAGACGACGAGCTTCTTGTTTTCGGGAGAGAGCTGTTTCAGTTTGCCATTTGGAAATACAGTTTTAGGTCTCGTCGTTGGGTCAAATGCGAAGGGATGCACCGTCCTCGTTGCTTGTTTGCATCGGGAAGCCTCGGCGGAATCACTATCGTTGCAGGAGGAACCGATATGAAGGGGAATATATTAGCATCTGCAGAGCTTTATGATTCTTCGTCAGGGAGATGGGAGAGGCTTCCGAATATGCATTCACCTCGGAGACTATGTTCAGGGTTTTTCATGGACGGTAGATTCTATGTGGTTGGAGGAATGTCGAGCCCTAATGAATCGGTTACTTGTGGGGAGGAGTTTGATCTTGAGACAAGGAAATGGAGGAAGATTGAAGGAATGTATCCGAACAAGTGGGAAGTGATGGGAAGGTTACCTCCTATGGTGGACTCGTCGAATGGTTGGGGATTGGCGTTTAAACCGTGCGGTGACCAACTGTTGGTTTGTTGCGGACAAAGAGGTAGTGATGGTGAGGGCATTGTTGTGAATTCTTGGTGTCCGAAATCTGGAGCTAAAGATGGAAATTTGGAGTGGAAAGTGATTGGTGTTAAAGAGAATGTTGGTGTCTTTGTGTATAACTGCGCAGTGATGGGTTGTTGAAAAGAAAGAAAGAAACCAATCTTTGTTTCTTAAGCTTGGAACTTCGGTTTGTTTTTTCTTGTACAGTTGTACTACACCAGATCTCATCTTCATCTTCTTCTCTTCTGACTTGTCTTTAGTATTTTTTTTGTTTTTAAGTTTTATTGCTCTTCTCCCGCATGGGATTACCATGCATTTTGTGTTTGTTTCTGATTCTTATTTTGGTCTTGTGGGTATACTGAAAAAGTGAAGAAAATTCATTACTCTTCAAAAATGTTACACATGATTGTCATGTTAAGAGAAAATTCACTATATTTATGGAAAATTTGTGGTAGATTGAAAAACCAAAGTAAAAGATAGCTTGGTTGGTAGAAGCTAACATTTTAATTTTAAAGGAAAACTATTGATAATGTGAAAACACTATTACTCATCCTATTTGTTAAAACTCTAATGGAGAACTAAAATGCTAGGGATAGTCCAATAAAATTTGAATAACTTTTGCTAAAAGATATAATCTTCAAGAATGTATATTTAAATTTTTCAAAAAGAAAAGACAAAATTTTATAGTTGTGTCAACAACCGCACTAAGGTCATTGTAATTGTCAGGTGTATTTGTCTACTTATTCTAAAGAATCTTATAGTTGGTTGGAGTATTGCTCTCCCCAACAATGTGGGTCTTCGAGTTTGATACTCACGTCTAAGTACATAGTCACACACACATGTACACACTTTGTTTGTATTATTAATATTTATTACTACATATTATATGTGGTTGATTCATGACTCATGAGTCATGACCTGCGATAACTGCAAAACTGTAAACCATTCAACCATACACTACCCAAGAATAAGTCAATATATTCATAAGCCTAAATCTGAAAAATTTCATTATCAATTGTCCTACGAAACTACCTAACCTTTTCTTTTGAACCTCATCCAATCTGCTCACATCAAAAATAAACTGCGATCAAACATTTTGCGTGGCATAGCTTCCAATATAGCTTTAAAATTTGTTGTCTTTTTTTTTTTGAAGTTTTAGCGACTGTAAAATAAAAAATTTATGCCAAAAGGTTAGATCAAACATACTTTTAGTTTTAATATTATATCAATAAACTTTTTATCATTGTATGATATAAAAACTTATGTAGCTTTTCAAATGAGTATGTCGTCAATA
Organism: Orychophragmus violaceus; assembly: GCA_030180135.1. Lineage (NCBI taxonomy): Eukaryota > Viridiplantae > Streptophyta > Magnoliopsida > Brassicales > Brassicaceae > Orychophragmus > Orychophragmus violaceus. The sequence continues at coordinate 12,945,690 of CM058238.1, read as the reverse complement.
ATCATATATTCTAACTTCTAATACATGCTAGCTAAAAGAAGCTTAATCCTAGAATCATTAAAAAAAAAAAATACATAACCATATTGTGCTATACATATGTCGAGAGTGTGTGTGTGTGCGCGCGCGCGCTTTGCCTACCAATATGCTTGAAGTAGTGTCGGCCAATTCTGGTGTTTGATTTGGATGACTTAGGTATGCTACTTTCACTAGTCGGTAGGTTTGGCCATTCAGACATAAAAACATCTCAATCCAAATATATACTCCATTCATATTTTTTATTTTTATTTTCTTGACTTTTAATTTCCGTTTATCCCCATGATTATGATGGGATCATGTAGCCAAGTATTTTACTACGCTCGTATATCGTTTTGGTTTAAATTTTTTTTTTTTTTTTTATTATATATCATTTTTCCGGTCAATATGCTTAAGATTTTATGGTCCAAAACACATGCAAGGTTTTCAGGTATGTAACTATGTATCCGCTATGTGTATCGTACAATCGTTAAAAAATTTATTTTAACAAATATTCAAGTGTTATTTTATCAAATTAAAAGATGTTCAAGATAGTAACACAGTAACAATACTTACATATACCAAGCTACTACTTAATTTAAAATAGTTTTTAATTTTTAAACTGCCAACTCACCAAAACCTACATTTTAATGGGTTTGAATTCGGATAGTAACACAGTAACAATACTTACATAAACCACTAATCTATATGCCATAGTCCTTAATTTTAAATTTCATGTTTCATGTTTTTTTATATATATTATTACGTTGATCATAACTAGACAAATTGAAAATGAATGTGTAAGATGATTTGTGCAAATACAGAGACACAGAACTTAAATAAAGAAATTATACAACCTTCAGCATAACACTTCGATATATTGGTTTTGAATATTGATTTTTGAATAGTAACTATGGTTAGAGTGTATTAGTTTTCAAGCGGTTAATATCACTTTTATTTATTATTTATAATAATATGTAATAATGCGACTGAAAAAATTAATTAAAACACTTCGCTTTGATCCAAATATAATTTATTTTTATAAATAAATAAATTTAATCTACATAAGAAGCTATTATTCTCTTAAAATTATGTACATATAATTTGTCTCTTGCGACGGCCATTACACTATTATTTAGTTGACCATAGTTTCTAGACAAATTAAAAATGAATGTGTACGTTAGATGATTTATACAAATACGTAGACACAAATCATCATCAATAAAGAGCGCATAAAACCTTCAGCTTAACACCTCCGATGAAGATTGGCTGATTTTGAATTCAAGTCAAAGATAGCTTTATTCATGTAAGTGATTACTCCTACAAAAGCAGAGATTCTTCTTCGTAAGAAGCAAAATTTGAGTAAAAAGTGACTTTAATTGTGGGCATCATTCCAAATCCGAATTCAAATAAAATAGTATCGACTTTAATTTTCATTCAAACCAGCATTTTAAAAAATTGTGTGTAGAAACACAAAAAATACATGACTAACTTTTTAAGGGTTGTATGTTAAACTGAAAACATACAATATGCGAATTTTTAATTTATATAACTAGATTTTGACCCGCACTTAGAAAGTGCAGGTTTAATTTTCTTTACAAATTTTACTTTTTATTAATTTTGTTAATAGTAGTTTAAATTTTTAATTATGTAATCTAATTTTGATTATAATTGTTTAACCAGCATTATAAACAGTGAGTTAGCAATTTAGTTTTTTTTTTAAATGAATTATGTGTTATTTGGAGGAGATATATCGTAAGGGTTAAGAGATTAAAATAACGATTTTGCATTATATGTTTTAATCTATGTTGTATCGTAAGATCATGGTTTGGAAAAAAAAATATATATTTATATATATGAAAATAACTATTGTAAAAGTTATGTGGTATATGTTTAATTGTTATTATATTTATCTAAAATATTATTTTATAAAACACATGTTGTAGTCGTATATATAATTTGCAAATTTGATGGAACAACCCGTTAAAAACTTTATTCAAACACAAAGCATAATTTGACGCTTCAAATATTTGAATAATATAAATATGAAATTATTTTAATATTTTCATTAAGTTTAAAATATATCAACTGAAATTATTTACTATATGTATACATATATATGTATATATATTTTAAACTCATGCGAATTTTTTTATAGAAAATTTATAATCGAAATTGGCTAATTAATTTTTCAACCCGTTCAGTTTGATGGAAAAACCTGCTAAAAAGTACAATCGTAAAAACATCAATCGTAATATATATATTTGAAACAAAATAAAAAGATATTAAAATATAGTATAAATATATTTTGAATTAAATCATAAATTAGAGAATATTAATTTATATATATAATAGTTGATGTAAAAATTATTAATTATATTTATCAATTAATTTTTTTGATTTTAATTAATTAGGAAAGTGAGACCCATTGATTGGCTACATGTTTAATAATTGTCTTGTTTGGAAACATTGATTGTAGAGATAATGTTATATTTCCTAATTATCCTTAATAAAATCTAATTAAATCATTAATATGCAATGGCATAAATTATAATAAACACATGAACTAAAGGTTAATTTTTTTTTACTCTAATTTTTTAATAGTATTGATGATACAAATGATTATTCGAAAAAAAAAATAATGATACAATGACAATACTATCACAAATCACTCATGTCATTGTTTTATCAAAAAGATGCGGTCACCAGAAAATAAAAGGTATATAATTTTTTGGGCAAATCGCATTAATAGCACAAAAACATGACTTGTCAAAAATATAGCATCTAAGAAGAAAAATCATAAAAATAGCACAAAAACATGTTTTGTCACGAAATTAGCCCTAACCCTAAATCTTAAATACTAAACCCTAAACCCTAAATACTAAACCCTAACCTTGAATAATAAACCCTAAACCCTAAATAATTAACCCTAAACCCTAAATAATTAACCCTAAACCCTAAATTATATAATGCTATAAAAGTCTTTGTAATTAAAATAATGCTAAAAATGTAAATTATTTTCTTTGGTGCTATATTTATGATAAGGTATGTTTTTTGTGCTATTTTATGACTTTTCTCTAATTTTTTTAGCTAATTTGTTTTCTTTTGTGTGCCAGATAAGCATACTAGCATGTCAATGCTTCTTATCACCAATGTTTTTAAACCCGACCCGGACATCGAACCGGACTGTCTACCGGATCATCGGGTCACTGGGTCAACCGTGGATCGACCGCGGGTCGACCGCACGTCATAAATAAATGAGATTTATATATATATTTATATATAAACATATATTCCTAAAATTATTTATTTTTTAAAAAAATAATATATAAAAATATACATCATTTGCATTATTCTAACTATTATCTAAATTGTTAACAAAATATGAATTAAGAAATTTGATATAAAATCAATAATTTAAGTCAAACACCATGCAACGATTAAAAAAAAAGAAATACGAAGGTTTGTGAGGATGAAAGATGAAACGTCTCGCCAGAAGAACTTCTAATAATGTTTTAAGGGAAATTTATTTATTTAGTATAAATTAATAGAGCAATTACTAGCTTAGTACTAATCTTTTGACCTTTTTTTCCTCTACTTTATTGCCTAAACTACCCTTACAACCATTTGGAAGGAAAAAAAAAATTACCGATTTGCCATTAATGATTTTTTCCAAATCTGGAAAAAAATTTATTATTTACGAAACTGCCACCTTCCTTACGATTTTAAATCCGCAGCCATGTGTTGCAGATTTTTGTGTTTTTTGGATTTATTTAGAAATTTACAGATTTTTCGTTGCAGATTTAATTTTATGTGTAGCAGATTTTTTTATTTGTTGCGGATATAATATTACTCCGTAACAAAGTGTATTGCTGTTTTTTAATTACTAAAGTAGTATGCCGTGTTGCAGATTTATTTTATGTGTTACTGATTTTTTTTAATTTTCTGCGGATTATATGATTTTTCCTGGCTAGTGTTGAAGATTTTTTTATTGGTTTGCGGTTTTTTCAAGAATTTTGCGGATTAAAACTGCAGAGTTTTTTTCAGTGTTGCTGTTTTTTTCCATTTGATGCAGATTTAAGAAAATCCGTTACATAGACGAAAAGGTGAAAAAAATTATTAAACCAGTGTTATATTGTTACAGATTTTTTTTATTTGTTACAGATTTATCATAATTTCTACAGATTTTTTATAATTTTATAATGTGACACATTTTTAATTAATTTTTTTTTGGCAGATTTGTTAGTTGTTTCCATATTTACTATTGAGCACTAAATTTAAAATTAAAAAAATCTTAGGCGAAAATAGTAATGTTAAAATTTTAATTTTAATGTTTTGAGAATGATTTATGAATTTTAAATTTAAATTTAAATGATTATAAAATGAATTTTAGTTTTTTTTCAAAATAATTTTTTTAAAAAAGTAGGTTTATAGTTTTGTAATTATATTTGAAAATTTTCTATTCTAAATTCCCAAAAATTATAAACTAATTGATTTTCAAAGTATTTTAATAATAAATTTATGCAAATAACCAAATAAGTCAATAAGTGTCTTATTAAATTTTGTTAAAATTTGGAAAATATTTTATTGTTTTTTGACAATTTCGAAAAAAAAATTTTAGGCAACTACATATTTCGAATATTACAAAAAGGAAATATAATTTCAATCAAAAAACGGAAATATTCCGTGTTACCATATTAGGAAGCTGTGTTTACAAAATAAATTTATAAGTTACAAATTTATTTGATGTGTTAAATAAGTTTGTAATATTAAGAAAATATAAACTTAATATCTTTGAAATTTTGAAATATATTCAGATATGATTTTATTTATTTTTAAATTGAATATTATTTTTAAAACCTTTCCTTTTAAAATATATTCAGATGAGTTTTTATGTATATTAATATATTTATTTTTTTGTAGAGATATAGCATCAAATTGACCCATCGCTATTGGTTAGATGTCCTCCCTGTTTACCCCTGTAACCTGTGTTCGAGTCTTGCCCAGTGTAAAAAGGGTAATTTTTTTTTTCGTATATAAATATTAACTTTGACATTATATAACTATACGTCGACGCGGTCTGGTGGTTGTATTCGCTGCTAGTATTGTACAACACAGGTTCGAGTCCCAATTATGTCCATTTTGGCCCATTTTTTAAAAGAAAGTTAATGAAAGGCAAAGTTGTAATTAGCCACTTCGTCTTCAACCTGAAATAGGGTTTATACCTGCGTAATGTTTCGCGGCCGCCATTAATTTTTTTCACCCAATACTTCATTTTTTTTGCGATTTTACCGTCGTTTACACTATATTCTTGTAAATCTATCACATACTAAGTGATATTGAACTCCAAAAGAACCAAAAACTAAGTTTTGTAACTATTTGCGCCTAAATAGCCGAGTAGAGTAAAGTCGCCTTTGCCGGAAACCGCCGAGCGATTAACCACCACAAAGACGGACGCGGCGCCCGCGTTTTAGAACACATAATAAATCCAATGAGAAAAGCACCCACAATGTCTTGAAATCTCCTATGTTATATCCCAAAATAATTACTTTCTTTTTTTAACCCGATTTTAAAAAAAAATATATTTTATGAAATCATTATTTTCTTTTCTAAAAAAACGTTTTTATTTAATATAAAATTATATATTTTTTGTTTTTAAAGATTTTTTTTAGGTAAATGTATTAATAATGGTAAGTGCTTAGAATTGGGTATTTAGGTCATTTTCCACCTCTTAAACACTAAGTTAGTAAACTTAGGGTTATGAATACTAAGTTAGTAATTAGTCTAAAGATTCATACTACCTAGAGTAAATTTCACATGTTTTAACTACTAAAAACCTATATTTATCACAATCAAACACTCTCTTTGATTTAAAAAGTTCAAAAATGTTCATTATCCGGGTCAACCGGTTCGACCGATCCATTGGGTCGCAAAGAAACCACGGGTTTTTCCGGATTTTTCTGGGTTTTTAACTCAACGGTTTTTGCATATGACCCGACCCGGAATGTCTGCCGGGTCACCGGGTTTACCGGTCCGACCGCGGGTCCGGGTCGGGTTTCAAAACATTGCTTATCACCTTTCATAATTAGTGTCGTTTTAAAATTATTTTAAAATTATTTTTATTTTTAAATAAATGTTATTTTAGATTTTAATGTAATTTTTAACATAAAATATCTATTTTGATTTAAATATCAATCAATACAAAATAAAGATGGACAAATCGCAAACATGGCACAAAAATATGCATTATCATAAATATAGCAACAAAGAAGAAAAATCACAAAATAGCATTTAAAAAAAAATAAAGACTAAATTAGCCCTAACCCTAAACTTTAAATACTAAATCCTAAACCCTAAATAATAAATCCTAAGCCCTAAATACTAAACCCTAAACTCTAAATAATAAACCTTAAACCCTAAATTATATCATGCTATAAAAGTCTTTGTAATTCAAATAATATTAAAATATCAATTATTTTTTGGTGCTATATTTATGACAAGATATGTTTTGTGCTATTTTATGACTTTTCTCAATAAAGATACCAAAAATTAAAATTTGTTTGAAAAATGTAGAACGAAAAGAGAAAATATCGTATTTCAAAAATCTAGTTAATATATATATATATATATATATATATATATATATATATATATCATAAAAGATTCAAATTAGTAACTAGTATTTAAAAAAATTGCAGATAATTAATAAGGAAAAAATTACTAAATAAATTTGTAATCTAAGGCTTAGAAATAAATTAGCAATGGTTATTTCAACATGGACCATATTAGCGTGACTTAGTAGAGCTTATTGGTTTATGCATTTTAATGGATTATTAAATTCAAATGAAATCATGTATCATTGATTTTAATTTTTTTTTAAAAATTATGTGTTATTGGTTTTATGATTTTAGAATCCTAATTAAAATTCTATGTTATTGATTCTATGATTTCAAAGTCCGAATTAAAATCAAGTTATTCAATAGTAAAAATTTATATACGGATTTGATTTTATTATAGATTTGAATGGATTTGAATGGATTTCAAAATTAAAAATACAAATACTCAAATTCTAGTGAAAACCTAAGGATTTCACAAATATTAATAAAATCTATCTAAAATTTTAAATCAACTAAATACACGAAAATGGACAAACCAATAACACCCTTTTAGTATAGAAACATAGAAAAGTGTCAAATCACATGATAGTATAATATATTATCAAGTATATAGGTGTCGTATAGAAGAACTGTTTAATGAGATATGTATTAGCTACGCTACCTAACTAAGCACAAACCTCTTCGCCATGAATCATGATCGTGATGTATGAAAATTTCGATCTCCCAGTATGTAACATCAGATAAGCATTCACAAACTTTTTTGCCAAACCCTATCTAACGGATCACTAGCAACCTTTAAACGTTTATACAATACGTTCTTACATTTTATATTTATATGAATCTTGCCGAAAGTTTTTCTAATAATTTCTAGTCATACCATGTTTTATACTAAGGTTGTTCTATAGTATAAAGACTTGCTGGTAGTTTTAGGTCTGAGTATATTTTTATTTTATTTTTCATCTTTTTCAGTGTATATATGTTTTGGACCTTTTAGTCTGCTTTCTTTGTTTGGTCTCCATCTTTCCTTGTTTGCGTTTGTGTTTCTATGGATTTTTAAAAATTTCTTTATTTCATCTCACTTTGTATTTTTAGTTATATCCCTCAACATCTGAATTATAAAATTTTAGATGATAAGAATAAGGTTTACACCGATTCTTTGTTAGGCTAATTTTGGAGGCGTCCTAAATATTGTTGGTGAATACACCGGCCAAATTAAAATGTAAGTTGACTATACTGATATATAAGTCAAAATAATTAGCTAATGAAAATGAATAAGTCAGAGGTTAGAGAGAGGTCCTCTTAATTTTTTGAAAGAATTGGGACGTATGACTCAAAACCGGACCAAAATTAAATTCGTGACCAAACCTAATTTGTAACTTTCATTATACCCATTGTACTCCTACTATCTATTGCTGGAAGTTACAGTCTAGTAAATCTTTCCAAGATTCACCTTGTCCGATTAATCTTCATTCGCGTGGATGAAATTTGCATGTCTACTGTTCATATCATTGAGTTGTGCAATTGGTGTGATTAATGCGCAAACCATTTGATTTTCCTTACTGTTTCATGTAGGGCTGGGCATAATACCCGGACCCGAAATACCGAACCGAACCCGAACCGAAAAAGTAGAAACGAACCCGAACCCGAACCGTCAAAATATCCGAACGGGTCCTAAACTCCTATATCCGAAGAACCGAACCCGAACCCGACCTGAACCGAGAACCGAATGGGTACCCGAAATATCCGACTTACAATTATATACCTAAAATATTAATTATATTTATACTTAATATAACCAAATTATCCAAAATTACAATTATAAACTTAAATATATTAGTTATTTTTAGGCTAAAATAACTAAATTATCAAAAATAAACAAAATATATGAAGGGTTTTGTTATATTAATCAAAATTTAACGAATTTTTATTTAAATATAACTAATTTTTATTTTTGTTTTATGTTTTTCGGGTACCCGAACCCGAACCGAACCCGAATGGAACCGAACTGAACCCGAACCGAAATTCTAAAATACCCGAATGGGTTTATATCTCTAAACCCGAAAACCCGAAAAACCCGAACCGAATCCGAACGGGTACCCGAACGCCCATGCCTAGTTTCATGTGTTTCAAATCTTCGAGTTTCTCTTTCATTCCTTCATTTTCATCTTCTGTCTGTGTAAGAAATCTTCTATCTTTCTTGTTTTTCCTTTTTTCTGCAGTCGCCAGCAGCTCTTAAGCTCAGTTAAGCATGGATCCCACCGGTCATCCCGAGCTTCCTCCTCGGATTTTCGCCGCCGGTGAAGAACCCCACGGCCAGCGGGTTAATTCTTATGTTAAACCGGGCCGGATCCGTTCGATTCTCAACGCCCTAAACCCCGATGAAGCAAAAGAAATCAAAGAATCTTCATTTGGGAAACTCTTGGCCACAGATGAAAAGACTTTCTTTTCTGGTGCATTTGGTCAATTCATCATAACTCGTATGCTTTATGTCAAGAAGAAGCACAAGATTTGGTTTCTTTTTGCTGGTTGGCCCATTCGAGTATCGTTGAGGGAGTTTCCAACTGTTACCGGTCTTCCCTGTGGTCAATACCCTAAGACGAGCAAGAAGATGAAACGCAACTTAGTAAAGGACCAAAAATACCTTGGCGAGCTATTTTGTTGTTTGGATCCTCATACTTTGACTGTCGACAAGGTGGTCAAGCTTCTTAAGAGGAGGGTTGTTCGCGACAGAAACAGGAGAATCAAATACGCGTATTTAGCCTTGACGACTTCCGTTTTGTGTCCTTGTCATTTGCCAAAGATTATTGACGAGCATGTTGAGTTGATTAGAGACCTGAATGTTTTTCTTGCATACCCTTGGGTAGAATTTCTTTTGAAATGGTTGTTGGTAGTATTAAGTTTAAAGATGAAGTAGCTTTGGCTCAGAAATCTTTAGTTGTTCAAGGTTTATTCCATGCTTTTCAACTCATCATGGTAGAAGCTGTTCCTGATCTGCTTGAGGTTGTTGAGGTCGGTCGATCATCTTCATCTTCTGAATCTGATAGTGAAATGAAAGATGAGACAAGGAACGAGTTTGTTGACTCTTTGGGGGAACATAATATCCATGAAGAAGGTGACATTGTAAGAGATTTTGTGTCTGTTAACAATGTCAAGCTCACTACCACAAAATCTCTATTAGCTCTGGCTATGCCCGCGACCTTGATCTCAAGTGTGAGGTATTACCTTTTCCTTTATTCATTGTTTATGTTCTTGTTAATTGTGCTCTGTTTACCCACTGTCTGTTTAGTTAGCATCTCTAACATCTTTTTTGGTTAGCATCTCTAACATCTTATTTGGTTTCCCACTGTCTGTTTAGTTATGTATTCATTTCATTGTTTGCTATACGTTTTGCTAACAAATCCCCTTTGCTGAATCATATTGTTTCATTTCAGGCATCTGTTTAGTGTATCATACTTGCTGATACTCAGATCATGAAATTGGATGAAGATTTGTTTGCTTGTTCTGACGATGTTGTTGATGAGAAAGTTGATACAATGGTTAAGTTGATTGCTAATGGTTTCCGTTTTGAGAAACATTGTTTTAAAGGTGGTGCTATAACTGCTGATCTTGAAAGGATTAGGAAGGAAAAGAAAGGTGCTAAAGGGAATAAAGACAAAGAAAAAAGTAACCAACTTCCCGCAGCTGGTCCTTCATATGAACCATCTCAACCATCTTCTTCTGTTGACTTAACCCAACTAGCTGAAATGGTTTCACAAAGGGTGAAAACTGAAATGAGTGGCTTTGAAACTATAGTCTCAAACTCCTGTAGTGAGATTATAAAGGTTGGAGCATCTGTCAAAGTTGTATTTGATCGTTTTGAACTAGCAGTTAGTGGTATTAAGGAATCTCTGCTTGAGGCGATCACAAAATTACTGGAGAAGACCCCAACTGTTCCTAGCACTGTCAGCCTTCCTAGTCAACAACAAAATAATCATTGTAACGATGGTGTACGTACTCCTGGGGGTCGGTTCATAGGAGCAACCAAGATGGTCGCATGGAACTACATTCGTCTCCAACTGCTGTTGTTTAGAAGGTTCTTGATGATGTCACTAGATCCTTGCATGAAGTAAGTAGTTATCGAGTTATATATTTGGTTAGACTGCAATATTATTTGTTACACCATGTATTTGTTTTTTTTAACTGCAAACATATGCTTTGTAGGATGGTTCTGATGGCGGTGAGTCTGCAATGGGAGACAATTATGAAAACTTTCATCCATCTGCAAATAACCAGGGCCATCAAGTTAGTATTGTTGTGAATTTGATAGCATATGTCTGTTTCATATTATTTATTGAGTTTTGAGTTATCTGTCCCAGTTCTTTCTTATTTATTTATGGGTTAATTTATTTTGATGAGCAGGAAGATGCCACTGTTGCCAATAGTCCTTTGAAAGTTACTGAAGTAATAGAAGTGTGTGGGGAACTTGAGAAACGTCAACGGAGGAGCAAACGCCAACGAACACAGTCTTGTGCCCTTGATGGATTTGTATACCCAAATGCTTTGACCTTGCGCAATGCTACTCTTCTTGTCATCCATGACACATCTCCAGATGTTGACTATGAAGTCAAGTATACAAAACTTCTGAAGAAGCTTAAAGCGAACATGTACTAATTCCTTTGTATCTTTCTAGTTACATAGTTAGCAATGTTATATTTAACCATAACTGTCTAATGAATGTGTTTAACTATGAACTATATGTTAGGATGGTTAATCTCAACAATGGCACTTAAGTTTCTGGAAAAGATGTTCTTGAGATTGCTGAGAGGACCAAGGTTATGTCTCCTAAGGTTCGTTTTCCAAAATCTACATAGGTGTTTACAATTATGATGCTCTAAGCTAATTTTTAATTTAATTCAATCTTACAGGTTGTTGACGCCCTTCTGCATTTCTCCCGGATTCTATTCATGAGAGCTGTTCCTGGGACAGAATCTCTCAAGTACCGGTTTCTTGATACTAAGCTCATTGCTACCTTCATGAAGCAGTATCCCAAGTTTTCCAAACTTTCCGCAAATGATCGAATAAGATTGGTGTTTCAACAGTCTGTTTTGGACAGTGTGAGACCCTTTTTTGAGGTTTCACCCACGTCTGAGAGGTTCTATTTCCATTTCTTAGTCGATAAATCTCACTGGGTTGGTGTTTGCGTTGATATTAATGTAGGTCCATTCAAGTCCTAGATTGCAATACCTCACTCATGAGCGATAGTTTAATGAACAAAGACCTTGCATCTGTGGCTGTTATGCTTCTCTATGTAATCCGGGCTGCCTCTCCTGATCCTAGCACTTGCGTTCCAGTATTTTACTCCCTTGATCGATCCAGAGGTGTTCCACATAATTGGTTGTTTGTCCTTCTTACCACATGTTATTTTATTCTATTCAAACCGATTAATGTTGTAATACAATTATGGCGTTCTTATTTCCAAGTATTCCATCGACTTATTGATTGGTTAAAGTTTAATCCATATTATAACTGCAAGTGCACAGTGATGTAGTTGTAGTACTTAGGGTATCGAATCCAACAGTCAAGATTAAACTAGGTGAAAGTAGTGAGAAAGCAGTAAATCAAGCGAGCAGAAAAGTAAATAGATCGGTTGTAAATCAGAAGGCGAAGGCGTTAAGTCTAGGGAGTTCTCAGGAAATCAGGAACACATGCAATCAATTAAGCGGGAACTAATTAGGAACTGTTCTAGAACTCAAACACAGATATAGAATTAACCAACTGTCGTTGCGAGAATTCTCTAAGTCTAAGTGCAGCAATCCAAATTCTTTTGCAATTACTAACAGATTAAACCAGCACTAATTCCAAGTTCAATATGTTCACAATTCAATTAAACCAAATTCCTTTGCGAGTAATTCAATTGCTCCTCTAGGTTCTTTCTAGCTAATTAACCAAATGTCGTTGCATCAATCAACCTAACATCAATAATCTAAGTGGTCAATTCAGATTAAGCATTAAGAACAATCCTAGACGAAGAACTAGAAAGTATGAATCCCTAACAAATTGATTAGCCTATAATTCCATGAAATCCCTAATGAGAATCCCTAAACCTAACAAGTAAACTACTCAGACATGACAATCATAAAAGACATGATGAATAGAAAACCAAATATTATAAAACAGAATAAAGAATTGGGGTTCGAAATCAAGTCTCTTTCGAGAACAAGATCAGCCCCTCACTCTCTCTGAAAATAGAATAAAGAGTAAGTAAAGCGTTGTAAAGCGTAGCCTAAACAATGGCTTAAAACCCTAATATAATGGTCTAAAGTCGGCTGAGGCTTCTTTGTAATTATGAGAAATATCTGGGCAAAGTTGCAATTCCCAAACTCTTCATAAACTCGCGAGAATGTGTCTGTCACGATCTTGTGTCGATCGATGCACACCTTGCAACGATCGACACACATGTCTGATATGGGCAGTGAACTCTTCCTCTCGGCCAAATGCTCCAAATAGCTCCAGAATGCGCCATAATATCCAATTCCGCTCCAAACGTGTCTAGACCTGTAAACATACTAAAAGGACTCCAAAACATAATAAAAGACTCGATAAATAAGATATATACCATGGCTAAAAACCCTAAAATCCATGGTATATCAACTCCCCCACACTTAGCTCTTGCTTGTCCTCAAGCAAGTATTGAACCAAAGTATAAGAGAAGAGGTTTGAAAACACAGAAACTCATTTCGTCCTAGGAACTCTCGCATTCACATTCACTTAGTAAGCCACTGAAAATTTTCCTACAGAACTCAAAACCACAATATACTTCCCCCACACTTAGCAATTGTCCCAAGTAAACTCCACAATCACATTCAAGCATTCAAATTCACCCTACTGACTTCTATAAGCAATTTAAGTGCGGTCTCACCTAAGGATTATCGATCAAAGGGCACATGGACTCTTACTCTGTCAGCTCTAGACCACCATACTATCTTTCTCTGGTCCCTTTCTTCTCTTTTCCCTTCCTTAACAACTGATTTTTCCCCACTGGGTATCATTTTTTTTATCAGTGTTCTTCCCGTTATGGGGTGTACTTTGGACACATTCCATGGATGCACAGGAGATGATAGTTGTAGCTACCATTCCCAGAGACCACTTCGGAGTTACTAGCTCATCCTCAGATTATTATTCTCTTTTTTTTTTTTACTTTATGGAAGGGGAGAAGGGAACCAAATAGGACATGTTTACAGGCTGTGTCAGAACTAACAAAGGAATCCGACTCAAGGTATTCCAAGCCCTTAGGTGAGAAAATTAAGTCAGTATTAAGGTGAAGTCAGTAAAAGGATCCTCTGATACCTGAAGCGATGTGGGTGTTCTCAGTAGGCTGATCCGTGTTGGGTTTTCTAACAGTCATAGAGGCTCTGCAAGTCTGTCCAATGGCTACTCAGTTCCTGTTCAAGCGAAAAATTTCCTCGGAAAATCATAGTTTCATACAGATTTTGACTCAATAAAACAATTTGTGAAAAACAAAAGACTGACTCTAAGAAAACAAAAGCGTGCGTCAGTAGCTTCCTCCCCCACACTTAAACTACACTGTCCCCAGTGTAATCAAAGCTTGAGCTCGGTGAAAACAAATAATCAAATTGAAAAGAGTCTGAGAATCCAGAGTTACGTACCTCTCGTTGCACTGCGTCGAGGCGCATTTGCTCGATTCATTTGTGTAATCGCACTGTGTCGATCGACACACAAGTTGTGTCGATCGATGCTAGGCGATTTTTGACATGTTCTCTCGGCTGAAAACACTAAAAACAAAAAATTAAAATAATAAAGACTGAAAAATGAAAAAAAAAGACGAAAACTGACTCTATAGTGGGTTGCCTCCCACTCAGCGCTTGTTTTTAGTCATTAGCTTGACTATGGGACAGAGATTTGACTCATGGCGGCTTCAACAGAGACTTTGAGTGTCTCTGTGAATATCTCTTCATCCGAGGTGGTGTATATGCTTTCGGATCATGAGGCTTCCCAAGGAAAGAGTAAACATAATCAGGGCGGGAGCGAAGCTTGGGTGGGATGCTGTGTTTTCCTGCATTCAAAACAATGTGGTCAGGAGGTTTAAGCTTAGGTGATTTATACCTTACCTTTGGTGCAGATCTGATGTTTGAAGCTTTCTGCTTATGATCAGTTGCAGGCTCTGAAGATGTTAGAGCAGGTTCAAGAGGAACCACCATCTTCTTCTCTCCACTATCAGATACTGTAGTTCCACCAATCTTAACTTCTTCTTTCAAATGACTATCAGCGGATATCATCTTCTTTGCATCTCTCAACACACAAGGATGAACTCGCGAAGCTTCAGCTGGTGGAGTTTCATTCAGCTCCTTATCTATCACTTTCATGCTGTTAGCCACTTCTAGCTCCTGTTTAAATGGTTTAGGAACCTTAAGATATGGCACAAATGGCTTATAGACTTGTTCCAGGATTGTTGCAGGCTTCTGGTCTCGTATGCGATCTGTGTCGATCGATGCATAGGGTGTGTCGATCGACACAAGGCGATTATGTTCAATTTCATCAGACGGATCGGGGTTGCATCGATCGACATCAAGTGTGTATCGATCGATGCATGTCTCAGACAGACAATATTCATCCAGAAAATCCGAGATTATGCTCTCTTCTTCTCCCAACAAGTCAATCCCATCTCTTAAGGTCACAGCTTTGATGGATCTGTACTGTTCTGCTTTCCCAGCTTCATTTTGCCTTTGTATTGCTCCAGCTGTCTGCTGAACTTGGACATCTAGCTTCTTAACATGTGTGCTCAAGTATTCAAACTTCTCATTCAGATTTTCATGTATAGCATCCAGCTTCCTGTCGAAGTTTACAGCAGTCTTAGCCTGATCCTCTAGCAACTGCTCCATCATGGATTCCATCTTGCTCTTATAAGCATCAGCAGCAGGAGGTGTCTGATAAGAAGATGATCCATAGGCTCTCTGATAAAAATAACCCTGCTGATTACCAAACCTGTTTCTTTGGAATCCAGAGCCACTGATGTAGTTCAAATATTCTTATTGCTTTTCCAATAACTGCTCCATCATGCTCATCAACTTATCAGACTGTGTATTTTGAGGAGAAACATGCTGATATGATGGAGATTCATAATTTCTGGTGAATGAATAGGAACCATAGTCTCTGCAGAATGAGTTATTCTGCTGATTTTCCAACATCTGTTCCATCATTCCCATCATCTTACGCGCTGTGTCGATCGATGCAGAGAAGTATCGATCGATGCAAGCTCGAAGATGTGTCGATCGACACACATGACCGTGTCGATCGATGCAAGGCGATTGCAGGCGTACCTGAAACGCAAGAACAGAAAAAATTAGTTAAAAAAACGAAAATCCTAGTCTAAACCCTAAGTTCAAATCTATCGAGGACTCAAAGAGTCCCCGGCAACGGCGCCAAAAAATTGATTGGTCAAATTTTAATCCCTATTCTAACTGCAAGTGCAAGTGATGTAGTTGTAGTACTTAGGGTATCGAATCCACAGGGACTCCGGTCAACGATAGATTATAGAACAGTCAAGATTAAACTAGGTGAAAGTAGCGAGAAAGCAGTAAATCAAGCGAGCAGAAATGTAAATAGATCGGTTGTAAATCAGAAGGCGAAGGCGTTAAGTCTAGGGAGTTCTCAGGAAATCAGGAACACATGCAATCAATCAAGCAGGATCTAATTAGGAACTGTTCTAGAACTCAAACACAGATATAGAATTAACCAACTATCGTTGCGAGAATTCTCTAAGTCTAAGTGCAGCAATCCAAATTCCTTTGCAATTACTAACAGATTAAACCAGCATTAATTCCAAGTTCGATATGTTCACAATTCAATTAAACCAAATTCTTTTGCGAGTAATTCAATTGCTCATCTAGGTTCTTTCTAGCTAATTAACCAACTGTCGTTGCATCAATCAACCTAACATCAATAATCTAAGTGGCCAATTCAGATTAAGCGTTAAGAACAATCCTAGACGAAGAACTAGAAAGTATGAATCCCTAACAAATTGATTAGCCTATAATTCCATGAAATCCCTAATGAGAATCCCTAAACCTAACAGGTAAACTACTCAGACATGACAATCATAAAAGACATGATGAATAGAAAACCAAATATTATAAAACAGAATAAAGAACTGGGGTTCGAAATCAAGTCTCTTTCGAGAACAAGATCAGCCCCTCACTCTCTCTAAAAATAGAATAAAGCGTAAGTAAAGCGTTGTAAAGCGTAGCCTAAACAATGGCTTAAAAACCCTAATATAATGGTCTAAAGTCGGCTGGGGCTTCTTTGTAATTATGAGAAATATCTGGGCAAAGTTGCAATTCCCAAACTCTTCATAAACTCGCGAGAATGTGTCTGTCACGATCTTGTGTCGATCGATGCACACCTTGCAACGATCAACACACATGTATGATATGGGCAGTGAACTCTTCGTCTCGGCCAAATGCTCCAAATAGCTCCAGAATGCGCCATAATATCCAATTCCGCTCCAAACGTGTCTAGACCTGTAAACATACTAAAAGGACTCCAAAACATAATAAAAGACTCGATAAATAAGATATATACCGTGGCTAAAAACCCTAAAATCCATGGTATATCACTTATTGTTAACGACTAACAACAACTCACAACGTCCTATGTTAACGGCTAACAATTTTCTTTCATTTTTAACGGCTAATAAATCCCCAACATAATTTATTACTTTGAATAGTTATTAATAGTTACAAAGAAGAAAAATAATATATAGTCAATATTTTATCTTAGAAACAAATAAAATATGTTAACACACCAATAATATTGTTATCATCCACCACTGTATCAATGGATTCTTGGCCATGTAGCAAAATTCTCCTTAAGAATTCTGAAAAATGTAAGTTTTTCTATAGTCCAGAAGCAGTGATCACACATATTTTGTTTCTTCCATCCATCATTATAGTAGCATAACCAATGATTGATTTTGGCACAATTGCATATGATCACTTGCATTAGACCTAAGTCTTCTTCTTTCTTCAACAACATTTTAAATGGGACTTCTCGCCATGGATGTACACCTCTTTTTAATATTTGTAGTCGCACATTTTTTGCCATCTCTCGTGATAGCACAAATCCCCGCTCCTCAACTTCTTTTTCACCATTGAACAACCGAATAACCATGGAATAAACGTACTTCCCTGTCTCCCAACCTGCCTCTGAAGATCTCTTTAACATGGACTCTCATTCTATCATCATACCAGTGTATACGTAACTAGATATCTCTTTTAACAAAAGTGCTGCTGGATTACCATGGGTTATGCAGTTTTCCACTAAGATAGTTGAAGGACCTTTTGGAAATAATCTGATATGATAATAGAAGAAATCAATGTTTTGTGGAATTCTTCGGTTTCTGACAAATCACACAATGTCTTGCATGTTGCCTTTTCTCTAATGAATTCCCCATATCCACATCTTAGCGCATTTTCGAGAATATCTTGTAAGACTTCAGCGGATAGTTGTAACATGTTTTCTTAGACAAATAAAAGTCTCGTTGGTCGTTAATGCTTCTTGTGTTAGGATAATTCTTATATACTACGCATGCCATCTCTTGTCGAGTAATCACCATTATTTAACGGTTTCTTTCGGCCAAGTAAATCTTTTCACATTGACTTCTTTTATCCTCGCTAACATTTTTATTATATTTCAAATTACAATATTAGTGACTTGTTGTATACATTATTTTTCTTTTCAATCCTTACATCCATTTTTTATTGTCTAACTACTATTGTATAAATGGTGTGATTATAATGTATTGGAATATAATAAGTTAATATACGTAATAAACCAACCATTTAGTTATCGTAATTATTATTTATTTTACATTCAAAGGGGCAGAATTATTCAGTCCATGTCATACATTGGTATTCAAAGTCAACATGAGCAGTTGGGGTTTTTCCATCATAAATTTTAATATAACGATAAAATTGGTCGACCTAACTCTGATCTAATAGCCAACCATCAAAACACTGCCCCTTTACCGTTCTTGGTCCTTTTTATATTGGCATTTTGCACGTTGCACGGTATGCTCAACACCCCTGCAACAGCTACAAACCCTCATCTTTCTTTGGCATGTTCTCTGATATTATACCATATAGAATATATTAGCTCTCTAAATATCTAGTTAGCAGATAATTATTGGTTATAGTTATGCTAATAATAATGTTACCTTGAATTCCCCGCATGACAAGAACCTTTTCTTACGTGGCCTTCCCGGTAGTCGCCTTGTCAGTAGTGGAAACAATTCTGCAAATTGTTCATCATTCTTATTCTTGATTTCCTCATTTGTAGGTGGCACTGGGTATATATTGCCGGTGTATCCGTTTCGCCATGACTCTGTACGAAACTACGCAACCACAAGTGATTCAAATTTGATCTTTGCCTTCATTGCTGCTGCCACGGCATGTGTACATGGAATGCATAACATTTGGAACTCACAACAACTACATGTTTTCATCTTGAAGTCAACATTGTATGATACTCATTCTTTTGTTAGGACTTCGAATTCTGAGTCATTAATGTTACGGACTTCAAACCCAGCGCATACCTCGAATCTTTTGGAAATTATGTTTTGAATTCTTGGTGTCAGGGCTGTAGGGAATTTTTACGAAGCTTCCCTTCGAACATGAAACCATCCCATCATTGTTGCCCTGATAAATTTTACTAATGGGACGATTGGGTAGTCCCTTGCTTCAGAAAAAACTGCATTCAACGATTCTGCAATGTTGCTAGTCATCAGATTGTATCTTTTCCCACAAGAATGTGAACGAGTTCAAGTATGCAGCCCAATATTAGCTAGATATTCAGCACAGTTGCAGTCAATGTTAACAATCTCGTTGAGTTGTTGAAAGAAGTAATGCACACGATATGCACGCCCAACTCTAGAAACCAAGTATGATAGATGTCGCTTTTTGAAGATTTTTTTAATGTTACGCTGTAGATGCACGATGCAGCAGCAGTGGTTAGATAGGGGGTAGATCTGCAGTTGCAACAACATATGTTAGCATCGCAAAATAACATATGTTAGCATTGCTGTTTTAATAGTTAGCATTGCTAATTAACATGTTATCTATATAACAGTGATCTTACCTTGCCTAATGCTGCAACGATTGCATTATGCATGTCCGAGATGAAGACCAAATCTTCGCTATCAGGTACCACTTCTTGTATCTTTTTAAAGAACCACATATATGATTTCTCTTTCTCTCCATCTACCACCCCAAAGGTTATCAAATATATTTGGTAGTTACCATCTTGGCTGCTAGCTGTTATCATAAAACCTGCATACTTTCTTTTTAGGAATGTGCCATCCAACTATTATTACCTTTCGCATAAATCTTAGACCAGCAATAGACACCCAAAAAGAGAAGAACATGTACTTAAACCTCTCTCCGACCCCTTCTGTGTAATCGGTTCCAAAGAAAACTAGTGTCCCCGGGTTGGCTTGGACCATCATGCTCAAGTATTTAGGAAATAATTTGTATGATTCACCCGTTGAACCCTTTGCAGAATCCATTGCAATCTCCCTAGAGTTCCAAGCTTTCCAATATGATATATGTGTGTCGTAGCCATCACGCATTATTTCCCGAACAATTCCAGGTCGGGGACCTGTTTTTCTACCAGCAAACTGTGTTCTCATCATGTCTCCAATAACTTATGTTGTTGCATGTCTTTCGAAATCAACCCTTTCATCTGTTGTGCACATGTGGTCAGGGCGAACACGCCTGATTTGGTAGTAGTCAGAGTCTTGCATCTTTACTGCATAGACACGCCATGAACAGCACCTTCTCACACACTGTAGGATCACCATCTTTGGATTAGATTTTTATTCGTGAAGCGGAATTTGTGTGCTAGTGCATATAACACCATGTGTTTTTTAAACCCTTCACGGTTTTTGAACATCATTCCAACGTACAGCTCCATTGGATTGTTTTGAACAAACCATTCATAGCAAAGTAAAATTAAACGCGTAACAATTCCAAAAACATTATCCATAACTGTTACACGTTAACCAAAATATTAGAATATATTATTATTATTATTGTTATTAATGTTTCTTCACACACCAATATTGACACCCCCATCACTGTCTGAATCACCAATCCCCATCATTGATGCTACGCCATCCGTTTCACTTTTTTATCGATTAGCAACTTGTTCACCCATCCTCTGGTAGTCAGGCTTCCAACATCTACAAGACCACTCAATCATGCTACATACTAATTTAAGCGTTGTTTTATCTTTAATGATAAAAGTTGAATCAAGATCATACTCAGGGGTGCTCATTGTTTGTATCTCAGTCATACCTGCCATTATTATAATTTTGTCAATTCAATGTGTCTAAACTAAACGTTATGCGTGCAAAGATTATAGTTAGCAAGCTTTTCTGTAGTTATTGATATTCATACATTTTCATGCATTTAGACTTGTATATAGTTCTTGTTTTGACTTCATTTCACCATCATTCATACCATTTTGTTGATTATTGTTTCATCTAGAGTTTAGAGGTATCTAGGATTAGGAGTAGGCACTTTAGACTTGCATTTGGAGTGTTCTTGGTGTTTTTCAGGTGCCTTGGAGTTTAGGTGTGGCTAAGGAGCAAAAGAGGACCTCAAGGGATGAAGAATGGAGCTGAAAGGATGAAGAGGAGAAAAAACAGGGAATTCGTATCGGCCAGCGTATCGGCCTAACAGGTCGATACATCTCCTCGGCCAAAAAACAGGGAGTTCGTATCGGCTAGTGTATCGGCCTAACATGCCGATACAGTATTCGTATCGGGCAGCGTATCGGCCTGACATGTCGATACAGTTTCATGTGAAGACCATTTTCAGACAGCTTTATTTACGAAAATGCCACTGTGTGGCTCCCAACTATAAATACTTATTTTGGGGGATTAAAAACCCTAAGCTACCTATGTTGGATTCCCTTGGATCCTGGGTCTAGGTGATTGAATCTAAGAACTGACCTCGTGATTACCTGTAGATTTGCAGCGGAAATTGGAGCAGGTAAACGAGATCTAGAGCGCCTCAATCGCTGCGCCTCTATCGTAGTCCACACGCACACAAGCTGGAATCCGCCGGGATGCTAGTACCGGGAATCGGATCTTCTATGGATCTATGAGTTTCTGTGTCTCTGCTTTCTCTCAGAGAAGTGACACGGACGGCTAGGGCTCAGGTCGATCATATAAGACATTATATATCGACCTGGGATGACCCAAACGAGTTACGGATCAAGCCCAATTCGTTCAAGTCAATAACTCGAAACTTCAGTCTCGAGGCCCATGGTGCATCGATCGATGCACATACTGCATCGATCGACACACCTCTTCAAAACTCAATTCAATGTGTATCCAATACACACTGATCAGATCATATGCCAATGATCGATCCCACACAAAGTATATCCAGCTCGCTTAGGTGTGTGACCCTGTAGGTTCACACGATACTAGAAATGAGTTACAACTCATTTGTCATAAGTGGTTTCTAGCAAAACATTATGACTACCCAGTATCACATGAATTGTCCGATCTCGACAATACAACTATCTTTAGAGTAAGTACAATCTGATTTCAGGACATAATCCCAACAATCTCCCACTTGTACTGGAATCATCTATTCCCATAATCCCTTTGCCTCTATATCTCGATATGGCATAAGGCAAGAAACTGTGTCATCCTTATTATAGCCAACATCATGTTCATCGAACTCCTGACCTATACTGATATAACAAACGACTGACAATCACCTCGTTTGAGCACGGCCATGCATTTTCTTAGTATCAAATCTTCGATGGACCCTGAGATATTTATCTCCCGTTATATAGGAGGGACAAATCCCATCTTGTTCCATCCCTGTTTCTACACATACTTCATGATACGCATAAGCAATGCCGTTATAGCCGCCAGTTACGGAACGACGTTTGACAAGGTCAAAACGCACCAATTCATATGCTAGAAAGCATGATGAACTCAGGTCTAAGGACTATACTCTATAGTCGTAATGAGAGCTCACATGACATTGATATGACTATCCTGTGGAGTTCTCATTAAGCGGGTCATGTCCGATCATATGTTCACCAACATATATCTATGTGACTGACTGTGATAATCATATCATTGACTCCATGAAACTTAGTCCAACAGCCACCTCACATACAAGTCTCGCACGGTTATTGGTGCCCCACTTCAATAACCTTGACTAGGGACAATCATAATTTATGTCATCTTTTCTTATAGGGTTTCATGATCAAGTCCTCAACTTGATGACCTATATGATGACCATAAAATACTTTGGGACTATTATTTAATTATCCAATAATTAAATAATACCGATGTCAGTTTTAACTTACATAAGTACTACCAAAGCATGTCTATGCAAAGTTTATAACATAACTAAAATAACTCCCACTAGAATCAAGATCATTTCTTCAGATATCTTATACCTACAGCACTCAGAGTAAATTATGTGCTTAGGTTGTGGGAGAGACTGCGGTTTTTGTTTGGAACAATTTCAACAAACCACACCGCCATTCAGATAAAAGCGTTATTCTACGGTCCGCTGCTTGGAGCCTTTCCAACAGTCAGCACCGCTATTCAGACAAAGAGACATGACCTGGTGGGAACCGGGAATCGTCTTTGTCCGTCCAACTACTTTCAACTGGTTCGTCACTTCCTCAGTTCACCACGAAACTATCCTTAGAGTTCTTTAAACGCTTGTGATATTTCTGGCAACTGATCAGTGACTCTTACCGGAATATTTAGGTATTTTCTCGTCATGCTTTATGCGTAAGCTGCATCTAGACGAGCGCAAAAATATGGCATTCATGATGGATTCTATTGCAGCAGCATTAGAACTCACACTCATTAATATTAGTTCAGACAGTGTTCAGAAACACTTCTTCTTACTAATATTGTTACTAGCTCAGCTAGTGTCCAAGACACTTCATCTTGCTCAGATTATTGCCATAAGACCTTTGGTATGAAGCCATTCTTGGAATCAAGCGTATTAGATCTGTCCAATACCTTATCAACATAAGGATTTTGACACGATCTAATCAGCTACTCTGATCCATTCCAATGGATCCTTATTCCAAGAATTCATGCGGCCACTCCCATGTCTATCGTTTAAATTTGACTTCTGACCTAAATCTTGACAAGACTTTAGCGTCGGAACGTCGTTTATGAGATTCAAGTATGTTAACTACATACTGTGTGAGAATTGCCATTACGCTCCCACTAGTCTTCTTGTAAACGCATGGTTTCCTTTTCTTTCTGATCAAGTCAAAACTTTTGACTACATTATCCGAATGTTGATTCCAACTCCAAGATGTTTGCTTCAATCCAGAATTTGATCGATGAAGATAACATTCATGCCCAACCAATTTTCGGAGTTGGGGCTCACCATCGCTTCTTTGAATTTCGCATGCTCGTCACTTTTCAATGATCAAAGGATCACGACAATTGGCTACGAGAAATCACTCTCGAGTTAGTGACGGATCCTATCGGATCTGCGAATTTCAGGCTCCACAGGCGTAGATCCTACAACACTTTGTAGATCTCACCGCTGCTCTCCCTCAACAGGTTGAGCAGCCTCCTGTGTTTATCGAATTTCTTCGATGTGTACTTTTACTCCCACTGTTCCCTTTGGAAAGTACGATCTTTCTTAAAAGACACAGTTCCGGACAACGAAAGTACTATGCCTTGGTTTCCCTAGGACAACCAGCGAGGTAGAACTTATTAGATGTGGGTTCAAGTTTGTTTGTTGACTACTGTCTTACACAAACCTTGCAATCCCAATTAATCAGAAAAACAAATCTGGAAATCACCCAGTCCACATCCAATGTGGTGTTTTTCACTGATTCTGAAAGAAACTCTTTTCTGCACAAAGACAGACGTTTTAGGACGTATTCTTAAATCGTTATGGAAGATTCTTGTGACTCATCTTTTATCGGAGCATATCTAATAAGATCCGATTCATTCTGTTAGATGATCACCCAATTCTTGACTTAAGTATTTTCCTCCGCGATTCAATCGAGGATCTTAATACTTCTGTCAAATCGGTTCTACACTTCATCTTGGAACTCCTCAAGGGATTCCTGCTTGTGTTTCATCAAATGAACACAACCATACTTATTGATGCCATCAATAAGGTAATGAAGTACAGAAGATTTCCTCTGGCACTAATGCTCGTTGGGCCGCATACATCAGTCTGTGTAAGGCCCAATAAGCCTCTGGCCCATTTCCTTTAGCTCTGCTAAAAGGGCCTTAGTCATTTGGTCCAGTGAACAGAATTCATATCTCAAATGATTAACAATCGAATGAGTCCAAAACTATGGAATCTTTGAATTCGCTTCACTCTATGTGGTTAAACGACTATGCCAAAGAAAAGTCGAGTTCAAGTCATCAGACTTAAACCTTTAGTATTTGTGTTATATTCTGTCTTTGTTGGTTTAAGATATAAAACCCATTCCAAATGGGGTGCTACCATAGAATATTTCATTAAGATCTAAAGAACAAAACTTGTCTTTTATCAAAATGAAAAACATTCAAATTCTTACAAGAAAATGAAAGACATCTCTGCACAAGGCAGATACATAGTAGCAATTACTTAATTTCTAAAACCAAGTATGAAAGGCTCCTACAAGTGGAGAATCTCTACGGCTCATGCAGCAACCATTGCTTCATACCAGACACGCAGTTCCACTTGTCCTTTCTTCAACGTCCTACTGTCGCTTGTGTCCTGCATATTTCAAAAATATCAGTACCACAACGAGTATCCAATACTTATGTAGAACTTGAATTAATAACACAATACCTGAAGAAGAAGTACCATACATCTTCTCCATCTCTTGTGAATCTTTCAAGAATTTAATGCAATCTCTCTTCCAATGCCCTGACTCATTGCAGTAGAAGCACTTTCTAACACCAGATGGGCCTTACTTGGGCTTAAAAGATGACACAGACTTATCCTGATTCCAAATCTGGACGGCCCTGCCTCTACCCTTGTCTACGCAAGATTTCTCAAATCTTTTACCCTTTTTGATGTTTTGCTCTGCTGTCTTGAGCATGCCATGCAGCTCAGTCAACGTCTTCGTCAAGCCTTCCTTGATATAGTTCTTGATGAACTTCTCATAACTCGACGGCAGTGACTGTAGAATGATGTCAGTAGCCAACTCTAAGCTGACAGGACATTCCAGTTTCCCCAGGTTATCAACGTAACCCATCAGTTTAATGACATGAGGACTTACTGGAGCATCCTCAGGTAGCTTGCACCCAGTGAGAGACTTCACCATCTGGAATCTCTCAACTCGTGCCAGATCCTGAAACTTCAGTTTCAGGCTGGTGATCATCTCTATTGGCGACTTCATGTTCTCGTATTGACTTTTCAAGTCCGAGTTCATGGTAGCCAACATCAGACCACGCACATCTACCACATCAATATAATGCTTATTCCAAGCATTATATTCTGCATGCGAGCGATTGGTCCCAAGCCTTTCTGGAAGAGCTTTCTCAAGGACATAGTCCTTGCTCTCCTGCTTGAGAATGAATCTCAGATTCCGATACCAATCCAGGAAGTTGGATCCATTTAACTTGTCCTTCTCAAGGACGGATCGCAACGAGAAAGTAGTCATAGACATAAGCTGAAATCCAAGAAAAACAAAGATTTAATTATGTATATGATGAGAAATCTTATTTTAATAAGAAAACTCGCATTATATTCAAATAATGTTTCCTCTATGAATATAATGATCCAAGATCCATACATTTCTAAAACCTGAGTGGACGACTCGTCATCACCCAAAGTTTAGTAATCTAGGTAAGCAAACCATTGCTAATTGTACTCAGTACAACTCTTGGTCGCAGATAAGACAGTCCATGTCTTATCTACTCTGATGTCTCTGGGTCCAGAACTTCCGATAGCCCAGTCAAGTAAAACCAATCTTTTCTGACTTGTGATCATTGACAGTTGCACTGCAAGTCTGTCAAAAACCACCTGCCTCACTCACGTTGCAGTGGATACCAAGGACTCCAAGAATATCCAACAAACGACACAAGTTTTGACAGTAGACAAGATTTGGGCAAGACATCAATACTACTTGATATTTAGTTGAGGAAACTAAACTCTGAAAGGTTAGCATATCAATCTCTTAGGTCATGTAATTGTTGATGTTAATGCACTGCAAGTCCATCAACATTACTACCTGCCTTACTCACGTAATTGTGGACACCAAGCTCTTGGCTAGACCATCACACAACGAAACGAGTCTTGACAGTTGACCACATTGAAGCTAATCTTTGATCAACGTTTAAGTCTAGTCTGGTTTCTGCAGATTCAAGGTTCAATAACCAGAATTTCGAATACTGTGTCGATCGACGTAGACTCTGTCTGTCGATCGACACCACCAAACAAAAACGGACTGCAATAACCGGTTAATCCAATTAACCTGGTTCATTGAACCGGTCATGTCGATCAACACAACTCATGTGTGACGGTCGACATAGACCTAAACCGAAGATAATTTTGATAACCGGTCCAATCTAATTGAATCGACTTATCAGATCAAACTGATCTTAATTATGCAAATCGGTTTATTCCAATTGAGATAACTAATTCAATCCAATTGAATCAATTCATCCAATTTAAACCGTTTAAACCAGTTTCAACTGATTGCGATAATCGGTCCAATTCAATTGAACCATATTATCCAATCAAACTGATTTAACCATACGAGATAATCGGTTCAATCCAATTGAACCGATTCATCCTGTCGCACGGCCTGTGTCGATCGATGCACCCAGTGTATCGATCGACACAATGCGATTTCTAGATCGAAACCATTCTCTGATTAGGCGAATTCGCGGTGCATCGATCGACACAAGTTGTGTCGATCGACGCTATGCGAAAACACAATCACACTTGTATTTTCGCGCTGTATCGATCGATGCACCCAGTGCACCGATCGATGCTGTGCGAAAACCCTAAATCAGTTTTTGCCGTTTTCGCGCTGCATCGATCGACACACCCAGTGCATCGATCGATGCTGTGCGAAAACACAGTTCTTCGTTTTCGATATCAACAAATCCGAGATTCCAATTATCAAAACGAAACCTAGCTAGCATCAATTCAATTAAAACCATTCTAATCGAATTCCAGGCTACTGATTCAATCTATTAAAACCCTAAGGCTCTGATACCACTGTTGGATTCCCTTGGATCCTGGGTCTAGGTGATTGAATCTAAGAACTGACCTCGTGATTACCTGTAGATTGGCAGCGGAAATTGGAGCAGGTAAACGAGATCTAGAGCGCCTCAATCGCTGCGCCTCTATCGTAGTCCACACGCACACAAGCTGGAATCCGCCGGGATGCTAGTACCGGGAATCGGATCTCCTGTGGATCTATGAGTTTCTGTGTCTCTGCTTTCTCTCAGAGAAGCGACACGGACGGCTAGGGCTCAGGTCGATCATATAAGACATTATATATCGACCTGGGATGACCCAAACGAGTTACGGATCAAGCCCAATTCGTTCAAGTCAATAACTCGAAACTTCAGTCTCGAGGCCCATGGTGCATCGATCGATGCACATACTGCATCGATCGACACACCTCTTCAAAACTCAATTCAATGTGTATCCAATACACACTGATCAGATCATATGCCAATGATCGATCCCACACAAAGTATATCCAGCTCGCTTAGGTGTGTGACCCTGTAGGTTCACACGATACTAGAAATGAGTTACAACTCATTTGTCATAAGTGGTTTCTAGCAAAACATTATGACTACCCAGTATCACATGAATTGTCTGATCTCGACAATACAACTATCTTTAGAGTAAGTACAATCTGATTTCAGGACATAATCCCAACAACCTAAGCCTAGTTCTTTCTTTTCTTATGATTATGATTTAGGATTTGTAAACTTTTGATTTTGAGTTTTAATTAAATACTTTGTTATCTTTTGTTAATCTCTTCTTTCTATCTCTCTTAATCTATGATTTCTCACATCTCTCTTATGATTAGGGAGTAGAGTTTTGGAGTTTTGTGGATGAGGTTAATTTAGGTGGTTTATGTGATGATTAGTGATACTTATAACTTATTTATGAATAATCCTTCTCTAATTAGTTGATCTTTATGCTAAGTTTCAAGAAATTGTTGAATCTAGATGTTAGGCTTTTTCATGCCCGAAAGGTGTTCGATGAAATGCTTGAATGAACTCTTTAAAGGATTTTCACATCTTAGCCTAGGAGATTAGATGTCTAAAGTGATTATTGTTAATGAGAAATTGAAATTAATGCTTGTTTGACTCTTAATCACAAATGAGAATTTGATTTTGATTAGAAATTAGACAAAGAGATTAGTGCCAAGAGATTGGATTAGTCTAATGATTAGTGTTCTTAGCCTAAGGATTAGCTTTGCTAAAAGGTATTTGATGAATATTAATGCATGCTTGTCTTGTAATTTGCAAATGAGAATTGAATGATTGCATGATTAGCATAGGAGTTATGAACATGAGAATGTGATTAGCTTAATTATGATCATTATCCTTGTTGATGCGGTCATCAGAACCATATCAAACCAGGCGCTCACTGACTCAATCGCTAACTCAACCACTACGTCAAGCAGCGCAAGGAGGCCAAGAGAAGTCAAGGCCACAATGAGTTCCGATCCAACAAAAGGCATAGGATTGATTATACATCCAACAATCAATCTTAAGAAGACATATGACCCAGGAGGAATCATAACACATGGAGAAGAGATTATGGAGCCAAGAAGATCCAACAAGGCGTATGAGCTTATCTTAGCTCAAGTGGAGACCAAGGTCAAGACATCTAGCTCAGCTCATCATCAGCATGCCACTAAGAAGAGTCATCCCCAAAAGATGACACAAGAAGAAGATACCGAAAAGGAGCTAACCATATGTAGCATCACAGCTAGCTCAGGAAGTAGCATCGGCACTAGCTCAGCAGACTTGCCATATATGGAAGCATTCACATTTAGAAGGTCAATTCAGCACCAAACGTTTACCTATCAAAACTACAGTGTATTGAGCTCCTTTCCATCAAGTCTAGACGTCCCCAGCTGCACAAGACCACACAAGATTCTCCATAACTTCAAGAAGTCATACTTACCATTTTTGGAGAAGAAAGAGATCAAACACCAACGGCTTCTTTCCAAGAATGCAAGCTGCGAGTTATTTGTCAATCAAGCTGTTCCAAGGATCCTCACTTATCCCTTAAAGCCATCTAGATACAAGGAAATCATCAAGAGCTTGGATCCTTGCCAAAATTGGCCTAACGGCTAGTTTT
The DNA here is from genome assembly GCA_030180135.1 of Orychophragmus violaceus. Lineage (NCBI taxonomy): Eukaryota > Viridiplantae > Streptophyta > Magnoliopsida > Brassicales > Brassicaceae > Orychophragmus > Orychophragmus violaceus. Next base: position 12,915,713 of record CM058238.1, on the reverse strand, counting down.
CATTAAGTTTGCGATTTCCTTTCTTGTTCAAGGTCAATAGGACCGTTGTAAAAAGCTTATATAAGCTCAGTATCATCTAATGTATTATTTACCCTTTTCAATCAACTAAGTTTATACAAAAGAATTCGTTTTCTTCTTTTCAAAGAGTGTCTTTGAAGTTTCTTGTCTTAGGATTCATTTGTGTGATTCAAGTGTCTCCAAAGATTATTGGATTAGGATTGCTTGTGTGACTCAAGCAGAACTAGTTCACCCACCGATTGAGAGAGTCAGTCATCTTCCACCCATTGATTGCTTCTGAGAGAGCTCTTAAGCCAGCAGGAACAATCCCATCTCTATTCACAATCCACCCATCTCGGTCAAGTAAGAGAGCTTTTAAGCCAGTGCTTGTCCTCCATCAATCCATCGCTCAAGCTTCCGCTCCCGGGGCTACATCATATGGTATCAGAGCCGAAAGGTTCCTAATCAGGTGTATTCTATCCTTTATCCTTTCGGTTTTCATTTTCATCTTGTTTTGTTTGTTTCATTGCATCTCAAAACAAAAACCCATAAAAAAATTGTTTTCATTTTATTCATAGTTCAATTCTGTTTTGTTTTACATCTTAAACCAAAAAAAAAAAAAAAAAAGAAGTTTTCTATTGTTTGATTTGAATTTCTTTAAAAAAAAAAGAGTGTTATTTCCATATTATTTGTTTCAATTCGAAATTAAAAAAAAAAGTTTTCCATTGTTTGATTTGAATTCTTTTAAGCAAAAAAAAAAAAAAAAGTGTTCTTTCCCTTTTCGTTATTTTAGGATTTCGAAATTTTTTGAAACAAAGGCTCCATTTGAATTCAGTTTCCTTTTCCTGTCAACCCCAAAACGTGTGCTTAGTTTTCAAAAGGGGAAATCACAATATTTGTTTTCAAAAAGGAAAGTTTGAATAAAAGTCAGGTTTCCTGTTATTTGCAAAGACTACATTGATACACTTTAAACTTATTGTTTCAGGTATTGAATCAGTGACATGGATGATAGAGAACATTCAGAAGCAAACATGTATGGAGAGTACCACCCACCTAGGCACAAGAGTGCATTCAAAAACCATGGAGTTACGTCATACCATGTACCAGCTCAACGACAGCTCACTGGTACAAGGAATGCGACAGTCCAACGAACCAGCACGAGGCAGCCAACAAACCGAAGAAGAGGTTCCCTAATGTTTTCAGGAAGAAGCAGTAACCCTGAAGCATACTTACAATGGGAAAGCAACATGGAGCAATGGTTACAAGCTAACAAAGTTCCCAAAGAAAGGAGGCTAGTACAAGCTGTCTCAGCCTTCACCGAAAAGGCTTATGAATGGTGGCTAAAGGAGAACACACCAACCATCTTTAAGAAGCCAGTACTGGATTGGAGAGATCTCAAGTCCAGGATGAAAAAGGAATTTGTGGAGAAACTTCAAACCACCACCAAGAGAGTGAAGATTGCATCCGAAGCACAAGCTGCTCCTAAATCCAAGTCTGTTTGCTATCCAGAAGATAAGGAGACTCTTCAAGCAAAGCAGGATCAGAAATGGCAGGAGATCATGGAGATCTTGTACCCAAAGAAGCAAGAGCAGAAACAGAGCCGCAAAGCTTCACCCAATGCAACCGGACCTAGCTTTGATGCCTCACTCAAGTTGCGAGACACGCCAACACAAGGTAAGTGTTCTAACCTTGTAAATTCCAAAGAGCCAACATGTTATATGTGCCATATGAGAGGGCATTTTGCTACAAATTGTCCATCTAGGAAGTTGCTCAAAGATATGACATCAGAGTTGAAATTGGAAGTAACTGACACAAATGATAATTTTGTGCAATCTGATATTTTAAGTTCCAATTCAAGACTCATGCACTTGTCTTTGCCAAAGAGTTTTGATCCAGGAATAAGACAAGAAGAAGAGCACACAAGTCAAAAGGACATCAACCGTGAGGTGCAAGCAAACAAGGTGAATTCTGAACTTAAGGTGAATAAACTTGTTTGTCCAACCACTGTTATGATGCACTTGTGTCTGGACCAAAAGGTTCATAAAAGTTTAGGTGTTAAAGAAGAAGTGGAGCAACACCAATGTCATAAGCCACAAGCAAGTAAAGGACAAGAGTACATTCAAGGTACCATCATGACTGTTGTACCAAGACATGAGCGAGACAAGGTAAGTAATTATCTTACTCAAACTGTTTATAATGATTCCGAGGATATGATAATGCATTTGTCTTGTCAAAAAGAACTTGAGAAAGATATAGGTCTTGAAGTCGAGTTTCGGACAGAACCATCAATACAAAAGAATCAAGATGAAGAAGATCATGGAGCTTCAACCAATGATGAACTAGAGCCTAAAACATCTAGTAGTATATGCACCAGGAGAGATGCGACTCTGAACCAGCTTGTCACATCCGTAATGGTAAGTTCCAACCTTGTGCAACCTGTTTTTAAAGTCTCAAACTCAGATATAATCCACTTGCTCTTTTCCTTAAGAGTTGACTTAGGTACATGTCTGATAAAGATCAAGAAGCCAAAGGCAGAAGGAGTCTTGCAAGAGAGACCAAAACCGAGCCATGTTTCCACACATGAGCCACCAACAAATCAAAGGTTTGACGTATATCATGCTTCAACCAAACATGAGGTTATTTCTGAACTTGGAATGAGTATTCTTGATTATCAATCCACTGGTATGATGCACTTGTTTCTTGAGTCAAGTGTTGAGACAGGGATTAGATCTAAAGATAAGGCCAAATGGGAGATCAAGGAAAATCCACCCGACCAAAGCAAGCACACTACATCCCATGGTGACTGCCGTAAGAGAGTTATGGTCATCTCTAGAGTAAAGGAGAGTCGCAGCCAAGTAGCTCAAGAGCACAAAGAACGGACCATGTTACAAATTGCTAGCACCATCTCTGTGAGTTTAAGTATTTCTAGACCTATTATAGCAAATCCAAACACAGATATGATGCACTTGCTCTTAAGCATTGTTTCAGGTACAAGTACCACAAAGGAAGAACTGAGCAGGAAAGAGCATGAGCAACTCAAAGTTAGTAGGAAAGATCAAAGACCAGAGAAACATGTTTTGTTGGTCAGGAAAGAAGATGAACATCTAATGATCACTAGCTCACAAACTGACAGTGTAAGTACAAGTATCATACAATCTGTTTTTACTACTCCAAGAATAGATATGATGCACTTGTTCTTTCCAATGAGCATCTCTACAGGTATAAAGCACAAGGAGGAAGAGAATGTGAAGAAAAGCTCAGAAACAGTCCTTACACCAAGTGTTCAGACTGATCAAGGCATGAGAGAAAAGGAGAACATCAAGGAGAAACCTCCGGATCAGATAAAGAACATTCAACATGTTCTTTAAGTAAGCCATAACTTAACCAGCTTTGTTTCACTTACTCTTAAGTGTGTGCTACTGAAATTACTGCAACTAAAAGAAATTAAAGCTTACACAGATGTAATTCCTTGTGTAAAAACACCATTTATCAAGGAAATTGTTTCATCTTATCATAAGAAGCCCATAATCCACTTGTTTCTTGGCCAAGGTGATGAGATATTTGCAGGTCTTAAGGAGAGCAGGAGAAAGATCAGCAAAGGAAACGTCACACCAGCTCAAAGAAGTGGAGCAGTGCTATCCTATTTTCTCAAAGAAGAGCCACCGGATGATCCACAACTCAACCAGAATCAAAATGATTCCCAAGGTAATCTTCTAAACCCTCATTCACTTCACTGGACTAACTTGACTTATCTATGTGCAGGTTATCAAGTTTTGAGGTCAAAACTTCTTGAAGAGGGAGGGTATGATGCGGTCATCAGAACCATATCAAACCAGGCGCTCACTGACTCAATCGCTAACTCAACCACTACGTCAAGCAGCGCAAGGAGGCCAAGAGAAGTCAAGGCCACAATGAGTTCCGATCCAACAAAAGGCATAGGATTGATTATACATCCAACAATCAATCTTAAGAAGACATATGACCCAGGAGGAATCATAACACATGGAGAAGAGATTATGGAGCCAAGAAGATCCAACAAGGCGTATGAGCTTATCTTAGCTCAAGTGGAGACCAAGGTCAAGACATCTAGCTCAGCTCATCATCAGCATGCCACTAAGAAGAGTCATCCCCAAAAGATGACACAAGAAGAAGATACCGAAAAGGAGCTAACCATATGTAGCATCACAGCTAGCTCAGGAAGTAGCATCGGCACTAGCTCAGCAGACTTGCCATATATGGAAGCATTCACATTTAGAAGGTCAATTCAGCACCAAACGTTTACCTATCAAAACTACAGTGTATTGAGCTCCTTTCCATCAAGTCTAGACGTCCCCAGCTGCACAAGACCACACAAGATTCTCCATAACTTCAAGAAGTCATACTTACCATTTTTGGAGAAGAAAGAGATCAAACACCAACGGCTTCTTTCCAAGAATGCAAGCTGCGAGTTATTTGTCAATCAAGCTGTTCCAAGGATCCTCACTTATCCCTTAAAGCCATCTAGATACAAGGAAATCATCAAGAGCTTGGATCCTTGCCAAAATTGGCCTAACGGCTAGTTTTCATTAAGTTTGCGATTTCCTTTCTTGTTCAAGGTCAATAGGACCGTTGTAAAAAGCTTATATAAGCTCAGTATCATCTAATGTATTATTTACCCTTTTCAATCAACTAAGTTTATACAAAAGAATTCGTTTTCTTCTTTTCAAAGAGTGTCTTTGAAGTTTCTTGTCTTAGGATTCATTTGTGTGATTCAAGTGTCTCCAAAGATTATTGGATTAGGATTGCTTGTGTGACTCAAGCAGAACTAGTTCACCCACCGATTGAGAGAGTCAGTCATCTTCCACCCATTGATTGCTTCTGAGAGAGCTCTTAAGCCAGCAGGAACAATCCCATCTCTATTCACAATCCACCCATCTCGGTCAAGTAAGAGAGCTTTTAAGCCAGTGCTTGTCCTCCATCAATCCATCGCTCAAGCTTCCGCTCCCGGGGCTACATCACTTGTTTAGCAATGTTTGAATTATTGAAGCATCATTGATTGTCTCTAGACCACCTAGTCTCCATAGCCTCATCCTAGGACCCTTCTTTAATCTTGTTTAGTTTTTTATTTGCTTTATTGCTTTCTTGTTTGTTTAGGATTGTTAGTTAAACCTTCTTTTATCTATTTGGCTTAGCTTAAGTAGTATTTTGCATTCCTAATGTGTTGTTCTTCTTGCCTCCCTGGATTGATACCTTAAGTACTACAATGATAGGAGTAGACTTGAGGAATTGATCTAGAACTACAAAAAGTCTATCATCAGTTACCATCGCTAAACTCTGTCTCGACAATATCAAAGTCATCATCAATGGGGTTACTTGGTTATCCCATTTCAATGTCATCGCCAGTAGCCTTTTCTTTAGTCAGAGCTTTTTCTGCTTCTTTCCTTAGCAATTCAACATGTTCTTCTATGTAAAGCTCTTGCACTAGTAGTATACATGTCATTTTCTTCAGGGATAGCTTCGTCATTTTTTAGTTCCCGAAATGATTTCAAAAGACAATTTGTCATCCACTTAATAAAATTATCAAAAGGTATTTTCACCTAAATCACTCTAATATTTGTCAAAGTCTGTTTTATTATTTTTATATGAATTATTTTACATGAATTTATTTTTAAATAAAACTATTTTATCTCATAATTTCGTTTGCATAAAAATATAATAAAGGTCAAATTTTATATTTATATGAATTGTGACCGACCCTAATCACATGTATATATTTGTAACAAGATCATCATAAATATTTGAAACGAGTAACCGGTTAAACTTTAGTTTTCACAATAATAAAACGTTGTTTTCACAATCATGCTTAGGATCACATTTAATAAAATTTATAAGCCCAAGACTCGTGACTCATCCAGAAAACAATCTGAAAATTTACATGAAAATGGCAAAAACAGAGAAGACTCGTGTAATGCTTAGCATTTTAGGGAAGAAAAATATGAAAATGAAAATTGGACAAATCTTAGAGAAACAGCAGAGAGGTAGGCCCATCTCTCTCTCTCCATAAATAAGAATCATTCTTTCCTCTCTCCTCTTCCATTCCTTTTCTCATTCTTCTCCCCATTTACAGCCCAGTTCCACTATCTCCCACACCCATGATTATAATAAGCACTCATCTCGAGAAGATAAAGAAACAACCTTTCTCTCTCTTGTTCCTTCCGTTTCAAAGTTTCTTCCTTTTGAGCGGGTTTTCAGGAAATTTTGGAACTTTCTCATTTTAAGGACGTTTCTTTAACTTGTGAGTTTCTTGTAGTTGTGGGTTTTGTTTCTACTTCTTGGTAGTGTGTCACGCTTTCTCTCCAGCACTGTGAAAGCTTGTCACGACTATTTTGATTATTCTTCTGAGCTCTTCTCTGGCCTTCTAATATAAGTCTCCATCTTTGTCTATTGTTAAGGTTTCTCTTCCTCTCACTTATGTTTTTAATTTGAATTTTTTGTGATAATAAAAGTTGTCTGAAATCAATTATCTCGTTGTTTTGTATAGTGATGGGTACTGAGGAGAAGCCTCTTAATCCTCTTGATTCAAGCCATGGTGATTCTGCCCCTTCTTCAAATCAGGTACATATATACACATACAAACATATGCAAGTATGATTCTTGGTTTCAATGTTTTTTTTCCTTTGAATGAATTAGATATGTATATAAGATGTGGTTTTGATGATGTGGTTCTTGAATTGAATTGGAAAGATGAGAGCTTTTTATGTGTGCTCCTTACTTGCCAAAAATTGCTTGATATGTTTAAGTAATCATGCTTTAGGAGCAGATCAATTTGTTCTGGGAACCTTAATCTTTGATTAGTGTTGTTAGTTTCATCTAAGGGAGTACTTCTCTTGTGGAATTGATGTGTTTGTATAAGTTCTCATAGAACTCTTTTGTAACTTTGATCTTTGTTCTTAATAAGAAGGCCGAAGGATCCTCTGCTATAACAGAAGAGACTTCTGCAAACGTTCAACAATGGAGGCGAAAGAATCTCTCTTTGCAGATACCTTCAAGAGCAACCGGTCTCTCTCCTGAAGATTCTATCGTAATCAAAATGCCTCCAACGCCTAGTCCAACTCCGAGAAGAGTGAACTTTTCTTTGACTTCAAGTTCTCCAGCTCCTGGTCCTTCTTCTGCTGTTCCTCCGCGGAGTAAATCATCCCTGAAGAATCTAATCCCAAAAGTTGGTTTCAAAGCAAAAACCTCTAACACCGATATCGAGAAGGGACAAGGGGATGTATCTTCTCCCTCTGCATTGCAGGAGAAGGCTTCTATAGCGAGATCATTATCACTTTCAAAGTTATTTACGCCTAGGATCAAGAGAACTTCATCTCTACCTGTGACTACCATTGTTCTTTCAAACTCAGAGTCAGCTCACGGAGGAAGCAGTGTTGCTCCTCAAACTCCAAGCGTAAGCTTTCTTCTTGTATCGTTTTAGAGTACTCTACGATTGTTTAGGTACTTATACTTGGTATTGCAGAGCAAAGGGAGGGTGCAGATAGCTCGCTCTCGCTCTGTGCCTGTTAATGACAAGGAAGCAAGCCTAAAGGGAATGGATTCATTCTTCCGAGTTATTCCTTCGACTCCTCGTGTAAAGGATGGAGACGTTTTCTCAAATGCATCAGAGGCTGGTAATTCTGGTAAGTTCATTGTTCAATTGGTTGTATGGTTTTATTTTCCGAGATATTTGTTAAGTCACAGCAAATTATATTGTAATGTATTGAACAGAAACATGTGATGCTGATGGAGAAGACATACCTGAGGATGAAGCAGTTTGTAGGATTTGTTTGGTAGAGCTCTGTGAAGGAGGAGAAACCTTAAAAATGGAGTGTAGTTGCAAAGGAGAACTTGCTCTTGCCCACAAAGATTGTGCTCTTAAATGGTTCACCATCAAGGGTAACAAGACCTGTGAGGTTTGTAAACAAGAAGTTAAGAACTTACCTGTAACACTCTTACGGATCCAAAGCATTCGAAATTCTGGTGTTCCTCAGATTGATGTCACTGGCTACAGGTAAAAATACTCTTATAGAGTTAGAACTTTACAGAGTGTTCAAACATTCTATACTTTTTTGGGTTAAATGGTAAACGTTGCCTAAATCTTTTGCATTATATTTATACAGGGTTTGGCAGGAGGTCCCTGTTCTAGTAATCATCAGCATGCTCGCTTACTTCTGCTTCCTCGAGCAGCTCCTGGTAATCCATCTCTACAATTTACATAGATAACAAGAAGCAACCGGATTTAGACATACATACTACAGACAGATATCTGGTCTAATAGTATGTTTCATTTTGCAGGTTGAGAAAATGGGTACAGGTGCAATCGCGATATCGCTGCCGTTTTCTTGTATTCTTGGTCTTCTTGCATCCATGACTGCATCAACCATGGGTATGTACTCCTCTTGTGGACAAGTTCTTTCATTGTACTCCTCGTTTCTGATCTGTTTTTTGGCTATGGTTTAATTTTTGTGCAGCAGTAATGAGAAGATTTGTCTGGATTTACGCATCTGTCCAGTTTGCTTTGGTGGTTCTCTTCGCCCATGTATTTTATTCCGTGGTTAGTACTCTTCAACGCATCTCTTCTCCTCCCCTCCCCCCCTGGCTGTGTATTGTCTAAACATGGTGCAAGGCTTTTGGTTAAACCTATTCAAAAGTCTAGACTTTTGAGATATCTTAGGGCAAAACTCGACATAAAGTTGCAACCTTTATCATATATCAGTGATCAGTCTATAGACTCAACATTTTCTGTTGTTAAAATCCAATCTCTTGGTTTGTAACAGGTGGAGTTGCAACCAGTTCTGTCAGTTCTTCTGTCAACATTTGCTGGATTTGGTGTCTGCATATGCGGAAGTTCAGTGATGGTTGAGTTTGTGAGATGGAAACGAAGATGGCGAGCCAGAAGGTTGGAGCAGCAGCTGAACCATGCTCAGACGCTGCCACAGCCGTCCCAAACACTGGATGCAACAACCTCTCAGCATCATCCAAATGCGTCGTAGAGCCAGGAAGTGGGAAGATGATTTTACATTTATACAGTAGTTGGATAATGTTATTTGTGATTTGTATAAAAGAAAAGTGGAAAGATTTGTTGTTGTTGTTGTTGTTGTAAGCTTTCTTTACATACACCATTGTGTTGTTGTAAGTTTGTAACATTCCTAATCTCTGCAAATGAAATGTTTTGCAGTAGTATTGGTTTAGATTTTTCATGTATAATAAAATTTGGAATTATGTAAACAGCTCAAATGTTATATCAACTCTAGTAATTAAATCTCTAATGTCAAAATCTGAACATAATAGTCTATTTCATTAGTTTCAAAAGATTTAGCATAATTTTTATTTTTCAATAAGCTTTTTTTTTTTTTTTTTTGAAATAATTTGTGGACTTCAGAAAAGAAAGAAGACAAAAAAGGTTCACGAGGCAATCACGTGCCGATTCTACTTCTCTGTTCCTGAACTTTGGCAAACTCTTTGCCCTTCTTCTAGACAACTGTGAACGTCGAAGTGAAAAGATTACAGCGATGAACTTCTCAACGATGCTCGCTGAGAAACTTCCCGGCATCCTACCGGTGCCATCTTCTCCTCTCCTGCGTAAAGGTTTTTTTTTTAACCTGTTTCTATAGTTTCGGGCTTGATTTTTTTTTCGTCCTGGTTTTGGGTATTGCTTGTTCGTTTTGTTTCATGACAAGATTGGATGCAATCTAAAGCGGAATCGAAGGGACATTTATGTTCTGGGTTTCTCTTCTTTTGTAATTTGTAGTTGAAATTTGTGCTCTTTTCTTCTCTAAGATGAAGGAAAACTTTCGTTTCAATTGTTCATTATCTCTAAGCTCTCTATTTTTAGGTCGTATAGCATGTTCCAAAGTCCTGTTTCTAACTTCACGTTGTCTATTTTTAGGCATTTTGATTGTTTAGTTGAAGATGAAAGCTATTGAGCATTCATCAATTCTTTACTCTCATTGTGTATTAGGAGTTCCCGAGTTAAGATTCGTTTCCATTGCTAGCCACAGTAGAAGATTGAGATTAGGATTGCAAAAGAGTATGGTTTGGAGTTTGCAGAGAGCAGAACTCTGTGTAGTCACCAACTCATGTATAGTTCATCCCGCAACCGAAGCCTATGCACAAGAAGCTATAGAAGCGATCAAATCCGAGAAAGTTATCGCTGTGCCAACCGATACGCTTTATGGATTCGCCTGTGATGCTTGGTAATATTCTAATTAGCTATCCAAGCTTTACATTTAGCAAACTAAATTGTGGTTATGTAACATAAAACAGTTCTTTAGAAGCGGTTAACCGGATATATGAAATCAAAGGCCGGAAGCTTACAAGCCCTTTAGCCATCTGCGTTGGTGATGTATTAGATATCAAGAGAGTTGCTACAACGAACCACTTACCTCACGGTTTACTTGACTCGCTCTTGCCTGGTCCAGTCACTCTCGTCCTTCAACGAGGTTTGCATCTTCTTCTTAACATGGTTGCATCGATATGATATCTTTATGTGAGAGTGTTCTTGTAGTGTTTTTAAACAGGTGAGTCAAGCATTCTTGAAAAGTCCTTAAACCCAGGAATAGATACTATTGGAGTACGGGTTCCAGATTGTGAGTTCATTAGGGAAGTATCGAGAGGTTCGGGCAGTGTTTTGGCTCTTACAAGTGCTAATCTAAGCGGTGGTAGAAGCAGCGTTTGCGTAAATGATTTTGAGAATCTTTGGCAGCATTGTGCTTATGTCTATGATGGTGGTTTGCTTCCGTCGGGCCGTGCAGGATCAACAATAGTTGATTTGACTAAAGTTGGAAAGTATAAGATCATTAGACCTGGAAGGTATGCAATAGTTGATTTTTGTTGATCAGATCAATCAATGTGGATTAATGGATTACAAGTTTGAATCTTTGTGGGGTTCTTGAGCTAATATACTTTAAAAACTGTTGTTTTTGTTGTTAAATTCAGCGCAAAGCAAGCAACAGTGGCGATTCTTGAGAAGTATTTGCTGGAAGAAGAAGAAGATTGTTAAGAGAAGAAAGCTGGTTAAAGTCTGATCTGACTTGAAAGAATTAGAAGGATTTGCTTTGGTTCTTACTCGATTTTGACATTGGTTTTAAGATATCAGACATGTATGTGTAGTGTAATACGAGAAGATTGTTGATTTTGAGCCTATATATATGTAAACTCCAATTTTCGTTGCATACCTTTGTGATTTATAGGAATTGGTTGGCGGTTTTATAATTTTCGTGAAGTTACAGGCTCAAAGTTGAAGAAAAGATAAAATATAGGCACTCAAGTTTCAAATTCCTACGTCTGCTATTTTTTCCTCTTCATCTCTGTAAAATGGCATATGGTTTTGGAAGGTTTTTTTTGGAGGAGAGCCAATTCAGAACCGACAGGTTTACATGAAAAGTAACAAATCACATGTTCTTGCTTTTTAGCTAGATAATGTGCATGAATATTAAATTTTCCATTGATATGTTTAGTACAGAATGAATGGAAATGAAGTCCTAATAGATTTAAAATCTTCCAATTCTAACGAGAAAAATGGTCATTTCAATGATTTGTTTAGCATAGCTATAAGATTGGTATATTTTGTAACGAAGATGACGCTTGTCATTTAAGAAGAATAAGCATCTCATTGTCCAAATAAGAGAATTAAGTTCCGCGTGGAGTGGGAAAGAATTCCGCGAGACCTCTCTAAATCCAATTACACAATCACCTTGCCTTGCATCACAATTACACAATCATCAGGTCCGAGGCATGCCAAGACCCATCTACTTCAGAACCGAAAATGGTAAAGGAGGTTCTACTAGCGGATGAGGCTCCTTTGATTGATCCTCTTGTATTAGCGCATTGGCTTTCCTCTATGCCTCCTCTTCTATTGTAGCTATTTCCTTTGTTTTTATGGGATTTTAGCTAAAATTTTCAAAAACATTTTTAATATGAGCCTTCCAAATATACCATATAATTTATGAGAAAACTTACACAATTTTCTGGTCCTGAGAAAATCTTTTACCTTCTAGAACAAATAATCAAAGATGGGTTAAAAAAAGTGTAGGACAGAGAGAATATTAATAAGAAACAAAGACCAAACTTGGTAGGTTGGAGGACATTTAAATATAACGTGATTTGATAGCTGCATCAATCTAAGACAACCGGATTCTCTACCGATATGAGTATGACAATAGAATAGATCCAAGCAAGTACTTAGACAGTCCAATATATTGCCAAACGAAATGTTTGATTTCTAAGCGTGGACATTATTGCCAAACAATGGTAGAGGATTTGGCCAAATTAATTTCTAAACTCTTAACAAACGCTTATCCACAGTTTATTTGACAGCCCAGCAGTTTTTATATGTGAAAATCAATCCCTCTCAAACACTTCTCACCACTAATTTCTTCCTCTGGAATATTCTCTCTTCTCTATTTTTTGATTCTTTGGCTTCAGCTGTGTGGTTTCTCAATTGCATGTTCTTGCCTCGCGCCTTCAGAGTTCAGGTACTGTTTTTCATGCCTTCAAAAATCTTTTAAAGGGTTTTCTCAAATTGGTAGAATTAGTTCGTGGGTGTCGAGAAAACCAAGGAAAGTTTCATCCTTTCATCAAGCAACTGGGTAATTCTGGGTTTTATCAGTCCTTTTCTTTCCTGGGGAATTTTTGTTTTCTCTGTTGAGTTCTGCTTCAGAATCACAATTGAAGCAAAAAGAAAGTTCTTTTCAGTTTCCATGATCCTTCTTGTAGCTAACTGGTTTTATGAAGAGTTGAATAGCTGTGTGTTTCTAATCAGCTAATTTTGTTCTGTGACTAGAGTTACATTGAGATAATGGCGACTGGAGTATTGCCAGCTCCGTTCTCCGGGGTCAAGAACTCGGATTCGATGCTCGGGTTTGGCAGAAGCATGAATATTGTGAAAATTTGTGATTTGAGAAGCCTGAGATCTGCTAGAAGAAGAGTTTCCGTGATCCGGAACTCGAATCAAGGCTCTGATTTAGCCGAGCTTCAACCTGCATCACAAGGAAGCCCTCTCTTAGGTATTTGCATTTAGATTATCATCTTTTAGTTTTAGTTTTGTTTATAGTGAAGAAATTGTATATTGGTTTTTGTAGTGCCAAGACAGAAATATTGCGAGTCATTGCATAAGACTGTGAGAAGGAAGACTCGTACTGTTATGGTTGGAGATGTCGCACTTGGAAGCGACCATCCGATAAGGATTCAAACCATGACTACTTCTGATACAAAGGATGTTGCTGGAACTGTTGAAGAGGTTTTTGAAACTGTCCCTTAAAATCTCTTTTCAGTTTCAAAATAGTGCTTTGGTTTCCTCAAATCAATGACCTTATTCATATGTATATGCATCCATATATGAAAACTTGGTGTCAGATGCTTGAATTATGTTGCACTGTAAAGCCTACGGCTGTTCCATTGACATTATAGAGACAAATGCTGTTGGTTCTGTGATTGTAGGTAATGAGAATAGCGGATAAAGGAGCAGATATTGTGAGGATCACTGTTCAAGGGAAGAAAGAGGCAGACGCATGCTTTGAAATCAAAGATAAACTTGTTCAGCTTAAGTAAGTTTATAGCCATACTGAATATTCTGCTATGTGTTGTGAGTGTTTGAGTAGTATGAAACTGAAATGGTGTTTTTCTGTGTGGGTTACAGTTACAATATACCGCTTGTGGCGGATATTCATTTTGCTCCTGCTGTAGCCTTGCGTGTCGCTGAATGCTTTGACAAGATCCGTGTCAACCCCGGAAATTTTGGTACAGTTTCTTTTTTTCTTTTAGTCTCTCACTTGTTTCTTTAACTCGAGCATGAATGATTTGCCTTTGTAGCGGACAGACGGGCACAGTTTGAGACGATAGAGTATACAGAAGATGAATACCAGAAAGAACTTCAGCATATCGAGCAGGTAGAAGAAATCATTTGCTTCACTTTGTCTTGTGATGAGACCTGTAAAGTATTATTAATCGGTCTAAACCCTCCTTAGGTCTTCACTCCTTTAGTTGAGAAATGCAAAAAGTATGGGAGAGCAATGCGTATAGGGACAAATCATGGAAGTCTTTCTGACCGTATCATGAGCTATTACGGGGATTCTCCACGAGGAATGGTGAACAAATCTTAAAAGCCTTTTGAAATGTTTCTTTTCTTTACACATATACTGTTGTCTGATTTGAGTTTGCCACATAGGTTGAATCTGCGTTTGAGTTTGCACGGATATGTCGGAAACTAGACTATCACAACTTTGTTTTCTCGATGAAAGCAAGCAACCCGGTGATCATGGTCCAGGCGTACCGTTTGCTCGTGGCTGAGATGTATGTTCATGGATGGGATTATCCTCTGCATTTGGGAGTCACTGAGGCAGGAGAAGGTGAAGATGGACGGATGAAATCCGCAATTGGAATTGGGACGCTTCTTCAGGTAAACATAGTGTAAAGATATATCCTTTTGATAATTCATATAACGTGGTGATTGTTGTAATTGCAGGACGGACTAGGTGATACAATAAGAGTTTCGCTGACTGAGCCACCAGAAGAGGAGATAGATCCATGTAGACGATTGGCCAACCTCGGTACAAAAGCTGCTGAACTTCAACAAGGCGTTGTATGAATGATTCTTCTTCAGATGCTTCTCTTCTATAGTTTCCACTTGTAGAGACTAATACAGTGCTTTGAATTAGGCACCGTTTGAAGAAAAGCATAGGCATTACTTTGATTTTCAGCGTCGGACTGGTGATCTACCTGTACAAAAAGAGGTAAGAATGTACAAAGTTCTGTATTCAGAATGTCATTGTCAAGTATTAAAGAAATCGAAATGATTTTTCCTGAAAACTATAGGGAGAAGAGGTTGATTACAGAAACGTCCTTCACCGTGATGGTTCTGTTCTGATGTCCATTTCTCTAGATCAATTAAAGGTGAGCATTTATAAATACTCTTATGTAACACAAAATGTAGAACGGAACATTGTCTTTCCTTTCACTATTTCACTTTCTTTCTAGGCACCTGAACTCCTCTACAGATCGCTCGCTACAAAGCTTATCGTGGGCATGCCATTCAAGGTGGGATATGTTCACTTTATTTTCACACCATAAGTGTTGGTTCCCGATTCTTATTTATTGAGTGATGCTTGTTTAGGATCTGGCAACAGTTGATTCAATCTTATTAAGAGAGCTACCACCTGTAGATGATCACGTGGCTGTAAGAATCACCCTTTCTTCTCCATATCATTTTCTCTAAGATTTGACATGGCTGAATATAAACATTAAGCTTGTTTACAGCGTTTGGCTCTTAAACGGTTGATCGATGTGAGTATGGGAGTCATAGCACCTTTATCAGAGCAACTCACAAAGCCATTGCCCAATGCAATGGTTCTTGTCAACCTCAAGGAACTATCTGGTGGTGCTTACAAGCTTCTCCCTGAAGGTGAGTTAGACAGAAACTTGCAATAGGGAAACAGTTTTTTCCCGGTTTTTCTTAGCTTGGATTATTTCAGGTACACGCTTGGTTGTCTCTGTAAGAGGTGATGAGCCATACGAGGAGCTTGAAGTACTCAAGAACATCGATGCTACTATGATTCTCCATGATGTACCCTTCACTGAAGACAAAGTTAGCAGAGTACATGCAGCTCGGAGGTAAAATAATTGAAAATTCTCGCTATCTAATCTTTTGCTGAGTTTAAATTTATGACCTTTATCAGCTAAGTGATGTTCTTTTTACTGAATTTGTAGACTATTCGAGTTCCTAGCAGAGAATTCAATCAACTTTCCTGTTATTCACCACATTAACTTCCCAAAAGGAATTCACAGGTAGATAACGACATTCCTTGTCATCAGAACTTTGTTGAGTGAGTGGAAAATCAAATTTGATCGTATGATGGTTTCTTTCTTCTTGCACACAATGCAGGGATGAACTGGTGATCCACGCAGGGACCTACGCTGGAGCAATGCTCGTGGATGGACTTGGCGATGGTGTAATGCTAGAAGCACCTGGTCAAGATTTTGATTTCCTTAGGAATACTTCTTTCAACTTATTACAAGGCTGCAGAATGCGTAACACCAAGACGGTATTATAAGCTCAAAGAATCTCTATATTTTGTTGTATGTTTCAAATCCTTCCTCATGAAAAGTGACATAACTTGTGAAACTGTTTGTGGCAGGAATACGTATCGTGCCCGTCTTGTGGAAGAACGTTGTTCGACTTGCAAGAAATCAGCGCTGAGATCCGAGAGAAGACTTCACATTTGCCTGGCGTTTCGGTTAAGAAAAAAGCTCAAACCTTTTTTCTTTTTAAGAGATGTTTTTTAGATTGTTTAAACGAATGAAATGAATAATGGTGCAGATTGCAATCATGGGTTGCATTGTGAATGGACCTGGCGAAATGGCTGATGCAGATTTCGGTTATGTAGGCGGTTCTCCCGGGAAAATTGACCTTTATGTGGGAAAGGTGACAACTTTTAATCTCGAGTTTCTTGATCTTTTTGAAGTGAATGAATGTGTTTATGTATTCATGAGTTTCGATTCTCCAAGCTTACCGGTTAAAAGAAATGGGTTTTAAATTTGTGGACAGACGGTGGTGAAGCGTGGGATTGCCATGACAGAGGCAACGGATGCTCTTATCGGTTTGATCAAAGAACATGGTCGTTGGGTCGACCCGCCCATGGCTGATGAGTAGATTCTTAGTTATTTCAACGGCTAAGATGGATGGATAAAATCATTTTCTCAAATTGAGAGTGAGATAAGAAGATATATATGTGTGTATGTTTGCCCAAATCTCAAAGAATATGGCAGAAGCTTAGGACTCATGTGTTGTAACCAACAAAAAAAAAATATATAAATACATTATATAATTGTTCACAAATAGCCTTTCTCTTCCATTTAAAAATATACTCTTGTTACACACAAGTATATGTATGGTAAACAAGAAATTAAATAAGAAACACAAGATCGCTTCTTTTATTCTTCAAAACAATTGAGATGTAAACATTTTAATTTACTTTTAACATCATTAGTTTAATTAGGAATATATTGATTGATAGAACTTGAAGAATAAAAAGGAACTGATTAATCAAACAGGCAGCAGCAAACGGGAGTGGCTCTGTCCAAGAGGCAGTGGCCTCCCATGGCAACAGGGTCGGTGGTTCTGTGGCAATGGGTGTCGCAGTCGCTGTCCGAGTTGCACGTTCCTCTCAAGCGGCACGGTCCGTCCATCACGTCCTCTGCTGTTTCTTTTTAATTTTCAATTAAATTCAAGAAATTTGTATTAGGTTTGTGATCATGACGCCTATACATGTTGTTATCGCAAAAATAAATATCTAAAACTAATTAAGATGAATGGGAACGCTTAAAACACCTGCAGATTGTGCAGTAATAACGAGAGAGAAGATGACGAGAAGTGCAACAAGTTGAAATCTTGATAAAGCCATTTTTGCAGTTTGTTTTCTTTTGTAATGCCAAAGATATTCAACTTGAAATCTTGTGTTTGAAAAAATTATGATCGTTTTTTGGAGTTTTATACGTAAGATTAGTTTTAAAGATGGTAAGTTTTTAACCGTAATATTCTTGTTCAAAAAAAACAGATAGTTTTATTTTCTTCTTTTCAAAGATAGTCAAGATAATTTGTGGTTAATGTAACAGTAAAAGAAAATACTCAAAATAGAATTAGCTTTCGTTGTAATAATAAAACAGCGTTAAAAAAAAAAGAATTAGCTTTCGTTTTTTACATCTAAATTTGGTGTGGGTGAGAAATAATGGACGGTAGAGGAGTAACTTTGAATATTGACAGTTTCAAGAACCTCTACGCGTATGCATGCAAAGCAATGCAAACATTTCCAGTTCCAGAAGACGGATGTATCTTAGATTGTAGTGAAGATAATCATCAATATTATCTTCAACACTCACATGGTTATAATATAGTGGTAAGAGACAACTTAGGAATGAGTTGAATATATTTCACCCTGATTTGATTTTTCCTGTATATACAAAATATGATTATATGGGAAATCTGAATTTGATCTCAATTTGGCCTAAATAGTTAACATGATAGTTCGGTAATAGATGATCCGTCTACCCTTGACAATAATCGAAAATCATTTCAAATTCGGATAAGGTGATATGGTATCCAATCCACTCTTTAGTAATCTGGTGCATTCTCCTCGAAACTGAAGGAAAAGCCGATATGATTTATTAAAAAAAACTTTAACATTGATGATCTATAATTTTCTACCAATTTGAAAATATCTTTCATGGAAAGACCCGGTCCATAACATAGAGACTATAAAATTTTCTCTCCCAAAAAAAGCTCTGACTTCTCTCTAGAAACTCGCTTACTGTGTTCTCGTTCCCGTAGCCGGTGGTGGCTTCAGCTGCTCCGGCGGGCTGGGTTACTTTTGTTTTTGACTTTGATGCGGCCTTTGCCGCCAATAAATTTCAGCATCATGTCGGACTTGGCTTCTGAACTTGTTTCAGACTTTTCTCTCGGTTGTTTCCGGTTCTTTTCCACTTAAAAATTGATTTGTAATCTACATCTTTTCATCGGTTTTCATGTGGATGCTCTAATTCCGTTTAGGAATCACATCGATCTGAATCCATGGCGTTTCTTTCCAATCAACCACCGACGACCCATTTGTCTCTCCCAGCTATTAGATGAGCGTTTATGGCCGGTGGGATCGATGTCCGATCGATTTGAACGGGCCCGTCGCAACTCTTCTTATGCTATGTGGTTTTCCAGTCTCAGAATCTGCATCCATGAAGCGCATGAATCGAAAATAGTTTTTGTAGACGGACACACTTTTCTCTAGATGCGGTGGTTGCTGGATGTTTTTAGATGGATTTGATCGGCAGGGGGAAGCGGATGAAGCTGCTGAAGCGATGAAACGGTGACCAGAGTTTGGCCGTTGGTTGCATGTCGAGGTTGCTCGTATGACAAACGCGTGGCATTTGGGGTAACACGACTCATGACATGTTCATCTGATAACTCTTTCGGTTTTGCTGTTAGTTGGGCCGACTAAACCCATCCTTTGTTACTTTTCGTGTAAGCCCATTGGGCCTAATAAATTTAAGAAAGGCTAGTAGGTAAAAAAAAAAAGTAGTCATGCGTGGTTGTGGTCAAATGATTTAAACGCCAATTTTAGGTAAAAAAACATATAGAAAGAACTCAAAATTTTAGTGTTGTGCATGGCTTCCGGAAACATTGGACAGTTCTTGATATAAGAGAATAAAAAGTTTTCCCACCATAACTTATAATATTATTGATGTATTGGAAGATTTTCTATTTGTTAAAAGTATGTATTGCAATATCATATCAATGTTTTCCATCTATAAAAGTATGTATTGTAATATCATATCAGTGATTGTTCATTATTGATAAAGATGATTAACGATTCCGAGGATTGGCCATTATTTTTATCAGAATTAGATATTGTATTCTCTTTAAAACAAAGTTTTAAGTTTTTCGATCTATGTTTTATCCTTCGTCTCCAGAATTTCCGTGCTGACTCTTTAGCGAAGGAAGCCCGGGTTCGAGGAGTGTTATTCTCCCATATAAGTTAGACTGTCTCGATTGAAAAAAAAATTCGGAGCCTCCCTTCTAACGGATTAAATTTGGCTTAGTCAAGATGGGTTGACGTACAAAAAAAAAAAAAAAAAAAAAAAAAAAAAAAAAAGCCAACCGTGCCTGTCCAAGATCCCATTGCCAATAAAGGGTAGTTCTTGGAAAATCAAATAAGTAGAAAAAAATCAAATTTCAAAGGGATTATAAAACAAACAAACAAATATAAAACCATATTTTTATCTCTTCAGAGAATCTCACTGGCTGCGTATTCATATCGCGACCGACGAATGTTCTCTCGCCGTTTTTTCAACACGTATCTTCCGAAGCCGACCATACTCGCCGCTGCAATCGCTCCAAACACGATTCCGACCTTCTTTCCGCCTCCAGAGGATTTGTCGCCTTCCGTTCCGCCAACGTCGTGGTGACTGAGATCACCGGCTGTCGGTGACTGAGACGGAGAGGGATAGATGTAATCACCAGGCATCATCGTCAGAGGTTCCGATGGTGAATGAGATGGAGACATACTTTCCGTTTCTGATTGCGGCGGATACGAATAATGCTCAACCGGAGAGGGAGCTAGTGAAACTTTTTCAGTTGACATCTCACAGGATACGATTCCTACCGTTAACAGAGCTACGATTATGAAACCGATTTTCATCATTCAACCTATATTCTCTCTTAAAAGAAGGAGACGAGCTTGATAGAGAATATATATATATATATAGATATATATATAGGGTACGTATAACGAATTGGGGTTCGCCACGTGTGAAAAGTGTATAGGAAGGAACCATACACGGAGCTGAAACATCAAATGAAGGAGTCATTTTGTTCATTTTCCACTTAAAGTTGATCACTTGAGAATTGCTTTGGCACCTAACGATCAACGTTTTTCAAATATTTAATATATTATGTTGACGCATAGTCGCATACGTAAGGCAAGTAGCCACTTTATATAATGTGTACGTAAAATCTGTTTCTTTTAATGGTTGACTTTTAACTAATTATCCAAAATTTGACAACTACACGAAAGAAGAAAATGTACCTATTAGTGATTCAAAAATTCATAAAAAAAATGTCTCATCTGCTCACTCACACGGATATGGGTTCATTGTTTACGGCCCATTTGCATACCCGGAGAGAGGATCTATCCGTGGACTGCACCTCCCTTTGGGGATTAGTCTGGGCCCTTCCATAGGTTCGGGATACCCCAGGTTAATCAAAAAAAAAAAAAAAAAAAAAAAAATTCATAAAAAAATAGAGTGAATAAGTAAAACTACATTTGAGTCGAAGCGTCGGAGGATGATGATCGGCGGTGTGGGGGTGTCCGACGACTAACCAAGAGTAACCGCTGCAGTGTCGATACTCAATAGTCAATCCTCGATAGCATGCCTCGGTCTCGTGAATTGGGTTCCGTTTCTCATTTCTAATTGGGTTGGGCCTTTTATATCAATGGGCCTATTGCATTCCCAATGGGGTGCATTGTTTCTATCTTCCCTCGCTTCACCACAACAAACAACCAATTTACCCGGCGATCGGAAAGTTTCCCAAAACAATGAGCAGTACGGCAGGGAAGCTCGTGACGTCGAGGTCGGAGCTTGACCTGGATCACCCTAACATCGAAGATTACCTTCCTTCCGGTTCCTCCATCCATGAACCTCGCGGCAAGCTCCGCCTGTAATTCTCTCTCCATGTCAGAATATTTCAATCTGATTGGATCGGCTGATTTGAGTAACACAGCTTTCGTCGTTGATTTTCAGGATTGATTTGATAGACATCTCCCCAACTCTCACTGAAGCTGCTGGTGCAATCGTTGATGTAAGATACTTCGATTTTCCTAAAGGATTTGTTTTTTTTTTCCCCTTTGTTCCCAGTTCCCACTTCCCACCCAAGCCTGTCAAAGACTTAACATTTATGAGCGAAACGATTGAGAGTTTATGATAAATCTCTGTAACTGTATGTGTGATTTTGCAGGACTCATTCACAAGATGTTTCAAGTCGAATCCTCCAGAACCTTGGAACTGGAACATTTACTTATTTCCACTATGGTGCTTTGGGGTTGTTGTTAGATACTGCATTCTCTTCCCCTTGAGGTTTGTATTGCAATTTTATACATGGCTCTTCTCCTATACAGTTATACAGTTCGATTCTCTAGTAGCAGTATGTTTCCCTTCTGTACGGAGTGTTGGGTTCTTGTTTGTAGCTCAAAAGTTAAGATTTTTCAGCCTTGTGTTTGGACTGAGCAGTTCATTGTTCTTAAAACCTGCAGGTGCTTCACTTTAGCTTTTGGGTGGTTTATTTTCCTTTCAACATTCATCCCGGTACATTCGCTGCTGAAAGGTCATGATAAGTTGAGGAAAAATATAGAGGTGGAGTTGGACTCTCTGTTTCTCGTTTGTCTTATATGTTCTCGTTTTTCATTGTGTTATTCCGTTATTCTTCCATCTAGAATTCGGGAAGATGTTGTTTCAATACAGGGCAAATTTTCTTGTATATCTTCTGCTTTGCTCATATTTGCCTTCCTTGTGGAGCTCTTGATGTTGAACTTCTTACTGTCTTTTACTGTATTATCAGAGGGTCTTGGTGGAAATGATTTGCAGCTTTTTTGTCGCTTCATGGACAGGAGTTGTCAAATATCATGGGCCACGGCCTAGCATCCGTCCTAAGCAGGTCATGCTTCCTTTTAAAAGCTTTTTGGACATCAACTTCGTTCCTTCTTGATACTTGTATAATGTTTAATTTGGGATTGGGGTTAAACAGGTTTATGTTGCCAATCATACCTCAATGATTGATTTCATCGTCTTGGAGCAGATGACCGCGTTTGCTGTTATAATGCAGAAGCATCCTGGTTGGGTTGGTAAGTCTCAGGGGTGTTAGAGCGCGTATGATTTTGTGCTAATTACCTTTATGCTGGCTCAGTTTTTAACGGGCTTGTGGCTGATTTAGTGGCGAGTGATTAGTTTGCCTTTCGTGCATTATTGTGAAAGCTGTTATTGACTTTTGTTGCTTTGAATATGAAGGGCTTCTGCAAAGTACAATATTAGAGAGTGTTGGATGTATCTGGTTCAATCGTTCCGAGGCAAAGGATCGTGAAATTGTAGCGAGAAAGTATGCATGATTCTGATCTCCTTTATATTGTCATTGCATAATCTACTTATATTGATCATGGAAACATGAATCATATGATTCAGGTTAAGGGACCATGTCCAAGGAGCTGACAATAATCCTCTTCTCATATTTCCCGAAGGGACATGTGTAAATAATAATTATACAGTGATGTTTAAGAAGGTATTTTGGACCTGATTTTCATGTGATATCCCTCCTATCTATATAATAGTTACTGATTCGCTTCATGGCAATGTTCAGGGTGCTTTTGAATTGGACTGCATTGTTTGTCCCGTTGCAATCAAATACAATAAGATTTTTGTTGACGCCTTCTGGAACAGCAGAAAGTAAGGGTGTTTTCTTTAAGACTTTCATATCAACGTCGACAGATCATTTTGAATTTCTGAAGTATATTTGAAAAGGCTAAAGAAGCACTTCTTGCTAATTACATGATTTTTGTGTGTTTAGTTTCATATAGCGTAGTTGCTTGAAACAAGTTTTCGTCTGGTGCAAAATAGTAAGGGCCATTTGTTTGTAATAAAAGATCTTGCATGGTCTTTGCAGACAATCATTCACAAAGCACTTGCTGCAACTCATGACATCGTGGGCTGTTGTGTGTGAAGTGTGGTACTTGGAACCCCAAACTATAAGGCCTGGTGAAACCGCGATTGAGTTTGCAGAGAGGTAAAACATTCTTCTCTTGAGCCTTCATCAGAGTTGTAATATCTCTGAGATCCACTTTATTTGCTTGTCACAGGGTCAGAGACATGATATCTCTTCGGGCAGGCCTCAAAAAGGTCCCTTGGGATGGATACTTGAAGTATTCAAGACCAAGCTCGAAGCATAGTGAACGCAAGTATGTTCAACGTGTTGTTCTTGATTCAATGCCAAGCATTTGCAGTGCACATTCGTAATTGTTGTGTATGATGCTATTTGTCTTTCTTTGAATTCACAGGCAACAGACTTTCGCGGAGTCGATCTTAGCAAGATTGGAAGAGAAGTGAATGTAAAGATGATGCACTTTCCATTAGATCAAACTCATGGCTCAAGTGCTTTAGTTTCTCTACGTTTTTCAAGACAGTACATTTAGTGAATCTCTCAATAGACAAACTCGCAAATATTGTGATAGTTCTGATTCACCGTTTGGAAAGAATAAGAACTGAGATGTGTTATGCACTTGATCAATTGATTTCAAGTGTCTTGATCCACATGAAATTCAGCTTTCCATTAAACTGTTAGACACTTGCAAGATTGATGAAAGCTACAGACTACAAGATTTTTATTAATTTGATCGTGTTACCTTATTTTTAGTGCAAGGGCTTTGAAACCAAATCACAAGAGTAGAAATTGTCTTTCTGAAAACTAAAATTACTTGAGTCTCCATCTTTCTCTAGTCCAAATTCGTGATGAAACAATCCGTGATCATATAATATAACTTAAAGGCGACGCATTTCTATAACTCGGACCCTTTTCTTAGCTTCGAATCACAATTCGTCCTTTGAATCACTTCCGGTACTCTTTGAGGTGCTATCGGGTTTTCCTTTGGTCTCAGTAGTTTCTACTTTTGGTGTGGACTCTACAGTTTTAGGAGCTTCAGCCGATGCAGGTTTCTCCAGTTTGAACGGGATCGTTGCGTGTTTCCTCAAAAACTTGTAAAATGCAACCACAGTGCGGTCTGCCTCTACCGTTATCTGCTCCACACACAACAAAGGAAAACAGTGGTCTGTTTAAGAGGGAGCTTACAAAGACGAAACCATTTCAGCCAAGAAGCAGAACTTACCGGTTCTGTCTTGTTTCCTGCAGGGAAGAAGAGAATTGTAGGGAATCCTTCGGCCTGCAAGTAATTTTACGTTGAAACCAGGAAAAAAAAAAAATCAACTCTTGACGCTTTGCAAATAAAAATGCTTTGAACAAAGAGGACTAATACATTCATTAAAAAATTTACCTTTGCCTTGGGATGTTCATTGGTTGTTCCATCCATCTTGGCTATGACCAGAGAATCAATGTTTCGTAAATGTTTGGCAAGCTTGTTATACATTGGCTCGAGGGCTTGGCAATGGCCACACCATGGTGCATAGACCTAAGTTTTTTTGTTAAATAAAAAAGAACATGAGAAAACATGAATTCCATATCGGTTTATTAACGGACTATGGTACAATAATACCTCGAGAAGAACATCCTTAGAATCGTCGAGGACAATTTCATCAAAGTTATCTCCGACCACTATTTTCACATCTCCATCATTCTGTAGACACCAAAAATTAAGTCCCGTGTTATATAAATAAAGAACACGAATCAAAGATGGGAACGAAAGATTAGAAATAGCCAGCTTTTACCTTTTCAGGAATGGGGTCTGACTTATAGAAAGGCTTTAGCTTGTCGCTCAAGAAATCTTCCCCGAATGTCTGCAAGGGATTACATTTTAAACAACCAATCTATCCCGTGAAACAAATTTTATGAGTGTAAGAACTTCGAAGAGATACCTTAATTTTATCGGACTTGATTTCACCATCGAAGAAGTGTTTTTTAGGATCTTCATTTCCTGTGTAGGCAATAAGCTATACACAGACCAACATTCGAGATGTATTTAGCCAAAAAGATCTCTGGCTCAAGATTCTTAAAAATGTGCAACTCTTTCAAACAGAGAAAAAACGAGGACTTACTTTAGGACCATTTCCAGACACGCCAAAGTATTCAGCAACTGGCTTCCCATAGTCCTCATTATCCAGATCCACATATACAAAGATGAGCTGTTGCAAGAAACAAAGGCTTCTTAGAATCAAGATAATATATAGCCATCGTTGCCTCATAGATCATTTTTCATGTACTTATCTTGTTGTGAACCAAAGTATATCAAAATGAATCAGAGTAAAAACCAGGTAGGATCTATGTCCCTACCTTTCCTTTAAATGATTTTGCTGCTTCTTCAAACTCTGGAAGAACCTTTTCAGAGTCATTTTGGGTTGTAAACAACAACACCTGCAAAGAGAGCATATACTTTCATGTTAGTAGTAAACCCGCCTAAACCATCTTTCAGTTGAAGAATCCCACTAAAAACATTTGACATACCTGCTTCTTGATTGCACTCTCAAAAATTTCCGGGGCACTCTCTCTGGTGAAAACAGAGACCAAAGGAAGCTTGTTGGCAGACACAAAACTAGCTATAGCAGACTTAACAAATTCCCCATCTGTAGATTAATAATCCAAAACAAAGTAAGCAGAGCCAAAAAACAATACCATTATATCAAAGACATTAATAAAGATTTACAGAACCAACCAAAATGGCTAATCTTCTCCGCTTCTCTCTTAACTAAAACAAGAGCAGGCCGTTTAGACTCCGGATCAATGTGGAACATCTTGGCAACATCAGGGTTCACTGTCTGATAGAAGTTCACATCGTCTTCAGCTTTGGAAGCAGCAGCAAGTTGATCGTGCTCAACGCCCTGTAAATTTCCGCATTTTTGGTTATCCGAAAATGTAACGCATTTGAGAAGGAACAACAACGATACCAAGTGGATAAAGGAAACCATACCACCAAAGAGTTCAAGTAACCCAAGACGACTTTGTTCCCAGAAGTCAACACTTTCTCGGAATCATCCAGTGTGGTTAGATTATACACACCAGGACCTATCTTCTTCTTCACCCATGTCACAATTGTTTCTCTAAATCACAAATCAGTAAACTTTAATCAGATCCAACAAATGCTACGGCAATAGAATTCAATTCACACTTCAAAATTTAGTACCAAAATAGAGATTCACTTACTTGGTCCTTCCTCCAGTGTAAGGCTTGTGCTCGCCATCTACGAAGAATAGAATAGTCGGGAAGCCCTGAACGCTGAACTGATGAGCCAGCTCATTCTCCTCCGTCGCATCGATTTTAGCCAAAACGACACCGTCGCTCTTTAGCTCCGTCGCGGCTGCCGCGTACTCGGGAGCAAGAGACTGGCAATGACCGCACCACGGGGCATAGAACTCAACCATAACGTATTGGTTGTTCTCGATCACGTCTGTGAAGTTGCGCTCTTTGATGACCACAACGTCTTTCTCATCGACTTCTGGCGCAGGGAACGGATCTGAATCTGGATTTCCTAGATCGGAGAGATCTCCTTCATCTTCATCGTCGTACATCTCGGAATCTTCGTCTTCTCCTCCTTCGAATTCGTCCAGTCCAGAGTCAGTGGCGGCAAGTGGCTCAGCGGGACCGTCTTCTTCTTCTTTGAGATCTTCGAGGAAGCTGAGATCCTCATCGTCGACGTCGGAGGAAGAGGCGGCGAAAGAAGGAGAAACGGCGGAGAAAATGAGAAGAGCGGTGAGGGAGAGGAGGAGGAAAACGCGGAACGCCATTTTTCAGTGCGGCTTGTGTGAAATTTGGAGGAAACTCTGATCACACTCGGAAGCTGAGATCCAATACATACAGGCTGGTTTCTTTCGAACGTCGTCGTTTTGTTGGATTTGAGTTTATTACGGGAAGTAATTATTCCATTGGCTTAAAATACGACCAGATTAAATGGGCTCAACAGCAAATATAGTAACTGAATTCAAACCGAATTAATAAAATTTCTGACACACAATTAAATTTTATTTAAGGTTTAGACATTTATTTATAAATATATGTGATGATAAATTATTTTCACAAACTGTAGTTTCAAGATGTTTTCTTATTTCTGTCGAACCAGATGTTGAAGATAGAAGACAGAGGAATAGTCGAGTAGCCGTTGGAGTTTGAATTGGTCATGAACGAGTAGTTGCTTGGAGCTTAAGTTTCGGTTTGATCTAGTCAATAAAGACCATGTATTTCGGTCTGTTAGTTGAGTTAAGTAGTAGCATTTGTTTCGGATTATTTGTTTCATGTAAGGCTATATTAATGAGCCATGATCTACCTTGAATAAACAGAGTTTTCAGATCATTGAATCAGAGCTTTTACAATTACAAATTGGTATCAGAGCTCGTGTTTTTAATCATCTGAAAACAAAGAAGCCGCAGCTTCAAAACACTCAAAACGAGAGAAATGGGAGACGATAAGATAAAACTGCCACAGTTTGATGGCCACTGGGATCATTGGAGTGAAGTTATGGAGAACTTCTTCCGAGCAAGGGGACTATGGAGCTTGATCGAGATTGGATATGAAGAACCTGCAACAACCACGGTTCTGACACCTGAGCAGAGAACACAGCTGGATAATGCAAAAACAAATGACCACAAAGTCAAGCATTATCTCTATCAGTCGATCGACAGAGTCACATTTGAGCAAATCTTGGACAGGAAGACCTCCAAGATCATATGGGAGTCAATGAAGAGGAAATTTGGGGGCAATGATCGTGTGAAGAGATCGCTGTTGCAGAAGCTAAGGAGGGATTTTGAAGTCCTTGAGAGGAAGGAGTCAGAAAACGTGGAGGAATACTTCACTAGAGTATTGGCCATCACAAACCAAATGAGAACCAACGGGGAGATCATGGCCGACTCTAAAGTGGTGGAGAAGATTCTTAGGACTCTTAGCGAGAAGTTTATGTATGTGGTGGTGTCCATAGAAGAATCCAAAGATGTTGAAAGCATGACCATTGAGGAGTTGCAGAGCTCCTTGGCGGTTCACGAGCAGAAGTTCAAAAAGACAGACAAAGGAGATGATCAAGTGTTGAAGGTAACACTTGGAAGAGGAACATGAGCCAGAGGAAGAGGCTTCACCAACAGAGGAAGAGGACGTGGACGAGGCAGATCATTCCTAAATAAAAGCACAGTTGAGTGCTACAAATGCCATCGTCTGGGACATTTTCAAAATGAATGTCCCAAATGGGAAGAAGAAGCCAACTATGCAGACTTTGATGTAAGTGAGGAGATGTTATTAATGGCTTACATTGAAGAAAATGGAGAAGGAGATATGTCTGAAGCAATCACAGGAAATGAGGATGATTTCCTAATGATGACAGAGTCTGAATCTCAAGAAGCTGTGAGAAAGAGAGCTTGGTTTTTGGATTCAGGATGCTCAAACCACATGAGTGGATATAGAAGTGTGTTTGCAAGCTTAGATGAGAGTTTCAAGCACTCAGTCAAGCTTGGAAACAACAAAAGGATGGAAGTCATTGGAAAAGGTGATGTAAGGTTGGTCTTGAATGGAGCCATGTACCTGATGAGTGAAGTCTATTACATCCCAGAACTCAAAAAAAATTTGATGAGTCTAGGACAACTTCAAGAGAAGAAGCTAGTCATCATCATCCAGAAGGGAGCCTGCAAAATATATCATGAAGAAAGAGGGCTAATAGCAGAAAGTGAGATGAGTGCAAATCGAATGTTTGTTCTGTTTGATCAAACAAGTGAAGAAGCCAGAACAGAACAACTGCAATGCTTGAAGACAACATTGGGAGATATGCCAAAGATATGGCATGAGCGATATGGCCACTTAAGCCACAGAGGAATGAAAACACTTCAGAGTAAAAA